>BSBN01001535.1:1281366-2562733 GCA_027924645.1 Cunninghamia lanceolata
TTCTATTTTTTCTTCAAAATTTACTGTCAATTATCGACAATTGGTGAGCTACCTCTAAGGCTATGACCCTGGAAGTCAAGACTTTTGGAAGCATAACAGGTTCACCAGCAAAGCCATGAAGTATTACTATGGTGAAATGGGCTCCAAAGAAATAGCCATAAGGAACTTTGGAATTTACCAAAAAACCCCTTATCCTATCAGTCATTCTATTCTTAATACCCTCAGAGTACGATTGCTTAAAAATGGGTGCTACAAAATACTCTGCAAACTCATATGGGTCTAAGGTTTCTGAAAGAATATGAGTCCATGCAGACACATGAATACTTTTCCTACTATCTACCTTTAGATCATACATATCCAGCCAAAAATACTATTAAGAAAACTGGTAATTCTGATATAAAATTAAATGGAAAAGATATGTTGAATACCTGAAAGTCTGCATATCAATGAAATTAGACAACTGTTAAATCAGAGCCTGTGAAATATGCTTTGCAAAGTCATATTTGTATTGTGTGGCTTTATCAACCATCTTGAGTCTGAAAATAACTACTAACTACCAATCATATACATTGGCATCCTTGTCTTGGACAAAAATGAAGGCCAACATGGAACAAACATCCTGCACATCTGAAGTGAAACGGAGTCTAGCCAAAGGCAACGTGGGTAACTTAGTTTTGTCCTCATCTAGACACAACTCTATATTTAGGAACCCTAGCTTTGTGCACACACTGTGCCATATGCTCTGCATTCTGGGTATATCATAGAAACAAGCATCTTAGTCGTGGTATAGACCTAACATGTCCCAAATTTCCTTAAGAGTAATCTGTAGCATAAGGCTATTTTTCTAAATTGTTGAAGTTTTAGCATAAATTTTTTTTGCGCACAACTAAACCAACTTGGGATAAGGAAGAACAATAGGGACCATGAATTGGGCCAACTGAGAAGTCCAAATTCTTATGTCGAAAGCCTTAGATTCACCTTTCTTTTCTTGCAAAATGAATCTCACATGCACTCCCTCCCTTAAATTTTTCAAATTCTTGGAAATACGAGGGTTCAAAATTCCATCTGCGTAGTCTTCAACCTGTGAAGGGTCGATTGTGTTTCTCTTCTCTAAGGCCTTGGTCCTAGGCCAATTAACTCTTGGATATGCCTTGGATGATGCGTATGGATTTCTTTTCATCCACTTCTCTGGTAAATCAAAAAGACCCTCTGGTTCAGCCCTTCTGGTGGATTGTTCTCCTTCCATTTCTATATTTCTACTCATTTCAACCTTTTACCAAACTTCTAAACTCTAGAGACTTAAACTTAAATCTGTATTACAACCGAAACTCACATTGAAGGCTCTAGAACAAAAGGACAAAGAGAATTTCTAAAAGACTTCAGAGGAACAATATGGAAAATGAAAGGCAAGGGGGCAATTTAACCTCTCAACTCTATCAGAGGAATTAATGCTACATTAAATAGGCCATCATTATAAATGACTCTAAAGATACACACCAAAGTGACAGTTAATGAATATTTTAAATCTAAACAATATTTCATGACACTTCTCATTAATGACAACAATCTTTGGTACAATTGGCTATCACCCTTGAAGTACATGTACTTTTTAATAGTTTTGAGAAAAGGAGAAACTACGAGACATAGAGGCCAACTTGTTGAGGACACACGTTACTAGAACACTTATTTAAGAAAGCAGCAAAAACTAACAAAAAAGGAAATAAACATAAAGGATGCTAACTAACTATAGTACAGGGGTGAAATTTGAATCTATGTGAAGTGTTTAAGAAAGATCACATTGACAGGAATCTCTTCTAGTTGCCCTTCCATAGTCTCTAGTTCATATGCATTATGTTTCTTACAGGTATGAATTTTAAAAGGACCAGTCCATAATGAATCAAACTTGTTGTGATGCCCTAGCTTAGAAGCTCTCTCATCCCATTTTAAAACACAAGACCCAACCTCAAAATTTGGTTCAAAAGTCTTTTGATCAAACTAACTCTTTACAGTTTGCTGACGATTCATCAGGGATTCATGTGCTGACTCTCTCTTCTCCTGAATTTCCAATAATTCTATGAGTCTCACATGCATCAGACCATTCTCTTCAATTTCCATTTGTTTAACCAACTATAAAGGAGGAATTTCTATAGTCAAAGGTATAACTGTGCTCTTGTTGTAGACTAATTCATAAGGAGATATCTTGATTACTTTCTTTGGTGTGATTTTGTTAGCCCATAGTGTTGTATTGAGATGCTTATGCCACTCCCTTTGGTGATTAGCTCCCATTCTTTTTATGAGTCTAATTAGATTCTTATTAGTTGACTCCACCAAACCATTTCCCTATGGGTAGTAGTTGGATGAGGTCTTCAAATATATACCATTCTTCAATGTATATTTAGATAATTTTGACCCTAAAAATGCCTTAGTATTATGAGATATAATAATGCAAGGGGGACCAAAACGAGTAGTTAATCCTTCAACAAAATCCAGAATAACCTTCTCAGTGTCTTCTTTAAGTGGGACAACTTCACTCCACCTAGTAAAATAATCAGTGGCAATAAGGATCCACTTGTGTCCTGAACTAGAGATTGGATTAATCATACCTATGAAATCCAATCCCCATTGTGCAAAAGGCTCATCTACAACTATAGGATTCATGGGCAAGGCTGCATTTCTCCTCTTTCCAACATAGAATTGATAGGCTTGACATTCTTTAACCATTTTATGGAAGTCTGAGAACAATGTAGGCCAATAATAACTAGCTTGTGTAATCTTGATAGTATTAGTCTTCACTGAAAAGTGTCCTCCTGATGTTCCATAATGTAATTCATGCAGTATCTTTTGGGCTTCATCCCTTTCAACACACCTTAGTAAAATTCCATGAAAATTCTTTCTAAAATGAATGCGATCAATCAAGACAAAATTAATCCCTGTTGCCTATAGTATCTTCTTTTGTCAAGGGAGAGTATCCTAGGGAAAAATACCAGTTCTCATCAACTGTATCCTATCATTTACCCAAGAGTCTAGATTAGGTTCTTGCAGCTTCAGTATAGTTTCATCTTCTACTCCTTTCATTTTTGATGCTTCTATGTCTTGAAGAATATATTGACAGAGTTCCCTTCCTCTCACCAATTTAGTAGGCCTTACTTCTACATCATACTCAAGAATCTTGGTTATCCAGTTAGTTCTTTTTTTTGTTATTTCAACCTCCATGATGTATTCTCTAACACTTGAATGAGCTACTAGAAACCAAGATTTTATTCTTTGTTACTTGGTGTCTAAATTTTTTAAGTCCTTTGACTATAGCATAAGATTGCTTTTCAACAAAATTGTACCTTGATTCATATTCTCTCAATGTCCTAGAGAAGAATGCAATCGGGTGTTCCCCCTCTTCCTTTTCATCTTTCTGGGTAAGTATAGTTATAATATTGTACTCTCCTCCATACACATACATTATAAAGTCCCTAGAAAAGTCTAGATTTCACAGCACTAGGGCAATTGAGATGGCCTTCTTGATCTCCTTGAAAGCCTGCCTTCCTTTAGTTGTTCATTTGAAAGTAAGGTCCTTTAGCATTAGAGTAATAGGCCTGATCAATCCTATAAAATTGACTATAAATCTGTTAACAAAATTGATCTTTCCCAAAAAAGACTATATTGCCTTTTTATTGACAAGTAAAGATAAGTCCATTATGGCCTTAATTCTCTATGGGTCAATAGAAATTCTATCTTTTGAAACAATATGTCCTAGTAACTTCCCCTGGGGTACACCAAAAACACATTTCTTAGGATTTAAGGAAATCCCAAACTCTTGACATTTTTGAAAAACAACTTCTAAATGCTCAAAGTGATCTTTGGCATTTTTTGTAAATATAGTGCAATCATCTAGATAAATTAGAACGATGTTATTTATCAGCCCTTTAAATGCTATATCCATAGCACGCTAAAAGGTTGTACCTACATTTGAAAGGCTAAAAGGTATTTTTGCATATGCAAAAGTACCCCACTTGGTGGTGAATGTTGTCTTGTATTGGTCTTCACTTGCTAGCTAGATTTGATTGTAACCTGAAAAACCATCAAGCAAAGAAAACCTTTTTGATCCAGCCAAAGTCTATAGGATTTGCTTCATTGATGGAAGAGGGTAATGATCCTTCAATGAAGCTCTATTAAGATCTCTAAATCCACACAGAGTCTTGTTGGGAATAAGGTGTCTCAACCTTGGTAATTCCTTGCATTCATTATTGTAATGTAATTTATTTACTTAGCCTATGTTGTAGTTTTGTTGCACATCTTGTTTTGTCATTTAGTGTGAAGTACGATTAGTTGTCACTCCACTTGTAAGATGAGTAGGATGGTCAACACACTCCATATGGAGATAGGCGTCCCTTTTGTGTGGTAGAGGTTTTCTACCATGTGTTGGCATCTTGACTAGTGTGTAAGTGAATCTTGACTAAAATGATTATGTCAGATTCCTATGACAGAATCTATGACATGTACGAGTCTAAAATAGAAGGTTCTATGACAGGTGAAGACATGTATCACAAAGCATATTAGAAGAAGGCATCTTTGGGCTCCCCAAGGAGAGTTATGACATGTTGTAAGAGAATATGCTATTTATAGCCTGTTAATGACAGATTCTCTTAAAGCTGTAAGATATGTCAGTATGACGGATTCTATGATGGTTGTAAGAGTTGTAAGAGCATATGTCATTGCCCAACTTGGGAATAGGTGACTTCTTTGGGATGGGGTGACTTGAAAAGTGTCATGAACATCTAATAGTGTTGGACAAGTGTCCATAGGCATGGGTTTTGGCCCATGAGGCCATGTTGGACACCCATCTCAAGATAGATTCATTTTTGCCTTGTATTTTTTCTATAAACAGGTGCTTTGGAGAGATGTAGTATGTGATTGATAGTTACTATAATGCTACCAGTTTGTCTCCAGATACGAGTGTCAAAGACTCCTAAGAGCTTGCATTGTAAGTGTATTGTAAACCATTTTAGTTTTGACAATACATTGTATAGGTTTTGGAGTGGGGTTTTTCACCCAATAAGGGTTTTCCACATGTATATCTTGTGTCTCTCTCCTATCTCATTTCTATGTGTACATGTATTGCTGCAATATCTCTATTGTTGTTGTTAACATTCTATAATTGTAAAGGATAAAACAAATTTGCACTCTTCTCTCCTCTTTAGATTAGTGTAGGAAGCGATTTTCACACACCTAGCTTCCTTTTAGTTGGTATCAGAGCCTGACCAATTTTGGTTCTAGTTGCTGGGTTATATGCAAAAGTCCCCCACTTGGTGGTGAATGTCATCTTGTATTGGTCTTCACTTACCAGCCAAATTTGATTATAACCTAAAAAACCATCAAGCAAAGAAAACCTTTTTAATCCAGCCACAGTCTATAGGATTTGTACCATTGATGGAAGAGGGTAATAATCTTTCAATGAAGCTCTATTAAGATCTCTAAAATCCACATAGAGTCTAATATCTCCATTCTTCTTTCTCGCTGGCACTAGATTAGACACCCAGGTTGAGTGTTTGATTGGAAAAATAATCTTATACTCTAGGAGTTTCTATAACTCATCCAGCATTAGGGTTTTAATTTTAGGTTTTACTAGTCTTTGTTTCTGGTGAACAAGCTTTGACCCTTCAATGAGTTCTATAGTATGCTGGATAATATCTCTATCATAATTGTATACACCTAAAAATGACACAACTTTGTCTAAATAAATATTCTTAATATTTATTCCATTTAATTCCTCTATCAATAAATAAATAAATCAATTTATTTATTTGGTTCATATTCTTCCCATTAATTGAATAAATTACTTTTATTTAATTAATTTCATCGAAATCAACTTTATTCTTCCAAGAAATTAAATAATTTTTATTATTTAATTAAATCACTTATTCCTCCAAATTTAAATAAATAAATCAAATTTATTTAAATTCTCTCAATCTCTAAAAATAAAATATAATCAAATATTTTGTTTATTCTTCCAAAGCATGCACAAACAATTAAATAAATTTATTTATTTAATTTGCTTTCTTATCTTCAAATTCCTCAAAAATCTTCCAAATCTTCTAAAAAAAAATCTTCTTCTTCATGCACACAAAATTAAATAATTTATTATTTAATTTCTCTCAAATCATGCAAAAAGCAAATCTCAAGTTGAGTTAATTGATTCAATCAATTTTGTTTTTATCAAAAACTCTTAAATTAGAAAAAAAGATTTTTAATTTATGAAATCAAATCTTATGTTTATAAAATAAAGTAGTTAACTCAAACAAAACAACTTTTTGTGTGACACTTGTCTTCTTTCTATTTGTGCACATCCTCTCAAGTCTTCTATACTGTTGATCTTCTTATTCATTCTATACCATTGATCTTCTCTCTCGTGAGTCTATAAATTGAACCGAATTCCTCCATTTCAATCATCCAAGCTTTTAGTACCCTTACTCTGCAGGAATTACAGCACGCCTTTGGCACCGAATTGCTCCATTACTTGCGATCACCCTTTTATCATTGAATTATGTTGAAGAATCTCTTCATTGCAAACCTATCATAGCCATTCCCACTTGACATCTTAGAAAATAGCAAGGAAGTGCACCTTCTGAGGGCCATATTCATAAGCAAGATCATTTGAGATAGGTGACCAATGGAAGCCATGAAGTAACTAGGTTTGTTGAGGTATTGTTATTTGTTTTCAATCTTGTTTATTTCTTTTTCCATTGATTTTATTGGATTACTTTGATAGTATTGATAATCATTCCAATTTTCTGATAACATTTCTTGTATACACCTAAAAATGACACGACTTTGTCTAAATAAATATTCTTAATATTTATTCCATTTAATTCATCTATTAGTAAATACATAAATCAATTTATTTATTTGGTTCATATTCCTCCCATTAATTGAATAAATTACCTTTATTTAATTAATTTCATCAAAATCAACTTTATTCTTCCAAGCAATTAAATAATTTTCATTATTTAATTAAATCACTTATTCCTCCAAATTTAATAAAATCAAACATATTTATTTAAATTCTCTCAATCTCTAAAAATAAAATATAATCAAATATTTTATTTATTCTCCAAAGCATGCACAAACAATTAAATACATTTATTTATTTAATTTGCTTTCTTATCTTCAAATTCCTCAAAAATCTTCCAAATCTTCTAAAAATAAATCTTATTCTTCATGCACACAAAATTAAATAGTTTATTATTTAATTTCTCTCAAATCATGCAAAAAACAAATCACAAGTTGAGTTAACTAATTTATTCAATCTTGTTTTTATCAATAACTCTTAAATTAGAAAAAAGATTTCTAATTTATGAAATCAAATCTTATCTTTATAAAAGAAAGCAGTTAACTCAAACAAAATAGCTTTTTGGCATCACTTGTCTTCTCTCTATTCGCGCACATCCTCTCAAGGTTTCTCAACCTTTGATCTTCTTATTCTTTCTATATCGTTGATCTTCTCTCTGACAAGTCTATAAATTGAACCCAATTCCTCCATTTCTATTATCCAAGCTTTTAGTACCCTTACTCTACAGAATTCACAGCGCGCCTTTGACACCTAAATCCATCTCCATAGCTTGCGATCACCCATTTTATTATATTGAAGCTCATCTTTATTACAAGAACTATCATAGCCATTCCCACTAGAAATCTTGAAGAACAAAGCAAGGAAGTGTGCTTTCTGAGGGCTTCATTCACATACAAAGATCAATTGAGATAGGCAACCAATGGAAGCTATGAAGTATTGAGGTTTGCAAGGTTTATCTTTGTTGTTTTGAATCTTAATTATTTCCTTTTCTATTGAGTTTATTGTATTACTTTGATACTATTGATAATCATTCCAATTTTATGATAATAATAATCATGAAGATCATCATAGGTCCAAGCAATTACTCTATCATATTTGTTACATAAAGAGATTAGCTTATACTTTTCCTCTTGAGTAGTGATATTGCTTACTTTCAGCGTTCTTCCCTTATTGACCTCAATTTCAAAATGGTCCTTTTCACTTTCCATGAACTTCCTTTTGTCCAAGCTCACATTATCAGGGTCAAATAGATTCTCCAAAGTTATCAATCCCTTTGGAAGCTTATTAGATTTTAGTTGAATTATTTGATCACCCAATGCTTCTTCAATCTTAGGTTGTAAGTGATCTGTAAATTCTCCAGACTATTTTAAGAATGAGAGAACCTAGAGTTCATCATCAAAAACCTGCCAATTTTGGTCATTGTCAAGGATCAATGGATGGACAACAATCTTTACTGCTTCATTATTGACTAGAAGATCACTCATTGGGTCAAATTGAGAGCCAATTTGTGCCATCCTATCTGCTTCAGATTTCTAAGATCTAAGTACCACCTCTATAGTAAAAGCATCAAAGCTATCAATCAGGTCCCAAATCTTGTGGTGATATGACTTCATTCTTACATTTTTTGCCATAGCTTTCTCTCTGATCTATTTTACTACCAGCTCTGAATCACCTTTGACCCTTAGGTTTTCTACCTTTATCTTTTTAGCCAAGGTCAGACCATGTACCAAAGATTCGTATTCAACATCATTATTTGTACAAGGAAACTGAAAGTGTAATTCTCTAAGGATCTTTTCTCCCTTTGGCGATGTAAGGTAGATACCTGCTCTTGCTCCATTCTTACTCCTAGCTCCATCAAAATTTAGGGTCCAAATTCCAAAGTTTTCATTAGAATCTGTCTTCTTGATTTCTTGACTCATTATTTCAGGTATCTCCTGATCTTCCTCAAAGATGACATATGTTACCAAACCCATAGAGTCATAGTTGCCATAAGGATCACTCTGCATCATAGACATCAGATGATCATTCTCTTCTTTTTCATCAAGCACAGTCCATTCCCCTATGTCTTCCATAAGGGCTCTATCTTCCTTATTCATCATAGCATCAGATGCTTCAAATTTTTGCATTGGTTCATTAGTAATATGTTCTTTAGACAAAGGTTTAGACAACACCTTCATCTTGGTACCATACTTAGTCCTTAAGATCAAGTGTGACTAATCTAATGACATGTATCCTCCTATTTTAGTAGTAAAATCTCTAGATAGGCATAACCCAAAAATAGGGGGAATGTCAATGATTACCACATCTTATGAGATAGTTATATTTGGAAAGGTATACAACTATAAAGGGAGTTTCTTAGTGATTCCTCTGGTTTGAACTAACTTACCATCTAATTGCATGACTCCTTTGACAAGTGGCTCATACTTTATTTTTAGGACATCTGCTATTTGCTTAGGCATGACTGTAGTGTTGGTCCTTGAATTTATCATGGAATTATGTAATAGTTTCTTTCCCACTATTAGGGTCAAATAAAAAGGGTCTGGTTTAGATTTACTTACTTCTTCCTTAGTGTTAATTAGAGTGGCTATCCCCTAAGGTGGAATATCTTTTATTTGAGATTTTCCTTTGTCAGTGATTCCTTCTTTTGTGTTAACTGATTCAGGGTTAGCTTGGGATTACAGTGCTTCTTGCAATAGCAACTTTTGTTTAGGAATAGCCAACATGTCCCATATTGACACATTAGTAGGAGACCACTTCAATTGTTCAACCACATTTATAGGCCCTAATGTTGGTGTCTTAGGATAGTAGGGATATCTTGCACTTTTTACTGCTGTATTGGAGACTCCTTGATTTTGAGTTACCATAGATACTTCTAGTCTTGAAGTGGGAGTATACTGAGCTTGAAATGAAGCCCCCCTAGTTATTTCATTGGGGTTTACCTTAGGCTAATCAACCATCCTTCTCTTTGACCTAGTGAAGTAATCAGACTTTACCATGAACTTCTTGGAGGTTGATGCCTCATTGATAAACACAGAATCTTCTTCTTCTTCTATCCATGAAAATAGGGCATGTTCTGGGGCAATTTCTCCTTCCTGTTCCATTGACATCCCTTGCATTTGGGCTACCATTACTACATTCTGAACACCTGGTGATTGGTAAGGAAAAGATTCTGAGGATAGGGCAACTTGACCCTCCAATCTTCTTTGCTCTGCTTTGTTTTGTTGTAAATTAAATCTAGGGTAATCTTTGGACATATATGCATTATTGCAAGGGAAACACCAAGCATTTGCTTCTTCTGCCATATTATTTTTCCCAGGAACCATTTCCCTACCTGGTTTAGCTGGGACAATTTGTAATGGTGTAGGTACTGGAACCAACTAGTTGGATGTCTAAGGATAGCTTGGTCTCTATGGGCCTTGGTACTAGTTGGATTGATATGGAGGCCTATTCCCTTGAAATCCCTAATAAGGAGACTTTGGGTAAGTAGTTTTCTATCTCTTAAGGTTAATGATCTCATTAGAAAAGGTTCTAAGAATACTCTTAGCATCATCCATTTCAGATGGGGAAGCAGAAGGTGTTAAGGTAGTGGGTTTTTGAGGTGTTGGAAAAGTGTACAAAGACACAAGAGCTGTTGAAGTATTAGGGACTTCTTGTGGGAGAGGAATGGAAATTTCTGGAAACATAGGCATGGGAGGTCTTGGAGGCAACTTCCCAACATCAATTAGACTATTCTCAGCTCTAATAGCTAAATCATACGCATCAGGTAGGGTCTGTCCTCCTAAGGACTAAATCATGACTGAAATATCAAATTTAAAGGCTTTAAGATAAAAGACAATTGACATACTTGATGATGGCCTAGCTGTTTCAAGAATTCTATCCCAAGTCTTCTAAAACTAGGTATTGATGTTTGTTATGGCTTCTTGTGGTGCTCTCTTAATGGTGATCAGCTACTATAGCAAGGATGATTTGTCACCCTTTTCACTAAATCTTGTAAAGAAAGTGTCTCCCAGTTAATCCCAAGTCTTGATAGAGTTTGATGTCAAAGACCTATACCAATCTAGAGCTTTCCCCTTAAAGGAAGCTACCAATAGCCTCATAGACACATTTTGTTCTGTGATGAAGTGTATAGTGCACACATCAGATACATCTTGAAGATGTTCCATTAGGGTCTTAGAATCTTCTCCTGTAAACTATGGTAATTCTTTCAAGGCATGAGAAAGAATTGTATCACATGTATGGTGGTGTTGGGAGGACAAGTGGACTCCCATTGTTCCAATTTGCAAAGTTCTAGGGTGGAGTAGGGGCTGCCATGATTCTTGGTACTCTTGCTAGTTGATTTGCTCTTCTTCTTGGAGTAGCTACTAATGGGGGCAATAAGATTCCTAGATTAGCAGTTGATTGTGTTCTGGTTGTCAGGCCACAACTCTAAATCCTTCCTGGCCATTGACTCGTACGATCTCAATCAAGATATTATGAATGGTCCCACCAGGCATGTCAAAAACTATTGATGTTTATTTTTGTAGACAATCACCAACAATGTGCAATTTTGGGAGTGTGGGATTGATTCTTAGAATAACCTCCAGATTTTAAAGAAGCCGCCTCTTCTCTAGGGTTTGTGAGAAAAGGGAAGAAAAAATAAGATTAGAGATACAATATAAGATAACTTCCTAAGGCGATGCACCAATAATGTGTTTTGATTTCAAATAAGCACAGTGATTAAATCTTTTAAAATCTCTGCTAAGTTAAAGAGTAATACACATGATTACCAGAAACAAAATGTGAAACAAATTTATATTCAAAGGCTAAGCTTAAAGAACTAGCAAGAAAGACCCAAAATACATCAAAAAATGCATAGAACAAAAGCTTCTTCTCATTAATATCTCCAAAAGAGTATATAATGCAAAGAGTACGCACAGATCTACAATGTTTCTTTTCTTGAAAGATAACTGTAAAGACAAATGACATATATCTGATCTAACAACACAAATTCTCTCAGATTTTCCTGTATATCTCTATCTATTACAAAGTCCCATATTTATAGTACAAAATTGAGACTCTAACCTCTGGCGACAATTGTGAATCTTCAACCACCCGCAAACCAGAACTGGTGTCAACTGAAGATGCCGTTGGGAGCCCATGCACTGAAGATTTCCCTGGATTTTGAATCTCTACTTTGGCGCTTCTTGTTATAACTGACATTATGAGTCCTTTGATATGATAGATTCTCCAGCTCATTCTTTGCATTTCTATTGGTTAGAAGGCACGTTAAATACATCTCAAAACCATGGTACTTCTATTAGTGCCATTTAGATAGGTGGCACCTTCCACGGTCTTCAAAAAAACTCTAAAACATATACATGGCACTCTGATACTCTTTCGGTGAAGCCTTTCCCAAATGATTCCTTAAACATATGCCTTCCTGACACCTAGTGCTTTTTGCCGCTTACATTCTCAATAAAAGACTTGGCCTTTTCATAACACTTGGCAGGTTCTGCCTATTTCAAAACTGTGACATGTGGTGCCTTTGTGCTGCTTCACAAGACTTCACCAAAACTTTTCCTTCAAACATCCACCATGCTAACATGTGGTATCATCTGCAACTTTCATCAACTTTGAAGCTTGGGTCCTGTCACAAAAGTACATCAACTTATGACCTGAAAAGACTTAACAAAAAGGGCCAAAGCACAAGGACACTTAGCAAGCTCTGCTTGTTTTATAAAAATACACACCGCAAGTTGGCGGGCCTTTAATACGCCTTCACTAAAAACTTCCCTTAAATCCCTGCCATGCTGACATGTGGCCCTATCTATTGAGATTCAAAACCTTTTAAAGGAAACATGCTGGAGGCCCTTCAAATGTAGCAGCCGAACTAAATGACGACACTTGGCACATTCCATTGATACAAGCCTAGCCATGTGGTGCCTCCATGCTTCTTCTAAGTTTCTTTGCTACTATGCCTCTTCAAAACCCCACCGTTATGACGCATGGCATCTATGTGGGAGAAAATTGATACTTAGCCAATTCATAGTCGCTTATCAACAAAAATACTAGAAACAAATGCATATCAAAACGTAGAGTTTTTTAAACTCTATAGTTCCTGGTGACTCACTTGGGACTTTGTTCCTACATAGAGAGAACCCAAAAATATTGCAAAAAGATAAAAAAAATTAAAATTGCACTACCACAGAAACATGGACCTAGAGATTTTGCAATGTGGCCTGGTACCCAGACCACTCTAAATCTGACAAACTCTTTCACTTTTATAGTGATTGGAATGCCAAATCCAAGTCAATGATATCCTTATGAGAGAAAGATTGCAAGATCTAAACCACTGTATGTAACTAGAACTCTAACTAAGCCATCGGAAGCAAGACTAACTCTACCTCCTTGACACTTGATGAATCACTCAGACTCTAGAAAATAGTCTAATCAATTTGATTTAAGAGGAGCAGTGTCTTTATCTCATCCTTCATTAAGACTATGTTATGATTTGGGAAAGGAGATGGGAGTCCCATCTGCACCAACTTTTCTATATGCCCCTTCATGCCTTTGACTCCTTGCAAAGTGTTCAAGAGGATCTTGCACCTTGTTGCAACCTCATTGCAGCTCAGAACTTCATTCACTCTTTCTATTGTAGTCATCCTGTTAGTAACCCCTACTTCTAGGAAGGCTTCATCTTAGGGATAATAAAAGTTCTACAATAAAAAGATAAGAGTTTGAAACTCTTATAGAAACATAAGACAAGGTAGCCTCTATTGAAGACTCAACCTTTTCACAAAATTGCTAGGCATTCAAAAGAAATCTAAGAGCTGGCTTAAGTTTTGTGACCTCATCTAAGATCCTTTTCCATGAAGATACATAAAGCTCTTTCACCATTTCCAAGACTCCAATTCTTTGAGGCCTCTGATGTAGTTCAATAGTCAATTTCTTGAGCTTCTCCTACTCGGCCATATACCATGCTTGATAAGAAATGCTCTGGTCCTGTTCTTTCTTAAGACTTTGTTGGAGATGTAACACCTCCTGAGCCTTGTCCTAACTTTTCTTTTTTGCAAGAACCTTCTCTTGCTCAAGTGCATTGGCAGTAGATTTTACTTGTGTCAATTCAACCTGTAAGGCTATAACATTCGGTTGAGATGCTTGGAACACTTGCATCGACACAGTAGACTGGATATATTTATTCAAGCTATCAATTTCTAGGTCCTTAGCCTTTATTTCATCAATAAGGTGATTAATGGTGGCCTTTGTCTTGGTTAAATCTGCTTCTACCTTTTGCAGCTTCCTAGTCACCTTTAAATAGTCTGTTGTTATAGTTGTAGATGTTTCATTCATCAACTCCACCTTGTCTTGAGGCTTGAACTGAGTCAGATTCATAGCCATTGCATTCATAGTGTAATCATCTAGCCTCATCTAGTCTAGAAGCTTAATCACATTAGGGCTCATGTGAGTGATGGTGAGAGATTGCTAAATTGGATCAAAAAGGGTTTTCATCTGTGGAGTAGCAGGGTTTTTGGTTTCCTTCGTTCTCTTCTTTTCCCTTCTAGATTTCTTTTCTTTCTTGGCAGCGTCTCCTTGGCTTTGAAAAGCAGGGGGAGAATAATTAGTGCATGAGCAAAGGGATGACCTTGTGGGAGAACATACGAAATAGTGGTGATTTGATGGCTAGGGTCCGATTGGGCAAAGGCTCTTCTTGGAATGGCTGGAGAAAGCATAAGTAAGCCAAGAGCCTATGATATTGATAAAATTGATGGGCTAGAAGGGGAGGAAATAAATTGCAAAGGCACAACAGAGGTGGTAGGAGACATGGAAGTATAGGGCATTTGGGTTGCCACCCCTAATGAAGAAGAAGACTAAGAAGGAGAAAAGGGAAGAGGTATACTTACCTGTGGTGCTGTCGTTGTTGCAGAAGCTTGTTGCTGTGATCCCTCCATGATGTATTCTTCTTCTTCTTCCTTTAATTTTAGCTTCCACTTCTTCGTCAAAGGCTTTTCTACTATGTTTTTAGGATCTTCCTCCTCCATTGCTACTTGTATAAGTGATTCCTTTGAAAAGGCCGCTTCAAGACCCCCAGATGCTAAAGCTATTTGGGTCTCAAGAGATGGCTGTTGTGCAACTTTCTGCTATTCGATGACACTAAGAGGTTGTGGCCAAGTGGTTTTTGGAATTTGTTTAGTAGTTTCCTCTTTTTCCTCTATCTCCTTTTCATGGCTTGGAAAATTGCTTGTGTCAGGGCTCAAGACAGGAGTCATGTGATCTCCATCCCACAACCTCTCCCACTCTTTGTTTGTAGCAATTTTCTCGAAGGTAGTAGTAATCTTAGTAATCTCCTTCCTATATTTCCAATAGGCTGATATCTTCTCAGGAGTCCAATCTTTATTCCTCAAAGTCTGCCTTAAACCATGGGTCATATGCTTCTTAGGGTCATACTCCTAAATGACAGTGTAAAATGTCTCTCATGTCTTAGGAGCTTCAATAGGCACATCTGTCAGTTCCACGTAAACATCTAGAGTATCCCTCTTTGGTAACCTCCTCTGCTCCCATAATGGATGACTCTCATGAATGAAGACTATACAAACATTATTTTTCACAATCCAGGATGCCAAGAAACTATCTGGATCATAATCCCATTGATCTTGTACCATCAAGAATCCATAATTTGCCAACTTATTCTGCAAAAGATACTCTATTTCTTTCCTCTTTACTGTGATTCCTTCCTTAGACCAAGGAGTATCATAAAATTTCTTCTTTCTCTTTTTTCTTCCATAGTTATTGTCAATTATCAACAATTGGTGAGCTACCTTTAAGGCTATGACCTTGGAAGCAAGACCTTTCGAAGCGTGACAAGTTCACTGGCAAAGCCATGAAGTCTTACTATGGTGAAATGGGCTCCAAAGAAATAGTCACAAGGAACTTTGGAATTTACTAGAAAAACCCCTTATCCTATCACTAATTCTATTCTCAATACCCTTAGAGTACCATTGCTCAAAAATGGGTGCTACAAAATACTCTGCAAACTTGTATGGGTCTGAGGTTTCATAAAGAATATGAGTCCATGCAGACACATGAATAGTTTTCCTACTATCTACCTCTAGGTCATACATATCTAGTAGAAAATACTTCTGAAAAAACTAGTAATTCGGATATAAAATTAAATGGAAGAGATATGTTGAATGCCTGAAAGTCTGCATATCAACAAAATTGGATAGTTGTTGAATCAAGGCCTGTGAAATATGCTCTACAAAGTCAAATTTATATTGTGTGGCTTTATTAACCGTCTTGAGTCTAAAAATAGCTACTAACTACCAATCGTATACATTGGCATCCTCATCTTGGACAAAAATGAAGACCAACATGGAACAAGCATCTTGCACATCTAAAGTGAACCAAAGTCTAGCCAAAGGCAATGTGGGCAACTGAGTGTTGTCCTCATCTAGACACAACTCTATATTTAGGAACCCTAGCTTTGTGTGCACACCCTGCCATATGCTCTGCATTCTGGGTATATAATAGAAATGAGCATCTTGGTCATGGTATAGACCTAACATGTCCCGAATTGCCTTAGGAGTAATTTGTAGCATAAAGTCATTTGTTTGAATTGTTTAAGTTTTAACATCAAAAAGGTTCGTACACAACCAAACCAACTCGGGATAAGGATGAATAGTAGGGACCATGAATTGGGCTAACTGAGAAGTCTAAATTCTCATGCTGAAAGTCTTGGATTCATCTTTCTTTTCTCACAAGATGAATCTCACATGCACTTCCTCCCTTAAATTTTTTAGATTCTTGGTAATATGAGGGTCCAAAATTCCATCTGTGTAAACTTCTACCTATGAAGGGTTGACTATGTTTCTCTTCTCTGGGGCCTTAGTCCTAGGCCAATTGACTCTTGGCTATGCCTTGGCTAATGCATATGGCTTTCTTTTCCTCCACTTCTCTGGTAAATCAAAAAGACCCTTTGGTGGAGTTTTCTCCTTCCATTTCTGTGTTTTTCCTCAATTTAGCCTTTTACCAAACTTCTAAACTCTAGAAAGTTAAACTTAAATCTCTATTACAATCAAAACTCACACTGAAGGCTTTGGACCAAAAGGACATAGAGAATTTCTAAAAGAATTTGGAGAAAAAATATGGTAAATAAAAGTCAAGGGGGCAATTTAACCTCTCAACTCTATCAAAGGAATTAATGATGCATTAAATATGCCATCATTATAAATGACTCTAAGGATACACGCCAAAGTGACAATTAATGAATATTTTAAATCCAAACAAGATTTTGTGGCACTTCTCATTAATGACAACAATGTTTTGGAATGATTGGCTATCACCCTTGAAGTACGTGTACTTTTTAACAGTTTTGAGAAAAGGGGAAACTGCGATGCATAGAGGATAACTTGTTGAGGACACGTGTTACTAGAACACTTATTTAAGAAAGCAGAAAAAACTAACAAAAAAGAAAATAAACATAAAGGATGCTAACTAACTATAGTACAGGGGTGAAATTTGAATCTATGTGAAGTGTTTAAGAAAGATCCCATTAAGAGGAATCTCTTCTGGTTGCCCTTCCATAGTCTCCAGTTCATATGCATTATGTTTCTTACAGGTACAAATTTTAAAAGGACCAGTCCATAATGAATCAAACTTGTTGTGATGCCCTGGATTAGAAGCTCTCTCATCCCATTTTAAAACATAAGACCCAACCTCAAATTTTGGTTTAGAAGTCTTTTGATCAAGCCAACTCTTTACAGTTTGCTGACGATTCATCAGGGATTCATGCGCTGACTCTCTCTTCTCCTGAATTTCTAATAATTCTGTGAGTCTCACATGCATTAGACCATTCTCTTCGATTTACATTTGTTTAACCAACTATAAAGAAGGAATTTCTACAGTCAATGGTATAACTGCACTCTTGTCATTGACTAAATCATAAGGAGATATCTTGATCACTTTCTTTGGTGTGATTCTGTCAACCCATAGTGTTGTATTGAGATGCTTATGCCACTCCCTTTGGTGATCAGATCCCATTCTTTTTATGAGTCTAATTAGATTTTTATTAGTTGACTCCGCCAAACCATTTCCCTGTGAGTAGTAGTTGGATGAGGTCTTCAAATATATACCATTCTTCAATGCATACTCAGATAATTTTGACCCTAAAAATGCCTTAGCATTATCGGATGTAATAGTATGAGGGGGGCCAAAACTAGTAGTTATTCCTTCAATGAAATTTAGAATAACCTTCTCAGTGGCTTCTTTAAGTGGGACAACTTCACTCCACCTAGTAAAATAATCAGTGGCAGTAAGGATCCACTTGTGTCTCGAACTAGAGATTAGATTAATCATACCTATGAAATCCAATCCCCATTGTGCAAAAGGCTCATCTACAACTATAGGATTCAGGGACAAGGCTACATTTCTCCTCTTTCCAACATAGAATTGATAGGCTTGACATTCTCTAACCATTTTATGATAATCTGAGAACAATGTAGGCCAATAATACCCAACCTGTGTAATCTTGATAGCAGTAGTCTTCGTTGAAAAGTGTCCTCCTGATGTTCCATAATGTAATTCATGCAGTATCTTTTGGGATTTATCCCTTTTAACACACCTTAGTAAAATTCCATCCAAATTCTTTCTAAAAAGAATGTGATCAATCAAGACAAAATTATTCCCTTGTTACCTATAGTATCTTCTTTTGTCAAGGGAGAGCATCCTAGGGAAAATACCAGTTCTCATGAACTATATCCTATCATTTACCTAAGAGTCTAGATCAAGTTCTTGTAGCTTCAGTATATTTTCATCTTCTACTCCTTTCATTTTTGATGCTTCTATGTCTTGAACAATATATGGATAGAGTCCCCTTCCTCTCACCAATTTAGTACGCCTTACTTCTACATCATACTGAAGAATCTTGGTTATCTAGGTAGCTCTTTTTTCTATTATTTCACCCTCCATGATGTATTCTCTAACACTTGAATGAGCTACTAGAAACCAAGATTTTATTCCTTGTTACTAGGTGTTTGAATTTTTTAAGTCCTTTAACTATAGCATAAGCTTTCTTTTCAACAAAATTGTACTTGGATTCATATTCTCTCAATGTCTTGGAGAAGAATGCAATTGGGTGGTCTCACTCTTCCTTTTCATCTTTCTAGGTAAGGAGGGCTTCAATAGTGTATTCTCCTCCATATACATACATTACAAAGTCCCTAGAAAAGTCCAGATTTCGCAACACTGGGGTAGTTGAGATGGCCTTCTTGATCTCCTCGAAAGGCCGCCTTGCTTTAGCTATCCATTTGAAAGTGAGGTCCTTCTTTAGCATTAGAGTAATAGGCCTGATCAATCCTACAAAATTGGATATAAATCTGCTAACAAAATTGATCTTTCCCAAAAAAGATTGTACTACCTTTTTATTGACAAGTAAAGATAAGTCCATTATGGCCTTAATTTTCTCTGGGTCAATAGAAATTCCATCTTTTGAAACAGTATGTCCTAGTAACTTCCCTTGGAGTACACCAAAAACACATTTATTAGGATTTAAAGAAATCCCAAACTCTTGAAATTTTTGAAAAATAGCTTCTAAATGCTTAAAGTGATCTTTGGCATTTTTTGTAAACACAGTGAGATCATCTAGATAAATTAGAATGATCTTATTTATCATCCCTTTAAATGCTATATCCATAGCACACTGAAAGGTTGCACCTACATTTGAAAGGCTGAAAGGCATTTTTGCATATGCAAAAGTACCCCACTTGGTGGTGAATGTTGTCTTGTATTGGTCTTCACTTGCTAGCCAGATTTGATTGTAACTTGAAAAACCATCAAGCAAAGAAAACCCTTTTGATTTGGCCAAAGTCTATAGGATTTGCTCCATTGATGAAAGAGGGTAATGATCCTTCAATGAAGCTCTATTAAGATCTTTGAAATCCACACAGAGTCTTGTTGGTAATAAGGTGTCTCAACCTTGGTAATTCCTTGCATTCATTATTGTAATGTAATTTATTTACTTAGCCTATGTTGTAATTTTGTTGCACATCCTATTTTGTCATTTAGTGTGAAGTGGTACAATGAGTTGTCACTCCACTTGTAAGATGACTAGGATGGTCAACACACTCCATATGAAGATAGGCATCCCTTTTTTGTGGTAGAGGTTTTCTACCATGTGTTGGCATCTTGACTAGTGTGTAAGTGAATCTTGACTGAAACGATCATGACAGATTCTTATGACAGAATCTATGACATGTACGAGTTTGAAATAGAAGCTTCTATTACAGGTGAAGACATATATCACAAGGCATCTTGGAAGAAGGTATCTTTGGGCTCCCCAAGGAGAGTTATGACATGTTGTAAGAGAATATGCTATTTATAGCCTGTTTATGATAGATTCTCTTAAAGCTGTAAGACATGTCAATATGACGAATTCTATGATGGTTGTAAGAGTCCTAAGAGCATCTGTCATTGCCCAACTTGGGAATAGGTGACTTCTTTGGTATGGGGTGACTTGACAAGTGTCATGAACATCTAATAGTGTTGGACAAGTGTCCATAGGCATGGGTTTTGGCCCATGAGGCCATGTTGGACGCCCATCTCAAGATAAAGCCATTTTTGCCTTGTATTTTTTCTATAAACAAGTGCTTTGGAGAGGAGATGTCGTATGTGATTGATAGTTATTGTAATGCTACCAGTTTGTCTCCAGATACGAGTGTCAAAGACTCCTAAGAGCTTGCATTGCAAGTGTATTGTAAACCATTTTAGTTTTGATAATACATTGTGCAGATTTTGGAGTGAGGTTTTTCAGCCAATAAGGGTTTTCCACATGTATAACTTATGTCTCTCTCCTATCTCATTTTTATGTGTACATGTATTGCTGCAATATCTCTATTGTTGTTGTTAACATTCTGTAATTGTAAAGGATAAAACAAATTTGCACTCTTCTCTCCTCTTTAGATTAGTGTAGGAAGCGATTTTCACACACCTAGCTTCCTTTTAGTTGGTATAAGAGCCTGACCAGTTTTGGTTCTAGCTGCTAGGTAGGGGTTTTTTGAGCTAATCTTAGGTTGGGTGGGAGTCTGTGTAGAGTATTCTATATCTTGTTGTAGAAAGGAAATGGAAACCACATTTGGAAGAGTAGTGGTGGAGAAGTTCAATGGCACAAATTTTGAGTTGTGGAAACTCAAGATGGGAGATCTACTTGTTGATCGTGACCTATGGGAAATTATTGATGGAACAAAACCCATGACAATGTCACAAGACTATTGGGACCTCAAGATCGGAAGGCTAAGGGTCTCATAAGACTCTGTCTAGATGACTTTGTCCTATTGAATGTCCATGAGGAGAAGATCACAAAAGTTCTTTGAAAGAACCTGGGATATGTTTATCAGGTCAAGTCCTTGGTGAACAAGGATTTTTTGAAAAAGAAGCTATTTGCTATAATGATGGAAGACAGAGGATCAGTTGCGGACCATATGAATGATTTCAACATGATTGTTGCATAGTTGACATCCATGGGTGTGAAAATGGAGGAGGAGGATCAGTGTATGACCCTAATTTGTTCTTTGCTCAATTCATGGGATCATCTTGTCATGGCCATCAGAAGCACTACTACCACCTTCAAGATGGAAGATGTGGTCTCTTCATTGTTATATGAAGAAATGTGGAGAAAGACATCTAAGTTGGCCAAAGAGGCTCTTGTGGTTCATGGAATACCCAAAGAGAGAGGGAAGAAGAAGGACAAGAAAGGTGAAAATGGTAGATCCAAATCTCATGGGAGATCCAAATCTATTGGAAAGTCCAAGGCTCTCTATTAGAACTGTGGCAAATCTAGGCATTTCTGAAAGGAATGCAAAGAGGAAAAGAAAAAGAAAAAGAAGAATGCCCCAGATTTAGATTCTAACAAGTCACAAGATGATGGTGATGCCTTCATTGCATCCTTGGCCACCCATGCATCTAATGATGTGTGGTTGATAGATTCTAGTGCATCATTCCACATGACCTCGCATTGAAGCTGGTTCATGAAGTATCAAGAGTTTGATGGTGGAAGAGTGTACCTGGGTGACGATTCTCATATGAATATTGTTGGTCATGGAAGAGTCTCAATCTAATTGCTTTAATGGATGAGTGAAGGGGATCATTGGGGTTATGCACATCCTAGGCTTGGCATAGAACCTGCTTTCTATAAGTACGTTGAATGATGCAGGTGTGCAGGTTGTCTTTTTGAAGGATGGATGTAAGATGACTAGAGGATCTATGGTGCTTGCGAAGGCTTCTTGGAGAGGTACTCTATTTTAGCTGGAGGCATGCACTTCACAGTGCAATAGTTCTTCTGACTTGAAGAAAAGTGCTACAATCACTTCATTCCCACCATCTGAACAAGCAATGAAGAAATCTGTTGTAACACATTCTAATGGTAGTTCACATGCTTTGGAAGTTAAACTTCTTGCTAAAAAGACTGTTATGGCATTTGAGATAAGGCCACATTGGTGATAAGGGTCTTAGAACCCTAAAAAATAAAAACCTCATTGAGGGGTTATTTGATTGTATTCTCGAGTTCAACTTTTGTGAACATTGTGTATATGGAAAGCAAAACCGTGTTCAATTTTACTCAAGTTCTCACAAGTCTTCTGGTGTGTTTGGTCCTGTTAATGTTCCTTCAATTTCTAAATCTGTATATTTTTATCTTTCATAGATGATTATAGTAGAAGGACATGGGTTTATTTTATTAGAAGCAAGATAGGTCTTTAGTCAGTTTAAAGAATTTAAAGCCTTTGCTAAAAATTAGACTAGTAAAAAGATTAAGTGTTTGAGAACTAACAACGGTGGTGAGTTTTGTTTGGCAGAGTTTGATAAGTTCTATAAAGAGTAAAGGATTAAAAGATATAAGACAACTCCATACACCCCACAACAGAATGGAGTTGCAGAGAGGATGAATAGGACACTGATGGAGAAGGCTAGGAGTATGCTTAGTGGAGCAAGCCTCAAACAAAAGTTTTGGGCTGAAGCTGTAGCCATTGCTTGCTACCTGGTAAACAAGTCTCCTACATTAGCTCTTATTGGTAAAACACCTATAGAGGTGTGGTCTGGTAAGAAGCCTTCAGTTACACATCTTCATGTTTTTAGTTGTGAGGCATATGCACATGTGCCTAGGGAGAAACAGTCGAAATTGGAGAACAAGGTTGTTAAGTGTATTTTCATTGGCTATGGTGTTAGTGTGAAAGGATACAAGCTTTGGGATCCTATGGCTAAAAAAGTGTTATATAGAAGAAGTGTTATCTTCAGAGAGCTAACACCTTCTTCTATTGTTCTATAGCCAGAACAGATAGAAAAGAAAGATGTGGTTCAGTTTCCTTCTATCCCTAAGAAGATTGAACCAATAGACCCTATGAGACCTGATGATGAAGAGAGCTCTAGTAGCTCTGAAAGCTTAGAAGAAGAAGTAGAACCTTAACCTCAACCATTGAGGAGGTCTACACGAAAAAGAAAGCAACCTGATAGGTTTGGTTATTCATTACTTGATTGTAGTTGTTCTTTTGCTTTGCTTACTAACATTGATGAGCCTAGAACTATGAAAGAGGCTATGGGCATGAAAGATATAGGTTCCTGGAAGGAGGCCATGGAAGATGAGATGGCTTATTTGGAGAAGAATAAAACATGTGACTTGGTTCCTTTTCTTGAAGGACAAAAACCTGTTGGATGCAAATGGGTGTTCAAGAATGAATTCGGTGCAAATGACAGTGTTGAAAAGTACAAGGCTAGATTGGTTGCGAAGGGGTACTCACAAGTGGAGGGAATTGATTATGGTGAAATTTTTTCTCCCATTACAAATATGACATCAATTCAGTTCTTGTTATCTCTTGCAGTTGCTTATGACTTAGAGGTAGAGCAGATGGATGTGAAGACAACTTTCCTTCATGGTGATTTGGAGGAAGAAATTTACATGTCACAACCAAAGCATTACATAGATAAAGGTAAAGAAAATTTTGTTTGCAAATTGAAGAAGTCTTTGTATGGTTTGAAGTAGTCTCCTAGGATGTGGTATATGAAATTTGATGCCTTTGTGTTGTCCATTCAATTTCTGAGATTGAAATCTGATCATTGTGTGTATTACAAGTTTGACAATGATTGCATTCTCATTATTGCATTGTATGTTGACGCTATGCTGTTGATTGGGAATGGTAAGAATATGATTTTTGATTTGGAGTCTCAGTTGTCAGCATAGTTTGAGATGAAAAATCTTGGGGTAGCTAGATACATTCTATGAATGGAAATCACAAGAGACAGAGCTAACATAAAACTTTGGTTAATCCAAAGTAAGTATGTGAAGGCCGTGTTGGATAGGTTCAGCATGGCAAATTGTAGGCCATTGTGTGTTCCTATTTCATTGGGGACAAAGTTTTCTGTTAATGATTTTCCAAAATCTCCTAGTGAGGTGGAGGACATGAGCAGAGTACCTTATGCTAGTGCTATTGGCAGTTTAATGTACTCTATGGGCTGCACAAGACTAGACATTGCCCAAGCAGTGGGAGTCCTTAGTCGATTTATGGCTAATCCTGGATGGGTACATTGTGATGCAGTTAAACAAGTGTTCAGATATTTGAGGGGTACTTCTGAGTATTCCATATGCTATAATGGTAATGCTACAGGACCTCCACATTCTATTTGTATTCATGGATTTGTGGATTCTGATTGGGCAGATGACATTGACAACAGGAAATCCACTAGTGCCTATGTGTTCACTATGTTCGGTGGTGCAATTAGTTGGATGAGTAAGCAAAAACCTATGGTTTCTTTGTCCATGACAGAAGCTAAGTATATAGCAGAAACTCATGCTTGCAAGGAAGCCATTTGGCTTAAGAGATTGTGTTCAGATATTGGTGTTGATGCATAACAGATTACGATTTGTTGTGACATTCAGAGTGTGATTTGCCTAGAAAAAAATCTAACTTTCCATGCCAGAACAAAACATATTGATGTATAGTTTCACTTCATGTGAGACATGGTAGAGGATGGGAAGGTTAATTTAGAGAATTTAGATACATTGAAGAATGTTGTAGATGCATTGACGAAACTAGTGGGCACATAGAAGTTCAAATGGTGTTCGGAGTCTATGTGACTCTTGGCTTATAGTAGTTAAATCTCGTTATTTCTACTGGCTCTTACAAAGTGTTTGACAAGTGGGAGAATGCTGGGAATAAGGTGTCTCAACCTTGGTAATTCCTTGCATTTATTATTGTAATGTAATTTATTTACTTAGCCTATGTTGTAATTTTTTTGCACATCCTGTTTTGTCATTTAGTGTGAAGTGGCACGATGAGTTGTCACTCCACTTGTAAGATGAATAGGATGGTCAACACACTTCATATGGAGATAGGCATCATTTTTGTGTGGTAGAGGTTTTCTACCATGTGTCAGCATATTGACTAGTGTGTAAGTGAATCTTGACAGAAATGGTTATGACAGATTCCTATGACAAAATCTATGACATGTAAGAGTCAAAAAGAGAAGGTTCTATGACAAGTGAAGACATGTGTCACAAGGCATCTTGGAAGAAGGCATCTTTGGGCACCCCAAGGAGAGTTATGACATGTTGTAAGAGAATATGCTATTTATAGCCTGTTTATGATAGATTCTCTTATAGCTATAAGATATGTCAGTATGATGGATTCTATGATGGTTGTAAGAGTTGTAAGAGCATCTGTCATTGCCAAACTTGGGAATAGGTGACCTCTTAGGGATGGGGTGACTTGACAAGTGTCATGAACATCCTACAGTGTTGGACAAGTTTCCATAGGCATGGGTTTTGGGCCATGAGGCCATGTTGGATGCCCATCTCAAGATAGAGCCATTTTTGCCTTATATTTTTTATATAAACAAGTGCTTTGGTGAGGAGATGTAGTATGTTATTGATAGGTACTGTTATGTTGCCGGTTTGTTTCTAGATACAAGTGTTGAAGACTCCTAAGAGCTTACATTGCAAGTGTATTATAAACCATTTCATTTTTTATAATACATTGTGCAGGTTTCAGAGTGTGGGGTTTTTCACCCGATAAGAGTTTTCCCCACGTATATCTTGTGTCTCTCTCTTTTGTCTCATTTATGTGTGTATGTGTATTGCTACAATATCTCTATTGTTGTTAACATTCTATAATTGTAAAGGATAAAATGAATTTGCACTCTTCTCTCCTCTTTAGATTAGTGTAGGAAGCAATTTCCGCACACCTGGCTTCCTTTCAAGTCTAATATCTCTATTCTTCTTTCTCACTGGCACTAGATTAGACACCTAGGTTGAGTGTTCAATTGGAAAAATAATCTTATACTCTAGGAGTTTCTATAACTTGTCCACCATTAGGGTTTCAATTTTAGGGTTTACTAGTCTCTATTTCTGGTAAACAGGCTTTGACCCTTCAATGAGTTCTATAGTATGCTAGATAATATCTCTATCATAACCATGAAGATCATCATAGGTCCAAGAAATTACTCTAGCATATTTGTTACATAAAGAGATTAGCTTATCCTTTTCTTGTTAAGTATTGATATTGCCTACTTTTAGCTTTCTTCCCTTACTGACCTCAATTTTAGAACAGTCCTTTTTGCTTGCCATGAATTTCCTTTTGTCCAAGCTCGCATCATCAGGGTCTAATAGATTCTCCAAAGTTATCAATCCTTTTGGAAGCTTCTTAGATTTTAGTTTAATTATTTGATCACCAAATGCTTCTTCAATCTTAGGCTGTAATTGGTCTATAAATTCTCTAGAATGCTATAAGAATGAGAGAACTTGGAGGTCATCATCAAAAACTTACCAATTTTGGTCATTGTCAGGGATCGATGGACAGACAACAATCTTTACTGCTTCATTATTGACCAGTAGATCACTCATTGGGTCAAATTGAGAGCCAATTTTTTGCCATCCCATCTGCTTCGAAGTTCTGAGATCTAGGTACCACCTCTATATTGAAAGCATCAAAGTTGTCAATCAGGTCCCAAATCATGTGGCGATATGACCTCATTCTTACATTTTTTGCCACAACTTTCTCTTTGATCTATTTTACTACCATCTCTGAATCACCTTTGACCCTTAGGTTTTTTACCTTTATCTTTTTAGCCAAGATCAGACCATGTACTAAAGATTTGTATTCGACATCATTATTTGTACAAGGAAACTGAAAGTGTAATGCTCTGAGGATATTTTCTCTCTTTGGCGAGGTAAGGCGGATACCTGCTCCTGCTCCATTATTACTCCTAGTTCCATCAAAATTTAGGGTCTAAATTCTAGAGTTTTCTTCAGAATCTATCTTCTTGATTTCTTGACTCATTATTTTAGGTATCTCCTCATCTTCCTCAAAGATGACATATGTTCCCAAACCTATAGAGTCATAGTTTCCATAGGGATCACTCTGCATCATAGACATCAGCTGATCATTCTCTTCTTTTTCATCAAGTACAGTCCATTCCCCTATGTCTTCCATAAGGGCTCTATCTTCCTTATTCATCATAGCATCAGATGCTTCAAATTTTTGTGTCGGTTCATCAGTAATATGTTCTTTATGGTGAAATACACTGGACAACTAAGAGGGGAGGGGGTGAATCAGTTGTCCCAAAAACTTAGCTTCATATGAACATCAAACCATCAATAACTTAATTGCTTATAGTCAGATTTAACCATGAAAGCATGAAACCATAAACTTAATCAAAAACACACATCCAACATAGTAGACACTAGATTTTTTACATGGAAAACCCTAAAAGGGAAAAACCACAGTGGGTATTAGCCCATAGAAATATATGAGTTATAGCAATACCAAAAAATAAAGGCTCACTTCCTACAGGGCTCACTGCCCAAATTGCTCACTACAAAGAATTGCTCACTGCCAAAGGGTGGCTCACTACCAAGGGTTGGCTCACTGCCAAAATGGTGAACTAATCAAGTAGCATCTACTCCATGCCTGGGTTCAATTCCTTTGAAGCACAATAAAACTTCTCTACTCTGCTCTTTAACACCTTTGCACTTATCTCTTCATATTCGCACACTCACACCTTTTTTTTACAATTCATTGCATGCTTTTATACAATTCATCAACCTTGGAATGTACATCAAGGTCAGCATTACATTCATCAACCATTGGATCAATCACCAATGTCGGTATTACAATCATACATAAAATAGGTCTAGACCTAATACAAATTAAGCTAAGGAAAATATGTAAAGATGTATGCAGATCACACCATGTCTTAGCTAGGACTCAAACACAATCCTCCACATTACAACATGCTTCTAAAATCTTTGATGCATCTCCACAAATAATGACTTCAACTAGGTCAGCCAAGATAGATGAGCGCACTAAGTCTACTAAGAACATTCTTCATTCACGATCCAATTTTATCTTTGCAAACTAGTCCAAATGTAGGAACATGATCAGGAGACATCCTAAAACACATTGTAATCACCAGGAACAACCACATGATCTCTAATCACTCTATCAAGAAGATTCTTCAAACAAGAGCACAAGAACAACACTGTCAGCCACTGTCATAAGTAAAATATAGATTGCAGACCACCAAATCATGAACCGTTATAGTTGAAGGCACTTAACATCATTACAAACTTGATTCTAGAACCACAGACTAAAATACTTTAATGCAGAGGAATGCAGAGCATAACACTTTCTCCTTGTCACCACCAAACATATAGGAAAAGCAGTTTTCACACTGGTGAACATAACTCACTCAAATCTTGATTCCAAACGCTCAAACTTGAAATATGACATCCTCAAATAGACTTCTAAATAAATTCCAATCTACAGGCAAAGATATTCATTCTATAAAAAATGCGAAACAAACTTTTGGACTGTTCTTTTGAGTACAATACACTGTTTCCACTGCAACACATTGTTACCACTGGAGGGGCTAATTTTCTCAATATCCTCAACAAAGTAAGAGCATAGTTGACACCAATGAGAACATAGATATGTTGACATCAATGACAACTCTGGTTAGGCACATACTTGCAACACTTTAGACAAAGGTTTAGACAACACCTTCATCTTGGTACCATACTTAGTCCTCAAGATCAAGTGTGACCAATCTAACGACATGTATCCTCCTATTTTAGTAGTAAAATCTCTAGATAGGCATAACCCCAAAACAAGGGGAATGTCAATGATTACCACATCTTGTGAGACAATTATATTAGGACAGGTATATAGGTGTAAAGGGAGTTTCTTAATGATTCATAAGGTTTGAACTAACCATTGCAAGTATGGGCCTAACCGGTGTTGTCATTGATGTCAACATACTTATGTTGCATTAATGATAGGGATTGGATGAGCTGTGTGCTAAGGATATTGAGAAAATTAGTCTCAATCAGGAATAGAGAAGAATAGGAAAGATAGTAAGGTAAAAGTCCAAGATAGGATGAGGATTAGAGGATGTAGTTTAAAGGGTTTGAAGATATGTGTCTTAAGGTGGTCCAGTAGAGATTTTAGAGGTTTGCATGAAGATCTGAAGAAGTTGTGACTGTTCAAGTAAAACTGGTTCTGGCACGTGTTCAGTGGTGACAGAGTGAGACAGATAGGTCCAGTGAGATCCAGAATTACATTATAATGTTCTACGGATTTGAGGGAGTGCTAAGGAAGTCTTTGTGGAGTGTTAACTAGATTGGTTCATGGTTTGAAGGTCTGCAAGCATCTATTCCTTTATGATAGTGATGACAGACTGTGTTCTTGAGGTTCCGGATGAAGGAGAGAAGGATTTAAGTAAGCAAATGAAGTATGGATGTTCTTGGTGATTTAGGCAAGCTTGTGGTGGTCTTTGGATCATGTCTAGTTCATGTTGGTGGTCCACATTGAAGTTGGAGTTATCTTTTGAAGAACAACTTCCAGATAATGGTGTTCTTCTTAAAATAGGCTGACTGGATGAGTTATACATCTTGCGGATGTTATTGTGGATGTTTGCCGACTTAGATGATCATTCCTAAGTTAATGTCTTGTATAAATAAGGGATTGTGAAGTCATTTGAAATGTGTCTTTATTGAGATGAGTGTGTGGTAGCGAGGAGGAGAGGAAAACATAGAGTAGAAGTATTGAGCTTAATGGAACTGATTCAAGCATGGTGAAGATGCTATTTTCTAGTTCAAGTAGGGGATACTTATTTCTTTGTAGACAGTGTGTCTCTTGTAGGCAGTGTGCTCGGGTAGTGAGCCCTAATTGGCAAGTGTCATTTTGTTCTTTCTATTCTTCTAACAGAGAATACATTCTTGGGTTAATCACCTTGTGGTTTTTCCCTTAATTGGGTTTTCCACATCAAAATCTTGGTGTCTCATGCGTTGATGTGTTTCTGCTCTTGATTTGTTGCATTATGTTTCCATGATTTAATTATTGTTAAGCTGCTAAATTGCAAAGTGAAATTAAGTGTTTAAAAAGAAAGAAAGTTTTGCACAACTGATTCACCCCCCCTCTCAGTTGTGTGCCCTAAGTCTAAAAATTGGTATCAGAGCCAAGTTCCTCTAAAAGGAGCTTAACTGCTTGAGGAGATCCAAGATGTTGTCCTACAAGAAGGATAGTCTAAAGTTTGATGGAACAAATTTTAGTCTGTGGAAAGGTCAGATGAAATGTCACTTGCAATGTATGGGAAAGGTGTACTGGACCATGGCCACAACACAGTATACACCTCCACAGGGTGGTCCGAAAGCTCCAAACAAAATCACAAATGGTAAAAATAATCTGTAGACTATAGAAGCTCTTCTAAGCACATTATCTAATTCAGAGCTCTCAAATGTTATTGACCTACCAACTGCTTATGAAATTTGGAAAAAATTGGAAATTTTGCATGAAGGAGATCAGTATGTTAAATGTGCAAGGTTACAGAGTCTGAAAAGGAAATTTGAAAACCTAAAGATGAGAGATGATGAAAATATTACTACCTTTATGCCAAGAGTAAATAAGCTTATTTGTGGAATTAGAAATGCAGGTGGAGTCTTGGATGAAAATAAAATTGTTGGAAAAATTCTCAGATCCCTTCCCACTTCTTATAAAATCAAGGTCGTTGCCATTGATAAATTTAGAGCTCATACAATTGTCACAAGAGATCAATTGGCTGGCAAATTGGCTACATTTGAAATGACCGAGTTTGGAGATGATCCCCCCAAGATTGAATCTGCATTCAAAGCTAGTGCCTCTGTAAAAGGTAAACAAAGGTTTGATCTGGGAGAGAACTCTTCAAGGAAACTATCATGGTATGAAAAATCAAGAAAAGACCTAGACGAAGAAGTAGAAACTGCTCAACTTGAAGCCCTTATTGCAAAGAGACTACCAAGAGGATTTGGTAAGTATGAAGGGAAATTGCCTTTTAAGTGTTTTAACTGCAATAAGATTGGTCATTTTGCCTCAAGATGTCCAAAAAGATTTTCAAGGCCAAATCCTAACAGATCAAGGTTCCAAAAGAATTGTTACTATGTTCATGAAGAAGATGATAATGAAGAAGTAACAGATGATGAATCAGAGACAGGAAACAAATCTAGAAATGAATGGGTGTTTATTGCCATCAAGGAAGAAGAACCAATATCCTCTGAATCTGTCAATCATAAAGTTGTAGAAAGAGCTCTGGCTGCCCAAGTTGAAGAAAAAGATGATTGGGTCATTAACAGTGGATGCTCTCACCATATGACAGGTGACAAAAATAAGTTTGTAGATTTGGGAAGGTATGAAGGAGGAGTAGTAAAGTTTGGTGATAATTCTACTAATAGAATCAGAGGTAGAGGAACTATTTCTTTTGATGGAAGAAACAAAACCAGTAATGTACTATATGTTGAAGGATTGAAGCACAATCTTCTCAGTGTTGGACAGTTAGTGGACAAAGGCTATGATCTCTAGTTCAAAGAAGAAAAATGCAAGATCTTTGAAAGCTCTGGAACAGAGATTGCATCCGGTACCCAAACTAAAGGTAATATCTTCCACTTGGTTGGTACTGGTAAAAGTTGTTTATTTGTTCAAGCTGATCAGAGTTGGTTATGGCATAGAAGAATGTGTCATGTGAATTTTGATAATATCATCAAGATAAACAATACTTAGGCTGTAAGAGATCTTCCAAAATTGGTGAAACCTACTAATAGCTTGTGCAAAGAATGTCAGTTGGGTAAGCTGAGAAGAGTCACATTCAAGAGTAAGGAACTATCTTCTACCAGATTATTAGACTTAGTTCATACTGATCTTTGTGGTTTGGCAAGAATTAGAAGTATGCAAGGTGATAGATACTTCATGTTATTAATTGATGACTATTCTCGGATGATGTGGGTAACTTTTCTGAAAGAGAAATCAAAATCTTTTGAGAAATTCAAAATATTCAAGGCTATGGTAGAGAATGAAACCAGATTAAAATTGAAATGTCTCAGGTCTGATAGAGGTGGAGAATTCACATCCAGTGAATTCTTAGAGTTCTGTGAGAAACATGGAATAAAGAGATAGTTGTTTTCTCCTAGGACTCCACAACAAAATGGAGTGGTGGAGAGAAAGAACTGGACCATCCAGGAAGCTTCTAGGATAATGATGATGGAAGAAAATATTCCTCACATCTATTGGAGAGAAGCTGTCAGCACTACAGTCTATACTCTCAATCGAGTTCAAATCAGAAGCAATACTGGTAAGACCCCTTATGAACTTTGGTTTGGCATCACACCTACTATGAGATATTTCAGAGTTTTTGGTAGCAAATGTTACATTAAAAGAGATGAAGATCTAGGAATGTTTAATGCTAGAAGTGATGAAGGTATATTCTTAGGTTACTCTACTCAAAGCAAAGCATATCGGTGTTATAACAAAAGACCAAGAAAGATGATAGAAAGCACAAATGTGAAGGTTGATGAAGGAATTGAGAAGCCTTCAAGGTTTTATGCATATTATGAAGGTGATCAAAATGGTGTTCTGACTCAAGGAACTCAAGCCTCATCTGTTAGTCAGATTCAAACTAATTTGATAAACCAAGAAGAAGATATGAGCTTCAATGAGCCTGATGAAGAATCAGAAGTGCAAGAAATTCCCAAAGTTCCTAGGTATGTAAGACTGAACCACTCTAAAGATTAGGTCATAGGTGATAAAAGTAAAGGAGTACAAACAAGAAGGATAATTGTTCAAGATTCAGAAGAGTATTGTTTGATTTCAAAGATTGAACCTAAGACAGTGAATGAAGCTTGCAATGATGAAAACTGGACTAAAGCAATGGAGGAAGAGCTGGTGCAAATAGAGAAAAATCACACTTGGGATCTTGTTCCCAGACCTAGAAACAAGAATGTGATTGGAACAAAATGAGTCTTTAGGAACAAACTGAATGAAGTTGGTGAAGTAATCAGAAATAAAGCCAGATTGGTCTGCAAGGGTTACTTTCAAATAGAAGGAATTGATTTTGAAGAAACCTTTGTTCCAGTGGCAAGAATTTTAGCAGTTAAATTATTTCTTGCATTTGCTACATTCAAATATTTCAAAGTGTATTAGATGGATGTCAAGTCTGCCTTTCTGAATGGTGACTTGGAAGAAGAAGTGTACATTGAGCAACTGGATGGATTTCAATTATCTGATCATGGTGATATGGTCTGCAAGTTGAAGAAGGCACTGTATGGACTAAAGCAAGCCCAAAGAGACCGGTATGAAAGATTGGATAAGCATCTTTTAAAGATTGGTTTCAACAAAGGTACTGCTGACAGTAATCTATATTTCAAAATTGATCATAAAAACATCTTGATTGTTGAAGTGTTTGTTGATGATATCATTTTTGGAGGAAGAGATAGTATGTGTAAAACTTTTGCAAATCAAATGAAAAGTGAGTTTGAGATGTCCATGCTTGGTGAAATGAATTTCTTCTTAGGTCTGCAAATCACTCAAACAAAGAAAGGAATCTTCATTTCTCAAACCAAATATGTGAAAGAATTGTTGAATAAATTTGGGATGGAAGACTCAAAACCAATGAATACTCCCATGGCAATCGGATGTAAATTGAGCAAAGATGATGATTCTCCTAAGGATAATCAGACAAAGTATAGGTCAATGATTGGAGAACTATTGTATCTTACTCAAACTAGACCAAACATTATGCAGGTTGTTGGTCTTGTTGCTAGATTCCAGGCTGATCCTAGAGAATCTCATGTCATGGCAATCAAGAGGTTTTTAGATATCTAAAAGGGACAATTGAGTATGGTTTGTGGTATCCTAGAGATCATGATTTCTCTCTTCATGCATATACAGATGTAGATTGGGCAGGAGATGTAGATGACCAGAAGAGTACTAGTGGTGGAGCATTCTTTTTGGGGAAGAGATTGGTTTCTTGGCTAAGCAATAAACAAGAGGCAATATCTCTATCTACAACTAAAGCAGAATATATTGCAGTAGTAGGCAGTTGCACTCAAGTTTTGTGGATGAAGAAGATGCTAAGAGATATCAAAGTAGAGTATGAGGAACCTATCACAATCTTCTGTGATAACTCAAGTGCAATAAATATATCTAAGAATCTGATGTTGCATTCAAAGACTAAGCATATATCCATCAAGTTTCATTTTTTGAGAGAGCAAGTGAACAAGAATGAAGTCAAATTGGAGTTTGTGCCTTCCAAGGATCAGATTGCAGACATCTTTACTAAACCTCTACCTAAGGATTCTTTTGAGTATCTCAGGGAGAAGCTAGGGGTCATTACCCCTCCGATGATGAACTAAGGTGCATCAGTTTGGTGGTTATCACAGTCATATCTTGTGATCTAGATTGATGCTGGGGAGCTCCTACTTAGGGGGAGCAACATGTATGATTCTGAAGTGTTAGAATTGCAAGTATGTGCCCTTTGCCATTGATTTCAAAGGGGGAGAGAAGACATGTGAAAAACAAGTGGTTGCTGATCAAAGGGGGAGCAGTTAAGGGAGAGAGGACATGTGAATGGTTGTTGCTGATAGGGGGAGTTGTGACAGTGAGGAGAAGTTCTTGTCTTGATGGTTAAAACAGTTTTTCATATCATATGTTGCCATCAATGACAAAGGGGGAGATTGTTGCAAGTATGGGCCTAACCGGTGTTGTCATTGATGTCAACATACTCCTGTTGCATTGATGATAGGGATTGGATGAGTTGTGTGCTGAGGATATTGAGAAAATTAGTCTCAATCAAAAACAGAGAAGAATAGGAAAGACAGTAAGGTAAAAGTCCAAGATAGAATGAGGATCAGAGGATGTGGTTTAAAGGGTTTGAAGATATGTGTCTTAAGGTGTTCCAGTAGAGATTTCAAAGGTCCGCATGAAGATTTGAAGAAGTTGTGAATGTTCAAGTAAAACTGGTTCCGACAGGTGTTCAGTGGTGACAAAGTGAGATAGATAGGTCTGGTGAGATCTAGAATTGCATTATAATGTTCTACAGATTTGAGGGAGTGCCAAGGAAGTCTTTGTGGAGTGTCAACTAGATTGGTTCATGGTTTGGAGGTCCGTAAGCATCTGTTCCTTTATGACAGTGATGACAGACTATGTTCTTGAGGTTCAGGATGAAGGAGAGAAGGATTTAAGTAAGCAGATGAAGTATGGATGTTCTTGGTGATTTAGGCAAGCTTGTGGTGGTCTTTGGATCATGTCCAGTTCATGTTGGTGGTCCACATTGAAGTTGGAGTTTTCTTTTGAAGAACAACTTCCAGATAATGGCATTCTTCTTAAAACAAGCTAACTAGATGAGTTATACATCTTGCGGATGTTATTGTGGATGTTTGCCGACTTAGATGATCATTCCTAAGTTGATGTCTTGTATAAATAAGGGATTGTGAAGTCATTTGAAATGTGTCTTTGTCGAGATGAGTGTGTGGTAGCGAGGAGGAGAGCGAAAGGCAGAGCAAAAGTATTGAGCTTAATGGAATTGATTCAAGCATGGTGAAGATGCTACTTTTTAGTTCAAGTAGGTGATACTTATTTCTTTGTAGACAGTGTGTCTCTTGTAGGCAGTGAGTCTCTTGTGAGCAGTGTGCTTAGGCAGTGAGCCCTAATTGGCAAGTGTCATTTTGTTCTTTCTATTCTTCTAACAGAGAATACATTCTTGGGTTAGTCACCCCGTGGTTTTTCCCTTAACCGGGTTTTCCATGTCAAAATCTTGGTATCTCATGCGTTGATGTGTTTCTGCTCTTGATTTGTTGCATTATGTTTCCATGATTGATTTATTGTTAAGCTACTGAATTACAAAGTGAAATTAAGTGTTTAAATAGAAAGAAAGTTTTGCACAACTGATTCACCCCCCCTCTCAGTTGTGTGCCCTAAGTCTAACACTAACTTCCCATCTAATTGCATGACTCCTTTGGCAAGTGGCTCATACTTTATTTTGAGGCAATCTACTATTTGCTTAGGCATGACTATAGTGTTGGCCCCTGAATCTATTATGGAATTATGTAATAGTTTCTTTCCCACTATTAGGGTCAAATAAAAAGGGTTTATCTTAGATTTACTTACTTCTTCCTTGTTGTTAATCAGAGCAGCTGTTCTCTGAGGTGGAATATCTTTGATTTGAGTTTTTCCTTTGTCAGTGATTCCTTCTTTTGTGTTAATTGATTCATGGTTAGCCTGGGATTGGAGTGGTTCTTGCAATAGCAACTTCTATTTAGGAATAACCAACATGTCCCATATTGACACATTAGTAGGAGCCCTCTTCAACTATTTAACCACATTTATAGGCCCTAATGTTGGTGTCGTAGGATAGTAGGGATATCTTGCACTTTCTACTGTTGTATTGGAAACTCCTTGGTTTTGAGCTGCCATAGATACTTCTGGTCTTAAAGTGGGAGTATACTGAGCTTGGAATGAAGGCCCCCTAGTTATTTCATTGGGGTTTACCTCAGGCTAATCATCCATCCTTCTCTTTGACCTAGTGGAGTAATTAGACTGTACCATGGGCTTCTTGGAGGTTGATGCCTCATTGATAAACACTGAATCTTCTTCTATCCATGAAAATAGGGCATGTTCTAAGGCAATTTCTCCTTCCTGTTCCATTGACATCCCTTACATTTGGGCTACCATTGCTGCATTTTGAACACTTGGTGATTGGTAAGGAAAAAGATTATGAGGATAGGGTAGCTTGACCCTCCATTCTTCTTTGCTCTGCTATCTTTTACTGTAAATTACCTCTGGGGAAATCTTTGGGGATATGTGCATTATTGCAAGGGAAACACCAAGCATTTGCTTCTTCTACCATATTATTTGGCCCAGGAACCATTTCCCTACCTGGATTAGTTGGGACAGTTTGTAATGGTGTAGGTACTAGAACCAGTTGATTGGATGTCTAAGGATAGCTTGGTCTCTATGGGCCTTGGTACTAGTTGGACTTGTAGATTAGGAAATCAAATCAAAGGTTAAATACAAACTAAATGCAAATTGAAACAAAGAGTTATACCTAGACATGAAAACCCAATCTCATCAAGGGGAGAGGAAACATTCACCCAAGAGCTCCTAAGACATGATAATCCTTAGATAATGATTCAAATGTGAAATATTATGTCAATTTGCAACTCACTAAAGACTAGCTCATTAGATATTTTGGCATGATAACTCTACTTGAAAATTGGATTCCAAAATGGGTTGGAGGATGAAGTATTTATAGAGATTTTGGAGAGATTTTGATCCAAGGGTGGAGATTGGTTTGGAAGATCAATGGTGGAGGATAAAAGTGATGTGGAGGGCCTAGATTAGATCTTGGAGGAATGGAGGGCTAGGAATAAAAGTAAATCTTTTGTTCATTTTGGGAAAAGGATGGATTAAATGAGCATGGGTGTGAAGGATTATTTTTGAATTAAAGATTCATATGGGGAATGTAAAATGAATTAAAAATTCATTTGGGGATAAGTGGAGATAAATGAGGTATGGGTATGGTAAAGGGTTGTAAGAGGAATTAATTGTCATGTGGGATGTATTTAAATAAAAAATTGACGTATGTGAATATATTTCAATTTTTTATTTGGAGGATGTGGGGAAGGGTGTTAAACTAGGTTTGACCACCCAAATGAGAGGTTAGGATTAATTAAACACAGGTTTTATTTAATTAATCCTAGGGCTAGGATGAGGTAGGCTACGATAGGCAATTAAATAATAGCTATTTAATTATCTAGGGTAGGGGTAGGTCAATTAATAGACTGAATTAATTAGTTAAACATGATTTAGCTAATTAATTAGATTTAGTGAGGAGAGGGAAATTGACCAAATAAATATTGCATATTTATTAAATCAATTGGCTAAGGTTTGAACTATTGAATTAATAAAATTAATTCAATTATTGGGGATAAAATGATAGAAAATTGGGTGATGAAGGGATAATTAATTAAATAAAAATTTAATTAATTGAATAGAAGGGAAATTGTTGGGAGTCGGTTTGATGGTCGAGACATTTTTAGGTGTCTACATTTGCCCCTCTTTGACATGGCGTCAGGACCTAGTAGGGAAGTGGTGTCAGGTCAAAGAAAAATATGCCCGAGTTGCTAGGACGGAATAAGATAGGTGGATGATGCCCCCTCAAGAGGTCGGCAGATTTTTTTTTTAAGGGTGACCTCTCAAAAAGATGCGACGGGAGTGAAAGTTGGATAGGGGATAGAAAAAGAAGATGACATGAAGAAAAATAGAGGAAAAAGGTTGTGATTTGCACCTTGGAGGGGAAAAAGAATGGGCGGAAGGATGACATGGCTTACTATATTAAGACAAGTGGGCCCTTAGAGTGTCATATTTGCACACATTAACTTTTGAGAAGGAGAGAAGGAGAGATGGCAGAGCACAACCCCTAATTCCCACAATTTTGACACATTTCTGAGTAGTTTTGATCGTTTGGCCAGGCACCGAAGGCTGGACCCTAGGTAGGGTCTAACCCTGACTTTTTAATTTTTTTAGTTTTTGTCACTTTTTTGGAGTTCAAGAATTGGGGTTAGGAATGTAGCACTATCATTAGATTGCATAGCACCAAAAGTTAAGAGGATTAGCACCATCCTCTGGATTGGCGCTATCCGCTTGGGTAGCATAGAGGCAGTTTGGTGCCATCTATCTGGCATTTTAGTGCTATCTTCTGAAATAATGCAATGTTGGAAAGTGGTTAGGTTTTGGCATTTTAGCGCCAAATAGTTGTTAGGGTAGCACTATATTTTGGAATAGCGCTATTTTTATTAGTGGCGCTATGTTTAGTTTTAGCGCAAAGAACATGATTAGCGCAATATTTAGAATATTCATGATAGGGGGAATTGGCACTAATCCTTAGATTAGCGCCAAGTGACAGGGTGGCACCATATTTTAAAATGGCGCTAAGTGCATTGTGCAGTAGTGCTATGTTATGAAGTGGTGCAAAACACCTTGCGTAGTGGTGCTATTATCTATAATAGTGCCATTAGAAGAAGTAGTAGAGCTATTTGTAAAATGGTGCTAAGTACGGTTTGTTTTGGCACCAAATGATTTAGGCATTCAACATTAGAAGAAAGGGGGTGATTTGAAAAAAAAAGATAGGTAGATTTCTGACCAAAAAGTTGTGGATGCAAGATCTGAGTTCATTTATAGTGACCTCGTGGGAGCGACGCATGCCATCTGTGATGGCACTGTTTAACCAGTTTGATGATGCCACATGGGCTCGACTGGCTAGATTAGGGCTCTTGACTGTGGTGTTGATGCCGGTGCTACGAGCTCATAGAGCTTTGATTAGAGCAGTACCATTTGGAGACTTGTACATTTTTTCTTCCGACTGGGGAGATCACAATCACGCTTGAGGATGTTTATTGCATCCTCAAGCTACCTATTCGTGGTCGGCAGGTGCGATATGACATGAGGAGGGGATGGAGGGCCCTGATTAGAGTATTTGGTGAGGCTCATATTGTTCTATCAGCGAATGGTTGGGAGATGCGTTACGAGGGGACACTAGCTGTGGGTGCAGATCCCTTCACCTTATTCATGTGCGCATTGATTGGAGGGGTTGTGATGCCTGATAGGAGGCGTAGGGGTTTTCCAGTTGGTTGGGGGGAGATGATCAAGGGGATGGTGAGGCATGAGACCGTGTATGCCTGGGGGCCAGCGATGTTGGGGCAGTTGTATCATGAGATGCATATTGTTGTCTATCTTTATGATTCAACATTGTTAGCCGGGGTTACTCTGTTACATGTGTGGATTTGGGAGCACATTACAGTTACTCAGCCGAGATGTGGTTACTATCGCCAGCCATTTGAGGCCTTTGTATTCTTATATTGGGATGCCAAGTACACCTATACTGGACAGGTTCGGTACTAGAGACAGATGCTGGATGATGTTATTCGGTGACCTGGTGACCCTAGATCGGAGTGGAGCCATGGCTTGATGATGATGTTCACTTGCCTTATACTTTTTAGTAGCGATATTTGATGCGTCAAGGAGACCATATGATAGATATGTACCTACCATTGCAGGTTATGTGGTAGTTTGGGTTGTGGTAGGATACTCCACAGCAGATGACCATCTTTGTACGGACTCGCAGTGATGCGCGCTTCTAGCCTGCAGCCATACAGCCACAGGTCACTTTGGATGATTTTGCAGCTTTACGACTAGTGTAGTGGGATTGGCAGAGCACAATCAGGAATGCAGGTACTACCCCTGCATATGACACCTAGTGGCAGATGTGGTGACCGACTTAGTTTGCGGACCTAGCAGAGGAGGTAGTTTCTACAGAGGAGGCAATGGGGTTAGGGGATGATGATTTGGAGGATGATGGGGATGATGATTCTGATGGAGATGATTTCCTGGAGGAGGGGGAGGAGATCATTGTAGACTACCTTGTGGAGGTCAGAGGGGATGGAGAGGAGGAGGCTGGGAGGGATGGTTAGTGGATAGATGTGCTAACGGTAGTGGAAGCTGGACAGGGGCAGGTGGGGTAGTAGGTATCTATTCAGCAGGTGCTTGTTGAGTAGGTTCATATTGTAGGGTACGACAGCGTGGATGGCCAAGAGTGGATAGGGATGTTATGCCCCCACCACAGGTATCACAACAGCAGCAGGTTGCGGCAACAGGGCAGCAAGCAGAGGCAGGCCCCTCTGAGGTTTGAGGGCTCACACCTCGTCAGTGGCCTTGGGGTGAGGAGGAGGAGATTGAGACCTTGCGGACACAGGTAGCCAGCCTGCAGGAGGCTTTAGAGAGCTGGGAGGTGAAGTTGGTTCAGTTGCGGGGTATAGTGGCCTTATTGGATGGCTCAGATGGACATGTGGCTGCATTGCAGGCATAGCTAGCCTAGGCTCAGGGTGAGATAGTCACTTTGATAGGGGAGCAGGATGCGGCGCTCATGAGAGCCTGATAGGCAGAGGCTACAGTGACCAGTTTACAGACCTTAGGGGCTGGTATGGCACCCGTGTTGACAGTGATGCAGACATAGTTGTCCCAGACACATACACAGTCCTATCAGTTATAGGGACATCTGACTTAGGTACAGGGGCAGCTGGTAGAGGCCAGAGGACGGATAGACTATTATAGGGCCTTGTATCATGCGGCAGTGCCTACAAAACAACGTGCGCTGAGTTATAGTCAGGTTAGTGGATCCTGGGCATCTAGATCACACAGATCTAGATTGGTTTAGTCTATATAGCAGGGGATAGGTCCTCTATCACATGTGCTCCAATAGGTTCCATAGGTTTAGGTACAACCGCAACCACAACCACCGCCATAGGCAGGACCACAGCCACAGACATGACCACAAGCACCACCAGGGTTAGGATCCCCCACTCGATTAGATAGAGGATCCTCTATGTGACAGTTATATCATTTTATCCCTTAGAGGCATTGTATCAGGACATTGTATTTTTTTATGTGTATATATGAGTGATGTACATTTTTTTGGATGATGATATATGATATGATGCTTTTTGATGGTCTATGTGTTTGTTTATGATGCTCTATTATGATTATGATGATACCTATGTTGATGGATGCAGTATGCTTAATGGATTTATATTCTATGGATGTGTTGTGTTTATGCAATTATGTTTTTGATATTATGGATGTACCTATGATGGATGTAATGATAGTTTACTTATTTTGATATATTCATGGTTTGTGATCTATGGACTATATGATGTATAATGCAAATAAATGTTGAGAGTAATAAACATTTATTATGGATGTATAATGCAAATGCAATGGAAATATATGTTTATAAACACATGTTATGTATGGAAGTATGCAGCTAAATGATTAATTTATGCTATGCCAGTAAATGATTATGAGATGATATATATGGAATGCAATGTGATGATGAGAAATGTAAATGATAATGAGATGATGTACAATGTTAAATGATGTATAATGTGCCACTAAATGATTCTAAAATGAACCTAAATGATATGATATGGAAGCTTAAAAGATTCTAAAATGAACCTAAATGATATGATATGCAACTTAAAAGATTCTAAAATGAACCTAAATGATATGATATGCAACTTAAAAAGATTCTAAAATGAACCTAAATGATATGATATGCAAACCAGGTGATAGGTGAGATGCAGACTAGGTGATAGGTGAGATGCAAACTAGGTGATAGGTGAGCTGGTTAAGTCTTCATACAAATGATGTTCTTTGTTGGACCCTGGGTGGTGGGGCTGGTGGATAGGCGAATAGGTGGGGCGTGGATAAAGGTGGATGAATGGGGATCAAATAGGGTTGGGAGTGGTTAGATTGCAGGGGATGGGGGAATTGATAGGTCATAGGACACTACGTCATTGAGGGTGGGGGGGTATATGATTTGGTTCGGGATGTGTTGAGTGAGGATATGTTGGAGGAATGGCATTAGTGAGGAGATTTGATAGGTTGGGGGGGTATGGTAGGTGATTATGAAATCTAGGCCCAGATGGTATAGTTGATTAAATGATTAGGATGATGATTTGAGCTAGTAATAGTAGTTGCATACATTAATTGAGAGAATTTCTTAGTTTAGTATAGCAATGTAGGATATAGTTTACAAAGGTATGAAATGACCTAGGTGATGATATATATCCCATGATTGCATAGACTAGACCTACAAACAATAGGTTGATTTCATGCATGCCCAAGGTAGTATAACCTTGCTTGCCCTAGGAAGGGGACTCATAGTGACGAGTGTCCATAGTACATATAAGGTATTTGATGCCTGTATATGCAAATGAAGCACATTGTACTAGAACCAACCGAGGCTTCAAGATATGAATACTATTCTTGGAGTAATGAAACCAACCCACAAGCACAGCATATAGAAACAATGACCTTGTCTACTCTTGGTGTTGTCCACTACTTACCATGATATAATGAGATCAAGGTAGCTTTGGAGATGACTTAGAGTGAGACAAAAAGATAAAAATCAATAATCAAAAAGACCAACAAAAAGATACAAATAGCCTTTGTGTGCCCTTTCCAAGAGACGTGTTGATAGGATGATAGATTTTTGTCCATTGTGGGAAAGATATATCCTAGGACACAAATCAGTTGGATTTGATTAGAGAATTTTTTAAAGATGGGCAAAAAGAACAGTCTGACCAGGTGTAGGATTATAGTTGGTATGTTGATTGATGATTTTTGGGTTAGGGACCATGTTTCAATCGTATACTAAGCGTGTGTATCATATAATGGGTCTAGCAAGCTCAGTGAGTGGGGACCATCCAAATGGGTTGGATGGGTGCATCTTATGTACCTGAGTACTGGAAATATCCTTCGTATTCTAGACTACCTACATACCCTGTATCCACGGGATCAAGGTACTTTCAAGATGCTGGTGAAATGAATATGTAGTTCGAGTATGACTTGATGATGTGGGAATGGTTTAGGATGGATTTGATGGTGATGATTGAGGGATGAGAGAGATCGATGTGTGAGGGTGATATTGTACTGTTTTTAGATTTTGATGATTTTGTATTGTTTTTGGAATTTTTGATTTGTATTGTACAAACGAAAGCTTACAAGGATCCTCATTCCATGGATTGGGCTTGGGTGAGATAGTGTGGAATCGGTGATAGGACTTGATGTTTCAGAATTCCAATCCATGGGATGTGTGCGATATGGAGTGTTGCGATGGAAAGAGGACTTATTAGATGATAAAACTGGCCACTACACATGGCACCTGAAGCAGGTTTTCATCATGGTACTTATCCAAGGCATCACCGAAGTGATTTTCACCATTGGAAGTTTTTATTGCACTCAGATTTTTCTTGATTTTTTTTTATTTTTTGCTTTTTTTATTTTTTGCTATTTTTTTGGTTTTCTGATTGGGATACTCGATGGGTTATGCGTAGAATTTCTTTAGATGCAGATTGTTCATCGACTCATCCAGAGGCTACCCCTCAGGTGTTGCAAGCTAGTATGCTCCTGATCCATAGCTAGCTGTGATGACATACGGTCCTAACCAATTGGGTTTGAACTTACCTTTCTTAGTGCACTCCTGTAAGTTTTTCTGATTCTCCATAATGATCAAGGGGGTAAATCATAAAACACACAATAACAGAAATTGCACACAGAAAATAGAATGATATTTTATTAATATGGGAAAAACATTACATTACAGAAGCTCAAATACAATCAGAGGATGAATCCCCTACAGGCTACGACACATTACAGCTCCTTCTCTCAAAACTCTAGAATCTTCAGCCTTCTGTAATTCCCAAATCAACTAGGGTTTCTAATTTCCCGCCTTTCTTGACTCTACACCTTCCCCCTTAACTCTACTACTCTAAGGGTTCCCAAAAATGGTTATATATAGCCCTTTTTGGCGACCACTAGCTTAATTTCGAAATTTGCATCTCCCTCCAAAAATAGGTCAACTTCGCAGGGCCATAACTTTCGATCTGACTGTTAGATTTTCAATTATAATACCTTTTCGGAAAGCTCTCGAAAAGATGATGGTGCACCAAGTAGTACCGATAGGTAGACTACTTAGGTTTCCCACCAAATTTTGGGCCCATTCGGAGCCTCTAATTGCCTCAAATTTGACTTTGAATATTTCAATAGGATTTTTGGAATTTGAAATTTTAATATCTCACCAATGACAAATGATATTGAAGTGATTTCTTCACCATTAGCTTTAATTCACCATTCTAGAGGTCTGTGTAAGATTTTGTATCCAGCCATGCACAAATGCAAACTTACTAAAAATAGTAACCCTGCCAAATTTAGCCCTTATTGAAAAGAAACAACATTTTTTTTTTGGTTGATGCAAGATTGCTCTTACACCCTAGATGCTCCTGCATCACATAAGGACTAGGTCACCTACTTCAAATTTTTGGTTTCTGATTCCCTTGTTATAGCTTCTCCTGAGGTGATTTTGATAGGCCAATAGGTGGTTCAATGCATTCAGGTGTTTCTCATCCAGTAATTCTAGCTGATGCAACCTTGTGACCCGGTATTCCTCATCAGTGATTATGTTTTGCAAGGATACTCTTAAGGATTGGAGCTCGACCTCAATAGGTAAAATGGCTTATGATCCAAAGACTAGGGAAAATGGAGTGGCTCCAGTGGGGGTGCAGATGCTTGTGCGATAGGCCCATAGGGCAAGGTTGAGTTGGAGGTGCTAGTCACGATCAACTTCATTGACTATCTTCTTGAGAATGCAGAGTATAGTTTTATTTGAAGCCTCTACTTGACCGTTTCCTTGTGGGTAATATGTGGTGGAGAAGTGGTGTTTGATTTCAATTTTTTTGCACAAGGTGCAAACTTCTTGGTTCTTAAATTGCTTTCAATTGTCAGTGACGACGGAATGAGGGATAACATAGTGACAGATGATGTAATGGAGGATAAACTTGGAGATTTGGGTTGCAGTGGTGAAGGTGAGTGGTATTGCTTCCACCCACTTGGTGAAGTATTCTGTAGCGGTGATTATGAATTTGTGGCCATTGGATGATGGTGGATGGATTTTCCCTATGATGTTGAGTCCCCACTATGAGAAAGGCCACGATGTCATGATTGGTTGCAGTTCTTATGTTGGTGCATGGATGAGATCTCCATGTTGTTAACATGGTAGGCATTTCTAGATAAATTGATAGGCATCTCGTTCCATGGTTGGCCAATGATAACTTGTCCTTAGGATCTTTTTAGCAAGAGCAGGTCCACTTGAATGTGCCCCACAGATACCTGCATGTACCTCTTGCAAGGCCACTTCAGTTTCCCTAGAGTCTAAACATCGTAAAAGCACACCCTCAAGATTCCTTTTGTATAGGGTGTCTCCTACAAGGGTGAAGCAGGAAGCTCGACAGATGAAATATTTTTGTTGTGAGGTGGATAGGTTAGGAGGGATGATGTTGTCATGGAGATATAGGTAGGTTTATTGATACCACGGGGATAGGGGACCAATGACTTCACACACAAGCTTGGATTGAGGTACATCATATGCGAGGATAGGGAGTTCTTCGATCAAGAATTCACACCTCTTGCTGTCTTTCTTCATGTTGACCAGGGATCCGATGGTAGCCATGGCGTCTGTAGCTTTGTTATTTAACCTTAGGATTTGCTCAAAGTGGATGTCATCAAAATAGTCTTTGAAGTCATCGACCATCTTTTTGGAGGCAAGAGTTTATCATCCTTGGTCTTTTACTCATTGTTTACCTGTCGGATGACCAGTTGAGAGTCTCCATACATTGTCAGCTTCTCAATTTTCCATTTGATTGCCATTCAGAGACCTATGATAAGGGCCTCATATTCTACCACATTGTTGGTACATGGGAATGTGATTTTGAATGACTTGGGGATTGTGTCACCTTGAGGGGTAACAAACAGGACACCTGCCCCTGAGCCTCTGTGTGTGTATGATCCATCGAAGTACATCTTCCATGTTTCTGTGGCTGGTGTGATTGTCAAGATAGCTTCGTCAGGAAACTCTGTCAGTGTAGGATGTTCTACAAGAATGGGTGCTTCAGCCAACTAATCGGCTATAACCTGTCCTTTGATGGCCTTTCTCTCAGTGTATTTAATGTCAAATTCAGTGAGAATCATGACCCATTTTGCTAGTCTTTCAGTAAGAGCAACTTTGTTTAGCAGATATTTTAATGGATTGATCTTGGCGATGAGCTTGGTTTTATGATTGAGCATGTAGTACCTTAATTTTTGTGAAGTAAAGACCAAGGCTAGACATGATCGTTCAATTGGCGTATAGTTGAGCTCATAGGATATTAGAGTGCGACTGATGTAATAGATGGCTCTTTCCTTTCCATGCTCATCGTGTTGTGCTAATAAGGCTTCGATAGTTGTCTCTGTTGCGGAGATGTATAGCAGGAGGGGTTCTCCTTGCCTTGGTGGAGTTAGAATAGGGGGATTAGCTAGGTATTCTTTTAGCTGATTGAAGGTAGCTTGACACTGAGTGTTCCAGACAAAGGCTATATCTTTTCAGAGTAGATGCTAGAATGGTTGGCATTTATTGGCAAGTTAGGCAATGAACTAGCGGATGGACTGGAGTTTTCCTTGTAGACTTCTCAGCTATTTCAATGTTTTTGGAGGAGACATTTCAGTTATGGCCTTGACTTTTGTGGGATCTACTTCAATTCCTCTTCTAGAGACTATGTAGCCCAGAAGTTTTCTGGAGGTGACCCCAAAGATGCATTTCTTTGGATTCAAACAAACATTGTATTGCTCTAATTGGTCAAAGATTTTTGCCAATACATCAAGGTGTTCTTCCCTTATCTTCAATTTTCCTAGCAAGTCATCCACATAGTCTTCCATGATGTGGTGGAAAAGATCATGGAAGATGATAGTCATGGCTCTTTGATACGTGGCTCCAGCATTCTTTAGACCGAAGGGCATTACTACCCAGCAATACGTCCCTCATGGACATATGAAAGCTGTCTTATGTTGGCCTCTTCTACGATCCGGATTTGGTTGTACCTTGAAAAGCCATCCATTAGGGATAGCATCTCATGTCCTTTTGTGAAATCCACTATCATGTCAATGTTAGGCAACAAGAAGTCATCCTTTGGGCAGGCTTTGTTGAGATCTCTGAAGTTAGTGTAGTAGCGGATTCGGCCATCAGGTTTGGCTACTAGTACTAGGTTGGAAACCCATTCAGGATAATCAATTGGGTGAATGAACCCAACATCCAGTAGTTTCTTTAGCTCTACTTTGACAAGGATGGCCACTTTAGGATTCATTTTTCTGAGCTTCTACTTTATTGGTTTCTCATCAGGGCATACTGCAAGGTGATGAACGACCAAAGCGGGATCAAGCCCTAGCATGTTTGCATAGGTCCATGCAAAATTGTGATTTCTGCATTTAAAGAATGCTAGGAAGTTTTCTTGCTCTACTGTGCTGAGAGATTTTGCCCTTAAAGTGATTTTCGGCTCTTCTTCCATCCCCAGATTCATTTCTTGGGTTGGCTTTACCAGGATGGGTGACCTATCTGGATAAACCTTGTCTATTTTGGGAAGGCCCATGCTTCCATCTCCTAGCACCTCATGGAGGTTTTCACTAGGAGATACGTCTTTTGTTTTGACTTTTTTGGGATTTGACACTACCGCATAATGGTTTTCACCATCAGATCCATGTTTGATTTTTATATTTTTATGACTGGAAGCAGGGGTTGTCTCCCCAAAATAGGCATGCATATCCAGTTCCATGATGTATCCTACTCTGTGATCTCCCAGGGGGAAGTGATCTCTAACCCCCATCATTTCAGCGATGGCCTCATCGTTTGGTGTTATGTCGAAGATAGGAGGTCCCTATTGGTCCCAGTCTATGAGGTTTAGGTATACAAGTGGTAGGTCATTGGATGACGAGGCTAGGGTGGTGATTGTGTAGATGGTGCATATGGATGAGTCAAAGAAATCAGCAAAATCACTAAAGGAGTCTTGAAGGCCCATTTCGTTGACGTTGTCGACTTCAAGGGAGACTGTAGTGACCTCAGCTAAGATACATTCATCGGTATTGAGGATACATTGCCATTGATCGTATCCTAACCCTTGAGTATAGGGATTTCTTGTCGCTTGGAGTGGTTCCACGATCCCCTATTCATGAAGGCTGATACCACCTTGTCCTTTGTATCCCATGTTTTTGACAATTTCAGACCCTTTACCATAGATTTCTGTTGGTATGGTGGGGGCTTCTTGGTCAAGCTATTCATCCTTATATAGCTAGGATGAGATATCTTCGAGCACATCCTAATCGAGGAGATGTTTCTTTTCAAAGATGGGTGATGGTTTACACTTGATGACTACTGTGCTGGCTGCTTCTATCTTTGGGATGCCAAATGTTTTAGGATTGGGTAATGTGCCCACACAAAAGGTACCATGTAGGTCATATTCCCCACATCCCATGTTGCTGAGCTTGATCTTGACCTCAGCGGTGATGGTGCTTGGGATGAAGTGGTGGCAATATTGGCGGGGTCGATGTATAAGGTGGAAGCTGTTGGGTTGGCTTTAGTGGTGGGTTTATTGTATGGGCAGAAGGTATGGTCATGGCCTTCCAAGAAACTATAGTATTGGAAGGGGCGGGGGTCGGCGTAGATGGTTACCTCTGTGCCATTGTGAGGGAACTTTAGGCATTGATGGAATGTGGATGGGATGGCTTGCATGGCATGGATCCATGGTCGACTGAGAAGAATGTTTTAGGGGGAGGTCAAGATCAAGGACCTAACATTTTGTTTCCAATATATTCTGTCCCACTTGAATAGGGAGCTTGATGGTGCCTTCAGATAGCTATTCGGTGTCATCATAGCCTTTGATTATGATGCACTCACTGGTGTCCACAACCACATCTGAGTATCCCAAGTGTTTTAATAGTTTAAGAGTGCATATGTTTAGGCCAGAGCCACCATCTATTAAGACTCTTTTGATTATGTGTTTGTGGATATGGACTTTGATGTGTAAGGTGTCGTTGTGTAGGTGTTCAGAAGCGGGAAGATCCTTTTCTAAGAATGTGAGATGATGCGGTGCAGCGATATGTCCTACCATGGCTTGGAATTGGGCCACATTCAAGTTGGCAGGAACTTAAGTTTCCAAGAGTGTTTTGTTGAAGATGTCTTTGTGATGGGGGGATGTGTAGAGCAACTTGAGTATGGATATTTGTGCAAGGGTCTTTCCTAGATGCTCTAGGAGGTTGTACTGATTGGTGGGTGATGGGCATGTGTTTGGATGAGGGGGGAGGGGATTTGATGTGGATGTGGGTGTTTGTTTAGTGGTAGGGGCTGTGCGGATGGATACACGGCCACAATGGGTTATAACAGTGCAATTAGGTGCTTGTGTCCGAATGGTGATTGTGTTGACATGGTGAGATGATGGCTCTATCTGCCCTATAATAGAGTCGTAGGATGCGGGTGGTGGGGTGGCGTTATATGCTTGATTGGATGAGGACGCTTTATTATGGTTGGGCAGTGGATCCTTGTAAGCTCTGAGATTGGCGTTTGGTGATGGTTGGGTGCTTTGATCAAGGTTGACTTGATTTTTATCTATAAGTTCTTGGACGTAATGCTTTAGTTGCATGTAGTCAGTGGTTTTATGACCCACAATGCGGTGGTATTCGCAATAATCATTTTGATTGTACCATGCTGCTTTGAGCTCATTCTCTTGATAGGGTCTAATAGGTGGGAGTGTGATCAAACCTTTCTAGAGACATATGTCGAGGATGTCCTCGATGGGTTCCCCTAAGGATGTAAATTGCCTTTGAGGTTTGTGTGGTTTAGTTTGCCCCATTGGGTTATTTACATTGGTTGCATATGTATGTGCAGGTGTTTGATTTTGTACATGTTGGATAGCTTTCATATCCATGATGCCGTCATTCAAAGTGTTCTTGTTCTTCCCCCAATAGCATGGCTTGTCATTTGATTGCGTGTTGGTGTTGTTTTTTGTATTGGGGGTGTTGTTATGGGGTTTGTTGTTATTGTTATTGTTGTTGTTGGATTTGTAGTCATACAATTTGATGGAGCCCTTGGCGATGAGGGCCCATTCGATGGTAGTACCTTTGTCAATGACTTCCTCAAAGGTAGATGTATAAAGGATTTGTAAATGGAACCCTATTTCCTGATTGAGGTTGGTCACAAACATGGTGATGGGTTGTTTTTCAAGAATTGGCCATGGGAGTTTACTTGCTAAGCTTCTCCACCTCTGTAAGAAGGAAGCGAAGGATTCTCTAATTTTTTTTTGTATTGCAAAGGTCTGTCATAGATATCTCATGTTCGAAGTTGTAGGAGCAATGGTTGACAAATTTCTACATGAGCTTAGGAAAATACCTAATGCCTGGGGGAAGATGTGTGAACCACTCAGCAGCTTGACCACCGAGGCTTCTTGGAAATAGTCTCATAAGATATGTATCATTATTTGAGACTTCTAAGCAAGTGAGGTAAAACTCCCTAAGATGATCCCTAGGGTCTTCCTTTCCCTTGTATTTGTCGAACTTGGGTGTTTCAAAATTCTTGGGGAAAGGGTGGATGTACAATATGTGATCAAATAGATAAGGGCAAATATCCTCAAAGGAATAGTGCTTGCGCTTGCCCCCAGTTTGCATATCATCTACCTTTTGGATCAAGGCCTGCACAATGGTTGTGAGATCCTATGTTGGTTGTGGTTGGGGTGTGTAGGTTTGTTGATGGATGAGGTGTTGGAGATTAGGTGGGGTTTGATGTTGAAGATTTTGGGAGGTTGTGTTTGATATTGTGGGGTGGTGTTTTGATTGATTTGTTCAAGGTGTTGTTGATGAGCGTAGAGTTGTTGGAGAATATGTGGAGGTATTTGAGGGTTGGGGTTATGTTGTGTCGATGATGCATTGGATGGATTGACATTTGATGGGTTGGAATTTGATGGTTTGGTTGTATTGTAAGGTGGTTGTGAGAATAATTGTCTTAGGTAAGCTATGGTTTGAGGGTTGGGTGGAGGCACACTTGTGGAGGTACTTGCATGCATGGTGTTCCCTTGTATGCCTAAGGTGATTTGTGGAATGGAAGAGGTTACGTTAGTTGTGATAGTGGATGTGGTGATGGGTTGGGATGTGGTAATCTTGGAAGTACTTGTGGGAATTGTAGATGTGGTAGAGGTAGAGCTTGTGGAGGTGGTAGATACGGTTGGTGTTGACATTTGAGAGATGATAGGTTGGGTGTTTGATGTAGATGTTTAGGTGTTTAATGTGGTAGGATTGATAGTAGAGGTGGATGGTTGGGCACCAATTTTGAGGAGATAGTCAAGAAATCTATTTGGATCTGACCTTAGGACTTTGTCAAGCATGTCCATGTTATCGGCGTCTTGTGTAAAATTCAAGATATCTTGATCATCTTGGGACATGGTGGGTGGTGGTGGTGGTGGTGGTGGTTGCAAAAAATGGAAGGGGTTTTCATTGGGATTGTATGGTGGGATTTGGAAGAATGTTTGGTTGATGGGTATGTTGTTGTTATTGGTGTTAGGCATTCCTATGCTGCCATATTGTCTAGATTCTGCCATTTCTTGATTCTTTTTGTGTTGTGATCTAGTTATGGGCATGCACAAGTATGGATTTGATTTTGAGGTGGAGTGAAATGGAGATGGAGACCTTAGATAATTTTGGATTAAATTGTTGGACCCAAAGATGGATGTGGTAGTGAGATGGAGTAGAGAAGAAGACAAAGGGGTGATTGTAGTGTGATGAAAAGATTGATAGGTTTTTCAAAAAGATGTTAGCCTAGGGGTGATAAGAATGGGCAATAGTGTGATTGTTCTGTACAAATTTGGACCAAAAGATAGATGATGGATGATGTTTTCTTGAGGATGGTTTGAGAAGAGATTTTGATGTTTGATATGAAGGATTTGATGGTCAACAAATTGAGCTTAGGTAAGATCTAGATTTGTGTCACACAAATGGATGTTTTTCTTTGTTTGGGGTAGACTAATGACCTTACGCAAAGAAGGATGATTATTTCACTTGGAAGGTAGACTGTTGACTCTCCAAGCAAAATATGATGTGAAGGATGAAATCTAGATCTAGCTTTAGCTCAAAGGGATGACAAGTTTTTGATTGGTGATTTTTTTATGAGTGTTTTGATTTGGAAGATTTTGGATATGTTTTTGGATTTTGGAATGATTTCTTGTGATAAGGATTTTTGTTTGGTCCAAAAGGTATGCAAAGATTAATGAGGATAAATGGATATGAAATTGAGTAGATTATAATATAGAAAAAGGGTCCAACAATGATAGTGATTGATTCTCTAAGGTCAAAGTGAAGGTATGATTTGGAAAATTTGAGGAGAAAATGGATGGGGTACGGATGATTTTTTGGAACGTGAATATGGATTATGGAAGAGCAGACGGTGAAGATCACAACTGAATGGGTCTCAGTCTCAAGCAAGTCAATCTAAAAATAGTGCTAATCCATAGGTGAAATGGCACCAAAATCAGATAGAGATGGTGCTGATATAGGGCAGTGTTGGTCAAGGTCCTAAAAAAGATTTATTTTGATGGCACTTTTGGATTTGTTTTGATTGGAATTTGATCAAATGATTCTCATTGTTTCTTAGCAAGTTGTTTGAAAACAATTTAAGCACATTAACAAATAATAACCAAGATTTTTTTTTGTGGAAAAGACGTGTGATTTTGTTAAGCAAGCACTTTGCACAACCTAAGGCGAAGATATGACAGTATTTGTTGAATCCCCTAGCTGCACCTATTCAAAGTGAGTAGCTCCAGGATCTTGGTAGCACTGGCTCCTCCTTACAATTGCACAGACTTCTCACACATACCAAGATCTGGGTTTCCTACAAGGCTTGTCCCTCACCAAACCTTTGGATTATCCCTGCTACCTCAGCTAAGAACCGCATGAATTGGGGCCACTTCAAAGGTTTCCCTTCTGTGTCAACAAATAGAAGGTTTTTGGCTTGCTAAACAAAGGTTCGTAGTAAGTTCTTTCGTTCAGGTGGTTATACATGCGGCAATGCTACTCTCCATTATGGAGTCTCCCAGCCTCCAAGGGGTATGCCTTGGAGGGTTTTGGGGGAGGTTCGTTGTTGGTATAACACAACAACACCTGTTGTTTGTGACTTTTGTCCCAAACACCTTATTTTATATAGCAGCTTGAAAGAGCTTGGCTTTAGCTTGTTGCCACTTGGGTCATTCCCACCTTTTGAAGTGTGGTGGCAGGCCCTCTAAGGATTAACAAAAGTGATACAACCACAAAAATACTTTTGATCCCCAAGTTCATACAAAGATGCGAGGGGAGAGCATACGCATACTTTTTGCTCTCATCACACTAAACATGGTTCATTTTAGTTATTTGGATTATGTTGGGGGTGATTAATGTAAGCGTTGTGAGAAGATTTTGATTCCCAAGGTCACCAAATGGTGCGAGGGAAGATCATACACTTTTCACACTACAAACACAAACCATGAAAACACCTCACACACACTAGCTTGGGTTTCTTGATTATATAAGTGAAGAATGCAGATTGTTGTTCTCTTTAATCCAATTATTTTATTGATGCAATTTGTGGTTCTTTTTAAAGCCTAAAGTCAAAATATTTTGATAGTTGTTGGCAAGCACTTGTGAATTTTAGAACACCAAATTTAAATGTTTGTTCTAAACTAAGGCACACACATACACCAAGATTTGTTTGTTTGTTTGATCAATTTTATTGCACCAAATCAAAATGTGGTTTAAGCTAACATACAAGGGTTCGTTTTAAGTTCTAATTGAAATATTTGTTAAACTAGAGATAAAAACCCTACAAAAACTTGTTAGTGTCCGCAAAAATGATGGTAATGACCTGCAAACCACTTGTCAGTCCCTGCACAAAATGCAAACTTAGCTTATGAAAATAGCTCTAAAACAGATACCTAATGGCGCCACTGTGGACAACAAATGGTGACACTGACAAAAACCTATTAAGAAAACTTGACCCTAGATAGATAGCGTTGATGTACACCGAGTTAGTGTTGATTTACAAATATGCACTAATAAATCATACAGACTGCGACATAACAAGATATAGTGCTTATACGTTATATAGAAAGCACTAAAACATAGAATAACACTAATATGACATATAGAAGGTGCTAAAACACAAAATGGTGCTAATATGAGTTTGACAATGTGCCACTGTGTGTGCAGTCGAAGGGTCTAGTCAACAGTGAAAATAATGTCGATCTGGGTGCCAATAGCACCAATACACATCTGAACATGTTTGTCCTACGAAACAAAGGTGTTCTTGAGCAAAACAAAGGGTTAGACAGCACATAGAAGAGGTCCTGTTAGTCCTATTAGCATAACAAATGAAAAGACAAGACTAAATGAAAGCTAAAGTGCATGTGTCTTTAAACAAATTTTTGGCATGACCTCCCCTTCTTTTGTTCAATAGTCCTACAAAATAGAGCGCATATAACACTATAAAACCACAGGAAAACTAGAGGTTAGAAAGATTTGTGAGTGAAAGTTATGAAAGAAACATTCTGCAAAATAGCGCTAGAGTAGTAAATAGTGCCAATACACACTAAAGATAGTGCCACTGTGCAGGGTAGATAGCACTGGTCTTGCAAAATCATGTCTAGACAACAAAAACTCACAAATTTTGATTAGATATGGACCTTCTGGGTCCCACCTGGCATGCCAATGTAGATTAGGAAATCAAATCAAAGGTTAAATACAAACTAAATGTAAATCGAAACAAAGAGTTATACCTAGACATGAAAACCCAATCTCATCAAGGGGAGAGGAAACTTGCACCCAAGAGCTCCTAAGACATGATAATCCCTAGATAATGATTCAAATATGAAATGCTATCTCAATTTGTAACTCACTAATGACTAGCTCATTAGATATTTTGGCATGATAACTCTACTTGAAAATTGGATTCCAAAATGGGTTGGAGGATAAAGTATTTATAGAGATTTTGGAGAGATTTTGATCCAAGGGTGGAGATTGGTTTGGAAGATCAATGGTGGAGGATAAAAGTGATGTGGAGGGCCTAGATTAGATCTTGGAGGAATGGAGGGCTAGGAATAAAAGTAAATCTTTTGTTCATTTTGGGAAAAGGGTGGATTAAATGAGCATGGGTGTGTAGGATTTTTTTGAATTAAAGATTCATATGGGGAATGTAAAATAAATTAAAAATTCATTTGGGGATAAGTGGAGATAAATGAGGTATGGGTATGGTAAGGGGTTGTAAGAGGAATTAATTGTGATGTGGGATGTATTTAAATAAAAAATTGACTTATGTGGATATATTTCAATTTTTTATTTGGAGGATGTGGGGAAGGGTGTTAAACTAGGTTTGACCACCCAAATGAGAGGTTAGGATTAATTAAACATAGGTTTTATTTAATTAATCCTAGGGCTAGGATGAGGTAGTCTAGGATAGGCAATTAAATAATAGCTATTTAATTGTCTAGGGTAGGGGTAGGTCAATTAATAGGCTGAATTAATTAGTTAAACATGATTTAGCTAATTAATTGGATTTAGGGAGGAGAGGGAAATTGACCAAATAAATATTGCATATTTATTAAATCAATTGGCTAAGGTTTGAACTATTGAATTAATAAAATTAATTCAATTGTTGGGGATAAAATGATGGAAAATTGGGTGATGAAGGATCAATTAATTACATAAAAATTTAATTAATTGAATAGAAGGGAAATTGATAGTTTAGGGATATTAGGAGTCGGTTTGATGGTTGAGACATTTTTAGGTGTCTACAAGACTGATATGGAGGCCTATTCCTTTCAAATCCTTGTTAAGGAGGCTTTGGGTAAGTAGTTTGCTATCTCTTAAGGTTAATGATCTCATTAGAAAAGGTTTTGAGATCACTCTTAACATCATCCATTTTAGATGGGGAAGTAGAAGGTGTTAAGTTAGTGGGTTTTTGAGGTGTTGGAAAAGTGTACATAGACATAGGAGTTGTTGAAGTATTAGGGACTTCATGTGGGAGAGGAATGGAAATTTCTGGAAACATAGGTGTTTAGGGTAAAATTTGGATAGAGGGTTTTTAATGGTTTATGTCCTCCTTTCACCCTAAAGAATTCAAGGACCTTAGGTCAAGTAAGACTCTACTTTTAGGCTCTTGGTCACTTCGAATATTGGGAAAATTAGATTTGTGTGGTTTAATTGCTTGATTATGCCCAATTATCCTTAAAACCCTAATTATGCAAATACAGAAGCAAACAGATGAATACCGAAAAATGTTGCTATAGAAAGATGTAAAATAATAGACAAATGTGTACCAGTTTCTGAAGTTTGGGAAGTGAAATAGTTAGGGACTAATGAACGGGCACCCTAGTCTAGTGCCATGCTTTTTGTCTGGATCTAGAAACTTTATCTGATACCTATTCCTATTGTCATAGAGATTTGTCTATTCCGGGATCTGGAGAACTAATGAATGGACACCTGAGTCCAGGTCCCTGTTTTCAACTCTAATCTCTAATTTTGACACTCTACAACCCTTCTCTGCAACTCCACTTTTCCTTCTTCTTCAATCTGTAACCTACAATCATGGGAAAATGGGGAGGAGGTGGTGTAGTCATGGTAGGAGGGTTCACAGAATAAACTTTCCAGACCATGCGGCAAGAGTAAACATAATGGAAACAACTCAAAGAAATGGAACAAATGCAGATTCAATCATTCAGTATACAAAAGAATTCAAAATAGAGATCCGTTGGAAACATGTGGGCTTACAACTAGGGCTCTCAGGCCTGATTACATATATGTGCAAGATAAAGCTTTGAAGTTCTCTTGCACAAATCTAACTATTAGATCTTTCCTATATCAATAGATTGATAACTACTTTCCTAAGGATCTATTACATCTTTATATGTCATTTGTGGACCAATAGATTCCTCTACGTCAGCCAAGGAAGGTCACAAACTCCAATGAAGAGTTGTAACATGTTCATAGATAGGTCGGACCTAAATGCATAGAACACTTCCTCAAATGAATGGAACAACGTGCGAACCCTTGAGGAAGGTTGGCTATGAACCACAAGACATTGAATGATGTGTCATTAAGATCCGCAAGTCAAGGAATGATCCACAAGCCTTCTCCTTTAAGAACTATTAGGATGCTTTGTATCAAGAAAATAGTTGATCTTCTGATACCGATATCTTTTTGGTAACCGATCTAAATGCTTTGAATTCTTGATATGATGTAGATGAATGAATGTAGATGCTAAATCCAAATCCATAGGATGTGAAATACCAAAAATTGACCACAAGCTGAAAAACTGCTACTGACTGAACTGCTTGAACTAAACTAGAAAAATGAAAGAACTGAAATTCCAACAAACTAAAATGCAAAAGTTTTTGGTTGATGCAAGATTGCTCTTCAACTAGGGATGCTCCTACATTAGACATTTGGGGTTATTGAAAAGTGAGTCCCTCACTTTGTTGGGGCTAGGGGAGAACCAAGACGGTCCACCTCAGCCTGAGAAATCCAAGATGAACCTTCTTCTGGTCTACCTTTCCACTTCACAAGATATTCTTTGTATTGTCTTCCTCTAGTGCTGCTTCCAACTTTGTTGTCTAAGATGTCTTCTAACTGTTCTGGTGCTTGTTGTGGTAACTGCTTCTTCAAGTCTTCTTCCATACTTCACTAAACTCTGCTTCATGATACTGATAAAGATTTGTAATGTTGAAAATAGGTGAAATACCCAATGCCTCCGGTAACTCTACTTCATATGCAATTCTGAAATCAAATTTCCTGAGTATCCTAATAAGTCCAAACTTCTTAATCTTCAACTTGTTATAAGTCCCAACTAGAAATCTTTCTTTTCTCAAGTACACCATCACTTCATCTCTAACTTAAAATTCCTTATGTCTTCTCTTCTCATCTACTTTCTCTTTGTAATTACTATTCATGTCCTCCAAATGCTTCTTCACCTGATTATGCACTATCTTCATATGATCTACAAATTCTTCTACTTCTGCACTCCTCTTTTCTTCTGTACTGATATCTCTTAATTCTGTAACTCATCTAGGATTCACTCCGATAACAATCTCAAAAGGTGTTCTTCTGATACTCCTATTCACCAAATTATTGTATGCAAACTCTCCTTGTGAAAGAATCAAATCCCAAATTCTTGTCTTCTCTCCAACCAAACATCTCAACAAGTTTCCCAAACTCCTATTGACTACCTCTGTTTGTCCATCTGTTTGTGGATGAAAAGTAGAACTGAACTTCAAATCTATCTTCATCTTCTTCCAAAGTGTCTTCCAAAAGTATCCAACAAACTTTGTATCTCTGTCTGAAACTATACTCTTAGGTAATCCATGTAATCCCACAATCTCCTTGAAAAATAGGTCAACTACATGCACTGCATCAATTGTGTTCTTATAAGGTATGAAATGAGTCATCTTTGAAAATATGTCAACCACTACAAATATTGAATCATGTCCTATCTGTGTCTTAAGTAATCCCATTATAAAATCCATGCTTATGTCTTCCCAAGGTCTCTCTAGTATAGGCCATTCAACAATTGCTCTCACTTTCTCAGGGTCCATCTTCAATTCTTCCACAGAAATCACAAATTCCAAATATACCAATTCTTCCTTCATGAAACTACACTTCTTGATGTTTATCAGCAATTTCTCTTCTCTCAATCTCTACAAAACTTGTCTAATATGCCACAAATGTTGATGCAAGAGCATCTAGTGGTGTAAGGGCTATCTTGTACCACCCAAAAAAAGATGTGTTTCAAAATTGTTGATGTTCTTTCCATTTCTTTTCAAAATTTGTAGTTCTGGTTCCATAATCACTTGAATAATGATGTAGAACTTTCAGTTTTTCTAAACTGCTAAAAATAGTAACCTGTTATTTTTAGAAAGTTTGTATTTGGGCATGGATTGAAGTGAAAATTTACAGGAAGTTACATAACAAAAATATAAGACCTTTGGTGAAGGAATCACCCAAAAATCATTTGTGAGCTGAAAGATATTAAAGTTTCTATTTCTCAAAAAATACCTGAAAATTATTCAAACTCAAGTTTGAGGCACTAAATGGCCCCATACAGGCCCAAAAATGGTTGAAACTAGCAAAGTAGGTTCTTAGCACATAGAGCACTCCACGAGCTTTCTGACACATAAAACAGTTTATCAATTAGACACCCGGATCAAAAGTTATGGCTCCTGGAAGTTGACCTATTTTTGGAGGGAGATGCAAATTTTAAAATTAGGTTGTTGGCCGCCAAAAAGGTTATTAATAACCATTTTTGGGAACCTTGGGTGAGAGTAGAGTTAAGGGGGCAAGTGTGGAGTCAAGAATAGACAGGAAAATAGAAACCCTAGCTAATTTGGGGTTACAGAAGGTTGAAGATTCTGGAGTCTTGTGACATGAAGCTGTAATGTGTTGTAGCCTGTGGAGGGTTGATTCCTCTGATTGTATTTGTGCTTCTGTAATGTAACAAGTTGTCCAAATCAATTAAAAAAAAGTTCTATTTTATGTGTGTAATTTTTTGTTGTTGTGTGTTTTATGATTTACCCCCTTCATCAAGTGGTATCAGAGCAAGGGTTCCTGAGTGTGTAGACAGATTGCCGACCGTGAGGTAGTTTGCACTAGGACCTAAGGTTGTGGGTTTGCTGTAGAGATCAAGATGCCTCCATGAAGAAATCATGTTGGAAGAAATGCTTTGACAGAAGAGGGTTTTAGAGTCCTACAAAGGCAAATCGATGCATTGCAAGAGGAGCTACGAAGAGGGTTTGATCTGAGAACAAGAGAAGAAAGCAAAAATGAAGCTGAAGAGGAGCTATTTGAGGAAGAACTAGAAGCTGCAGGAGATCCTGCAGAAGCTAGGTTGTTGAGGGCCATTTCTAAGATCAAAAAGATGCCTAGGATCAAATTTTCTACATATTCTAGAGATTTGAATCCGGAACATCTTATTGATTGGATCGATGACATGGAGGAGTATTTTGAGTATGAAGATGTGGACCTAGATCAGGTCAAGTTTGTGAAAACAAAGTTGAAGGGCCATGCTAGTATTTGGTGGAAGGAGGTTCAATTAGAGAGGAATAGAAGAGGAAAAGGAAAGATCACTAGATGGGATTGGATGGTGGAGAAACTCAAGAAGCAGTTCATTCTTGTGGACTATGAGATGGAGTTGTTGAAGAAGCTGCAAGGACTAAAGCAAGGTAACAAGTCTGTCAAAGAGTAGACAAAAGAATTTTATAAGATTACTATCAGGACAGGCCATGTAGAGCCCAACAAGGAGAAGGTAGCCCATTACATTAATGGGTTGAGGCTGAGTATTCAAGAGGAGTTGAGCCTGGTCAAAATGACCACCATAGAAGATGCATACCAGTTTTCACTGAAGGTGGAAGAGAAACTGAATAAAAGATTTGATAGCAAGCAAAGGGGAAGAGATCAAGGCATAAGGATTGGTGGAAGACCCTATGGGGGCCGAAATGAAGATGCAAAGAAAAGTGAAGAAGCTAGCACCAGTTGAAATCAGAGAGGAGATAATACCTACCACCCTCGTGACCAGAACAATGGTGAGCAAAGAGGAAGAGGAAGAGGCAGACCTGGGCAAGGACCCGAAAGAGGAGGTTTCAGAGGAACATGTTTCTAATGTGGAGAAGAAGGGCATCGAGCATACGAGTGTCCGTAACATCAATGAAGGACAGATAGAAGACCTGAAGGTAATGCACAAGTTGCACATGTAGATGAAGATGCACATTCTGAGCATTCTGAAGATGTTGAAGGGGGAGAAGCCCTAGTTGTTAGAAGAACCTTGCTGAATGAGGAGAAAGAACCAAATCAGAGGAAGAGTTTAGCCTGCACAAGGTGCAAATGTGAAGATAAGTGTTCTGATATTATTATTGACAGTGGAAGCAATGACAATCTTGTTTCAGAGGAGATGGTTGACAAGTTGAAGTTGACAAGAAGGAAGCATCCACATCCATATCAGATTGCATAGTTGTAGAAGGACCACAGAGCTTTGGTCAATGAGCAGTGTTTAGTGAAGTTCAAGATTGGGGAGTACCATGATGAGGTGTTGTGTGATATCATACCGATGGATGCATGTCATATGTTGTTGGGGAGGCCATGGCAGTATGATAGGAGCACTGTCCATGATGGTCGTGCAAACACATATTCCCTAACAAAGGATGGAGTTCACCATAAGTTGAAGCCCTTGAAGGAGGTGGAAGAAAAGGTATGTAGTACTACCAGAATTTGCTTGGTAGATGGTAGGAAATTTTTGGAAGGTATGAAGCATGAGCATCATTGCTTTGCATTGATTCCTAAGATTAGTCAAGAGAAATGTGAAGATGTACCAGCAAAAGTCTCAGATATGTTGGAATAATTTTAGGACATTATCTCTGATAATGTACTAGAAGGTTTACCACTATTAAGGAAGATAAGTCATCAAATAGATTTGATACCAGGAGCTAGTTTGCCAAACAAGGCAGCCCATAGAATGACTCTAGTAGAGAGTGAAGAGTTGAATAGACAAGTTCAGGAGTTATTGAGGAAAGGATTGATAAGAGAAATCCTAAGTCCATGTGCGGTACCTGCAGTACTAGCACCAAAGAAAGATGGACAGTGGAGAATGTGTACAAACTCTCGAGCCATCAATAAGATCACGATCAAGTACAGATTTCCATTGCCTAGAATGGATGACATAATGGATTGTTTGAGTGGAGCCAAGTACTTCATGAAGATTGATGTGAAGAGTGGGTACCACCAGATCCGTATCAGAGAAGGAGATGAGTGGAAGGCAGCCTTCAAAACCAAAGAAGGTTTGTATGAGTGGTTAGTCATGCCATTTGGGCTAACCAATGCACTGAGCACATTCATGCCGCTCATGAACGAGGTACTGAAAGAATTTTTGGGAAGTTTTGTTATTGTTTATTTGGATGATATTTTGATTTTCAGTAAGACTTGGGATGAGCATTTGATGCATATTAGAAGAGTTTTAGAGAAGCTAAGGGAGGAGAAGTTGCTGATTAATCTGAAGAAATGTAGCTTTGCAAAGGAGTTGGTATACTTAGGATTTGTTGTCTCAGAGGAAGGTCTTAAGATGGACCCTGAAAAAGTAAGGGCTATCATTGAATGGCCTATGCCAAGGAGTGTAATGGAGATAAGATCTTTTCATGGTTTGGCAAGTTTTTACAGAAAGTTTATCAGAAATTTTAGTAGCATTTGTGCACCCCTAATTGAGACAATGAGAGGGGATAGAAAAGAGTTTAGATAAACTAAAGGAGCAGACAAGAAATTTGATACATTGAAGCAGAAAGTCATAGAATAATCTGTTTTGGAACTTCCAGATTTTAATAAGGCATTTCAGGTAGATTGTGATGTTAGTGGTATAGGAGCTATTTTGAGCCAAGAAGGTAAGCCCATTGCCTTTTTAGTGAGAAGCTTAATGATGCCAAGATAAAGTATTCTGTTTATGATCAAGAATTTTATGTAATAGTTCAAGCTTTGAAGAAATGGAGACATTATTTGTTGCCAAAAGAGTTTGTTTTATATATTGATCATCAGGCTTTGCAGTATCTTAATAGTCAAGGAAAGTTGAACCAAAGGCATTTAAAATGGGTTGAGTTTTTGCAGAGGTATACTTTTGTTTTGAAGCACAGGAGTGGGAAGTCCAATAGAGTTGCAGATGCCTTGAGCAGAAGGAAAATTTGTTGATAGAAATGAAGATAGAGGTTGTTGGGTTTGATGAGCTCAAAAGTTTGTATCCTAAAGATCCAGATTTGGCAGAGGCCTGGAAAGCTTGTTTGGAACCTATTACTTTGGACAAGACAAAATGGTTGGATTTCATTATCCAAGATGGCATGTTGTTTAGAGGAAGCCAGTTGTGCATTCCAAGGAGTTCCATGAGAGAGAACCTGATTAAGGAGAAGCATAGTGGGGGATTGGCTGGACACTTTGGTTGAGATAAGACCATTGCTATTGTTGGTGAAAATTAGTATTGGTCACAGTTGCAACAAGATGTGAGGAAATTTGTGCAGAGTGTGTCAAATGGAAAAAGGAACCAGTCAGAATACAGGGCTATATCAGCCATTACCTGTACTAGAGAAGCCATGGCATGATATTAGTATGGATTTTGTTCTTGGTTTACCAAGGACACAGAGAGGACATGATTCTATTTTTGTGGTGGTGGACAAATTCTCAAAGATGGTACATTTTATTCCTTGCAAGAAGACTAATGATGCTATTCATATTGTAGAGTTATTTTTCAGGGAGGTAGTGAGATTACATGGTCTACCAAAGAGCATAGTTTTAGATCAAGATACCAAGTTTGTTGGTTATTTTTGGAGGACATTGTGGAAGAAGTTGAAAATAAATTTGAAGTTTAGTTTTGCACACCATCCACATATTGATGGACAAACAGAAGTGGTGAATAGGAGTTTGGGTAACCTGGTACGATGCTTAGTGGGAGATAAGCCCAAGGGATGGGATTTGATTTTACCACAGGCAAAATTTTCTTACAACAATTCTGTCAATAGGAGTACTAGTAAATCACCATTCTAGATTGTATATGGGAATAGTCCATGAAATGCTTCTAAGTTAAGAAATCTGGACAAAGGAGAAAAGACAAGTGCTGAGGTTGAAGACTTTGCAGAACACATGAAGAATTTGCATGAAGAGATGAAAAGGCACATTAATAAGATGAATATTCGGTACAAGGCTAAGGCAGATCAGAAGAGGAGATATAAGGAATTCCAGGTAGGAGATGAAGTCATGGTTCACTTGAGAAAAGAAAGGTTCCCAATTGGAACATACAATACGCTAAAAATGAAGAAAATTGGACCATGCAAAATTTTGAAGAAACATGATTCAGGGAATGCATATGAGGTAGCATTGCCAAGTGGGATCAACATTTCCCCTATTTTCAACATTGCTGATTTATCAAAATATCATGAAGGTGGAACAGAGAATGGAACAACAAAAGAACAATGGAGTATTCAGCATCTACTTCAATGGAGGAGATATAAGAGATCTTGGATAGCCGTGTGGGAAGAAGTACTCGGAACATGCAATATGAAGAATATCTGGTGAAATGGAAAGGAAGACCTATTGAAGATTCTTCTTGGTTGTCTAAGGCAAAGGTTGACGTTTGGGTTTTCCTCACACAAACCCCTGAGACGTGACATGGTCATTCTCAAATTACCTTGGGTGTCTGATGCAGGAGCATCCAGTGGTGTAAGGGCAATCTTGTATCACCAAAAAAAAGATGTGTTTCAAAATTGTTGATTTTCTTTCCATTTCTTTTCAAAATTTGTGGTTCTGGTTCCATAATCGCTTGAATAATGATGTAGAACTTTCAGTTTTTCCAAACTGCTAAAAATAGTAACCTGCTATTTTTAGAAAGTTTGCATTTGGGCACGGATTGAAGTGAAAATTTATAGGAAGTTACATAATAGAAATATAAGACCTTTGGTGAAGGAATCACCCAAAGATCATTTGCGAGCTAAAAGATATTAAAGTTTTTGTTTCTCAAAAAATGCTTGAAAATTATTCAAACTCAAGTTTGAGGCACTAAATGGCCCCGTATGGGCCCAAAATGGCCGAAACTAGCAGAGTAGGTTTTTAGTGCGTAAATCACTCCACGAGCTTTTCGACGCATAAAACAGTTCGTCAATCAAACACCCGGATCAAAAGTTATGGCTCCTAAAAGTTGACCTATTTTTGGAGGGAGATGCAAATTTTGAAATTAGGTTGTTGCCCCAAAAAGGCTATTAATAACAATTTTTGGGAACCCTGGGCGGAAGTAGAGTTAAGGGGGAAAGTGTGGAGTCAAGAATAGGTGGGAAAATAGAAACCTTGACTAATTTAGGGTTACAGAAGGCTGAAGATTCTAGAGTCTTGTGACAGGAAGCTGTAATGTGTTGCAACCTGTGGAGGGTTGATTCCTCTGATTGTATTTGAGCTTCTGTAATGTAACAAGTTGTCCAAATCAATAAAAAAAAGTTCTATTTTCTGTGTGTAATTTTATATTGTTGTGTGTTTTATGATTTACCCCCTTCATCAAATGTTCTTATTTTGTTTTACTAAAATTTAGAATACCATCCAAGTATACAATCACAAATTTACCCAAGAATTTCTTCAAAACATCATTCATCAACCGCATGAAAGTACTCGGTGCATTTGTCAATCCAAAAGGAATCACTAACCACTCATATAATCCTTCATTTGTCTTAAAAGCAGTCTTCCATTCATCACCTTCTCTGATTCTAATCTGATGGTATCCACTCTTCAAATTTATCTTTGTGAAATATCTTGCTCCACTCAAACAATCCATGATATCATCCATCCTAGGTAAAGGAATTCTATAATTAACTGTGATCTTGTTTATTTCTCTAGAATCAATACAGATTCTCCATTCTCCATCTTTCTTAGTTACTAACACTACAGGTACTATACAAGGGCTCAAACTTTCTGTGATCAAACCTTTCCTCAACAATTCTTGTATCTATCTATTCAATTCTTCATTCTCTGTTGGTGTCATCCAGTGTGCTGCTTTGTTAGGCAAACTTGCTCCTGATATAAGATCCATGTGATGACTGATACTCCTTATAAGTGGTAATCCTTTAGGTACATTATTTGATATGATGTCTTCATACTCTGTTAGCAACTCTCTTATCTCCTCTGGTTTAGTTTCTTTCTTCACTACTTCAGGCGTTTTAGGAATCAAGGCATAACACATACTTTCCTATTTCAAACCATCTAAAAAAAATTCCATCTACTAAATAGATTCTAGCATTCTCACATACCACATCTTTAGGATCATCTTCCAAAGGAATCAAAGTAATTCTTTTCCCATTTGTTGTTATAGTATATGTGTTCTTTCTCCCATCATGTATATCTTTTCTATCATATTGCCAAGGTCTACCCAACAAAATATGACAAACATCCATAGGCATAATATCACACAAGAGTTCATCACGATAAGATCTAATATGAAATTTTACCAAACATTGTTCACTCCCCAGTACCTTATGATCATCCTGAATCCATGCTATCTAATAAGTCTTAGGGTGTTTCAATCTTTCCAACTTCAGCTTAGTCACCATCTCCTCTGAAACCAGGTTATCTGAACTACCACTATCAATTACAACCTTACAACACTTACCTCTGGATTTGCATCTGGTTCTTAACAGACTTTTCCTCTGTGATGGTTCCTCATTTGTTTCTATTTGAAATAGTGCTCTCCTCATCACCAATGATTCTCCTTTGTCAGGTTTACCAACAACACTAGGTGATTCAATAGGTTCTTCTTTAACATAGGTTGCTCTTCCACTATTTTCTATCCTATTGCTTGTACTACCCTGATTACATTCAAATGCTCTATCCTTTACCTCCACACTTGAAACAAGTACCTTTGAATGTCTTCTTATCAAATCCTCTTCCTTCTCTTCTATATCCTTCATTCCAGTATGCACTAGGGTTTCCTCTTTGGTAAAAGTTTCTGTCATCTCTCTGATAAGCATTGTTATCTCTGTCATCCTTTTTCAACAGGCTGTCAAACTTGTTCTACTCTACAAATGATCTATCATATTTAGAAAATGTTTTACCTCTCTAAAATTTACCTCCTCTACCTCTTTGTCTCTGATCATGTCTCTTATTAAGTTTTTCTTCAACTTTCAAGGCAAACTGATATGCTTCTTCCAAAGATGTCATCCTTACCAAGCTTAGTTTTTCTTGAATGTTCAATCTCAGTCCATTGATGTATCTAGCCACTTTCTCCTTGCTTGCTTCACTATGTCCTATCCTTATGATCATTTTATGAAATTCTTCAGTATATGCCTTCACAAATTTCTCCTTTTGTCCAGGTTTTGCAATCTTTTCAACAATTCCAACTCATAGTCAATAGGTATAAACTGATTCTTCAACTTTGTCACCATCCGGTCGTACTTTGTAATCTTTTATTTTTCTCTTCTATTTCTTTCCAACTAAACTTCTTTCCACCATATAACAGCATGTCCTTTCAACTTTGTCTTTGCAAATTTTACCTTCACTGGATCTTCAATTTCTTCATATTCAAGATATTCTTCCATGTCATTTATCCAGTCATTCAATTCTTTAGGATTCAAATTACCAGTATATTTCGACACATCAACTCTAGGTCTTTTTTCAATCTTTGAAATAGCTTGCAACACTTTATCTAATTTGATTCTTCTTCTTCATCACCTTGTTTCGTCAATTTGTTCAGCGGATTGAAATTCTTCCTCATCATCACTTTCAATATTAGGTCTCGGTGTCAATCCTCTTCGCCTATCTTCTTCAACAACATCCAAATGAATTTGCATTGTTCTCATCAATTCCATCATCTCATCCATTCTATTATCCATTGTACCAACAGGAGGAACTCTCTGTGGTGGCATCTTCCTAGGACTAAGTGCAAACTGCCTCAAGTTTGGTGATCAAGCTACAAGATATAACTTCCTCTCAATCAGAGATCGGTTGCACACAAGTAACCTACCTTAGATCGGTGATCTACTCACAAAAAGATCTCATGGAATTCCTTCGCTCAATTCACTCTCCAAGATTCAAACTTTCGCTCTAATACCACTTGGTGTAGTCATGGTAGGAGGGTTCACAAAATGAATTGTTTAGACCATGCAGCAATAGTAAAAACAATGGAAACAACTCAAAGCAATGGAACAAATGTAGATTCAGTCATTCAATATATCAAAGAATTCAAAATAGAGATCCCTTAGCAACATGTGGGCTTACAACTAGGGCTCTCAAGCCTAATTACATACATTCGCAATATAAATCTTTGAAGTTCTCTCACACAAATCTAACTATCAGATCTTTCCTATGTGAATAGATTGATAACTACTTTCCTAAGGATCTATTAGATCTTTATATATCATTTTCAAACCAATAGATTCCTCTGCATCAGCCAAGGAAGGTCACAAACTCTAATGAAGAGTTGTAATGTGTTCATAGATAGGTTGGACCTAAATGCATAGAACACTTCCTCAAATGAATGGAACAACATGTGGACCCTTGGGGAAGGTTAGCCATGAACCAAATAACATTGAATGATGTGTCATTGAGATCCGTAAGTTAAGGAATGATCCACAAGCCTTCTCCTTTAGGAACTGTTAGGATGCTTTGTACTAAGAAAACAGTTGATCTTCTAATAGCGATATCTTTCCGGTAACTGATCTAAATGCTCTAAATTCTTGATATGATGTAGATGAATTAATGTAGATGCTAAGTCTAGATCCACAAGATGTGAAATGCCAAAATTAGACCAGAAGCTGAAAACTACTATTGACTGAATTGCCTAAACTAAACTAGAAAAAATGAAAGAACTGAAATGTAAAAGTTTTTGGTTTATGCAAGATTGCTCTTGAACCAGGGATACTCCTGCATCAGGGGGTTGTGATGTTTAGAGGCTTGCCTCACTCAAGCCTTGGAGAGACATTCAAGTCTTCCAAACACCATTGTCAGATAGAAAGTGTGTGCCCTTGGAGGACAGAGGAAAAAACCAAATGATAAATGCTTGAAAACACAAATGATATCACCTTGTAGTGAAGATCTCATGGAAGGAAGAAGCTCTTCATGCCTTTAATCACTTTTACATAAGCTCATGAATAAAAAATGCCATCTACTTTACAAATGAATGCCTAAACATGATTATATATGCAACTACAAACATTCTCACCAAGAATTTCATAATTGAAACTTACTGTGTTGGCATAGGACCTACGTAATAGTCACAAGCCACCACTTAAAATTTGGGCTTGACCCAAAATAGGGTAGGACTAGGGTGCAGGTGCCAAGCCCTCCCTCCCTATTTTAGGCAGGGTCTATCTCAAGTGGTCCCCCTAGGTCCTATTTTCCATGACACTTAGGGGTTTTCTCATCAGGATGCCAAAATAGGATGCAAGATGTCCTAAATGCAGATCAAAGACCTAGGAGCTAAACTTTAAGAGGAAAAAGCCCCCAAGGGGACATTTTCTAATGTTAGATTTAGTCCCCACTTTAATGTATGTATAAATGCCAGGCCAATACATGCATTAAAGTACGGTCAACAAACACACCAAGCATGGAGAAGACATGCCAATCATAGGGAAGATAGTAACAGGCATGCAAAACATGGAGAAGACAGTTATAGTCACATAAAACATGGAGAATACAACAATGAAGACATGCCATACACAGTGAATACAGTGAATGCAGAGAAGACAATAATGATTTTCTTTTTCTTTTTCTTTTTCATATATGAAATGCAGATGCAAGTATAGGAAAGTAAACACACCACTCATAATGCAAGAGGGACTCATCACCAATAGTCTTTAAGACTGCATTTGGGGCAACACACACACACAATACATGCCAAACAAAACAAGCTCGCCACACAAATCCCAAAGCATAGGAGGGACTCATCTCCACCGGTCTTTAAACTATGCTTGGGAACAAACACACAATACACACACACTTTCAAGAAATGGAGAAAACACGGTAGGCAAGCGATGGAGTGTTCCTATTTCTAGGCTTATCACCATCCTAGGCACATTATAGGAGCACACTGATGATTAGACTTCGCCACAACAATCATCGAAGACACACTTAAGGGTTGAGTTAGTCATAGAACCACTCCCCCACTAGTAGAAATATGGCAAATAAATGACCAAGTGACTAAAACTTTTAGTCACATGACCAAACTTTTAATCACATGACTAAAACTTTTTGCAACACAGTTATAAATGACTAATTAAATGACTAATTTGGTCATCGGTTGAAATGACTAAATAAATGACTAATTTAGTCATGGGGCAAAAAAACACAACTACAAATAAAATTGACTAAATAAAGGATTAAATAAATTCCTCTATTATTTTTTCTTTCACTTTAGTTTTGGAGGGAATTAATGGAGGGATTGTGTGTTTATGAATTTTGAACAAAAGGTGAAACCTGTGAAGAAGCAAAGATTGTGCATTTAGCATGAGAAGATTATTCATGGTGACTGAGAATAGGGTATGCAGAGTAGTCCAACAGGAGAAGATTATTCATGGCTGCCAAGAATAGGGTATGAGTAGTTGAATAGGAGAAGATTGTTCATGGCCACCAAGAATAGGGTATGAGTAGTTGAACATGAGAAAATTGTTCATGGCCACAGTTCTTTGAGTTTGGAAATACTTTTGAGATCATCGTGTGAATGAAGAAAGGAGGGAATTTTGGGATTTCTAGCTATAGACGGTAGATATCAAAGGAGTAGATAGACGACAGATAACAAATGGTTTTATGAAGCAGAGGTAGGGTTTTCCATTTACCTCTATTCTTCTCTTAGCCTACTCTAAAGTTTTGTATCTTTGAAATCTTGGTGCTCTATCATTAGTGACTATTCTATCTCTTTCAATGACTGTATGAAGAGGTCTCATGGTTCTTTATTGATAAATTTCTACTTTTTCCATTCATGATTTATACTTAGAATACCTTGGCATGAAGGAATTTGATGGTCTTCAACCTATGACTTAGACACTGCTCCTGTGTGTGTGATTCAACCTTTGAAAGATGATTGAATTTTCAAAATGACTATCACAAAATAGAGAATGAAAGCTTGTTGCTGAGAATCTAAGACTATTCCATGATTTGTTTCATTCCTTAAATCTGCTCTTCACTGTCTTTATTGTCTCTTACTGTTATCTTGACAGTAACCTTTGTCATGAAAACCTTGTTCATTGCTTCATACATGAACTGATCTTTGTTGTCCTATCATGAACTTACCTACAAATTCCTTAATACAAAGATATCATTGATAATGACTGTCCTTTGTATTCAAAAATCTATCACAGTCACATTCCCTTTGTCCATTTGCTGCTATGACTATCATATAGATTATTAGCTTGATTTTGATAAAATTGAATATTCTATTCATAGACTTTTGACTATAAAAAATCCTCTCTGTTACCTTTTTTATTGATATATGAATTAGTTTTCACATAATTCACATTTGGATGCAAAAAGACTGTCAATATTCCACTATCTTTTCTCTATTGTTGTAGCCCACTTTGGTGACTTTGATTAGGGCATCTCTTTGAATGGATAATGATCTCCTCTTTTCTTTTGTGGTGTTGTGCATTACTCTTTTTGATGACTGATTTCACTGTCAATTTGATGACATGATTTTCCTCACTTTCAAAGGCACTTGTGTCACTATTTTAGCATCTATATAATGACTATCTTTGCCTGACAAAATCTTCAAGGATCAGTTAACTAATTAGGTAAGGGTTTGTATTTTGACAAAAGTGTTTGGCTTCATCGATTTTGTATTTTCATCTTTTCAATGCTGCTACAAATTGTAATATCTGCCCCCTCCTTTGCAATCAAAGGCATGACTGTATTCTCTATGCTATTTTTCCTATTGTCATCATTGTCATTTGAAATGGTTGACATCTTGAGTCCTTTATTTGGTGACTTTGCCTATGATTTTAGCAAGTGATTTGCTGCTATGAATACTTCACAATAGTTATTTAATTGGGGTTTTAAAGTGTAATCTTGATAAATTGTTTAGTATTTCTTCTAAATGCTATTTATCTATTGGTTTACATAGATTGTCTATATTTCTAAGTTATACAACTTGTAAAATGTATAATTGTTGGCATGGGAATGAAATTGAATTACTGTTAATGTTTGTTATTCTCATGGACACGTATTGAAGCACTTACTATATCTGATGCATGTACCTAAAAAAATGTATTAGGTACATATAAGTGTAGTAGCTACTTGCATGGGTGATAAAGCTTGTTTGGAGAGGACTTGAAGACTTTTGAAAAGGCGGGCAAGGAATTCAGAGTTTGCTGTAACAAATTTGAAGTCGGCGAAGCCCTCTGTAGTAAAGTTGAATTTGGGGACACACTCTATAGCAAATTCAAAGGTAATTCAAAACCCTCATTACCAAAAGTGAACTGATATTTTCATGATATTTTGGGAAGATTCTTGTCCAGTAGATATTTTCATGATTGAAGCTTGAAAACTCAAAACAAAATATTATCGTCAATATTTTTGAAGTTGATCCTTAACCGATCCTTGAACTCAAATAAAACCACACCTCTACTCTACATGTTCTCCCTGCATGATGACTAGCCCAAACTGAAGGAAAGGTTATCCTAGCTTGACCATATGCATGATTGAAGGTTACCTTTTAACATTTTATATTTAAAGGCCCTCTAGGTGTAGGCTAGATTATTATACTAAATTAATACTAGAATGCACAATATTATAGATGGATCAGCGTCGAAGGTTGACTATGGATCAATATCATGCATATGATGATAGAGTAGCCAAAGAGAGGGAAATGGAAAAATATCCATGTCCATGTAATGACTATCTTGGTGGAAGGGTGAGAAAAAGAAATGCGATTTATCGACATATGATAAGATATGGGCATAGTGGTATAAGCTCTCGGGCTTACAATTATTATGAAGATATGATAGAATTGCAAACTGTGAGAGATGAAGAGGCAACAAACATAGATGAAGTAGCATCGAACATAGATGAAGAGGCAAAAATGTTAGATGAAGGGTTTGAAGTTGAAAGAATGTTGAATGAGGGCCTAAACGATGATTGGGCCAAGTCAATGGAGGATTCTTTAAAGCCTCTGTATGCTAATTGCAAGTTAAGTCATTTGACAACAATCCTTCAAATTCTTACTTGCAAGTGGTGCATGGTTGGACAAATGAGAGTGTAGATCAGTTATTGGCATTATTAAGTTCATTGTTACTAGCTGACTTGACATTGCCAACAAAATGAAGTCAATGTAAAAAGCAGATTAGTAAGCCCGACTTGGGGTATGAAAACATCCAAACATATGTTAATGGTTGTGTATTATTTCACAAAAATCTTGCAAGTGAGAGTGAATGTCTGAAATGTCATGAAACAAGGTATAGACAAGGGTTGAAATCAGCTGTGGTTCCTAGAAAGGTTCTTCACCACTTTCTAATAATCCCATGATTACTTTGAATGTATCGGTGCAGAGACATTGCTAAACTTATGCAGTGGCCTGCCCAAAATAAGAGCATTAATGGAAAACAATGACATTTGCCTGATTCTAAGATGTGGATGGAATTTGATAACAGATGGCCTGATTTTTCTCACGATCCTTGTAATATAAGGTTGGGTTTGGCTCTAGATGGGGTGAACCCATTCTTAGATTAAAGTACTAAATGGTCAACTTGGCCAGTATTTTTAATAAATTATAACTTGCCTCCATGGTTAGAAACAAAACCATTTTTCTTAATGCTATCATTGATTATACTAGGAAAGAAAAGTGTGACTTTAGATACAATAGATGCCTATCTAGAGCCATTATATGATGACCTAATGGAATTGTGGAAAGGAATTGAAGCAATTCAATCTTTAAGTGATGGTCATTCAATCAAATTCACTCTAAGAGCTTCCTTATTAGTTATGATTCATGATCTTCCTATATATGGTACATTGTCTGGTCTCACTATTGATGGATACCATGGGTGTCATTCTTGCAACTTTAAGGATTTTGTGAGGCACTCAAGAAGTTTGCGTAAGTGTATTTATTATGGACATCATGCTTACCTTAAAGTGGGTCATCCATATCATCGACAAAAAACACATTTCAATGGTCAAGAAGAGAATCGTGAAGCACCTTTGCTAATACAAGGTGATTACATTATTTAGAATGGACAAAAAAGAATGTCATTTATTGAAAATGGTGGGATTTCTGGTAGTAGATATGATCCATGTAATGAAAGTGGTGTAAAATGGTTGTGCATATTCTATAAGTTGCCATACTTTAAGGATATAGCCATTAGGTATACTCTTGACTTTATGCATACCGAGAAAAATATAGCGTATGCTATTATAGAAACTCTTTTTGGTGCTTTTGATACTATTTCATCACGTGAAGACTTTTGAGAACTAAAGATTCGTTGAAATCTTTGGGTTGAAGAATATGATGATGCAAAATATAGAAAACCCAATGCTCCTTATGTCTGGACAAAGGAGCAATGTGCACAATTCTTACAGTTGATGTCTCAGACTCACTTTCCCACTAGATAAGTAAGTAGTACTATCAGAAGCCAAACTAACATTAATAACTTAAGAGGCCTAAAGACCCATGACTATCATGTTATAATCAAAAATATTTTACCTATTGTGGTAAATATATCAGGTTTGGCAAAGGAGCCAAGATTGGAAATTATAAGGTTGGGCCTAATATTAAAGAGAATGAGTTCACATGTATTAGATTGTTCAAACTTTGATAGTTTGAGGGAGGAGGTTGTTGAAGTCCTTTGTCTATTGGAACAAGAATTTCTAGCAACAATCTTTAACATTTCTATGCATCTTTTGATACACCTAGAATATGAACTAGAGAATTGTGGTCTAGTAAAAATGAGATGGATGTATCCTATAGAATGGTATATGAAGGTTTTGAAAAAAATTGTTTGCACTAGGGAAAAATTGGAAGGTAACATGTTTGAGGGATATTTAATGCAAGAGGCCATTAGATTTTGCACAGAATATATGAAGGATTTTTAAAATGTCAATCGACATGTATGGGATGATGATGAAGATGAGAGAGTTGCAGGTGAAGTATTAGAAGGCAATGGATGTCGCTTCAAGTTATCACATCAAGAAAGAAGTGCGATACATGCCTTTATTCTTCAAAACACATCTTTGTTTGATAAGTGGCATAGGTTAAAAAAATTTACACAATTATTTATTTACATATTTATATTATTAATCTTACTATTTGCACATTAATATTCTATGTAGAAAATATGAAGAAGAGAATCAAAGTTGGATGCAACATCGACCTCAAAACAAGAAGGTCAAGATATAACAATGAAGGGAAGTGAGCTTTCACAACCTCCACATTTATTGGCTATGCGTTTTAGTGGATGTGGGCCTATGGTAGCCATTTAAGAGTGGAGGAAAAAGACAAAGGAAAGACAAATTGTGATTATGTTGTAAGTGCTAAATTTCTTCATGAAACTGAGAAGAAATTCTATGCTAGATTCATTCAAGAAATTATTCAAGTGGATTTTGGTGAAAATAGTCCTATATTATTAAAATGTAAGTGGATTCGACCATCCACAGTACATTTTGATGAGTATGGATTTGTACGTGCAAATACAGGACACTTTTTATCAGAGAGGGATGGGCCCTATGTTTTGCCTTTTCAAATTAACCAATCATTTCTAATTGATGATGTAAGAAGCCCAGGATAGTCATATGTCATTCAAATAGAGTCTCGTTCGAAACAAAAATTCATGGAAGCTGTTGATATAATGCCTGATGGGCAATGTGTTAATTTACAAGAAACATTTGAAGTAGTGGATGAAGATGATGGTGGAGTGTTTGGAGAAGTTATTTTGATTACCAACGAAGACATTGGAAGAGAGAATGTATTGCATGACATAGATGAGGATGAGGAAGAAAATCAAGCAGATGCAGACATGAGTGATCAAGATTTTGATCTTGCTGGCAATGTAGATGATTAGTGAAGGCATCAAGAAAATAGTGAGCTTGTAAAATGTAGTAGAGAAGAAACAATATAAGAAAGGGCATTAGTGTACAGGAATTTCTTCCACTTTGAATTTTTCAGGGTAATCTCTTGTGTTGAGCTCTACTTTTTGTTGCTTTTCTAGTTCTTCTCTTGTTACAGGTCATGTATATAACTAGCTATATTTGTTCCAAAAATAAATTACTCATTTTTAAAGCACATATTGATTGTTTTTGTTTACTTACATTTGTGTGTTTAGAATTTCTGCAGAATTATATAAGTAGAGATAATGAGGATTTTATAAGTAGAAATAATGAGGATTATATAAGTAGAAATAATGATGATTCACACTCTCAAAAAGGCAATTAGTTTCTTCTCAAATAGAAGGATAAACAAATAGAGTTTCCTTTGGGTTTCAATCTGTGTGCCACATTTACTTACTAAATTTTTGCTCCTCCATATATTACATCTTATATGATATCATCCTATGTCATGTCACTTGTCATAGACTATCTCCTCTAATTTCTAAAAATACATCTTATATGCTCTGTGAATGTATTTCATATGGGGACTGTCCTTATATAATGTATCATTCAAATGGAAATGAAATCCTTATATACTATGACTGCATTTGTTTATATGCTCTAGTCAACTGAAAATAATGGCTTTGTTTATATTCCACTCTTGTTCTACTGATTCAAGTTGTTGATTTATATATTTTTGTTTATTTGGACTTCGGGAAATGAGGAAAATGACTTTGAGGCACAATTTAGATGATAGCGATCATGTTGCTGAAGTTCCATTGATATATTATGAGCACTTTCATAAAGAACATGTGGCAAAGAATAGTGAATATTTATCACATCTTGGTTTGACAAACATGCAAGTTGTAAACCCACTAAGTAGTATATTATTTGTTTAATTGTGTTTATGAAATTTTATAGGCAAGAGGTTTATGTATATAAGACATAATATGATATTTTTTTGTTTTATAGGAAAGAAAAAAGTGCAAAGAAAATGTAGAGAGAAAACAAAAGGAAAGTAAAGATACAGTGCTGCTAACTCATATAAGCCAATGCATTTGGGATTCAAGTACAAATGCAGTTGGTGAAAAGAATAGTTGTGATGATGTGCAGCCTGATATAACACATAGTGATGTACAACCTGATATAGCACATGGTGATGTGTAGCTTGATATAGCACATGGTGATGTGCAACGTCGTCATGATCTCTTAGCATAGAGTCTCAGAGAGATTATTGAAAACAATGAGAGGAAAGTAATAGTAAGTGATTTGTAGATGATTTATTCAAGATTAAAGGATGTGTTTGAAGTGAAATCTATAGAGACTGGCACTGATCTACCTACTCATGACACACCTGATGTGGCCAAGGATGATGAAGTTCTAGTTAATGAAAGTCATGAAGAGAGACCACTTGCATTTGATGTGCCTGCTACAACTTTTGATGGAACTAGTGGATCAGCCAAAAATATTGCTAGTTGTTTAATAGAAGATGTTCCTACTACAACTTTTGATGGAACTAGTGGATCAGCCAAAAATATTGCTATTGGTTTAATAGATTATGTACCTACTTTTTTCAAAAGAAAAATATTGAGTCAAGATTTATACAGATCTACAGAGAGGAATGCAAACAAAGAAGATTAGAAGGCAAGAAGCCATTCTTGGTTGATGTATCAAGAGATGGTGAGCCCATTGGGAAAAATGTTACAAGGTGGGCCTCTGAGTTGGGTGTGAGATGTAGGGGCCATTTGGATATTTGCAAATCAAATTTTGTAATGAAAGATCCACGAAGTGTGGAAAATGTTATACAAAAAATGGAAAATGCTTTTGAGACTACTGGTGAACAAATCTCTAGAAGATATTACAAGCAAAAGATGAGACTTTTGATGAACAATTTTAGATACAATTGTAGAAAAAAAATCTTGGAGGGAAAAGAGAGGTTAGAATCCCCTCTATCTCCCAAACAATGGGAGGCATTGAAAGAAAATATGTGTTCTGAAGAATATTTGACAAAGAGTTATAAAGGAAAGAGGGCAAGAGATAATGTGGCAGTTGGATATACATTTGGCTGAGGCAGGTTGCAGGCCAAAATGGACAAACTTGGAGTAAGGGTATGGCTTTTTGGTTTAATTTACTTTGGTTATTTATTTCAATTTTTTATTGAACTGACTATATGTTGATATTGACATTGTATTTTAGGTGGAAAATAGTTATAGAGAAGCAGGTGTGGAAGATATGCTCGATTATATGGCAACACTAGATCCTTGTAAATCTAATAGTAGTATGAAGTGGAAATCTAGTTCATCAACAGAGATTTCAGAGCCATATGTTAGACACCTAGTAAGAGCCTCTGCAGATCATGTCAACTCAAATGAAGGGTACCAACATATAATGAGTTGCTTACACAGTCTCACTGAGAAATTGTCGCAGTTGGCTTCCTCCATTAAGCCTATAGTTTCTGCATGGAATGAGCATAATATTATGGATACAGATGAGGTAAGAGGCTCTATTACACTATCCTTCCATTTTGTGTGCTTGTTATTGGGTAAACGTGTACCATGTTTTTGTTATACTTCCTTGTGATTGCATTTTTTGGATACTTCAATAGTTATCATAACTCTTGGATACTGTAAACAAAGAATGAACCTACCCTCAATGTGCAATATTGCAATTCTAGCCATTATAACCTTAGCATTGATGCTTTACATAAATGTGTTATCACAAATTGTCTCACTGTTCTACTTGAAACCATTTTGCTTGAGTATTCACTTCATTATTGTTGTCCTTGTCATGTTTATGACATGCTCCTATGCTACATTATGACATTTAACTCTATCATTCTAGATAGTCACTTTGAGTATGTCTTTGTAAAGCTCTTAATCACTAATCCTAAAGTCAAGGCTATCATATCTACTTTGTTGCTATCATTCCAAGGGTTCTTGGGGACTGTCTAATAGTTTTGATAGTGCATTTATCTCTTCTCTTTATTTGGTGAAACCCTACTAGCTATTACATCTCTTTATCTTCTCCTATACCTTCCATGCTATGGACTATCCTAAGATAGAGATATGGACTACCATATTACAACTTTTGCTATCTTCCTTATCATATGAAGGACTGGGACTATCCCTTCTTGTTTAAAATCTTATGCTCATGACTATAAGAATCCTCCTATAAATTGGAATCTATTGCTTACAATAAAGGAAGAATCTCACAACATACCTTGACTTAGTCATTTAAGAGTGGAAGAAAAATGTTATTTTGAAAAAAAAAATTAGTTTTTGCATTCTTTACTTGACTTATATTAATTTTTGCATGATGATTAAACTACATGTAGAGAAATTATATGAAAGCAGAATGAAAAGAAAAAGGCCCTATCAATAGAGCTCTCTACAAAGCTGCACAACTTGAGGACAATGATGATAGTGATTATGTTGAATGTCTTGATGAGAATTTGCATGATATTCAGAGTAGTAGTAGTGGTGCTAGAATTGATGTGAGTGCTATTTTTTTTTATGTCTTTCATAGTAGTCATTGTTGTTTTAACACACACATGCAAGTAAGTACTATTCAAGTAAGTTGTTTTAATTCTATTTGAAGGAAAACCCACCAGTAATGATTTACTCTAAAGGATTTAACTCTAGAGAGAAACCAATAAATGTAAGTCACTTAAAGGGAATTACATCAACTTCTAATAGAAACCAATTAAAAGCATCCACACAATGTCAGCAAATGTGCCTTGATAGATCTATTGATTTGAATAACTGGAAATAGTCAATATGGAGACAATCAAATAGCTTATGAACTTGAATATTAACAGAAAATTAGAACACCATACATATCCATAAATTTAACCATCCTTGCTCATTATAATATTAAATTATCATAGAACTGTAATGTCTTGAATCTAAAATATGATTGGATAGATAATATTGGAATATATAAATTGTTTTGCTGAAAGATGATGATTGTCTAGGCCTTGGTTTCCCTTATAAATATGGGAAGTAACAAGCTTCAGGCCTGAACCATCACATCCTCTTGTAACTAAACATGTTTAATAAATAGAAATTAAAGGCATAAGCAATTTAACCAAGATCTGAATCTGTTAGTCATCATAGAACATTCGTGACCTCAGGCCTGGCAAGGTACTCATCTCCATGTTGCAGTATCTATTAAGTGTTTTGTGCCCCTGTCTATTATTGCAAAAAAGTGTCAAAATTTTGTCATTGTTCTCCATGTTGACACCAGAAAAATTGTTCGTTACTCCTTCTACACTTGAACCTATAGCTGTACATCAATCTTTCAAGTATGTCTACTCCCACTTATCAATTGTAAGGTCACTAGGCCATTTGAATTCCTAAATTTAGAGCAGATTAGTCTGATGGTCCTTCCATCTTTTATCCAACATAGCTTTAACATCAATTACAAATTTTCCATATCCTACATCTAGGGCTATGACCCTATCCAAAATCACATTAAAGCTCAAATTATCTATATCCTACTCCATTTTCAAGAATTCCATAACCACAGACACTATCGTTCTGAATTATGCCTTCCAAGTATCAAGGCCTTTAACTAGTTTATTTTCCTCTATCATAATAGAGGGGATAAATTGATGCTTGAAAGTAGAAAAAGATTCAAGTCTGGCTTGCATCCTTTTGTCTTCACTGCTGGCATATTGATGCTCTTCAATGATCATAGTCACTATCTACTCTGTGGGCTTCAATTCAGCATGAGCATCAAGATTTCTTTGAAGTATCCTACAAAGCATGCTTAAATTGTAGAAGGTAGGTTGCCATTTCTTGTACAATGGCTCTAAAATAGAAAAGTTTGCTTGCAATTGTTTAATGGATAAGATAACATGGAGTAGCAATCATGCACATCCCCAAGTTTATCCACAACCACCTTTATCTTGTATTCCAAAATTTTCTCAAAGACTACAAGGACCTTGATCCTTGTCTCATTTTTTGTTTCCTCATTTTACTTCTTGAGGTCTTCAACTTCTTTTTCAAATTTTGTTCTCAAAGCATTAAACTCTTGCATTGTCACTATGACATCACCAATTGTTGCTGACACAAAAGGTTGATATGGAACTATTGACAGACTCTGGGAAGAACCCACATCTTGCAGTCACTTTTTCAATTACCTATTTTCAATGAACAACCTATTCACTTCATCATTCATGTCTTGTGTTTTCTCATAATCCTACAATTTTTTTTCCAACATTTTTACAACTGCATGGGTGAACATGGCAGAATGGACTGTAAGAGCAGAGGCCTCAATTCTTGAAATATCTCGTAAGGTTTTCACCATAGCAGATCCCCTCATTTCCTAAGAAACATCTAGCAACCTTGGTTTACTAGTGTTCTTCTATTTTGTCCATATGGCAAGAGTCTCTATCTTTGCATTGAAACCACATCCACTCATTCCATCCTTATAATCAAATTCAGACACAAGATTAGGGTCATCTTGACTCCTAACTTGGTCAAGCAAGAATACCTTTTTCAATTCAAGACCTGGGATGATCAACATGTTACTCTTCAAGACCATTTGTCTTGCTTCCTCAGGTTTCACATTGATTTCATCAACTTTTAGTTCTTGGATTGTTTGGGTGGTTATTTGATCATACTAAGACTCATCAACACCCATCTTATTAATTTCCACCTTTTCATCAAATTCCTTCATCTTCATTTTAAACCAGAAATCTCAAAACTTTGGAGTCTTGATGAAATCATCATCTTGAATAAATCTCAATGATGCCACCACCCTTTCATCTTCCTGTAGCTCTGGATCAATTTGGGCTTGTTCTTCCATCCTAGCCTTAGGCTTGTGTGTATTAGTTTCTTGACCAACCAATGGTTGATCAACTTCCTCTCCATCATGCAATTGTGTCAAAATATTTGCAACTTCATCAGTATCCCGCACACCCTCAGACATCTCATATGGGACCAAAGGAGACATGCCTTTAGTTCTCCGCCTTTTGTGTGATGGTGATTTAGGGATCTGTGGATCTTGAACTGATATGACATCAAGGGTAGGTTAATGAATCTCAATTCCTATAGAGTTCTTCACTGGAAGTTTGGTAACCTTGGTAGGCGGTACTTCAAATCTAGCATAAATCCTTTCAAAATTATAAATCATAGTATTAATCATCTTTATAAGATATTTCTCTTCAGCAAAAAATCCTTCAAAAATTGGATTCTTTTCCTTTTTTTCATCTTCAATTTTCTTGAGGATCTCCGATTTCCTCTTCTTGTCATACACTTCATTAAAAGTAACTAGGTTTCTTATCACATCCTCATCATAATTTTTTTTATGGGAGATGCCCATCTTAGTCAAGATCACTTGGACACTCACAAAGTTCATGTGACCTTCAGGGTCACAAACTCTTTCAACACCAGATTCCAAAGAGTACTTGGCCTTCAAATAGGCCTGCAGCTCCTCAAGAGTGTCTGAACCACTTGACCAATCTCTAAAGATAGTGGTATCAGGCAAAAAAGGTGCCTTTCTTCTGCTTTTTCATCACTTCCTTTTCCCTCCACATCATTTGCCACATGAATTCCAAGAATGCAATTCTGTCATAAACAAACTTTGGCAATTTGTGAGGTGGTTGGGGGCAATCATATACCTTGATTATTGTGTGCTCTAGTAGGAAGAACCAATCAACATAATTGAAGGTATGACCTTGCTCTGGTTTATGTGCAAGAGGTCTTAGAATTACCCTAATTTTCGGTGACAATTTAGGGACCCAATTACCAAAAGAATTCACTATTTTCACATAAAATTCATTATGAAATACATTATAGTTACCAGTTTGGTGATGAGAATCCCACATGTAACACCAACATTGAGTAGGCATTATTTGCCTTGTCCTATCAATCATGTTGATGTGCATTTTACTTGACCATTTACTCCTATTTTGATATAGGATCAGGTGGAAAACCAAAGAATAAAACTTAAAGTTCATGGGTTTCTTATCTTCCTTCACACTGATGAATCCATCATGTATTTTCTTTTCAAGATATGAGCCAAAATCATACTCAATGTTCACCTCTAAATTTTGTATCTTCATAGCCATCATCATCAAATTAACTGGTATCCTCTGATTAGCATCAATTCCTAGTACTTGGCACAATGCATAACAGGTCCATTTGAAATAGACTGCAAAATCTTCCACAGGGAATGGTTCGACTGCATTGGAAGGAATATCAACTATCCTGTTGTTTGCACCTCTTCTCATAAATATTAGCAGCTCATCACTTCTGAGTGTTCTTCTCAAACTTTTGTATTCTTGTTCAATATTTTGTAGGTCAATTTTGGTGAGATCTTGTTTGTTCAACATAAAACACTCAATTATAGCATTTCTGTCAATTCTCAACAGAGAAGATCCATTTGGAAACCTTACTATTTTAGTAGTCGAGTGGTAGTGTAGTGCTAGAGTATGAATCAGTTCCACATTTACGAATACATTGAAATAATTAGCTTGGCCAAATCTAGCTTACATGGATTGCCAATTGGTCCCTGACCATCCTTCTTCTAATAGAAGTACCAAAACAGGTTCTAGCCAGAAATGGGAATTATGGCATCCCTACAACCCTTAGCAACATCCCTAAATACTTTCTTTCAACCTTTGTCAATTGAATTGGGTAAAACATCTAGCAAAGATTATTGTAATGATCTTTTCATAGGGGCAGGATCAAGGTTATTGGTCTTACTTGTGGATTTAGACTTCTTGGGTGCCATTAGACAAACTAGGGTTTCACAACTCAAGCAAATGCATGGAGAATTGAAACAGATCAAAGATTCTTCAAACTTTCTTGCAGAGAATGTAGAGATGGACTTACTTGAACAATTTAAAGCTTGCTAAGAACAAACCAAACTAGGCACCTTCTCCAAGCCAATTTACAATATCTAAACTGAACAAATGCCGAGAGATTTCTAGATTTTATCGAGCCATAATGTTCATTGTTCCACCATTATTTTTGGTTTGTGCCACAAGATTGTAAAATCTTAGCATTCAATTCATTTCAAATATAAGCCCTTGATCAAATTTGATCCAACGATTAGATAAAATGACAAGATCTTTCAAATTTCTTGGTAATCACAGACCCGCACTGCGTATGTTTACTCATTTATTATCATTACTGCACTATCACAGAGCTTGTTTAAACTGGTTAGGGGATGGTGATAAGCTTCAATGCCTTTTGTTCACTTTTCTTGATTACTGCCAACCCTTAGCCCTTATGCTCAAACAAAGCAGGATCACGGGGATTATAGCCCCCTTTATTCCATTTTCTTCCATTACCATCAACCTGCAAATGCATGTTCTCATTACTGTGGGGTGATTATGTTGCCAACTTTTATTGCTTACTGCCTTGCCACAAACATTCTTTGAAAGCCATTATGGGAGCCCGGTAACTTGGACACTTACTACTGCCATGCCATGCACAACTTGCCAGACCAATGCGGGACCACGGGATCAGTTTATATTGAACTATCTTCCTTATCACCAAGCCACAACCAAGTGGTGAGACCTCCAAGGGATTGTGGTATATATGGTTGACCGAGCCCTTCCTACGGCCATGCTGCAAACAACTTGTATGTTTCCAGCGAGAGTGTGGTATACATGATTCTTGTTGCTCTAGTTCCCACACTACCACCAAGACAATGAGGATGACTTGCAAGATTGCGGTAACATGGTTGACTGAGCCCTTCCTACCGCCATGCTGTAAACACCTTGTATGTTTCCAGCGAGAGTGCGGTATACATGATTCTTGTTGGTCTAGTTCCTGCACTGCCGCCAAGACAATGAGGATGACCTATGAGATTGCGGTAATATGGTTGACTAAGCCCTTCCTACTGCCATGCCATGAACAACTTCTATGTTTCTAGAGGGAGTGTGGTATACATGATTCTTGTTGCTCTAGTTCCCGCACTGCCACCAAGACAATGAGGATGACCTGCGAGATTTTGGTAACATGGTTGATTGAGCCCTTTCTACTCCCATGCCGTGAACAACTCGTATGTTTCCAGCGGGAGTGTGGTATACATGATTCTTGTTGCTCTAGTTCCCACACTATCACCAAGACAATGAGGATGACCTGCGAGATTGTGGTAAACTGCAAAAACACATAAATGATTAAGAATAACTACATATTCCTCAAAATGACCATGTTATGTGATCCTAGGAAATAAATGGCATAAATTTTGGCATGGATGTCTATTAAGAAATGGTCATATACAAGTGAAAAGATTAAGTAGGATAGAAATGTGCAAAATTTTTGAGAGGTCCTAACAGGTGAGACATCAGAATAGTTTATTTGGAATAATGGCAGGAATTAACAAAATTTTAGGGTTTTAAAATTTTGTTCCAACATAAGAAATGTTTGTTTTATTACATAAATAAGGGTAATCCTTACCTATATAATAATTATTATGTATTTCAATCTAATGTGTATTTTTTTTTGTTTTTACAGATATGTATTGATAAACTTCAAGAAGGGGATAAAGTTAGGGTGTTGGATCCATGTGATGGTGTTGCTGTGGGCATTGGGCAGATTCACTCACTATCTATTGTACATGGAGTCAACTTGAAAGGAACAGGAGATGCAAATGTAAATATTTTAAAGGTCACAAGTAACATACAGCTTGCTTATGAAGACAAAATAGATGGAGCTATTCATTTGAAAGAGAAAGAAGGAGCCTTCACACTGTGGCCACTAAAATATTTGCAAAAAATGGCATAGTTGATGTTTATCATGTACTTGTTGTTAGACATCTTCACCCACTGCTTTATGCAGTATTTTGAATGTGTTGTTTAGGGATCTTAATTTTCATGGTGTATTTAAAAGAGTTGGAAACTCTAGACAACTATGACATTTTTTATTATATTTATATATATACTCTTAGATAGTTTTGATATCTTATAACTTGATATATATATATTTGCATTATATTTTTTTATTTCAGATTACCTTTCTTTATCATGATGTTGAATCAATCTTTTAATTCTAGCATGTTGTAGCTTGTTTGTATATGTAATTTTTTTTTAAAAGTACATTAATAACATTACTTGCCTCTAGAATTGTCATAGAAACTTCTTCAAAATGCCACGTCTATCCTAGAGTCACTGGGGTTCGTACCTCAATAATTCCACACCATTTTAGGCCCAAAAAATCCCAACCGTACCCAATTCCATAGGCGATTCGATTATGAATCTGATTCTGGGATGAATAGTACCTAGAAATGCCCTATTTTTCTGCCAATTAGGTAACTTAACAAATAATAAATGTTATATCCCAAAACTTGCACTGGAACTCTGGTAAAAGCTTACCATATTATAGCATCATCAAGTCAACCTTGGATATAAAAATTGTTCAAAATAGAAAATAGTTTGTAAATGTTGAATGGTTAGACAGTATGAGAAATTATAGGCACTAGGAGTTACCTTTTGAAACATCAGGATAGAGGGCAGATAAAATTGATATATATGGTGTAAAAGCCAAGGGATTGCCTTTTGGTTTCAAGATCCAGGTGACTTTGATCTTGATTTAAAATGTTCCTTACGAGTGGTCCATTGTGGTAACCTACATAGTGGTATGTATTCTTGGCAGCCTTATGGTGCCATATTATTTAATGGAGTATATGTGGCATAAAAAAACTAAAATGCTCTTTTATAGTAAAGGAGAATGGGTGGTATTTATGATCTACTATGCTAGAATACAATAATCTACACCTCAAATTTAGATTACTCAAACCATGTCACATTGATCATATTATTAAAATAATATAATATATTCCATAGCTTAAGATGTTTTTTGGTTTCAGGGATCTTATCAACATCATAAGGAGTTGAAGGCTACACAGGGAATCAAGATAACCACTCAGGTATCAAATTTTAGGCTAATAATTTTATGTATATGAGCATAAATTTATCAAATATATGTGGACAATGAAATTTAGCTGCAGTTTCTTGATTTCAGGGTCTTGAGCATACCATAGCAGGAAATCAGTTATATGTTGTTGGACCTGATGATGATTTAGAGGATATTAAGGAAGAAGTAATGGAAAATATCAATAATGTAATGTCTCAAATTGACAAGAGTGGGGAAGGAGTTTATGTTCAAGCTTCAACTCTTGGATCTTTGGAGGCTTTACTTGAGTTCTTGAAGACCCTAGCTATAAGCATCCCAATCAGTGCAATTGGTATTGGGTTTGTCCATAAAAAAGATGTCATGCATGTGAGTGTAATGCTTGAGAAAAAGAAGAAAGAGTATGTTGCAATTTTGGCATTTGATGTCAAAATTACTCCTAAAGCTCGGGAGCTTGCAGATGAAGTTGGTGTCAAGATGTTTGCAGCAGACATTATTTATCATCTATTTGACTAGTTTAAAGCATATATGGACAATCTTAAGGAAGAAAGGAAAATGGAGGTTGCAAAAGATGCTATTTTCCCCTGTGTACTGAGCATTTTGCCAAATTGTATTTTTAACAGGAAGGATCCTATAATTGTTGGTGTTGATACTCTTGAAGGCATTGCAAGGGTCGATATCTAAACCTAGCCTTTTCAGTGTTATGACTTATGCATGTAAAAGATTGTTGTATCATTTTTGGTTTGTATAAAGCCATATGTGGTGATTGCATCTATAGATTGGAACTCCATTATGTGTTCCCACAAAAGATTTCATATATATTGGCAAAATAGCCTCAATTGAGATCAATCATAAATCTATTGAAATGGCTAAGAAGGGTGAAAAAGTCACCATGAAGGTATTTTGAGAAGCTGTCTTTGTTGTTAATAGTTTTATGTGATTTTGGATGCTATTTTTTGAAATGTTTTTGTTAATGAATTATCATACAAACTTTATAGATTGTTGGGAGCAATGCTAATGAAGCACAGAAAATGTTTAGTAGGCATTTTGAAATGGAGGATGAATTTGTGAGTCATCTCATCAGAAGATCCATAGATATATTGAAAGAAAACTATAGGGTAAGGCTATTTGATGTCCACTTTACGTAATTTTACAATGTATTTACTATTATGCATTTTATACTAATTGAACATTTGTGCTTTTCATTTTTGGCTGATAAAACATCTTTTTAATGTTAAACATGATATTTCCATAGTCCATGATAATCAAATGAAAAGTTTCTGGTTTAAACTGTGTTGCTTGAACATTTGTGCTTTTCATTTTTGGCTGATAAAACAACTTTTTAATGGTAAACATGATATTTCCATAGTCCATGATAATCAAATGAAAAGTTTCTGGTTTAAATTGTGTTGCTTTTTTTGCATCACAGTTTAAACCAGAAACTTTTCATTTAACTTTTTAATGTCTAAAATGGAATATTCTTCTTATTTTTTTAAGGATGATTTGTCCAATGATGATTGGAAACTTGTGGTGAAATTGAAAAAGCTATTAAAAATTCCTTGAGCTACTACTAATGATGCATTGTGCAATGGAACTTTGGATTGGAGCAAAACCTTCTAATGAAAATGGGAAAATGCACTCTACAACATTACAAACACCACAATCAGGATAACAAACGGTGAAGGAGAATATGGAATGCACCAAGGCTGCAATCAAAGCACCTGAACTGGTTAACAAAATGCCAAAAGAAATGATGTCTCATAGATTAATGCTTAGTGGCAACATCTCTTTTCGAAGTGTCCAAAGATGTGAAGGGATTCATTGGTATGACCTGCCTTTCTATTATTTTGCTATTGTATCTAATGTGGCTGTTGAACTAGTTTTTTCTTCAGCCAATCCTTGTAGTTTGTTGTACATGACAACTAAATTGGTTTTTTCTAGTTATAATGGCAGCCTTGTGCTACTTTTTTTATTATTTGTAATTCTTTTCCTGTATTGTTCTAATACAAAAAAATATTTATTGCCACTTTTCTTTGTCTTGTTTCATTTTCTTATTGGTCGATTCTCAAATAGAAAGTGTTGGCTCAAATTTATCAATCTTTACTTGGCAGCATCATAAAATATATAGTTTTCCAAATTTATTTGCTTTTATGTTTTAATTCAAATTTAATAATATGTTTTTTCTGCATTATAAAATTTATGGTATTTAATAAATTACTCATATCATGACTAAATTTACTACCAATTAATGGAAACCAATAAATAAAAATGACTACCATGACTAAATAAATGACTAGTTAACAACAATCAATGACTAAATGATTATAATGACTAAATATATGTACTACCAAATTACCAAATATACTACCAAATTAATGACTAAAATTTGTTTAGTCATAAATTTGGTCACGAGATAAATGACCAGAAATAAACTACCAATGGTCATGTGACTAAATATACTACCAAATTGATGACTAAATATACTACCAAATTTATGACTAAATATACTACCAAATTAATGACTAAATATACTACCAAATTAATGACTAAAATTTTTTGGTCATAAATTTGGTCACGAGATAAATGACTGGCAATAAACTACCAATGGTCACATGACCAAACTACTGATCACATGACCAATTTTTGGTAGTTTTTTAGTCATTTTTTCCTATTTTTCTACTAGTGCCCGCCTCCACAGAGGACTTTTGAAAATGACAGAATGTGCACTCTCTTTGAGAAATACACCATCCCCACCTCCGCAGAGGGCTTAAGATGATTAAAGATTGATTGATTACAAACAAAACTCAAAGTGCAGGAGGGACTCATCGCCACCAGTCTTTAAGACTGTACCTGAGGACAAGCACATTGCTAACATCTACAACAGACAACTTACCTTATATATGCCCCCACCTTAAGGTGGTTGATATCAGGTATCGATATCAAGCACGTTAAGGTAGGAAGAAAACACACAAGGGAGCACAAACTCTTGCAAAGCCCATGCCCCCCAGAGGTAACATGTACTTTACGATCGCCAAATGTTCCCACAAACACATCTCTGCAAGAAACATGTTGGTGTCTACATAATCATGATAAACAACAACATCAACACATATGATCAATCACACAAAGAGCTAAGGTTATACTACAAATTTGGAGATCGACGATAACCATGGGGCTATATCATGAAAATCTCAAAACTGAGTGTCACCAAGGTGAGATTCAAAGACAAACAAAGTGCACACAGCAGCAGTATTGTTAAGGTTTGAAAGTGAGATAAGACACCATCAAAATCACTATGCAGAAAGCATAGAGTGCTTCTACTAGCCAAGCATTGGATAATATATTACAACTCCATCATCATATTAGGAACTAAGTCCAATTTTTTATTTCTTGCTAAAGGGATGCTAGGTCCACATCAGTATAAATGTTTTTCATCATCCGCCCACTAGATAGAAACACTAGAGGAAGGGAAACAATAAATCAAAGAGGAGAAACAAGTGTCTTAGGGATAGTCACGAAGGAGGGTGCCCCCAATTCACCAACTGCAACGCTATGTCTGTAAGACACAACACACAATTAATGAAAATAGAGAGAGGCAATGTAGAAGAATGATGATACAAATAGGACACAATAGAGGTGGTCTCCTGGTATACTAGACCTTACCAGAGAATCAAGGGTCATCCCAGGAGGCCTAAACAACACATAACACATCACAGGGGAAACACATCACGAGAGATAAAGGGTTAGAAATACTTACCTGTAGGGAGGCTAATGATAGGTTTTATCAAGAATCAAATTATCCTCCTCCCAATCTTGAATGCTAGAGTAGAGAGGTATGCAAGGTACCATAGCCCAACTTTTGTTTTTGTTTTCATGTTGTTCAGTTGTAAGCTCTTCTAGGTTTGATTCAATGTTAGGTTGAATGTTTTCTTGTTGATTTTTATGCACTATGCTCTTGAGAGATGGAAGAAGGAATTTGGTTTGAGTGATTTTAGTATCTATCCAAGAGAATTTTAATGTAGGAGACCTTTCCTCATCTACTAGTGCTACATCTTTTGAGAAAAGAGCATCGGAATGAGGGGAAGGTAAGGTGTTGTGAGGACAATTATCAATGTTTATATCTTTAGTGATGTTCAAAGAGGTAATTTATGTTTTTAAATCCTTAGTGATGTCCAAATGACTTGAATATTTGATCAAAGGAGTGAGATTAAGGGTCTTCTCTTCCTTAGTGATATCCAAGGTGTGTAAACAATCAACTAAAGGAACAAGGTCGGTAGGATGATCCATAGAGGTTTCATGCATTATGATAGAGTTTTTACTATTGTTAGATGAAAGCTCATCATCTACCCCTAGAATGTTCTTTGTTGAAGGGAGTTATTCATTCACTAATGCTTCCTCTTGGCCAGGGAGAGCATTGGAATGGCAAAGTGGTGATGGCTCTTCATTTGCTAATGTTTCATCTTGGCCAGAGTGAGCATTAGAATGAAGATTTGGTGACATGATGTTAAGAGATGTGTCAATGAAATCATCCTCTTGCATCAAAGTGTCCTCATGAGGAGGAACAACCTTGGGAGAGGGGTCATAAGGTAAACTGAAGTTATCATCACATGTTTTGGCAATAGGTGTCTGGTGCAGGGGCACCTACCTGACAGCTGGTCTGGATAAGGCAGTTAGTAGTTTAGGTCCTGTTTATGTTTCCAAGAAGGTCTGTTAAGACCAGTTGCATGTAATAAGGTCAAGCTGATCATGATAAGATCATGCTGACCGGGCTTTTGCTATTTTTAGCTAGTTAGTTATAACAGCTGTCATGATGTATGTTCGGTGGGATCTCCCAGCCGCCTGGAGAGTTCCCAGCCGCTTGGAGTTGGGTCAGTAGTACTCATAGGGAAATCTTTATAAGCATGAGATCGGTTGATTGTAGAGATCATCGATCGGCAGTGTAGTGTTGCATCAAGCAGAGGAGTTGAGTGTTCTGTGTGAAGAACATCATATTGTATTGCATCTTTGAATCAATAAAGATCCTGTTTCATTTTCTGTTGATCTCCTTTGTATAATCGATCTGCTGGTTTGCGTGGCTGCATGGATTTCCTGATCCATTCCACCGGTTGATCTGTCTGATCGGTGGAATGGTAATGTACATTAGGGTAGGTAGTAGTTTGTTTGTTTGCATGCAGGTGTGCAGGATCGCGGTCAAGAGATGTTGAAGACCCTAGCATCCTCATGTGCTAGGTCGAGTTGATAAGCTGACTGAGTTGGAAGATCACCCTGAGTTGGAGCGGGTCATCCCTGGTGGATCGGCGAAGGGAAATTTCGCTAAGTGAAGAAGTTCGTGAAGACGGCATCATCAGGATATCTTGGTGAATATCCTGCAGACAGTTCGGACATCGTCATCCGGATAAGTGGAGAAGATCGGCATGATGTTGTCGATTGCATGAAGTGTGAGTTCGTCGGGGTGATCATCAGCAGGAGGAGCCGAGGAGTGTATCGGCATCAGGATCATCATATCGGGAGTGCCAAACATCCGCATATCGCGAGTAGATGCGGGAGAGAAAGTTCGGGTTTTTCGACTAAGTGTTGAAGAGGTCATCAGGATATTGGGTGACGTCATCGTCATCAGGATATGACGTCATCGTCATCAGGATATTGAGATATCCCCCCTGTGCGAGTTTATCCTGCCGTTGTTAAGTGTTAAGGTATCGGCGGAAACTTGCGGTAGAAGGTTGTATTAGCATCATCAGGAGGTTTCGAGAGGACCGGATAAATTCTATCATGATGCTGTTGTCATCGGCTAGCGGCGCATCGAAGGTAAGCTGCTGAAGGAGAACGTCATCAGGATATTTGGGACAACCGGATGTTGAATATCCTGCTGACGAAGGAAGTGTTGCATATGATGATGCCGATGGAGTCCGGCGCCTGATGAACAGTGCAACCGGAGGATGTGTGCACCCGCTGAATATCATGATGATGATGTTAAGCAGGTAAATAGTAGTCGGCCGGAGGATGTTAGCGATCATCCGAAATATGATGCTCACTGTGTAACGGGAAATATGATGATGCTGTTGGTGGTGTTAGGAAATATGATGATGATGATGGCGAAGATGATGATGATGAGGTTGGTCTGCAGACATTCATGCTATATGCGAAGGTTATAGTGTGGATGCCTCTGCATCAGTGTCATAGTGGAATTTTCCATAAAGTCATCTAAGGCTTCATCTAACATTTTGAGGTCATCACTAGTATATATACTATTGATCATGAATTTAGTGAGATCATATAATATCAAAGGATATATTCCCATGATATTTGTGAAGATATCACAATAAGATATATAACAAAGGATTTCATATGTGGAGCACATAGAGAGATCAACATCATGTATGTATGCTATTTGTTCCAGAACTTGAGGATGTTTATCAGTGAATTTAGAGAAATCATCAATGTCTACAATGTATGCAAACAAATCTTTCAAATAAATAGCCATGATATATTCTTTCAAATCAATGTGAGATCAGATTTTAAAAACTTTTCCAAATTTATGCAAAAGACAAGTGCAAAACTATATGCAAAAATGACCTAGAATGCTTGATTTTTTGTACTCTTTCAATGTAAATAAGTGAAAGAAAAGGTGTTGTGAAGATTTTGTTTAGGGGAAGAAAATAATATGTCTGATATCAGTCCAATACAGAAATAATATCCTTCATAACACACTTTTGATGCAAATCTAAGATGATAAGCCAAAACTTAGTGAAAATGTGTTAAAATAAGTGATTTTTTTTTTTGCCAAATCTCAATGCAAAAGAGTATGACAAAGGGTGTTGTGATGAAGATGATGATGGAAATAAAATTATAATAGTAATAACAGCCACCTAATGGCAAAAAATATATCACAACATGCTTATAGTGCCACTCAAGATCAAACCCTAGTGAAAATATAGCAAAAATATGCAATTTTTCACAATTTTTCAATTCCAAGACCTAGAAAAAGGGGTGTTGTAAAGAATTATAGGAGGTTCAGAAAATAATAGAAATAATATCAGTCACCTCAAGCCATAAAAATTGTCACAACATGCTTGGAGTGCAAATCTAGGTCAAACCCTAGGGCAAATATATCAAAAATATGCAATTTCTCACAAAATTTTCAATACAAGAGCCCAATAAAAAGGTGTTGTGAATATTTTTAGAAGGGGAAGCAGATAATAACCCTGATAACAGCCAATTAGTGAAAAAATATTCTTCAAAACATGCCTATGGTGCAAATCTAGAGAGTTGATAAGGCCAATTCTAGTGAAAATCAAGGTTTTTTCAAGCCCTAGGCATGAGATCTTAATGCAAATGAATGAAAAATGTTATATGAAGGTTTTGTAATCTGATTTATAATTAAAATTAATCCCATTCAGATCTGAAAATGATTTTCAAACCCTATAATGCAAAATGCAAGTGCAAATCTAATGAAAAATGCTAGTTTTTAGTTGAAATTTTCTATGTAAAAATGCAAAATTTTGAGATCTAAATGCAAATTTCCACCAAAATACAACACTGCAGCCAAATTAAAATTTTAACAAGTGTCTAAGATTAGTAGAAAAATCTGAAACAAGATTTTACCTACAACCCGTAGTTTTTGAAATTACTAGGTTATATGAAAAATTCAAAATTTCCAACAAAACCCTAGCAATTTTATGATGAAAATGCAATGCAAGTGATTGAATTTTTTTAATTTATGTAATTTAGCTTAGATATAATGTACAAATCATAAATTTATTGAAATTCAAGTTAATTGGTGAGAATTTTATGAAAATGCAAACCCTAGATTGCAATTTTTTTCAAATGTTTCAATTTTTTTTGTAAATTTCCAAATGCAATAAGATGAACAATGAAATGAATGTAAATTTGAAGCAAAACAATCAGGAAGGTGCAAAATTAATTTAAAATATGGGTTCACCAAAATGTATAGGGTAAAATTTGGATAGAGGGTTTTTAATGGTTTATGTGTATCCTCATTTCACCCTAAAGCATTCAAGGACCTTAGGTCGAGTAAGACTCTACTATCAAACACTTGGTCACTTAGAATGTTGGGAAAATTAAATTTGTGTGGTTTGATTGCTTTATTATGCCCAATTATGCTTAAAAACTTAATTATGCAAATACGGAAGCAAACAGACAAATACCAAAAAATGCTGCTATAGAAAGATGTAAAATAACAGACAAATGTCTACTAGTTTTTGAAGTTTGGGAAGTGGAAAAGTTGGGGACTAATGAGTGGGTGCCCTAGTCTAGTGCCATGTTTTTTGTAGAGATTTGGGAACTTTATCTGCTATATGTTCCTATTGTCATAGAGATTTCTTCGTTTCGGGATCTGAAGGACTAATGAGTGGCCGCCCGAGTCTAGGTCCCTATTTTCAACTTTGATTTGCAATTCTGACACTTTGCAACCCTTCTTTGCAACTCCAATTTTCCTACTTCTTCAATCTATAACCTGTAATCATGGGAAAATGGGGAGGGGTTGTGGTGTTTAGAGGCTTGCCTCAATCAAGCCTTAGAGAGACATTCAAGTCTTTTGAACACCATTATTAGATAGAGAGTGCGTACCCTTGGAGGACAGAGGCAAAAACCAAATGGTAAATGCTTGAAAACACAAATAATATCACCTTGTAGTGAAGATCTCATGGAAGGAAGAAGCTCTTCATGCTATGAGGAGATGGATGCTCAAATCTACACATAGAAACACATAAACAACACAATATCTGCTCTAACACACAATGAATGCCTTGAATCACCTTTACATAATCTCATGAATCAAAAATGCCATCTAATTTACAAATGAATGCCTAAACATGCTTATATTTGCAACTACAAACATTCCCGCCAAGAATTTCATAATTGAAACTTATCGTGTCAGCATAGGACCTAAGTAATAGTCACAAGCCAACACTTTAAATTTGGGCCTGACCCAAAATAGGGCAGGACTAGGGCATGGGTGCCCAAGTCCTCCCTCCCTATTTTAGGTAGGGTCTATCTCAAGTGGTCCCCCTAGGTTCTATTTGCCATGACACTTAGGGGTTTTCTTTGTTGGAATTAGGACATGCAACTGAGAGGGAGGGTGAATCAATTGTCCCACAAAATTAACCTTTTCCTCTTTTTAATCTTCTTTCAGAACTTACAAGCAGATTAATGATGTAAACATTAAAGCATGAAACAATATGAGCGGAAACACAATTAACACAGTTGACACCAAGATTTTTAATGTGGAAACCTGGTTAAGGGAAAACCACGGTGGGGGTTAACCCAAAAGATTGGTACCTTGTTGAAAGTACTTAAAAAGGGGAAGGCACTTGCATTTGAGTGCACTATGCAGAGCTCACTACTCAAAAGAGGCTCACTGCCTACATAAATTTATGTTTAATATAGAAAGAATTAACTAAGAAATAGCATCTTTTTCATGCCTGGTTCAGTCTCATTAAATGCTCATAAAACTTCTGCTCTTCTCCCAAATACTTCTTCACTATCACTTCATCCTTTACTATTCTTATTCCTCTACTCCTCTTCTCTGATCTGCCTCTGATCCTTTCTTGGGATTTTATTATTTCACACAAGGATGATTTTCAACAACTCAACTTCATGCCTTTATATGCTTAATCAACCTTGGAATAAACATCAAGGTTGGCACTACAAGTATCTAACTTAATGTGAATCACTAAGTTGTCAGCCAAACATAACTAGGACTCAAATATTCCTTGATCAACACATCACGCTCCATAGAATTGCTCTTAGGTCATCCGCCACACACTAGAATCATTTGGTCGACCAACACTGGGAAGAACATCAACACCAAGAAGAAAATCTTTGACAATGAGCTCAATCTTCAATGTGAACCTCTAACACAACAGGAACACAATCTAGAGACCTCCACAAGCACAATTAATTCAACAATAACATCTGCACTACTTCAAATCAACAGAATCAATTGCATCTTCTTCTGGAACCTCAATAATATTATCTGCCATGATTGTCACACTAGAAAGATTGCTTGTGGACCTCCAAACCACAAACCACTTGAATTGATGATACACACTGACTTCCCAAACATGCCTCTAGAACCAAAGATCATAATGTTTCAATGTAGAGAAATCTGGACCAATTTACTGTCACTCTGTCTCTCCTGAACACAACAAAACCTAGTTTTACTCAGATGGCCATAGCTTCTTCAAATATTCATGTGAACCTCTCAAAACTTAACTAGAGCTACTTCAAACAATCATCTACACAGCCATATGGTCTGCATACATTGATCTTCATTAATTTTCTCAATATCATCAACATTCCAATCTTTTAAACAAGCAACAGAAATAGGATACAGTTGACACCAATGGCAACAAGGATATGTTGACATCAATGACAACATTGATTAGGCACATATTTGCAACATTCTCATCAGGATGCCAAAATATGATGCAAGATGTCCTAAATGCAGATCAAAGACCCAGGAGCTAAACCTTAAGAGGGAAAAGCCCCTAAGGGGACATTTTTTGATGTTACAATAGGCATGGGAGGTCTTGGAGGCAGCTTCCCAGCATCAATTAGAATATTCTTAGATCTAATAGCTAAATTGTTAGCATCAAGTAGGGTCTATCCTCCTAAGGATTAAATCATGACTGGAATATCAGAGTTAAAGGCTTTAAGATAAAAGACAATTGCCATACCTGATGATGGCCTAGCTATTGTAGGAATTCTATCCCAAGTCTTCTAAAACTAGGTGTTGAAGTCTGTTATGGATTCTTGGGGTGCTCTCTTAATGGTGATCAGCTACTGTAGCAAGGATTATTCATCACCCTTTTCATTGAATCTTGCAAAGAAAGTATCTCCCAGTTGATCCCAAGTCCTGATAGAGTTTGTTGTCAAAGACCTATACCAATCTTGAGCCTTCCCCTTGAAGGAAGCAACCAATAGCCTCATAGCCACATTTTGTTCTGTGATGAAGTGTATAGTGCACACATCAGATACATCTTGAAGATGTTCCACTGGGGTCTTAGAATCTTCTCCTGTAAACTTGGGTAATACTTTCCAGGTATTTGTAGGAATTGGATCCCATGTATCTGGTGGTGTTGGGAGGACAAGTTGACTCCCATTGTTCCAATTTGCAAAGTTTCAAGGTGGAGCAGGGTCTGACATGATTCCTGGTACTCTTGCTGGTTGATTTACTCTTCTTCTTGGAGTAGCTACTAACAGGGGCAATAAGATTCCTAGATTAGTAGATGACTGTGCTTTGGTTGTCGGTCCACAACTCTAATTCCTTCCTGGCTACTGTCTCATATGATCTCAATCAGGATCTTATGAATGGTCCCACTGGTCGTGCCAAAAAATGTTGATGTTTATTTCTATAGACAATCACCAACAATGCGAAATACTAGGAATGTGGGATTGATTCTCAGAATAACCTCTAGATTTTAAAGAAGCTGGCTCTTCTCTAGGGTTTGTGAGAAAAGAGAAGAAAAAACAAGATTACAAATACAATATAAGATAACTTTCTAAGGCATTGTGCCAATAATGTGTTTTAATTTCAAATAAGTACATTGATTAAATCCTTTAAAATCTCTGCTAAGTTAAAGAGCAATACACATGATTAATAGAAACAGAATGTGAAATAGATTTATATTCAAAGGCTAAGCTTAAAGAATTTGTAAGAAAGACCTCGAAAACATCACAAAATGCACAAACTAGAAGCTTCTTCTCATTAATATCTCCAATAAAGCACATAAGTCAAAGAGTATGCACAGATCTACAGTGTTTCTTTTCTTGAAAGATAATTGTAAAGGCAAATGACATATATTTGATCTAACAACACAAATTCTCTCAGCAAATACATTTTCTTGTATATCTCTATCTATTACAAACTCCCATATTTATAGTACAAAATTGAGACTCTAGCCTTGGGCGATAGCTGTGAATCTCCAACTGCCTGCAAAATAAAACTGATGTCAACTAAAGATGCCATTGGGAACCCACACACTAAAGATTTCCCTAGATTCTGAATCTCTACTTCGGTGCTTCTTGTTATAACAGACACTCTAAGTCCTACGATATGATAGATTCTCCTACTCATTCTCTGCATTTCTATTGGTCAGTAGGCATGTTAAATATGGCTCAAACCCATGGTACTTCTATCAGTGTCATTGAGACAGGTGGCACCTTTTGCCATCTTCAAAAAAACTCTAAAACATATACATGGCACTCTGGCACTCTCCCAACAAGGGCTTTCCCAAATGATTCTTTAAACATGTGCCATGCTGACACCTGGCACTTTCTACTGCTTCCATTCTTAATAAAAGACTTGGCCTTCTCATAAAACTTGGTGGGTTCTACCTGTTTCATAACTGGGACATGTGGTGCCATTGTGCTTCTTCATAAGACTTTACCAAAACTTTTCCTTCAAACATCTGTCATGCCAACACATCATATCATCTACATCTTTCATCAACTTTGAAGCTTGGGTCCTGCCACAAAAGTACATCAGCTTATGACCTGAAAAGACTTAACAAAAAGGGCCAAAGCACAAGGATACGCGGCAAGCTCCTCTTGATTCATAAAAATACATGCAGCAAGCTAGTGGGCCTTCAAGATGCCTTCACTAAAAACTTCCCTTAAATCCTCGCCATGCCAACATGTGGCCCTATTTATCAAGATTCAAAACCTTTTAAAGGAAACATGTTGGAGGCCCTTCGAACACAGTAGCCAAATTGAATGATGACACTTGGCATGTTCCATTGATACAAGCCCAACCATGTGGTGCCTCTACACTTCATCTAAGTTTCTTCGCTGCTATGCCTCTTCAAAACCCCACTGTTATGACATGTGGTATCTGCGTGGGAGAAAACTAATATTTAGCCAATGCATAGTCACTTATCAACAAAAATACTGGAAACAAATGTATATCAAAACGTAGTGTTTTTTAAACTCTACAACCATCTCACAGTAGCGCAGAAAATCATTTATGGTGACCAAATTGTCCTACGAGGATGTGCTACCATCTGATCTGGATCATGGATATTGCGTTAAGGTTAGGATATTATAAGTGCAATATCCACTTGATCGTAAGGTTCAGATAACGTAAGCGAAGATCCATCTTATATGTCACATTGAGATAGGATGATGTCATCAGGATGTGGGTGTTAAAACAGGATCAGGATACAAAGTTAAGATCTGGATGATAAATAATATCTAGATGATGTAGGGGAGTTTATCATTCTTCATTAGGGCAAGATGACATGACATCATCTGGATCAGGATGTTAAGATAAGATCTAGGATATTAACAAAATTAATATCTAGACACTCCAATGTCTGGATGATATCAACATGTTTAGAGCTCTTTGTAAAATTTTTATGACATGGCATCATCAGGAAAAGGATATTTTGGTCAGGATAATAAATTAAGATCCAGGCATGGGCTAATATCATGCAAATGACATTTAAAATATTGAGCCTCTTAAATTTGACATCTAGATGTTAATAGGCACTGGGATATTAAGTTAATATCTATACAACATATAATATGAATATCTAGTTAACTTATTGACCAAACTTTGACTGACTGTAACTTCTTTATTTTGATGAATTTTAGGTTGCCTCAAAAAGCAAACTTGTTTAGATTTTGATGCTCTTTCACTTAATAGGATTTATAATATGAAATTCAAAGTTGGACAATATGACCTTTATCCTGAGGTCAAGATATGAATAGGACAACACCCTGATCTGCATCTAATACTGACTATTTTTACCACTGCTTGAAATCACAAGAATAAGCAAGCCAAGAAAACAAAAAGGGTGGGTCCCTATTTTTCTAGGGAAAAATGGGGCATGTTGTGTAACCACACAACACATACCTTTTCCTCAACACTTTGAAGTGCCTATATTTGACAAGTATAAAGGGGAAGGAGATCCTCATGACCACATCAAGGAATTCTTCATGGCATGCTAGGAAGTAGCCTATGATGATCAATTCCTCTTTCATCTTTTCCCATGAAGCTTAGGAGGACAAGCCATCAAATGGTTCATGCACTTGCCTTATGGCTCCATCTCAACCTTCATCGATCTTTCATAAAAAAATTGTCGCCCACTTCTCATACAATGTAGAGCATGAGATCACTATGCTCAATATTTGCAACATCAAACAACAAAGTGGCAAATTTGTTTCCACATACCTACAAATATGGAGAGCCCTTGCTAGTAGGCTACTTGGACAATCCCTGAAAAACAACTTGTCCACATTTTCATCCAAAACTTGAACCAAGAAATGGCCTTCCACTTACAAGTGCATTGTGCATCTACCTTCAATGAAATCATAGAGAATGGGTTCACCATTGAGAAGGCCCTTATTGCAAAAGGTTTGGTCAAAATTTACAACAAGAATGATAACAAAAAATCATCCAATGACAAACCTAAGTTTTGGGCTAAGAAAAAAAACACTATAGGAGATGGTGCTACCAATTCCAAGTATATCCAAATAGACGCTTCTAAATCTAAAGAGACAAATGTGGTACAAAATGTTTCAAAAAATGTCTCAGTTCCATCCACTCCACCAAAATGAAATCCCCCTAAAAATTCAAAATGCAAGTACACTCCCTTGGGTGAGCCACTTGAGGTTGTATTTCAAATATTAGTCCAAGCCAACATGGTTCAGTTTCCCATGATGAAACCATTTGATGAGAACCAACCTAAACCCACATGGTATAAAAAAAATTAATATTGTGACTATCATCGCATTAAAGGTCATGCCACAAGTAAATGTATGAAATTGAAAAAATACATCCAAGACCTCATCAATCCCAGTGACATCCAAGTAGAAGGAAACAACAATGCCTCACCTAACAATGGCCTAGGATTCTACCAAGATCCTCTTCCCAATCGTAACAACCAATCCACCTCCAAACCATTATTGTCCAACGCCAATCCCAACAAACAAACCAACAATATCAACTATAACAATGTTCCACCTCCTTACAATATTGTAGGTCAGATTGATTTTGACTGTACTCATTTTGCCACCATCAAAATCAAAAGAACCACTCCTAAATGTGCCATTACTACCTGATGTAGATGTGTAACCATAAAGGGACCATCCCCACCTTCCATCACTACCACTTCCAAGTATAACCTCCTTTACCATCTTGGAAAGATCCCCACACAAATCTCCATCTTGGAACTTCTTAAGACATCAACCATCCACCACAAAATGCTCGATAAGGCTCTCCAAGAGTCCCATGTCCCCACCAATATTCCTCCCACACAATTCCCAAATCTAGTGTCTCAGTTATCCCCATCCTACCATCTCACTTTTACCCAATCCGACATGCCACCTATCGATCCCACTCATAATAAAGCACTCCATATTGAAGTTTGAATTGCCAATCACAAAATCAAGAGGGTCCTCTTGGATAATGGATTTGGTTTGAACATATGTACATTAAAGTTCACAAAACTCCTAGACTATTAAGCAGCTAACTTGGAGTCTTTAGTCATTTCCATCAACACATTCGACAACATAGTGAGAGAATCAGAAGGCACCATATGCCTCCCCATCAAGGTGGGCCTACTCACACTACCCACCCTATGTCATGTGGTCGATCTTGACCTACCATACAATCTCCTTCTAGGCCAACCATGGTTGCATGCCATGCAAGCCATTCCCTCCACTTATCATCAATGTCTTAAGTTCCCTCATAATGGCATGGAAGTCACTATTCCTGCCAATAAATAACCATTTGAATATTGTATAGCCTTAGAGGTTGTTTATGATAGGCAATTCAATTTCCCAAACACTTATGGGAAACATCTCAAATACCCCTCATCCATACCTTCCACATCATCATCCACTCAACACATCTCCATTGATCCATCACATGCTTCCACATCATCCTCCACCCTAACACCTCAAGTGTCCCAGGTTAAGATCATAGACAAAGGGTGTGGTGAATATGAGCTTCATAATACCTTCCATGTTAGACAATTTCCTTTGTCCCCTCACTCCCATGGTTGCCATCTACAGAAGAAGGCTCAAGAAAAACAATACAGAATTGATGACAAGATTCCCTTTATCCTAGCACATATCTCAAGAGAATAAGAAGCTGAAGAAACAATTTTGAGTGATTGGATGTGTAAAGGGTGGAATTTGGATAGTTGAGTCTTTGGTAGTTTTGTGTATGTATCCTCCTTTCACCCTTTCATTCAAGGACCTAGGGCCAGGTGGCCATGCACTATCAGACCCTAGATCACTATGAGATGTAGGGAAGCTTGGATTTTTATGACTTGATTTCCAATTATCTTCTCTTATGATCAATTGTACATCAAAACCTTAATTATGCAAATACAACAACAAATAGATGAATATTAGAAAATGTTACTACAGAAAGATGTAAAATAACAAATAACTGTGCACCAATTTTCTTGGTTTGGAAGTGGAATAGTTGGGGACTAAAGAGCGGGTGCCCAAGTCCAATGCCCTACATTTTGTTGGGATCTACAAACAAGATCTGCAAGCTATTCCTATTGTACCAAAGGTTTTCTTGTCACAGAACTTTGAGGACTAATGAGCAGGCACCCTAGTCCAGGGAGCTATTTTCTTCTCTGATCTGCAATTCCAACACTCTATTGTACCCTCCTGCAACTTCACTTTGTTTATAGCTTCAACTTGTAACCTGTAATCATGAAAACATTGGGAGGGGGTTGTGGTGCTTAGAGGCTTGCCTCAGTCAAGCCCTGAAGAGACATTTAATTCTTTTGAACACCATTGTCAGATAGAGAGTGTGTGACCTTATGAGGCAGAGACAAAAACCAAATGATAAAATGCTCAAAAACACAAATGATGTCACCTTGTAGTGAAGATCACAAGGGAGGAAGAATCTCTTCATGCCATGAGGAGATGATTACTCAAATCTACAAATACAAACACATAGACAACACAAATCTACTCTTGCAACACAATGAAAGCCTTGAATCACCTTTAGAATGCCAATACTCATCTAGTAATGCTCTAGTTTACAAATGAATACCTAAACATGCTTTTATATGCAACCACAAATACTCTTGCCAAGAATTTTGTAATTCAAACTTACCATGTCGACATGGGACCCAAATAACGGTCACAAGCCAACATTCAAAATTTGGGATTGACCCAAAATAGGGTAGGACTAGGGCACAGGCACCCAAGTCCTCCCCCTATTTTGGTCAGGGTTAGGTTCAAGGGATCCCCCTAGGTCCCATTTGTCATGAAACTTAGGGCTTATTTCATTAGGATGTCAAATTATGATGCTAGATGTCTTAAATGCAAATAAAAGACACGGGAGCTAAACCTTAGGAGGAAAAAGCCCCCAAGGGGACATTTTCCAATGTTACATTTAGCCCCCACTTTAATGTATGTATAAATGCAAGGCCAATGCATGTATTAAAGTATGGTCAACAAACACAACAAAAATGCCAAGCACAGAGAAGATAGGCCAGATGTGATAGGTAAAAAATTAGGTTAATAAGATCAAGCATAGCCATGAAAACCTAACCCTACCATAATCAAAGAATCTAATCTAAATGAGATCAAAAGTAATGCAATTCAAGCACAACATCACCTAGATTGTGTGATTCCTTGTTTATGATGTGGATTGCTTCTTCAACAATGAACAATTATGAAGATAAAAGATGCCATGATGGATGAATGATAATGATAATAAGCTCAATGAATGCTATGGATTCTCAAGTGCTCAATATGCTCAGTATGATAATGTAGACGCTGTATGAATGCTAGATTGTGTGAGGTATGAAATGAGAGAGTGTTTATATAGAACTCAACCAAAATCAATCAACGGTGGAGATTCGGTGGCTGTGAATGGCTAATAATTAAAGATAGGCATAGGTGAATATGAAGATGACAAGTGGAGAAAAGATAGGGCTCATGTGTGCTTGTGTACATAAAAAGTACTACATATGAAAGATATTAAATAAAAGGATGTAGTACCACTTGTCTTTTTAAATGAAAGAGGCACACATGTTGGCTAATGAGATAAATGATAAGATAAATTAATTAAATAAATAAAATTTATTTAATTAATTAGAAAGTGGGTTTATGAAAGGAATTTTTAATTAAATAAAGAAGATTTATTTAATTAAAAATAGATAGAATGAAGATAATTAAATAATTAAAGATTATTTAATTATAGCTTAGAAGAAATAGCTAATGAATTAATTAAATAAATATAAATTTATTTAATTAATAGAAGAAATAGATGTGTTAGGGATATTGCTCAAGTGTGTTAAACAAATGCAGATGATGGATTATGCAATGTTTGAATGTTAATGATAATGAGTCAATTTTGGGTGTCTACATTTTTCCCCTCTTTGATACAATGTTTGATAGAGCGTTGTGTCAAAGAAGATATGATATTTTGCTTGATAAACAAAGTTATGCAGAGGAAAATAGGCTTTGGCATAAAAGAATTAAGGTTTGGATAGGGCTATAAATAAGTTCGACAAGGGCAAATAGGCTCATTTGTGCGCAGAAAGCTATAGAGATCTAGAGCTCCTTAGTGTTGGTGTACGATGAGAGTTGGAGAGCTATTAGGATGGTGATTCCACATAGAGATCATTGTGCCAAGTGAGTGAGGAGACATGGGTGACCAAAGGGATTAGATGTACCGGTATGTATCAAAACTTTTGCTAAAAGTATGATTTTGATAGGCTAGAAGCGTCATAAATGCACACACTTCACCAGAAGTGACTAGGTGTTAGGATAGGCAGTTTAGGTCACTTGTTTAGAAAAACAGGTCACTTACAGTAGTTTAGGTCACTTTTAGGCGCGGCTTGGTCACATATAGAAAAACTAGGTCACTTTTAGTCAACTAGGCAATATAGAGGCAAAATGTGCATATAGATAGAAATAAGTCACTTATGGCCAAATAATAAGTGCATAAGAAAATACAGCTCGCTTAGAAAGGATAAATGTTTGCTTAGGGTATATAGCTCGTGTATGGGCAAAAGATAGGTGCATGTAGAAGATTGGCTCGCAGGTGGTTAAGCAGTGATCACATATGGGCGAGAGATAAGTGCATATGGTAAAAGAGGTTGCTTTTTATCAAAAGATAGGTGCATATGGAAAAATGAACCACTTATGGTAGATAGAAGCCAAGATAGAAATAAACGGTCAAATTTTTATAGCATTTAAGTAACATAAGGGACTGACATGATGAATGACATGATGCAGGATATACTACCACCTTTGTTATCACAGGAGCCACATCCTAGGGATTTACGGTTGGTGCGATTGATGGATGCAGAGGAGAAGCTAGTGTTAGAGATCCTCAGGTTAGAGAATGTGTTGAGATTGGAACTGGTACAGGCACATTGAGGACTGATGACGGTGATGGTGGAGTGATGGATGAGCGAGCATAGTTCTTTCTTATTGCTAACAGGAGAGGCTATGATCACATTAGAGGATGTGTTTCAGATTCTGAAGATTCCTATAGATGGGGATTGAGTGGATTATGATCCTGATATGGGTCTAGCTGCATTCAAGAGATTATTTGAGACACTAGACATTGGAGTAGAGGGCTTAGAGATCCTGATGGTGACAATGGAAGAGCTATGTGACAAACTGCAGTGAGTGGTAGTGGTGATTATCAGATGGCTAGTGGGAGATAGGTGAGCGAGAGGCTTTCCAATAGGATGGGGGACAGTGATAGAGGGGATGTTCTCCTATGGGATGAGATATGCATGGGTGGAGTGTGTGCTTAGACAACTCTATCATTTCCAACATGATTGTGCATATATCTTCAGAGCTAGTATGTTGGCAGGGGTTACAGTTTTGCATGTATGGGTGTATGAGCATATTCTAGTGATGAGACTAGAAGGATGGGTAGCTAGAGTAGCAGGAGAGCCTTATTCTAGGATGTACAGAGGAGCATTGACATACCAATAGCGTAGAGGAGTGGTGCATTGGCGGAGGAGGTTGGATAAGGTAGATAGATTTGTATGGAGGCCATGGCTAGGATGTGAGAGATGGGATGAGGAGGATGCTGAGCTTGTCTATGCTAGGCAGGTGAGATATATTTTTGGATGTGGCATATACATTATAGAGTGCTATTTGCCAGAGAGGGTGTTGAGACAGTTCGGGTTGCCATAGGCAGTACCAGTTGGTGATGTCATTTTTGGGAGGACTTGACAGGAAGTTTTTGATTGGGGACCAGAGGTTGTGGTTGACATGGCTTTGGTGGAGAGAGATGGGCTACAGTCAATTGTATGGTAGTGGGGACAGGGTCCTATAGATCCAGGGATGCTACTAGACTATGATGCGTATTGGGTGACAGCTAGATTGACTCAGCTGACGAGGGTTGGACAGATTGGAGAGATAGGGATGGAGAGATTGGTCAGGAGGAGCCGACGATAGGCTCCACCAGCATAGGTTGTTGTAGTAGCAGCGCTAGGGATACAGATGCAGGGACAGATGCCAGGACAGCCTCAGATACTTGTACAACTTGAGGGGTAGATATTGGTGGGTGATGATGTTGGGATTCAACAACTACAGAGGCAGATTAGAGAGGAGAGGAGATGGAGGCAACGAGCAGAGATGAGATTGAGGAGGGTGGAGAAAGATAGGCACCAGGCAGTGATTGGCTTGCGGCATGCTAGGGCTCAGGCTTAGACATACCAGGCTTAGTTACAGTTGAGAGCGCAGGATAGGGATGGACAGGATGATGGTGCACTTGTGAGGGTGACAGGAGAGAGAGAGAGAGAGAGAGAGAGAGAGAGAGAGAGAGAGAGAGAGAGAGAGAGAGATGTAGTGAGACAGAGTGAGCAAATGATGAGATTAGAGCGAGATACGGCTATACAGCAGGTGCAAGCTATGAGAGCAGACAAAGATACGGCTGTACAGTAGCTACAGGGGATGACTAGTGAGCAAGATAGAGTAGTGACTGCATTGGGTACAGATGGGCCTACGATGTATTTGGCCACATAGTTGACACAAATATAGGCAGAGCTACGGAGAGTACAAGGTGAGATGGAGTACTATAGAGGCTTATACTATGGGGCTATGCCGGCAGAGCAGAGGCAGCCTAGCTTCAGGAGCAGATCAGGGGCTTTAGGTTCACGGAGGTCAGGTGGATCTTGATCAGTAGCCTCAGTGATGGGGCCACTGAGAGATAGGGGGCTAGGTGTAGGACCCAGTGGTGGTGGTCAGGATGAGGGAGCTGCCAGTAGTCACTAGGGCTACCTTGTGTATATTATATCATAATGAGGCCTAGAGCTGATTGTACATACATTCTTTATGGCTTAGCTAGTATATGTAGACACTTGTATATTGACATATATATATATATATATGATGATGTTGTATTGGATGCACTATTGGTATGATGATGGTTATGCATGTTGTATTTGTTTTTTCATGGATTATGTATGGATATTTATGCAAATGATATGAATGAAATTGTTAATATGTAAATGGTCATGATATGGATGTACTTATGCATATAGATAGATGGTAAGGAGATGATATATGATGGACTTATATATGTCTAACACACTTGTTTTGCAAGATATGAGATGTGGACAAAGAACGATGGAAATGATTGATTGTGGCTGAGGACTATATAGGTGAATAATAGGATGAATAGATGATGTGATGGGCATCTTTTTATGTAATTTCTCAAAATGAAAAGAAATGTAATCCTTATGTTTGATATAACATGTGGATCTTATGCACCAGGGTATAGAAGACTAAGGTGTTGAGATATCCAATGCGGAACTAGCATACTACAATCTTGTTTGAACACATGAGATCAAGATGTTGAGCCAACATGAACAAGATATGAATAACATCTGGTGTTGTGAGATGGACTTTGATGCTACAAGCAATGGTTTGAGCTTATCTCCACTACACATAGTAATAGCTTGCTGGTTATATGTATGGAACTAGTCTTGACATAGAATAGTCTCAAGTACATAAGAGACTATTTAGCTTCTCAGATGCTAGAGATATTGATATGTAAGATGCTAATCCCAACACGTACAAGATACTAATATGCATAAGAAGAGAATAAGATCATCCTGCAAACATGGTATACGAAAGCAATATGACCATGCCCCATTCCTTACTTCATCGCAACATACCAAGATATAGATAGATCAAGGCAGTCTTGATTAGGCATAGAAAAGGGACAAAAGATAAAACAAAAGATACTGTCATCACGTTCTCTTGCCAAATTTAGGTGCTCTTAGTGGGCTTAAGCTGGTGCCTTGTTGAGAGGAAAGATACATCCTATTGAAGGCTAAAGATGTTGGTAAGCTGCTATAGAAAATGTTGGCTTAAGGCATGCGGACAAATAGCTTTTGGCTTATTCTTGATTGGTTAAAGTGCATGAGCTTTCAGTATACACATAGTTTGCTTCCTGCTTGAGCTGATCAAAGAGCAGAAGATGGAGGATAAGAAAGGATGAAGAAGATGGGGTGGATCATCTGTGCTTGAGTACTGGAAACTTCCTTTCTATTCTAGACTACCTACATACCCTATATCCACGGGATCAAAGCACGTTTATGATGAAGATGAGACATGATGAATATGTAGTTCTAGGTTTTATTAATGATGTGTGTGATGAAAGATAGAAGAATGTGTGATGAAAGATTTAAGGATGATTAGAAGAAAGATGAAAGATGGATGATGAAAAGAGGGGCTATTATCTTAGCCTGAATCAGAGTGCTTCCTTCACATCTCAGATTGCCTACATACCCTGTATCCACGAGATCAAGGATTTAACAATAGAGCTAAGATGTAGTTCTTGCTTATTACACTAGACAGGTGATGTTGAAAGACTAATGGAATTGCTTGAATGCTTGTGTTGGTGATGTCTTACAATTTTTGGATGTCAGATGAACGCAAATTGATTGTAAAGATATGAATCCTGATTACAAAATGTTTTGCCACATTTGTTGTTGGATGAGCACTATGCTTGGAGTTGAAAGTTTACTGTGTTGTGAGCTAAAGTGTTTGATGTGTTATGAGATAGAGATAGTGGTATCCACTTCCAAATAAGACTCAACAAATGCACCGAGTGCGGGATGAGGTTTATTATGAAGGAGCAATGATGGAGAAGGCATGCGGTTAAGATGCTAAGGTGCCAAAAGAGATAATTATTGCAACAATGTCTCAAGTATGAGAGCTAGCATTGACAGAGACAAAGATGGAAAAGGCTATTTATTGCGATGATATGTAGATTATGATATGGACTATGTAGGATAGGATGGTAAAGTGTGGTAGGAAGAGTGATGATCAAACAAACCAAGTAGACGATAAAAGCTGGTCACTACACATAGCACCTGTTTGCCAGGTTTTCACTATGGTACCTATCCAAGGCACCTGTTTATCAGGTTTTCACCAGAGGATAGGTTATTTATCTTAGACTATTATTTTTTTATTATCCAAGGTGCCACAAAGTCATTTTCACTGTTGGATGTTTTTTTTGGGATAGCTGAGATTAACAGATAAAAATTCTTGAGATGAATGTTGTTGACTGGTTTATCCAAGGGAATGCCTTCAGGTGTTGAAAGAGTGTATGCACATGATCCATAAACTACTGTGATGATGAAAGGACCAAGCCAATTTGGTTCAAACTTGCCCTGTTTCTCCTGATGTTGCTGATTCCTTTGATTTTCTTTAAGGACAAGATCTCCAACTTGAAATCGGCGTTCTCTAATTTTCTTGTTGTAGTTGTGGCATAGATGGTTTTGATAGACTTGGAGATGGTTGACTGCTATAAGATGTCGTTCATCTAGAAGCTCAAGATCATGGAGTCTGGATACTTGATATTCTTCCTCTGAGATGGTATGTTGTAGAGATATTCGCAATGAGGGGATCTCAACCTCAATAGGTAAAATAGCTTCAGTGCCATACACAAGAGCATAAGGTGTGGATCCAGTGGGAGTTCTGATACTAGTTCTATATGCCTATAATGCAGGATGGAATTGTAGATGCCAGTCCTGACTAGCTTCATTGACCATCTTTTTGAGGATTTTGATGATTGTTTTATTAGAAGCTTCAGCTTGGCCATTGCTCTGAGGATAGTACGGAGTAGAGAATCTATGTTGGATATGAAACTTGTTGCAAAGATCTCTGACCTCTTGATTCTTGAAGGGATGACCATTATCTGTGATAATAGCTTGAGGAACTCCATAACGACAAATGATATAGTGTAGAATAAACTTATATATTTGCTTGCCTGTGATATAAGTCATTGGTATGGCTTCCACCCACTTTGTGAAATATTCAGTGGCGGTGATAATGAACTTATGACCATTTGATGAAGTAGGATGGATTTTACTTATGAGATCAAGTCCCCACTATGAAAAAGGCCATGGAGTAGTGATAGGTTGAAGCTCTTGTGTTAGTGCATGTATTAAATCTCCATGTTTATGACATTGTAGACATCTCTTTGCAAATTGTTGTGCATCTTTTTCCATGGTTGGCCAATAGTATCCTGCTCATAGAAGTTTCTTAACAAGGCCAGGGCTAGCAGAATGTGAGTCGTAGACACCTTCATGTACATCACATAAGGCCACTTTTGCTTCCTCAGAATCAAGACACCTAAGAAGGATACCATCAAGACTCTGGCGATAAAGGGTGTCTCCCAAAATAGTGTAACAAGAGGCTCGATGGATAAAGGTTTTGCGCTGGTTGTTAGATAGTTGAAGTGGAAAGGTTTGGCTACAGAGATACTCGTATAAATCCTTGTACCACGATGAATTGGGACTAACAATGTCACATATAGGCTCAGACTATGGAACTTCAAATGCTAGAATCAAAAGTTGTTTGACCAAGAACTCACATTTATGTGTATTAGAAGGCATGTCTAGGAGAGACCCAATCATAGCCATAGCATATGCTTCTCTGTTCTATGGTCTTGGGATTTGTTCAAAAGTGATATTGTCAAAGTACATTTTAAAATTATCAACCATTAGCTTGTATGGAAGAAGCTTCTCATCTTTTGTTTGATATTCATCTAAGACCTATTTGATAACCAGCTGAGAATCACCAAAGACTTGTAACTGTTTGATAGCCCATTGTACTGTCATGTACAATCCTGTGATTAAAGCTTCATACTTTGCTATGTTATTGGTACATGGAAATGCAATTTTGTATGATTTAGGTATACAATCTCCTTGAGGGGTAATAAACAAGATGCCTTCTCTTGATCCATGTTGTGTATAAGATCCATCAAAATATAGCTACCACCGTGTTAGAGAAGTTAAATTGAACAATCCTTCATCAGGGAATTCTGGATACATTGGATGAATACATGTGATGGGTGCTGTAGCTAATTGATTAGCGATGACTTGTCCTTTGATGGATTTTCAATCTAGATATTGTATGTCAAATTCACTTAATATCATGACCCATTTTCCTAATCTTCCCGTGAGAATTGCTTTAAAAAGAAGATATTTGAGTGGATCAACATTTGATATAAGCTTGGTTGTTTGGTTCAGCATATAGTGTCACAACTTTTGGGAAGCAAACACTAATGTTAAACATGCTTTTTCCATAGATGAATAATTGAGTTCATATCCCACAAGAGTTTTGCTGATGTAATAGATGGCTTGTTATTTTCCTGAATCATCATGTTGAGCTAGAAGGGCACCCAATGCTACTGTTGTTGATGATATGTAGAGCAATAATGGGTGGTCAAGCACATGAGGTACTAACATAGGAGGTGTTGCCAAATATTCCTTTATTTTATCAAAAGCCTGTTGACACTTTTCATCCCACTTGAAAGGTTCACCCTTATGAAGAAGATGCTAAAAAGGATAACATTTATCTACTAGTTATGAGATAAATCTGTGGATGGACTATAACCTGCCTTGTAAACTGTGGAGATGCTTAAGATTTGTTGGTGAAGGCATTTCCATAATAGCTTTTACCTTAGCTGGGTCCACTTCTATCCCTCGTTGAGACACAATGTATCCCAACAATTTTCTAGATGTTACACCAAATACACATTTCATTGGGTTCAGTTTGACTTGATACTTTTCTAATCAATCAAAGATTTGTGCTAATACCTGTAGATGTCCTTCTCTTGTCTTAGTTTTTCCCAAGATGTCATCAACATAGTCTTCCATGATAGAATGAAGAAGGTCATGAAAAATAACTGTCATGGCTTGTTGCTAAGTAGCTCCAATGTTCTTGAGACCAAAAGGCATTACAATCCAGCAATATGTGCCCCATGGACAAATAAAGGATGTTTTATCTTGATCTTCCTTTGATATTCTAATTTGATTATAACCTAAAAATCCATCCATCAAAGATAACATTTCATGTCCAGCTGTAAGATCTACAATGTTGTCTATACTTGGTAAAGGAAAGTCATACTTAGGACATGCTTTGTTAAGATCTCTAAAATCTGTGCAACAACAAACTTGTCCATCAGGTTTTGCTACAAGTACCAAATTTGAAACCCATTCTCGATAATCAATAGGCTTTATGAACTTTGCTTCTAATAGTTTCTGCATCTCTACCTTGACCAATAAAGCTACTTGTGGATGCATTTTGTGCAATTTTTGTTTGACAGGTTTTGCATTAGGAGATACTGCTAAATGATGTAACACAAGTGATGGATCTAGACCTGGCATGTCAGCATAAGTCCATGCAAAATTTATAGCTCTTTTCATAAAAAAATGCTATTAAGTTTCTTCTTTCTTGCTCTGATAGTGATGTTGCCAAAAAAGTGATCTTTGGATTCTGCTCTATACCCAAGTTCATGTCTTGTGATTGTTCAACTAGCACTGTTGGTTTTTCATGATAATCAGTGGCAACAGGAAGATCAAATCCCCCATCCTCAAGCACCTCAGAGAGGTTTTCACTTTCAGATATGTCCTTTATTTTTACTTTTTCATGGTCAAGAGGCACTTTCAGTTTTCACCTAGTGACCTATTTTGTTTGATTTTGTTTATTTCACTTTTGCGACTGAAGGATTTGATACTTCCGCCAAAATATGCTAGTTTAGGTAAGTCCATCATGAAATCTACTTTGTGATAACCCAATGGAATACCTTGTTGTAAGCCCATGAATTCTACAATAGTATCATCATTTTCAAATGTATCTAATATTGGTGCCCCCTATTGGGCCCAATCGATGAGGTCAGGATATACGAGTGAAAGGTTAATGGAGGAATTGTTATGGCTAGAGGAGGCTATGGAAATCATGAAGATGGAGTACTCTTGGAAAAGTTCAATAATATGAAGGGGGAGTCATCAATAGTGTTAGTGCCTGAATTGACTGGCAGTTTTTTGAGCAATTTTCATGCAGGCACTCTCCCTAAGTATCCAAAAAAATGTTCTAAGTGTTGGACCTCCTCAGCATTTTTCAGCTGCATCATCATATTTTCTTTGAAGAGGAGGTCATCATCATCATATTTTCTTTGATGGTGGTTAGCATCATCATGTTCTCCGTCGACCGGTTTCTCATCGTCATCATCATATTTCAATATCGGGTGATGTTTGGATATCATCCTGATCCTGCTGATGAGCTACAGTGCGCCCTGATTTGCTTGCGGGGGTGATTTTTCAAGTATCCAGTGATCTTCCAATTATCACCTTGCCCAAACATGATGATGATGTTACCCCGATATTCTGAAGGGGTTATTCTCTAAGTTGTTCGACCTGACTTGTTTTTTCTTAAGGGTCGTCATCATCATCATCATATTTCCAGTTATCACCGTGTTGCTTGCGAGGGTCATCATATTTTCTGCCTTCATGATATTTCACCGGGGTGATATTTTTATCATCGGGTGATCTTGGTTATGATCATCCTGATGATGTTGTTGAAGAGTTCTAAGTGTGACCCGGTATTCACTTGGGTCATCATATTTTGAACGTCAGGATGATCTTAGTCAATATCATCCTGATGATGTTGTATTACTTCATGTTCGTTGTTTTTTCATCCTGATGATGCTGACGTCATTCTTATCTCAGGGTGATATCTTTTTCTCTGCCTATCTGCATCATGATATTTCTGAAGGAAGGGGTGATATTTTCATATCACTCGGGTGTATGTTTGTTCCAGCGTCATGATGATGCTGATATCAAGGAGATGTCCGCCTGCTGGCTTCGTGCATTATCTAGTGGGGGGTGATCTTTTCAAGCATCATCATATTCAGTTATCGCCCCGATCTTATAGTGGAGCTACAGTGCAACCTGATATTTGTACATCAGGATGATATTTCCAAATATCCGGTTGCCTTCCGAATATCATCCTGATGTGGATATGATGATAACGTCATCAAGGTCCGGGGGGGGTCATATTTCTAACACTGATCATCTTGAGGAGATCTCCTGATATTTGCAAACATGATGATGACGTCATCCGGATATGAGGAGGTGCGCAGTAGGCAGATATGATGATGACGTCAGCAGGATATGATAATGACGTCATCAGGATGTTCATCGGCCAGACTTTTGGTATAGGCTCAGCAGGAGGATGTTCCTCTGATGGATCAGGTTGTGCGGATGAAGGCGATTATCATGCAGGTTATATTGCGATATGATGCTGACGTCAGGGTGATATTTCAAGCAACAGGATATCATGCTGCTGGAGGATGATGATGATGAAGTCTTATACTAGTGTCGTCAGGAGCAAAAGCACCGACATCATATATGCTCATGACCTAGTATATAAAGTGTTAAAGAGGTTGCTGTGGGGTGCATGTGGGATATTTGATATCCTGCATATTCAAAATATCATGATGATGAATCTCGGCGGGAAATGGTTGCGATGCAGAATTGACATTTTCCCGAGGCCGCGGGTTGGTGCGCCATTAATGGCGAAGGTTGCAGAGGTATGGGCGGATCTGGTACCCGATTGAAGGTGTACATCAGCGGACAGTGGCGCAGGGCTCGAGATATCTTCCTGTCTCCTCCCCTACCTGCTGCATTCATGTTTGGGCGCCAATCTGGTAATGCGTTGAGCGCCATTTTCCTGATACTGTATATCTGGCAGGATTTTTGGTCAACCATGTAATTAATTGCTGTGGTACACTACCTGGCTGTTATAAGCAGGAAGTGTTACTCATTGATGGGGGTTGTTGAAAGTTGAGGATTTTTGGCTCTGTAATCCAAAACCAGCTGATCTGGTTGCTTTGTACAGTCTAACTTGTGAGTTTATGTATCTCCTGTTGTACGATTTGGCATGAATCCACTGATTTCATGGTTAGTCTTATATGAATAATGCTGTGTTTGCATGTGTTATGTTAATTCTGTCTCCAGTATTGCATGTATTCTTCTTCTGAATCTGGATATCTGGGTAATGTTCAGATTCTAGAGCATAGAATTCCTATGTTGAATGTCTGATCTTTTAACTTCTGCTCAAGGGGTAGATTAAACTGTTTTCAGGTTGAACATTGGGAAGGGTATACTGCAGTAGGGATGCCATAAGTAGAGATAACTTAACACTCTTCATTGGGAGATATCTGTAAGGCAGATATCATGTGTATCCCCCTAACATCCAGTTTTAGCTATTCATGCTGATCATTCACAGGTGTATGTCTACCGACTCCAAGCCCTGGATAGGCACCAATCATGCTGTGTTCTTGTGTTATACACCATGTCCAGCTTTGCATCCAAAATTCAAACTAAAACATTTCATACTTCCACCTGTTAGTTGTAGGAGTAGGATTAGGAAACCCCTGCATACTCTCATACCCAACCAGACATCATGTCCAAGAATGTTGCCAGCCTTGTGATCTATCATGCAGATCTTGGTCCATACATGAGAGTATTCTGCCTGTTGTTGTCAAGTTAGATCCTTCTATCTTTGAGCTAGTCAAGGTTACATCTTGAGTTATAGGGATACCCCCCTTGGTGCGGCAGAACCAGAAGTGAAGGGGAGGCAGCTCACGCAACCTCCTGTATTTAGTTGGCTGAATCTGCCTGTGCATTAGAAGTGGCAAACCCTAATGCTGATTCAGAAGAAAAACCAACAGATAGTATCTAAATTAGAAGTCTCTCCTGCCAAGGAAGATCCAACGTCAGTATCAGAAATACACTTAATGTCCTTGAGTTGCGGTACCTCTAGCTGATAACCAAAGCCTTGCTTATTAAACTTCTTATACACAATAATGGATTCAATAGGTCCTTGTTCTTGTGATCCCAATCCACCATGTCCTTTGTATCCCATGTTGTTTATGATACATAACCCATTGTTGTATCTCTCTACTTCCAGTTGGACTTGGTCATTTTCATCAAAGAATATCCAAGAGTCTATATCATCAATGTCTTCATCATCTAGGAATCCACCTTTAATGAATACTGTGGGTGAAGCTTTGATGACAATAGGGGCTGAAGTCGGTTTGGTTGTAGAAGTTTTACCATAGGATTTAGGAGATAATGGAAGGGTGCCAACACAACAAGAGTTTTGCAATGTGTATTCACCAGGGCCATGTTTGGTGTACTTGATATGGAGATTGGAAGCGGCTTTGCTAGATGATGGCTTGAGTAGGTCGGATGGATCTACATAGGATGAAGACAAATATGCCTCAGTGTTGATAGGAATGTGATTTAGACTTTGATATTTAGCTTGAAAAGTACAACAAAATTCAAATGGATTGGGATCATCTTGGATAGTAACCTCAACACCGTTGTGTGGAAATTTAATACATTGATGGTACATGGAAGGAACTACCTTGTGGGCATGTATCCATGGATGACCAAGGATGATGTTATAAGGAAGGTCAATATCAAGAAACTGACAATGGGTTTCTATGGTGATTAGCCCAACTTGGATAGGTAAGAAAATAATCCCTTCAGTATCTCTCTTGGCATCATCATATGCTCTAATAGTAATAACCTTGGAGGTGTCAAGATCTTTCTCAAAATATCCTAGTTGTTTTATTAATTTCAAAGAACATATATTAAGACCAACTCCACCATCTACCAAGATTTATTTGATACGGCATTGTTTAGCAAATACTTCAATGTGAAGGGCTTCATTGTGTGAAGGATGGATGGAGGGCTGAAGATCTTTGTCAGAAAATGTTAAATGACAAGGGGCTGCAATGCTAGCAACCATAGATTGGAATTGTGTGATATCAATATTGTTGGGCACCGAAGATTCTTGTAAGGCTTTGTCAAGGATAGCTTTGTGAGTAGGAGATAAGCAAAGCAACTCAAGAATGGATATGTGCGCGGGTGTTTTGCCAAGGTGATCCAAGATATTATAGTTAGAGAATGGTTGAGGAGGATGAACAGGTGCTCCTTGAATAGTGACTCAACCTATGTGAGTGGTTACATTGCAATCAGGTGCTTTACCTTGGATAGTAATGGTAGAAATGCAAGCATGGTCAATGTGGCCAATGGTAGATGATTCATAGTTATACTGAATGGAATTCCCAGCATGAGGACTACTTGTTTTGTCATGAGATGGAAGTGGATTCATGAAAGCTTCTAGATCATAGTTTGATGTTGATTGTTGTGCAGGTTGAGTTGTTGAAGGTGTAATTTTGATTAAACCTTGATCGATGCAATCTTGGATGACATGTTTTAAACACATACAACCATTTGTTTTGTGTCCTTTAACTCTATGGAAATCGTTATACTCATTTTCTTTGTACCAAGGAGCTTTAAAGAGTGGTTCACCATTGGGTGGTACATCTGGTAAGATAATATCACCCACTTGGAGAAGCTTTTGAAAGACAACTTCCATAGATTCTGCTAATGGTGTAAATTGTCAACGCGGATTGGAAGTTTGGCATTGTCACATTCATTGAAAAGGTTGTGTTGTAGAAGTAGCTTGAATGTTGATGGGAGCTTTCATAGTTTGGATGTTCTTTTGCATCTACAACACCATCATTGACAACATTCTTATTTTTGTTCCAAAAGCAAGACTTATTGTTGGAGTTTTGAGGATAGTCTTTGTTATCGCAAAAGATCTTGATAGTTCCTTTAGTAATTAAAGCTCGTTCAATGATGGTTCCTTTGGAATCAAGTTCATCAAAGGTGCTAGCACTTTGCAATTGTAGTTGGAATGATAGCTCGGGATGAAGATTTTGAACAAAGATATCGAGCTGTTGTTTCTCAAGAATTTCCCATGATAATTTGCTAACCATATTACGCCATCATTGAGTAAATGAAGAAAAGGCCTCACCATTGTGTTGTTTATTGTTGACAAGGTCGTTCATGTTTATCTAATGGTCAATGTTAAAAGTGAAGTGTGATTGAAACTTATTGGCTAACTTTGAAAAAGACTTAATTCCTAGAGGTAAATGAGAAAACCATTCAAGAGCTTATCCTACTAAGCTTCGAGGAAATAGTCTCAAAAGAAATGTATCATCATAAGCAACATCAAGAAATGCCACAAAGAATGCTCTAAGATGGTCTTCTAGATTTCCTTTTCCTTTGTACTTGTCAAATTGTGGAATTTCAAAGTGTGGTGCAAAAGGTGTCATATGAAGAGACTTGTCAAATGGATAAGCGCATATGTTTTCTAGAGAAAATGTCTTCTTTCCTTGTCCTACTGCTTGGTTGATCATTTGTTAAACCTCCGCTGAAGATAATTGTTGTTGTTGCAAAGGGGGTGAAACATGGTATGATGTATATTGAGGTTGTTGTTGTGGGATATGTGAAGCCATGACCATTTGTTGAGGTTGTGTGCTCACAATATATGTCAAAGGATTAGGATGTGACACATAGGTGGTTGAGGAGTGTTGTCCTTGAGGCACAAGCAGTGGTTGGTTGTATTGCGATGAATGGGCACCAAGATTTTGTATCACATGCGAAGTGGAAGATGGATTGACACTAGTTAATGGTTAGGAAGTTGGATTTGGATTTGTGATATGGTAAGTGATGGAAGGATTGGTAGATGTGAAAGAGGGATGGACACTTGGGTTTGTATTTTGGACAACATGAGGATTGGTATGTGTCATGTGTTGGGTGATAATAGGCAAGCCTTGGGTAGCATAAGATGGATTGATGGTGTGTGAAGGATTGATAGAGTATGACGGAATGGATTTAAGTTGCTCAACATAAGTGACCGTAGAGCTAGGATTGGCTTGAGAAATAATAGGAGGGTCACTCATAGCAATAAGACTAACACTAGGATTGTATGGTGTAATGGATGGATTAGTAGAGATGGTGGAAAGTGTGTTAGTAGTTGGTATATGAGATATGGTATTCATATGGGATATGGTAGATTGTGGTGGTCGTGAAGCTTGGACTATCAGTGTTGTTGGGATAGTTTGGGAGGCTTGCACACTATGGGATATGGGAATAGATTGTGATGTTTGGAGCATTTGCGCTTAGGTCACATGGACAGCTTGTGTTACTTGAGGCATGGAAACAGTCATGGTAGGAGAAGGAGTATGTTGAGGAACATGGAAAGGTGGAATGTTCAGATTTTGTGACATGAGAGGGAGCACATTGGTTGGCATTATCAAAGGTTCTAGAGTGTGCTCCAATCGTGGTAGATCAAATGAATTAATGATAGGCAATGAAAGAGATGTGGTAGAAGATAGAGCTTTTGATATGGTGGGGGATGGTGTGATTATAGTGGATGGTCCCTTTGCAACAATAGCGGGAGTGTTTGGATCATGTTCTCTAATAGCGGATATGTCAAAATCTCTTGGTAATTTAGCACCCATGTGAGTAAGTTGCAATAAGTAGTGATTAGGCTCAGATAAAACAAGTCTCTCAACTTGATCCCACACATGGGTGTCCTAAAATTCTGATAAGTCTTCTTGGGATTGTTCCTCAAAAGTCTCCAAAGATGTTTGAGGTTGCACTTGTTGTGAAGATGACTCTCCAATGGTATACCCATGAGGCATAAACATATGAGGAGGCATACCAGTCGTGAATTGAGTTGCGTCTTTGAGAGGTGTTGATCTAAGTTGTTGCATCTCAACTTACAATTTGGCTTCCATTTCAACTCTCAATTTGGCTTCCATTTTAGCTCTATATTGACTCCTAGTTTGAGGCATGATGTTGACGTTGAAAAATGAAGTTTAGCATGTCAAATTTTTGAGACCCAAAAGAAAGGTGATAGTTTGTAGGTTGGTTGGTTGGTTTCTTTGTTGTTTTGCTTGGTTGCTAATTTGTTTGGTTTGTTTTCTATGGTTGATGTGTTGTTTTGCTTGGTTGGTGATTTGATTTGTTGTTGGCTAGTTTTCCCTAGAGAATAGCTCACACACTTAAGGGAAAAGTTGTTTTCTAAAGGTTATATGTTGTTGATGTTTGCTGAAGCTAAAGCTGATGTTTTGTTGATGCATCAAAATGATTGATTTGATGTTTGGTTTGCTGGTTTGGGATCTCAAAAAGATGAAAAGCTCATGAAATGTAATTGATTGGTAACCTCAAAATAGGAAATAAAGTCTAGGTATCTGCTAATGTTCAGAAACAAGTCTGAAAGCTAATGTTGAAGCTAAGCAAACTAGATTTGTGGCTAATTCAACCGAGTCACTAAGATTTGCTAGTATTAGACCACAGGCGACAAGTGATAGCTCATATGTGACTTAGAAAAGGCTAAAGGCAACTGGTAATAGCTCAAATGCATACTAGTTTAGGTTTTGACAGTAGGTTACAGTGTTAACCAGAGGCGAGCTGATTATTCACAAGTGATAACTGTTGGCTCAAAAGTGACTTACTATTGATTGGAAGTGATTCATGTTAGGCTAAAGGTGATAGACTGTTGTTTAAAGGCAAACCAATTCAAACAAGAAGCAGCTGACTATTGTTTAGATGTGACTCTGTTTATGCAAAAAGTGATTAACTGTTGTTTGAAAGTGATTCAATTCATGCGAAAAGTAACAAACTGTGGTTTAAAAGCTGTTCTATTGTTTGTATGCGGGTAGGTTAGGCTTAAAAGTGACTGTGTCTATCAGGAAAGATGTTTGATTTGTGATTTTTGACAAGAAAAGAGTAATTGCAGTCACTCACACTCACAACAATCACAAACTTGTACAACCTAGGCTAGGAAAGGACTATATTTGTTGAATCCCTTGGCCGTGCTTATTCAAAGAAGATAGCTTCAGGATCTTGGTAGCACCGTCTCCCCTCCATGACACACACTTCTCATGCATACCAAGATCTGGGTTTCCTATAAGGCCTGTCCCTCACCAAACCTTAGGATTGTCCCTACTATCTCTTCTAAGAACCACGTGAATCGAGGTAGCTTCAAAGGTCCCACCTTTTGCGTCAACAAATAGAGTGTTTTTGGCTACTACACAAAGTTGCTAATAAGGGCATCCGTTCGGGTGGCTATACATGCGGTAGTGCTACTCTCCGTTGTGGAGTCTCCTAGCCTTCAAGGGTTATGCCTTGGAGGCTTTTGGGGGAGGTTGGCTGTTGGTATAATGCAACAACACCCATTGTTTGTGGCTTTTGACACAAACACTTTTCTTATATAATGGTTCAAAAGAACTTGGCTTTAGCCCATTACCGCTTGGGTCGTATCCCTTCTCACACTGAGAAGGCAGGCCCTCTAAAGATAATAACAAGTTCTCATACACCCAAGATCTATTTGATAGGCAAGGGGAGAGGATACTTTTATTATTAAATTTGGGTTACAATCAATCACATGCAAGCAATCAAAAAGATAAATCAAGCACGAAGCAAGTAATGATTCATTTTAAGCACCAAGCCCAAATGTTCCTAATTTAGTGAAAAACTACAAGTCTTGGACCAATTAGAGCTGCAACAGATATGTTAGTAGTTTGATAACCTCATTTTCTTGTCGATAAGATGTACAAATACCCAATTACTAGCCAAGAAAACAAACTGCAAATGATACAGACTGAAAGCGACATAGTTTACCAGAGAAGAATCACTGTTGGTCAAAAGTGATCCATATTCTATCACAGGAAAAATCTTATAGATCACAAGCGATGCTAAAAGCACTAGATGTGAATTGTTCAGGCTCAGAGGTGATGTGGAAAAGCATGAAGCAATTGGTTTCAGTTCATAAGCGACCTAGATTTGTAAAAGAAGCAGTATGCATCAAAAACCCTAGTTTTGCAATAAGCAACGCGGTTAGCTAAAAGCGATCACTATCAGATCAAAAGTGACCATTGTTAGTATAAAAGTGATGCAGAACAAACAAGAAGTGACCACTATTAGTATAAAAGTGATCCAGAAAATGCTACAGACGGTAGACTTCAACTCAGAAGTGACGTGGATATGCAAACAGTGCGATTTCTTTCTCAAAAGTGACTGGAACTTGCCGTAAGCACTCAAAAAATCTGATCTTAATAAAAAAAACTTCAAACAACAAAGTTAATCAAGGATGTGAGTCCCACCATGCATGCCAAAATGTGATAGGTAAAAAACTAGGTTAATAAGATCAAGCATAGCCATGAAAACCTAACCCTACCATCATCAAAGAATCCAATTTAAATGAGATCAAAAGTAATGCAATTCAAGCACAACATCACCTAGATTGTGTGATTCCTTTTTTATGATGTGGATTGCTTCTTCAACAATGAACAATCATGAAGATAAAAGCTGCCATGATGGATGAATGATAATGATAATAAGCTCAATGAATGATATGGATGCTCAAGTGCTCAATATGCTCAGTATGATAATGTAGATGCCGTATGAATGATGGATTATGTGAGGTATGGAATGAGAGAGTGTTTATATAGAATTCAACCAAAATCAATCAACAGTGGAGATTCAGTGGCAATGTGAATGGCTAAGATTGAAAGATAAGCATAAGTGAATATGAAGATGACAAGTGGATAAAAGATAGGGCTCATGTGTGCTTGTGTACATAAAAAGTACTACATATGAAAGATATTAAATAAAAGGATGTAGTACCACTTATCTTTTTAAATGAAAGAGGCACACATGTTGGCTCATGAGATAAATGATAAGATAAATTAATTAAATAAATAAAATTTATTTAATTAATTAGAAAGTGGGTTTATGAGAGGAATTTTTAATTAAATAAATAAGATTTATTTAATTAAAAATAGATAGAATGAAGATAATTAAATAATTAAAGATTGTTTAATTATAGCTTAGAAGAAATAGCTAATGAATTAATTAAATAAATATAAATTTATTTAATTAATAGAAGAAATAGATGTGTTAGGGATATTGCTCAAGTGTGTTAAATAAATGTAGATGATGGATTATGCGATGCTTGAATGTTAATGATAATGAGTCAATTTTGGGTGTCTACACCAGACACATTAAAGACAATGACATGCATGTACAACATGGAGAAGATAGTTATAGTCATACAAAACATGGAGAAAATAGCAGATGCATAGAAGATAGTTAATGCATAGAAGACAAGAATAATTTCTTTTCTTTTCTTTTTCTCATATATATATGAAATACAGATGCAAGTATAGGAAAGTAAACACACCTCCCATAATGTAGGATGCACTCATCATATAGGTCTTTAAACTGCATATATGGGGCAACACACACACAAGACACACCAAACCTCCCACAATGCAGGATGTACTCATCATGGAGGTCTTTAAACTGCATATGGGGCAACAAACATGCCAAACAAAGTAGGCATGCCAAACACACACACTTTGAAGACACAGAGGAAACATGACAGACAAGCGATGGAGTGCTCATATTTCTAGGCTCAACACCATCTCAGACACATTACAGGCACACACCGACAATTGGTCTTCACCACAACAATCGTTGAAGACATGCTTAAGGGTTGAGTTAGTCATAGAACCACTCCCCACCTCCCAATGAGGACTTTTTGAAAATGATAGGATGTGCAATCTGCTCTAAGAAATACACCATCCCCACCTCCACAGAGGGCTTAAGATCATTGATTGATTGATTCATTGCAAACAAACTCAGAGTGTAGGAGGGACTTATCACCACCAGTATTTAAACTGCACCTGAGGACAAGCACATTGCTAACATCTACAATAGACAACATACCTTATATATGCCCCCACCTTACGGTGGTTGATATCAGGTATCGATATCAAGAACGTTAAGGTAGGAAGAAAACCCACAAGGGAACACAGAATTTCACAAAGCCCATGCTCCCCAGAGGTGACATGTACTTTACAATCATCAAATGTTCCCACAAACACATCCCTAAAAGAAACATGTTAGTGTCTACATAATCATGATAATGCATATGAAATCTGAGGCATCCAAGATTCAAGATAGACAAAGTGCACAGAGAAGCAGTATTGTTATGATTTGTAAATGAGATAAAAACACCATCAAAACCACTACACAGAGAGCATGAGTGCTTCTACTAGCCAAGCATTGGATAAGATATACATTCCCATCATCATATTAGGAACTAAGTCCAATTTTTGATTTCTCACTAAAGGGACACTAGGTCCGCATTAGTATAAATGTTTTTCATCATCTGCCCACTAGATAGAAACCCTAGAGGAAGGGAAATAATAAATCAGAGAGGAGAAACAAGTGTCTTAGGGATAGTCATGTAGGAGGGTGCCCCCAAGTCACAAACTGTAATGCTATGTCCGTAAGACACAACATACAACAATGAAATCAGAGAGAAAGGCAATATAGAATAATGATGATACAAATAGAAGGTCACAACAGAGGCGGTCTCCTGGTATCCCAGACTATACAAGAGAATCAAGGGTCATCCCAAGAGGCCTAAACAACACATAACATATCACGGGGGAAGCACATCATGAGAGATTTAAAGTGTTAGAGATACTTACTTGGTAGGATCTCCCGAGCTAGGGTTCATCAAGTAAATCATTGTCCTCCTCCCAGTCCCAAACTTTAGAGCAAAGTGGGACATAAGGTACCATAGCCCAATTCCTATCATTGTTAGGATCATCTTTGTTTGGTTCCATGTTTGGATCAATGTTTTCTTGTTGAGATGCAAGGTTTATGGCATAAGCTTGTCTTCTTCTTCTTCTTTCTCTTGCTTTTCTATTCCTATTTGTCTTACCACTTATCTTTTGTAGGATAGGGCTTTGTTCTTTCATGGGTTTGTTCATTCTTGAAGAGAAAGCTCTTGGATCAAATCTCATTTGTCTAGGTGGAATGTTTTGTTGTTGACAATTACCTCCTGATTCTTGTAAGTGTTCAGAATTAAGGTATCTCAACCTTGGTAATTCCTTGTAACATTTCATTGTTTTTATTTATTTATTGCCTATTGTATAATTAGGATGCAAATCCTATGTTGTCATCTTGTGGGATTTGGCAAAGTGATGTGTCATCCTACATGGCATATGACCACATGTAACTTTGTCCTCGCATGAAGAGATATGTGTCCCACTTAGTGGTAGGAATATTTTTCCATGTGTCAGCATCTTGACTTGTGTGTAGGGGAATATTGACCAAAATGGTCATGACAAATTCTAATGACAATTCTATGACATGTAAGAGTCAGAAATATAAGATTCTATGATAGGTGAGGACATGTGTCAAGAAGCATCTTTGAGGAAGGCATCTTTGGGCACCTCAAGGTGGGTTATGACATGTTGTAAGAGAATATGCTATTTATAGCATGTGTATGATAGATTCTCTTATAACTGTAAGTTATGATAGCTATGACAAATTCTATAACGGTTGTAAGAGTTGTAAGAGCATCTGTCATTACCCATTTTGGGAATAGGCAACCTCTTTGGGATGGGGTGACTTAACAAGTGTCAGGAACATCCAAGAACATCCTACAATGTTGGACAAGTGTCCATAGGCATGTGTTTTAGACCATGAGGCCATGTTGGACGCCCATCTCAATGTGGAGCCATTTTTGCCTTGGTGCTTTGGAGAGGTGATGTATTATGTGATTGATAGGTACCGTTGTGCTACAGAATAATCTCTAGATACAAGTGTCAAAGACTCCTACAAGAGCATTAGCTCTGTGACTGTATTGTAACCTTCATTGTTTATGGAATACATTTGAGCTGTGTTTTGGAGTGTGGGGTTTTTCACCCGTAAGGGTTTTCCTCACGTATATCTTTTGTCTCTCTTCTTCTATCTTACATTCTTGTGTATGTGTTTTCTGCAATATTTCTATTAGTGAATTAACATAGTTGTAACTGTAAAGATTAAAATAAATTTGCACTCATCTCTCCTCATTAGATTAGTGTAGGAAGCAATTTCTGCACACCTAGCTTCCTTTCAGTAAGGATGGTGAGAAGGAACCTCAGCATAGGGACCTTGTCCTTTTAGTCTATGGTTCTCTTCAGATGTGGGTTGCTTGTCTTTTGTTATTTCATGCATAGAAGGACTGATCATAATATTTTTGCTTTGTAATTTCTATAGCTCAAGAAGTGAAAGCCTATTCGTGGCTCCGGTTCCTTTTCAGATTTATCCCAAAAATAATCTAGTGTGCAATGTTTTCTTGCAACCAAAGGTTTATACTTATTGCAAGGGATGGTAATCATATGTCCCTCAAAAGGAAATTTTAGACAATTATGAATTGTTGAAGGGACAACTTTCATTTCCTTTAGCTAGGGGTGTCCCAATTTGATGCAAAAGAGGTCAGAAATGGGGACAACATCAAACCATTGTTCTACATGTTTCTCAAATACTATTACCAACAACGATATCTTCCCAAAGGTGTTTATAAAGGTTCCCTTATGTGTTTTAATCATCATGTCCGAAGGGTCATAACATCCTTGCATTAATTGATGTGTAAAAAGGAACTCTTGCATGGTGACATTAGTCATACAATTAGGATCAATAAGGGTTCCATCCACAGGGTTTCCCATTATTTTCACAGTGATGTAAAGAGGTCCTTCAGTGCCTCCGATTGTTCTATCATGCGGTGTAAACACAACTTCAGGTTCAAGGACCTTTCTCTTCATGTAAGGCCTAGGAGGGAACCTATTGTTGTTGTTGTGGTTAAGAGCCATGTTTATATGCACAAATCAATGCAAAATCAGATTTTTAAAATATTTTCAAAATTTATGCAAAAGACAAGTGCAAAGTTACATGTAAAAATGACCTAAGATGCTTGATTTTTTGTACTTTTTCAGTGCAAATATATGAAAGAAAAAGTGTTGTAAGGATTTTGATTAGGGGAAAAAAATAATATATCTAATATCAGTCCAATATATCAATAATATCCCTCACAACACACTCTTGATGCAAATCTAAGATGATGATAGGCCAAAACCTAGTGAAAATACACAATTTTTTCACCAAATCTCAATGCAAAAGAGCATCACAAAGGGTGTTGTGAGGAAAATGATGATGGAAAGAAAATTATATTAGTAATAACAGCCACCTAATACAAAAATATCTATCACCACACACTTATAGTGCCACCCAAGATCAAACCCTAGTGAAAATATAGCAAAATATGCAATTTTTCACGATTTTTCAATTCCAAGACCAAGAAAAAGTGGTGTTGTAAATAATTTTATAAGGCAAAAAAAATAATAACAATGATATCAGTCACTTAGAATCATAAAATCTGTTACAACATGCTTAGGGTGCAAACTAGCCCAAACCCTAGGGCAAAAATAGCAAAAATGTGCAATTTTTCACCAAATTTTCAATACAAGAGGCCAATAGAAAGGTGTTGTAAAGATTTTCAGAAGGGGAAGAAGATAATACCCCTAATATCAGCCAATTAGTGCAAAAAATATTCCTTAGAACTTGCCTATAGTGCAAATTTAGAGAGTTGATAAGGCCAAATCTAGTGAAAATCAATGTTTTTCAAGCCCTAGGTTTGAGGTCTTGATGTAAAATACTATATGAATGTTTTTCAAGCTAATGTATGATGAAAATTAAATTATCTCAGATCTGAAAACAATTTCCAAGCCCTAAAATGCAAAATGTAAGAGCAAATCTAGTAAAAAATCAATGAAAATGCTAATTTTTGTTGAAACTTTCTATGCAAAAATACAAATTTTTAAAATCTAAATGCAAATTTACACTAAAATGCAACACTACAGACAAATACAAATTTGAATGAGTGTCTTAGATTAGTAGAAAAATCTGAAACAAGATTTTACCTACAAACCCTAGATTTTGGAATTACTAGGTTATATGCAAAAATTAAAATTTTCAACAAAACCTTAGCAATTTTATGATGAAAATGCAATGCGAGATATTGAATTTTTATAATTTTCTGCAATTTAGCTTAGATCTAATGCAAAAATCAGAAATTTTATGAAATTCAAATTAATTGATGCAACATGCAAACCCTAAAATACCATTTTTTTCCAATTTTTCTAATTTTTCAAATTTTTTGTAAGTTTTCCAATGCAATAAGATGAATGATACTATGAATGAATGAAATCACTACAAATCTAAAGCACAACACTCAACAATGTGTAAACAAGTCCAACAACATGGGTTCACCAAAATGTAAAGGGTGGAATTTGGATAGTTGAGTCTTTGGTAGTTTTGTGTATGTATCCTCCTTTCACCCTTTCATTCAAGGACCTAGGGCCAAGTGGCCATGCACTATCAGACCCTAGATGACTATGAGATGTAGGGAATCTTGGATTTTTATTATTTGATTACCAATTATCTTCTCTTATACTCAATTTTACATCAAAACCTCAATTATGCAAATACGACAACAAATTAACGAATATAAGAAAATGCTACTACAAAAAGATGTAAAATAACAAATAATTGTGCACCTATTTTTGGGGTTCAGAAGAGAAACAGTCAGGGACTAAAGAGTAGGCACCCAAGTCCAATGCCCTACTTTTTTTTAGGATCTGCAAATAATAGCTGCAACCTGTTCCTGTTGTACCAAAGGTTTTCCCGTCACAGAACTTTGAGGACTAATGAGCAGGAGCCCTAGTCTAGGGAGCTATTTTCTTCTCTGATCTGTAATTTTGACACCTTGTTGTACCCTCCTACAACTTCACTTTGTCTATAGCTTCAACCTGTAACCTATAATCATGAAAACTTTGGGAGGGGGTTATGGTGTTTAGAGGCTTGCCTTAGTCATGCCCCGGAGAGACATTCAAGTCTTCCAAACATTGTTGTCAGATAGAGAGTGCGTGCCCTTGTGAGGCAAAGGCAAAAACCAAATGATAAATGCTCAAAAACACAAATGATGTCACCTTGTAGTGAAGATCTCATGGGAGGAAGAAGCTCTTCATGCCATGAGGAGATGATTGCTCAAATTTGCAAATACAAACACATAGACAACACAAATCTACTCTTGCAACATAATGAAAGCCTTGAATCACATTTAGAATGCCAATACTCATCTAGTAATGCTCTAGTTTACAAATGAATGCCTAAACATGCTTTTATATGCAACTACAAACACTCCTACCAAGAATTTCATAATTCAAACTTATCGTGCCGACATAGGACCCAAATAATGGTCACAGGCCAACACTCAAATTTTGGAACTAACCTAAAATAGGGCAGAACTATGGTGTGGACGCCCAAGTCCTCCCCCTATTTTGGTTAGGATTAGGTTCAAGGGATCCCCCTAGGTCCCATTTGTCATGAAACATATGGCTCATTTCATCAGGATGTCAAATTATGATGCTAGATGTCCTAAATGCAGATAAAAGACTCAAGAGCTAAACCTTAGGAGTGAAAAGCCCCCAAGGGAACATTTTTTGATGTTATAGGATGTACCATGATGAAACCTCTCCAATACTAGAAAATGTTGAATACTTCAAAGAAAATATCCTGTACCATTTCAAATATGCACCAAGATGCCTTATCATGGGAAAGGACTTGGCATTGATGAACAAGGTACTACCAAACCTATCCCAGTTGATCAGACATCTCTAAAGAAATATGCCAAACACTTCAGTTTATGATACACACCATCTACTATGATTATTCATGGACCTGCTAAAACTTTGGTAGAGGTGACTGAAACATCTCGAGTTGTTGAAAATACTACTCTGAGTGTCATCATAATGTCATGCAAAGATCTTGACCTTTCATGTATCTTCCCCGATAATACCATCTTCATCATTGATCTTCCTCTCATTCACCCTAAGCTCATTTCCTGGGATTATCAAGGACCCCCACCTCTCAACATGTTTCCACATGATGAGGCTCTCTCCATATTCCTAGAACTCTGTGACACCTCACAGTATGACATATGCTTCCACACAGATGCCTACTTTGGGGAAGAGGAGATCCTTAGTCTAAAGAAAAGATCAAAAAATAGAAAAAAGTCCTCTAGTGAAAACCTCTCTAAGGCACTTTCAAATGTAAAAGAGAAAAATAAAGACATATCTCTTGATGAAAACCTCTCTGAGGCATTAGGAGATGAGGATCTTCATTTTCCCCCTGTATCATCCTCCTGGCAGGAGTGCTCCAATATCTTTATTGAAGGCACCTAAGAAATCAATCTTGGCACACAGGAACAACCTAAGCTCACACTTATCGCCAAGACTCCCGCCAATCAAGAAAAATCCACTCTCTCAATAGTCCTTCACAAATCTCCTAATGTCTTTGCTTAGTCATACATAGACATGCTAGGATTGGATCCCTCCTTGGTAGTTCATCATCTTGTGGTGCATCTAGAAGCATGACTAGTCAAATAGAAACTCCGCAAGATGCATCCTCAAGTCATCTTACTTGTCAAAGAAGAATTGCAAAAACTCTTAGAAGTCAGCTTCATCCACCCTATAGACTACCCAGAATGGGTCTCCAACATTGTTCCAGTCGCTAAGAAACCTGGGGCATCCAAGTATGCACAAATTTTTATGACCTCAACAAAGCGTGTCCAAAGGATGACTTTCCACTTCTAAACATTGATATCATTGTGGATCTCACAATTGGACATGAGATGCTCTTCCTCACAGATGGCTTCTCTAGGTAAAACCAAATTAGAATCACCCTAAAGATCAACATAAAATAACTTTTACTTATCCTTGGGGTACCTATTGTTGGCAAGTCATGCCCTTTGGTTGAAAGAATGCTAGAGACACCTATCATTGAGCCATGACTGCTATTTTTCATGATATACTACATAAAATCATGGAGGACTATGTAGATGATCTCCTTGGGAAATTAAAAAAAAAAAGAGAAAAACACCTTGAGGTTCTACAACAGATATTTGAGTGCCTTAGGGAATACAAACTTCATCTCAATCCTAAGAAATGTGTCTTCGTTGTCACATCAAGAAGGCTCTTGGGATTCATTATTTCCTGTAGGGGTATTGAGGTGGATCCTGCCAAAGTCACTGCTATAAAAAAAATGCCACCACCTAAGACTCTCAAACAACTCTGCAATCTCCAAGGAAAACTTTAGTCTATCCACAAATTCATTGCTTAACTTGCAGATAAGTGTCAACCATTCACCTATTTTCTTTGAAAAGATGTAAATTTCAAATGGAACCAAAACTGTCAACAAGCATTTGATTGCATCAAAGAATATCTAGCTTCACTGTCAGTTCTAATGGCTCCTATCCCTAGAAAACCCCTACTATTATACATATTAGCAACTTTAGTAGCACTAGGAGCACTTTTAGCACAACATGATGACACCGGTCGTGAGAGGGATATATACTAGATTAGCAAGACCCTCATCAGTTATGAGCATAACTACACACCCATGGAATGAGCATGTCTCATTGTCATTTTCTGTTCCCAAAAGTTATGACACTACATGATAAGTCATTCTATCAAGCTCATCTCTAAAGTTGACCCTCTCAAGTATCTTCTTTCTAGGACCTCACTCACAAGAAGAATGGAAAATGGGTAATACTACTTAGCAAGTTTGATAGTGAATATGTTGACCGAAGAGAAATCAAAGGACAAGTTTTCACAGATCAATTGGCTGAAGCACCCCTCATAGATCATCAACCGCTCTCCATTGATTTCGTAAATGAATCCATCTTAACCATGACATAATCAACAAACTAGAAATTATAATTTGATGGATCTTTCACCAATCATAGTTCAGGGACAAGTATACTATTGCTAACCCTGCAAGGTGACTACATTCCTAAAGAATAAATTCTTGCCTTCCCATGCACAAACAATATGGCTGAATATGAAGCCTTGATCATTGGTCTCAAAATAGCACTTCAATGGAACATCTAGCAGCTATAGGTCTATGGTGACTCCCAGTTTGTTATCAAGAAGGTTAATGGTGAATACCTCACTAAAGACAACAAATTGGTACCCTATAAGAAAATGGTTGATGAATACAAGTTACTCTTCACCTACATCTAGTTTGAATAGGTACCCCATGTTAGAAATCAAGGTGCAAACCACACAACAAAAATTTGATTCAAACCTTATTTATGTCCTCCAAACAATGTAGAATTAATGGAGATTGCAACAAAAATAAAACCCACTACACAAAAATAACATGCATTAAGATTTGAACACATAACATAGTATGTAACATGGAGAAAACCCTTTTGGCTAAAAAAATCCACCAAGAAAAGAGGCTCCAAGTTGTATTATCTTCAAATATCAGATTATAATACATGCACTTCCTCTCCTCTAGTCTTCAATCTAGTGGCACGTGTTACTCTCAAATATGATAAAAACATAGTACAAATATCCTTATAAAAGGGGGTTGCCTTCTAGGGGAAGAAAACTAACATAATATCGACCATCAGATTTGTGACGTAATGATGAATGACCTAGATTTATAATGATAAAATATAAATAAAATGTGGTTTCAGGGGCACTACCCCCGAACCCCCACCGAGGCATGCAGCCACTGGACCCCCCACCACAAATGAATTAGCATGGAGGACAAGATATAAACATGTAGCTAAAACAAGACCGATGTTGGTGAAACCTTTCATCCCTTATGCGTGATTTACAAACAATATTAGGAGTAATTAATTATATAGGATTTACTAGGTATCCTAACACCCCATCTTTATAACAAAGAAATCAATGCCATGGCCACTATTGGTTCCCTCTTGGATATACCTCATGATAGTCACTAGTGTGAGTTCCTTATGGAACAACTCCTTATGCTAGCATATCATGTCACCGAGTTGGAATTCATATGTAAGATTGTTGGTCCTAAAAATCCTTGGTATCACAACATCTACACCTACCTCCAACATCACACTTTCCCTCCCAAACCCACTCGCAAACAACAACAATCCCTCATCCACTGAGCCTCTCACTATACCATTCTCGTCAATACCCTCTATTGCCAAAGCTATGATGGCACTCTCTTGCAATATTTAAACACAGAAGAAGCTTCCCTCACACTACACAAAGTCCATGTAGGTATTTGCGGTGCTCACATAAGCAATCTTGTTCTAGCCAAGAATCTCTTATGTACAAGATATTATTGGCCTACCATGGAGCATGATGCATGTATGTGAAAAAATGTAAACCTTGTCAACAACATGGATATCTCATACACAATCCTTCTCAGGCATTGCAACCAATCACAATGCCATGGCCCTTTTCTCAGTGGGGCCTAGATCTTGTTTGCAAAATCCATACACCCTCCTCTGATGGACATAAATTCATCATCACAGCCACAGGATACTTCACTAAGTGGGTTCAAGTTGTTCCTCTCAATTTCACCACCAGAAACCAAATCACCAAGTTCATCCTTTACAATATCATCTTGTAACATCGAAAAATGTCCCCTTGGGGGCTTTTCCCTCATAAGGTTTAGCTCCTGGGTCTATAGTGTGCATTTAGGACATCTTCATATTTTGGCATCCTGATGGAATGAGCCCAGGTAACATGACAAATGGGACCTAGGAGGACCCCTTGATCTTGACCCTACCCAAAATAAGGGGGGAGGACTTGGGCGCCCATGCCCTAGTCCTACCCTATTTTGCAGTAGTCCCAATTTTTGGGTGTCAGCTTGTGACTGTTATTTGGGTCCTATGCCAACATGGTAAGTTTGAATTATGAAAATCTTGACGGGAGTGTTTGTAGTTGCATATAAAAGCATGTTTAGGCATTCATTTGTAAACTAAATTTCAATTAGAAGATTATGAGCAAGCTATTGTGTTCTCAAGGTGATTCAAGGCTTTCATTGTGTTGCAAGAGTAGAATTGTGTGGTTTATGTGTATGTGTTTGCAGATTTGAGCATCCATTCCATCATGGAATGAAGAGCATCTTCATCCATCAGATCTTCACTACAAGGTGACATTATATTGTGTTTTTATCATCTTTTCCTTTTGTTTTTGCCTCTACTTCACAAGGACACACACTCTTTATATGACAACGGTGTTCAGAGACTTAAGTGTCCTCTAGGGTTTGACTGAGGCAAGCCTCTAAACAGCACAACCCCTTCCCAAAGTTTTCATGGTTGCAGGTTATAGGTTGCGGAGCTAGACAAAGTGAAGTTGCAAGAAGGCATCTTAAAGTGTCAAAATTGCAAAACAGAAGGAAAAACAACACCCTGGACTTGGGTGCTTGCTCATTAGTCCTCCAACTTCTGTGACGGAAAAATCTCTAGAACAACAGGGAAGACTTGCAGACTGACTTTCTAGATTCAGACAAAAAGCAGGGCATTGGACTTGGGTGACCACTCCTTAGTCCCTAACTTTTCCACCTTGGAGCCCCAAAAATAGGTACTCTATGATTTGATATTTTACATCTCTCCGCAAGAGTTTTTTCTGTTATTCGTCAGTTTATTGCCGTATTTGCATAATTAGGGTTTTAATGGTCAATTAAGCATAAGAGAAGGAAAATTTATAATTAAACACCCTAAGCCAAGCTTCCCTATATCTCACAATGACCTAGGGCATGATAGTGCTTTGCCACTTGACCCTAGATCCTTGAATGTATAGGGTGAAAGGAGGATTCAAACATCTAACAACACTAAATTAAGCAATCCCAATTTCACCCTAAAACATTTTGGTGAACCCATGTCTTATTAAGTGTGTGTCTTCATTTTTGGATTGATTTCATTCATTCATATAGTCTTTCATCTTATTGCATTGAGAAATTTTTTTAAAAAATTGAAATATTTGCAAAAATTTGAAAATCCTAGCTTGCATTTTCATATAGATTACTAAATTGCATCAATTCTTTATAAATTTTCCTAATTAATGATTTTTGCATGAGATCTGATATAAAATACAGAAAAACACAAAAATTCATTAATTTGTATTGCATTTTCATCATTAATTTCGTAGGCTTTTGTAGAAAATTTGACAATTTTCATTAAACCTAGTAATTCCAAAATCTAGGGTTAGTAGGAAAAATCTTCTTTCAGATTTTTTACTAATTTTAGAGGCTCATTCAAATTATAATTTAGATTTGGTCTTGCATTTAACTGTAAATTTGTATTTAGATTTCAAATATTTGTAATTTTGCATAGAAAATTTCAACAAAACTAGCAATTTTCATGCATTTTCATTAGATTTACATTGGAATTTTGCACATTAAAGATTGAAAATTATTTTAATATCTGAGATTAATTCATTTTCATCATAAATCATACTTCAAAACATTCATATATCATTTTGTGTCAAGATCTCAAACCTAGGGCTTCAAAAACACCAATTTTCACTAAATTTGACCTTATCGACTCTCTAAACTTGCACCATAGGCATTTTGTGAAGGGTATTTTTGCATTAATTGTATTTTATCAGGGTAATAATTTTCTTACCCTCATAAAAATCTTAACAACACCCTTTTAATGGGCTCTTGTATTGAAAATTTGGTGAAAAACTACACATTTTGACTATTTTTGCCCTAGGGTTTGACCTAGTTTGCACTCCAAACGTGTTGTGATAAATTTTATGGATTGATGTGACTGATATAATTGATTTTATTTTCTACACTTCCTGAAATTCATTACAATACCTATTTTTCTAGGTCTTGGAATTGAAAAACAGTGAAAAATAGCCTATTTTTGCTATATTTTCACTAGGGTTTAACCTTAAGTGGCACTAAAATCTTGTTGTGTTGGGTATTTTGACATTAAGTGGTTGTTATTACTGATATAACTTGTTTTCCATCATAATTTTCCTCACAACACCCTTTTTCATGTTCTTTTGCATCAAGATTTGGTGAAAAAAGTGCCTATTTTAACATATTTTCACTATAGTTTGACTTGGCATTATCTTGGATTTACATCAAGAGTCTATTGAGAAGGATCTTATTTATGTTTTGGACTAATATCAGGCATATAATTTTCTTCCCTTGACTAAAATCCTTATAACACCCTTTGCTTCATTCATTTGCATTGAAAAAAATACAAAAAATCAAGCATCTAAGTCATTTTTGCATATATTTTGCACTTGACTTTTGCATAAAGTTGGAAAAGCTTTTAAAAAATCTGATCTTACATTGAAATGGCACCTTCATGTCATTTTTCAATGGTATCTTTGCATTTATTTATCAAAGATCTTGATTTTGACCAATTTTTAACCCTCATGAGTGAACATCCTATGATATTAGAAAGCTTAACGGAGTTCTTCTCCATGAGTAGCAAGGAAAGAGCTAATGATGATCCCATAAGTTATCCTACTTCCCCTATAACTTAATACTCAAATGAGAAGACTAGGGATAGCTTTAGAATTCCACTGCTCTCCCTGGCCAAGATGAATCATTAGTGAATGAAGAGCTCCCTTTAACAAAGAACATTCCATGGGTAGAAAATGAGCATTCATTTAACATTGAACAATAATCAAATTCCTACCTTTGTGGATCATCCCACCAACCTCCTTTAGTTGATTGTTCACACACCTTGGATTTCACTCAAGAAGAGAAGGCCTTTAATGTCCCTTCTTTGTTTGAATATTCAAGTCATTTGGACATCACTAAGAGGATAGAGAATAAACATGCTAGTAAGCTTCAACAAGAAAACATTCCACCTAGACAAATGAACTTTGATCTTGGTAATTCTGTTGGAAACAAGGTACATAATTGAGAGGGGGGGTGAATTAGTTATCTTAAAATTCTGAACTTTCTTTTCTTCTTTAACAATAGTGCAGTATCAAAACATATAAGCATAAATGAACATGAGAGAAGAAATGAAATCAACACACATAACACAAGGATTTTTACATGGAAAACCCTATTAAGGGAAAAACCACAAGGTGACTAACCCAAGATTGTATTCTCTATTAAAAGAATAAGTGGTACAAAATGGCACGTGCCAATTAGGGCACTGCCCGAGCACACTACTCACAAGAGGCTCACTGCCTACAAGAGACTCACTATCTACAAGGTATATAGAAAGTAACCAAGTGTTTAAACTGATCAGAGGCATCCACATATGCTGAGGTTTAGTTCTAGTTAGGCTCAATATACTAGTATGTTACACTTCATTCTTGCTCTGCTTAGTGTTGTTGTTCTGTCACATATCAGTTTTGTATAGCTGCTTCCACACTGCTCTCTGCTTTTCTTCGCACACACTATTCCACACCACACACACACCTTCATACCAAAATCCATCTAGTATATATATCCGCACCAAGGATTTCAACATCTTTCTAGTCGGCATCCAGAATACTCAAGATTTTCCCAAACTCTAGTCTATCGGCTGAATCCATGCTTACTAAGTGATGTGTATCAAAGATATAGTTATAGAAGTCATTGATCATGTCAGCCAACCATGAATGATCCCTCAAGAAACTTGATTACCATCAATTTCTCATCCAAATTAAGGTCTGATGCTATGCCGGTCAGTTCTTCCACAATCTACTCGACCAAACAGGAACCAAACACTTAGTTGCTCATATCTTTTCACTCTTTCATCCCCGAAGGGTCAATCTCTGGAATCTAGTAGTCATGGTACTCCTCTTGACTTCCCCAAGTTTGCACTTTGCTAAGATACTTCCTCTAAGAGATCTGGACCTAATTGTTGGACCTTGCTTCATGCTCTGTTCTTGCTCACCGGACCAAAACACTCTTTAATCTGACTTCCGATAAAGACATACCATATGTTGTGGATGTGTGGAATGGACTTTGTTGCCATCAATGACAACACTCATGAAGCCACGCAGTGTCTCTTGCCAACAATCTCCCCCTTTGGCATTGATGGCAACACTTAGTGAAAAATGACTAAGTGTCATAGCACACTCCCCCTTGGCTGATGCTATGTTCTTATGTACACTTTTCTGGAGCTCCCCCTTAGCTAGACTCCACATTTTTCACTACTCCTCACTCCCCCTTTGACATCAATGGCAAAGGGTGGAATCTGCACACCAAAATTTGCAAAATTTAACCTATACATAGCCGCATAAGTATATATAAAAGTTATACTTGCATATACTTAAGTATATCCACAAAAGATGTTTTCAACTGGACAAATTTTGTTGCCCAACTCTGCTTCATCCTGTCCAAAATTTAGATGTGACCACTTAACAAAAATGCAAAAGCTTCTACCCTCTTTAAGTCTGCCAGATCACTGGTCCGAGCTGTAGTCTGAGCATCAGTTAGGGCTTCATGCATTGTCTCTAACTTAGGGATAATTATCCCTCTTAGTTTGCTCATTCTACTTATTCTATTCTTCTTCTCCTTCTCAAGCCTCTTTATCTCATTTATAGTGGCAATAGTTTGGCACTCTTGATTCATTATAGATGAGGTGAGAGGATCAAAACTCTAGGATAAACTTGATAGTTTGCCCTCTTGTTCTTCCACCTTCTTGGCAATGTCTACTGTCACTATGGACCAGGATAAACAAAATTTATATAATTCTTCGCCATCTTTAAGAGCATTTTCTAGGCTCTTTATTCCAATATTCATATTTCTCCTATCATTTGCTATAAGCCCCTGAACTTCAGCGAATCTCTTACCCAAAAATTCTTTCTAGACTTTCTCTTCTGCTGATTTCTCCAAAGAATCAAAATGTGTGCTAACATAATTAACAAGAGATTTCAGATTACCGGATGAGGAGGCTAAAAGATCCTTTTGGAAGGATGGCATGATTTTCTCTAGCACACCAGATGCAATTTCTATTAGCTCACAGTCTTCCATGTGAGACTTCAGAAGTTTTTATTTTGCTTTAGCTTGAGAAAAAGATGCTACCTTCATTGTCTGGACCAGAGAGAGAGAGTCAAAATTGAGTGGTCCTTGGAATAGCTCTAGTTCATCTAATTCCATCATTTCTTTGGTTAGGAAGTCTTTAACTTCTTCTGTAGTGTCTCTTACTGGAGACAGAGTCTTCTTTCCTTTTGTAGCCTCAGAACTGTCACCTATTTGATCTTCTTCTCTTCCCTTTGCCTCTTCTTCTTGACTTGCTTTCTCCTCTTTTCTTGCTTCTCCTTCAGTTCCAGAGTCTGCTAGGGGATCCAAAAGAGAGATATTTACTTCTTCAAGGACTTCCTCTTTTGGAGCAGAGGAGTCCAGGTCCTTAGTCATCTCCTCACCTAACTCCTTTGACTCTTCTACAAATTTCTTAGTAGGATCTTCCTTTGATACACTTAATCCTTCAACATTCATGGCAGAAGGTTCATCACTTATGTCCTCTATAGCAGGAAGATTGAATCTTTTATGTGCATTCTAGAGGATGTCTTTAGTCTCTTTTGCCACCTAATCAATCTCTCTAAGCATAAGCTTGTTCATTCTAGATTTGCTTCGGAACTCATCCTTGCAATCCTTGAAGATCATGTTCATTTGTTTAGGAGTGATGGAAGGATAGAGCTGAATAGCTATCTATTCCTGGATCTCTATATCCTTTTCCTTAGCATTGTCTTTTCTCATTTCAAGAACTTGCTCTAGGCTTTTGGGAATTAGTGAGATGATTTCAATGAATGCTTTATTATAGATATTCAAATATTTGACTGTAGCTTCCTCTAAAATTCTTTTGTCAGTGTCATTATATTCATCATAAAATTTTGTTATGGGCTACAGATTCCCATCTACAATGACTGCCTTGATGACATCATCAACAAAAGGAGTAGGCCTTTCAACAAATTCTTCTGCTTCTTCTTCCTTTTTTTCACTAGCAGAGGATTTCCTAGAAGTTTTCCTTTTCTTCTTCATTTTATTGATCTCTTCATCAATTTTAGTCTCTTCATCATCCTTTTGGCTTGTGTATGACCTTGTGGCCTTTGTCTTTGTTCTCTTTTCTCTTTTTCTGGATGTCTTTGCTTCCAGTTTTGAGGCTTTTGTGCTCTTAGAAGTGGCAGGTGCAAAGATCTTTGAGAATTTAGTCCAGGAGGGAGCTTGCACTGGAACACTTTCTTTTTCTACTTCTTGTCTTTCTTTCTCTGCTCTTTCTACCTTCTCTCTATTGGCATCAACTACCTCCTTTGATATGCCATATTTCTTGGCAATTTCCTCCACCTCTCTTCTCACTTTTCTTTTCATCTCCGGTTGTCTTAGCTCAACATGAATTTTCACACTCAATTCTTCAAAGGTTCCAAACCTTTCTGCCTTAGGGTCCTTAGGCTGACTTAGTAGGTGTTGGACATGCAGTTCCAAAATTTTCTCATCCACATCATATCCCATTGGCATAATCTAGACTATTCTGGGCTCTACTGCCTCCATTAGGTATTGATTAGTGTCTACCATGAAGGACACTATATCCTTGTATTTTTCAACTAGAGATTGGGGGATTCTCTCTCTAGCTTGCATCATGCCTTGGAAGTTTTTGAAGTAACCCCAGAGTGTTGTGCTTTGTGCCTTGGCATCACCAAGCCCATACATATAATCTCTGGTTTGTATGGCAACCAATCTGTCATTTTGCCATACCCAACCACTGGATCCGATTAGCTCATTCATATAGTAAAAGAAGAGACAAAGTATCAATCCACCGTACTTAAATGAATTCTTCTTATCCTTCTTTATTTTCTACGAATTCTCTAATAGTTGGTTTAGGAGAAGCTCGCAAAGATCATAATCAGCATTTTCCCTTAGCATCTGACAATTAGTGTATAGTGTTGTTCTAGATATAGAATTTTCCCTATTGGAGTGATATTTTATAACTAATTATCATAGAAGCAAATTTGATATCTGGATCTGTGATATCCTCAATTGTCATTGCTCTTTTATCAAATTTTGATCTGGTAGCCTCGCTTACAGTTTGGTTTTTGACTGATTTGAGAGTAGACAACCCACCGGATGAGTGCAATCCAATTATTACCCTAATGGCATCTTTTATGATCTTAAATGGCCTCATCAACCACATGAAGTTGTCATGCATTCTACTCAAAACATATTGGACCCATTCATCTTCTGCAAAATAGGGGAAATGGATGCAATGTCCATGATGCTTATCCCGGATGGCCTTGTATTGGGGTTTAAGTTCAAATGTTTCATCTATTAATTCCTTGTGATAGATATCCATCAGCTTGGATTCCCCAAATTCCTCAATGTTGGCATGAATATATACCCTAACATCTTCTACATGTAGAATCCCATGCGAAATGCTAGAGAATACGCATAGGGGATTAACTTCTAGGGATTTGTAAGTATGTTTCTTGAACTTAGGGCATGACCTATCAGTGATCTTAACAACATTTGGAGTAGCCATCTTTCAAAAGATTTAGAGAGAGATATTCAAGAGCAGAAATACCTTTTTACACTTCTAGGATTCACGATAGGAGTTGAAAAGATCACTGGTTGAATCAAATTCTATGGTTGATCCTTGAGAGGGTTGAAGCAATCTTGTTGCAGAGCTCCTTCTTTCTTCTTCTCTAATGCAAATGTGCAAATGATGAACAAAATAAACCTTTTATTTATGGACAAACCCTAATTCCATTTTACAATAAATGCACAACTTAAGTCATTTCGGTTGCCTTGTTCTCCTTGTTCTGAGAGAGATCTTTTCAAATCAATGAGATACACTTAGAATGATAACTTACAATGTATCTCCCTTTATCTAATCATTCCATCTAACCGTGGATCTAATTATTTCAATTTTGAATCATACCAGATTTAACTGTGAAAATCCTACTTTTGCCAGATGACTGTCAAACCGGATTAATCTGGGATGATTAACCTTTTCAAATTTCTTGTGGATCTTTGATATTTTGACCAAGGGTTATTTAGATGTTTCTTTGAGAGCCCTTTTAATCTGCAACTTTCCATGTGCCAATTTCAGGCACCAATTGATTGGCTGGAGGATTTTGTTTTCCTTTGTGACTCCCCCTAAGCTAGAGCTCATCTATTTAGTTTCCGGAAGGAATATTAGCACCAGATTCTGGTGTGGATCCATCCCCAACATTTTTTGTACTTCTCTTCACCCAAATCTTGTTCATCTCCCTTTGAACTTCATCCGCATTCACTTTTATTTTTCCTTTGTCTTGGTTTTGATTTTGATGCACCAGACCCTTTTTATCTTGATTCTTACTTCTGCAGAATTTGGCAATATGACCGGATCTTTTGCAATTGTAGCAAACAACATTTCTTTAAATATTTGACTGGTATCCTCTTTATCTGCATTGATTATCCATATGTCCCATTCTATTATATGCAGAGCATCTACCATTGAATGAATTGTTTATTTGCACATTTCTACATTCATGAGATTTGCGACCATACCTTTTACAGTTAAAACAATATCCGGAGAAGGATGAATTAGTCTGATTCATTCTTCTTCTGCACTGATTTTCTTTATGACCAAAGTTATTACAATTGTAGTAGTATCCATTGAAGGATGGATATCTTTGAGCATTTGGTTGCCTTACCAGAGGCCTTCTAGGCTCATTCCTTGGATTTCCTGATCCAGAGTTCTTCTGACCAAATCTGGAGCTTTCACCTTTCTCATATCCCAAGCCATGCTTGTCATCTACCCTCTTTTGGCTTTCAAGAAGAACTTCAAGTTGAACAGAGCTTATTTTAAATTTCTCTTTGTATTCATTTGTAGTCTGAAGATCCCTTTTAAGAGTGTCTATCTGATTGTCAAGTTGTTCTTCATTATCTCTAGCTTCTTCAAGATTAGATTCCAGATGCCTGATTATTCTATCCATTTTGTGGCAGTCTTCTGGCTTCTCCTTGAGAGATTATTTTAGATTATCTTCAATTTCTTGGGTGAATTTCATAACCCCTGATTCCATTTCATGTCTTACCATAATGACCTCTTTTGATAGCTTCTCACATAACTTGTTCTTCTCATTCAGATCTTCATCAGTATTATTGGCTTCACTTTGACTTGCTAATTGTTGAAGTAGTTCCTTTCTCATTTTCACAGAGATACTCAGTTTCTCCTTTAGTTCATTTATGAAATCATCAGCTTGTTTGAGTCTTTCCCTCAAGTTATTGACTTCAGAGTGAGATTGCTCAAGATCATCTAGGGCAGACTGAAGTTGTTCCCTCATACCATACATATCCATCGAGATTCCCAGATCTTCCTCAAGCTGTTAGGCTTTGTTTGGAGGAACTTATCTTTGAAACCAATTGTTGGAAACAAGGCAGATAACTAAGAGGGGGGGTGAATTAGTTATCTTAAATTTCTTAACTTTCTTTTCTTCTTTAACAATAGTGCAGTATCAAAACATATAAGCATAAATGAACATGAGAGCAGAAATGAAATCAACACACATAACACAAGGATTTTTATGTGGAAAATCTTGTTAAGGGAAAAACCACAGGGTGACTAACCCAAGATTGTATTCTCTGTTAAAAGAATAAGTGGTACAAAATAGCACTTGCCAATTAGGGATCACTGCTTGAGCACACTACTCATAAGAGGCTTACTGCCTACAAGAGACTGACTGTCTACAAGGTATATAGAAAGTAACCAGGTGTTTGAATTGATTGAACTAATCCCATATGCTGAGGTTTAGTTCTAGTTAGGCTCAATATATTGATCTACTGCACTTCATTCTTTCTCTTCTTAGTGCTGCTGTTCTATCACATACTAGATTTGTATAGTTGCATCCACACTACTCTCTACTTTTCTTCACACACACTATTCCACACCACACACACACTTTCATACCAAAATCCATCTGGTATATATATCTGCACCAAGGATTTCAACATCTTTCTAATCAGCATCTGGAATACTCAAGATTTTCTCAAACTCTAGTCTGTCGGCTGAATCCATGCTTACTAAGTGTTGCGTATCAAAGATATAGTTACAGAATTCATCAATCATGTCAGCCAACCATGAATGATCCCTCAAGAAACTTGATTACCATCAATTTCTCATCTAGATTAAGGTCTGATGCTCTGTCGGTTAGTTCTTCCACAGTCTACTCTGCCAAATAGGAACCCAACACTTAGGTGCTCATATCTTTTCACTCTTTCATCACCGGAGGCTCAATCTCTGGAATGTAGTAGTCATGGTACTCCTCTTGACTTCCCCAAGTTTGCACTTTGCTGAGATACTTCCTCTGAGAGATTTTGACTTGATTGTTGGACCTTGTTGCATGCTCTGTTCTTGCTCACCAGACCAAAACACTCTTCAATCTGACTTCCGGTAAAGACATACCATGTGTTACGGATGTGTGGAATGGACTTTATTGCCATCAATGACAACACTCATGAAGCCACACTGTGTCTCTTACCAACAACTTCCTCCTCTACAACACAAAAATCCATGACAAAGCAAAGCCCTATGTTATAAAAACTAAGTCATAAGCACAACAACATCAACATGCAAAAAGGAGAAAGAGAAGACGACGAGCTTACCTTGCATCTCAACAAGAAAACATTGAACCAAACAAACATGATCCTAACAATGAAAAACATGATGAGCAAGACAATAGTTGGGCTATGGTACCTTATGTCCCACTTTCCTCTAGAATTTGGGGATGGGAAGATGATGATGATTTACTTGATGATAAGACTTAGCCCCCGAAAGACCCTACAGGTAAGTATCTCTAACCCTTTATCTCTCTCATTATGTGCTTCTCCCATGATGTGTTATGTGTTGTTTAGGGCTCCTGGGATGACTTCAGATTCTCCTGTAAGGTCCAAGATACTAGGAGACTACCTCTATCATGACCTCCTTCTATTTGTATCATCATTCTTCTATATTGCCTCTCTCTGATTTCATTGTTGTGTGTTGTGTCTTGCAGACATATCGTTGCAGTTGGTGACTTGGGGGCACCCTCCTAAGACACTTGTTTCTCCTCTCTTATTTATTATTTCCTTTCCTCTAGTGTTTCCACCTAGTGGGCGTATGATGACAAACATTTATACTGATGCGAACCTAGTGTCCCTTTTCAGAGCAATAAAAAAATGGACTTGTTTCCTAATATGACGATGGGGTTGTATATCTTATCCAACACTTGGCTATTGGAAGCACTCATGCTTTTTGCGTAGTGAATTTAATGATGTTTTTATCTCATTTACAAATCTTAACAATACTACTACTCTATGTACCTTTGTTTGTCTTTAAATCTAGCCTCGGCGGTACTCGATTCGGAGAGCTTTGTGATATAGCCCCACGATTATGCTTGAACTCTGAATTTGTTGTATAAGCTTGGCTCTTTGTGTGGTTAATCATTTGCATTAATGTTGTTGTTTATCATGATTTTGTAGACACTAACATGTTTCTTGCAGGGATGTATTTGTGGGAACATTTGGTGATCGTAAAGTACATGTCACCTCCGGGGGGCATGGGCTTTGCAAAAGTCTATGTTCCCTTATGTGTTTTCTTCCTACCTTAATGTGCTTGATATCATTACATGATATGAACCACCTTAAGGTGGGGCCATATATAAGGTAAGTTGTCTATTATAGATGTTAGCAATGTGCTTGTCCTCAGGTGCAAACTAGTGCAATGAGTACTTCCTGCATCCTGAATTTGTTTGCAATCAACCAATCTATCTTGAAATCTATTATGTATGCCTCCTTTTCACCATAAGGCATCTCTGTGATGCGAGTGGGGTGGTATTCCATGCTTCCTTTTCACTATAGGGCATCTCTGTGATGTAGGTGGGGTTGCATTTTCAAAAGTCCTCTACGGAGGTGGGGAGTGGTTTTGTGACTAACTCAACCTTGGAGCCTGTCTTCGGTGATTGTTGTGGAAAAGCCCAATCATCGGTGTGTGCCTGTAATGTGCCTAAGATGGTGTTGAGCCTATAAATAGGAACACTCCATCACTTGTCTGTCATGTTTTCTCCATGTCTTCAAAGTGTGTGTGTGTGTTTGGTGTGCTTGCTTTGTTTGGCATGTCTATTGCCCCATATGTAGTCTACATTTTGGGAGGTTTTGTGTCTTGTGTATGTGTTGCCCCATATATATAAAGACCCGCGTGATGAGTGCATCATATATTATGGGAGGTTTGTTTACTTTCTAGTACTTGCATCAAGATTTCATATATATAAGAAAAAGAAAAGAAAAGATATCATGCCTATCTTCCATGCATTAATGTGTCTTCTATGCATTTACTGTATTCTCCATGTTCTGTGTGATTGTAACTATCTTCTCCGTGTTTTGCGTGCCTGTTACTATCTTCTATGTGATTGGCGTGTCTTCTCTGTGCTTAGTGTGTTTGTTGTGTTTGTGACTGTACTTTAATGCATGTATTGGCCTTGCATTTATATATACATTAAAGTGGGGGCTAAATGCAACATTGGAAAATGTTCCCTTGGGGCTTTTCCCTCATAAGGTTTAGCTCCCGGGTCTGTAGTGTGTATTTAGGACATCTTCATATTTTGGCATCCCGATGGAATGAGCCGTAGGTAACATGACAAATGGGACATAGGAGGACCCCTTGAGCTTGATCCTGCCCAAAATAAGGGGGGAGGACTTGGGTGCCCATGCCCTAGTCCTGCCCTATTTTGGGGCAGTCCCAATTTTTGGGTGTCAGCTTGTGACCGTTATTTGGGTCCTATGCCGACACGGTAAGTTTGAATTATGAAAATCTTTGCTAGAGTGTTTGTAGTTGCATATAAAAGCATGTTTATGTATTCATTTGTAAACTAGATTTCAATTAGAAAATTAGAAAGCTATTGTGTTCTCAAGGTGATTCAAGGCTTTCATTGTGTTACAAGAGCAAAATTGTGTGGTTTATGTGTTTGTGTTTGCAGATTTGAGCATCCATTCCATCATGGAATGAAGAGTATCTTCATCCATGAGATCTTCACTACAAGGTGACATTATATTATGTTTTTATCATCATTTCCTTTGGTTTTTGCGTCTACCTCACAAGGGCATGCACCCTTTATCTAACAATGGTTTTCAGAGACTTAAGTGTCCTCCGAGGTTTGACTGAGGCAAGCCTCTAAACACCACAACCCCCTCCCAAAGTTTTCATGGTTGCAAGTTACAAGTTGCAGAGCTAGACAAAGTGAAGTTTCAAGAAGGCATCTTGAAGTGTCAGAATTGCAAAACAGAAGGAAAAACAACATCCTAGACTTGGGCACCCACTCATTAGTCCTCCAACTTCTATGATGGGAAAATCTCTGGAACAACAGGGAAGACTTGCAGACTGAGTTTCTATATCTGGACAAAAATTAGGGCATTGGACTTGGGCACATGCTCCTTAGTCCTTGAATTTTCCACCTCAGATCCCCAAAAATAGGCACTTTGTGATTTGATATTTTACATCTCTCTACAAGAGCTTTTTCCATTATTCATTAGTTTATTGCCGTATTTACATAATTAGGGTTTTAATGGTCAATTAAGCATATGAGAAGGAAAATTGATAATTAAACACCCTAATCCAAGCTTCCCTACATCTCACAGTGAACTAGGGTATGATAGTACTTTGTCACTCAACCTAAGATCCTTGAATGTATAGGGTGAAAGGAGGATTCAAACATCTAAAAACACTAAATTAAGTAATCCCAATTTCGCCCTAAAACACATCTGTCGTTATGGTATCCCATCCACTCTTGTCATTGATAATGGCAAGCCATTTGAAAACCATGATGTTCATACCTTTGTAAGAAATTCCACATTCAACATCATTGGTCTACTCCATACTATTGCCAAGGTAATGACCAAGTCGAGGTAACTAATAAAACCTTACTCAAACTCCTCAAGAAAGTTGTCAATGAAACTGGTCGTGATTGACATCTCCACATGCATCCTACCCTTTGGGCCTACCATACTAGCATCTGCACTCCTACAAGAGCCACTCCATACTCCCTTGTCTTTGGAGCTAAAGCTATCCTACCAATTGAGATTGAACTACCCTCATTACGCATATCCTTGCATAATGTTATTACTGAGGAAGAATATCGTGTTGTACTTCTCCAAGAGTTAGAGATATTGGATGAACGATGCCTCAACACCTTGAATCACCTCCAAGCATATCAGAATCAACTTCACATGTCCTATAACAATAAAATCTATGCTAGAGAGTTTGCAGTAGGAGACTTGGTCTTGAAAGAAACTTAAAGGAATATTTTAGAACGAGACAAGAGAGGGAAGTTTGAGCCTAATTGATTGGACCCCTATGTCATCATAGCTAAGTATGGTTTAGGAGAATATCCCCTCTCTGCCCTTGAAGGAGAAGAGTTTGAAGAACCTATGAACATCATCCACCTAAAGCAGTTTTACAGTTAGTCCACTAAATACCCCAAGTCAAAAATACAAAAAAATAAAAATCCAAAAAAATCAAAAAATTAAAAAATCAAAAAATCAAAAAAGCAAAGATAAATAATCCATCCTATGGTGAAAAGCAATTCTCGTGGCACCTTGGGCAATTTCCATGATGAAAACTTGTTTATAGGCGTCATCTGTAGGTTCAAACCTGGATCCATTACCCAAATCATCCTCTCAACATCACTTCATCCATTCCAAATTTTCCATCCACCTCATCCATTATCCATTGACCCCATCACCTAATCTCCAGAACAATCTTGCTACCTAAGCTTCCAATCATGAATTCCATTATCCATCATTCCCAAAATATCCATCCTTCCCTATATATGTTGTGCAAGAAACTAGTAATAGAAAAGAAGAATTCCTACCTACCATAATACCCATCATACTTCTATATCCCTCAATCCCCCCTTATCCTGGTTCCTTCTGTGGTTTTACATAGATATCACATCTATGCACTGCCAAGTCACCCAGCTAGTTCCTTATCCCCTTTCATCCTCCCTTGACCCTAAACCCTAAACCCTAGTTCCTTTCATGGTTTTCACATAAACATCACATCTATAAACTACCACTTCAGCTAGCCAGTTACCCTATTCCCCTTTACCCACCTAAGCCTCACTTGACCTCGGTCCACTGCGATGTCCCCCACATAATTACCATCCCACAACCCCTCTCTTAATCACACAACCCCTTGACCATCCCATCATTCTCCAAATCGTGATTCTTATAGTTTGAATATGGTCTAAGCACTCTATCCCCCACCATAACACCCCAACCCTTTATCCAACCATCCTATTACCTATCCCCCCTTCTTCCACCTTTTTTTATTATTACATCCAACAAAAGAATGAGTAACCCTTACCCACTCCCACAACCATGCACCTCGATTCATTTTCATCACTTCATCTAGCCAGCCACCCTCTCTATCATATCCATCTCTACTGTGGTTTTCATACATGGTACAATCTAAAAAGTGACACTTCCACCCTTTTAGCTGCTATCACCCATCCCTATTGTGGTTTTTATACCATGATATGGTCTGAAAATTGACAATCCCATCCTCTAAACCAAAATCCATCCATCTACATGATCGTATCCCTATCCCCATTTCATCAATTTAGCTAGAACTACATATCATCATCACCTAGTTCTTAATGTGCCTTAATCCCGTGGATACAGGGCAGTCTAGATCATGAAGTATCCAGTACATAGGTACATAAGATGCACCCATCCAACCCTATTTGGATGATCCCATTCTCCTAAGATTGTTGATTACACTTGATCTACACATAATATATTCATTAAGCATACTAGCAAAGCATAACATTTTCATAAAAAAACATCAGCTACCAAATTGACTTTTCCACAACTTATGGCCTATATCCCCCCTTATGCTTTAGTTTATCCTCATCATCCATCGATTCCTATCCTATAGATGCATCCTTCGTACAATGGGCAAAATCCTCGATACTCTATACATTTTGGCAAGAGATATAATGGTTGTATATTTTGGTCAATTAGTCTTTTAGTTTTTTATTTTTATCTTGTGTCATATTCTTGGATTATTTCAAAGCTACCTTGATCTCATTATATCATGGTATCATTGCTTTTGTATGTTGTGCTTGTGTGAGTTTCTCATTACTCCTCTATAGTATTCATATATTGTGAATAGCAAGGTCGGTTCTATCATACTATCCCCCTTTTACATCTAAGGTTCCTCATACCTTTTGTGTACTAAGGTATTATTCTTTGGATCTCCCTCGCTCATCTAGACAAGGTTGTACTATCGTGGGCATGCATGGGTTCATCCTATTGTTTGTAGTGTCAAGTCCTATGCATAGATGCCTTGTTACCTTGGTTCCACATACCCTGGTGGATAACACCTCATGCTATATCAATAGTAGTGCTCATATTTATTTACAGAATTTCCTAATACATGCTATCATCCCTTTATCCTACATATACATCCACATCACCATCATCCTATCCTATAATTATTCCTTCAAGATTCATCATCTAATTTCTTCTACCTAATTCAACCACCTACTCCTTTGCTCATGCTATGACCATGTTTAGGGATTTGGTATTATTATCAACCAAATCAATCACAACACCTCATAACCATACCGTTGCATTAATAATTTATGATGTGTCACTTTCATTATCCATTCATTAATATATATTTATTAATCTGAACATTTATTCTTCAATTCATCACTTTGCATTTTCATTATCTATTCATTGATATATGTTTATTAATCTGAGCATATATTATCTATTTCATTGCATTTTGATTAGTCCATTTATAATATATGTTTATTAATCTAAGCATATATTATTCATTTCATTATCATTATCCATCCATTACTATATGTTTATTAATTGGAGATTATATTATTCATTGCATATCATTATCCATCCATAATATATATTTATTAATCTAGGAATCTTTTCATTTATCCATTTACCATTTACACATCATTACATTATCATGTTACCCATCATTACATTTTACATACATCTCATATCAAACATGCATAACATCATACATCTATCATAGTCCATATATAACGTGCTACATCCTACATACCATGGTCATAATCATCATCATAATACACACAAGTATCTATGTCATTTAATCCATACATCATAACATAAATAAACACAAATAACATATCATAAATTCCATGAAATCATCTTGCATTCATACTTATCAATCCATAACATCATAATCATCAACCACATTATGCATATCATCATACATAAACATCATAAGATATATCAACATCATGCATAGATATCATGAGCCATATCATATCCATACACATCAATAAATGTATATAGTCCATCGCTCCAATGTCCCATCTCATATATACACAAAAAATGATCGTGATATTGATGCAAATATGTGCCTAATTGGTGTTGTCATTGATGTCAACATATCTTTGTTGTCATTGGTGTCAATTGTATCTTATTCTATGACTTGTTTAGAAGACTTGTATGTTGAGGATATTGAGAAAATTATCCTCTCTAGAAGAAACAAGTGAGTTACATATCTCTCTGTCAGAGACAGTGAAGATAGTGCAGTTCAGTGAAGTAGATTGCTCCGCATTCCCAGTGAGATGAAGATCATAGTCTACAGATTAAAGGGTCTGTAGAGGATTGCCTGAAGTTACTGATGAGTGCCAAGTTGCACTCATGAAATACATCTTTTTACCTCACTTTTTCTCCTTCCTGAATACATCTTTCCTAATGACTGCACCCAAATAAGCTTGCAAGATCATTCCATTTTATGATAAATTGAGATAGATTACTTAAGATTATAATTTTTGATTGAGTGGCTAATGTGCATGGAATTGATGGAAAAATGCAGAAACTTCTCTCTTTTTGAATCAACAGGTGTAGATGCCGGGAACAACAATTTTGTACATCTCCAAAGATAGTCTTCAACGATCTCTAGAGACAATACCAGAGTACCATGACACCTGAAGTTTTGAAGTAAGGAGGAAAGACATCTCTGGAGCTCTAAGAAAGCTACAGACATCTCCAGAGCTATAGAGATATCTCCAAAGCTACAGGCATATCTCCGGAGCTGCGGACAAGAATAGTTAGCTCTGGCACCTCCTGAGAGCAGGGCATATTTCCAGCATAGCTGCTGACCAAGCACTCTCAGCAGTGGTCATAATACCCCTCATTTCACTCAAATCGTCACCTGAGTGGTGAAGGGTCACCTTTAGTTAAACTACTGGAGTTTTTATCTCTTCAAAGTTTTTGCATAAGTTACGGATAAGAACTGATTCAATACCCATATTTTTAGGGCCTCAATGCCCAGATGTATTAAGACTCAAACTTAGATTCTGAGTGGACTTCTGTTCCACTCAAGTCTACTTTTATTTGCATGATTTTCTTTCATAGTTAAACAGCAAGTGTAATAAAGAAATGGATGTCATCTCATAGAGGAACTGATAGATAAGATCAGTTATAGGTCATCACTCATTTTGATATATATATACTTGTAGAAACAACAGAAGATATACAATGATGGAAAAAATTCTGATTCTTGGTAATTTTAGTTCTGTGATATCAATATTCTCTTCATGAATGTGAAGTAAATGGATTTGGGTTGAACTTAGTTGTGATCTTCTTTTGTGCTAATTTTCTATTGTAGCCTTTAGCCCTAAGGATGTGGAGAAAGGGCCCACTCTCACCACGTAGGCGAAAGGCTAGTACCATTGCATTATTACTTTAGATTTTGTTGTGAAAAGTATTTATTGATTCTAATAGATAGATGCATGTTATTGTTTTCAAGATTGATTTAAGTAATTTCTTATTTTATTCTATTTTTAGCATTTATTAAATTCATTTAGTAAGTAGATGGGCTAATCTTTTCAAATCAGTAGAAGCAGTTCAGGTTAGTCAGGGAAACTGATAACTATAGGATCCCTAGTTGCAAATAGCTGAGGACACAGCCCCTAGATTATTGACATCTGAAAACAGATTAAATGATGAGGTGCAATGACATCTCACCATTTTTGGCACTGTTGTCGGGGACCTATTGTGTTAATTAGGGAAACTGAGTTAAAACATTTTTTAGGACAAATCTGTGTGGTTAGAGCTAGAGATTCGAAAGGAAGGTATATAAAGCAAACACCCCAACAAACCATAGGTGAAAGTAGTGGGGTGGTACAAGGTCTTGTTGAGGAGAGAAACTTAGAGCCTACTTTAGAAGCTGCACCTCAAAATAGTAATCCCTTAGATCCTCCAAATATTCCACTTGCGAATTATATCCAAGAATTACAACAAAAGTTTCAGGCAGATCCTTTAATAGAACCTTAAGAAGAAGAACTAGTACTAAACATGGAAAATGATAATCATGGGGAAGAGGAAAATCAAGCTCCTAGAACCTTCTCATATCCTATTCTTTTGGCTGCTGGAGACAATGCTCCTATGAAGAATATCTCACTAGCACACTTGCCAAATTTCAGAGGACTTTCTTCTGAGGATCCAAATTAGTTCTTTTTCAAATTCAAGGTAATCTGTCAGACTTATGATTATGGATCAGATAACTAGAAACTCAAACTATTCCCTTCAACTCTAAAAGATTCTATGATGAAATGGTTTATGGGTTTACCCCAGGATTCTATCTATTCTTGGGATTAGATGGAAATAGAGTTTTTGGAAAAATACCAAGATTACTGCAGATCCAGTAATAAAAATGAAGAATTGTTTAAAATTAGGCAGAGGGAGGAAGAATCCTTAGAGGACTATGTGGATAGGTTTAACTTTACCTTGAGAAGGTATGGTACTCCAGTAGATCACTTATTGGCCAGAACCCTATTTGTAAAAGGATTAGATAAAGAATCAAAACATGCACTAGACCTAATGGGAAAAGGGAACATCAACAAAATGGGAATACCTGATATAGAAGAATTATGTAGGAACTATTCTAGAACCCAAGATGGAGTGAGGTCATCCAAAACCTTTAAAGGGAAGAATGAAATAGGACAGTTAATGGAAGAGATTGCAAATCTAAAAACATGCATTTTGGTCCAATTAAATACCACATTGGATGGGATTCAATAAAAAATAGAACAATTGATCAAAACAAAGCAATTGAACCACTCTCCATCTATTGTCCTAGGTGTAGAAACAAACATCTATTGAGAGAATGCCCTTTGGACAAATCAAAGATTTGTCAGATCTATGATAAGGAACATCCTACCAGTCAATGTAGTCAACTTCCAGACTTGAAAAGATTGAGTAAGAAGAATGTTGTAATAGAAGAGGAATTAAACTATGTGGGACAAAAACAAGCTGGGAATTTTCCTTATAATCAGTACCCAAACCAGCCCTCTTACAGGGGTCCTTCTAATTGAGGAAATAATCAGTGGAATCCAACTTGGCATGGGCCTCAAAATAACTCTCCTTGGGGACAATAGGATTGGCCAAGTCAACATTGGCAAAACCAAAATTGGCAAAATCAGCCTTGGGGAAATCAACAGTGGCCACCACAGTTTGGATCACAAAACATGCAACCTCAATGGGGTTCTCAATAGGGATATAATCAACAATACCAAGGACAACCTAGACATTTCCAACCTCAACAACAAGCTTTACTAACTAGACCCTCCAACACTCAAGGTCAATTACAAAATGAACCAGTTAGCCAACCACCTTTACCAGCTCAACCTATACCAAACCCATGGAATAAATAGGGAGCAGCTATTTACATGACAGAGCAAGAAAATATGGCTAGAATTAATGCAATATATTCAAATAACCTCTAGTTGCGTTCTGGGAAAGCATTCCCAAGACCGTCTCCTCCAACTATAGTTGAAGTAACCAATGATGAGGAACCTAAAAATTAGTCCACTCAACCCCAGGAGGAGATTACTAATGAAAAAATGCTAGAAGAATCATCCTTGGACAACTCTGGAGTTGCTCCTAAAAGACCGACTCCGGAGTTCATTCCTAAACATAGTTCTGACAAGAGATCCGGAGATGGAAAAACTAGCACCATACCCAGAATGACTTAAATAGAATGTTCCCTAGATAAAGATCTTACAAAAATAAATCCAAACTAACCTGGAATCAGAACTGTTACAAGAAATCAAGCAACTAAACATTGAAATTCCTCTTCTCTAGGCAATCAGAGATGTACAAGAACTAAATCAGTTCATTAAACAGTATTGTATCAAAATGCAGGGCAGGAAGAAAAACTTTCCCTCCACAATACAGGTGGAAGGAAAAGTGGTAGATCTATTGATGGGAGAAATTCTCCTTCCAAAATATGGAGACCCTGGAAACCCTGTCATAACTATTTTCATCTTAGGGGTAGAAATTTCAAATGTTCTGGTTGATTTAGGAGTAGCAATTAATGTGATGACAAACCACACAATGGACAAATTAGCTCTATCAGGTATCCAATCCACAACTACAATTCTTCAACTTGCTGATCAGTCAATAACTATTCCAAAAGGAGTAATCACTGATGTACCAGTTGTGATAGATTCATGGGATTTCCAGTGGACTTCTTGATATTAAAACTTAGAAACCAAAGAAATGCTTATCCACTGATCTTAGGAAGACCATGGCTGGCTACAACAGCAGCATCTATTGATTGTCAAACTGGGGATATGGTCATTTCCAATGGGATAGATCTAAAGAAATGATGAAGGGGGTAAATCACAAAACACACAACAACAAAAATTGAACACAGAAAATAGAACTTTCTTTTATTGATCTGGGCAACTCATTACATTACAGAAGCTTAATTACAATCAGAGGAATCAATCCTCCACAAGCTGCAACAAACTACAGCTTCTTGTCACAAGACTCTAGAATCACTTGCCTTCTGTAACCCCAAATCAGTTAGGGTTTCTGTTTTCCCACCTATTCTTGACTCTACGCTTGCCCCCTTAACCCCTACTACCCTAAGGGTTCCCAAAAATGGTTATATATAGCCCTTTTTGGCGACCACCAGCTTAATTTCGAAATTTGCATCTCCTTCCAAAAATAGGTCAACTTCGCGGGGCCATAACTTTCGATCCGACCGTTGGATTTTCAATTATAATACCTTTTCGGAAAGCTCTTAAAAAGATGGAGCAGCAAGTAGTACCGATAGATAGACTACTTGGGTTTCCCACCAAATTCTGGGTCCATCCGGAGCCTCTAAGTGCCTCAAATTTGACTTTGAATATTTCAATAGGATTTTTGGAATTAAAAATTTTAATAGCTCACAAATGACAAATGATATTGACATGATTTCTTCACCATTAGCTTCAATTCACCATTCTAGAGGTCTGTGTAAGATTTTGTATCCATCCATGCACAAATGCAAACTTACTAAAAATAGTAACCCTGCCAAATTTAGCCTTTATTGAAAAGAAACAACATTTTTTTTTGTTGATGCAAGATTGCTCTTACACCCTAGATGCTCCTGCATTAGACACCCGGGGTAATTTGAAAAGTGACCCTGTCACTTCTCATGTGTTAGAGGGAAACCAAAATGATTAACCTTAGTCTCAGATAACCATGATGAATCTTCAATAGGCCTTCCTTTCCATTTCACCAAGTATTCTGTATACTGCCTGTTTCTTGTACTTTTACCCACATGGCTATCCAGAATGCCCTCTATCTCCTCCTTCTCTGAAGTAGATGCTGGAATGTCCCACTGTGTTCCTTTATCAAGTCCATAATCATGATACTCTGTCAGATCTGAAATGTTGAACACTGGTGAAATATTGATGTCATCAGGCAACTCTATCTCAAATGCATTTCCTGAATTATGCTTCTTCAAGATTCTATATGGTCCAAATTTCCTCATCTTTAGCTTATTATATGTACCAACTGAAATCTTTCTTTTCTCAAGTGAACCATGACTTCATCACCCTCCTGAAACTCCTTATGCCTCCTCTTCTAATCTGTCGTAGCCTTGTACTAAGAATTCATCTTATGGATATGCTTTCTTACCTCTTCGTGCAAATTCTTCATGTGCTCAGCAAAATTTTCAGCTTTAGCACTAGTCTTCTCCCCCTTATCCATCCTCCTCAATTCGGAAGCAATTCTTGGGCTACTCCCATACACAACCTAGAATGGAGATTTACTTGTGCTCCTATTGACAGAATTGTTGTAAGAAAATTCTGCCTGTGGTAAAATCAAATCCCATCCCTTGGGCTTATCTCCTACTAAGCATTGTAGCAGGTTACCCAAACTCCTATTCACCACTTCTGTCTGTCCATTAGTCTGTGGATGGTGTGCAGAACTGAACTTCAAATCTATCTTCAACTTCTTCCACAATGTCCTCTAGAAATAACCAACAAACTTGGTATCTCGATCTGAAACTATGCTCTTAGGTAGACCATGTAGTCTCACCACCTCCCTGAAAAATAACTCTGCAATATGAATAGCATCATTAGTCTTCTTGCAAGGAATAAAATGTGTCATCTTTGAGAATCTGTCCACCACCACAAAAATGGAATCATGTCCTCTTTGTGTCCTTGGTAAACCAAGAACAAAATCCATACTAATATCATCCCACGGCTTCTCTGGTGCAGGTAATGGCTGGTATAGACCTGTGTTCTGACTTGCTCCTTTTGCCATCTAACATACTCTGCAACTCTGCACGAATTTCCTCACATCCTGCTACAACTGTGGCCAATAATAATTTTCACCAACAATAGCAATGGTCTTATCTGGACCAAAGTGTCCAGCCAATCCTCCACTATACTTCTCCTTTATCAAATTCTCTCTCATGGAACTCCTCGGAATGCACAACTGGCTTCCTCTAAACAACATGCCATCTTGGATTATGAAATCCAACCATTTTGTCATGTCCAAAGTAACAGGTTCCAAACAAGCTTTCTAGGCCTCTGCAAAATCTGGATCTTCAGGATACAAACTTTTGAGCTCATCGAACCCAACAACCTCTATCTTCATTTCTGTCAACAAATTTTGCCTTCTGCTCAAGGCATTTGCAGCTTTGTTGGACTTCCCACTCCTATGCTTCAAAACAAAAGTATAGCTCTGCAAAAACTCAACCAATTTTAAATGCCTTTGGTTCAACTTTCCTTGACTATTAAGATACTGCAAAGCCTGATGATCAATATATAAAACAAACTCCTTTGGCAACAAATAATGTCTCTATTTCTTCAAAGCCTGAACTATTGCATAAAATTCCTGATCATAAATAGAATACTTTTTCTTGGCATCATTAAGCTTCTCACTAAAATAGGCAATGGGTTTACCTTCTTGACTTAGAACAGCTCCTATACCACTACCACTAGCATCACAATCTACCTAAAATACCTTATTGAAATCTGGAAGTGCCAACACAGGTTGTTCTATGACTTTCTGCTTCAATGTATCAAAGCTCCTGTCTGCTCCTTAAGTCCATCTAAACTCTTTTCTATCCCCTCTCATTGTCTCAGTTAAGGGTGCACAAATGCTACTAAAATTCCTGATAAACTTCCTGTAAAAACTTGCCAAACCATGAAAAGATCTTACCTCTGTTGCACTCCTTGGCGTAGGCCATTCAATGATAGCTCTTACTTTTTCTGGGTCCATCTTAAGACCTTCCTCTGAGACAACAAATCCCAGGTATACCAACTCCTTCTTTGCAAAACTACATTTCTTCAGATTAATCAGCAACTTCTCTTCCCTTAGCTTCTCTAGAACTCTTCTGATATGCATTAGATGCTCATCCCAAGTCTTACTGAAAATCAAAATATCATCCAAATAAACAATAACAAAACTTCCTAAAAATTCCTTTAGTACCTCGTTCATGAGCCACATGAATGTGCTCGGTGTATTGGTTAGCCCAAATGGCATGACTAACCACTCATACAAACCCTCCTTTGTCTTGAAGGCTATCTTCCATTCATCTCCTTCTCTGATTTGAATCTGGTGATACCCACTCTTCAGATCAATCTTTGTGAAGTACTTGGCTCCACTCAAACAATCCATTATGTCATCCATTCTCGGCAATGGAAATCTATACTTGATTGTGATCTTGTTGATGGCTCAGGAATCTGTACATATCCTCCACTCTCCATCTTTCTTTGGTGCTAGTACTGTAGGTACCGCACATGGACTTAGGCTTTCCCTTATCAGTCCCTTCCTTAACAGCTCGTGAACTTGTATGTTCAACTCTTCATTCTCTATTGGAGTCATTCTGTGGGCTGCCTTATTTGGCAAACTAGCTCCTGGTATCAAATCTATTTGATGACTTATCTTCCTCACTGGTGGTAAACCTTCTGGTACATTATCAGAGACAATATCTTGAAATTCTTCCAACATTTCTGAGACTTCTGCTGGTACATCTTCACATTTCTCTTGACTGATCTTAGGAATCAATGCAAAGCAATGACGCTCATGCTTCATACCCTCCAAAAACTTTCTACCATCTACCAGGAAAATTCTAGCAGTACTACATACCTTTTCTTCCACCTCCTTCGAGGGCTTCAACTTATGACGTACTCCATCCTTTGTTAGGGAGTATGTGTTTGCATAGCCATCATGGACAACACTCCTATCATACTGCCACGGCCTCCCCAATAGCATATGACATGCATCCATCGGTATGATATCACACAGCACCTCATCATGGTAGTCACCAATCTTGAACTTCACTAAACACTGCTCATTGACCAAAGCTCTATGGTCCTTCTACAACCATGCAATCCGATATGGATGCGGATGCTTTCTTCTTGTCAACCATCTCCTCTGAAACAAGATTATCAGTACTTCCACTGTCAATAATAATATCACAACACTTACCTTCACATTTGCACCTTGTGTGGAATAAACTCTTCCTCTGATTGGGTTCTTTCTCCTCATTTAGCAAGGTTCTTCTGACAACTAGGGTTTCTCCCCTTTCAGCATCTTCAGAATGCTCAGAATGTGCATCTTCATCTACATGTACAACTCGTGCATTGCCTTCAGGCCTTCTATTTGTTCTTCCTTGATGTTGCAGACACTCATATGCTCAATGCCCTTCTTCTCCACATTGGAAACAGGTTCCTCTGAAATCTTCTCTTCTAGGTCCTTGCCCAGGCCTGCCTCTTCCCCTTCCTCTTTGCTCACCATTGTTCTAGTCACGAGGGCAGTAGGTATTATCTCTTCTCTAATTTTGATTGGTGCCAGCTTCTTCACTTTTCTTTGCATCTTCATTTTGGCCCCCATAGGGTCTTCCACCAGTCCTTCCGCCTTGACCTCTTCCCCTTTGCTTGCTGTCAAATCTTTTATTTAGCTTCTCTTCCACCTTTAGGGAAAACTGGTATGCATCTTCTATGGTGGTCATTCTGACTAGGCTCAGCTCCTCTTGAATACTCGGCCTCAACCCATTAATGTAATGGGCTACCTTCTCCTTGTTGGGCTCTGCATGGCCTGTCCTAATAGTAATTTTATAAAACTCTTCTGTATACTCCTTAACAGACTTGTTACCTTGCTTCAATCCTTGTAACTTCTTCAGCAACTCCATCTCATAGTCCATAGGAATGAACTGCTTCTTCAGTTTCTCCACCATTCGATCCCATCTGGTGATCTTTCTTTTTCCTCTTCTGTTCCTTTCTAATTGGACCTCCTTCCACCAAATATTGGTGTGGCCCTTCAACATTGTTTTTGCAAACTTAACCCGATCTGGGTCCTCCACATCTTCATACTCAAAATACTCCTCCATGTCATTGATCCAATCAATAAGCTGTTCTGGATTCAAATCTCCAGAATATGTAGAAATTTCGATCCTAGGCCTCTTTCCGATCTTTGAAATTGCCCTCAACAATCTAACTTCTGCAGGATCTCCCGCAGCTTCTTGTTCTTCCTCAGATAGCTCTTCTTCAGCTTCATCTTTGCTTTCCTCTCTCCTTCTCGGCTCGAACCCTCTTCACAACTCCTCTTGCAATGTATCAATTTGTCTTTGTAGGGCTCTAAAACCCTCTTCCATCAAAGCATTCCTCCCACCACAGTTTCTTCGTGGAGGCATCTTGATCTATGCAACAAACCCACAACCTCAGGTCCTGGTGCAAACTGCCTCACGATCAGCGATCTGTCTACACACTCAGGAACCCTTGCTCTGATACCACTTGATGAAGGGGGTAAATCACAAAACACACAACAACAGAAATTGAACATAGAAAATAGAACTTTCTTTTATTGATTTGGGCAACTCATTACATTACAGAAGCTTAATTACAATCAGAGGAATCAATCCTCCACAAGCTGCAACACACTATAGCTTCCTGTCACAAGACTCTAGAATCACCTGCCTTCTGTAACCCCAAATTAGCTAGGGTTTCTGTTTTCCCACCTGTTCTTGACTCTACGCTTGCCCCCTTAACCCCTACTACCCTAAGGGTTCCCAAAAATGGTTATATATAGCCCTTTTTGGTGACCACTAGCTTAATTTCGAAATTTGCATCTCCTTCCAAAAATAGGTCAACTTCGCGGGGCCATAACTTTTGATCTGACTGTTGGATTTTCAATTATAATACCTTTTCGAAAAGCTCTCGAAAAGACGAAGGAGTGCCAAGTAGTACTGATAGGTAGACTACTTGGGTTTCCCACCAAATTTTGGGCCCATCTGGAGCCTCTAAGTGCCTCAAATTTGACATTGAATATTTCAATAGGATTTTTGGAATTAGAAATTTTAATATCTCACAAATGACAAATGATATTGACATGATTTCTTCACCATTAGCTTCAATTCACCATTCTACAGGTCTGTGTAAGATTTTGTATCCATCCATGCACAAATGGAAACTTACTAAAAATAGTAACCCTACCAAATTTAGCCCTTATTGAAAAGAAAAAACTTTTTTTTTTTTGGTTGATGCAAGATTGCTCTTACACCCTAGATGCTCCTACATCAAGAAAATATCTCTGTATCCTCCAGCTAAACCATCAATGCATTATACAGGAAGAGTATGGGTGGATGAGCCAGAGAACAATGACAACAGTGCCTCAGTAGCTATGGTGACCATCAAGGAACATCTTAGAGAATTAGAAGAAGAAGTATACTATGATACAACAGAAGATTTTACTCACATCCTAATCAATAAGTATGTGATGGAACTCGCCCAAGACTCTAAGAGAGAACTTCTTACTTCTTCTCATTGTACCCTCGCCAACATCATTCCTTGTGGGGAAACCTTTTACAGAGACTTAGCCACTTTCCACATGTTGCTTCCACATTCTTGTCCTCTCAATACCATGACTCCAATGTGTAGATTAACTACATCTATGGATCAAATCACAAAATAGGTCATGATTCTACCAGGGAAAACACTTAACATCAATACTCATTTAACAACCAATTAGGAAGAAAAACTCATCCAACTTCTAATTTCCCATTCAACATCTTTTGCTTGGGAATACCAAGATATGAAAGGTATACCTCCTGAGATCTGTACCCATCACATATACACAGAGGATGTTAAACCTGTCAGACAACCCCAGAGAAGATTGAATCCTGCTTTAAAGGACATTGTCAAAATTGAAATAGAAAAATTACTTCAAGCAGGGTTCATATATCCAATCTTAGATAGTCAATGGGTTTCACCCCTTGTCATAGTGCCTAAAAAGAATGGGAAATGGAAGGTGTTTATTGATTACAGAGAACTCAACAAGGCCACAAAAAAGGACTACTTTCCCTTACCATTCATTGACCAAGTTCTAGACAACCTTGCTAGGAGAAAGTATTTTTCTTTTCTTGATGGATTCAATGGGTATAATCAAATCCAAGTAGCACCTGAACATCAGGATAAAACCACCTTCACCTACTCTTGGGGAACTTTTTCTTACAAAGTTCTTCCCTTCGGACTATGCAATGCCCCAACTACATTTCAAAGACTTTTTTTAGCTATATTTGATGAACTAGATAATAAATGCATGGAGGTATATATGGATGACGTTACTATGTATGGGGATAATTTTGAGGAAGCTCTCACAAACCTTAAGAAAGTATTGAAATGCTATTAGAAAAATCAATTATCCCTCAGCCATGAAAAGTACTTTATGATGCTTGAGGAAGGAATTGTTTTAGGACACCACATTTCAGCAAAGGGGATCAAAGTGGATCAAAACAAGATAGAAGTGATAACACAACTGCCTTCACCTAAAAATTAGACAGATGTTAGAAGTTTTCTGGGTCATGCAGGCTACTATAGGAGGTTCATAGAAAATTTCAGCAGAATAGCTGCCCCCCTATTTACCCTGCTTAACAAAGACACATAATTTCTATGAACAGAAGAATGTCAATCAGCATTTGAGATCTTGAAAGAGAAGCTTACTGTCACACCAATTTTAAGAGGACCTAATTGGACTTTGCCATTTCTCATACAGACTGATGCTTCAAATGAGTCCATTGGGGAATTTTTAGGACAAAAAGAGGAAGGAGAAAATATGCATGCTATTTATTACATCAGCAAAAACCTTACCTCTGTAGAAAGAAACTACATAACAACTGAAAAAGAATTCTTGGCAGTCATCTATGCTATAAACAAATTCAGGCATTACATCACTAGATATAAGATATTTGTAGACACTGATCATGCAGCCATCAAGTACCTAATGAATAAACTAGTAGTGGGTGCAAGGATCATCAGGTGGTTATTGCTATTGCAGGAATTTGATATTACCATAGTTGATAATCCAGGAAAGTCTAATTTGGTTGCTGATTTTCTGTCAAGATTGCATACAGGAGGAGAAAACCAACCAATGGAGGACAAGTTCCCAAATGAACATCTTTTTTTTATATCCTCTACTCCACCTTGGTTTGCTGACACAGCTAATCTTTTAGCTACAGGCTTGTATCCATCCCATTTTACTTCAAAACAAAGAAAACGTTTGGTTAAAGAAACTTTATCTTACAAATAGTTGAATGGTTTACTATTTAAATGTGGTCCTAATTTCATTCTACGTAGGTGTTTAAAGGCTGAAGAGATTTTTGATGTGTTGAGAGCATGTCATGATGAACCATCTGGTGGCCATTACTCCTTCCACAGGACAGTCCACAAGATCCTCAGAGCTAGTTACTACTAGCCCTCTCTTCATAAAGACACAAAGAAGTATGTGCAGCACTGTGACCAATGCCAAAGGATGGGATAGCCAACCTTTACCTAGGATATGTTACTTCATCCTCAAGTCATAATGGAACCATTTGAGCAATGTGGTCTAGACTTTGTGGGACCAATTTCACCACCACCATCAGGCAAGGAGTACATTCTAGTATGCACAGACTGTTACTAAGTGGGCTGAGGTTCAAGCATTATAGTTTGCAAGAGAAAAGAAAGTTACAAATTTCCTTTACAATAAGATTTTCTTAAGATTTGGAGCCCCAAGATCAATAGCTTCAGACAGAGGACCTCAGTTTACTTCATAGGTAATCAAGGCATTCACAGATTTATATCAAGTCAATCATAGAAAATCTTCACCTTACCATCCTCAAGTGAATGGGCAGGTAGAAGTAACCAATAGGGAACTTGAAACTATTCTGACAAGGACAGTAACAATGAACAGAAAAGATTGGGCTCGCAGATTACCTGAAGCAGTTTGGGCTTACAACACCACTTGGAAGTCCACAACAAAGTTCTCACCATATGATTTGGTTTATGGGAAAAAGCCCATTTTATCTATAGAATTTGAACTCCAGACACTTAGAACTACATTGGATATTGGTCTACCATTGTCTATAGCTCAATAGAATAGAATTCTTCAGCTCAATGAGTTGGATGAAATTTAGATAGAGGCCATTCAACAAACAGAACTGGTTTAGTATAAGAGGAAGTAATGGCATGACCAACACATCAAAAGGAGAATATTTCAACAAGGTGATTGGGTCCTTCTTTATGATTCTAAATTCAAGGAGTTCAAAGGGAAATTATAAACTCATTGGATAGGTCCTTATCAAATCAAGAAAGTTTTTGAAAATGGAACAGTATTATTGCAACCTATTGATGGAAGCACAGACACATTTCTAGTAAATTGTCACCGAATCTGGCTCTACAAAAGACCATCTACTAAAGAAGAGTTTCTCAGTGATTTGAGTTTTGATACAAGGGATACCTCCTCTGTCCCTGCGTTGGATTGATTCTTGGTAAAAAAAAGGAAGGTTGAAAACTAGTAATGGCGGCCTTCTAAAAAAAAAATAGAGAAAGATGGAAAACCAACAAATGGATGTCTTTCTCGACCAAGGGAGTTGAAAACTAGTAAATGGCGTTTCCCTTATGTTGATGATTGTTTTGATGCAATCATAACAATTAGTTAAAATTCACATAAAATGAACCAAAACTAACTTGAAAGATATGAAGGAATCGGTTAAGATTCACTTAATCCCAAGTTTAATATGGTCAGGTCTTGACCTGTTGGGAAAATTCAGTTGGTCGATGTGAAGCTATAATGTTCAAGGGGCCTTACGTAGTTTAGGGTTTCTTGTTGGTTTACTAGACTCAAACTATACAAAAAGATCATAAATATCAGCAAGTTGTTCATTCCTTTTGCATAAAAATGTTACTATGCTACAAAGCCTTAAATAGTTTTCTTAAATTATTGCAGCTTTCTCTTCTTAAATATTATGAAAATTGTCTACTTTCAACTTATGCAAGTTTCTTTCAAGTATGAGACAATTTCCTTTAAATTTCTACGTTTTCAGCTAAGTATTTTCAGATGGGTTGGGAAAAGTTAGAAAGATCTAATCTAAACTTCATTCATTCTACCAAAGGATCTAATTGTTCTATTATGCACTTTATAAGTATTGCAGCAAATTGATCAAATCCACAGACAAAAACACTAAGTGTAAGTTCTGAGCATTTTCACAAACATACACTTAAGATTGCAAGCTCTAAAAGAAAATGTTTCAAACACAATAAAAAGCAAGAAAACACTCAGAAGATAGATGCAGAATTCTAGATTCAATTGCATTAGAAACAGACAGTCATATAAGATTTACAATGTCTGAATGACTATTAGCTTCAATGATCAAACTACAACAAACTTACAAGCTTTACAGATACAGTAAGGAAACTAGATGTTCCACGCATTCCTTATTGCAGACACAGGCGACCTCCTTCTCCTATTCCTAAACTATACTAAATACTATTTTTACAAATCTCTGCTGCTACAAATCTCTATGTAGCCCCTGTGTAAAGTTTTACAATGTAGAGAGGCACAATATATAGACTTTGATTGTCCTCAATACAACTCAACACCCTAGTTTAAGCAATGGTTCAAACCTCTAGTTACAGCAATAAATGCTGGAGAACAAGTCTCCCAAAATATCTCTAAGCATACATCCAATCTAGGTGAAATATGCCATTCTGGAAACCCTAGCAGCTCAATAATAACTTTTGTGGTCTGCTGCAATAATGTCTTCAGCTGCATTTTGTCTTCATCATTGAAGACCTTTGACTTCTCACAATCCATCCTTATCTTCCTCTACTCCTGAGATCGGATCTCCCCTCTATGATGCCATTGTCATCAAGTTTCAGCCCCTTCCTCAACTGCAAACCTGCAAAAATGGATAAGCAATAAGTATCATCATTTAATAAACATGCAGGCAGAAAAACAACTGCCAAATCTAGTCGTGACTGTGTGAACGCATCAATCGGGCCCCGAATCTGTGAAAATCATGAGTTAAAAAAAATGCATATTCAACGTTAAACTGGTCAGGTCAACCATCATTGACCAAAAAAATGCATTTGGGCTTCAAAATCAACCTCAAAATTCCAATCACTTCATTTTCCCACCCTTTTTACCTATCCAAATCCTTGTATATGGCAAATACATATTTTCCTTGTATATCGGGTTTGTATATCAAAATACAAGCACCAAAATATGCAAGGAACTATCTATTTTTAATTTCCATTTCGAATCCTACTTGTATGAGTGCATTGTATATCGCAAAATATATATTGCGCAAATATACAATGACTTAACTCTCTTTAATAATTCCCTTGGGTCCGTCCAATGTATATTTTGTTGTATGTATCTTCCGATAGACATAAGTAATGATACATTAACTTAACCGAATTTCAATCTTTCTTGAGTTCCACCTTATATGCTTTGCTTATATGTATCGACATCATTCATACAATATGCAAATTATACAACGATAAAACTTCCTTTCATAATTTTTTTTTCGATTCCGGCAGTTGTATAAACTGTTGTATATCGCAATGTATGTATAAATATACAACCCGAAATCATGCAATGAATTAACTCATTCTGACTTTCTCTCGCATCCGCAGCATGTATATTTCATTGCATGTTGACTTTGTATATCCCGCAGTCATCGAACATATAAACCCCAAATATACATGGATTTAACTCTATTCCATAGCTATTTTGATTCCACCATTTGTATGTTTAACTTATATCATTTGCTTGTATATCGGCAACATACAAACGCCTGATATACAAGCGGTGGGGACCACATTTCTCTCTCCTTTTGTATGTTCGCACTTGTATGTATGCGAAACAAACATACAAGTAGTAGAATATACAATGAATTTTCTATTTCGGACTTTCACTTCGAATCTAGCTTGTATGTAACTCAAACATACAAGCCCACGGACATACAACAAATTAACCCCGCTTCATAAGATTTGAATTCCACGCGATGTATATTGCCAATGTATATTTTACCTTATATGCCCAAATATACAAGCACCGAATGGACATCGATTTAACAATGTTTAATGACTTTTTCGGGTCCGCTATGTATGAAGTGCCTTGTATATTTTACCTGCCAAACATACAAACGTGAGATACAAAGTGGATTTTAAAACATCAATTTGATTTAACCTAAAACCACTTCGGGTCCATCTTCTATGTGTATTTCAAAACTTTAACAAAATGCATACGAGGAAAAAGAATATACAATCGCCCTTGTATATGAAAGCAATGTATAAAGGACATTGTATGTGCAATATGCAAGCGACCCATTATGCATTTATCCTTGTATATTAACCCAGTTACAAATGTGATTAAGTATAAAACGGCTTTGCACATACAAAGAACTTTGTATATGCAAAGCGATATACAAACCTGAATGTACATTTTACCAAAATGATCATAACTTGCAAAATATGGCGAATTTTAAGATGGTTCAAAAAGTAACCCTAGCTTATTTTTCACAAGGAATCCAACCATATCATGCCCTGGTACTGAAAATGCATTTTTTCTCTATTTTTAACAAAGTTTGCAATTTTAACCTCTCTTTTTCCCTTTACCACCAAGCAAAACAACACACACAAAAGCAAAAGCAATAGCCATAGCAGGGGTCCTCATTTTGCTAAGGAGTAAAATGGGGCATGTTGTGAACATCACAACAACTAGAAACCAAACAAAACAATTAAATTCAAAGCATTTGGGAAAACTAAATGAAATAAATCCATAACTTCCAACTATCCTTCCTACAAATTATTATTCAACTTGAGACCTAAGGTATTCAATAAGGGTGCATGAATTTTTATTTTCAATTAAAGTGTGTGCACATGATTAATTATCCTCATCTTGAAGATCGGTTGAACAAACCAGTGACTGACATTAGCCTACGTAGTTGAGGATATTCCCTCATAGCCAACCGAATAGAGCCTTGTTGCCAGCGAGTGTCTATAGCCCCGGCAAGGTTATCGTTACAATTCTCCTAAGTAGAGCCCCACTACCAACGAGCATCCATAGCTCCGGTAGAGTTACTTAGATGGCTTAATTTGGATTTTCAGTATAGTCTACTTTATTATATATATATATATATATATTATTTTTATTTTTTTATTTTTTTATTGATTTTGATGCTTGATAGAAATTTCACAAGATATAGCAATTTGTAACTTTATGATGCAAGGAATGAGCACTTACTGAAATTAAGCTGAGAATTGTAATGGTAGCAAGGGTGACCTCAGATTTTTCACCTAATATCTACACTGGTAGGTTCAACAAACCCAAGGATTTTAGGTATGTCATCGTGAGAAACTTCCTTCGAATTCTCAATCACATTTATTGAATACAAAGTTTTAGAAGATAAACAACTCTCTACATTCATGACAGTCACAACAAGTTATCCATATATTGCAAATAATTAACCTGAATATTCTGAATTTTATACTATTTTGAATGGTGTTAGCTTGCTCCTTAATACTCTAAAGTAAAACAAAGATCCATGCTGAGGAGAAAACAACAAACCAAGCAACAGACTGTACAAACAAAACAAGACAAAGCAACAAACAGAAAGAAAAAAAATGAAACTGTACAAACAACTAACCTACAAAAGAAAAAAAATAAAAAGAAAACAGAAAACAAAGCAAAGAAAATTGTACACTACCCACACTATATTACACAAAAAATGGACTGCCCTTTACCTCAAGCCTGGAAGTAGTGTTTCAAATGTTGGCCATTAACTGGTAATGGTACATCTTCTCCAGTCAAGGTCTTAAGTCTAAATGTGTTGTCTCCTATTATTTCTAAGACTTACAATGGACCTAACCATAGTTTATCAAATTTTCCATGGCTCCCCTTCTTTTCATGTGCTTTGTCCCAACATAGCACTAAGTCTGATATCCTGAATGTCTTGACTCTTGCCCTCTTATCAAACTACTTCTTAACTACTGCTTGGTGTTTGGCAAATTTCTCGATGGCTTGACCTCTTTTCTCTTCTAGTTGTAGCATTTGTACTATCTTGTCTTCCCTATGATTATCAAAGCCTAAAAACTCATTGGCAAACTTCTAGATTGGTATTCTCAGATTTATTGGAAGTATGGGATTAGTCCCATAAACTAAATGATAAGGTGTACTACCTAAAGCTATTTTGAACTTGGTCCTATCTACCCACAGTGCGTATTTTAACAGGGTATTCCACTCTCTAGGACTCTTTGCAATTATCTTTTTGATTATGTCTAATAAATTTTTGTTCGTAGACTTAGCTAATCCATTACCTTGAGGGTAATAATTCGAAGAAAACTTTAAAACAATCCCGTATTCAAATGCCTATTTAGAAAACTTTAAAGAAGAGAAAGCATGGCCGTTGTCACATACCAATGAATAGGGAGTCCCAAACCTAGTGATTATGTTCTCTTCAAGAAACTTGATAACTACCTCAGTTGTGGAGAATTTGTAGCATGCAGCCTCAGTCCACCTTGTACAGTAGTCCGTCACCATCAGTATAAACTTGTGTCCTGTAGAAGATGGAGGATTGACGACTCCAATGAAATCCAGGCCCCATTGCGCAAATGGTCTTGATTCAATCATAGGTTGTAATGGGTTGGCCTGATTTCTTCCCTTATCTACTACAGTCTGACAGGTGTGGCAACTCTTAATGTGACTCTCTGTATCTCTGAACATCGTGGGCCAATAATAGCCTGCCCTTAATATCTTGTGTGTTGTAACTAGATGAGAACCATGACCAGTTCCTTACTTGTCATGCAGTTTTGTTAACACTTTATCCGCTTCAGCACTATTTAGACATCTTAAATAAATTCCCTCATGGTTCTTCCTGAATAGAAGACCTCCTTGCACCATATATTTTTGTGCTTTAATCTTCAAAGCTCTCCTCTGAGAAGCTTTCATCCTATTTGGGTACCTTCCAATTATTAGAAAGGTGTTTAAATTGCCATACCAGTCTGATGTGTCATGAGAACTTAGCACATATTGTTGTTTTATCAAATCTAGGTCTATGTTTGCTATTGTTTGCACCAATGCCTACCCTCTAACCAGCTTCATTGGAATGATTTCCATGTCAAACTCTTGTAGCGTGGTGATCCATTTGGCCCTCTTTTCTCTAGGTTCATTCTGCATCAGCAGCATCTTTACTGCTCCGTCCGGCACTATGGCTTTGACTTGGCTGCGCAAAATGTAATGCCTAAATTTTTTCACAGCCTTTTGTTAATGCAAATGCTTGTCTTTCGGTATCTAGATACCTCAGTTGTGCGTCTTTTAGAGGTGCACTCATAAATGCAATGGGCCTTTCTTCATTGTCTTCACCCTTCTGTGTCAAGGCAGCCGTGACTGAATGGGAGGATGCAAAGAAGTAGATATAGAACGGCCTTGTGTAGTCTGGGCTTGCTAGTACAGGGGCATCAGAAATGGACCGCTTGATATCTTTGAATGCAGCCTTAGCCATAGGTGTCCACTCCATCTACGCATCTTTTTTTAACATGGCATTTAACGGCTACACAATTTTTGTAAAACCTGTGATAAACTTCCAAACAAAGTTAATCTTACCAAAAAATGATTTTAACTCTTTCCTACTGTTTGGTATTTGCAAATTTTTTATTGATTCTATTCTATCTGGGTCAATCGATATTCCATCTTCAGAAATGACATGCCCTAGTAATTTACCTTCAGTAACTCCAAATGAACATTTTTTAGGATTAAGGGAAATTCCATACCTCTCACACCACTTAAGGATTTTCCTGAGATCTTCAGCGTGAGTGGATGCATCTTTAGAATACACAGTCAGATCATCCATATACACAACAATACACTTACCTGATAACCCACGGAACGCAATGTCCATGGCTCTTTGAAAAGTGGCACCTGCATTAATCAGACCAAAAGGCATTCTCCTATATGCATAATTTCCCCATTTACAAGTGAAGGTGGTTTTTAATCTGTCATCTTTATCAATTAAAAATTGGCTATAGCCCAAGAAACCATCTAAGAAAGACATCATCTCTGCTTCGTTTACTGCTTGCAGTACTTCATCTATTGGAGGCAGAGGATAATTATTTTTTTCAGATGCTTTGTTCAAATTTCTAAAATCTACGCATAATCTGATGTCTCCATTTTTCTTCCTTACTGGTACTAGGTTAGCTACCCAGACTGAATGTCTGACTGGAAAAATTATTCTAGCAGACAGTAATTTTTTAACTTCCTCAAAGATTAAAGGCTCTAGGATGGCGTTCACAGGCCTTTGTTTCTGTCTAAATGGCTTAACCTCTAGCCTCAACGGTATTATGTGAGTTATGATGGACGTATCATATGTTTTCAAGTCTTCATATGTCCATGCTATTATGTGTTTATAATCTTTTAGGGCATCAATAACTTCTTTTCTTATTCTCTCAAAATAATCCTTCCCGATCAGCACATTTTGTGGATTTTGCTCAGTCCCTAAGTTGTATAAATCACACTTACCCCCCTCTATTTTGGATAAGTCTTTCTATCTTATTACTCCATCGAAGTCAAAAATATGTTCTAATTCAATTACCCCTTTGGGTAAGAAGTTACTCTTCAAGTTGATTATATCTTCTTCATCCCATGTTATCTCAGGCCTTTCTTGTTCATCAATGATTTAGGCCTCGAATACCTCATTGCAAGTCAGAAAGTCAATAATTTGCTGATCCCCTCCAAATACTTGAAAGTGTGTAACATTGTCTGGGATACTGGGAACATTAACCAATTCAATAGCAAACCGTCTCAATCCTGACAGTGTCAAGGGTTCTAATGTGCTAGCAGCAACTACTAGTGCATCTATCCTGTGGTTCAGCTCTCTAGGGATGTGCTCTATGTTGAAAGCATCAAATGAATCTATTAAACCCCATACTCTATGTCTGTAACAAATCATTTTCTTGTAGTTGCAAGCTTATAGTTTCCTTACTTGTCTAACTAATAGTTCAGAGTCTGAAAATACCTTAATCCTCTTCACCTTTTTCTTAACGGCCATGACAAGTCCCAAAATTAAGGCTTCATATTCAGCAGTATTGTTAGTACAGAAAAACTGTAGTCTATATGCTGCTAGGTATGACTTACCCTAAGGATCTATGAGTTCAACACTTGCACCCGCACCCTATTTTGATTTGGACCCATCACATTTTAGTGTCCATATGTCATCTTTACTTTTCACACCTTTTATTTTAGCACGCTTTGTTCCTTCTATTACTTGTGAGGTGCTGGTCTATTTTTCATGGGTATTTCCATTTGGTCAACTTGCATACATGTATTTTCAGCTTGCAAATCAGAAAGAAAACTACCCTTGTCCTTTATTCTCTCTTCTAAATTTGAAATCAGAGCATCTACATCACTCTGAAAGTACCTCTGTGGTTGATCAAGGTTCGCATTTCCCTCTTGCAACCCTACCCTCTTCATGCATTTTTTGTATTCATATTCAATGATGTCTTTGCACATTCCACAACTCTCCTCAGAATGTGGCCTATTGTGAACTCTACATCTGTCCCTATACAATTTACATTAGACTAGAAGATTTTGTTTAATGCATTCTTCCACCTCTTGTCTAATGGCATGACCAAATTTGCCTATTGCACTATTTTCTTCATCTGAAGAATTTGCATCAGACTCAATGAATAATGTTGTCTCCTTGCTAGCACCCTTTTCTCTAATGTTTAACATCATAATCTCTTCAGTTTGTACCCCATTGTTAGTAATCCTATAAACATAGGTTCAACAACAGCATATAATATTTCATTTGTTTGATTATACTCTATTATCATATGTTTCATCCTGGGTTCTGCCTCTATTTTAATCTAGTTTGGGACACCTCTCCAAGGTAACCACATATGTGAAAAATCAGTGGCCATATATCCATTTAATGTCTTGGACCAATCCCTACTTAGAAACATTCAATAATTCATGGGTATATCCACTATTTGAATGTCAATGAATTGGCTTACCCTAGGGTCTGAAGCTAATTGCATCTAAATGTTCATCAATTCTCCTATCACACTAACCTCAATTTTATCTATTTGTGTGACAACCTTGGCAGACTTAGTGGGAGTCAGCCCTAGAGTTTTACATATCCCTAAGGGCATTACATTGGATGATGCACCAGAGTCCACCATGCAATTGTGTATGTTCTTCCCACACAATCTAACAGTTAACAAGAAAGGAGGAGCATCCTTCTTATCAGCATACATTACTACATTTGTATTGGAAGGCAGCTCAACTTTCTTACTTTTCTCTTTAGGTGGTGAATCTCTATTAGTAACAGTTATATTAGCAGCACCCTTATCTGTCATGGATTTATCCAGAGATTTGATAAAAGCATTTTTGATCCCTAGAGTTTTCAATAATTCATTTAGAGGTATACTGACCTTAATTTTCTTTATTTCCTCTGATAAGTAACTCATTAATCTTGTTGTCTCTACTGTTTCAGTTTTACTTGTTGGGGTCTTTCATGCTGTTGTTGCACTATTTGTATGATGATTAGCTTTAAGTATGGCAGGATTGTTGCTAGCATTCTGATCAGGGGGTGTATTGAAGTTGTTAGGAGGAATGGAAGTGGTGAAAGGTCCTCCTAGCCTAGTGTTGTTCCTAAAATTGTAGGTGTGGTTTTTATTTGTCTGTTGAAAAGCCTGCACCTCTTCTGTTTCAGTCAATACTTCGTTTTCAGTTTCAAAGGGAAACTGAAAAGCATTTAACACAAAGGCTGATTCAGGATAAAGATTTTCACAAAAGTATGGTTCATCTTCTAACAATTCATCCTCTTTCTCCTCTGTAGTTGCAAAGGTAAAGGTTTCTAAAACTAAAGTTGTATCATACCCTGAGGGTACTACCTCATTACCTTTGGGAATGAGAAATTTAAAAGTAGGAGGCTGCACCTCTATATTAAATATGCTGGCTGCTAAATGAAACTGTGGATAGTCAAGCTCAGCATGGGCATTGGTATTGTGAAATTTGCACCAATTTTTTAGTGATGTATTGGCCATTTGGATGCCAGTCGTTTGTTTTGCATCATGATTATCTATATTCTTGAAAGGAGAAGCTAGAGTACTGTTGTTTGGTCCAGTGTTCCATGTTTTGGGTGGCCTAGACTGATTCTAATTTTTGTTATTGTTACCCCAGGCCCTATTATCTACCACTGGTCCTCTATTTTGCATTGATTGCCCTTGGTTATGACTTTGATGCTGATTATAGTTTTGGCTCTGATTTGAACATTGGCCTTGACTATTATTTTGGTTATGGCTCTGAGTGTAGTTCTGATTTAGATTTGAATTATAGTTCTGATTTTGACCTTGGTTGTAATTCTGATTTTGATTGTATCCTTGGTTGCCTCTTCCATAAAGATTCTCATTTCTTAATTGTGTCACTTCGGTGGTTAATATTGTCAAATATGTAGTGATCTCTTTGATTTCTTCCTTCTCCTCTTGTGCTTTTGCCACAATTGTATCTCTAGGAGGTTGGAAGAAAGGATGACCATTATTTTGACTACTATTAGAAGTGTTACCCGTGTAAGGAGCTATAGTTTGGATTGGGGTAGGACTATACACAGGTTTGTAAGAAGGAACCGGATTTAATAATGGAGTGTGATGCATAGGGACTCCATTCCAAGGTTGTGCCTAATTTTGCACCCCAAAATTTCCTCCATTAACAAATGGGCTACAAGTTGTATGCCTCATCTCTTGATTTACTCAGGCCACCTCTTTATAGGCTTTGGATATTGAATCTATGTCGGGTTTTCTTTTGACAAACATGGCAGTTAAAGGATCCAAGGCAGCATAGTACATAGCTAACAAGGTATCATCATCCACGGTGTAAGGGGCCATCAACTTAGAGTAGGCCTTTTGAAATTTGTCATTAAAATTATCAATCAACTCTCCCTCTCCTCTTTTTATAGTAGCCAATTTATGATACAGGATACAAGGATCAATGGGCCCTCTAAATCTAGACAGAAATGTCTCTTCCATAAATGACCAAGAATAAATATAGCCATTGGGTAAGTTTACATACCAGTTAGAGGCTTGTTCATTAAAGGTGTAGGGAAACAATCTACACACAACATCCTCGTGCTCTAATCTAGTCCTAAAGCATGCCTCCTTGAATATTCTAATGTGGTTTTCCAGGTCTTGGTGTAACTAGTATTTGGGACATATTTTTTCTAGATTTTTGGGCATCTCATTATAATTAGGGAACGCTATGGGAGAATGGACATTGAAATAAGCCATTGCAGGTACTTGCGCTTGACCTGGACTTGTAGGAATACCTAAACCAAGACTCAAAGATCTGAATAAAGATCTATCAGGACTCACAAAGTTATGGATAGTATAAGGTGAGCCAAGAGGTGTTCCAGATGAGCCTCCTACTTGCAATATTTTAGGATTCCAAATCAAAGGGCTCTTACTTCGCCTTATATCAGGTAATTGCACAAATATATCCCCTGAACTGGATTTAGATCTGGTCACCCTATTGCTGTTATGAGCTAGCTCTACTTGAAACAAACCCTAACTCAACTTGGGACCTCCTAGCGCCAAAAAAATTGTTGATGATTGTTTTGATGCAATCATAACAATTAGTTAAAATTCACATAAAATGAACCAAAACTGACTTGAAAGATATGAAGGAATCGGTTAAGATTCGCTTAATCCCAAGTTTAATATGGTCAGGTCTTGACCTATTGGGCAAATTCAGTTGGTCGATGTGAAGCTGTAATGTTCAAGGGGCCTTACGTAGTTTAGGGTTTCTTGTTGGTTTACTAGACTCAAACTATGCAAAAAGATCATAAATATCAGCAAGTTGTTCATTCCTTTTGCATAAAAATGTTACTGTGCTGCAAAGCCTTAAATGGTTTTCTTAAATTATTGCAGCTTTCTCTTCTTAAATATTATGAAAATTGTCTACTTTCAACTTATGACAAGTTTCTTTCAAATATGAGACAATTTCCTTTAAATTTCTACGTTTTCAGCTAAGTATTTTCAGATGGGTTGGGAAAAGTTAGAAAGATCTAATCTAAACTTCATTCATTCTACCAAAGGATCTAATTGTTTTGTTATGCACTTTATAAGTATTGCAAAAAATTGATCAAATCCACAGACAAAAACCCTAAGTGTAAGTTCTGAGCATTTTCACAAACATACACTTAAGATTGCAAGCTCTAAGAGAAAATGTTTCAAACACAATGAAGAGCAAGAAAACACTCAGAAGATAGATGCAGAATTCTAGATTCAATTGTATTAGAAACAGACAGTCATATAAGATTTACAATGTCTGAATGACTCTTAGCTTCAATGATCAAACTACAACAAACTTACAAGCTTTATAGATATAGTAAGGAAGCTAGATGTTCCACGCATTCCTTATTGTAGACACAGGCGACCTCCTTCTCCTATTCCTAAACTATACTAAATGCTATTTTTACAAATCTTTGTTGCTACAAATCTCTATGTAGCCCCTGTGTAAAGTTTTACAATGTAGAGAGGCACAATATATAGACTTTGATTGTCCTCAATACAACTCAAAACCCTAGTTTAAGCAATGGTTCAAACCTTTGGTTATAGCAATAAATGCTAGAGAACAAGTCTCCCAAAATATCTCTAAGCATACATCCAATCTGGGCGAAATATGCCCTTCTGGAAACCCTAGCAGCTCAATAATAACTTCTGTGGTTTGCTGCAATAATGTCTTCAGCTACATTTTGTCTTCATCATTGAAGACCTTTGACTTCTCGTACTCCATCCTTATCTTCCTCTACTCTTGAGATCGGATCTCCCCTCTATGACGCCATTGTCATCAAGTTTCAGCCCCTTCCTCAATTGCAAACCTGCAAAAACGGATAAGCAATAAGTATCATCATTTAATGAACATTTAGGAAGAAAAACAGCTGCCAAATCTAGTCATGACTGTGTGAACGCATCAATCGGGCCCCGAATCTGTGAAAATCGTGAGTCAAAAAAATGCATATTCAACGTTAAAATGGTCAAGTCAACCATCGTTGACCAAAAAAATGCATTCGGGCTTCAAAATTGACCTCAAAATTCCAATCGCTTCATTTTCCTACCCTTTTTACCTATCCAAATCCTTGTATATGATGAATGCATATTTTCCTTGTATATTGGGTTTGTATATCAAATATACAAGCACCAAAATATGTAAGGAACTATCTATTTTTAATTTCCATTTCGAATCCGGCTTGTATGAGTGCATTGTATATCGCAAAATATACATTGCGCAAATATATAATGACTTAACTCTCTTTAATAATTCCCTTGGGTCCGTCCAATGTATATTTCGTTGTATGTATCTTCCGATGGACATAAGTAATGATACATTAACTTAACCGAATTTGAATCTTTCTTGAGTTCCACCTTATATGCTTCACTTGTATGTATCGACATCATTCATACAAGATGCAGAATATACAACGATAAAACTTCCTTTCATAATTTTTTTTTCGATTCCGGCGGTTGTATAAACTATTGTATATCGCAATGTATGTATAAATATACAACCTAGAATCATGCAATGAATTAACTCATTCTAACTTTCTCTCGCGTCCGCAGCATGTATATTTCGTTGCATGTTGACTTTGTATATCCTGCAGTCATTGATCATACAAACCCCAAATATACATGGATTTAACGCTATTCCATAGCTATTTTGATTCCGCCATTTGTATGTTTAACTTATATCATTTGCTTGTATATCAACAACATACAAACGCCTAATATACAAGTGGTGGGGACCACATTTCTCTCTTCTTTTGTATGTTCGCACTTGTATGTATGCGAAACAAACATACAAGTGGCAGAATATACAACGAATTTTCTATTTTAGACTTTCACTTTAAATCTGGCTTGTATGTAACTCGAACATACAAGCCCGCGGACATACAACAAATTAACCCTGCTTTATAAGATTTGAATTCCGCGTGATGTATATTGCCAATGTATATTTTACCTTATATGCCCAAATATACAAGCACCGAATGTACATCGATTTAACAATGTTTAATGACTTTTTCGGGTCTGCTATGTATGAAGTGCCTTGTATATTTTACCTGCCAAACATACAAACGTGAGATACAAAGCAGATTTTAAAACATCAATTTATTTTAACCTAAAACCACTTCGGGTCCATCTTGTATGTGTATTTCAAAACTTTAACCAAATGCATATGAAGAAAAAGAATATACAATCACCCTTGTATATGAAAGCGATGTATAAATGACATTGTATGTGCAATATGCAAGCGACCCATTATGCATTTATCCTTGTATATTAACCTAACTGCAAATGCAATTAAGTATAAAACGGCTTTGCACATACAAAGGACTTTGTATATGCAAAGCGATATACAAACCTGAATGTACATTTTACCAAAATGATCATAACTTGCAAAATATGGCAAATCTTAAGATGGTTCAAAAAGCAACCCTAGCTCATTTTTCACAAGGAATCCAACCATATCATGCCCTGGTACTGAAAATGTATTTTTTCTCTATTTTTAACAAAGTTTGCAACTTTAACCTCTCTTTTCCCTTTACCACCAAGCAAAACAACACACACAAAAGCAAAAGCATCAGCCACAACAGGGGTCCTCATTTTGCTAAGGAGTAAAATGGGGTGTGTTGTGAACATCACAACACCTTCTTCAAGACAGTTGAAAATAATTAAGCTTCGGAGATGATCAGGTGCCAAGAGTTTGTCAAATACACCTCCGACACTATCCAACTAGGAGCACCTCTGGCGCTTCTCAAATTAGGAGCACCTCTGGCACTTTCCAACTAGGAGCACCTCTAGCACTCTATCAATAAAAAAGTCAGTCTCAGTAATAAGGGAGGGGACCCACCTCTCCAGGTGGTAAAGTAGACACATCACATGATGAGGTCATCATGACTCATCCTCTGCTTTATCACAAAAGAATAAATTCAATTGGCGCGAATATCAATTGCAAGAGTATTCACAAAGTCGGTGCTGACATCACCTGAGAATGTGGATTCTTGAAATACTCCGTGGAATAATTACAGATTGCGTACCAACAGAATAGTGGACGTCACCTCTAGCTACCAAAAGTTGTTCATGTACCACGACGCATACAGTCTCCAACAATGATGCAACATCTCTACCATGTACATAGGCCTCATCATTAAAACTAATCCAGGTAACTCTATCTTTGATTAATCATTATTAGAAACTATCTTGTCTTTCTATTTTTGGGTGCCACCACTATGCCATGTCCTCCTACCATCATCTTCTTTCCTAAATTCACACATGCCACCAGCTATGTTGAACTGCCACCTTGCCTCCGGAGTGTCCTGTCATTCTATCGCATTTTTGACTACCTTGAGACTCTAACTAATCTACATAATCCTAAGTTGAAAAACAAAACACTCCTCATTCGAACATCTAAAGTACCCTGAAGGACAAAGCAATTGAACAGTCCTCCGGAGTCTACAGAGCAATTTAAACAATCCTCCGGAGCCTACTGAGATAAGAGGAAAGGATATACGTCAGATTGAGGAGGTGAGGAATAAGCAAAGAAGGTGGAGTCAATTCAGAAATGGGAGTCAAGAAAGAGTCTGAGCCAGAAAGTACTGCAGGTCTTATAATGGATGCAGCTGCAGAAAATATTCTAAGAGTTGCAAGATGGTTAGACTTCCTAAAGAAATTTGAAGGGTTTCAGGAAGATGTTGTCGATGAATTCCTCAGAAATTTAAGGGACAACCAGACAACTATTAGAGGAGTGCAAATCAATTTCTCTTTAGCCACTATCAGCCACATTTCTGGACTTCCTGAACAAGGTGAGAGGTTTTACCACTTGAAAACCCTATACACTGATTTGATTAAAAAAATTATTCATGGTGAACCTGCTATTCAATTGCATTCGAATAAAAATGAAGTCAAAGGAATTCTAAGGTCCACACTTCCAAACCCTTGGGCATCTGTTTCCACCTATTAATGAAATACTTTACTTGTGATGGTCAATTCTCTCTAGTTTTAGGGCTAATAATGAAAATGCTAATTTTTCTAAGACATGGAAATAGACACCTTGAGTATAGCATAAACAGTCCCAATTTCCTATATTCAGCCATTAAGGCAACTGCAAAGAAATATCAGTAGGATAAGTTCCCCATGAAACATCATGGTCTCATATTTCTTGTAGTTAAACACCACTTCCTGTCTCAGGCCAATGGGGAGGAATTATGGCAAAAATTTATTGACCAGACTTCCTAGAATAGAGGACTTGAAATGGCACAACAGGAGGTGAGAATTTTCCTACCCACCAAGAAGAGGAAACTGAGCCTTCAGCCTCCTCCATAGCTGTTCACAGAGGAAAGAAGTCCTCACAAGAGGCAACTTCATCTACAACCCCTGTTCCTGACAAAAGGAGGAAATGCAAAGAAATTGTAGAACTTGCTCTTAGACAAATCTCCTACATGATTCGCTTAGTTAGGAGAAAAATAACTGAGGAATCTTGCCCTAAGGAATTAATAGAGGGAAGGTCAGGATAGAGAATAGAGGGAACCTGGTGGACTGAAGAACCATCTCATGATTCAACTGAGATCCCTCTGGTCAAGAAGAGAAGATAAAGAGAAATTTCCCCATCACCATCTGTTCATCCATAGAGTCCAATTTCAGAACCATCATGTGTTTCGGAGACAAAATATATACAAAATTTTACTATTTCCTCATTATCTGAGGAAGAGAGACCTGCTCCAGAGACACCTGCCCCACCTCTACTATGGAGAAGCAAAAGATAGAGACATCTCTCACAGGCTAAGGAAGATACTACCCTCCTAGCTGCAGCACTCCTGGAATTGAGAACATGTGAGGATAAGGCTGGGCCTTCATCAGTGCCAGCAGAAGCAGAGATACCCCAAGAGGATCCATAGGATAGATAGTCTAAAGAAGAAGAAAGAGAACAAAGGGAAATAGTGGGTAGAGTAGGGTAGATGCGCATGGAAAACCTTGATGATCAGCCAACAGCCACAGAAATAGTAGCAGAAGTAGAAACCTTCTCTCATCCCTCTGATCAAGAGGATGTAGAAATTTTAAAAGAACAACAATTGATGGAAGAAATTGAAAATTTAAAGAGATTACTCTGGGGAAAGAATCTGATTATTACTGACCGCAAGAAGGTCAGGGTAGAGGTAGAAATGGAGCAAAAACAAATCATTGCAAATCTACAAACAGAGCTCCAAAACAAGGACAAGATGAGAGAGGCAGAATTAGAGGCCCAGCGAATTGAGAAAGAGGCAGAGTTGGAGGTAAAGAAAATTGAGACAGCCAAACTATTGGAAGGAAAAGAGAAAGAGGTAGCACAGATTGTCTCTAAGCTCACCAAGGCTAGAGACAATAGCCTCACAATAATGGCAGCCTTGATTGAGAAAATGCAAAGCCAGGATAGGCAGCTAACTTGGGCCAATAAGAGACTGGATGACCAAGAAGAATATATCCAAGAATTGACTGGCCCAAGGGCAACCAATGAACAAGAAATACAAACAGATGCCTATGTGGGTCCAATCCCCATTGACATTCCCAAAGCCCTATTCCATTGGGAAAAGAAGTGTAGAGAATATGAGGCTTCCAAGCCCATGTTGCAATTACAAAGGGTAGTCACTGCCAAAACTGAAAGAATAGCAACTTTAGAAGGCAAAATCATTGAAATGGCCTCCCTCTCTTCAGAAATTCTATCCTGCAGACCTCCAAGTGTAAGCTATTCCATGTTCTTATAGGAAAGGGTACTGCAAAGGAAACTCTCTTTGGTCCTATCTGACCTGGTTGAGGATACTGAGACAACAAAAGGATTCATGGCAGTATATACCAGGAACAATGATGAGGACAAAAATTTCCTATGTGAACTATACTTACATGGATTCTATGTTAATGGCATAACTTTCATTCTTAATCATTTTGTGGGGGAATGTCAGCTTAAGGCATTTATGTCCCTGATGAGGAATCACCAGATCTGGAATGAAAGAATGGAGGATCATCTCAAGAAAGGTTTAAAAATAGATCTCTTCATCAGGAAGGAATGTCCCAATCCCAGTGCTTTTAGGATCAAATTCAAGTCTCTTATCTATCATCCTGATAGTAAGAACATAATTTTACCATTATACCTGAAAAGTTTGCAAGAATGCTCTATTGATTTTGGTCTTTTCATGATCAATTCAGAAAACCCAGTGTTTGCCATAGCCAAAAAGAGATGGAATATTTTGACCATGGAGCAAAAATTAAGGGAGGTGGTCACACCTGCAAACTTAAGACTGTTCATGAGAAAAGTAAAGTTGATATCCAAAATAATGGATAACCGTAAGAAAGAATGGATAGGTGGATGATACAGGCCCCCTCTAATAATTGAACCACTCCCTGTCTGGGTAGAATAGATGGAAGATGAGAAATTGCAAGACTGGATGAAACAGGTTGATGAATACAAAGGCAATGGTAATATCCATCGCACAACCTAGACCACCTATGCACAGGATTATAACCAAACTAACAAGCTGCTTCGACAGAATAAATCTAGAATGTGAGAAGTAGGAGGACCTACCAAGCCTTAGGTATGGGGGGATGATGAGTGCCAAGTTGCACTCATGAAATACATCTTTTTACCTCACTTTTTCTCCTTCCTGAATACATGTTTGCTAATGACTGCACACAAATAAGATAACAAGATCGTTCTATTTTATGATGAATTGAGATAGATTACTTAAGGTTATAATTTTTGATTGAGTGGCTAATGTGCATGGAATTGATGGAAAAATGCAGAAACTTCTCTCTTTTTGAATCAACAGGTGTAGATCCCAGGAACAACAATTTTTTGCATCTCCGGAGATAGTCTTCAATGATCTCCAGAGACAATACCAGAGTACCATGACACCTAAATTTTTGAAGTAAGAAGGAAAGACATCTCTGAAGCTCTAAGAAAGCTACAGACATCTCCAAAGCTACAAAGATATCTTTGGAGCTACAGGCATATCTCCAGAGCTGCGAACAAGAACAATTATCTTTGGCACCTCCTGAGAGTAGGGCATATTTCCAGCATAGCTGCCAACCAAGCACTCTCAGCAGTGGTCATAATACCCCTCATTTCACTCAAATCATCACCTGAGTGGTGAAGGGTCACCTTTAGTTAAACTGCTGGAGTTTTTATCTCTTCAAAGTTTTTGCATAAATTACAGATAAGAACTGATTCAATACCCATATTTTTAGAGCCTCGATGCCCAAATGTATTAAGACTCAAACTTAGATTCTGAGTGGACTTCTGTTCCACTCAAGTCTACTTTTATTTGCATGATTTTCTTTCATAGTTAAACAGCAAGTGTAATAAAGAGATGGATGTCATCTCATAGAGGAACTGATAGATAAGATCAGTTATAGGTCATCACTCATTTTGATATATATATACTTGTAGAAATAGTAGAAGATATACAATGATGGAATTATTCTGATTCTCGGTAATTTCAGTTCTGTGATATCAATATTCTCTTCATGAATGTGAAGTGAATGGATTTGGGTTGAACTTAGTTGTGATCTTCTTTTGTGCTGATTTTCTACTATAGCCTTCAGCCCTAAGGGTGTGGAGCAAGGGCCCACTCTCACCACACAGGCGAAAGGCTAGTACCATTTCTTTATTACTTTAGATTCTGCTGTGAAAAGTATTTATTGATTCTGATAGATAGATGCATGTTACTGTTTTCAAGATTGATTTAAGTAATTTCCTATTTTATTCTATTTTTAGCATTTCTTAAATTCATTTAGTAAGTAGATGGGCTAATCTTTTCAAATCAGTAGAAGCAGTTCAGGTTAGTCAGGAAAACTCATAATTGTAGGATCCCTAGTTGCAAACAGCCGAGGACACAACCCCTGGATTATTGACATCTAAAAATAGGTTAAATGATGAGGTACAACAACATCTCACTAGTTACTCTAGTTAAGATTTGAGAGGTCCGCACGAAATATTTTTGAAGTTATGACCATCTAAGTAGAACTAGGTTTTGCAGTTGTTTAGAGGTGACAGAGTGGTAGGAATTTGATCCGGATTGCTCCGCATTGGGATATTATGATCTACAGATCTAGAGGTATGTTTGGGATGTTGGTGTGTATCCTCAACTCAAGTGGTTCCTAGTTTTTGTAAGCAATCTTTCTAGTGTGACAGTCATGACAGTTGGTGTTCTTAAGTTCCCGAATGAAGATGCAAGTGTTTTTTGTGATTTGAGGTGATGCGGTTGTTCTTGTTGATTTCATTGTGCTTGTGGTGGTCTCTGGATCATGTGCCTATTGTGTTGGTGGTCTACATTGAGAATTGAGCTTGTGGTTGAAAATTTCTCCTTGAGTGTTGTTGTTCTTTCTAGTCTTAGCTGATCGGATGCTTGGTATGTGTTGCAGATGATCTAAGAAGAGTTCTATGGAGTGTGGCATGTTGATTGAGGAAGATTTGAGTCCTATCTATTGGTAAGAGACACTGTGTGGCTTCATGAGTGTTGTCATCGATGGCAACAAAGTCTATCCCACACATCCGCAGTACATAGTATGCCTATACCAGTAGTCAGATTGAAGATTGTTTTGGTCTGATGAACAAGAACAGAGTATGCAACAAGGTTCGACAATTAGGTCCGGATCTCTCAGATGGTGTAACTCTGCAAGTTGCAGACTTGGATAAGTCAAGAGGAGTATCATGACTACTATATTCTAGATATTTAACCTCTGGTACTAAAGCATGAAAAATATATGAGCATCTGAGTGTTGGGTTCCAGACAGGTAGAGTAGACAGAGAAAGAACTGACCGACAGAGTATTAGATTTCAATCTGGATGAGTAAATGATCTTGATCAAGCAATTTGTGGGATCATACTATTAGACTTAGGGCACACAACTGAGAGGGGGGGTGAATCAGTTGTGCAAAAACTTTCTCTAATTTCCACACTTAAATCTTCTTGGTGATTAACAGTATATTAAACATGAAACATAATGCATTCAAATCAAAAGCAGATACTCATCAACACATAAGACACCAAGATTTTGACGTGGAAAACCTGGTTAAGGGAAAAACTACAGGATGATTAACCCAAGAATGTATTCTCTATTAGAAGAATAGAAAGCTCAAAATGGCACATGCCAATTAGGGCTCACTGCCCAAGCACACTACTCACAAGAGGCTCACTTCCTACAAGAGACACACTATCTACAAAGAAATAAGTATTACATACATGAACTAGAGAATATCATCTTCACCATGCTTGAATCAGTTCCATTAGGTTCAATACTCTTGCTCTGCCTTTCTCTCTGCTCTTCGCTACCACACTCTCATCTCCGCTAATCACACTTTGAAATGACTTCACAATCCCTTATTTATACATGACATCGACTTAGGAACAATCATCTAAGTTGGCAAACACCTATAAGAACATCCGTAAGACATGTAATACATCCGGTTGGCCAGTCTCAAGAAGAACACCAACATCCGGTGGTTATTCTTCAAATACGAACTTTAACTTTAATGCGAACCACCAACATGAACTGGAAATGATCCATAGATCACCACAAGCTTTCCTGAATCACCAATAACATCTGCACTTCATTTGCTTACTGGAATCCTTCTCTCCCTCATCCAGAACCTCAAGTACATAGTCTATCATCATTGTCACAAAGGAATAGGTTCTTCCAGACCTTCAAACCACAAACCAATATACTTGACACTTCACAAGGATGTTCTCAATACTTCCTCAAATCCACAAAATGGGATAGTGCATTTCTGGATCTCACCAGACCTATCTGTGTCTATCTGTCACCTCTGAACACTTGCCAGAACCGGTTCTATTTGAGCGACCATAACTTCTTCTGATCTTCATGCGGACCTCTGAAAACTTGACTGGAACATATCAAGACTTATATCTACAAATCCTTTAAACTATATCCTCTGATCCTCAACCTATCTTGGACTTTTACCTTGTTGTCATCATTGTTCTTTATTGTTCCTGATTGAGACTAATTTTCTCAATATTCTCAGCACGCAACTCATCCAATCCTTCTCATTAATGCAACATGAGTATGTTGACATCAATGACAACACCGGTTAGACTCATACTTGCAAAAATCTCCCCCTTTGTCATTGATGGCAACATATGATGTGAAAAACCATCAAGACAAGAACTTCTCCTTACTGTCACAACTCCCCCTATCAACAACAACTATTCATATGTCTTCTCTTCCTTTACTGCTCCCCCTTTGATCATCAACTGCTTGTTTTTCACATGTCTTCTCTCCCCCTTTGACATCAATGGCAAAGGGCTCATACTTGCAACTCCAATATTTTAGAATCATACCTGCTGCTCCCCTTGAGTAGCAACTCCCCATTATCAATCTGGATCACAAGATATGACTATGATATCCACCAGATTGATGCACATCAGTGTATCCTAGTTCATCACCAGAGGGGAAATAACCCCTAACTTCTCCTTGAGATACTCAAAAGAGTCCTTGGGAAGAGGTTTAGTGAAGATATCTGCAATCTGATCCTTGGAGGGCACAAACTCCAGTCTGACTTCATCCTTGTTCACTTGCTCTCTTAGAAAGTGAAATTTGATAGATATATACTTAGTCTTAGAATGCAACACTGGATTCTTAGAAATATTTATTGCACTTGAATTATCACAGAAGATTGTGATAGGCTCCTCATACTCTAATATCTCTTAGCATCTGCTTCATCCACAAAACTTGAGTGCAACTACCTGCTGCTACAATGTATTCTGCTTCAGTTGTAGACAGAGATATTACCTCTTGTTTCTTGCTTAGCCAAGAAACCAATCTCTTTCCCAAAAAGAAAGCTCTACCACTGGTACTCTTCTGACCATCCACATCTCCTGCTCAATCAGCATCTGTATATGCATGAAGAGAGAAATCATGATCTATAGGATACCACAGACCATACCCAAATGTTCCTTTTAGATATCTAAAGATCCTTTTGATTGCCATGACATGAGATTCTCTGGGATCAGCCTGGAATCTTGCAACAAGACCAATAACCTGCATTATATTTGGTCTAGTTTGAGTGAGATACAACAATCCTCCAATCATTGATCTGTACTTTGTCTAGTCTGCCTTAGGAGAGTCATCATCTTTGCTCAGCTTACATCCAGTTGCCATGGGAGTATTCATTGGCTTTGAATCTTCCATTCCAAATTTCCTCAACAATTCTTTCACATATTTGGTTTGAGAAATAAATATTCCTTTCTTTGTTTGAGTAATTTGTAGACCCAAGAAGAAATTCATTTCACCAAGCATTGACATCTCAAACTCACTTTTCATTTGAATTGCAAAAGTTTTACACATACTGTCTCTTCCTCCAAAGATGATATCATCAACAAATACTTCAACAATCAAGATGTTTTCATGATCAATTTTGAAATATAAGTTATTGTCAGCAGTACCTTTGTTGAAACCAATCTTCAAAAGATGTTTGTCCAATCTTTCATACCATGCTCTTGGGGCTTGCTTAAGTCCATACAGTGCCTTCTTAAACTTGCAGACCATATCACCATGCTCAGATAATTGAAATCCATCCAGTTGTTCAAAGTACACTTCTTCTTCTAAGTCACCATTCAAGAAAGTAGACTTGACATCCATCTGATACACCTTGAAATCCTTGAAGGCAGCAAATGCAAGAAATAATCTGATTGCTTCAATTCTTGCCATCGGAGCAAAAGTTTCTTCAAAATCAATTCCTTCTATTTGGGAGTAGCCCTTGGAGACCAATCTGGCTTTATTTCTGATTACTTCACCAACTTCATTTAGTTTGTTCTGGAAGACCCATTTGGTTCCAATCACATTCTTGTTTCTAGGTCTGGGAACAAGATCTCTGTTGTACCAAACCAAATTTTTTGCTTCATTAAGGCATTTTGAAACAAGTCTAGAAAATTTTTCGTCAAAAAGTCAAAAAAACAAAATTTCTAAAAATAGACGTCGAGTTAGGTTTTCTGGGTTTCTTGAGATATGGATGTTGGCAAAACTTTCTAAAAATAGAATCTCCAAATTAGGTGTCGCGCTCGATTCTCATTGGTCGATTTTGCTTCACGATCGGCGCGGTTCAGACATAATCTTCAAACGACCAAGTTTTCTCTACTAGGTCATTTTTGGTTTTTCACAAGGTGAAGCATGAACTTGAAAGTCATCAACACAGAAAAGTTCACCTGCCAAAATTCTTTGACAAGTTTCCAACGCTGTTTCAACAACGCAAAACTGACAAATGGCCGTCGACTCGATGATGCACGCAAAATGAGGCAAGATGGATCCAAGGTGAATTGAAAAGTTAGAAAATCATAAATTTGGCTAAGTCTGGTGAAACTGGGTGCCCTTGGAGCCTTGGGGCACCCATCTTCTCCTGTGTTAGTTTTTTTTCATGTTTTTTGAGAAACGTAAAAAATGCTTTCGTCAGCTCTTTTTCAGTTGGTCAAACTTGGTCAAACTTGGTCAAAAGTCAGTCAAAGCTAGGATTTCATCATAGATGTGTTTAGACTACTTAGATCACCCTCCATCCTACCTTGATAGTTGTCAGAACGACCGAAATTGAAGATTGAACAGGAGCCGTGGGCACAGAAATCGAGAAAAGGTACAAAATTGAAAATTTTTGAAAAATTTTCTAAGTGTTGACAAACCAGGCACCCCAAGAGGCTTGGGGCACCCAAACTCTCCAAAGTTAGATTATTTTTGATGTTTTTCTCAAAAAACATGAATCTCCTTCCGTCAGCCTGGTCTGGTTCAGTGTTGATCAGTTTGGCATGTTTTTTGAGGCAAATAAAAGGTACAATCAGCTCAATTTTCATTAGGCTTGCATATTTACTAGATCATCAGACTCATTTTCATCCTAGTTTATAGAAATCGATAGCCAAATAGGGGTCATGTGCCTCCGGAATGCGCACGCAAACCAAGAAATTGAAAAAATAAAAAAATGGCTAAGTGTTGGAAAACCAGGCGCCCCAGGAGGCTTGGGGCACCCAACTTGAGCAGTGTTAGAATATTTTTATGTTTTCAATGTTTTTCAACATGCTTTATTACCAATCTTCACCCATTGGCAGTTTCCGGGAGGTCAAACTTGGTCAAATGATGTCAGATCGTCGAACGGAGGCAAGGGATGGAATCTTAGTTGATCAATCTCCAAAATGTCAGGATCAGTTAGCTTTTTCAATTAATGATGACATTTTTCTGCCTTGTTGAAGTTAGAGACAGGCCATATTTGAGTCAAAATGAGTGTTGAAGTGTTGAAAATGAAGAAAATTTTGTTAGCACTTCTTTCAACTCGCGTGTTTGATGACATCATCAAAGAAGATATTTTTTTTGTCATCCTACACATGAAGCCATAGGCTCCTAGAAAATAGGGATTCTTCCTATTCAAAGACATCCACTTGGATTTATGCTTTAAAAGATGCTTTCTTCATGGATGAGGGTGAAGTTTTCTTCTCACACAAATAAAGCTGCTTTTTTGACCAAAAGATTTATAAAGACAAGCTTTGGGCTTCTTTATTTCATTATCTTTTGCAAGTTGCATCCAGAGGAAAGATTTTATTTTTCTTTCAACAAAGATTTGAAGACCCAAACCAGGTGCTTTTTCAGTGTTCTTCATAGATTTGGGTTGAGGAAGAAGAGAGGCTTACTTTTTTAGGGTCCTTGTTTCAAGGAGATCATTTTTCAAAAATCTGACCAGAGCTTTTTCAGTTTTCATCGAGATGGGTCCATCTAGATTATCATCCTCTTGAATATTGGGAGTTGTTCTTTTTTTCAGGAAACTTCTTTTTTCCTACTTTTTTGAGAAAATCTCTGCTTTTTCAAAATCTGACAATTTGGGTTGTTTAGAAACAGAATTATCTACAAAACCCATGTGACAGCTTTTTTAGCTCACACTCTGCTTTTTCTAAAAATCAGCAAATAATTTTCATCCATTTGTCCAATACTTTTTCCAAGATAGGCGTGTTCACAATCAATTTGCAAATCTTCCAATATGCAGTACTCTCCAACACAAATCAGGCACAAAACAACATTGGTTCATGATTACCTGAAAACTTGTGAAATAGACTTGCATAAAGTACTTCCAGTAATCAATTTACACTCCTTGGAGGATGTAGGAAATAATGCTATCAGGAATCTTGGACACTCCGATTTGCTTGTAGCGGCATCCTTTCCTATCACCATGCAAAGTATCGAGTTTGTGATTGCTTGCATGACGCATTACAACTCGGTCACAAGAGAAATTTAGTCAAGAGATGGAGGTGTGCTCTGCAGCTTGAGGCCAAACGACATTGAAAAGTGTTTTACAATACCTATTTGGAGAGAGAACTTAACTGTTTCACTTGAAGAATGCAAGAGGGTTTGGAACAATGATAAGGAAAAATACAGAAAAAAGATTGGTCAGAGGTGGTTGAAAGAAAAGCAGAATATTATGCCAAAGAATGTTGGACGTGGAGAATTCAAGGAGGAGCATGCAATAATGATTACTCTGCTAAGTCCTATCACAGGTCAAGTAGATGCAAACAAATTTCAGCCTTGGATGTTTTACATCATGTCCCAGATTGTTGACGGAACCGAATTCTATGATTGGTCGGCACTAATCAGTGATAGTCTCCACCAACAAATAATTGATTTTCAAAGGGCTCACGAATTCCACATGATATCATACCTTGTGTATTTGATGGCTTTTCAAGGTCAATTGAGAGGTTTGAATGTTGTTGGAACTCTGGGTACTCAGCATGTGTATCATCATTTCCCGTAGTTAGAGATCTCTTAAGTTGAACAACATTACATGCAGGTGAATGATGCATTCTTGATGCATGCAGTGTGAGACATGGACAACGAGTTGCATATACAATTTTCTGTAGAGGCTAGAATAGCAATGGCAGAATGGGCTGATTGGTTTATCCAATTTCCTACTTTTTCCTACATCAGCGTATATGGCTTCTCAGGAGAGCCAGCCATGTTGCTGGGATATCCTACAAACGAAATAACATTTATGGAATTTTTAAGGCAAGCTTATGAAGTGCATACTTTTTTGTATAGCAGACGTAAGACAACCTTCAATTTTCCACTTGGGATGAGTATTTACAGATGTAGATCTGGAGAAGATGCCAAAGCAATCGGTAATGAATCATCCAGATATGGTCTTAAGTTTTTCAATAGGAGATCTTCATATGATCCCTGTGGTGTTTATGCATCACATCTTGGTCAGAATTGTATGCACAAGTTTGCAGTTGAAGACTTCTGGGCTAATTGTGTTGATGAGTATGAAGTGTGAGGGCGCAGTTATAGCAGGTTCACTCTTCAACAAATGTCTGAGCAACAATTGATAGAGAGTGGTGAAGTTCTACTTCCCACGTATTTTAGTGACCAAATTGAGCAACAACCATTGTCGCCAGTTAATTGGTCAGTAAAAGAGAGTACTTCCATTGAGGAGAGAACAAGTCGAGTGGTTAAAAATAGTTTGATATTCTTGAAGACTAAGCAGAAGGATGATATTCCATTAGCAGAGCCGCCAGTTGTGCAACCATCAGAGCCTTCCACTTCCAAGCCAAAACAAAGAGTAAAAGCTATGAGTGTTCTCCCAGAGGGAACAAAAATGGCAAAGTTAAAGAGGAAAAAGGATGAGTCTCCAGCTCATGTCCAATAGGAACATCCACCAGTTGAACCAGAAGCTCCTGTTGAAACAACACCGCATGTTGAAGTGTTACCTTCAGATCATGTATCTCCACCTTCTTCACCGATCCCTTCTCCTATTTACATAGATTCAGAGCTAGATTCATCGGTTCATAACTTTGATGCAAGCATTGATTCATTAGGAGCTGATGAGGTGAGAACTGAGTTTCCAAGAGAGGATGGCTCATCCTGTCTTGAAAACATTCTGGGAAGGAAGAGAAGAAAGCCCTCATATCAGCTGGATTTAACAAAGTTGAAAAGCGTCTATCAAGACACACCAGACAAGCAGCTGAAGAAGCAGGTTCACATTGAGAAGAATGTAGATGGAGAAATAATTCTTGAGACTGCAACACCTCCAGAAAATAAAACTGCTAATGATGTCAAGGTTGATGACTTCACAATTGTCAAAGCTAACCTTGGGAGAAGTACTTGCCATACAGATATCAATCTCTTCAAGGTTGCAGCAGATAGCTTGAAGGAAAGGGTGTTGAGAGATGGAGAAGACAAGGCAACTCTCAAAGATGAAGTTCGACAGCTGTGGCAATACATTTCCAACCTTTTCCATGGCACTTCACAGGCTGATTTGCTTCTTCCACCAAATCTTGGATCACCAGCCAATCAGTGGCATTTCAGTAAGTTGGTCCTCTATGGGAGGCACACAAATAGTTGGGTAGAAGAATTTATGACCAAAGGGAGAGTTGTACTTGCAGAGCTTTATCAGTTGAAGTACAACGCTCATGATTTATGCCAAGGCATATAGGGGTTGTAGCAGATCATGGTAGAAAATAGACCAGTATTTGAGATCATTATCTCTGACTTGAAGATTGCACTTGATACTGTTGATTTAGCTGAAGATAAGAAGACAGTTTCTACTTGGAAAGCGCAATATCTTTTCACAGTAAAAACTTATGACAGTATGAGTTCAGAGTTGACAGAATGGAAAGAAAAGTTAGTCGGCATCCTCAAGTTCATCAGATCCTTTGTCTCTTAGATCCCATGTTCATATGAGAAAGAAGATGGTACCCTGTATGATCTTGGGGAAGTGCAAGCAGAGTTCCAAACTCTCGTCTGCAACAATTTTAATGATGATATCAATGCTAGCAAGATGAGTCGTCTTGCCGCAATGACAGTGAAATTTGACAAGGCTGCGGGTGAAGTTCACGAATTTCTTCAGATGGTTACCAATGGTGAAGAAATGTTAGAGAATCAGAATATCATTCTAGAGAGTATCAGTGTTCTTGGCAGAGATGTGGTCACTCACTTTTTAGAAGATATTGTTTCCCAGAATATAAATGGATGACATCACCAAAAAGCTAGAATGTTTTTGAGGATGCATTTCAAAATAAAGCAGCTTTAAAACATATGCTTTTTGTTTTAAAGCATGTGCTTTCATCCTAAGCTCATCCATTCTATATTTAGAAAGAAATCACCTTGTGATAGTTGGAATCTTCTTTGCTTTAAAGTAGATTGCTTTAAAGCATTTGTTTATTATATCTTTGTCTTAGAATAGTAATAAATCTTGTGAGTTGGCAAGTTAGGGTTAATCAAGGAGATTTTAGGGTTCCCTACTCCTTTGATTTTAGTATAAATAAGGGCATCCTTGCCCATTGTTTGTGAGGACTTTGGTGATAGCAAATTTGATGTGCCTATTCTAGCCTGCAAACATTGTTATTCCAGGTGTTTGTTCACTTTGTGTTCATTGTTCTCCAGTGTTTGATCGCTTACTGTATGCCTACCTTTTGCTACAATATTGCTGTCCTGGAGTTGTATTAAAGTTTGTGATATTGAATAGAAGTCTCATGCCTACTTTTCTCTGATATTCTATATCGATTCATTAAGTTATCATCGTTAGATGTGTATCTTCTATAGCTTTCATTTTCATCTTTCATCATTAAAGTACTTTTAGTCTTGTGATGTTAATCTGGAAGAAAATTGCTTAAGTTTTTGTGTTAATAATCATTCCTCGTTCACTTTCAACTTCCTTTGCTCTGAATTTACTCAGGAGGTTGAAAGCCTCATTAGTCTATGCTAGTTGTAGTAGAAGTTTTATAAAAAGGAAAAAACCTCTTCTGCAGCGTTTAGAGTTTTATAACCTTGTGCTCGTAGTTGAGAATCAAAAAGAAGATAGGTGAAGTTTCATTCAAGTTATCTTTTCGGTGAACATCAGCAAGAAAGGGAACTCCCCCTTCCAATAGGAGAGAAGTTTATCTGTGCATAGTTGTCTGTTTCCAAATCGTATACCAGAGGTGCGAATTGAAACGCCAACAATCCCAAGTGTGATTTTTCTCAATTTGCATCAACTCTTCCTCCATTGCTTTAGTCCAATTTTCATCATTGCAGGATTTATTTATTGTCTTAGGTTCAATCTTTGAAATCAGACAATATTCATCAGAATTTTGAGCAATTTTCCTTCTAGTTTGCACACCTTTGCTTTTGTCACCAATGATCTGATCTTTAGAGTGGTTCAGTCTTACATACCTTGGAACTTTGGGAGTTTCTTGCAATTCTGCTTCTTGATCAAGCTCATTCAGACCTGTCTCTTCTTCCTGATTTATCAGATAAGTTTGAATATGACTTTCAAAAGAGGATTTAACTCGAACTAAAACACCATTCTAATCATCTTCATCATATTCATAAAACCTTGAGGGTTTCTCTATTCCCTCATCAACCTTCACATTTGTACTTTCTATCATCTTTCTCAGTCTCTTGTTATAACACCGGTATGCTTTGCTTTGAGTAGAGTAACCCAAGAATATCCCTTCATCACTTCTAGCATCAAACTTGCCTAGATCTTCATCTCTTTTGATGTAACATTTGCTACCAAAGACTCTGAAATATCTTACAGTAGGAGTAATGCCAAACCAGAGTTCATAAGGGGTCTTATCGGTATTGCTTTTAATTTGAACTCGATTGAGAGTATAGACTGCAGTGCTGACAGCTTCTCTCCAATAGATCTAAGGAACATTTGTTTCCATCATCATGGTCCTAGATGCTTCTTGGATGGTCCGGTTCTTTCTCTCCACTACTCCATTTTGCTGTGGAGTCCTAGGAGCAGACAATTGTCTCTTAATTCCATGTTTCTAACAGAACTCTATGAACTCTCGAGATGTGAATTCTCCACCTCTATCATACCTTAGACATTTCAACTTTAATCTTGTTTCATTCTCTACCATAGCCTTGAATATTTTGAATTTTTCAAGAGCTTTTGATTTCTCCTTTAGAAAGGTTACCCACATCATCCGAGAATAGTCATCAATTAGCAGCATGAAGTATCTATCACCTTGACTACTCCTAGTTCTTGCCGGACCACAAAGATCAGTGTGAACTAAGTCCAATAATCTGGTAGAAGACAGTTCCTTGCTTTTGAAAGTGACTCTGCTCATCTTACCCAACTGACATTCCTTGCACAAGCTGTTAGTAGGTTTCACCAATTTTGGAAGATCTCTTATAGTCTGAGTATTGCTTATCTTGATAATATTATCAAAATTCACATGACACATCCTTCTATGCCATAACCAACTCTGATAAACTTGAACAAATAAGCAACTTTTACTAGTACCAACCAAATGGAAGATATTATGTTTAGTTTGAGTACTAGATGCAATCTCTATTCTGGAACTTTCAAAGATTTTGCATTTTCCATCCTTGAATCAGAGATCATAGCCTTTGTCTACCAACTATCCAACACTGAGAAGATTGTGCTTCAAACCTTCAACATACAGGACATTACCAGTTTTGTTTCTTCCATTAAAAGAAATAGTTCCTCTTCCTCTGATTCTACTAGCAGAATTGCCACCAACCTTTACCACTCCTCCTTCATACCTTTCCAAATCTACAAACTTATTTTTCTCACCTGTCATATGGTGAGAGCAACCACTATCAGTGACCCAATCATCCTTCTCTTCAATTTGGGCAGTCAGAGCTCTTTCCACAGTCTTAAGATTGATAGATACAGAGGACATTGGATCTTCTTCCTTGATGGCAATGAACACCCATTCATTTCTAGATTTGTTTCCTATCTCTGATTCATCATCTATTACTCCTTCATTATCATCATCTTCATGTACATAGTAACAGTTCTTTTGGAACCTCAGCTTGTTAAGATTTTTCCTTGAAAATCTTTCTGGACATCTTGAGACAAAATGACCAATCTTATTGTAGTTAAAACACTTAAAAGGTAATTTTTCTTCATACTTACCGGATCCTCTTGGCAACCTCTTTGTAATAAGGGCTTCAAGTTGAGAAGTTTCTACTTCTAAATCTTTTCTTGCTTTTTCATACCATGACAATTTCCTTGAAGAATTCTCTCCCGGATCAAGCCTTTGTTTACCTTTAACAGAGGCACTGGCTTTGAATGCAAATTCAGTCTTGGGGGGGTCATCTCCAAACTCTGTCATTTCAAATGCAGCCAATTTCCTAGCCAATTGATCTCTTGTGACAGTTGTATGGGCTCTGAATTCTTCAATGGCAGTAGCCTTGATTTTGTAAGAAGCAGGGAGGGATCTGAGAATTTTACCAACAATCTCATTTTCATCCAAGACACCACCAGCAATTCTAATTCCACAAACCAGCTCATTCACTCTTGGCATAAAAGTGGTAATATTTTTATCATCTCTCATCTTCAATTTTTCAAATTTTTCTTTTAGACTCTGTAACCTTGCACATTTAACATACTGGTCTCCTTCATGCAGAAGTTCCAATTTGTTATAAATCTCAAAGGCAGTTGGTAGGTCAATAACATTTGAGAGCTCTGAGTCAGACAATGCACTTAGAAGAGCCTCTTTGGTCCACAGATTGTTTTCAGCATTTGTGATTTCATTTAGGGTTGTCGGACCACCCTGTGGAGGTACATACACTTTTGTAACCATGGACCAGGATGCTATTCCCATACACTGCAAGTGACATTTCATGCAACCTTTCTAGAGAGCAAAGTTGGTTCCATCAAACTTCAGACTACCCTTCTTGTAAGATGACATCCTGGATCTTCTCAAGCGGTTAAGCTTCTTTTAGAGGAACTTGGCTCTGATACCAATTGTTAGACTTAGGGCACACAACTGAGAGGGGGGTGAATCAATTGTGCAAAAACTTTCTCTAATTTCCACACTTAAATCTTCTTGATGATTAGTAGTATATTAAACATGAAGCATAATGCATTCAAATCAAAAGCAGAAACTCATCAACACATAAGACACCAAGATTTTGACGTGGAAAACCTAGTTAATGGAAAAACTATGGGGTGATTAACCCAAGAATGTATTCTCTATTAGAAGAATAGAAAGATCAAAATGGCACATGCCAATTAGGGCTCACTGCCCAAGTACACTGCTCACAAGAGGCTCACTGCCTACAAGAGACACACTGTCTACAAAGAAATAAGTATTACATACATGAACTAGAGAATAGCATCTTCACCATGCTTGAATCAGTTACATTAGGCTCAATACTCCTGCTCTGCCTTTCACTCTACTCTTTGCTACCACACTCTCATCTTCACTAATCACACTTTGAAATGACTTCACAATCCCTTATTTATACACGACATCGACTTAGGAACAATCATCTAAGTCGGCAAACACCTATAAGAACATCCGCAAGACGTGTAATACATCCGGTCGGCCAGTCTCAGGAAGAACACCAACATCCGGTGGTTATTCTTCAAATATGAACTTTAACTTTAATGCGAACCACCAATATAAACTGGAAATGATCCATAGATCACCACAAGCTTTCCTGAATCACCAATAACATCTACACTTCATCTGCTTACTGGAATCGTTCTCTCCTTCATTCGAAACCTCAAGAACACAGTCTATCATCACTGTCACAAAGGAATAGGTTCTTCCGGACCTTCAAACCACAAACCAATATACTTGACACTTCACAAGGATGTTCTCAATACTTCCTCAAATCCACAAAATGGGATAGTACATTTTCGGATCTCACCGGACCTATCTATGTCACTCTGTCACCTCTGAACACCTACCGAAACCTGTTCTATTTGAGTGACCATAACTTCTTCTGATCTTCATGTGGACCTCTAAAAACTTGACTGGAACATATCAAGATGTTGGCAAGAGACACTATATGGACTCAGAAATGTTGTCATTGATGGCAACAAAGGTTATCCCACACATCCGTAGGACATGATGAGTCTTTACCAGAAGTCAGATTGAAGAAGTATTGAAGTCTGGTAAGCAAGAGCAAAGCACTCAGTAAGGTCTGATAGATAGGTTCGGATCTCTTAGAAGATGTATCTCCGTAACATGTGGATTTGGGGAAGTCAAGAGGAGTACCTTGACAAATAAAATCCAAGGATTCAGCCTCCGGTGTTGAAAGGATAAGGAGATATGAATACTTGAGTGTTGAGTTCCTGATTGACAGTGTGAACAGAGGAAGAACTATCTGGCAGAACATCAGACATTATTGCAGATGTGTTACTGATGATGGTAAAGGTTCTTAAGGTGTAAGTTATGATTGGCTGACATGATTCATGACTTCTACAAGTATATCCTTGATCCGCATTTCTTGGTATGCAAGGATTCAATTGATAGATCAGAGTTTGAGGAAAATATTGACTATTCTGGATGCCAACTAGAAAGGTGATGAAATCACTTGTGTGGATATATATACATGATTGATTTAGATGTGAAGGTGTGTGTGGTGTGTTGAGTGGTGCGAAGAAAAGTAGAAGAGCAGAGTAAAGATAGTAGAAGAGGTCTGGAATGTGACAGTACAACTACATCAAGAGAGAATAAGAATGAAGTGCAACAGATCAGTTTATTAAGCTTAAACTAAAACTGAATCTCAGCATGTGTGGATGCTTCTCATCAGTTCAAACATTGTGTTATCTTCCTTTCTTGTAGACAATGTGTCTCTTGTAGGCAGTGAGCCTCTTGTGAGTAGTGTGCTCAGGTAGTGAGCCCTAATTGGCAAGTGCCATATTGTTACTTCTATTCTTCTAACAGAGAATAATATCTTGGGTTAATCACCCCATGGTTTTTCCCTTAACCAGGTTTTCCACGTCAAAAATATTGTGTCATGTGTATTGGTGTTCTTTCCATTTCATAATTATGGTTGCTCATTTGATTTAATACTGCATTAACTGTAAAGGAAGATCAGAGACCTAGAAGAATTAAGATACTAATTCACCCCCTCTCAGTTATCAACAATTGGTATCAGAGCCAAGTTCCTCTCAACAGAGCCTAACAGCTTGAGGAAGACCTGGGAATTCAAATGGATACATATGGTATGAAGGAGCAACTTAAGTCTGCCCTAGATGATCTTGAGTAGTCAAATTCTAAAATCAATGAATTAAAGGAAAGACTCAAACAGGCTGATGATTTCATAAATGAATTAAAAGAGAAACTAAGTCTCTCTACGAAAAAGAGAAAGGAGCTACTTTAGCAACTAGCAAGACAAGGTGAAGCCAATGATACAAATGGAGATCTGAAGGAGAAAACAAAGTTATGTGAAAAGTTATCAAAAGAAATCATTATGGTAAGACATGAAATGGAATCAGGAGTTATAATGTTTACCTAAGAGATTGAAGAGAAAAGAAAAACTGAAGATGATCTAAGACAATCTCTGAAGGAAAAATTAGAAGATTGCCACAAGATGGATAGAATTATCAGACATCTTGAATCTGATCTTGAAGATGCTAAAGATAATGAAGAAAAACTTGAGGATCAAATCTCTCTTAAAAGGGATCTTCAAACAACAAATGAATATAAAGAGAAATTCAATATAAGTTCTGCTCAACTTGAAGTTCTTCTTGAAAGTCAAAAGAGGGTAGATGACAAGTATGGTTTGGGATATGAGAAAGGAGAAAGCTCCAGATCCAGTCATAAGATTTTTGGATTAGAAAATCCAAGGAACAGGCCTAGAAGACCTCTGATAAGGTAGCCTAATGCTCAAAGATATCCATCCTTCAATGGATACTGCCACAACTGCAATAACTTTGGTCATAGAGCTAATCAATGTAGAAAGAGAATGAATCAGACGAATACATCCTTCTTTGGATAGTGTTTCAACTGTAAAAGGTATGGCCACAAATCTCATGAATGCAGAAATATGCAAATGAACAATTCATTCAATGGTAGATGCTTTGCATGCAATAGAATGGGTCACATGGCTAATCAATGCAGATCAAGAGGATATCAATCAAACATGCAACGAAATGTTGTTTGCCAAATTTGCAATAGATCCGGTCATATTGCCAAATTTTGTAGAAGCAAGAATCAGGACAAAAGAGGTCTGACACATCATAATCAGAATCAAGACAAGTGAAAACAAAAAGTGAATGTGGATGAAGTTCAAAGTGAAATGAACAAGATTTGGGTGAAGAAAAGTACAGAGAATATAGGGGATGGATCCGCACCAGACTCTGGTGCTGATATTCCTTCCAGAAACTAAAAAGTGAGCTCTGGCTCAGGGGGAGTCTCAAGGAAAAACATTATGCCCCAACCAGTCAATTGCTGCCGGAATTGGCACAAGGAAAATTGTGGATTAAAGGGCTCTCAGAGAAACATCCAAGTAAATTGTGATTAAGATATGAAAGATCTGCAAGAAGTCTTAAACAGGTAGAGGACTAATCTGATTCCTCAGTCATCTGGTGAGAAGTAGGTTTCTCACAGTTAAACCCGACATGATTCAAACTATGGAATCTTGATCTACAGATAGATCAAATGATTAGTGAAAGGAAGATAGATTATCACTATTCTCCAATAATAACTTTAAAGTCTATCTCAGTGATTCGGAAAGGTTATGTCTCCGACTAAGATAAACAAGGAAAACAGGAATGAATTAGGTTGCGCATTTATTGCAGGGTGAAAATTAGGGCTTTTTAGAAATAAAAGAGTTCATTCATTCATCATTTGCTCATTTGCACTCAAGAAGAAAAGAAAAAGGAGCTCTGCATCAAACTGTCTCAACTCTCAAAGATCAGCCATTGAAATCATTTCATCCAGCTAATCAAATCTGGCTCTTTCAGTGAACACTTGAAATGAAAAAGGTGTTTTTCATTGCTGAATATCTCTCTGTAAAATCCTTTTGGAAATGGATACTCCGAATATTTTGAAGATCTCTGATAGACCTCATCCTAAATTTAAGAAGCATCCATATAAATTTCTAGAAGTTGATCCCCTAGGCGCCTTTTCAAGCATTCCGCATGGGGTTCTGCATGTAGAAGATGTTAGGGTTTACATTCATGCAAGCATTGAAGAATTTGGTGAATCAAAGTTAATGGATATCTATCACAAGTAGTTAATAGATGATTCTTTTAAGATCAAACCTCAATATAAAGCCATCCAGGAGAAGCATTTTGCTTAGTGCATTCATTTCCCCTATTTTGAAGAAGATGAATGGGTCCAGTATGTGTTAAGCAGAGTGCATGACAATTTCTTAGGGTTAAATAGACCAATTAAAATCACCAAAGATGCAATTAGGGTAGTAACCGGTCTACACTCATCCGGTGGGATACTTGTTCTCAAATCTATCAAGAATTAGACAGTAAGTGATGCAACTGGATTAAAATTTGACAAGAGAGCTATGACAATTGAAGATAGCACTGATCTGGATGTCAAATTTGCATCCATGATAATTGCTTACAAGATTTATCACTCCGGTAGGGAAAACTCAGTACCGGGAACTGCAGTTTATATAGCCTATCAAATGCTAAAAGAAAATGTTAACTATGATCTATGTGAACTTCTTCTAACCCAACTTTTGGAAAATCTATAAAAGATAAAGAAGGACAAGAAGAACTCCTTCAAGTACGGTGGCTTGATACTCTACCTATTCTTTTATTACATGAATGAGCTTCCCGGATCCAGTGGCTGGGTATGGCAGAATGATAGACCAGTAGCTATTCAAATCATAGATTATGTACATGGGCTTGGTGATGCCAAGGCACATAATACAGCTCTCTGGGGCTATTTCAAGAATTTTTAGAGCATGATGCAAGCAAGAGAGAGAATCCCCAAATCTTTAGTTGAAAAATATAAAGATACAATATGCTTTATGGTAGAAACTAATTAGTGCCTTATGGAGGCAGTGGAACCAAGAATAGTATGGATCATGCCGATGGGGTATGAAGTTGATGAACAAATTGTGGAGCTGCATGTTCAACACATGCTCAATCAGCCAAAGGATCCAAAGGTAGAAAGATTTGGAACCTTTGAAGAACTAAGTGTGAAAATTCATATAGAGCTAAGACAACCAGAGATCAAGAGGAAGGTGAGAAAAGAAGTTGAAGAAGTTGCCAAAGGCTTTGGTATCTCAAAAGAGGCACTTGATGCTAATAGGGCAAAGATGGAAAGGGCTGAGGAAGAGAAGAAGAAGGCAGAAAAGAAAAGTGAGGAAAGTGTTCTGGTAAAATCTCCCACCTGGACTAGATCATCAAAGAGATCTACACCTACCATTGCTAAAAGCTCAAGGACAACAAAACCAGAAGCAAAATCATCCAGAAAAGGAGAGAAAAGAACAAAGACAAAAGCCACAAGAGCTTATGCGAGTCAAAGGGATGAAGAGGAGATTGACTCTGATGAAGAAGTTAGGAAAATGAAAAAAGAAGAAGAAAACATCTGGTGAACCCTCTACCAGTCAAGGTGAAGAAGAAAAGGCAGAGGAATATGTTGAAAAACCCACTCTTCACATTGATGACATAATAAAATCAGTCACTATGGACGGAAATCTTCAGCCAATGGTTGAATTCTATGATGATTATGGTGAAGCTGATCAGAAGATATTACAAGATGCCACAATCAGGTGTCTAAATGTCTACAACAAAGCATTCATTGAAATTATATCTCTGATCCCCAAAAGCTTGGAGAAGGAACTTGAAATAAGGAAGAACAATGCCCAAGCCAAAGATCTAGAAATCTGGGAACAGATAGCTATTTAGCTACATCCTTCAATCGATTTAAAGAAAATGAATATGATTTTCAAAGATTGCAAGGATGAGTTCAGGAGCAAAGCCAGAATGAATTAGCTCATGCTTGGTGAGACTGACAAGGTAGCCAAGGAAACAGAAGAGATCCTCCGAAATACCTTCAAAAGATTCAATCTTCCTATTATGGAGGACTTGGGTGTTAATCCTTTGGCCACAGGTGTTGAAAAAGAATCCACTGAGCAAATCATGGACACCAGTACAGAAAAGGATAAGGACTTGGAATCCTCTGTTCTGGAAAAGGAAGTGCATGAATAGACAAATATCACTCCTTCGGTTTCCCCTACTGACTCCGGATCCAAAGGAGAAGAAAGAATAGATTAGAAAGAAGCAGAGGTGAAGGAAAAAGAAGATAACAATACAAAGGTTATGGAAGGAGAGAAAGCTCCAAGAGACAGATCTGTGACTGCAGAAGAAAAGAAGAATTTGTCTCCAGCAAGAGACACTGTAGAATCGGTCAAGGACTTTTTGATAAAAGAAACTATGGAGATTGATGAACCAGAACTACTAAAAGGGCCATTTGATTTTGACTCTCTATCTCTGGTACAAACAATGAAGATAGCTTCGTTTGCTAATGCAAAGGCCAAAGAAAAACTCTTGAAGTCTCACATGGAAGACTATGAGCTTATAGCAGCTACATCCGGAGTGTTAGAAAAGATTATGCCATCTTTTCAGAAAGATCCCTCAGCCTTCTTATCCGGTAATCTTAAAACTCTAGTAAATAGTGTTAGCACACATTTTGATTCCTTAGAGAAGTCAGCAGAAGATAAGGTCCGGAAGGAATTTTTGACAAAAAGATTATCAGAGGTACAAGGGTTAATAACAAATGATAGGAGGAATAGGAGTATAGGGATAAAGAGCTTAGAAAATGCTCTTAAAGATGGTAGAGAAATGTACAAATTTTGTTTATCATGGTCCAAAGTAACATTGGACATTGAGAAGAAAGTAAAAGAACAGGAGGACAAACTGACAAATCTATCAAAGAATTTTGATCCTCTCTCATCTTCCATAATAAATCAAGAATGTTAGACTATTGTAGTCTTGAATGAAATCAAGAAGCTGGAGAAGGAAAAGAAAAATAGAATAAGCAGGTTGGGTGAAATCAGAGGGATAATTATCCCCAAGTTAGAGGCCATGCATGAGGCCATAAAAGAAGCTTAGACCACAGCCCGGACCAGTGATCCGATAGATCTAAAAAAGGAAGATGCATTTGCATTCCTGTTGAGCGGTCATATATCAATTTTGGATAGAATGACGCAAAGTTGGGCTATAGAATTCATCCAATTGAAGACAACTTTTGCAGACATACTTCAGTATATGTAAGTATGCTATATGTATATACTTATGCGGCTAAGTATAGTTGAAATTTTAAAAATTTTGGTGTACAGACTGTACCCTTTGCCATTGATGTCAAAGGGGGAGTAAGGAATAGTGAAAAATGAGGAATCCAACTAAGGGGAAGCTTCAAAAATGTACATAGAGACAGAGCATCAGCTAAGGGGGAGTATAGTGTGACACTTAGTCATTTTTCACTAAGTGTTGCCATCAATGCCAAAGGGGGAGATTGTTGGCAAGAGACACTATATGGACTCATAAATGTTGTCATTGATGGCAACAAAGGTTATCCCACACATCCACAGGACATGATGAGTCTTTACCAGAAGTTAGATTGAAGAAGTATTGAGGTCCAATAAGCAAGAGCAGAGCAATCAGTAAGGTCTGACAGACAGGTCTGGATCTCTCAGAAGATGTATCTTCGTAATGTGTGGATTTGGGGAAGTCAAGAGGAGTACCTTGAAAAATAGAATCGAAGGATTCAGCCTCTGGTGTTGAAAGGATGAGGAGATATGAATACTTGAGTGTCGGGTTCCTGATTGACAGTGTGAACAGAGGAAGAACTATCTGGCAGAACATCAGACATTATTGCAGATGTGTTACTGATGATGGTAAAGGTTCTTAAGGCATAAGTTATGATTGTCTACCATGATTGATGACTTCTACAAGTATATCCTTGATCCACATTACTTGGTATGCAAGGATTCAACTGACAGATCAGAGTTTGAGGAAAATATTGACTATTCTGGATGCTAACTAGAAAGGTGATGAAATCACTTGTGCGGATATATATACATGATTGATTTAGATGTGAAGGTGTGTGTGGTGTGTTGAGTGGTGCGAAGAAAAGTAGAAGAGCAGAGTAAAGATAGTAGAAGAGGTCCATAATGTGACAATACAACTGCATCAAGAGAGAATAAGAATGAAGTGCAACAGATCAGTTTATTAAGCTTAAAATGGAACTGAACCTCAGCATGTGTGGATGCTTCTCATTAGTTCAAACATTGTGTTATCTCCCTTTCTTGTAGACATTGTGTCTCTTGTAGGCAGTGAGCCTCTTGTGAGTAGTGTGCTTGGGCAGTGAGCCCTAATTGGCAAGTGCCATATTGTTATTTCTATTCTTCTAACAGAGAATAATATCTTGGGTTAATCACCTTGTGGTTTTTCCCTTAACCAGGTTTTCCACGTCAAAAAAATTGTGTCATGTGTATTGGTGTTCTTTCCATTTCATAATTATGTTTGCTCATTTGATTTGATACTGCATTAACTGTAAAGGAAGATTAGAGACCTAGAAGAATTAAGATAACTGATTCACCCGCCTCTCAGTTATCAACATAAGACGTATATCTACAAACCCTTTAAACTGCATCCTTTGATCCTCAACCTATCTTGGACTTTTACCTTGTTGTCATCACTGTTCCTGATTAAGACTAATTTTCTCAATATCCTCAACACACAGCTCATCCAATCCTTCTCATTAATGCAACATGAGTATGTTGACATCAATGACAACACCGGTTAGACCCATACTTGCAACACATACATTGTTGGATGACTTGATTAATGACTTCTATGTCTATGTTTTTTATATGCATCACAAATCAAGCATGGATTCAGCCAACAGATAAGTAAATTGTAAATATCTTGAGTATTCTTGTTGCTGACTAGAAAGTTGATGAAATCTTTGATGCTGATATATATACCAGATGGATTCTAGTATGTAGGTGTGTAGTGTGAAGAAGTGATGAAATATAGTGCGAAGAAAAGTAGGATAAGTGTGGAAGCAACAAAACAAGTCTGATATGTGACAGAGCAACAACACTAAAGCAGAGGAAGAATGAAGTGCATCAGATTAGTGTATTGTGCTGAACCAAAACTAAACTCTAGCATTTGTAGATGCCACTCATCAGTTCAAACACCTGATTACCTTCTGTAAGTTTTATAAATAGTGAGTCTCTTGTAGGTAGTGTGCCTCTTGTGAGCAGTGTGCTCGGGCAGTGAGCCCTAATTGGCAAGTGCCATTTTGTAATTATTCTTTTAACAAAGAATACAATCTTAGGTTAGTCACCCTGTGGTTTTTCCCTTAATAGGGTTTTCCATGTAAAAATCCTTGTGTTATGTGTGTTGATTTTATTTCTATTCTCATGATCATATATCCTTATATGTTTTGATGCTATAATAATTACTAAAAGAGAAAAGAAAGTTAAAGATATTTGAGATAACTGATTCACCCCCTCTCTTAGTTATCTACCTTGTTTCCAACAATTGGTATCAGAGCTAAGTTCCTCTAAATAGAGCCTAACAGCTTGAGGAAGATCTAGGAATCTCAATGGATATATATGGTATGAAGGAACAACTTCAGTCTACCCTAGATGATCTTGAACAATCCCATTCTAAAGTCAATAACTTGAGAGAAAGACTCAAACAAGCTGATGATTTCATAAATGAGCTAAAAGAAAAATTGAGTATCTCTATGAAAAAGAGAAATGAACTACTTCAAAAATTAGTAAGTCAGAGTGAAGCCAATGATACTACTGAAGATCTAGATGAGAAAAACAAGCTGTGTGAGAAGCTATCAAAAGAGGTCATTATGGTAAGGCATGAGATGGAATTAGGGGTTATGAGATTCACCCAAGAAGTTGAAGAAAAAAAGAAAATTGAAGATAATCTTAAATAATCCCTCAAGGAGAAGATAGAGGACTGCCACAAAATGGATAGAATAATTAGGCATCTGGAATCTGATCTTGAAGAAGCTAGAGATAATGAAGAACAACTTGAGAATCAGATATATACTCTTAAACAAGACCTTCAAATAGAAAATGAATACAAAGAGAAATTCAAGATAAGCTCAGCCCAACTTGAAGTTATTCTTGAAAGCCAAAAGAGGGTAGATGATAAGCGTGGCTTGGGATATGAGAAAGGTGAAAGCTCTAGATCCGGTCAATAGAACTTTGGATCAGGAAATCAAAGAAACGGGCCTAGAAGACCTCTGGTAAGGCAACCAAATGCTCAAAGATATCCATCCTTCAATGAATGCTGCTTCAATTGCAACAACTTTGGTCATAAAGCAACTCAGTGTAGAAGGATAATGAATTAGACTAATCCATCCTTCTCTGGACAATGTTTCAACTACAAAAGGTATGGTCACAAATCTCATGAATGCAGAAATATGCAAATAAACAATTCATTCAATGGTAGATGCTTTGCATGCAATAGAATGGGACATATGGATAATCAATGTAGATCAAGAGGATATCAATCAAATATACAAAGAAATATTGTTTGTTACAATTGCAATAGATCCGGTCATAGTGCCAAATTTTGTAGAAGTAAAAATCAAGATAAAAAGGGTCCAGTGCATCATAATCAAAAATAAGATAAGGGAAAAGGAAAAGTGAATGCGGATGAAGATCAAAGGGAGATGAGAAAGATTTGGGTGAAGAAGAGTACAAAAAAATATTGGGGATGGATCCGCACCAGGATTTGATGCTGATATTCCTTTTGAAAACTAAATAGATGAGCTTTGGCTCAGGGGGAGTCATAGAGAAAAAATAAATTCCACCCAACCAGTCAATTAGTGCCTAAATTTGGCATGTGGAATGTTGCAGATTAAAGGGTTCTCAGAAAAATATCTAAATAACCCTTGGTAAAAGTATGAAAGATTTGCATGGAGTTTTGCAAGAGTTTAACTATTCAAGTTGATCCAGTTTGACAACCATCTGGTAAAGCAATATTTTCATAGATAGATCCGGTATGATTCAAAATTGAGATACTTTGATCTACGGACCCATGGCATGACTGAAGAAAAGAAGATGCATTGTCAATCCTCACTAACAATGATTCTAATATCAACACAGTGATTCGAGAAGATCTCTCTTAGAACAGGGTAACTAGATAACTTAAGTTGTGCATTTATTGCAAAAAGAAATTAGGGTTTGTACAAGAATAAAAGGGTTATTTCACTCATCGTTTGTACATTTGCATTTGAGAAGAAGAAAAGAAGAGCTCTGCATCAAAGTTTCTACAACTCTCTTAAAGATCAACTGCAAAATCCAATTCAACCAGTGATTTGTTTCAGCTCTTATTTCAAACCCTAAAGTGTAAAAAGGTACTTCCATTCTAAAAATCTCTCTAAATCTTTTGCAAGATGGCTACTCCAATGGTTATAAAGATCACTGATAGGCCGTGTCCAAAATTCAAGAAACATCCCTATAAATCTCTAGAAGTTGATCCTTTAGTCGCATTTTCTAGCATTTCGCATGGGGTATTACACGTAGAAGATGTTAGGGTCTATATCCATGCCAACATTGAGGAATTTGGAGACTCTAAGTTGATGGATATCTATCATAAATGGCTAATAGATGAGAGTTTTGAACTCAAACCTCAATACAAGGCCCTTCAGGATAAACACTTCGGACATTGCATACACTTTCCCTATTTTGCAGAAGATGATTGGGTCTGGTATGTCCTAAGTAGAATGCATGATAATTTCATGTGGTTAATGAGGCCCTTCAAGATAACAAAAGATGCCATCATGGGAGTAATTGGACTGCACTCATCTAGTGGGTTACCTGCACTCAAATCTGTCAAGAACCAGATAGTAACTGAAGCCACTGGATCTAAGTTTGATAAGAGAGTGATGACCATAGATGACATCATAGATCCATATGTCAAATTTGTCTCAATGATAATTGGGTATAAGATCTATCATTCTAGCAGGGAGAATTCTGTGTCTGGGACTACAATATATGCAACATATCAGATGTTGAGGGAAAATGCAGATTATGACCTATGTGATCTTCTCTTAAATTAATTCTTAGAAAACCTGTAGAAGATCAAGAAGGATAAGAAGAAATCCTTTAAGTATGATTGTTTAATACTGTGTCTATTCTTCTATAACATGAATGAGCTACCTGGATCAAGTGGTTGGGTTTGGCAAAATGACAAACCAGTTGTAATCCAGATTAGAGATTATATGTATAGACTTGGTGATGCTAAAGCTTAAAGCATAGATCCCTGGGGTTACTTTAAGAATTTCCAAAGCATGATGCAAGCCAGAGAGAGAATACCTCAATCTATAGTTGAGAAATACAATGATATAGTGTGCTTCATGGTAGATACTGATTAATGCCTAATGGAGGCAGTTGAGCCCAGAACAATTTGGATAATGCCAATGGGATATGAAGTCGATGAGAAAATCTTGGAGCTACATATTCAACACCTATTGAGCCAGCCTAAGGACCCTGAGGCAGAAAGGTTTGGAACCTTTCAAGAACCAAGTGTAAAAATACATGTTGAGATAAGACAACTAGAGATAAAGAGGAAAGTTAGAAGGGAAGTTGAAGAAATTGCCAAAAGATTCGGCATATCAAAAGAGGTAGTAGATGCAAATAGAGAGAAAATGGAAAAGGTTGAGAAAGAGAAACAAGAAGCAAAGAAATGAGATGTTCTGGTACAAGCCTCCTCCCAGACTAGATCCTCCAAGAGCTCTACATCTACCACTCCTAAGAGCTCAAGAGCCACCAAACTGGAAGTCAAGACATCCAAAAAAGGGAGAAAAGAGAATGAAAACAAAAGCCACAAGGTCATACACAAGTCTCAAGGATTATGAAGAAACAGAGTCTAATGAGGAAAATAAGAAAATGAAGAAGAAGAAGAAAACATCTAGGGAATTCTCTGCCAGTAAAAACAAAGAAGAAAAGGCAAAAGAATTTGTTGAAAAGCCCACTCTTTCCATTGATGATATCATCAAGGCAGTTATTGTGGATGGGAATCTGCAACCAGTAACAGAATTCTATGATGAATATAGTGATACTGACAAGAGGATCTTGGAAGAAGCTACAGTTAGGTACCTAAACATCTACAATAAAGCATTCATTGAAATTATATCATTAATTCCCAAAATTCTAGAGAAGGTACTTGAACTAAGAAAAGAGAATGTAAAAGAAAAAGACTTAGAGATTCTGGACATGATCTTTAAGGACTGTAAGGATGAATTCCTAAGCAAAGCAAGAATGAATAAAATTATGCTTGGAGAAACTGACCAAGTAGCAAGAGAAACAAAAGATATCCTCTAGAATGCCCTCAAAAGATTCAATATTCCTATGGTGAAAACCACTTCTCGTGGCACCTTGGGCAATTTGTTATTGGAAACAAGGTAGATAACTGAGAGGGGGGTGAATCAGTTATCTCTAATAACTTTACTTTATTTTTCATTTTATAATTTGTGTAGCATTAAAACACATAAGCATATATAATCATAAGAGAAGAAATGAAATCAACACACATAACACAAGGATTTTAACGTGGAAAACCCTGTTAAGGGAAAAACCATGGGGTGACTAACCCAAGATTGTATTCTCTATTAAAAGAATAAGAAGTACAAAATGGCACTTGCCAATTAGGGCTCACTGCCTGAGCACACTACTCACAAGAGGCACACTGCCTACAAGAGACTCACTATCTACAATGTTTATAGAAGGTAACCAGGTGTTTGAACTGAAGAGAGGCATCCATATATGCTGAGGTTCAATTCCAGTTAGGCTCAATATACTGATCTAATGCACTTCATTCTTCCTCTACTTTAGTACTACTGTTCTATCACATACCAGACTTGTATTGCTGCTTCCACACTTATCTCTACATTTCCTCACACACTATATCTTCACACGCACACCTTCATATTGAAATCCATCTAGTATATATATCCGCAACAAGGATTTCAACATCTTTCTAGTTGGCAACTGAAATATTCAAGATATTTACAAAACACTGATCTGTCACCTAATTCCATGCTTAATATGTGATGTGTATCAAAAACATAGACATAAAAGTCATAAATCATGTTGACCAACCATGTATGATCCTTCAAATAGCTTGATCAACATCAATTACTCATCTAGATTGAAGTCTGATACTGTACCAGTCAGTTCTTCCTCAGTTTGCTCTGCCTGTCTGGAACCCAACACTTAGATGCTCTTATCTTTTCCATGATTCATCACTGGAGGCTCAATCTCTGGAATATAGTAGTCATGATACTCCTCTTGACTTTCCCAAGTTCATAACTTGCTAAGTTACACCATCTGAGAGATCTGAACCTAATTATCAAATCTTGTTGCATGCTCTGTTTTTGTTCACCGGACCAGAACACTCTTCAATCTGACTTTCGGTATAGGCATACTATGCTCTATGAATGTGTGGGATAGACTTTGTTGCCATCAATGACAACAATCATGAAGCCACACAGTGTCTCTTACCAACAATCTCCCCCTTTGGCATTGATGGCAACACTTAGTGAAAAATGACTGTCGTAGCAAACTCCCCCTTGGCTGATGCTCTATCTTATGTACAATTCTATCAGAGCTCCCCCTTAGCTGGATTCCACATTTTTCACTAATCCTCACTCCCCCTTTGACATCAATGGCAAAAGGTGGAATCCACACACCAAGATTTGCAAAAATCAACCTATACATAGCCGCATAAATATATATACATGTTATAATTACATATACTTAAGTATATCCGCAAAAGTGGTCTTCACCTGTAAAAATTCTATTGCCCAACTTTGCTTCATCCTGTCCAAAATTGAGATGTGACCACTCAACAAAAATGTATAAGCTTCTACCCTTCTTAAGTCTACTAGATCACTGGTCTGGGCTATGGTCTGAGCATCAGTTAAGGCCTCATGCATTGCTTCTTAGGGATAATTATCCCTCTAAGTTCATTCATCCTACTTATTATATTCTTCTTCTTCTTTTCAAGCCTCTTTATTTCATTTATAATGAAAATAGCCTGGCACTCTTGATTAATTATGGATGTGCTGAGGGGATTGAAATTATCATATAAACTTGACAGTTTACCCTCTTGTCCTTCCACCTTCTTTTCAATATCTTTTGTCACTTTGGACCAAGATAGATAAAATTTGTACATTTCCCCACCATCTTTAAGAGCATTTTCAAGTCTCTTTATCCCAATATCTAGGGTCCTCCTATCATTAGCTATGAGTCCCTGTACTTCAATGAATCTCTTTCCCAAAAACTCTTTCCAGAGCTTTTCTTATGCCGATTTCTCTAAAGAATCAAAATGATTGTTGATAGAGTTTACCAGAGATTTCAGCTTACCAGATGGAGAGGCCGAAGGATCCTCTTGGAAGGATGGCAGGTGCAGAGCTCTTGGAGGATCTAGTTCAGGAGGAGGCTTGTACCAAAACACTTTCTTTTTCTACTTCTTGTTTCTCTTTCTTAGCTCTTTCTATTTTCTCTTTGTTTGCATCAACTGCCTCCTTTGATATGCCATATCTTTTGGCAATTTCCTCTACTTCCCTTCTCACTTTTTTTTTCATCTCTGGTTGTCTCAGTTCAACATGTATCTTTACACTTAATTCTTCAAAGGTTCCAAACCTTTCTGCCTCAGGGTCCTTAGGCTAACTTAGTAAGTGTTGGACATGCAGCTCCAAGATTTTCTCATCAACCTCATATCCCATTGGCATAATCCAAACTATTCTGGGCTCAACTGCCTCCATTAGGCATTGATCAGTGTCTACCATGAAGCATATTGTATCCTTATATTTTTTAACTATTGTTTGAGGAATTCTTTCTCTGGCCTGCATCATACTTTGGAAGTTATTGAAGTATCCCCAGAGTGCTGTGCTTTGAGCCTTAGAATCACCAAGTCCATAAATATAGTCTCTGATTTGTATGGCAACTGGTCTGTCATTTTTCCATACCCAACCACTTGATCTAGGTAGCTCATTCATATAGTAAAAGAATAGGCACAGTATTAGCCCACCATACTTGAATGAGTTCTTCTTATCCTTCTTGATCTTCTGCAAGTTTTCTAATAGTTGATTTAGAAGAAGATCACATAGGTCATAATCATAATTTTCCCTTAGCATCTGATATGCTGTATAAATTATAGTTCCAGACATAGAATTCTCCCTACTGGAATGATAGATTTTATAACTAATTATCATAGAGGAAAATTTGATATCCGGATCTGTGATATCTTCTATTGTCATAGCTCTTTTGTCAAACTTAGATCCGGTAGCTTCACTTACTGTCTAGTTCTTGACAGATTTGAGTGCAGGTAACCCACCAGATGAGTGCAGTCCAATTACTGCCCTAATGGCATCTTTTGTTATCTTGAATGGCTTCATCAACCACATGAAATTGTCATGTAATCTGTTAAAAACATACCAAACCCATTCATCTTCAGCAAAATAGGGAAAGTGGATGCAATGTCTAAAATGCTTATCCTAGAGGGCCTTGTATTGAGGTTTGAGTTTAAAAGTTTCATCTATTAATTGTTTGTGGTATATCCATCAGCTTAGATTCTCCAAATTCCTCAATATTTACGTGGATGCACACCCTAACATCTTCTACGTGTAGAACCCCCTGTGGAATGCTGGAAAAAGCACCTAAGGGATCAACTTCTAGAGATTTGTAGGGGTGTTTCTTGAACTTTGGGCATGGCCTATCAGTGATCTTAACAGCCATTGGAGTAGCCATCTTTGAAAAAGATTTAGAGAGAGATATTTAGAAACGGAAATACCTTTTTACATTTTTAGGGTTCACAATAAGAGCTAGAACAGGTCACTAGTTGAATTAGATTCTACGGTTGATCTTTGAGAAAGTTGTAAAAACTTGATGCAAAGCTCTTCCTTTCTTCTTTTTGAATGCAAATGTGCAAATGATGAGTAAAAGAACCCTTTTATCTCTGTGCAAACCCTAATTTCCTTTTGCAATAAATGCACAACTTAAGTCATCTGGTTGCCTTGTTCTGAGAGAGATCTTTCCGAATCACTGAGATGTACTTAGAATCATTTTTAGTGATAATTGACTATGTATCTTCTTTCCTCCAATCATGCCATGAGTCCGCAGATCAAGATATTTCAATTTTGAATAATACCAGATCTGTTTATGAAGATCTTGCTTTACTGGATGGCTGTTAAACCAGATCAATCTTGGCTGAATAAACTCTTCAAACCTCCTTGCGGATCATTCATATTTTTACCATGGATTATTTAGATATTCCTCTAAGAACCCTTTAATCTGCAACATTCCATGTGCCAATTTTAGGAACCAATTGACTAGCTGGGGGAATTTATTTTCCTTTGTGACTCCCCCTGAGCTAGAGCTCATCTGTCTAGTTTCTGGAAGGAATATCAACACCATATTCTGGTGTGGATCCATCCCCAACATTTTCTGTACTCTTCTTCACCCAAATCTTATTCATCTCCCTTTGAACTTCATCCACAATCACTTTGCCTTTTCCTTTATCTTGATTTTGATGATGCACCGGACCTTTTTTATCTTGATTCTTACTTTTGAAGAATTTGGCAATATGACTGGATCTATTGTAATTGTAGAAAACAACATTTCTTTGCATATTTGACTGATATCCTCTTGATCTACATTGATTAACCATATGTGCCATTCTCTTGCATGCAAAGCATCTACCATTGAATGAATTGTTTATTTGCATATTTATGCATTCATGAGATTTGTGACCATACCTTTTATAGTTGAAACATTGTCTGGAGAAGGATGAATTAGTCTGATTCATTCTTCTTCTGCACTGAGTTGCTTTATGACTGAAGTTGTTGCAACTGTAGTAGTATCCATTGAAGGATAGATATCTTTGAGCATTTGGTTGCCTTGCCGGAGGTATTCTAGGCCTATTCCTTGGATTTCCTAATCCAGAGTTCTTCTGACCAAATTTGGAGCTTTCACCTTTCTCATATCCCAAGCCATGCTTGTCATCTACCCTCTTTTGGCTTTCAAGAAGAACTTCAAGTTGAGCTAAGCTTATCTTGAATTTCTCTTTGTATTCATTTGTTGTTTGAAGATCTTGTTTAAGAGTGTCTATCTAATTCTCAAGTTGTTTTTCATTAGCTCTAGCTTCTTCAAGATCACATTCTAGATGGCTGATTATTCTATCCATTTTGTGGCAGTCCTCTGACTTCTCCTTAAGAGATTATTTTAGATTATCTTCAATTTTTATTTTCTCTTCAATTTCTTGGGTGAATCTCATAACCCCTGATTCCATTTCATGCCTTACCATAATGACCTCTTTTGATAGCTTCTCACATAGCTTATTTTTCTCATTTAGATCTTCATTAGTATCATTGGCTTGACTTTAACTTGCTAATTGTTGAAGTAGTTCCTTTCTCTTTTTCACAGAGATACTCAGTTTTTCTTTTAGCTCATTTATGAAATTATCATCTTGTTCGAGTCTTTCTCTCAAGTTATTGACTTCAAAGTGAGATTGCTCAAGATCATCTAGGACATATATCCATTGAGATTCTCAAATCTTCCTCAAGCTATTAGGATCTATTTAGAGGAACTTAGCTCTGATACCAATTGTTCTAAACAAGGTAGATAACTGAGAGGGGGAGTGAATCAGTTATCTCTAATAACTTTACTTTATTTTTCCTTTTATAATTTGTGCAACATTAAAACACATAAGCATATATAATCATGAGAGCAGAAATGAAATCAACACATATAACACAAGGATTTTAACATGGAAAACCTTGTTAAGGGAAAAACCACGGGGTGACTAACCCAAGATTGTATTCTCTGTTAAATAAATAAGTACAAAATGGCACTTGCCAATTAGAGCTCACTACTCACAAGAGGCACAATGTCTACAAGAGACTCATTGTCTACAATATTTATAGAAGGTAACCAGGTGTTTGAATTGAAGAGAGGCATCCATATATGCTGAGGTTTAGTTCCGGTTAGGCTCAATATACTGATCTAATGTACTTCATTCTTCCTCTGCTTTAGTGCTGTTGTTCTATCACATACCAGACCCTTATTGATGTTTCCACACCTATCTCTACCTTTCCTCACACACTATATCTTCACATGCACACATTCATACCAAAATCCATCTGGTATATATATCTGCACCAAGGATTTCAACATCTTTCTAGTCAATACTCAGAATATTTAAGATATATACAAAACACTAATCTGTCAGCTGATTCCATGCTTAATATGTGATGCGTATCAAAAACATAGATCAGCCATGTTGGCCAACCATGTATGATCCCTCAAATAGCTTGATCAACATCAATTACTCATCTAGATTGAAGTCTGATACTCTACCAATTAGTTCTTTCTTAGTCTACTCTTCCTGTCTAGAACCCAATACTCAGATACTCTTATCTTTTCCATGATTCATCACCGGAGGCTCAATCTCTAGAACATAGTAGTCATGATACTCCTCTTGACTTGCCCAAGTTTGCAACTTGCTGAGTTAAACCCTCTAAGAGATCAGGACCTAATTGTTAGACCTTGATGCATGCTCTGTTCTTGTTCACTGGACCAGAACACTCTTCAATCTGACTTCCGGTATAGGCATACTATGCTCTGCGGATGTGTGGGATAGTCTTTGTTTCCATCAATGACAACAATCATGAAACCACACAGTGTTTCTTGCCAACATTTCCATGATGAAAACTTGTTTATAGGCATCATGTGTAGGTTCAAACCTGGATCCATTATACAAATCATCCTCTCAACATCACTTCATCCATTCCAAATGTTCCATCCACCTCATCCATTATCCATCAACCCCATCACATGATCTCCAAAACAATCCCACTACCTAAGCTTCCAATCATGAATTCCATTATCTATCATTCCCAAAATGTCCATCCCTCCCTATATATGTTGTGCAAGAAACTAGTAACAGAAAAGAAGAATTCCTACCTACCATAACACCTGTCATACTTCCATATCCCTCAATCCCCCCATCTCCTGGTTCCTTCCATGGTTTTGCATAGATATCATGTCTATGCACTGCCATGTCACCTAGCTAGTTCCTTATCCCCCTTCATGATCCCTTGACCCTAAACCCTAAACCCTAGTTCCTTTCATAGTTTTTACATAAACATCATGTCTATGCACCACCACTTCGCCCACCTAGTTACCCTATTCCCCTTTACCCACCTAAGCCTCACTTGACCTCAGTCCATTTCATGGTTTTTGTATAAACATCACGTCTTACACCACCATGTCACCCACATAATTACCATCCCACAACCTCTCTCTTAAACACACGACCCCTTGACCATCCCATCATTCTCCAGATCATGATTCTTATAGTTTGAATACGATCTGAGCACTCTATCCCCCACCATAACACCCCAACCGTTTATCCAACCATCCTATTACCTATCCCCCCTTATTCCACTTTTTTTATTATTACATCCAACAAAAGAATGAGTAACCCTTACCCACTCCGATGACCATGCACCTCGATTCATTTTCATCACTTCATCTAGCCAGCCACCCTCTCTATCATATCCATCTCTACTATGGTTTTCATACATGGTACAATCTAAAAATTGACACTTCCACCCTTTTGGCTACTATCACCCATCCCTATTGTGGTTTTTATACCATGATATGGTCTGAAAACTGACAATCCCATCCTCTAAATCAAAATCCATCCATCTACATGATCCTATCCCTATCCCCATTTCATCAATTTAGCTAGAACTACATATCATCATCACCCACATCTTAATGTGCCTTGATCTCATGGATACAAGGTATGTAGGTAGTCTAGAATATGAAGTATCGAGTACGTAGGTACATAAGATGCACCCATCCAACCCTATTTGGATAGTCCCACTCTCCTAAGATTGTTGATTACACTTGATCTACACATAATATATTCACTAAGCATACTATCAAAGCATAACACTTTCATGAAAAAACATCAGCTACCAAATTGACTTTTCCACAACTTATGGCCTGTATCCCCCCTATGCTTTAGTTTATCCTCATCATCCATTGATTCCTATCCTACAGATGCATCCTTCCTACAATCGGTAGAATCCCCAATACTCTATCCATTTTGGCAAGAGATATAATGGATGTATATTCTGGTTAGTTGGTCTTTCAGTTTTTAATTTTTTATCTTGTGTCATATTCTTGGATTATTTCAAAGCTACCTTGATTTCATTATATCATGGTATCATTGCTTTTGTATGTTGTGCTTGTGTGAGGTTCTCATTACTCCTCTATAGTATTCATATCTTGTGAATAGCAGGGTCAGTTCTAGCATACTATCCTCCTTTTGCATCTAAGGTTCCTCATACCTTTTGTGTACTAAGTGTAGATACCCAAAATTGACTCATTATCATTAGCATTCAAATATCACATTATCACACATCTACATTTGTCTAACACACTTCAACAATATCCCTAATACATATATTTCTTCTATTAATTAAATAAATTCATTAGCTATTTCTTCTAAACTATAATTAAATAATCTTCAATTATTTAATTATCTTCATTCTATCTATTTTTAATTAACTAAATCTTATTTATTTAATTGAAAATTATTTTCATAAACCCACTTTATAATTAATTAAATAAATTGTATTTATTTAATTAATTTATCTTATCATTTATCTCATGAGCCGACATGTGTGCCTCTTTCATTTAAAAAGATAAGTGATACTACATCCTTTTATTTAATATCTTTCACATGTAGTACTTTTTATGTACACAAGCACACATGAGCCCTATCTTCCTACCACTTGTCATCTTCACATTCACCTATGCTTATCTTTTAATCTTAGCCATTCACACAGCCACCGAATCTCCACCATTGATTGATTTTGGTTGAGTTCTATATAAATACCCTCTCATTTCATACTACATCTATCCAACATTATCATAGCATCTACATTATCATCTTGAGCATATTGAGCATTTGAGCATTCATAGCATCCATTGAGCTTTCATCATTATCATCTATCATGGCAGATTTTATCTTCATAATTGTTCATTGTTGAAGAAGCAGTCCACATCATAAACAAGGAATCACACAATCTAGGTGATGTTATGCTTGAATTGCATTACTTTAGATTTCATTTAGATTAGATTCTTTGATGATGGTAGGGTTAGGTTTTCATGGCTATGCTTGATCTTATTAACCTAATTTTTTACCTACCACATTTTGGCATGCCCGGTGGGACCCACGTCCTTGATTAACTTTGCTATTTGAAGTTGTTTTGATGAAGATCAGATTTTTGAGTACTTACAGCAAGTTTCAGCTACTTTTGAGCAAAAACTCATCATTGTCTGCATACCTGTGTCGCTTCTACACTGAAATCTACCACCTTTACCCATTCCCAGAGCACTTATAAGCGGACAGTGATCACCTTTTGTTTATTCTGCATCATTTTTAGACTAACAGTGGTCACCTTTGCATTTAACCTAATCACTTTTGATCTTACAATGGCCACTTTTAGATAGTTGAATCACTTTTTGCAGAATTAGGGCTTGTTTTTGCGTATTGTCTCTTTTGCAAATCTGGGTTGCTTATGATCCTTAACCAGTTGCCGCACACTTTTTCATATACTTCTGAACTTCAACAATCTGCATCTGGCATTTTTAAAATCACTTTTGATCTGCAGTAGTTCACCTTTGACAAGATGGAGATCATCTCTGACAGACAATAAATCACCTCTAGTAAACTGTGTGCTTTCAGTCTTTATAATTTACAGTTTATTTTCTTGGCTATTAATTGGGTATTTGTGCAGCATCTTATCAATTTGTCCAAGAAAAGGAGGTTATCAAACTACTAACATATCTATTGCAACTCCAATCCATCCAAGACTTATGGTTTTTCATTAAATTAGGAACATTTGGGCTTAGTGCTTAAAATGAATCATTGCTTGCTCTATGCTTGATTTATCTTTTTTGATTGCTTGCATGTGATTGATTGTAACCCAAATTTAATAACAAAAGTATCCTCTCCCCTTGCCTATCAAATGGATCTTGGGTGTATGAGAACTTGTTATTATCTTTAGAGGGTCTGCCTTCCCAGTGTGAGAAGGGATACGACCCAAGCGGTAATGGGCTAAAGCCAAGTCCTTCTGAACTACTATATAAGAAAAGTATTTGTGTCAAAAGCCACAAACAAGTGTTGTTGTATTATACCAACAACCAACCTCCCCTAATACCCTCCAAGACATAATCCTTGAAGGCTGGGAGACTCTATAATGGAGAGTAGCGCTGCTGCATGTATAGCCACCCAAATGGATGCCCTTATTAGCAACTTTGTGTAGTAGCCAAAAACCCTCTATTTGTTGATGCAAAAAGGTGGGACCTTTGAAGCGGCCCTGATTCACGTGGTTCTTAGAAGAGATAGCAAGGACAATCTTAAGGTTTGGTGAGGGATAGGTCTTTAAGGAAACCCAAATCTTGGTATGCATGAGAAGTGTGTGTCGTGGAGGGGAACCGGTGCTACCAAGATCCTGAAGCTATCCACTTTGAATAAGCATGGCTAGGGGATTCAACAAATACAATCCTTTCCTAGCCTAGGTTGTACAAGTTTGTGATTGTTGTGAATGTGAGTGACTGTAATTACTATTTTCTTGTCAAAAATCACAAATTAGACATCTTTCCTTATAGACACAGTCACTTTTAAGCCTAAACTACCTGCATATAGACAACAGAATCACTATTAAACCACACCTATTCACTTTTTGCCTAAAATGAATCACCTTTGAACAACAGTTAATCACCTTTTGAATAAACAGAGTCGCATTTGAATAGCAGTCAGTCACCTCTTGTCTGAATCACCTTGCATCTAAACAGCAGTCAGTCACCTCTTATCTAAATCAGGTCACCTTTAAACAATAGTTTTTCACCTTTATCTTAACCTAAATTGCTTCCAATCAGCAATAAATCACTTTTGAGCTAACAGTTATCACCTGTGAATAATTGGATCGCCTCTAGTTAACACTATAACCTACTTCAAAACCTAAACCATTCCGCATTTGAGCTATTACCAGTCACTTTTAGCATTCTCTGAGTTGCATATGAGCTATCACTTATCGCCTGTGGTCTAATACCAGCAAATCTTGGTGACTCAGTAGAATTAGCCACAAATCCATCTTGCTCAGCTTCAGCATTAGCTTTCAGACCTATCTCTGATCATTAGTAGATACCTCGACTTTGTCTCCTATTTTGAGCTTACCAATCAATCTCATTTCATGAGCTTTTCATCTTTTTGAGAACCCAAACCACAAACCAAACATCAAATCAATCATTTTGATCCATTAGCAAAACATTAGATTTAGCATCAGTAGACATCAGCAACATAGCAATCTTTAACAAATAACTTTTCCCTTGAGTGTGTGAGCTATTCTCTAGGGAAACCAACCAACAACAAATGAACAAACCAAGTGAAACAACACATTAACCAAAGCAAACCAAGCAAAATAGTAAATCAACAACCAAGCAAACCAGCCAACCAACCAACCAACCAATCAGCAAACCATCATCTTTTGGGTCTCAAAACTTTGACAAGCTAAAACTTTAGTTTTCGACATCAACATCATGCCCCAAACTAGGTGTCAATATAGAGTTGAAATGGAAGCTAAATATAGAGATGAAATGCAATTTCATAGAATCTAAACCTTCCACCTTTCCATGTTCCTCAAAATATTCCTTCTCCTACCATGACCGTTTCCATGCCTCAAGTAACACAAGCTGTCCATGTGGCCCAAGCGCAAATGCTCCAAACATCACAAGCTATCCCCATGTCTCATAGTGTGCAAGCCTCCCAAACTATACCAACACAACCAATAGCCCAAGCTTCATGACCATCATAATCCACCATATTTCATATGAATTCCATATCCCATATACCAACTACTAATACGCTTTCTACCATCTCTACTAATCCTTCCACTACACCATATAATCCCAATGTTAGTCTTATTGATATGAGTGACCCTCCTATCATTTCTCAAGCTAATCCTAGCTCTACGGTCACTTATGTTGAGAAACTTACATCCATTCCATCATACTCTTCCAATCCTTCACACACCATCAATCCATCTTATGCTACCCAAGGCTTGCCTATTGTTACCCAACACATGACACATACCAATCCCCATGTTGTCCAAAATACAAACCCAAGTGTCCATCCTTCTTTTGCATCTACCAATTTTTCCATCACTTACCATGTCACAAATCCAACTCCAACTTCCCAACCATTAACTAATGTCAATCCGTCTTCCACTTTGCAAGTGATGTAAAATCTTGGGGCCCATTCGTCCCAATATACTCAACCACCACTTGTGCCTCAAGGACAGCAATCCTCAACTACATATGTGTCACATCCCAATCCTTTGACATATATTGTGAGTACACAACCCCAACAAATGGTCATGGCTCCATATATTCCACAACAACAACCTCAATTACACCATACCATGTTTCACCCACTTTGCAATAACAACAATTATCTTCAGTGGATGTTCAACAAATGATTAACCAAGCGATAGGACAAGGCAAGAAGACATTTTCTCTAGACAACATATGCGCTTATCCATTTGACAAGTCTCTTCATATGATACCTTTTCCACCACACTTTGAAATTCCACAATTTGACAAGTATGAAGGAAAAGGAAATTCAGAAGACCACCTTAGAGCATTCTTTGTGGCATGTCTCAATGTTGCTTATGACGATATATATCTTTTAAGACTGTTTCCTCGAAGCTTAGCAAGACAAGCTCTTGAATGGTTCTCTCATTTACCTCTGGGAATTAAGATGTTTTCAGAGTTAGCCAATAAGTTTTGATCTCACTTCACTTTCAACATTGACCATGAGATAAACATGAACGACCTTGTCAATAATAAACAATGTAATGGTGAAGCCTTTTCTTCATTTACTCAACGATGGCATAATATGGCTAGCAAACTATCATGGGAAATCCTTGAGAAACAACAATTTGATATCTTTGTTCAAAATCTTCATCTTGAGCTCTCATTCCAATTACAATTGCAAAGTGCTCGCACCTTTGATGAACTTGTTTCTAAAGGAACCATCATTGTACGAGCTTTAATTGCTAAAGGAACTATCAAGATCTTTCACGATAACAAAGACTATTCTCAAAACTCCAATGATAAGTCTCGCTTTTGGAACAAAAATAAGAATATTGTCAATGATGGTGTTGTCGATGCAAAGCACATCCAAAATATGAAAGCTCCTATCAACATCCAAGTTGCTTCTACAACAACACAACCTTTTCAATGAATGTGACAACGCCAAACTTCCAATCCGCATTGATAATTTACACCATTAGCCAAACCCATGGAAGTTATCTTTCAAAAGCTTCTCCAAGCGGGCGATATTATCTTACTGGATGAACCACCAAATGGTGAACCTCTCTTCAAATCTCCTTGGTACAAAGAAAATGAGTATTGCAATTTCCATAGAGTTAAAGGACACAAAAAAAATGGTTGTATGTGCTTAAAACATGTCATCCAAGATTACACCTTCAACAACTCAACCTACACAACAATCAACATCAAACTATGATCTAGAGAATTTAAAGAATCCACTTCCATCTTATGACAAAACAAGTAACCCTCATGATGGAAATGCCATTCAGTATACCTATGACTCGTCTACCATTGGCCGCATTGACCATGCTCGCATTTCTACCATTACTATCCAAGGTAAAGCACCTGACTACGCTGTCACCACTTGAAGAGGTCGAGTCACTATTTAAGGAGCACCTATTCATCCTCGACCATTCCCTAACTATAATATCTTAGATCACCTTTGGCAAAACACCTGCACACATATCCATTCTTGAGTTGGTTCGTATATCCCCTACTCATAAAGCTATCCGTGAGAAAGGTCTACAAGAATCTTTGGTGCCCAACGATATTGATATCTCACAATTCCAATCTATGGTCACTAGCATTGCAGCCCCTTGTCATTTAACCTTTTCTAACAAAGATCTTCAGCCCTCCATCCATCCTTTACACAACAAAGCCCTCCACATTGAAGTGTTTGTCAAACAACGTTGTATCAAATGAATCCTGGTAGATGGTAGAGCTGGTCTTAATATATGTTCTTTGAAATTGATAAAACAATTGGGATATTCTGAGAAAGATGTTGACACCTCCAAGGTTATTACTATTAGAGCATATGATGATGTTGAGAGAGATACTAAAGGAATTATTTTCTTACCTATCCAAGTTGGGCCGATCGCCATAGAAACTTGTTGTCAGGTCCTTGATATTGACCTTCCTTATAACATCATCCTTGGTCATCCATGGATACTTGCCCTCAAGGCAGTTCCTTCCACATACCATCAATGCCTTAAATTTCCACACAATTGTGTTGAAGTTACTATCCAAGCTGATCCTAATCCATTTGAATTTTGTTGTGCCTTTCAAGATAAATATCAGAGTCCAAACCACATTCCTATCAACATTGAGGCATATTCGTCTTCATCCTATGTAGACCCCTCCGACCTACTCAATCTCTCATCTAGCAAAACCCCTTCCAACCTCTGTATCAAGTATACCGAACATGGCCCTGGTGAATACACACTACAAGAATCTTGTTGTGTAGGCACCCTTCCATTATCTCCTAAATCCTATGGTAAACCTTCCACATCCAAACTAACTTCAGCCCCTGCTGTCATCAAAGCTCCACCTACCATATTCCTTAAAGGCGGATTCCTGGATGATGAAGACATTGATGATATAGACTCTTGGATATTCTTTGATGAAAAAGACCAAGTCCAACTAGAAGTAGAGAGATACAACAATGCATTCTGCACCATAAAGAACATGGGCTACAAAGGACATGGTGAATTGGGATCATAGGAACAAGGACCTCTTGAACCCATTATCATGTCTAAGAAGTTTAATAAGCAAGGCCTTGGTTATCAGCCAGAGGTATCGTGACTCAAGGACATTAAGTGTATTTCTGATACTGACGCTGGACCTTCCTCAGTAGGAGAGAATTCTATTTTGAATCCTATCGATGACTCCCCCTTTCATATTACTAACCTTTTCCAAGAACACTCCATCATCATGATCTCCACAGTCTCCTCTAGCCATAACAATTCCTCCATCAACCTTTCACTCGTATATCTTGACCTCCTCGATTGGGACCAATAGGGGGCACCGACATTAGATACATTTGAAAATGATGAAGCTATTGCAAAATTCATGGGCTTGTAACAAGGCATCCCATTGGGTGATCAAAAAGCATGTTTCATGATGAACTTGCCTAAACTAGCATATTTTGGCGGAAGTATCAAATCCTTCAGTTGCAAAAGTGAAATAAAAAAATCAAACAAAATAGGTCACTAGGTGAAAATTGAAAGGTGCCTCTTGACCATGAAAAAGTAAAAATAAAGGATGTATTTGAAGGTGAAAACCTATCTAAGGCACCTGAGGATGGGGGATTTGATCTTCCTGTTGCCACTGATTATCATGAGAAATCAATAGTGCTAGTTGAACAATCACAAGACATGAACTTGGGTACAGAGCAGAATCCAAAGATCACTTTTTTGGCAGCATCACTATCAAAGCAAGAAAGAAGAAGCTTCACAGCATTTTTTCTTAGAAGAGCTATAAATTTTGCATGGACTTATGTTGACATGCCAGGTTTAGATCCATCACTTGTGGTACATCATCTAGTAGTATCTCCTAATGCAAAACTTGTCAAACAAAAATTGTGCAAAATGCATCCACGGGTAGCTTTATTGGTCAAGAAAGAGATTCAAAAACTATTAGAAGTAAAGTTCATAAAGCCTATTGATTATCTAGAGTGGGTTTCCAATTTGGTACCTGTAGCAAAACCTGATGGATGAGTTCACTATTGTACAGACTTCAGAGATCTTAATAAAGCATGTCCTAAGGATGAATTTCCACTACCAAGCATAGACAACATTGTAGATCTTACAGTCAGACATGAAATGCTATCTTTGATGGATGGATTTTTAGGTTATAATCAAATTAGAATAGCAGAGGAGGATCAAGATAAAACATCTTTTATTTGTCCATTAGGCACATATTGCTGGGTGGTAATGCCTTTTGGTCTCAAGAACGCTAGAGCTACTTATCAACGAGACATGACAGTTATCTTTCATGACCTTTTTCACACTATCATGGAAGACTATGTTGATGACATCCTAGGAAAATCTAAGACAAGAGAAGGACATCTATATGTATTAGCTCAAATCTTTGATTGATTAGAAAAGTATCAAGTCAGATTGAACCCAAGGAAATGTGTATTTGGTGTAACATCTAGAAAACTGTTGGGATACATTGTGTCTCGACGAGGAATAGAAGTGGACCTAGCTAAAGTAAAAGCTATCATGGAAATGCCTTCACCAACAAATCTCAAGCAGCTTCACAGTTTACAAGGTAGGTTATAGTCCATTCGTAGATTTATCTCACAACTGGTAGATAAATGTCATCCTTTTCAGCATCTTCTATCTAAGGGTGAACCTTTTAAGTGGGATGAAAAGTGTCAACAAGATTTTGATAAAATAAAGGAATATCTTGTAACACCTCCTGTGTTAGTACCTCCTATGCTTAGCCACCCACTATTGCTATACATATCATCAACAACAATAGCATTGGGTGCCCATCTAGCTCAACATGATGATTTAGGAAAAGAACAAGCCATCTATTACATCAGCAAAACTCTTGTGGGATATGAAATCAATTATTCATCTATGGAAAAAGCATGTTTAGCATTAGTTTTTGCTTCCCAAAAGTTGCAACACTATATGCTGAACCAAACAACCAAGCTCATATCAAATGTTGATCCACTCAAATATCTTCTTTCTAAAGCAATTCTCACGGGAAGATTAGCAAAATGGGTCATGATCTTAAGTGAATTTGACATAAAATATGTGGATCAAAAAGCCATCAAAGGACAAGTCATCGTTGATCAATTAGCTACAGCACCCATCACAGATATCCATCCAATATATCCCAAATTCTCTGATGAAGGATTATTCAATTTAACTTCTCCAACACGATGGCAGCTATATTTTGATGGATCATATACACAACATGGATCAGGAGCAAGCATCTTGTTTGTTACCCCTCAAGGAGATTGTATACCCAAGTCATACAGAATTGTATTTCCATGTACCAATAACATGGCAGAGTATGAAGCTTTAATCATAGGATTGTGCATGGTAGTACAATGGGCTACCAAATAGTTACAAGTCTTTGGTGATTCTTAGCTGGTTATCAAACAAAAGATGAGAAGATTCTTCCATACAAGCTAATGGTTGATGATTTTAAAAGATACTTTGACAATATCACTTTTGAACAAATCCCAAGACTACAGAACAAGGTACTTTGATGAAGGATTATTCAATTTAACTTCTCCAACATGATAGCAGTTATATTTTGATGGATCATATACACAACATGGATCAGGAGCAGGCATCTTGTTTGTTACCCCTCAAGGAGATTGTAGACCCAAGTCATACAGAATTGTATTTCCATGTACCAATAACATAGCAGAGTATGAAGCTTTAATCATAGGATTGTGCATGGCAGTACAATGGACTATCAAATAGTTACAAGTCTTTGGTGATTCTCATCTGGTTATCAAATAGGTCCTAGATGAATATCAAATAAAAGATGAGAAGCTTCTTCCATACAAGCTAATGGTTGATGATTTTTAAAGGTACTTTGACAATATCACTTTTGAACAAATCCCAAGACTATAGAACAGAGCTGCAGATGATATGGCTATGATTAGGTCTCTTCTAGACATGCCATCTAATACACATAAATGTGAGTTTTTGGTTGAACAACTTTTGATTCCAGCATTTGAAGTTCCATAGTCTAAGCTTATATGTGGCATTGTTGGTCCCAATTCATTGTGGTATGAGGATTTATACAAGTATCTCTATAATAACACCTTTCCACTTCAACTATCTAACAATCAATGCAAAACCTTTATCTATCAAGCCTCTTGCTATACTGTCATAGGAGACACCATCTTTCGCCAGAGTCTCGATGGTATCCTTCTTAGGTGTCGTGATTCTGAGGAAGCAAAAGTGGCCTTACGTGATGTACATGAAGGTGTCTGCATCTCGCATTCCACTGGCTCTAGCCTTGTTATGAAACTTCTACAAGTAGGATACTATTAGCCAACCATGGAAAAAGATGAACAGTAATTTGCAAAGAGATGTCTATAACGCTAGAAACATGGAGATTTAATACATGCACCAGCACATGAGCTTCAGCCTATCACTACTCCATGGCCCTTTTCGTAGTGGGGATTTGATCTCATAGGTAAAATCCATCCTACTTCATCAAATGGGCATAAGTTCATTATCACCGCCACTGAATACTTCACAAAGTGGGTGGAAGCCATACCAATGACTTATATCATAGGCAAGCAAATATCTAAGTTTATTCTACAATATATCATTTACCGTTATGGGGTTCCTCAAGCTATTTTCACCAATAATGGTCATCCCTTCAAGAATCAAGAAGTCAGAGATCTTTGCAACAAGTTTCATATCCAACATCGATTCTCTACTCTATACTATCCTCAAAGCAATGGCCAAGCTGAAGCTTCTAATAAAACAATCATCAAGATTGTCAAAAAGATGGTCAATGAAGTTGGTTGAGATTGGCATCTACAACTCCATCCTGCATTATGGGAATATAGAACAAGTATCAAAACTTCCACTGGAGCCACACCTTATGCTCTTGTGTATGGCACTGAAGCTATTTTACATATTGAGGTTGAGATCCCCTCACTGCAAGTATCCTTATAACATACCATCTCAGAGGAAGAATATCGAGTATACAGACTCCATGATCTTGAGCTTCTAGATGAACGATGTCTTACAGCACTCAACCATCTCCAAGTCTATCAGAACCGTCTACGCTATAGCTACAACAAAAAAATTAGAGAACACCGATTTCAAGTTTGAGATCTTGTCCTTAAAGAAAATCAAAAGAATCAGCAGCACCGTGAGAAACAGGGCAAGTTTGAACCAAATTGGCTTAGTCCTTTTATCATCACAGTAGTTTATGGATCAGGTACATACACTCTCTCAACACCTAAAGGCATTCCCTTGGATGAACTAGTCAACAACATTCATCTCAAGAAGTTTTATCCTTAAATCTCAGCTATCCTAAAAAAAAAATTAAAAAAATAATCCATCCAATAGTGAAAACCACTTTGTGGTGCTTTGGATAACAAAAAAAAAAGTCTAAGATAAATAATCCATCCTCTGGTGAAAACCTGGTAAACAGGCACCTTGGATAAGTACCATAGTGAAAACCTAGCAAATAGACGCTATGTGTAGTGACCCGCTTCCATTGTCTGCTTGGTTTGTTTGATCATCCCTCATTCTACCATATTTTGCCATCTTATCCAACATAGTCCATATCATAATCCACACATCATTGCAATAAATAGCCTTTTCCACCTTCGTCTCTATCAATGCTAGCTATCATACTTGAGACTAAGTTGTGATAACTATATCTTTGGCACCTTAGCATCTTGACCATACGCCTTCTCCATCATCGCTCCTTCATAATAAACCTCATCCCACATTGGGGGCACCTTGTTGAGTCTTATTTGGAAGTGGGTACTACTATCTCTAGCTCATAACACATCAAACACTTTAGCTCACAACACAAAAAACTTTCAGCTTCAACCATAGCGTTCATCCAACAACAAATGTGACAAAACCATTTTGCAACGAGGCTTCATATCTTTCCAATCAATTCACGCTCATCTGATATCCAAAAATCACCAAGACATCACCAGCTCAAACAATAAGCAATCATGTCAATTTTTTAACATCACCTCACCAGCGTAATAAGCAAGAACTACATCACAACTCTATCGTTCAAAGCCTTGATCCATGGATACAGGGTATGTAGGCAATCTGAGATGTGAAGGAAGCACTCTGATTTAGGTTACGATGATAGCCCCTTCTTTCATCTTTCATCTTTCTTCTAATCATCCTCCAATCTTTCATTACACATTCTTTTATCTTTCATCACATATATCATCAATAAAACCTAGAACTACATATTCATCATGTCTCATCTTCATCGTAAATGTGCTTTGATCCCATGGATATAGGGTATGTAGGCAATCTGGAATACAAAGAAAGTTTCCAGTACTCAAGCACAGATGATCCACCCCATCTTCTTCATCTTTTCTCATCTTCCATCTTCTTCTCTTTGATTAGCTCAAGAAGGAAGCAAACCATGTGTATACTGAAAGCTCAAGCACTTTCACCAATCAAGAATAAGCCAGAAGCTATTTGTCCACATGCCTTAAGCCAACATTTGCTATAGCAATTTATCAACATTTTTAGCCTTCAACAGGATGCAACTTTCCTCTCAACAAGGTGCCAGCTTCAATTCATGTAAGAGCACCTAAATTTGGCAAGAGAACATGATGACAATATCTTTTGCTTTATCTTTTGTCCCTTTCCTATGCCTAATCAAGATTGCCTTGATCTATCTATATTGTGGTATGTTGTGATGAAGTAAGGAAAGGGGCATGGTCATATTGCTTTCATATGCCGTGTTTGCGGGATGATCTTATTCTCTTCCTATGCGTATTGGTATATTGTACGTGTTGGGATTAGCATCTTACATATCAATATCTCTAGTATCTGAGAAGCTAAATAGTCTCTTATGCACTTGAGACTATTCTATGTCAAGACTAGCTCCATACATATAACCAGCAAGCTATCATTGTGTAGTGGAGATAAGCTCAAACCATTGCTTATAGCGTCAGAGTCTATCTCACAACACTAGATGTTGTTCATATCTTGTGCATGTTGGCTCAACATCTTGACCTCATGTGTTCAGACAAGATTGTAGCATGCTAGTTCCGCATTGGATATCTCAACACCTTGGTCTTCTATACCCTAGTGCATAACATCCACATGCTATATCAAACATAAGGATTGCATTTCCTTTTTCATTTTTGAGCAATTACTTAAAAATTTTCCCATCACATCATCTATTCATCCTATTATTCGCCTATATATTCCTAAACCAAGATCAATCATTTCCATTGTCTTATGTCTACATCTCTTATCCTGCAAAACAAGTGTGTTAGATATACATAATATATATCATTTCATTACCATCTATCTATATGCATAAGTCCATTCATATCATTATCATTTACATCTTTGCATTATCATACCATTTCCATCCATAGCATTTGCATAAAAATCCATACATAATCCATGAAGAAAACAAATGCAACATGCATAACCATCATAATACCAACAATGCATCCATTACAACATCATATAAATCACCAATACTCCATCATATATATATACATGTGTGTCAATATACAAGTGTCTACATATACAAGCTGAGCCGTAAAAGAATGTATGTACAATCGATTCTAGGCCTCATCATGATATAATATAAAACAAGGTAGTCCTAGTGAATACTGGCAGCTCCCTCGCCCTGACCACCACCACTGGGTCCTATACCTGGCCCTCTATCTCTCGGTGGCCCCATCACTAAGGCTACTGATCAAGATCTACTTAACCTCCATGAACCTGAAGCCCCTGACCTACTCCTGAAGTTAGGCTACGTCTGCTCTGCTGGCACAACCCCATAGTATAAGCCTCTGTAGTACTCAACCTCACCCTATACTCTCTGTAGCTCTACCTGTACCTATGTCAACTGTGTAGCCAAGTACATTGTAGCCCCATCTGTCCCTAGTGTAGTCACTTCTCTGTCTCACTCACTAGTCATCCCCTATAGCTGCTGCATAGCCATATCTCTCTCTGCTCACAGACCATCTCTCGCTGCTCTCATAGCCTGCACTTGCTACACCATCGTATCTCTCTCTATCCTCATCATATGCTCACTCTGTCTTACTGCATCCCTCTCTCTAACTACATCCCTCTCTCCTATCACTCTAGCCAGTGCACCATCATCCTATCCATCCCTATCCTATGCTCTATGCTGTAATTAAGCTTGATATGTCTGAGCCTAAGCTCTCGCATGCCGCAAGCCAATCACTGCCTAATGTCTATCTATCTCAACCCTCCTCAATCTCATCTGTGCTCGTTGCCTCCATCTCCTCTCCTCTCTAATCTACCTCCACAGCTGCATAATCCCAACATCATCACCCACCAATATCTGTCCCTATGGTTGTGCAAGTATCTGAGGCTGTCTTGGCATCTATATCCCTAGTGTTGTTGGTACAATATCCTGTGCTGGTGGAACCCATCGTCACCTCCTCCTGACAGGTCTCTCCATCCCTATCTCCCCAATCTCTCCTACCCTTGTCAACCGTGTCAGTCTAGCTGTCACCCAGTAAGCATCATATTTTGGTAGTGTCCCTAGATCTGTAGGACCCTGTCCCCACTGTCATACAACTAGCTGTAGCCTATCTCTCTCTGCCAAAGCCATCTCAACTACAACCTCCGGCCCCCAATCAAGCCCCTCCTGTCTCGTCCTCCCAAAAATAGCATCACCAACTAGTACTACCTGTGCTAACCTAAACTATCTCAAAACCCTCTCTGGCAAATAGCGCTCTATAATATATATGCCACATCCAAAAATATATCTTGCCTGCCTAGCATAGGCAAGCTCTGCATCCTCCTCATCACATCTCTCACATCCAAGCCATGGCCTCCATACAAAGCTATCCACCTCATCTAATCTCCTCTACCAGTACACCACTCCTTGATGCTATCAGTATGTCAGAGCTCCTCTATACATCCTAGCATAAGGCTCTCCTATAGCTCTAGCCACCCATCCATTTGGCCTCATCACTGGGATATGCTCATTAGCCCATACATGCAAAACTATAACTCCTGCCGACATACTAGCTCCGAACATATACACACAATCATGTAGGTAATGATAGAGTTGTCCTAGCACACACTCCACCCATGCATATCTCATTCCATCAGAGAACATCCCCTCCATCACTGTCCCCCATCCTACTAGAAAGCCTCTTGCTCGTCTATCTCCCACTAGCCATCTGTTGATAGCCACTACCACTTGCTACAACCTATCACATAGCTCCTCCATCCTCACCATCGGGATCTCTGAGCCCTCTACTCCAATATCCGGTGTCCTGAATAATCTCCTAAACGCAATTGGACCCAAATCTGGATCGTAATCAACTTGGTCTCCATCTATCAGAATCCGCAGAATCCAAAACACATCCTCTAGCATGATTGTAGCCTCTCCTGTCAGTAACAAGAAAGCACTATTCTCACTCATCCATCGCTCCACCATCACCATCATAAATCCTCAATGTGCCTGCATCAGCTCCAATCTCGACACATGCTCTAATCCGAGGATCTCTAACACTAGCCGCTCCTCTACATCCAGTAATCGCACCCATCACAAATCTCTAGGATATGGTTCCCATGATAACAAAGGCGGTAGTATGTCCTGCATCATTCCATTCATCATGTTAGTCCCTTGCGCTACTTAAATGCTATAAAAATTTGACCATTTATTACTCTCCTAGCTTCTATCTACCATAAGCGGTTCATTTTTCCATATGCACCTATCTGTTGATTAAAAGTGACCTCTTTTACCATACGCATTTCTATCTTGTTCATAAGCGATCTATTCTGCATATGTGATCACTATTGGACTACATGCGAGCTAAACTCCCTATGTACATCACCTTAGCCTATAAGAGAGCTATCTACCATATGCGAGCACTTTTTCTTTCTATGTGAGCTTCACCTCTATATGTGCCTACTGTTTGCCCATAAGCGACCTATTTCTATCTATATGCGTATTTACCCTGTATCTTTGCTAGCTGACTGGATGAGACCTAGTTTTTCTAGAAGTGACCAAGTCGCGCCTATAAGTGCTCTAAACTCCCATAAGCGACCTATCTTCCTACACATGCGACCTAAACCACCTATCCTAAGACCTAGTCACTTCTAGTGAAGTGTGCATTTATGACGCTTCTAGCCTATCAAAAACACACTTTTAGCAAAAGTTTCGCTACATACCAGTACGCCTGATCCCTCTGGTCACCCATGTGTCCTCACTCGCTCGGCACAATGATCTTTGCATGGAATCACCATCCTGATAGCTCTCCAACTCTCGTCACACACCACCTCTAAGGAGCTCTAGATCTCTATAGCTTTCTGAGCACAAATGAGCCTATTTACCATTGCCAAACCTACTTATAGCCCCATCCAAACCCTAATTCTTCTATGCCAAAGCTTATTTTTAGCTACTTCATCCCATTTGTTTCCCACCCAACCCCCGTTTTCTTCATGTCAACCTTACATCCTATCTTTTCTTCTATTGCGACCCAACCCAGCCCTTCCTAGTTAGCCTGGTTTACCTCTCGAGGGAGCATCACCTGCCAGTTACACTAGGGCACAACCTTGTTTATCAAACACATATCGTATCTTCTTTGACACAATGCTCTATCAAACATTGTATCAAAGAGGGGCAAAATGTAGACACCCAAAATTGACTCATTATCATTAGCATTCAAATATCACATTATCACACATCTGCATTTGTCTAACACACTTGAGCAATATCCCTAACACATATATTTCTTATATTAATTAAATAAATTTATATTTATTTAATTAATTCATTAGCTATTTCTTCTATTTCTTCTAAACTATAATTAAATAATCTTCAATTATGTAATTATCTTCATTCTATCTATTTTTAATTAAATAAATCTTATTTATTTAATTAAAAATTCCTTTCATAAACCCACTTTCCAATTAATTAAATAAATTATATTTATTTAATTAATTTATCTTATCATTTATCTCATGAGCTGACATGTGTGCCTGTTTCATTTAAAAAGATAAGTGGTACTACATCCTTTTATTTAATATCTTTCACATGTAGTACTTTTTATGTACACAAGCACACATGAGCCCTATCTTCCCACCACTTGTCATCTTCACATTCACCTATTCTTATCTTTTAATCTTAGCCATTCACATAGCCACCGAATCTCCACCATTGATTGATTTTGGTTGAGTTCTATATAAACACCCTCTCATTTCATACTACATCTATCCAACATTATCATCTTGAGCATTTGAGAATTCATAGCATCCATTGAGCTTTCATCATTATCATCTATCATGGCAACTTTTATCTTCATAATTGTTCATTGTTGAAGAAGCAATCCACATCATAAACAAGGAATCACACAATCTAGGTAATGTTATGCTTGAATTGCATTACTTTAAATTTCATTTAGATTAGATTCTTTGATGATGGTAGGGTTAGGTTTTCATGGCTATGCTTGATCTTATTAACCTAATTTTTTACCTATCACATTAAGGTCTTATGCTTTGGATCTCCCTCATTCATCTAGACAATGTTGTACTATCGTGGGCATGCATGGGTTCATCCTATTGTTTGTAGTGTCAAGTCCTATGCATAGATGCCTTGTCACCTTGGTTACACATACCTTGGTGCATAACATCTCATGCTATATCAACAATAGTGCTTATATTTATTTACAAAATTTCATAATACATGCTATCATCCCTTTATCCTACATATACATCCACATCACCATCATCCTATCCTATAACTATTGCTTCAAGATTCATCATCTAATTTCTTCTACTTACTTCGACCACCTATTCCTTTGCTCATCCCATGACCATTTTCAGGGACGTGGTATCACTATCAACCAAATCAATCACAACACCTCATAACCATACCGTTGCATTAATCATTTATCATGTGTCATTTTCATTATCCATTCATTAATATATATTTATTAATCTAAACATATATTATTCACTTCATCACTCTGCATTTTCATTATCCATTAATTGATATATGTTTATTAATCTGAGCATATATTATCCATTTCGTTACATTTTGATTAGTCCATTTATAATATATGTTTATTAATCTAAGCATATATTATTCATTTCATTATCATTATCCATCCATTACTATATGTTTATTAATTAGAGATTATATTATTCATTACATCATCACTATCCATCCATTAATGCATATATTATCCATTTCATCACATTAGTCCATCCATAATATATATTTATTAATCTAAGCATCTTTTCATTTATCCATTTACCATTTACACATCATTACATTATCATGTTACTCATCATTACATTTTACATACATCTCATATCAAACATGCATAACATCATACATCTATCATAGTCCATACATAACATGCTACATCTTGCATACCATGGTCATAATCATCTTCATAATACACGCAAGTATCTACATCATATAATCCATACATCATAACATAAATAAATACACATAACATATCATATCCTCGAAATCATCTTGTATTCACACTTATAGTTCCATAACATCATAATTATCAACCACATTGTGCATATCATCATACATAAACATCATAAGACATATCAACATCCTGCATAGATATCATGAGCCATATCATATCCATACACATCAATAAATGTATACAGTCCATCGTTCCAATGTCCCATCTCATATATACACAAAAAATGATTGTGATATTGTTGCAAATATGCACCTAATGGGTGATGTCATTGATGTCAACATATCTTTGTTGTCATTGGTGTCAACTATATCTTATTCTATTACTTGTTTAGAAGACTTGTATGTTGAGGATATTGAGAAAATTAGCTTCTCTGGAAGAAACAAGTGAGTTACATATCTCTCTGTCAGAGATAGTGAAGACAGTGCAGTTCACTGAAGTAGATTGCTCCGCATTCCTAGTGAGATGAAGATCAGAGTCTATAAATTAAAGGGTTTGTAGAGGATTGCCTGAAGTTGCTCCAGTCAAGATTGAGAGGTCCACATGAAGTATTTTTTAAGTTATGACCATCTGAGTAGAACTAGGTTTTGTAGTTATTCAAAAGTGACAGAGTGGCAAGAATTTAAATTGGATTGCTCCACATTGGGATATTATGGTCTGCAGATCTGGAGATATGTTTGGGATGTTGGTGTGTATCCTCAACTCAAGTGGTTCATGGTTTGGTGGTTCGTAAGAAATCTTTCTAGTGTGATAGTCATGACAGTTGGTGTTCTTAAGTTCCCAGATGAAGATGCAAGTGTTTTTGGTGATATGAGGTGATGCAGTTGTTCTTGTTTATTTCATTATGCTTGTGGTGGTATTTGGATCTTGTGCCTATTGTGTTGGTGGTCTGCATTGAGAATTGAGCTTGTGGTTGAAGATTTCTCCTTGAGTGTTGTTGTTCTTTCTAGTCTTGGCCAACCAGATGCTTCGTGTGTGTTGCAGATGATCTAAGAAGAGTTCTATGGAGTGTGGCATGTTGATCAAGGAAGATTTGAGTCCCAGCTATGTTTGGCTAATAGTGTAAAGATTTGCATGTAGCATTTTAAGTCTTGTGATTGTAATTGCTTGTAATGCCTATCTTGGAGAATGTTCCAGATAGATGATTGTAAGGCCATCTTTGATGTTCATTCTAAAGTCAATGTCATGTATAAATAAGTGTTGTGAAGTCATGGAAATGTGTGGTATGAGTGAAGATGCAGATGTAGTGAGGAAGTGAGTTGGGGAAGAGTAGATGTGTTGTGCACTTCAATAGAACTCAACCTTGCATGAAGAAGATGTTGTTTCTGAGGTCAACCTTTCAGTGTTAACATTGTGAATGTTCTTGTAGGCAGTGAGCCTCCTTTGAGTAGTGAGCTTTGGGTAGTGCACCCGAAGGCAAGTGCCTTCCCATTTTTTTATTCTTTTAATAGAGAATAAATCTTGTGGGTTAACCCCCACCATGTTTTTTCCCTTAACCGGGATTCCACGTAACAATCTTGGTGTTATGTGTGTTGACTATATTTCTTCTCATATGTTGTTGATTCATGCTTTCATGGTTATATCATTAATCTTTTAATAAGTGGTAAAGAAGATTAATTGCAGCAAAAGATAAAAGTTTTGTGACAACTGATTCACCCCTCCTCTTAGTTGTCTACCCTGATTTCAACAGATACAATAAGGTCCTGATGACCAGTCAAAAAAGGGTATATATACAATCAAAATGTCCACTACCCCTAAGGAAAAATAGTCTCTCACTGATGCCCCTAACTGGGTTGGTCTTGAGCCTCTCTAAGGAGGTGGCCCCATTACCTTCTTACCTTCCTATTGTCTTGGCTGTGCCGAGACTGGCCCCTATCCTGCTACTGATGCTTGCACTGGAGGTGGCTATTATACTAACCTCTCTGACCTCCCAGTCCTCCATGAGCCTGATGTTGTTGATCATCTTTGATAGTTCTCGTACCCTGTGGGTAGCAATCTCTCATACAACATCCTATAATGTTGGGCCTCCCTAGTGGCCTCCATTAGCTACTATTGCACTATGTGAAACATGTCCCCCATGCCCAGCCCTAGTGCCTATCTCACCTAGTCGCGATCCTGCTAGTAGCTCTACACCTATGAATGTGCCTGGGTTAGCTACGTCTACAACTGGGCCACCTATGCCTACAAGCCTGCTCATTATCCATCCCCACCTTGAGCCTGTTGGTTTTTCTTCTAAATCAACATCAGGGTTTGCTAGTTCCTATGCATGTGCAGATTCAGCCAACTAATACAGGAGGTTGCGTGAGCTCCTCCCCTTCACTTCTGGTTCTGCTGCACCAAGGGGGGTATCCCTATAGCTAAAGATGTAACCTTGACTAGCTCAATGATAGAAAGATCTAACTTGACAACAACAGGCATAATACTCTCATGTATGGACCAAGATCTGCATGATAGATCACAAGGTTGGCAACATTCTTAGACATATGTGTCTAGTTGGGTATGAGAGTATGCAAGGGTCCTAATCCTACTCCTACAACTAACAGGTGGAGGTGTTGAAATGGTTGGACATGATGTCCTGGATGCAAGACATGGGGTTTTGGCTCATAAATACTAACCTAGAAGCAGACCGGTGCCTATCTCAGGGCAAGGAGTCAACTAGATGTATACAACAGATGGTTTGCAACTAGCATTCAAGTTTCAAGGGGTTGGATTTGATGCTTGCCTTACAAACATCACCCAAGGATGGGTATTTAGCTGCCTCTACTTACAGATATCCCTACTGGCATGCAACCTTCTCCATACATTGACCTAAAACAATTTAATCCACTCCTTGAATGGAAGTTAAAGATCAAGCATGTAGTATAGATATCTATACCCTAGAATCTATGAAACCCTTAGCAACCAGATTCAAAAGAAGGATGACATGCAGCAAATGGAGACAAGCAGATAGACACATGCAATACGCATTTTTCATTTAAATCAACATGAAACTGAACATATGTGCAAAATACATTCATGCTGCAACACATAAACTCCAAAATGGGATAAAACAATTAGGATCATGCCCTGTTCTTCATTATTTACACAAAAATGCCCCAGGCCTTCAACAACCAACAAATGAGCAACACAACTTGCTATATACAGCAAGGCAGGTACTCAGCATTAATCACTGGGTGACTCGAAAGTCCACCAGATACAGTTCATTCTGAGGAAATGGTGCTCAAACATTCAATGCCGTAGGTGGAAGAGGAGACAAGGAAAGGTGGAAGAGGAGACAACTTCAATCAGGTACCTGATCTATCCATGCCAATACCCATACCCTGTAACATCTGCCATTAATGGCACACCAACTCGCGGCCTTAGGAAAAACATCATATTGTGCATCGTAACTATTTCCCGCCAAGATTTATCACCCTGATATTTTAAATCATGTAGGAACAAATTATCCCACATGCACCCCATGGTGACCCCCTCAACACTTTATATACTAGGCCATGAGCATATATGATGTCAGTGCTTTTGCTCCTGGTGACACCAGTATAAACCTCATCATCTTCCATCGGCTAGACCCTCCTCATTGGCAAACCACTTGCTTGTCCTGACATCACATATCTTGCCGATGAACATCCTGTATGTCCACAGAAATCTTGATGACATCAGCATCATATCTGCATACCACACATCTCCACATATCCGGATGATGTCATCATCATATTCACAACATCGGGGGATCTCCATAAAATGACTGATGTTAAACTATGACCACCCGGACCTTGATGATGTCACCACCACATTCATATATCGGCACTGGGGTGATATTCAGGATATCACCTGATATTCAGAATATCACCCCCTTTCAGAAAAAAGATGATGCAGACAGGCAAATATCGCCCCAATAAAAGAATGACGTCAGCAGCACCGGGTGATAAAGCAAACATGAAGTGATAAAGTAACATCAGGATGATCTTAACCAAGATCACCTGATGTTCAAATATGATGACCCCGATGCAAAATGGGTCATACTTAGAACTTTTCAGCAACATCATCAGGATGATCTTGCCTTAAGATCACCCGATGTTAAAATATCACCCCACAGAAGATCATGCAGGTAGAAAATATGATGATCCTCACAAGCAACATTAGAGTGATAACCATAAATATGATGATGATGACCTCCTCAGAAGAAAAAATGATGTTGACATTGAAACATGCTGAGGAGGCCCAAAGACTTAGAATTTTTTAGATTTTTTGGGAAGGTGCCTGCATATACATATTTAGGTACCAACACAGGCTTCGATTGGGGATGCATGCCTCTTGCAGGCATGGCGAGAACCTTAGATCTCTGGGATACAGACTAGTCCCCTATCCATTGGGCAATAGAGTCATGAAGCTACAATGATCTACATCACCAAACAAATTTTTAAAACATCATTTTGGCAGCCCCAGGCAACCAAAAAGGAAGAACCACAACTTTATCCTATCAAATGCCTGATTCCAATCTGAATAATCCCAACCATAACTGAAAACATCAACAGAACCTGCTCATATGTTGATCTTGTTCATTAAATACCTCACCATCTTTGAAAGCTGGCCACTTGCAATGTTGCCTATGTCACTCTGGATTTCAAAATTAGACATATAACCATACATATTATAATACTCCTCAACAATAGGTAACATATGTATGTTATATCCCTCAAATAATACATCATGCTGCTCTTGGTACTTCTTATCATCTACTTGGCTATTGCAGACTGCCAGGCATTCTTCCAGCTGATCCAAAAACTAAAGACATTCAAAATAAATGAGACCCTCATCATCACTTATATCACTTATGGATAATGATAACAAAACTTGATCTGTACATCCATAATTGTACATGTCTGAATCAACTGATGATGAACATCTATCATCCATATAATCATCATCAAATAGAGGGTTAGTCCTGCACCAATGTGGGTCATGACTCACAACATCAAAGACATCTGTAGGCTCATCATAAAGGGGATTAACACTCACTACAAAGGCCTCTACTTCTTCTTCATGACAATCCAATTCCTCTTCAGTATTATCAGATCTAAAGTCATAAGAAGAACAAACCTGATCCATGAATTGATCATGGATATCATCTTTATCATCTTTAATCTCTAATTGCCCCACATACAAAATTTTTTCTACTTCAATGCACTCTGAAGTTGAATTATCTACATCACTTTCCAGCCGTCCAATGCTTCCTGATGAAACTGATATTGACTCTTGATCCACATGATCACAACTTTGCACAGCTGGATCATTTAAACATGAAGTCTCTTTGATGAGGACTGGCATGTAAATATCACTTGAAAAATCATTATTTTCAACTTCATTTGCTAGACAAATCAGAATATCCTCCTCCATAGAAGAGACATCATCAACTTGGGATGATGCAAAAACTGAGACAACAGGGGTATGAGTGCTTTGACATTCATTGTCAACACCTGAATTAAATCTTTCATTAGCATTGGGGGCTACAGGACAACAAAATTTTGCAGAAAAATAACTCTTTTGTATTCCATACCTCCAATTATTCTCAATGTCAATTACAAATTGATGTGCTTGATGCAATGTGGTGGGCTCCTTATCTCTCAATCTATAACCCATTTTCTTATCAAATGCTCCCAAATAGACAACTAGGCACAATGCATCATTAGGTCTCATACATTCTGGTATTCTCCTCAATGCCTTCATAAACCTAAGGTTAAAGGCTGGGATCAACTCATCTTCTTCAATATGGATGTACAATAAGTCACTAATGACTGCATATTCAGAAATTCTTTCACATATTGCTCTAGAAATGTAGATTTAAATTCTTGCCAAGAGCTGATAGAGTAAGCTGGAAGGTAGGAGAACCAGTCCCTTGCATCTTCATCTAGAGATTGAACAAATAATCTCATAACTACATCCTCATAGTCAATCTCAAAATCATCTACAACATTTATAAACTATTGCAAGTGTTTCTCAGCTAATTCATCCTTTGCACCATTGAATTTGGGCAAATACCTTCTAATTTTAGATGGAAAAGCATTTGGGTAGCCACAAATACCCTTGAAATTGATGGGCTTATATCTGTCAATACTAAAACTTTTTCTATGACATGGTCGGGACTGACCACTATACATTATTGCATTTGACACCTCACAAAGGTGCATGGGCTGACAATACATCTTTTTATGCTTTTGCAACCCTCTTCTCTACTCAGATTTTCAATCACAATATGACCTTAGGCCTTTAAAATACAAACTACTATTTCAACCTACCTAAAGTCCTCTATATGAGTCTTTTGAACAATATTGCATGCCCTTTTGAAATACAAAGTAGGTTCTAACAAAAGCATGCAAGCTCTGCTTTCACCAATGTTTCCTTTTAACCAGTGCTATTTCACCAAATAGGGAACTTTTCAAAAACTTGTACAAATACCTGGATATGTTGCAGCTGCTGATAGGTTCATTCAACAGAGTCACCAAATCCTTGGTAGAGGAATGAGCTTCAAACAGGATAAAGCTAAAAATTGATTTCTTTCTTTCTGGGTCATCCACCAACAGAGCCACATATAAGACTTTAAATCTAATGCAACAAGGCACTTCCAGGCCTAATTCTTCAATCTCTTAGACTCAAGCTTTATGGATATGACATTGTCTCCCCAGCGGAGTTGCCATTTTGTTGGTTTTTCTTCTGAATCAACATCAAGGTTTACCAGTTCCTATGCACGTGCAGATTCAGCCAACTAATATAGGAGGTTACGTGAGCTCCTCCCCTTCACTTCTGGTTCTACTGCACCAAGGGGTGTATCCCTATAGCTAAAGATGTAACCTTGACTAGCTCAATGATAGAAAGATCTAACTTGACAACAACAAGCAGAATACTCTCATGTATGGACCAAGATCTGCATGATAGATCACAAGGTTGGCAACATTCTTGGACATATGTGTCTGGTTGGGTATGAGAGTATACAGGGGTCCTAATCCTACTCCTACAACTAATGAGTGGAGGTGTTGAAATGGTTGGACATGATGTCCTAGATGCAAGACATGGGGTTTTGGCTCATAACTACTAACCCAGAAGCAGACCGGTGCCCATCTCAGGGCAAGGAGTCAACTAGATGTATACAACAGATGGTTTGCAACTAGCATTCAAGTTTCAGGGGGTTGGATTTGATGCTTTCCTTACAAACATCACCCAAGGATGGGTATTTAGCTGCCTCTACTTACAGATATCCCTACTGGCATGTAACCTTCTCCATACATTGACCTAAAACAGTTTAATCCACTCCTTGAATGGAAGCTACAGATCAAGCATGCAGTATAGATATCTATACCCTAGAATCTATGAAACCCTTAGCAACCAGATTCAAAAGAAGGATGACATGCAACAAATGGAGACAAGCAGATAGACACATGCAATAAGCATTTTTCATTTAAATCAACATGAAACTGAACATATGTGCAAAATACATTCATGCTGCAACACATAAACTCCAAAATGGGATAAAACAACTAGGATCATGCCCTATTCTTCGTTATTTACACAAAAATTCCCTAGGCCTTCAACAACCAACAAATGAGCAACACATCTTGCTATATACAGTAAGGCAAGTACTCAGCATTAATCACTGGGTGACTTGAAAGTCTGCCAGATATAGTTCATTCTAAGGAAATGGCATTCAAACATTCAATGCAGCAAGTCGAAGAGGAGACAGGGAAAGGTCTCAAGCCTTGCACCGCCACCTGTGGATGTACAACTTCAATCGGGTACCTAATCTGTCCACGCCAACGCTCATACCCTGTAACATCCGCCATTAATGGCGCACCAACTCGCGGCCTTGGGAAAAACATCATACTGTGCATCGCAACCATTTCCCGCCAAGATTTATCACCCTGATATTTCAAATCATGTAGCAACAAATTATCCCACATGCACCCCACGGCGACCCCCTCAACACTTTATATACTGGGCCACGAGCATATATGATGTCAGTGCTTTTGCTCCTGACGACACCAGTATAAACCTCATCATCTTCCATCAGCCAGACCCTCCTCATCGAAAAACCACTTGCTTGTCCTCTTGACATCACATATCTTGCCGATGAACACTCTGTATGTCCACAAAAATCCTAATGACGTTAGCATCATATCTGCATACTGTGCATCTCCACATATCCGGATGATGTCATCGTCATATTTGCAACATCGGGGGATCTCCATAAAATGACTAATGTTAAAATATGACCCCCCGGACCTTGATGACGTCACCACCACATTCATATATTGGCACCAGGGTGATATTCGAGATATCACCCCTTTCAAAAAAAAGATGATGCAGATGGGTAAATATCACCCCGATAAAAGAATGACGTTAGCAGCACCAAGTGATAAAGCAAACATGAAGTGATAAAGTAACATCAGGATGATCTTAACCAAGATCACCTGATGTTCAAATATGATGACCCCGATGCAAAATGGGTCATACTTAGAACTTTTTAGCAACATCATCAAAATGATCTTGCCTTAAGATCACCCAATGTTAAAATATCACCCCACGAAAGATCATGCAGGCAGAAAATATGATGATCCTCACAAACAACATTAGGGTGATAACTAGAAATATGATGATGATGACCTCCTCGGAAGAAAAAATGATGCTGACATTGAAACATGCTGAGGAGGCCCAAAGACTTGAATTTTTTGGATTTTTTGGGAAGGTGCTTGCATATACATATTCAGGTACCAACAAAGCCTGAGCTTGAGCTAACTGCCCCTAGAGATGGCATATTTGCCCCTGTAACTGGGCTATCTAATTCTGTTACTGTTACACCAAGGCCTGTAATCTTGTTAACTCTACTCCCTTATTTCCATTTCTGTCTCCCTCATCAACCCCCATCTCCTCTACCTCATCCTCCTCATCCTCCTCATCCTATCCATCATCATCATCATCATCATATCCCCCAGCTTCCTATGTTGCTACTACCTGACCTATATGAATGGTCAGTCTAATCGGCCTCTATTGCACCCACCACATATCATACTGAGGTGTCATCCCTGCATCTACTACCTTTCACCTAGCATGCCAAGCCTAGCCCTATAACCCATCAAACTTAGCAATAACAACTTATGGATCTAGTGGTGGTCTGCACCATGGTGTCTTCACATGAATCTGAGCAAACACTACCTCCTCCTAAAGCATATCCTACACTAGGCCAAACTACCTCTACACCCTATCTACCATGTATCAATTTGATGATCAACTGCATACACCCCATTAGATATTAGGGCTACATCACATAGCTCAGATGTATGTGATCCTCTAACCATGTCTCTACCTCCCTCCATGGCCTCCAGATGACTACTTGAATGTCGTCCACCCTCCTCCTCCATTATCTTAGATCACCTGATTGGTGATGTGCCAGCTATCCTCTTTAAGCATATACAAAAGACCAATGGCTCGACCTATCCTGCATAATCACAGGCCTAGTCACTGCTATGTGCTCCTAAGCCCAAATATGTAACAATGTAACACTACACCCCAAACTGGCTGATCTCCTATATACCACGACATCCATATCGTGGTAGAGGTGTGCCAGCACACATGGTCCCTATAGACACCTAAAAATGTTTAACTCTTCAACCACCCTTAGACCAGCATCCACATCACTAATTTCCCATCCAATTAATTAATTATTTTTTAATTTAATTAATTAAGCCTAACTTACCCCTAGATCATCCATCTATTCTTCATCAATTTACCCTCAAAATTGAATTAATTAAATTAATTCAACATCATACCTTACTAACACTATCCCAATTAATTAAATAAATATGCTAAATATTTATTTAATTAATTTGACCACTTTCCTAAACTTGATTAATTAGGTAAATCACACTTATCTAATTAATCTACCCTACTAATTAGCCTACACCTAACCTAGTTGATTAAATAGCCAATGTTTAATTAGTTACCCTAGCCTACCTAGCCCCTTGACCTGGATTAATTAAATAAATCATCATTTAATTAATCCTAAACCCTATTTAGCCCATTCACTAATTTTTCCCATGCACATTAATTAAGTTAATCACCCTAATTAACTTGGTCAAAGCATCATTAACTCATTCCCCCACAACCCATAAGTTAAACATTCTAAAATAATCTCATGGGTCACATGACCCTTCCACCTCACCTTACTATTTCCATGCTAATCTCTTCTCTATGCCATGATCTCACACATGTGAGTTCTAAAATTGCTCATGTGTCACATGACCTTCACACTCCCATATAAAATGGGACTTTTAATTCCACATCCTCCCACAAATGACTTTTAAATTCATCACTTGTCTTAATCCTCATTAAATGCAAAGCCTTCCCCAAAAATGAATAAAAGATACATTTTTATTCTCCACCCTTCAAATTTGTTGATCAAATCTCATCCATCCATCTCATCTTTTATCCTCCACCATTGATCTCAACTTTTAATCTCCACCGTTGGATCAATCTCCCCCCAAATTTGCCTATAAATACAAGCCTCCACAAGTTATTTTCACATCCAAGATTAGAGAAAATTCATTATGTCAAAATCCCTCTAAGATCATCTCTTCCATAACTAGATAATGCCAAATTGTGTCCACATTTGAGAGAAATCCACAATTGAGTGATTTATTTGGGTAAAGCTAAGGAGTTTGCGTGCATCTCCTTCCATCTTATCAAGGAGTGAGGAGGCTTCAAGGATCATCAAAGGTATAATCTTTTGTGTTTTTACTTTGATTTGATGCTTTTTAGTTTCCCTCATCTTCATTTGGCATGCCCGGTAGGACCCCATGGTCCAAACTAACTATTTTCAATTGTTTTTGTGAAGCTTTTGGTTAATCATTCCATTTAGCACAAAAACCTCATGCAATCATGCCATAACCTTGCGGATTAGCACTATATACACCTAAAATTGGCTTATGTCGAATTAAGTAAATATTTTAATATTTATTTTAATTTTATTTCTTCTAGCACTTAAATAAATATTCAAAGTTTATTTGATTGGTTCATTATCCCATAATTAAATAAAATTAGTTTATTTAATTAAATTCCCTAAATTCTTCTAATGTTTCACATAATTAAATAATCTTACATTATTTAATTAATCCTAAATTCCTCTATCCTAAGTCCTAATTCTATAAAATCCACCTCATCTTTCCACATCACCTTTTCCACCTCACCATGTTGCACATGTAATTAAATATTTTAAATATTTAATTACTTAATATTCCCTCACCCACATGTCCTATTTATCGTCCAATCAAAATTAGTTAACTCATCAATCAAATCTGTTAACTAATTAATCATTCGAGTTCACTGATCAATCAATTCAGTCCACTCCCCAATCAATTCACTTAACTGATTGGTTTATTCTGTTAACTATTCAATCAATTTTGTTAACTCCCCTGTTACATGATGGAGCTTGGACACTTGTCCTCTTTCTATTTGCGCACATTCCTCAACCATTCTCAACCTTTGATCTTCCTATTTATTCTTAACTGTTGATCTACTCTCACATATTTCTATAAATGCAACCCTCTTCTTCTTCATTTGATCCATCCATCACTTGAGCAAATTTATACTGCAGAAACACTAGCGCACCTTTGGCACCCCCATTTCCATATCATTTATCATCTATCAATAGTGTGTTGAAGCTCATCTTCAATCACACAAAGTATCATAACCAAATTCATCTTGTCATCTTGAGGACTTCAAAGCAAGGAAGTAAGCTTCATGGGGGCCATATTCATCTCCATCAAGATCAAGACAGAAAAGGTGAGAAATGGAAGATGAAAGGTGAAAGGTTGTAAGTATCATTTGTTTTGTTATTTAAATCTCCTTTTCTCCTTCATATTCTATTGATGTTTAGGTTTATTAATGTCATTGATTAATCCACATTTTACCCTCACATTTTTGGCGCCCACCATGGGGCCCTTGCCCTTTTATCTCATCAAAATCTAAGAGTTTTTGTAGGCAGGTTCCGTACAGGTGTTGCACAGGCTTCTGACAGGCTAATCCGGTGCATCTGAGTAATCCCGCGGCACTTCTATCTTCTGTTCTAGTGCCTGTGATCATCTGGCGCATTTATCCCCTAGAATGGTGCTTACAACCCATGTTCTAGCACTTTTGAAATTACGACGCATATATCTTCCATAACGACACATTTATACTATTTAACAACGCATTTGTCAGTTTAATGCATATGTATCTTTTTATAACACTTTTGACACTTGTTATGGTGCATTTGTACAATGACGCATGTTAGCTCTATTTTTGCACATTCAGACTGCATTACGGTGCTTCTGTCCTGCACTGTAGTTTTAGAGTTCCATTTGATTTTTATGTTTGAGCTAACATTTGTCTTGCAGGATTAGAGGCTAGATTAGATCATTTAGCTGCATTGACTAGTTCATTTATATTAATTAAGGGAAAAAGTAACAAAAAAAATACTTGCATACAAATTTCACATAGTCCATAACTAGGAAGAAAGTAATTGAACCACTATTGTATCTGCATATTGCTATCTTCTTTAGTTAGATCATTGCTATCTTACAAACGGGAAAATGAACAATGCTATCTTTAAATACACTTCAAAGTTAACAAATGCGTGAGTGCACAAGTAGATAGCCCATTTAGTTTTTCTTCTTTTAACTAGGTTTGGATTAATCAGTGTCTTCTGTGTTTATTGAATAACAACAGGCTTATGCTCTCCCCTTAACTGGGTGACTAGAATGCCAGACTTGTTATTCCATTTGTTCAACCTTTAGAGGGGCCTGCCCTTGGATGCACGCCTATCCAAGTGGGAATGACCCTGAGTGGAAATAGGCTAAAGCCAAGCCCTACCAATCCACTTAAAATAAATGTGCTTGAGGTGAAAACCTCCTGCAATGAGTGCTGCTATGTTACATAAACAACCAACCTCCCCTAAAACCCTCTAAGGCATAACCCTTTGAGGTTGGGAGACTCCATAACAGAGAGTAGTGCTACCGCATGTGTAACCACTCAAACAGTTGCCTTAACTACGAACCAATTATGTAGTATACCAAAAACCCCTATTTGTTGATGCAAAGTGTGGAGCCCTTGAAGCAGCCTTGATTCATGTGATTCTTAGTAGAGGTAGTAGGGACAATCCTATGGTTCAGTGGGGGTGTGAGCCTAAGGAAACCTGGATCTAGTATGTGTGAGAAGTGAGTACCGTGGAGGGGAGCTGGTGCTACTAGATCCTAGAGCTACATGCACTGAATTTGCATAGCTAGAGGATTCAATAGATATTGTCCTATCTAGCTTAGGGTGTACTTGTTTTTGAGTCAAAAAGTCCAAAAAATACAAAAAATATAACAAAAGATAAAATCATGAAAACTTCTATGTGTTTGCTGTGTCTTTTCCATAATTGAACATCAAATTTCAAAAACACCAAGTTTTCAACCAAAAAAATTTGAAAAATCTTGAAAAATGTTCCAAAATTTTGAGAAACCAAACTACAAGATAGATTTGTGCATTTGTCATGACTTGTGGTGCATTTGATCTAACTTATAGCGCATTTAAACTCTATTGCGGTGCTTTTGAAAAAAATAGAATTGCACATTTGATCTGACGGTTAGCGCATTTGAACTTTGTCGCGGCGCATTTACTGTTGCACATCCATTCTAGAGAGTAAAATCAGTACCTTCCAAGAGCAAATTTTTTAACTTTTCAAAAACCTTTTCAAACTGTCTCAGTTTTTCCAAAACCTGATTAAGATCTTGCAAATCCACCATTTTCCTCATCTTCCATACCTTAACTGCTTTTCCACACTACATCCAAAGTCTCACAAAATTCTTCCAAAATCCAACAAGGTTAGAACTAGGCTATTCTTGATCACATCCAAAATCTCAAACAAACCTAGTGACGCTCCGCCATCAAGGATCACTTATCCTTTTCTCTAGGAACTCCACTAGTGGTTTGTGCAAGGCTAGTCACTTCAAGCAAATGGATTTCTATCATCCTTGCTTCGACTATCTCTTGTTCACCTATCTTGTTTGATACCAAACCAATCTAAGAAGAACCTTACTATAATCTTGTTCCATTCTAACATCTTGTTTAAAAAATTTCTCTTTTCATCTCATCTCTAGTCACCATTTGCATGGTCTTAACACGGTTACAAAAACAAAAATAGATTGAAATGGCTAAGAGAACTATTCCAAACGCTCATGAAAATGATGAAGAAATTTCTATGGATGAGATCCTTCAATCGCAGCATGACCCAAAATTTCAATGCCTATTAGAAGGGGTACTTGCCCAAGACCCTACCAAATTCTTTTTACACCTAGCAAATCTAGGAGTCAATCTCCCTAAAGATTATGATGTAGAGACTCTAAAATAAATTAAGGAAGAAAGAAACCCTGAGGGAAGTAGACATGAGGAAGTACCCTTAGATAAAAGCAAAGCAACCATTGATTCCATGGATGCCCTAAGTCTAGTGAACCAATGGATTCCAGCTTTACAACAAGAATTCACAAACATGAAAACATGAGCATCAACCAAACATTATACCATAGAGGATATTTCACCATATCCTTTTGATAGGACCTTGATCATGATACCTTTCCCCTCCAAATTTGAGGTGCCAAAATTTGATAAATATTGAGGAAAGGGTGATCCAAGGGACCACATTAGGGAATTCAATGTTGCTTGCCTTGAGGTCACACATAATGACACTTACCTTATGCGACTATTTCCTCGAAGCTTAGGAGGACAAGCCATGGAGTGGTTTTCTATATTACTACCAGGCATTAAAACATTCAATGAACTTGTGGACAAATTTGTCACCCACTTCTCTTACAATATTGAGCACGACACCTCAATATTGGATCTTTGTAACACCAAGCAAAAAGGTGGAGAATCTTTCGCCGCCTTCCTACAAAAATGGAGATAGTTGGCAAGTAAGTGCCCACACCAAATGCCAAAAAAACAAATGCTAGAAATGTTCATCCATAATTTTCAAACCGATCTAAGCTATTAGATATAAATCGAATGTCCTACTTCCTTTAGCAAGGTCATTGAGATGGGTCTAATCATTGAAAAATCTTTAATCGCAAAAGGTCAAATCAAGCTCTATAAAGACACTCCTAGTACCAACAACAACAATGATAAACCAAGATTCTGGATGAAAAACAAGAATATTGTGAATGATGGGGTGGTAGATGCCAAGAATGCGGTACCTAAGCGACCAATCTTCAACTTGTCAACCCCTCAAAACAACTCCCCACCAAACAAACCAAGAAACACTGAATCAAGGTTTTTGAATTTTCAACCTCGGAAGAAGTTTACACCCTTGGGAGAATCATTGGAAACTTCCCTATGGAAGTTAATCACAAACAAGATCATAACACTTCCCGCAGTGTGAGAGTATGAACCAGAAGTCAAACCCTCTTGATGGAACAACAACAATTTTTGTGAGTTCCATCGAAACAAGGGGCACAAAACCAATGATTGCATTGCCCTAAAACATACTATCCAAGATATGATAGAGAAAAAAAAGATATCCATTGATGGACATACCTCTAACAATGATCACCAGGCATTCAAGGATCCTCTTCCCAACTACGACCAAGGAGGACCTTCCAACTAAAATAACAGTGGAAATAACAATTCCAATTACACAAACGTCAGCTTTGACTATGTTGTTCACCATATATCAGAGAGTGAGTCACATATCAATGTGATCACTATAAACAAGGATCCAAATTGTAATGTTACCACCCGCATTAACAAAGTCACTCTTAGAGGAGCCTCCACCTCATTGGCCAATTAGTACAGTATCTTGGATCAACTCCATAAGACATCTGCACATATCTCCATCCTAGAACTTCTGTGTCTATCCCCGTCCCATAGGGCCATACTTGATAAAGCCTTAGCAGAAGTCTCCATTCCCATGAACCTAGCTGAAGATCAGTTTCAAACCATGGTTGGTCACATTACCTCACCTCACTCCTTATCATTCACTAAAAAGGATGATATGTCAATAACCCAACCCCATAATGCCTCTCTTCATATTGAAGCTTTCATACACAAACACAAGATCAAAAGAGTCCTAATCGATGAAGGAGATGGTTTGAATATTTGCACCTTAAAGCTAATCCTTACATTGGGGTTTTTAGAGAAAGCTATAGATCCAAAAAAGAAGATCACTATCAAAGCCTATGATGAGGAGGAGAGAACTTCCAAGGGAATTGTTACTTTACCAATCAGAGTGGGACCTATAGTAAAAGATGTGGCTTGCCAAGTCCTTGATATGGAGCTAGCATATAACATCCTTCTTGGTAGACCATGGATACATGCTCTGAAAGTAGTTCCATCAACATACCATCAGTGTATCAAATTCCCTCACAAAGGTCAAGAGATCACCATCCAAGGTGACCCCAATCCATATCAGTACTGCAACTCCATTCAATCTAAATCTGAAGTTGTGATTCCTCACAATTGTGCCTCTACTTCATCTTCATCTCATGTTGACCCAGCTTCAGTTGCTTCCTCTTCAGGAGAGTCTCAACCAAAACTCCAACTCAAGGATAAGGGCTTGGGTGAGTATATAATTTCCCAATCCCTTTGTTTGGCACAACTCCTCCTATCTGCCAAATCTTATGGGAGACCTATCCTAAGCAAGCCCACAATAGAGAAAGCTACCAAAGGACCTTTTGTCAAATGGGTAAGCCTCGAAGAGGAGAGTGATGAAAAAGATATCCTGCAATGGCTATATAAGGATGAAGGTAGTTCATCAACACAACACGACCATCCCACTATACCAATTGCAAAGTATGGTCAAGGATTCCAAATGCTACAAAGAATGGGGTATGAAGGACACGGTCCACTCAGTTCAAGAAAGGATGGTATCACTAAACCCATCCAACCTCATACTTTAATAGCCTGAGACATTATAGGGCTAGGTTACACTAGCACATCAAGAACCAATAGAACAAACAAGAACAAAGGCAAACAACAAGAAGCATCCACTAGCAATTTGGTTGAGCAAATTCAGCAAATGCAACTAGGGAGTGAGACTGATTCTAATGAGTATGAATGGGATAGCCTCTCTGAGATATCTTGTGATGAAAAAGACATAGACATTGTCCACGAGTATGACCTAACCCACGCAAATGAGGAATGGGGTCCACAGGCTAGACCGCTAGAGTCTGACCTGCATAATAACAATAGTGAAAGTTGTGAGGAAGGAATGATACCCCCCTTGACGGATCCGCTAATAGAGAGTACCATCATAGACCTTGTCCATGCTTTTAACAACTCTATCCTAACCATCAACATTGTCGAACCTGAGCAACTCAATGATCCCTTACCATTGGTGCACCCTGAAATTATAGACTGGGACCTAGAAGGTACTACCCATGAACTTGATACCTTTGAAAATGATGAAGCCATCATAGATTACCTTGAGATTAGAGATCATATAATCGTAGGGGACCACAGAGCTAGTTATATTATAGAACTCAACGAGAAGGCCTATTTTGGAGAGAGTGCCAAGCCTTTCAGTCTCAAAAATGTGAAAATAAAAGAACGATCTAATGGTGAAAACCACTCTGCAGTAGTGTTAGATCACAAAAAAAGTAAAAATAAAGATGTATCCAATAGTGAAAACCTCTCTGACATGCCGAAGGATGGAAGATATGACCCTCTACCCAATCTTACACATCAGGAGAGATCGTCAATCTTGATAGAACTGGCAGAACCGATCAATGTCAGCACAGGTGATAATCCCAGAATGATCCACATGGCAAAGGCTCTAACAAAACAAGAAAAATTGGCATTCACCAACTTCTTCAAGAGAAAACAAATCAACTTTGCATGGACATATGCCAACATGCCAGGGCTAGATCTGAATCTCATCATGCATCACTTATCTTTAGCTCCAGGAGCTAAATCAGTCAAGAAAAAACTCAGAAAGATGCATCTGCATGTGGCCCTCATGTTAAAAGAAGAGCTAAAGAAACTATTAGATGTTGGCTTCATTAGACCAATAGACTACCCTGAATGGATTTCAAACATATTACTAGTGGCTAAACTGGATGGTAGATTTCGACTATGTAATGACTTTAGGGACCTGAACAAAGCTTGCTCGAAAGATGACTTCCCCTTGCCAAACATTGACATGATTGTAGATCTCATGACAAGACATACCATGTTATCACTAATGGACGGTTTTTTTGGATATAACTAGATAAAAATTGCACCTGAAGACCAACACAAGACTGCATTTACATGTCCTTGGGGCACCTACTGTTGGTGTGTCATTCTGTTTGGTTTGAAAAATGCTGATGCAACATATCAGAGAGCTATGACCACAATCTTCCATGACATAATGCACACTATAATGGAAGATTATGTTGATGACATTCTAGAAAAATCACTTACAAGGGAGGGACACCTGGCAGTTTTGGATAAAATCTTCACAAGACTAGAACAGTTCAATGTGCGCCTCAATCCAAAGAAGTGCATATTTGGAGTCACCTCAGCTAAGCTGCTAGGATACATAGTGTTTGCAAATGGAATTGAAGTCAACCCAGCTAAAGTGAAGGCCATCATGGAAATTCCACCTCCCAAGAATCTCACTCAGCTAAGGTCCCTATAGGGAAAACTATAATCTATCAGAAGGTTCATTTCTCAGTTGGTAGACAAGTGCCACCCATTTCCCACCTTCTACATAAGAATGTCCCTTTTAGATGGAATGAGTCATGTGAGCAAGCATTTCAGCAATTAAAAGAATATCTGATGAAACCACCTGTGTTGATGCCACCAATTAAGGGCCTCTGCTACTATATATCTCGGCTACACCAACAGCTCTAGGAGCTCTTCTTGCACAACAAAACCATGAAGGGAAAGAACAAGCAATATACTATATCAATCGAACACTTGTTGGGTATGAGATGCAATACACGCCCATTAAAAGAGCATGTCTCATTGTGGTCTTCGCCTCGCAAAAGTGGAGACATTACATGTTGCCACATTCAGTCAAACTCGTGGCAAAGATTGATCCACTCAAATACTTACTCAACAAGGCAGCATTAACAGGTAGATTATCTAAATGGGTCATGCTTCTCAATGAGTTTGATATCGAATATGTAGACAAGAAAACAATAAAAGGTCAAGTGCTTGCAGATCAACTGGCAGATGCACCACTCACAGATGACACCCCTTTGAGCTTTGAGTTTCTAGACGAATCTATATTTCATGTCACTACAACAATCTGGAAAATGTACTTTGACGAATCTTACACTCAGCATGGATTGGGGGAAGGTATCTTATTGGTTACCCCTAGTGGCGACACTATTCCAAAGTCATACAGATTACTCTTTCCCTACACTAACAATGTGGCAGAGTACGAAGCCTGAGTCATTGGTGTCAAGCTAGTAGTGGAATGGAATATCAAAGAACTACAGGTGTATGGTGATTCATAGCTGGCCATAAATCAAGTAAATGATGACTACCAAACAAAAGATGAGAAATTGATCCCTTACAAATGGATGGTAGATGAATTCAAAGAATACTTTGACCAGATCTCTTTTGAACAGATACCACAGATAGAGAACAAAGTTGCAGACACAATGGCAATGATTGCATCTCTCCTTGATATTCCTGCTAATCAAGCACGCTATGAGTTCTTGGTAGAGCCAGTGATCTGTCCTGCATACGACACCCCTGAATCCCATATCATTTGCCAAATTGTCGGTGTTGATTCCCCCCTATACAGTAAAATCTTTGCCTACCTTAAAGAGGATATCCTCCCACCTAACCTCTCTAATAACCAAAAATGAACCTCCATCTGTCAAGCATCCCAGTATGCCATTGTTGCCAATACCCTATATCACAGAGGTCTCGATGGTACTCTCCTTAGATGTCTCGATAGTGAGGAATATCAAACTACCCTGAGTGAAGTGCACAATAGTATATGTGGAACTCACTCTAGTGGCCCTACCCTGGCTAAGAAACTCATATGCATGGGATACTACTGGCCAACTATGGAACAAGATGTCTATCATTTTGTAAAGAAGTGCACAAAATGTCAAGTCCATGGGAACCTGATACATGCACTAGCACAAGAGCTGCAGCCATTAATGACTCCTTGGCCTTTTTATCAATGGGGACTCAACTTAGTGGGCAAGATTCATCCTCCCTCATCTAGCGGCCATAAATTCATAATCACTGCCACGGAATACTTCACAAAGTGGATTGAAGCAGTACCCTTAGTCAACATCATAAGCAAACAGATTGCCTCTTTTATCCTGAACTATATCATTTGTCATTACGGTATCCCTTCGTCCATTGTCATGGATAATGGATGCCCCTTCAAAAATCAAGATGTCAAGGAACTATGTGACAAAATCCGTATCCAGCACCGCTTTTCCACCCCATACTACCCCCAAGGTAATGGTAAGGTGGAGACATCAAATAAAACCATACTAAAAATCCTAAAGAAGATTGTTAATGATGTCAGTCGTGATTGGCATGTCTAACTAAACCCCGCTCTATGGGCCTACTACACAAGCATCTGCTCACCCGTAGGTGCAACACCATACTCCCTAGTCTATGGATCTGAAGCTATCTTGCCCATTGAAGTCAAGATCCCATCCTTGCGAGTCTTGTTAAAAGGCCTCTTATCTGATGAAGAATACAGAGTGACCAGACTCCAAGAATTAGAGCTGCTCAAAGAGAGAAGGCAACATGCCTTTAACCACCTAAAAGCATATCAGTAGAGAATGTCCAGAAGCTACAATCATAGGGTCAAGCCTTGAGTCTTCCAAGTTGGTGATCTAGTCCTTAGAGAAAATCCCAGAAATCAGCAAGACAGAGAAAAGAAAGGAAAGTTCAAACCCAACTCGTTAGGTCCCTATGTCATCATTGCAGCCTATGGGTCCAAAGCATATCAACTGGCTACATCTAATGGTGCACTGTTTGATGATCCTATCAATAGTATGCATCTCTGAAAGTTCTACACTTAAACCCTAATGCAAGCGAGTCCTGAAAAAATTTAAAAAAATTGAAAAGTGATCAAAAACAAAAAAACAAAAAAATCAAAAAATAGAAAATAGAAAAAAAATCATCCTATGGTGAAAACCTAGCAAATAGGCACCTAGGATAGGTACCATGATGAAAACCTAGCATGCAGGTGTTATGTGTACTTTTGGCTTCCGTGCAAATAAAAGTAAGTGGTGAAAACCTAGTAAACAGGTGCTATTCTACGACAAACCACTTCCTCCATCTGGTGTGACTTCATGTCTCTTGTGTCTTCCATATCATTCATCTTGAACCAGTCTTTTGAATCATTGTTGAACTACGTTGCCTCTAAGTTATCACATAGGCAAGGCCATTCTCAATGCGCCCCTGAGGCTCCGCTCCACTATCCCATCTGTCCTATGTCTAGTCCTTCTATCTATCTGAATCTGTGCCATTTCTGCATCTTTACCATCGCCTAGGTCTTAGGTCCATCAGATTCACCTTAAACTATGTTGCCTCTATGTCATCACGTAGGCAAGGCCATTTAGCAATGAGTCCTCAAGGCACTAGGTCAGTCGCTTAGGGTCCATCTCTCCATGTCCTATCGCCCATAATAAGTTGATTCTTTGTCTAAACTGGGGGTAACTCCTTGACCTGGTTACGGATTTGGATTCTTGAATTCCGCATGTTCTAAGAGGATACTAATAAAGGATTGTGATACTTTCACTAGACAAGCAAGCGTAACAAAAAAACAAGCTACCCAAACCAAAATTCTTGACGCAAAACATCAACCTATCCAAAGCAAAATAGGGCACCAGATCGAAACACTTCAACCAATTCTATATCAATTATGGCAAAAAGACACATCTAATGCAAGAATGCTTTTGTGAATAGGTTAACTAAACAAAGTCTTGGATTTTTGTCATTTATGTCTTCCTATGCTACTCAAGGATGCCAAAAGCTAGAGATGCTATGATGGGGGCATAATCTTTTTCTATGTCTGCTGCTTGTGGATTAAACTTTAGTAATGTGATGACTTTCTATCTAACGACATGATCAGCAAAAGATCATCGAGGACTTTAAAGTCTGAACATGAAAAGGGGCAATCCTTGTCTGTTGAAATGCAAGAAGTACTCAGGTCATCTAGATTCAATTTTGACTAGATGCTTGTATCAACTTGCTATATCAAAATCCATGTAAGGAATACTCAGCTCATCTCGGTCTAATTATACCTAGATGCTTGTATTTTCTTACAACATTTCAAAAAGTGAAAAATACCAAAAAGTGCCCAATGATGAAAGCAAAAGCCTTGCAATATCAAGATGACAATCCCTATCCACATCACATATCCAAAAATCCATATCATCCATCCAGTAAAAACATTCCTGCAGTATATCAAACGAAGGCCAATAGCTTCTTCATCTCTTTTCTCCCACATGTCTATATCATCTATGTGTCGATTGACTACAATTGGACATATCAAAACCATAGCATAGGCAACACATCATATCACATCAGTTGCATACAACATAAAAATACATGAGATCATTTCCATACATTTTAAAGTGCATTAGGTCATCCACATACATTTACATCCATACATCATATCAAAAGAATCAAAAAACTTGCACAAATACATACAAAGTTGCATAATCATATCCATAAACATTGGCATTTACATATCACATCATTCTAAATTCATCTAGTGTGCATCGCATATACAAAGCATCATCAGATAAATTACATCCATAGCATATAAAACATAGAATACATACATGTAGAACATCAATAAAATGCATCATCATAAATATCATCCAAAACATGTCCAAATGTAAAATATATCAACAATATCTATCCGTCTCTCAGAGTCACATCATAAAGTGTATACAAAGTACAACAATGATGATGATACATGTCTCAGGGCAAAAAAAATGATACATATACAGGCTATCTCAGCCGTCAATAATCTGTACATCACAATAAAAAAACTGGTACAAATATCCAAGTCTGACTAGTCCTGTCGCCGCGGAACACTGCTCCCTGCACTACCCTCTCCTCTATCTCCCCCTAACTTTTGTGGGCCCCTGACTAATCCCACAGATCAGGATCCACTTGCCCTCTGTGACACCCCAGACTGGCTCCTGAAGCTAGGGGCACGCTGTTCCACTGACACTGCCCGTGGTATAGACCTCTATAGTACTGAGCCTGGGCCTGTGCTTTGGCAAGCTCACTCTGAACCTGAGCTAGTTGTGTCTGTACCTGTTGCACCTGAGAAACTAGGAAGTTAGATGTGCCATCTATGCCCATAGCTGCCACAACTAAATCCCTCTCTACTCTCATAGCCCGCATGCTAGCTAAGGGTACGTCTCTCTCTCTAGTCAACTCGGATATCCATCCCACATCTGCATCTCTGTGTGACTCTGCTGCTCTCAGATGAGCTCTCAGTTGCCTAACCTAGCTCTGTAGTGCCACCATAGCCTACTATTGTAAATCAGGCTGTGGAGCCTACCCTGCCTATCCCTGTCCTAGTGCCACTTGTCCCTATGCCTGCTGCTATGCCACCTACTATGGTGGTGACATCTACCTCAGAGGTGCCACCTACTATGCTAGCACCTGTGCCTGTACCTATACTACAGCCTGCGGCTGTGCAACTACCTGCTGACTCAAAGGTCCCTCCCCATACCTCCTCCTTTGTCCCGGTCTACCACCTCCTCCACCATCTCTTCTTCCTCCTCCATCATCTCCCTGACCTCCTCTCCCCCTCCTCCATCCCCCTCTCCTCCTACCTCTACACCCTACTAACAATTTGCCTCTCTAGTATGTATCTCATCCTGCCAATCAATCATTGAGTCTAAAAGCAACAGGGTAACTCATCGGCCTCATCCTCCCACACCTCACAATCTAGGTATGGGTGATAGATAACTACATCCAAGTTATCAAATGCATGTCTCCAATACTCCAACTTCCCCAGCCTGTGCTAGGAAATCACACCTACATAGCCATAACTGTAGGGCTCACTCCTCTGCCTGTGAAATACACATATCGGCCGGGTGATTGCTATGTGCTCCCACAACCAAAACTATAAGAGTGACACACCTGCTGATAAGATGGATCCTCTATGGTACACTACCTAATGCATATCTCTATATAAATGTGCCAGCATGCACACACCCCATGCATACCACGTCCTATCTATAATCATGCTCTCTAACACCCTCCCCTAGCTGATCAGGAAGTCGTGTGACCTCCTATCGGGGCATACTACGCCACCGATCAATCCTACCACTATGCCCAGGAAGTAGTCATAGCAGTCATGTATGTCCTACCACGAAATCACCTACTCCACCAACCCTAGGTCATCAAACACACGTATGCACTCCTCCAAGCCAGCGTCCCGCTGTGACTCGTACTCTACCAACTCTCCCTGAATCAGGAGGTGCAGAATCCGATACATGTCCTCAAGCGTAATCGCCATCTCTCCCATTGGAAGATGGAATGTGCCATCCTCGCTGTGGAATCTCTCCACCATTGCAGTCAACATCGCCTGATTTGCGCAAACCTCAGGCATGAAGCAAACATAGTGCAGAACCATAGCACCTAGCACCTCACAATCTATCTCAGTCAACATGTATCATTGTAACAATGGCAACAAGAATTGCTCTCGTGACATAAGGACATCCTGAATATCCTCCTGCAACCAAGTAAAGCATAACGTCAAAGAAATCCATATCCAAGCAAGCCTACTCAAAGCAATCAAACTATCCTATCAATGACTTAACATATCAAATTAATCAAAACAACATATCATCTCTTGACTAGATTCTCAGTAATCTCAGAGATCGCTTATCAATTAATGCATCGATCAAGGTGGCAATTGGGTTAATTTTGTTAAGTCAATTAATTTTTCCTAGTGCAAATATGCTAATCCAAGTGGCAAATGCATCGATCCATATCCCATGCACCGCTTCACTGTGAATGCACCTCTTTGACGTGTAGGTGTCATTTTGGCACATGCGCCACTTCTAATGTCACATGCGTCATTTCCCAACAAATGTGCCAATTCCAAGCATACATGCGCCACACAACAACATATGTGCCGTTTCGGGGGTCATATGTGCCGAAAGATAGTTCAGCGCATCTGTTCTAGTTATTTTCCCTAGCCATTAATGAGCCTAATAAATGACTTTTAGCAAGTTTTGAAGAACCACATACCGGGGGTCCTGCCTCCACTGGCCGATCAAACTGTCAGATCCGCTCAAATTGGTGCTCCTCACACGGAATATCCATCTCTCTAGTTGCCATGCTCTCCTAAGCTCTCAAGAAGACCAATCAACTATGGACAAGTGTACAAATGAATAGAACTTGTGCACCTAGCTCTTATTTATAGCAAGTGACCCATATCTAACTGTGTGACAACTGTGGCTACTTCCCATATCTGTTCCTCTGAACCATGTCCTATTTTTCACCATCCTAACCCGCTTTTTACCTTCTTCTTCATGAGATTGTCTGTCTCACGCCCTTCTGCCTTCTTCCCGTCCAATCTCTTGAGGGGGCATCCTATCGTCAAAACTTGTAGCAGGGGCAAACTGGGGCATGTATCATTGTCAAAACAATCTTTCTCTTTGAAACAACATGATAAAACACATTGCTTCAAAAAGGGGCAAAATGTATACACCTAAAATTGGCTCATGTCGAATTAAGTAAATATTTTAATATTTATCTTAATTCTTATTTCTTCTAGCAATTAAGTAAATATTCAAAGTTTATTTGATTGGTTCATTATCCCATAATTAAATAAAATCAATTTATTTTATTAAATTCCCTAAATTCTTCTAATGTCTCACATAATTAAATAATCCTACATTATTTAATTAATCCTAAATTCCTCTATCCTAAGTCCTAATTCCATAAAATCCACCTCATCTTTCCACATCACCTTTTCCACCTCACCATGTTGTACATGTAATTAAATATTTTAAATATTTAATTAGCTAATATTCCCTCACCCACATGTCCTATTTATCCTCCAATCAAAATTAGTTAACTCATCAATCAAATTTGTTAACTAATTAATCAATCGAGTTCACTGATCAATCAATTTAGTCCACTCCCCAATCAATTCACTTAACTGATTGGTTTATTCTGTTAACTATTCAATCAATTTTGTTAACTCCCCTATTACATGATGGAGCTTGGACACTTGTCCTCTTTCTATTTGTGCACATTCCTCAACCATTCTCAACCTTTGATCTTCCTATTTCTTCTTAACCATTGAACTACTCTCACATATTTCTATAAATGCAACCCTCCTCTTCTTCATTTGATCCATCCATTGTTTGAGCAAATTTATGCTACAAAAACACTAGTGCGTCTTTTGGCACCCCCATTTCCATATCATTTATCATCCATCAATAGTGTGTTGAAGCTCATCTTCAATCACACAAAGTATCATAGAAAACTTCATCTTGTCATCTTGAGGACTTCAAAGCAAGGAAGCAAGCTTTCAGAGGGCCATATTCATCTCCATCAAGATCAAGACAGAAAAGGCGAGCAATGGAAGACGAAAGGTGAAAGGTTGTAAGTATCATTTGTTTTGTTATTTAAATATCCTTTTCTCCTTCATATTCTATTGATGTTTAGGTTTATTATTGTCATTGATTGATCCACATTTTACCCTCAGAAGCACCATTCTTAACTATTTTAGCACCATTTTCCCATGAAATAGCATTATTACCTATTGTTTTAGCGCTATTTTGGCACGTGTTTTGGACTAACTTTGGGTGTTGAAAAATTTTATGTTAGATTCTTGTGTTTTATCACTTTTCACATCTTTTAGGTCTCTGGTTTTGGACAGGGTTTAATGAATATAAGGGGTCCTAATGCCAAAATGTTTAGTGATCAATGTCAAAGGAAACTAGTTTAGTTTTCTTTTCATTTTCTCCTTCAAACTAACCCTATCTTTTTCCAACAAACTAGTATGCTTTGGTTTGGAGTGATTTTGCAGCTCTCTAACATATCATAGCAGTGTTTTGTGAAAGATTTTTCACTATTTTGAGTAGGTCACATCTTTTCCTATGGTTTAGCACCATACCTGCCTAGAAGCAGACAAAGGTAACAAAGGTAAAATCTAGTTTAGTGCTATTTTCTACTAGTTTAGTGCTATGTCTTATTTTAGTGCTATTTTACTCTCCATTAGCACCATTTCAATTTGTTGTTGCATTGTTGTTGATAGTCTTAATTTTGACAATAAATTATTTAGTGCTATTTTATGTTGTCTTTGCACTATTTCATTGTTTCTTACCACCATTTAGGACTATTTTAGCATCATTATTCTCTATTTTTTATAAGATAAGCAGCAAACCAAGGGTGCCGAAACCATTACATTTTAGCCCCAAGGGCACGCCGAAAAGTCATCAAAAAACTATCACAACAAAAAGGAACCAAAGCCAAAAAACTAGAACCAGTAGTCTAACAACTGACAGATAGCAAACAAGAACAAGAAAAACACAGAAAAGCCCCACAGGCTAGTTGAAGAGTTGCTCCCAATCCTCAGTGAGAAATTGGTACATGTCCTCGTATTCCTTTAGCTCTTTATCCTTCATGCCATGCCTGGTGAGTTCTATATCCTGTATCACAGCCAAAGTAGTCACATACCTATGCATGACTTTAGAGGTGAACTTCGCCAGTGCCATAAGCTTTTTCTCTAGCACCGTCATTCTGGTATTGATGTCTTCCATCTCTTTACCTTTAATGATAGTATTCTTACCCTTTTTACTTTTTCCAATATCCTGTTTGGTCTTCTCTGAGCTATCTGTCTTCAAAATGTGGACATTAAATTCTAGGAAATTACTCAATCCTTCATCCACAGTCTCTAGGACAATGATATCCTCCTAGTTCTTAGCCTTGGTCTTGCCATCTAGGTTCTCCTTAGTACCTTCTGACTCAATAATATACTTATGTTCCTTACACACAGGAGTAGGTTTAGCAGCCAATCTAGTTGATCTTCTGGTCAATGGAACCATTCCTTTACTTTGAGGAATAATATACTCCTCGTCCATCTTATCTTCACTACCAACCCCACCATCTAGAAAATCCTCATCCTCTTCTTCTAGACTGTGAACTTCTATACTGGGGTCATTCTTAGAATTCACAAAGAGGCTACCCCCATCTTTACCCTCCTTAACCTTCTTATGGGGATTGTTGCCTTTAACATCACTAATAACAAGCTTCCTTTTGGTGGGTTTAGGGCTAGCCGAATTAGGGTCAATATGTTCCACATTTTGAGCTTCAGTGCTAATTAGCATAGGGGGTTTCTTTTTGGCAAAAGAAGATTTGACAATTTGTGGGAGTGGGTGTATTTCTTAGGGGTTATTTTAGTGATGATCACGAGGTTGCTATAGGTGGGTTTTAGTTTAGTTTTAGGCATTGTAGAGGGGTTGTCAACATGGGTGACAATGATATACTTGGGTGGACATAGGGCTAAGTGAAACTTATAAAGTCTATAAATTAGCCCCTAGTGGATCGGAATGGGAGGTTTCTCAAGGTCCTTCTTGTGTTGTTCAATGGCATTCTCAATAGAAACTTCCAAGGAAGAAAATAGGTAAAAAGGAAAGCTAATGAATTTGTTGCATCTAAAGTGATTTAGTGAAAAAGTGGTAATGGAAGAATTGGTTAAACCTACCTTTAAGTATGAAATACTTGATGATCATGTGGCACACATCATCCTAGGGTTTGGGGAGCTTAGATCTATTGAACCCTCCTTGTAGGCTATGCAGGACTTCATCTTTTTTCAAAAATAGAGCCATACCCTCCGAGTCTGAGACTTTACTAGTCTTCTTGTGTTTCACACCATTCATGGACATGCCCATAGCCATCCCAATAACTTCTTCGGTCACATCAAAAACAACGCCACCAAATTTGACATGTCTATCTATCCAAGACCACGCAAACTACATGGATATGTTTTCATCATGCCCCTGAAGGCATTCCAAGAATGGCACTACACCACCCTCCTAGAAAATGTACCATAGGGTCTCGTTCTTCCTGAATTCTTCACATGACTCAGGTTTGGTTCAAGTCCTATTCCCCCCATTTGTAGGCAACCAGTCTTAGCAAAAGTTTTAGACAAATGTAAGGCTTTTTGTAGCTGAATCTCTTTACCAGTAGAAATTTTAGGTGATAGGAAATCTCTTTGCAGTGAAGAAACTTTACCACTATAAATATGAAATGAAGAAAAGCGTAAGGCATGAAGATTAATGAACAACTTGACACCTCTCTAGTTCAAATTAACATAATTCCATAAATTCACCTCATGTGAATTAGTATGCCAACCCATCTTATGATTACAACAATCACAAAGCTGGGTTTTATAGAGATTAGGAGTATTAATCCAATCACTCATCATGTGAGTGGCCATGTGATTAAACGCTTGGTGCATCCATGTCATCATGTTTCTTTTGTAACACGTCAACCTGATGTAATTTATAATTCTCTTAATGATTATTTGTCTATATTCCATTTTGTCATTGGATCTTTTGGTTACTTTAAAAATATAATAATCAATATTATTTGAATCATTCCTCCTATGGCTCCTAAGGAAAACCTTAGGCTGAGTGTCCAACTTGAACAGATTTAAATTCATGATGAATTAGGTATAGAGTCATGCTTCGTACATAGGAATTTTTGAATTTGAGTAGGGAGGTTTTTAGGATTTTTCTAGCATCTCCAATTGCTCAAGTTCTAACGCAGGTTGGCCATGCCATTGGCTACTTTATTGTCTTCATGATAGGTGTGTCCTATCTCCTTGTGCATGAACCTAGTCAATACACTCTTAATGTCCTTCGTGATGTCTTTGAATTTCCATCCACTGTCAGTCCTACCAAGGGTGGCCTCAATTATTATTTTTTGAGTCTCCCTCAATTTGTAACTTATCCATTCCCAATGAAAGGGCCAATTTTAGACCCCATAAGAGGGCCAGCCCCTCAGCCACATTGTTGGACTGAGTGCCAATGCCCTTGACATAAGCATCAATGAGATTCCCTTTATCACTTCTAATGACCCCACCTACACTTGCCATTCTAGTGGTCTTTTTCTAAGCACCATCAAAGTTGAGTTTGTCCTAGTCCTTTGGGGGAGGTATCCAGATGGTGCTTCATTAGCATTTAAGCAAGAGACACTGCTTTGCAGTCATGATTGTTGTCATTGATGGAAACATGGCAAGTGAGTATGGCAACAAAGTCTGATATGTAGATAGGATTGACTTGGCAGAATAAGGATTGGTATTCTTTTACAATTGAAGCTCACATTTTCTAGTTTAGGCATGATGTTTGTAGTCATTTGAAGGTGTTATATTCAAGTTTGTAAGTCCTGAAGATCTTAGGAAGACTTACTATGATTTAGTTAGGTTCGGGTGAGAAAACCTAAGTCAGGAACAGTGTACAGTACCAGAGTAAAAGGGTCCACATTCCTCCACTATTGCATATTTTGTCTTGCAATTCTAAGGTAGTAAAGATACTTATTATGACAACCTAAATCTAGATTTATAGCTTTTGAAGCTCTATTTATCACATTCTACAAGTTGTTCTTTATCAGCTCACAGTCTGACAATGTTTCACAGTGACTGATTGATAGTTCTGAGATCTGCATTTGTCTGTAGTTGAATATTGTATTCTACAGTTCTAAATGTATGATAAGAGATCAACAATAAATCATTAACAAGGATTTTAGAGTTTCATAATGATTGCATTTGAAGTTATGGGCCAACTTGGTATTACTTCTATATACAAGTACTATTTATTTTAGGCTGACCCAATTAAGATCTAAATCTATTTGTTGATATATATATTGGATGGATTGCAATGAAAAGGAAGTGTGTGTGTTAAGACAAATATGAATATGTGAATTAAGTCTTCTTTTGTGATTAGATCAGTATGAAGAAGAACAAAATTTTGTAGAGTAGAGTATATGTGAAGCAGAGTAGAAAAAGTAGCAGACATTATGAAGACATTTGAATCTATATACTGAACTATAAATGGAACTGCACCTCAACATTTTGTAGATGCTTTTGTAATAGTCATCTTTTGGTAGTGAGCCAATCCTTCTTCTATCTTCTCTTCTCTTCTTTTTTCGCAATGAGCTTATTGCAGTGAGCACTTCTTTCGACAGTGAGTCTTTGGACAGTGAGCCCTAAGGTAGTGAACCTTCATGTAATTCAGTATGGCTATCATAATATATTATGAGCTAACGCTCACCATGGTTTTTCCCTTTTTGGGTTTTCCACGTAAAAAACCTAGTATCTATGTGTTGTCTTTCTGGTTGTTGTTCATATGTTTGTTTTCCTTTCATACTATTGAATGTGGTAAATGGATTAATAAATATGTGAAAGAGAGGTTTTACAGAATACTGATTCACCCCCCCTCTCATTATTCTTTTTGATCAACATGCTTCACTTGGAAAGCTGCTTAGAGTTGTTAAAGTTGGTTATGTCAGTTGTCAGGCCCCAGTTTTTGGCAATTTGGATCTCCAGTTGGGTGGGGGGTTCCTTAGCAGTTCTCAGGGTACTGATGGATGTGTTTTCCAAGACCATGCTACAAAAGGAGAAGAAGACATCCTTGGCACTCTTCACCGTTTCCCTAAAAATTTTGTTGTTCCTTTCTTTCCAAATACTCCAACCTAGGTGTGGGGGGATTTACCTCCAAAGTTCTCTGATTCTTAGGTGAGAAAAGGGAGAGAGACAACCATGAATGAAGTTTGTAAGGTTTTCATTGTGAACCCAATCTATGTTGAGAATTATCAGGGTCCTTCCCCATATTTCTTTGGTGTAGTCATAGTGGAACCATTGTTCACTGTTGTAGTGCCATACTGCTCTATTTTAGTGTCATTTTGTTAACAATATTTTGAAACTTGTGCAGGGAACTAACACATTGTTTACATGAATCAAAACATTTGTTAAAGCCTGATTTATCAAACTACTGACATATTGTGTACAGATTTGTAGCCAAAGAATTTCTTTTTATCACTAGATTTTAGGCACATTAAGGAATCTTGTTTTCTTTGTTTGAGTTTGCATGTAGATGTATGCTCTCCCCTCGCACCTTAGGGTGATCTTGGGTGACCAAAAATCTACTTGTAAACTATCTTTGTTATCTTTGTATCCCAAAGGGGTCACCTTTTGTGTATGATCTCCCCTTGCGCTCTGTGCAATCTTGGGTGATAAAAAACAAAGGTGGGTTCTTCTTAGGTGGCTTGTTTGGGGATTTCATCACCCCAAGGGATGACCTCAACCACATGTTCTAATGTGGGATAGAAATATTATGAGAATCAAATGACTCACTTTAAAGGAAGGACCTTCTCACATCCAAGAAAAATACCTATGGAATGCTTGGTCTGCTAAGGCTCGTGTGGTTGAGCGTTAGTTGATTGGGACACACCCATTCATAGACTCATCCCCCATACCTATGTATATTGGTACATCCCCTAGAAGCCTATACTATCCTAGCTTAAGACCATTCAGCCATCATACCTTGTAGTGAACCACTACAGAGGAGGGGAAGATGCTCATTGTACCGTTATACTTGAGATAGGCATTACCTTTGGCAAGACAAAAATCTCCTAGGTAAGCGGAGTAAGGTGGTCCATGACCTTGCTTTCCCTATCTATCCAAGCTATATCACCAAAGGTATTAGTGGGGCTCAGAATCTTGGTTCACTTTGAGTTGGGATTAACACATGGCCACTTCACAAGATCTACAAGGTATGATACTCCCACTTGACTAATGTTAGGATTGTTCATGTGCTTGGTGTGTCTTCTTATTGAAATATGTACAAGCCATTTTATCCAAAGTCCACGTTGAGTCAAAAAGCCATTGTGCTCTCTTGTTTGATTTGTATGTACTTTCCAGGAAACCTTATCAACTTTATCCACAAATAATTTGAACCTTTAAAATCAAACATTTGAACCTTTGAAAAATAAAATTTGACCTTTTAATATCCAAATGTTTGAGCCAAGAATCCAAAAATCTAAATTGGTCAAAAACCTAGCCAAAGTCCAAACTTTGCCCATCATTTAGCACTATACACTCTTTGTTTAGTGCCATAAATTTGCCTATTAGTTCCATTTCTATGGTACCATACATCAGCCATTCGGTGCCATTTCCATCTTTGTGGTGCCATTCCTTATTGTGTCAATGCCATATTACTCTGCATTAGTGTCATTTGGAAACTGTATCAAAAATGTGTCCTCTGATCTGTTCCCAAATCCATGAGCTTCATTTAACATTAGAATCCTAGCACCATGTCAATTCTTTTGAAAATCAAATCCTCCATTTAAAGTCCAACCCTTGACCACATTTCCATCCACATTATTTTATTAAGACCTTAGAGAAATATTACTTTGATATTTGACCCTTGACCATATCCCATTCATTAATCAATTATCCCAACCCTTCATTCCATTTCCACAAGGGTTTTTACAAACCCTAATCCAAATTCATTATCCTTCATCCAACCTTAAAGAAATATTTTGACCTTTTGGACCTTTGTTTTTCCTCAATCCCATCCAAATTTGTAATTTGCATTCACATCAAGATTCCAAAACCATTTCAACCTTAGTCTTAGTCCAATCATTTTCATCTCCCAAAATTAACCCACATTACCCAAACCTTGTCAACTCTATTCCAAATATCAAATTGATATATCCAAACCCTATCCACAATCCAACATCAACATCCAAAATCAAATCTATCCAAACCTATCATTAAGATGAATCACCAATATCTAAAATCAAACCAACATCCAAAAGCATACCTCAAATCAAATTTGTGTAAGAACTAAGTCTAAATCTCATCATCCTCTAATTTACAGGGAGCTTAAGAATTTGTCTACCTTAAGTTCCTTAATAAATTAGCCTTTATAAACCCTTAGAATAATTGATTTAGGAGCCAAGACAACTCCTAAGTTGATATATTATAAGGTATCCCATTTTTCTTGGTGGTCATTAGTCTATGCTCAAGTAAAATAATCTCATTCCCTTTTTGCTTAAGGTCATTAGTTGATCTTGGGTGAGAAGGGACATCCTTTTACAATCCAAAGAATTAGATTTATTTGAGCTCTCCTTTGATTTGAACATCCTTTTCCAAACATCATCAAGTTTATCCAACATCCTTAATCATCCAACCCCATCTATCCAGATCATCTAAGTTTCCCTTGGTTGATTATCATCCAAATTATCCTAATTATACCTTAGTCATCCTTTGCCAAATCATCATCCATTTCAAATTCATCCCAAAGTCATCCTCAATTACCCATTTACCTCTAGTCCAAATAAATCCTTTGAGATTCAATCTTTAAGGTTACCCAAATCACTTATTCACCTATTATTCCAAAAGCCATAATCCACTCCATCCATCACTCATCTATTATCCCACATTTTAAATTCACTTATTCATCCTTTGGGTCCAATATTTTGAAAATCAATCTCTAAGGTCTAACCTTCATCCACTTCTACATCACCTAAAATCCAAACTTATCCATCCATCATCCCTAAGGTCTCAATATTTGTCCACCTTTCAACACCTAATTAATCCATAACCAATCCATTGCATTTCCTTAACAAGTTCCCAAGCTAAGAAAAACCAAGAAATGGAGTCCTTTAGGAACACTTTTGGGATGCTTCAAACTGACCAAAATAATATCCCTACAATCCAAAAAACAATCATCCATTTATGCCAATGCTATGATAAATCCTTTTGGAGTCAAATCACAAGGTCACTCAACCAACATCAATAATGTGGATCAAGATGTCTTAGACTTCATGCAAGACACCAATTCCATGGACATACTTGATAGAGTCCTAAAGTTGGATCCAAATAGATATCTTGAATTTCTCATTCAAAATGGTGCCGCCATACCCACCGCTTCACAACCATCCTCATCTAATACAAACCCTAACACATATCAAACCTCCAAAACCAACACAAACCCCACTCCCTCATTCACAACCATGTCAAATGTAACCACATCCACTCCCCAAATTACCCTCAACATCCCTAACAATGCCACGTACACGAATGCTTCCATGAGTATACCCCAAATTGATGCCAACACCATATATTCCATAACACAATTATTTTCTAAACCACCCTATTGTTGAATATCAAGAACACTAAGAGGGGGGGTGAATTAGTTTTCTATAAACTTTTGTGTTTAACCATTTCTAGAATAAATTAAACAAGAGCACAACATGCAAGTGAATAACAACCATAAAAGTATGACACATGGACACCAAGGTTTTTACGTGGAAAACCCAAAGAGGGAAAAACCATGGAGAGGATTAGCTCTCAAACATATATTGTAATCTTTCCAAATAATGATGCTTAGGCTTGGTCACTCCACGGGCCTAGAACATGATGGTTCACTGCCATGAAGCACAACTAGGTCTAGTAGGCTCACTGCCTCAACCCTAAACCTAGCAAGATTACAATGAGGTATGTTAAACCCTAAGGGTTGTTAAACCCTATTTTAGGCTCACTACCTTAATGAAGAAGGTTCACTGCCAAATACAAATCAAATAGTATATGAAAAGGAGTACTACATAAGCATCTGTCAATATGCCAAGGTGCAGTCTTTTAACAACTAAATTCTAAATCCCAAGTCTTCATCATCACTGATCTATTTTTTCTCTGCTATTCACATGCTTGCATCACACCCACACATCCATACATCCTCAACCAAAATTCATTGCTCTTACATATCTGCATCATGATTTGATTCATAATCAGGTCAACATCCAAGATATGAAATGTGTTCATTGAAAGATGTAGCTTGTCCACTCAGTCCAAGCACTATATGTTATGCGGACCCAAATCTTTTCCCAAACATGTTCATATAGGTCAGCTCTAATCATTTAATTACTTAAGTAGATCCTTCAAACACTATCTCTTCTCCGCATAATGATTTATTATATTAGTCAGCATGTTCGTTAAAAGCATGCTTAATAGGTTCATCTATTGACTTACAACTTTTACTGCGGATCACAAAACACTTCCAAAATCATATCAAGGAATCTTCACATATTCCCAATCTTACCTTCAGAACTGTAAGGCATGATATCATCTTGAAGAGAATTGCAGACCATTAGAACTTAGACTCTGTCTCAGTCACATTCTATCAAACACTATGTCGATACTCAATAGCTTGCAACTATTTTTTGGTGGACTTCAGATCTCACAACTCTAGAATTAAAAACTTCATACAAGTGTTTACAACACCTTATAACCACATAACATAATATTCACTTGTGGAGGAATGAGGACCATTTTGCTCTGCACTGTACACTATTCTTGTCTTAACAGTATCCACCTGAACTTAGACTTTTCACCTGATGACTTCTAGAGGAAGTTAGATCTTAATCACTGGAATATTATAGCAATAGGTGGCTATAAACATCATACCTGAACTGTATCTGTAAGTCTTCAATTGCAGAGGCATACTGATTCATATTCTGTCCCTTACTCAGAATACTTCCCATAGTCATTTTGGGCTTCTGGAGCAAAACACTTTATGCCTTGTTACCAACTCAAGATTGTCTACCAAAGTAGTGTCTCTTTATCATGCTAATGGATTCTCTTGACCATGTTTCCATCAATGACAACATACAGATTATCTCTAGAGTAGTGTCTCTTGCCAACACCTATAACACAACAAATACCAATCCATCCAACAACCCCTCATCCAACCCTACATACACACAACCCCCCATCTCTCATCCACTTATCTCACAACCACCCATTATGTCATCCTCTATTCAAAATCCTAACCAACAACAAATTCCACCTCACATTTTACAACAACTCCTCGCTTATCAACAACACCAAACCCAACAAAATCAAAGCCAAAACCCACCTCAACATCAACAAATCCCCCATTTTCTCCAACAATTAATCCATCATCAATAATCACATGTATCACAACCTCCACCATCCCAATATTTATCTATCATTGTGCAAACCTTGATCCAAAAGGTTGATGACATGTAACATGGGCACAAGAGAAAATAATATTCCTTTGAAGATATTTTCCCATATCCATTTGATAGAACTATTCCCATACCACCCTTCCCTAAAAATTTTGAAACAACAAAATTTGACAAATAAAAAGGGAAAGGAGACCCTAGTGAACACCTTAGGGAGTTTTACATTTCTTGTCTAGAGGTCTCATATGATGACACATACTTGATGAGACTCTTTCCTAAAAGCCTAGGTGGTCAAGCCACCAAATGGTTTTCTCATCTTCCCCCTACTATCAAAACATTCCATGAGCTTGCGGAGAAATTAGTAAATCATTTCTCCTATACCTTTGAACATGAAATATTAATGACCAACCTTTTCAACACCAAACAAAAGAATGGGGAATCCTTCACTACATTTTTACAAAGGTGGAGAAGCCTAGAACGAAAAATCCCTTGGCCTATTCTCGAGAAATAATTAGTCACTATGTTTGTGACTAATTTAAACCAAGAAATGCGATTCCACTTACAAATCCAATGCACATAAACCTTTGAAGAGGTCATAGATAAAAGAAAAACCATAGAGAGAGCTCCCATCGCAAAGGGGCTATCAAAATTTACAACAATGACAACAACAACACCCCCAACACCTCCAACACAAACAACAACAACCAATCTAATGATAATCCCCTCTTTTGGGAAAAAAACAAAAACACCCTCTATGATGCTGTCACTAATGTGAAGGTCATCAAAAACATACAAACCACCACACCATCAAATCCATATACAAGCAACAATGTAAATATTCATAATGGACTACCAAGACAAAACAACACACCCAAGAGGAGATTAAAACCCTTGGGTGAACCTATCGAGGATGTCTTCAGAAATATCATCAAGGTGGATCTAATCACATTGCCACCTATTCGCCCCTATGATAACCAATTTAAACCCTCTTGGTTTGATGAAAATGCCTATTGTGAATACCATCATGTGAAAGGGCATAAAACATCTAACTATATGAGGCTGAAACATTGCATCCAAGATCTTGTAGATATATGTGATATAACCATTGACCAACCTCCAAAGCAATCACCTAATGCCAATTTAGGAGCATACACGAATCCACTTTTGGATCACAAGGGGAAAGCCTCTTCCTCTAATCAATCCTACAATATCATGCCACCTACCTCTTCTTTCAACTTTTTTGTGGGTCGAATAGAAGATTCTTCCAATCATTTCAATACCATCACCATTAGACCCAAGACACCACATCGTGTCATTACCACTCATTGTTGTCACATATCCATCCATGGAGCCCCCACCAATGATCAACATTTTATATCCACACCTACTAATCCTCAATCCACCCAAAAGTATAACCTCCTAGATCACCTCAGAAAGACTCCTGTTCAAATATCCATCCTTGAGTTGCTTCATACATCCCCCCTCCACAAGGACATCCTCGACAAAGCCTTAATGGAAACCCAAGTCCCTACCAACATAAATTTTGTTTAATTTCAAGCCATGGTAAGACATATGACCTCACCCCATCTTCTCACCTTCTCAAAGAAAGACCTACCTACATCTAATGTCTCACATAACTAATCCCTCCACATTGAAGTCCTAATCCATAAACATACCATCAAATGAGTCTTGATAGATGGTGGTTCTAGCCTAAATCTTTGCACTCTAAAACTATTAAAACACCTAGGATACTCTGATGTGGTTAAGGACTCTAGTGAGTGTATAACCATCAAAGGATATGGTGATACCGGAAGATTGTTTGAAGGCACCATTAAACTTCTCATTCAAGTGGGACAAAATATTAGAAACCAAATGTCAAGTTCTTGATCTTGACCTCCCATACAACATTCTCCTTGACTGGCCATGGATTCATGCCATGCAAGTTGTTCCATCCACTTTTCATCAATGCCTAGAATTTCCATATACCAGCACAAAAGTCACTATCTATGCTGACCCCCATCCTTTCCAATACTGCCGCTTCTTGGAAGGACATGATCAAACTTTCTATCCTTACAACAATGCCACCAAAACATCTACCACCAACGCCAATCTAAAATCCTCTATCTCATAGATTGACCCTTCCAACATCACATCCACATCACAAACATCCACTCCTCGTGAGGTCAAGATTAAGATAAGTGACATGGGATGGAGAATATGATCTACATGGCACATTCTACGTAGGCTTATTCCCACCATCCCCTAAAATGTTTGGTGCTCTAAAGACAATTAGGTTTCCATGGTGATCATCAAATGCAAACTATATCCCATCTTCAAGCGCAAAAACTTCATGGAACAAGATGTCCTTGAAGACATATCCTCTTGCTTATACAAAGATGAAGACAAACAACAAGAAGATCCTAGCCTCCCAACTGAGATCTATGAAAGGGTCTTGAGATTGTCAAATACATGGGTTACAAATAACAAGGCAGCATGGGCTTTCATGAACAAAGAATTATTAAACCCATTCAAGAAACAAGGAACCCTTACCTAAATGTGGGCTAGGATATGGGAAACAAGAGTCTACCCCCACTAAACTTGAGTGTATCTTGAGTGAGAATGCTAGATCATTCCCTATGATCGATAATGCCAATGAAGAGGACCATCAAGACTCTTTTGCTGATTTCTCTAATCTTTTTTAATCATCCATATGCACCATCTACACCCTAACAACCATGCCATCAACATTCAACAACCAACCTCTCATCTATCCCCAACTCATAGATTGGGACCAACAAGGACCTCCTATCCTTGATGTTGCATAAAATGATGAAGCTATTGCAGAATTCCTAGGGGTAAGACCATATCCCCCTTGGAGACCATAAAGCCAGCTATATCATGGAACTAAACACATATGCATACTTTGGGGAGACAATCCAATCTCTTAGTTGCAAAAGTATGAAAATAAAAATATCATCCCCTAGTGAAAACCATTTTGTGGTACTTTCAAATGATGAAAAAATAAAAATAAAGGATGTATCCCCCAGTGAAAACCTCTCCAAGGAGTTAGGGGATGAGAGAATGGATCTCCCCAAGGTACCCAAGCTCTATTAAGAAAGATCAGTGATCCTAGTAGAAGCATCACACAAAATGAACCTTGGAACAAAAGAAGCACACAAGATCATATTTCAAGCAAAATCCCTCACAACAATAGAACAAGAAGCCTTCTTGGATTTCTTCAAATAAAGGAGTCATAACTTTGCATGGACATATACTGATATGCTAGGATTAACTCCTGCACTAGTTGTCCATCACCTTGTTGTACATCCTGATGTAAAAATGGTAAAATAGAAGCTAAGGAAAATGAATCCACAAGTGGCACTGCTCGTCAAAGTAGAACTCAAAAAGCTTCTAGATGTGGGATTGATTTGTCCTATAGATTATCTTGAATGGATATCAAACATTGTACCCATAGAAAAAGTCACTAGGGGCATCTGTTGTTGCATAGACTTCTGAGATCTTAATAAGGCATGTTGTACAGATGACTTTCTTCTACCCAACATAGATATCAATGTAGATCTCACCACAGGACATGAAATGTTGTCCTTAATGGATAGATTTTCTGGTTATAATCAAATCAGGATAGCTAAAGACAACCAACACAAGACTTCTTTCATATGTATGTGGGGAACCTACTGCTAGGTTGTGATGCCCTTTGGGTTGAAAAATGCAAGAGCCATGTCTCAGAGAGCCATGAAAGTTATCTTCCATGACCTTTTCTATAGCATAATGGAAGATTATATAGATGATTTGCTAGGAAAATCAAAGACTAGAGAAGATAATTTGAATGTGTTGGAAAAAATATTTTATGGATTAGAACACACAAGGTGCGGCTAAATCATTATAAATGTGTCTTTAGGGTCACTTCTAGAAAGCTCCTAGGGTACATTGTATCAAGAAGAGGGATAGAAGTTGACCTTGCTAAGGTTAAGGCTATAGTGGACATGCCTCCACATAAAACACTCAAGCAACTTTGTAGCCTCCAAGGGAAGCTTCAATCCATCCACCGCTTCATAGCACAACTTGCAAATAAGTGTCAACCTTTTCAACATCTTCTTCAAAAAAAATAGCATATGTATGGGATGACAAGTGTTAGAAAGCCTTTAAACAACTAAAGGAATATATTGTTACATCACTCGTGCTTATTCCACCAAAGCAAGGACAACCCCTCCTATACATCTCAACAATGGAAATAACAATAGGGGCTTTGCTAGCGCGACATGATTAACAAGGAAAAGAGAGAGCCATATATTATATCAGCTACACTTTTGTGAAATATGAGCTAAATTATACTCCTATTGAACGAGCATGCCTTGCCATTGTCTTCACATCACAAAAGTTAAGACACGATATGCTTAATCATAAGACAAATCTAATTGCCAAAATTGATCTGCTGAAATACCTATTGACTAGAGGAGCTCTCACAAGATGGATGGCTAAGTAGGTCATGATCTTAAGTGAGTTTGACATTGAGTACATACAACAAAAGGCTATCAAAAGACAAGCAATTTCTAATAAATTGGCAGATACACCTATCCCAACAAAACAACCATTGCTTTCAGAATTCTCGAATGAGTCAATACTAATACTAGTGGTGGTACCCCTTAGGGTTTTAGGTCTGTTTCATAAATGTTTCCTCCTTTAAAAACCTAAGATCTTGGGGTCTCATTTTCACTTTATGTTCTATTATGTTTGTTGATCGCTTGCTAGGAGTTTCCAGTCACATAAGTTGTAACTTAAGGCCTTTTTAATCATGGGTGACTGGCCCCCTCTTCCTAGTGTTACCTCCTATTCCCCATCGCATTATGAAAGGTTAAATCTTAAGTCTTTTAAGGGGTCAGGGGATGCCACATATATAAATTTGGCACCGTCGTACGGTATATCCAATGATGTCATCAACCTTATGCGATGCTGCGATAGACTTCCATCTATCGATTGAATATGGCTTGCAGCCATCCAGCCAAGGTCTTTAGAATGGAAAATTAAGTGTTGCTAGGTGTCAAGATTTGTAGGGAGGATGAAATCTAATGGTTGTGCAAGCGTGCAAGGGAATCTTTTAGGGTAGAATATTCCATACATTGGTGCAACAAAATGATACATGGCATGATTCTGATAAGTGGGGTCACAAAACAAGTTAAGGGGGGATAGGTGCATGGCTTAGTGCAGTCACGCAGAGCCTAAAGGTAGTGGGCCATCTTTGGTTGCGATGCTATGAGATGACACCACATGGCAAGGACTAATGCACATAAGGGAAAATTCAGAGAAGTACGACCATTGGCGTGGCACAATTTCATTAGTAATGGAGTTTTCAAAGGAGCCAGTGTGGATTCTTAGGGTCGGTGATCATTCTAAGGTGTCGATCTGGTGAAGGACAAGCTGGGATCAATGGCTAAGATCCAAACTTGAAGTGGCTCTTTGATAGAAAAATTTCTTCCCTCCTCCATATTGATGTGACTGAATCTATAGCACGGCCGCAGACCAAAACATCAAATCCACTCATCTGATTGAGGAAAAAGTTGCATAGACAATGGATTTTTAGGGATTTCTGACTGCTTCAGTTGTAAAAAATCAACCCAAAGATCTGATTGTATCTTGAAAATCTGTAGCCTAATTTGTTGTATCATTTAGGAAGTCTATCTGAGGTAGATGGCCGGTAGCTTGTTCGCTACTTTAAAAAGGAATCATTGCCACTCTGCCAGGGGGTGTGAATTCATTGGGTTTTTCCCTCAGACTTTGAATATAAGGTATTCACATCTTTGGAAGGCATTTCCTACTACAGAGTTGGTTCTTTGTCCTGGTATAGAGTAGTCCCTATTTTATAAATGATATTTTCCTGTATGATAATGTTCTATCCAGGCTAAATTAAATGAAAATCACTACATGTATGTCTTGTTCATGATTGTCTCCTCTGTTATTGTCTTCTCTCATTTGAATAAGGTTATCAAGGATATCTGAGTTCTGCAGTATACATTGGTTGTGTTATATGTCTAGTTTGTTGCTTCTGCTTGATGAGTAGATTAAATAGGATTTAAATCAAATATAGGGAGGGGTGTCATGTCAAAGGATTTATAAAGTATGATCATGAGCATTACCCTTTTGTGGACTTATTGTTGTAAGGAAACAATATTTTCTTAGGTCCCCTAGATACGATTTTAGATTATCATTGGAGAACATTCACATTTCTAGGCTTGACTTTGTTGCCTAGGTAAGACATTGGTCTGGGGACTTGTCTATCCAAAGGGTCTAGGCAAATCCCACTGCTCCACTCACCACCTCCATCCATTAGTATGTAGGAGTAGAATTAGGACCCTACGTGCTCTCTATTTTAAACAATGCAAATAATCCAAGAATGTTGCTAGCTTAGGATTCATCTCACAAATCTTAGTGTATAAATGGAAGCATTCTGTATGTACTAAAAAGTTAAATCATTTGCTTTGAGCTAGCCAAAGTTAAATCTTTTATTGTATTGATACTCGCTAGGTGTAGCAAAACCTAAAGTGAAGGGGAGTCATGTTCACACAAGCTCATGTCTTTGTTGGCCAAATTATGTAGTGAACCTATTGATAAGAAGTGGAAAACCTTTAGGGTTTACTGCTTGCTAATCTAGAAACTAGCAAGTAGCACCAACCAAAGATACATGGAAAATGTATTTTGAAGGATCCTACACACATCATGGCTCAGGGGCAGGCATTTTATTTGTTACCCCTCAAGGAGACACTATTCCAAAGTCCTACAAAATAACATTTCCATGCACAAACAATGTAGTAGAATATGAGGCCCTTATCACAAGACTTCACATGGCCATACAGTGGAAGATTGAAAGGCTTACCATTTATGGTGACTCCCAAGTAGTTATCAGGCAAGTCAACAATGAATACAAGACAAAGGATGACAAGCTCTTGTCGTAAAAAATAATGGTTGATGATTTCAAGGAATACTTTCATGACATCCATTTTGAACAAATTATCGAGGTTGAATAATAAAGAAGTAGATGCCATGGCTACTATAGGATCTCTAGTTGACATGAAAAAGGACAAAAAAATGTGAGTTCCTGATTAAAGAGCTTCCAATGTCAGGCTATGACGTCCCACAATCTAAGCTAGTATGTGATATTGTTGGTCCCCTATCTCCATGGTACCAAGAGACCTACATGTACCTACATGACAACATCATCCCACCTAACTTAACATCTGCACAATGAAAAACCTTCATCCATTGAGCCTCCCATTTCACCATCATAAGTGATACCCTCTATCGAAAAAGTCTTGATGGTATTCCTTTGTGATGCCTTGATTCTAGGAAAGCTAAAGTAGCCTTACAAGAGGTACACGAAGGAATTCATGGGGCTCACTCTAGTGGACCTACTCTAGCAAAGAAGATTCTAAGGATAGGATACTACTGGCCCACTATGGAACAAGACGCTCATCAATTTGTAAAGAAATGTCTACCATGTCAGTAACATGGTGATCTTATCCATGTACCATCACAAGAATTACAGCCAATCACAACTCCCTGGCCCATTTCATAATGGGGGCTTGATCTCGTAGGCAAAATTCACCCACCATCATCCAATGGCCATAAATTCATCATCACCACTATCAAATATTTAACCAAGTAGGTAGAAGCCATTCCACTCTTTTACACCACTAGCATCCAAATTACAAAATTCATCCTCCACTACATAATATATCATTATGTCATCCCTCTTTCCATCATCACTGATAATGGGAAATTGTTTAAGAACCAAGATTTTGCACCCATTGTGAAAAATTCCATATCCAACATCATTTCTATACACCATATTACCCTCAAGGTAATGGTCAAGCTGAAGTTTCCAATAAAACCATCTTACGCATCCTAAAAAAGATGGTTAATGAAGTTGGCCATGACTGACACCTTCAGCTTAATCTTGCTCTATGGGCTTATCACACAAGCATTCATACACTAGTATACATTGTAATGTCTCCAGAATGTATGCATTGTATGTTTTTAATCAAAGTAATCAAGGGTTATGATGGTTTTTATTGCACATTTGTTGTACACTAGTACAAAAAGAGCAATATATTACTAAAAAAACTACTAAAAACTACTTATAAATGACCAAACATGGTCACGTGACCATTAGTAGTTTATTACCAGTCATTTATAACACGACCAAATTGATGACTAAACCATTTTTAGTCATTTTTTGACTATTTTGATTGATCGATTTGGCAGTATATTTAGTCGTTGATTTAGTCATTGATTGCTGTAATCTGGTCACTTATTTAGTCATTTTTATTCACTGCTATATTTAGTCATTAATTTAGTCATTGATTATTGTTAACTGGTCACTTATTTAGTCATTTTTATTCATTGATTTCTGTCCATTGGTAGTGTATTTAGTCATTAATTTTAATCATCATTTTGATCAATTTGGTAGTATATTTAGTCATTGTTATTCACTAGTTTAATTATGGTCATATATTTAGTCATATTTATTCATTGTTCATTGATTTCTGTCAATTGGTAGTATATTTAGTCAATTTAACTATTAATTGACATCAATTAGTAGTATATTTAGTCATTTTGAAGCTTTCATTTAGTCATTACTATATTTAGTAGTATATTTTGAAGTTTTCACAATGAAACAACTTTGAGAAGGTAAAAAAAACTTGTTTTATTGATAAAAATGCTTACAAACAACATATAGATCTGAAAATAAGTTACAATGCTTTCTCTTTGCTAAAAAAACCTTCATGGTTACAATACATTGCTCAAAGAATGAGCAAGAAACTAATTTTTTGAGTATCACTGAGCATAGGAGCACAGAGACATTCATAGATGTCTTCTTCACAAATCCATGACTGTCCCATATTGATGCTCATTGTCCTACTTCAAGATCACACTTTCATCTCTATAGAGATCCTGTCTCATGCACCCAACTTGCTCTAGTTCATAAGTTGCCACTGTGAATTGTTACCTATAGCAATAAACTATCCTTATCTCTGATGATTATGCCTCTGATGATTGTCATCTTTGATAGGATGCCTTAATTGTCATGGATTGTTATTCAACAATATTGTCTTATGACTAGGCTATGCATTGTCCTAATCAAACTTGTAGCTTCTTGAAATTCATTGTCCAATCACTTGTCAACCTACTATCATGCATTTTCCCTTTATAAAATAACAATGCCTCATGACTGTCACTAGCTAGCTCATTATTTTGGCATGCTTTCACTTATACTCTACCTCCCATCAATGTAGAACACTGCCCCTCCATTGAATGCTTTGACTACCTTTGACATCACTATATCTTTTCCAAATTCCTTAAAAATAGTTCATCACTACTACTGTTACCTAGGTATGCACTCTATGTCATCTTCCAAACTGTTACAAGTTCACATAGTCCATCATTAGTCCTGTCACTTATCACATCACTATCATGAACAACTGTCATATCATATCATCACATCTAATATAGAAATTAACATCCCATTATGATACTGCTATTGCAAAATATCTGTGTCTTGGAAGATAGCTCATGATAACCCTCAACCTTGTTGTTTCTCACTTGTACCAACTCTATGGTATTGTCCCAGGTGTTCATGCATCTAATATGAAGAATCTTGACTATCATGAGATTTGGCACTGTCAAATGCATACTAGAAGGTTGTCTCCTTACCCATTTAAATGCCTCTTGAGACACTAACAAGATTGTAACCTTTGCATAGTTCTTCTCATTGACTCTAAGATTATATTTTAATGTTTGCATGATCATTGTCTTTTGCATGAATCTCTACCCCTTGACAGTCACTTGTAGGTTTTCTTCATGCATAGTTGGAAGCTCTTTTATAGACTATCCTTTCAAACAACAAACAGAGGACCTGTAAAGCAAAAATATAGTTTTCAGTACTCGATCAATGATTGTTGGTTCTAAAGCCAAATTCTACAACCTTTTCCAGCATCCTCCTAGCTTGTGACAAAATGGGAGCTTTGCAACAATGTATAGAAATCCATCAAAGCATAAAGGATAGAGAAATTTTGTCAGATGTTCTAGTGGCAACTACCCTAGAAGACATGTATGCAAAATGTGGAAACATAGACAAAGCACATGAACTGTTTGACAAAATGCCTCAAAGAAATGTGGTCTCATGGATTGCAATGATTGTAGGATATGCACAAATTGAACTTTTTGAGAAGACTTTAGAAACTTTCAAGCAAATGCAATTGGCAGGTGTAAAGACAAACTCCACAACCTTTGCCAGTATCCTCCCTACCAAAGTGGGAACTTTGAAACAGGGTATGGACATCCATCAAAGCATGAAGGATAGAGGAATTTTGTTAGATGTTTTAGTTGCAACTGCCCTAGTAGACATGTATGCAAAATGTGGAACCATAAACAAGGCACATGAACTGTTTGATAGAATTCCTCAAAAAAATGTGGTCTCATAGACTACATAGAGACAACTTAGAGAGAGCCTCTTGATCGACTGTAATATAAAGGAGGAAAGAAGAATGAAGAGAGGTGTAAGTAATGCAGCTGTGTAGGATGAACCTACTTAGAAATTCAGGGAAGACATCTATTGGGTATTTCATTTGGTGTGATTGCTCCCCTACAGCCCTGCAAGGAGCTAGGGCATGGGATGGCAGGATCTCCCTGCATCCCTATGAAGGAACTTTTGTGTGTGTGTGGGGATGCGGGAAGAACAAAAATCTGGTCTCATGGACTGCATAGAGAGATCTTTTAACCGCTTAGAGAGAGATCATATGATCAAGAAGGTAGCATGAAACTTTCATGGTATGTACAATGATTTGAATGGTAGTGTGTTCATATTATTAGCCTCTTGATTGAATGCAATATAAAGGATGAAAGAAGAATGAAGAAAGGTATAAGTAATGTAGCTGTGTAGGATGAACCTACTTAGAAATTTAGGGAAGACATCTATTGGGTATTTCATTTGGCGTGATTGTTGCCTCACCTACTTATCTCTATGCAGTCCAGGCTCCCCCGCAGCTTTGCAAGGAGCTAAGGCATGAGGGTACAAGATGGCAAGCTCTCCCTGCATCCCCGCGAAGGAACTTTTGTGTGTGCACAAGGATGCGAGGAGAGAAATTATTGCTAGATATGCACAAAATTGATTTGTTGGAAAGACTTTACAAACTTTCAAGCAAATGCAATTGGTAGGTGTAAAGCCAAATTCCACAACATTTGCCAACATCCTTCATGCCTGCACCAAAATGGGAGCATTGGAACAAGGTATGGATATCCATCAAAAAGTAATGGATAGAGGAATTTTGTCATATGTTGTAGTTTCAACTACCTTGGTAGACATGTATGCAAAATGTGGAAGCATTGACAGGGCATGTGAACTGTTTGGTAGAATGCCTCAAAGAGATGTCATCTCATGGAATGCAATGATTGTGGGATATGCACAAAATGGATTTTTTTAAAAGGATTTAGAAACTTTCAAGCAAATGCAATTAGCAGGTGTAAAGACAAATTCGACAACCTTTGCCAGCATCCTCCTTGCCTATGCCAAAATGGGAGCTTTAGAATAGGGTATGGACATCCATCATAACATAATGGAAGGGGGATTTTTGTTAGATATTATAGTTGGAAATGCTCTAGTAGACATGTATGCAAAATGTGGAAGTATAGATAAGGCACGTGAACTATTTGATGGAATGGCTCAAAGAGATGTCATCTCTTGGAATGCAATGATTGTAGGATATGCACAAAATGGATTTTTTGAAAAGGCTTTAGAAACTTTCAAGAAAATGCAATTAGAAGGTGTAAATCCAAATTTGACAACCTTTTCTAGTATCCTACCTATGATATCATGGATACCTACTCTCCTGCAAGCACTTCAAGTCATGCCTGTGATGATGCAGGGCTCCCCGCATCACCGTAGGCATGACTTGAAGTGCTTGCAGAAGAGAAGGTGATGCAAGGGTATCTAATTCCTAAGATAAATGAAGAAGAAAGAAAAATTTTGGTAATACATTTGTGCAAAGCCATATTTTTGGGAAAGCCCCACATCACTCGCTCTCCCGCAAGCACTTCAAGTCATGCCTGCGATGATGTGGGAAAGCATCACATCACCACAGACATGACTTGAAGTGCTTGTGGAAGAGTGGGTATCCATGATATCACATTTCTTTGAGGCATTTTTTGAAATAGTTCACTTGCCTTGTCTATGCTTCCACATTTTCATGTATGTCTAGCAGGGCACTTGTAACTACAACATATGACAAAAAACAAGGACCACCAAGTCTGATACACTTACTTGGAACTGTGCATTCTCAATGTATCTTATTCTTGTGGCTGTGAGGTGGAAGTTTTAACTGTCCAAGTGATGGGTTTAGAATTTTCACAATCACAATATGGTGGTCATTGTCAGAGGACTATCATAGTATAGTAAAATGCCAAACAAAGATGATGAAAGGATAGTGACTAATTTGATTAAGGAAGTGACTTCACAAATGTTGAAGGGATAGTCCTAGTATCTTTGTTTTGAAGGTCAGTGATTTCAATGTTGGAAGACAATGCTGCAGATTCTTTCATGCCATCAACTTCACGAAACAACACAATTGGCTAAAGGAGCTTCTCATTTTACACAATGCAATTCACCAAGCTCATTAGAAGATGTACATAAATATAACAAATTAAAATATGAACCTGAGAATGAATGCATATGAGATTATTCTTTACGTCCAAGTGGGACCCTTAGTCCTCAAGACATTATCAATATAGTGGTATATTTTCAAGGGCAATACTTTCAACCTACAGGAACCTTTCATTGTGTCATGAATGGAGGAAGTTGTCTAGCAATCTAGGATGGTGATCTTCAGGAGTTTTGTGTCAACAATAATTTCAAGAAGCTATGTTTCATATGCCCTATATGGTTGTTAAATGCTAAGGCATGAATGGAAATTTCTTCAAGTTCTATGCAAGGCCATTGAAATCAAAGATCTATCCTCTAAGTCATTTGCACATGGTGATTGAGAACATAGTGAATAAGAAGTAAAAGAGCACTAGATCATAGCACTGCAAAATGGTCATGGGTTATGCAATGAACTTCATGTTGATAACTGAGAGGGGGGGTGAATCAGTTATCCTAATAATTCAACTTTCTGTACTTTCTTAATAGTTAATGCAACATCAGATTAAATAAGCAAGAATAATCATGAAATGGAAATAACACCAATACACATGACATAATGATTTTGACGTGGAAACCTTGTTAAGGGAAAAAACCATGGGGTGATTAACCCAAGATATTATTCTCTGTTAGAAAAATAGATAGAACAAAATGGCACTTGCCAATTAAGGCTCACCACCTGAGCACACTGTTCACATGAGGCTCCTTGCCTACAAAAGACTTACTGTCTACAAGAAGAAAACTTGAACTGATGAGAGGCATCCACACATGCTAAAGTTCAGTTCCAGTTAAGCTCAATAGACTGATTTGCTACACTTCATTCTTACTCTCCTTAAGTGCTACTATCCTCTTACATTTCGAATCTATTTTTTGCCTTTTATCCTATTCTTCTGCTTTTATTCGCACTTCCAAAACCGCACAACACGCCTTCACATCTAAATCCATCTTGTATATATATCCGCACAAGTGATTTCAACACTTTTCTAGTCGACATCCGGAATAGTCAATATTATCTCAAAATCTGGTCTGTCGGCTGAATCTTTGCATACCAAGTAATGCAGATCAAGAATATGTTTGTAGAAGTCTTCAATCATGTTGGCCAATCATGGATGATACCTCAAGAAACATAGTCATTAGCAATATCTCTTCTAGATTTGGGTCTGACACTCTGTCGGTACAGTTCTTCCTCTGTCCACTCTATCAAATAGGAACCCAACACTCAAGTGCTCATATCTCTTCACCCTTTCATCACCAGAGGCTAAATCTGTGGAATCTATTAGTTAAGGTACTCCTCTTGACTTCACCAAATCTGAACTTTACTAAAATACTTCCTCTGAGAGATCTAGACCTGACTGTCAGACCTGGCTGACTGCTCTATTCTTTCTTACCAAATCATAACACTTCTTCAATCTGACTTCTAGTAGAGACTCATCATGTCTTGCGGATGTGTGGGATAACCTTTGTTGCCATCAATGACAACATTCATGAATCCATATAGTGTCTCTTGCCAACAATCTCCCCCTTTGGCATTGATGGCAACACTTAGTGAAAAATGACTAAGTGTCACACTATACCCCCCCTTAGATGATGCTTTGTCTCTATGTATATTTTCCAGAGCTCCCCCTTAGCTAGATTCCTCATTTTTCACTGCTCATCACTCCCCCTTTGACATCAATGGCAAAGGGTAGGGTCCATACATCAAAAAATTTCAAAATTTCAACTATACTTAGCCGCATAAGTATATACATATAGCATACTTACATATACTGAAGTATGTCTGCAAAAGTTGTCTTCAATTGGACAAATTATGTTGCCCAACTTTGCTTCATCCTATCCAAAATTGAGATGTGACCACTCAATAGGAATGCAAATGCGTCTGCCCTTTTTAGATCTGTCAGATCACTGGTCCGGGCTATGGTCTGAGCTTCTTTTATGGCCTCATGCATGGCCTCTAACTTAGGGATAACTATCCCTCTAAGTTCACCCAACCTGCTTATTCTATTTTTCTTTTCCTTCTCAAGCTTCTTGATTTCATTCAAGACTATAATAGTCTGACATTCTTGATTTATTATGGAGGATGAGAGAGGATCAAAATTCTTAGATAGATTTGTTAGTTTGTCCTCCTGTTCTTTCACTCTCTTCTCAATATCCAATGTTACTTTGGACCATGATAAAAAAAATTTGTATACTTCCCCACCATCTTTAAGGGCATTTTCTAAGCTTTTTATCCTAATATTCATATTCCTCCTATCATTTGTTATTAGCCCTTGTACCTCTGATAATCTTTTTGCCAAGAATTCCTTCCAGACCTTATCTTCTGCTGACTTCTTTAGGGAATCAAAATGTGTGCTAACACTATTGACTAGAGATTTGAGATTACTGGATGAGGAGGCTGAGGGATCCTTCTGAAAAGATGGCATGATCTTTTCAAGCACATCGGATGCAGCTTTTATAAACTCACAGTCTTCCATGTGAGATTTCAAGAGTTTTTTGTTGGCCTTTGCATTAGCAAATGAAGCTATCTTCATTGTTTGTACTAGAGAAAGAGAATCAAAATCAAATGGTCCTCGTAGAAGTTCTGGTTCATCAATCTCCATTATCTCTTTGTTTAGGAATTCTTTGACAATTTTTGCAGTGTCTCTTGCCAGAGACAGATTCTTCTTCTCTTCTGCAGTCTTGGAGCTGTCATCTTATTTTTCCTTCACTTCTTTTTCTTTCTCCTCTATTCTTTCTTCTCCTTTGGATCTGGAGTCAGCAGGGGAAACCGGAGGAGTGATTGTTTGTTCATGGGCCACCTCTTCTGGAGTAGAGGATTCCAAGCCCTTATCTTCACCGGTGTCCACTACCTCTTCTGTCATTGCCTCAGTAGATCCTTCTTCAACACTTGTGGCTGATGGATTAACACCTAAATCCTCTATAACTGGAAGATTGAATCTTTTGAAGGCATTCAGGAGGATCTCTTTTGTTTCATTTGCTACTTTATCAGTTTCTCCAAGCATGAGCTGATTCATTCTAGCTTTGCTCCGGAACTCATCCTTGCAATCTTTGAAGATCATATTCATTTGTTTCTGAGTGATTGAAGGATAGAGCTGAATAGCTATCTGCTCCCTAATTTCTAGATCTTTGTCTTGGACATTATTCTTCCTTATTTCAAGTTCCTTCTCCAAGCTTTTGGGGATCAGAGATATAATTTCAATGAATGCTTTGTTGTAGATGTTTAGATACCTGACTATGGCATCTTGCAATATCTTTTGATTAGCTTCTCCATAATCATCATAGAATTCAACCATTGGCTGAAGATTTCCATCCACTGTAACTAATTTGATGATGTCATCAATGCGAAGAGTGGGTTTTTCAACAAATTCCTCTGCCTTTTCTTCTTCACCTTGACCGGTAGAGGGTTCACCGGATGTTTTCTTCCATTTCTTCATTTTCTTGACTTCTTCATCAGATTCAGTCTCCTCTTCATCTTCTTGATTAGCATAAGATCTTGTGGCGTTTGTCTTAGTTCTCTTCTCTCCTTTGCCGGATGATCTTGTTTCCAGTTTTGATGCCCTTGAGCTTTTAGTAGTGGCAGGTGTAGATTTCTTTGATGATCTGGTTTGGGTGGAAGATTCTACCAGAGTACTTTCCTTTTCTGCCTCTTTCTTTTCTTTCTCTGCTCTTTCCATCTTTTCTCTATTTGCAACAAGTGCCTCTTTTGAGATGCCAAAGTCTTTGGCAATATTCTCTACTTCTTTTCTTACCTTTCTTTTCATCTCTGGTTGTCTTAACTCAACATGGATCTTCACACTAAGTTCTTCAAAGGTTCCAAACCTTTCTGCCTTGGGATCCCTTGGTTGACTTAGCATGTGCTAAACATGCAGTTCTACAATTTTCTCATCTACCTCATAGCCCATTGGCATGATCCACACTGTTCTTGGTTCCACTGCCTCCATTAGGCATTGATCAGTCTCTACCATAAAACATACAGTGTCTTTATACTTTTCAACTAGAGATTGAGGAATTCTCTCTCTAGCTTGCATCATGTTCTGGAAGTTTTTGAGGAAACCCCAGAGGGCTTTATTTTGTACTTTGTCATCACCAAGTCCATGCAAATAATCCCTGATTTGGATAGCTACTGGTCTATCATTCTCCCACACCCAACCACTAGATCTGGGAAGCTCATTCATAAAGTAGAAGAATAAGCACAATATCAATCCACCATACTTGAATGAATTCTTTTTATCTTTCTTTATTTTCTATAGATTCTTCAAGAGTTGGTTTAAAAGGAGCTGACAAAGATCGTAGTCTGCATCCTTTCTTAGCATTTCATAAGTAGTGTAGATGGCCATTCCAGGTACTGAATTCTCCCTGCTAGAATGATATATCTTGTATCCAATGATCATGGAGGAAAACTTGACATCCGGATCAGTGATGTCATCTACTATCATTGCTCTTTTATCAAACTTTGATCTGGTAGCCTCACTCACAGTTTGATTCTTGACAGATTTAAGAACAGGAATTCCACCAGATGAGTGCAATCTAGTAACTGCCCTAATGGCATCTTTTGTGATCTTCAATGGTCCATTTAACCATATGAAATTGTCATGTATCTTGGTCAAAATATAGCTGACCCATTCATCCTCAACAAAACAAGGGAAATGTATGTATTGTTCAAAGTACTTGTTTTGGAGGGCCTTGTATTGGGGTTTGAGCTCAAATGAATCATCTAATAGTTGTTTGTGGTAGATATCCCTTAATTTGAACTCTCTGATTTCTTCAATGTATGCATGAATGTAAACCCTAATATCTTCTATATGCAAGACACCATGCGGAACATTGGAAAATGCTCCTAGGGGATCTACTTCCAAGGATTTGTAGGGATGTTTCTTGAATTTGGGGCGAGGCCTATTAGTGATCTTCACAATATTCAGAGTAGACATCTTTTCAAAAGATTTACAGAGAGATATTTAAGAACAGAAAATACCTTTTGTACCTTTAGGTTTCACAGAGTGAGCCGGATCGATTTCTAGATGAATTGACTTCTGCAAATGATCTTTGATGGGCTTGAGGAAATTTATTGCAGAGCACATCTTTTCTTCTTCTTAAATGCAGAATGAGCAAATGTTTAATAAGGAGAACCCTTATATTATTCCAGTTTGCCTTATTCAGATGACTTGAAGAACCGGATAAATCTTGATCTAAACATCTTACGGATCTTCCAAATCTTAACCATAGTTTATTTAGATGTTTCTCTTGTGAACCCTTTAATCTGCAACTCTCCTTGTGCCAGTTTTGGTACCAATTGACTGGCTGGGGGAAAATGGTTTTCTTTGTGTCTCCCCCTAAGCCAGAGCTCACTTTTTAATTTCTGGAAGGAATATCAGCACCAGAGTCTAGTGCAGATCCATCCCCTACATTCTCTGTACTTTTCTTTACCCAAATCTTGTTGATCTTAGTTTGAACTTCATCCGCATTCACTTTTTGTTTTCCCTTGTCTTGATTTTGATTATGATGTACCGGACCTCTTTTGTCCTGATTCTTGCTTCTATAGAATTTGGCAATATGACTGGATCTATTGCAAATTTGGCAAACAACATTTCTTTGCATATTTGATTGATATCCTCTTGATCTGCATTGATTAGCCATATGACCCATTCTATTACATGCAAAGCATCTACCATTGAATGAATTGTTCATTTGTATATTACTGCATTCATGAGATTTGTGACCATACCTTTTGCAGTTGAAACACTGTTCGGAGAAGGATGTATTAGTCTAATTCATTCTCTTTCTACACTAATTAGCTTTATGACCAAAGCTATTGCTATTGTGGCAATATCCATTGAAGGATGGATATCTTTGAGCATTAGGCTGCCTTACCGGAAGTCTTCTAGGAATGTTCCTTGGATTTTCTGATCCAAAATTCTTCTGACCAGATCTAGAGCTTTCACCTTTTTCATATCCCAGGCCACACTTGTCATCTACCCTCTTTTGGATTTCAAGGAAAAATTCAAGTTGAGCAGAGCTTATCTTTAATTTCTCTTTGTATTCATTTGCTATTTGAAGATCCCTTTTAAGAGAGACAATTTGATCCTCAAGTTTTTCTTCATTATCTTTAGCATCTTCAAGATCAGATTCAAGATGTCTAATTATTCTATCCATCTTGTGGTAGTCTTCTAATTTTTCTTTGAGAGATTATCTTAGGTCATCTTTAGATTTTCTTCTCTTTTCAATTTCTTGGGTAAACTTCATAACTCCTGATTCCATTTCATGTCTTATCATGATGATTTCTTTTGATAACTTTTCACATAACTTGGTTTTCTCTTTCAGATCTCCACTTGTATCATTTGCTTCACCTTGACTTGCCAATTGCTGAAGTAGCTCCTTTCTCTTTTTCATAGAGAGACTCAGTTTCTCTTTTAGTTCTTTTATGAAATCATCAGCCTGTTTGAGTCTTTCCTTTAATTCATTGACTTCAGAATTTGACTGCTCAAGATCATTAAGGGTAGACTTAAGTTGCTCCCTCATACCATACACATCCATTTGAATTCCCAGATCTTCCTCAAACTCTTAGGCTCTGTTGGAAGGAACTTGGCTCTGATACCAATTGTTGATAACTGAGAGGGGGGGTGAATCAATTATCCTAATAATTCAACTTTCTATTCTTTCTTAACAGTTAATGCAACATCAGATTAAATAAGCAAGCATAATCATGAAATGGAAATAACACCAATACACATGACACAATGATTTTGACATGGAAACCCTGTTAAGGAAAAAACCACAGGGTGATTAACCCAAGATATTATTCTCTGTTAGAAGAATAGATAGAACAAAATGACACTTGCCAATTAAGGTCACTGCCCGAGCACACTGCTCACATGAGGCTCCCTGCCTACAAAAGACTTATTGTCTACAAGAAGAAAACTTGAACTGATGAGAGGCATCCACACATGTTGAAGTTCAGTTCCGGTTAAGCTCAATAGACTGATCTACTACACTTCATTCTTACTCTCCTTAAGTGATGTTGTCCTCTTACATTTTGAATCTGTTTTCTACCTTTTATCCTATTCTTCTACTTTTATTCGCACTTCCAAAACCGTACAACACACCTTCACATCTAAATCCATCTTGTATATATATCTGCACAAGTGATTTCAACACTTTTCTAGTCAGCATCTAGAATAGTCAATATTATCTCAAACTCTAGTCTGTCGGCTGAATCCTTGCATGCTAAGTAATGCGGATCAATAATATGTTTGTAGAAGTCTTCAATCATGTTGGGCAATCATGAATGATACCTCAAGAAACTTAGTCATTAGCAATATCTCTTCCGGATTTGGGTCTGACACTCTGCCGGTACAGTTCTTCCTCTGTCCACTCTATCAAACAGGAACCCAACACTCAAGTGCTCATATCTCTTCACCCTTTCATCACCGAAGGCTAAATCCTTGGAATCTATTAGCCAAGGTACTCCTCTTGACTTCACCAAATCTACACTTTACTGAAATACTTCCTCTGAGAGATCTGAACCTAACTGTCAAACCTTGCTAATTGCTCTATTCTTGCTTATCGGATCATAACACTTCTTCAATCTGACTTCCGGTAGAGACTCATCATGTCTTGCGGATGTGTGGGATAACCTTTGTTGCCATCAATGACAACATTCATGAATCCATATAGTGTCTCTTGCCAACACTTCAGTGTTCTTTTGATCACAAAGGAGATCAAGATAATAACCAACATACTGATGTGCAGAGAATGTTCATGGAGAAGTGCAAACTTCCTTACAAAGCAATTACTGAAACAGAGTTTGAGGTGAATTACACCTGCTATTTTATGTTAATAGGGATATGTTCTAATCTATAGTTAATTGTTGTAGCATAATAGATAGGCTAAATAGTTGTTCATATACCATTGTTTCTAATTAAAAATTGATATACCTTATTCTAGGAGAAAATCACAGGGGGAGTCTATACATAAGAAACCATTGTTTCAAATTCAAAATTACTAGCTCTTTCACAATTGTTTGCTTCATTTATTTAGTCTAAGACAACCTGTTGTATAGAAGATGCTCTCAAAATCATAGTAAAATCCTTTATTTCGGGAAGACTATTCAGAATCTTCCCATCATAACAATGAACAAAAGCATCAGTTATTAACCTAAACTTTGCAAGAGTTTCATCAAATTCTACTTTTCCACTCTCTTTTCCATTCTGAATTTTATTCCCAATTTCATCCATGAAGAACTTCCTCAGTCTGTAGATCCTATTGTTAGCCATAACTTTATCAGGTGTCGAGGATAGCTTCAAGTTTTTACCCAAGCAGTAATTGACAAAATTCAGCCTTACCGGATACAATGTGTTGAAAAGCTCCTTGAAGTTATTTTGGAAAAGAGTTCCTGAGAGTATAATGTGCAATTTTAAATTAACCCTTTTGCATGAATTCCATTGTATCTGGTAAGGCCAAATTTTGACAAAAAGTAGCAATTGACAAAATAGGACATAGGAGCCTTTTGTTTTATTCGTTGTTTTATTCCTAATGCAATGTAAACTATGTTTTTAGGGTTTTCTAAATATTTGGAACAATTTAATCTAAGAAAAGGGAAATTGATTTTAAATGAATTAATCTATGAACTTTGAAAGCAAATTACTCTAAGAATGCAAGATCTATCTATCATATCAAGGAAAAAGAAACAAGATTACTGATTCCAAGAGCAATTTTTGGTTATCTAATTACTACAAATTAAAAAAAGAGCATAAAGGAACCTAGACACGTGAACCTCCACTACCCTAAGAAATCCTTATGATTGCAACCTTGTATCATCTTGTAGCAGCAACGAATCCTCTTGGCAACAAGATGACAATGGAAGCAAAAGAAGCATTGAAGCTTTGAAAAGAGCTCAATGAGAGCTTTGTTGAGCACTATGTCTTGATATGAGCAGTGTATGGATGTATATTATTCTTTGTATGAAAGTTAGATAAAGCAACAAATAAAACAAAAGGCTTCTATGTCCTATTTTTTCAATTGCTACTTTTTATCAAAATTTGACCTTACCAGATACAATGGAATTCATGCAAAAAGGTTAATTCAAAATTGCACATTATACTCTCAAGAACTCTTTTCCAGAATAACTTCAGAGATCTTTTCAACACATTGTATCTGGTAAGGCCTAATTTTGTCAATTGTTGCTTGGGTAAAAACTCGAAGCTATCCTTGACACCTAATAAAGTTATGGCTAACAACAGGATCTACAAGCTGAGGAAGTTCTTCATGGATGAAAGTGGGAATAAAATTTAGAATGGAAAAGAGAGTGGAAAAGTAGAATTTGATGAAACTCTTGCAAAGTTTAGGTTAATGACTGATGCTTTTGTTCATTGTTATGATGGGAATATTTTGAACAGTCTTCCCAAAATAAAGGATTTTACTGTGATTTTGAGAGCATCTTCTATACATCCGGGTATCTTAGATCAAATAAATCAAGTAAACAATTGTGAAAGAGCCAACAATTTTGAATTTGAAACAATGGTGTCTTATGCATAGACTCCCCCTGTGATTTGCTCCTAGAATAAGGTATAGCAATTTTGAATTAGAAACAATGGTATATGAACAACTATTTAGCCTATTTTTATGCTACAATAATTAACTACAGGTTAGAACATGTCCATATCAGCATAAAATAGCAAGTATGATTCACCTCAAACTATGTTGTGGTAATTGCTTTGTAAGGAAGTTTTCACTCCATGAACATTCTCTATGCACATAGACAAACATTTAAAGTTCTTAACCAAATCTCCAAAAATAAGTATCTTGTCATTGCATGACTCCTACTTTTGCTCTGAGTATGACAATACCTAAGCTTCTGGTGTTTCTAGACGAAACCTATAGCGAAAAAGTGTAGTCTCCATCTAAAGGAACCATCTTCGGAGCTCTTCCCTGAAATGAGGGTTGAAAACATTAGAAAAAAAGCAATATCTTAATTCTAAAGTAACAATTTGTATCAAGACAAATGTCAGAAAGTATAATTAAAAAGACAAATCCTTGCAATTGGACCTTAAATTGGACCAAGAAGATTTATGATTTTATCTTTAAAATGTAGGAACTTTCTCTATCAGAGCTTCATGACCTCAAATTGGATCTCAAATTAGACCAGCAAATTTATGATTTTATCTTTAGAATGTAGGAACTTTCTCTATCTAATATTCACGACCTCAAATCGGATCCAAAATTGGACCAATAGATTAATGATTTTCTCTATCCACCGACGTTTGTATTCCTATACTTAGGTTCTGCTTCTGAGCGAAAACACCCGGAAGCGTTTCATATCGGCTCAAGGTACTCTCCAACCTAGTTATGTCACTGATAGCAATCCAAGTTTGCCTAAACCATCCATACCTGAATGTTGCATCATAATCTATTCTTCCTACACATAAAAATGCCACATATTAACCCCTTCTAAATAAAACATTTGATCATCATAAAACCATAATTAATAAATCATTTCAATTTCAGAAAGAATCTGATGTCATTTACTATCAAAACAAAAGCTATATAAATCACAAAAAATCCATGAAGCCTCCTAAATGTATCTTAAAGCAAGTTAACAGGATGGGTTTCAGCATAAGAATCTTTCTACTATACCTCTTAATGAATGTATTATAAGCATAAAACAAAATTCTTTACACTAAAAGTAATGCTGTCAAACATGTATTCCAAAAGTATGTTAGCAAGAGTTAACTAAAAACAAAATTATTTTTTGCTTGGTTTCTTTTATCAATATGCCACATGGAAATGGAATAATCACTAAGAAACCCTAACAATAAAAAATGAAGTAAAGGTTCAAGAAAGGAAATTCCAATGTACTATTGTGTAATGGTGATGAAGGCACTTATATGAGCCTGACCTGCATACAAATCCATGCCATTGAATTGCCATCCATCCAAAGAGAAAATAAGCAATGTAAGGATTTAAGCAATATAAGTCCAAAGGGTTATGCTGTAACAGTAATGGAATAACCATAAGAGCACAACCGAGGAAGAAATTCTTGTGACTATAATTATCTAATCCATAACTCTATTGGTCATGTGGCACAGTTGTGCTATAAAAAATACAGGACGCATTCATGTGTGACCCAAGTTTAATGTGGCTATTTTGTGATAGAAATGGAGGCACTCATATGAGCACAATACATGTATAAATTAATCATTGTCATCACAATTAGGTGTCAATCATCATTGGGTGCATTCAAGTTGACTCAAGTTTAATAGGTTACAATGTAATGATAGAATGATCCAAGAGCGATTACCTCTTGCTACAATAAAAAGCCTATAACTCTAGTTGATATGCAAAGTGGTTGTGTTATATCAATTATGTAGTGCATTCAAGTACAACCCATGTTTAATGGGATATTCTAGAGAGTGATCAAGATTTTCAAAACCTTAAGAATGTTACTTAAAAGTTTACAACTTAAACTACAGACCAAGTTTGTTACATACTTGAATGCAATCTTGGGTTGCGACAAACTATAATAATGTGATCTGCTAATAACCATTATGGGAAGTATTAAAGAAAGACCCATACTATACAGAATACATTTCCCTGATTAGGTTTACATACCTTAATGATCAAACACAAGATTCCCACACACTCTAGGATACAATCGAAAATCATACCACACCCTATCAAGACAGCTAATTTTCTAACCCAAGATTTAAGGTTGTTTTTTAATACCAACAAAAGCATTGGTAAGAGCATGACTAGGGTACAAACCCTAGGCCTCTGTAGAAACACAAACCATAACTCTAGTAGATTAGTGAGGTTGCAATACTAGAAAGATTGAGACATTGTAGCCAATAATAAAATCTTGCAATCTAAAGATTGTAGCCAATAACAAGCACACTATGTAGCTCAGTGACATTTGTAAATGCAATCTATGATAAGAAGAATGGCAGTCACTTGAGGTGTGATAGTCAAAAAGAGGCTGAGCAGTGACAAGATAATAAAGCTCAAACCTTGCATAGTAAAGTGGAGATTTTAACAGTGAGTTTCCTTACCCCCTTGCTAACATTAAGGGTTTTTCAAATGCTATTGATAGTGTTAGACAAGGCAAATGCAACCAGAGAATGATTGTCCAAATGAAGTAACAGTGGTAATCATAGGTTCAATGTTTCTTCTTAGCCATTGTATAATGGAGGTAGTGGATTGCATGTTTGAGCAATGTTTTGAGACTCATCAAAGATGGGAGAATGGTGAATAATACCTTATAAACTATGAAGTAGTGACAATAAGGTTGAAGGATCTTAAGACCCACAATACCATGAAACAATGAGTCCCTTGTAGGAAGTAGGTAGTCTATAGGGCATGGTTTGATTTTATAGAAGGATGCTCATGAAAGGAATCTTCGAGTGACAGTGAGTGAGTTGTTTGAGATTGCAGCTAAGGGTGCAATATCTAGTCTTAAAGGCAGTTAGGAAAGCAGTAAATATGCAAGAAAATCAAACCCTACACAACAAACAATTCACAATGTTATCTTGCATAATGTCTTGAGTTTCAAGACAAAAATCTCATTGTTTCTTGATGAAAGTAGTGACCTTAATGGTCAATCACTAGAAACCATGATTTTAAAACATGTTATTGTGCTTATGGAGGTAGCATTTTAAGCAAGGTAGTGAGTGGTGGTTTGGAACAATGGTAGGTATGAAGGACTTGCTTTATATGCATACTATGCAGTCTAGCTTAAGACAACATTTTTAGAAGAGATTGAAGGTGGATTATGGAACTCAAGGGTTACCATGATAAAGATTAAAGAAAAGACTAAGATCTATTTAAAAGCCACTATCATGAAGATATTAAAGATGTCACATGCAAAACCCTAGTACCTGGAGTAATGAATACAGTGCCAAAGAGGATAGTGAGCTAGGGAAGATTTAGGAGATCTTCACATTATCTACTCACAAGCAAATACATCATTTATTTATTTTTTAAATTAAAAGAAATCATTCTAAACCCTATATAGGATACATTCTAAACCTTATATAGGATACATTGATACTTCAAAAGCATATGAATTAAGAATTTGAGATTATGCAAATATATGTCAATTAAATACCTAGATTACAAACAATAGTGTGAACAATGTAACCCTTGTTGAGTAGAGAAGGAATGAGATAAGCAGCAATGAATCCTATGCCTCCCATCATTCACATCTCCTTACCATTCTCTGTCATTATTTACTAAAACACTACTCCATTTTGGTAGGCTACGCCTGAAAATAAAGTTTGGGCAAAGGTTTTAGAGTATGTTTATTAAAATGAAAACTCCATTTTGGCGGGCTACACCTGAAAATAAGATTTTGATGAAAGTTTTACATTTTAGACTATGTTTATTAAATTTTTAGAGTATTTTGGCGAGCTATTAATTTTTTATTCCTTAAATGATTTATTCAAATGAATTGTGATAAATAAATGACTAGCTATTTAGTCATTTTTATTTGTGTGACTAAATAATGTTTTAGTCAACGACCAAATTAGTCATTTATTTACTTATTTATAGCTGAGTTGCAAAAAATTAGTAGAATTTAGTCATTTTTAGTTGTTGTGACTAAAATTTTTAGTCACTTAGTCATTTATTTGCCAAAATTCTATTAGTGGTACCCCTATAGGAGCCACTTCGTACTCTATAGTATTTGAATCTGAATCCATTTTTCCTATAGAGGTCAAGCTCCCTTCTCTAAGAATTTCATTGTAGAATATCATTACTAATGAGGAGTATCAAGTTACATGCCTAAATGAGCTAGAATTGTTTGATGAAAAGCATCTATATGCTCTAAGTCATCTCCAAGCCTATCAAAATCGCCTATAAAGAAGCTACAACAAGAAGATTAAGAACCACAAGTTTGAGATAGGTGACCTTGTCCTTATGGAAAATCAGAGAAACCTACAAGAGTGCCACAAGAAAGGAAAACTTGAGCCTAATTGGTTAGGACACTATATCATCATAGCTAGCTATGGATTGGGAGCTTATCATCTTGCAACACCTAAGAGTAGCCTCTGGATGAGCTGATGAACATCATGCACCTGAAAACGTTCTATGCCTAACCCATAGAGTATCCCAAGTCAAAAAGTACCAAAAAAAATTAAAAAAATAAAAAAATCAAGAAAAAATCTTGAGTGCAATAAAATCGTCCAATGGTGAAAATCACTTCAGTGATGCCTTGGCTAAGTACCATGGTGAAAACCTATCTCAGATGCCATGAGTAGTGGTCGGTCCTACAATATAATAAGTCCTTATATCCATCACATCACTCCATATCACCTACATCCCATGGCTTGGAATTCTAAAAACATTCATACCATCCCCCATCCCTTCATCACCCCACCCGAGGTAGATTCCTGAAAAGAGGATCCTTATATGCCCTCCCTATACAACTTAAAATTTGAAAAATCCCAAAACATCACAAAAACAACAAATCCAAAAAAAAACTAGAAAACCAACAAAATCCAAAAAACATTAGAAAATCCAAAACCTCCAAAAAAATAAAAAAATCACAAAAACCCAAAAACAATCCTAATCATCCAACTCACCAAACACATCATCATCTCATTATCCACCCTAAACCATCCCTACATCATCATTACAAACTAGAACTACATATTCATCATCACTTGCATCTTAAAGTGCCTTGATCCCATAGATACAGGGTATGTAGGGAGTTTGGAATATGAAGGAAGTATCTAGTACGTAGGTACAAAAGATGCACCCATCCAACCCACTTGGATGGTCCCTATTTCCTGAGCTTACTGTTGTGATGTTCACAACACGCCCCATTATGCTCCTTAGCAAAATGGGGACCCCTGCTGTTGCTTTGTTTTTTGTTTCTACTTTGTGTTGTTTTGCTTGGTGGTAAAGGGAAAAGAGAGTCAAATTTGCAAACCTTGTTAAAAATATGGAAAAATGCATTTTCAGTACCATTGCATGATATGGTTGGATTCCTTGTGAAAAATGAGCTAGGGTTGCTTTTTGAACCATCTTAAAATTTGCCATATTTTGCAAGTTATGATCATTTTAGTAAAATGTACATTCAGGTTTGTCTATCGCTTGGCATATACAAAGTCCTTTGTATGTGCAAAGTCATATTTTTTATGCTTGGTCGCTTTTGTACATTCGGGCTTGTATATTCTAACATACAAGCAAAATATAAATTACAGAATATACATAGCGGACCCGAAATTATTATCAAAAACTCAAAGGTCGTTGTATATTCGGGCTTGTATATTTTCATATACAAGCGGAATATACAAGCGGACATACATAGCACTGTTCACATACAATGCACTATTCACATGCAAGCGCAATATACAAGCGCCGGACCCGAAGGGTAATTATCAAACAAGGTTAAATCCTTGTATATTTGTGGGCATGTATATTGGCGATATACAATCAAAATATACAACGCTGGAATTGAAAGGGTTATCAAATGGAGTTAATGGCTTGTACATCGCGATATACATAGGTTTTGAAAGGAGAAAGACTTGGTCGAATGCATTACAAAATAGACATCGGTAAGAGTCATACCGATAAAGGGACATCGGCCAAGGTATGGCCATCGGCAGAGGAAGTTTGTGAGTTGCCGATGGGCGATCTCACGTCGATGGAGAACAACGAGGGGGTCGTCGGTAAGAGTCATACCGATAAAGGGACATCGGTAAGAAGAGAATGGTCGGCGGAAAGAATATAGAGTTCGCCGATGGCGAATCTCTCCCTGATGAAGGGAAATACAAGCCGATAGAGGATGAACGAAGCAAAAAGGCCATCGGCCAAACCATAGTGATCGGCGGAGAGGTTTTTTGTCACGCCGATAATGTAAGACATGCCGATGGAAGAAAACAAAGGAATAAACAATAGAAAAAGGCCGTCGGCCAAATAGCGAGCATCGGCCAATGTATTTTTGGACGCGCCGATGGACAGTTTCACGCCGATAGGCAGGAAATGCATAGCAATGGAAATTTTAAACTATATTTTTGGCGCCCGTGGCATTTTCCTGGTCAACGATAGTTGACCCGATGGTTTTGAGCAGTCTGTATGCGTTTTTTGAACGCGTTTTGGAGGTTTTTTGGACCCGATTTCCATATTTTTTGCACAGTCACCTGGATTTAAACATTATTTTAATCTCCTGCTATTTATTTGATAAATTGATACTTATTGCTTGTCTTGTCTTGCAGGCTTGCAGTTGAGGAAGCAGCTGGAACTTCAACACAGTGACATCATGGAGGAAGGAAATCTGATCTCAGGAGCAGGAGGCTAAGGATGAAGTGCGAGGAAGTCAAAGCCATTCAAGTGAAGGACAAAGTTGTAGCTGAGAGCATTATTGCAACAGACAAATAGAAGTTATTGCCAAGCTGCCGGAACTTCTTAGAAGGGGCAATATTTTGCCCAGATTTGACACTGCTCAGAGATATTTTGGAGGACTGGTTCACCTGTATTTATTGCTATAACTAGGGGTTTGAACCAGAGGTAGTTAGGTTTTTTTTGCTGTGGTGAGGACAACCAGAAAGTCTATATATTGTGCCTCTCTACACTGTAAATACTTTACAACAGGGGCTACAACAAGGATTTTAGGAAAACACAGCAGGTTAGCTTAGTTTAGATTAGAAGTAGAAGAAGGAGGTTGCCTATTTGTCTGCAGTAAGGTGCGCGTGGAATGTCTGGCTGTCTTACTGTATCTGTAAAGCTTGTAAGTTCTCTGTAGTATGATCAATGAAACTAAGAGTCATTCCTACATTGTAAATCATGTATGACTATTCGTTTCTAATACAATAGAATCTGGAGTTCTGCATCTATCTTCTGAGTGTTCTCCTGCTCTTCTTTGTGTTTTGAAATATTTTCTTTGAGAGCTTGCAATTTTAAATGTATGTTTGTGAAAATGCTCAGAACTTGCATTTAAGGTTTTTACTGTGGATTTGATCAAATTATTGTAGTATTTACATAGTGAATAACAAAAACAATTAGATCCTTCAGTAAATTAAATGAGGTATAGATTAGATCTTTCTAACTTTTCCCAACCCATCTGAAATATTTAGCTGAAAACGTAGAAATCTAAAGGAAATTGTCTCAAATTTGAAGAAGCATGCATAACAGAGTTAAGAGTAGACAGTTTTCATAAATGTATAAAGGAGAAGGCTGCAATAATTCAAGAAAACCATCTGAATTCGCAGCACAGTAACACTTGCATGCAAATGAACAAATACTTGTTGAAATCTATGATTCTTTTGCATATTTTTAGTCCATTAAACCACCAAACAACTCTAAACTACGTAAGGCCCCTTGAACATTACAGCTTCACATTGACCAACTGAACTTGACCAACCGAACCATTGTAGACTTGGGATTAGTTGAATCTCAAATGATTCCTTCTTATCTTTCAAGTATAGTTTCAGTTCATTATATGTGAATTTTAACTTATTGTTATGATTGCATCAAAACAATCATCAACAGTTTTTTGGCGTTAGAAGAAGGGCCTGATTTGGTTTAGGGTTAAAATTCTAAGTTTTAAATGTTATATTCTGAGATATGTTAGATCTTATAAAATTTCAAAAGGCCTAAAAGGGTGAAAAGAGGGTCCCATTTTCAATGGACACATATGGGGACAGTTTTCAAGTTAACAGTTCTTTATTTCAGGGAGCTTTGAATGAACAGTTTTATTCTCAAAATTTATCTAATTTTTGTTTGTCCAGTTGTTGCAGGATACACCGGACTATTGAACACAATGAACTTAAATGTTTAACATTCCTCACTAGGATAGATTCATATTTGAAAGGACTAATTATTTTTTCAGATGTGTTCGGGGCTGAAAGCTGGCAGGAAACAAAAATTTTGCAGCAACAAGCTAATACAGCACTAGAAACTAATAGATGGTTAGAAAATACAATAGAAAAATCAATTCTAGAAAGGAATAATAACAAGGCATCTTTTCTTAGGTCATATTATGGTGGGATTGATAGTAGGTTTCTACTTCCTAATACAGGAAAAGGGGAGTGAAAGTATAAATCTTTTAAATCTTGTAGAGAGGAAACCATTTGTCAGGATAAGGTTTTTATTGCTGATCCTAATGCTTTTGGTAAAGACAGTAAAATGTCTTTCCTTGAGTCATTTTATGGAGAAGAGAAATGTGGACAAATGAAAAATTTAAAGTGCACTGAAACTGATGAGATCCTTACTATAGAAACTAAGGAAGTCATAGAGGAGAAAGTAAATCCTAATCCCATGACTGACTTCTTTAAATTGAATGACCAAGTTCAGGATTGTTGCAGGTTAATAGAAGTAGACTCCACACTGGACGATAAATGTGAGTCAGTTGATGACCAATTCTTAAAAATTGAAAATACAAAAGATTTTGGAGCTGCTGTGCACAATCAGACATCCCCCCCATGCCATGTTGAAAATAAAACAGGGGAGTACTCCTGTCAATCTAAAGATGTCATCCCACCTTTACTCTCAAGTGATTTAGAAATGATTAAATTCTGTATATCAGATGACGATGAAGATACTTACTTAAGTACTGATGTGCAGGAAACTAATGAGAACATCGAGAGGTTTGCTAAATTTGAGGATAAACTGAATATCCGGAATGAAGGAACAAAGCTAGATGAAGATGAAGAAATGATACATCTAGAGTCATTCATCTTTCAACTTGAAAAAAGACTAGACATAGAGCTGGGAAATGAAAATGCAGAGCTAAATGAAGAGCCAGCTATCAATAAACAAGTGTGTTCCACAGAGCTAAAGGCACATCGAGTTGTCTCTTTCCTTTCCTTAGTAAATAATGATAAATGCTATTTTGATTATGGAAATTCAAGAGATAGGACATGCATATGGATTAATCATAAACCTGATGAGCTGCCTCAGTTACTAGTTAAGAGCTATTCTGATAAACACAATGAATTTAGAATACAAGAATTTTTTTTAGAATTCAAAGATAAATCTGCTAGGATGAAAACAATAACTAGTACCCTGTTACTCCTGCACAATCTAAAGAAATATGCAAGTAGGGGTGTTCTTGGGTCTTTTCCTGGGCTTCTGTTTGCCTTGTAGAGGCTTGTATATAGTTTGGTAGGGTAGTTGTTTTTTGTTTTCTTTTCTTCTTTTGCTGTTTTCTTTTTAGGTTAGTTGTTTGTATAGTTCCTTTTTGTTTTTGTTTTTGTTTCTTTCTGTTTGTACAATTTTTCTTTTGTTGTGTTGTTTGTACAGCCTATTTGTTTGGTTTGTTTGTTGTCTCCTCAGCAGGGATCTTTATTTTACTTCAGAGTATTAAGGAGCAAAACTAGCAACCATTCAAAACAGTATAAAATTTAGGGTATTCAAGTTAATCATTCGCAATCTACACATAACTTGTTACTGTCATGAATGTAGAGAGTTGTTCATCTTCTGAAGTTTTGTATTCAATAAATGTGATTGAGAATTTGAAGCAAGTTTCTCACGATGACACACCTAAAATCCTTGGGTTTGTTGAACTTACCAGTGTAGATATTAGGTGAAAAATCAGAGGTTACCCTTGCTACCATTACAATTCTTAGCTTAATTTCAGCAAGTGTCCACTCCTTGCATCATGAAGTTACAAATTGTTATATCTTATGAAGTCTTTCAAAATGAGAAAATAAAAAAAAATAATAATAATAAATAAGTAAATAAATAAATAAAGTGGATTATACTGAAAATCCAGATTAAGCCATCTAAGTAACTCTACTGGGGCTATGGATGCTCGCTGGTAGTGGGGCTCTACTTAGGATAATTGTAACGATAACCTTGCCGGGGCTATGGACGCTCGCTGGCAGCAAGGCTCTATCCGGTCGGCTATGAGGGAATATCCTCACCTACGTAGGCTAATGTCAGTCATTGGTTTGTTCAACCGATCTTCAAGATGAGGATAATTAATCACGTGCACACAACTAAACTGAAAATGGAAATTCATGCATCCTTATTGAATACTTTAAAGTCTCAAGCTGAATAGTAATTTGCAGGAAAAATAGTCAGAAGTTATGGGTTCATTTCATCTAGTTTTCTTGAACACTTTGAATTTAATTGTTTTGTTTTGGTTGCTAGTTGTTGTGATGTTCACAACATGCCCCATTATGCTCCTTAGCAAAATGGGGACCCCTGCTGTTGCTTTGCTTTTTGTTTCTGCTTTGTGTTGTTTTGCTTGGTGGTAAAGGGAAAAGAGAGTCAAATTTGCAAACCTTGTTAAAAATATGGAAAAATGCATTTTCAGTACCATTGCATGATATGGTTGGATTCCTTGTGAAAAATGAGCCAGGGTTGCTTTTTGAACCATCTTAAAATTTGCCATATTTTGCAAGTTATGATCATTTTAGTAAAATGTACATTCAGGTTTGTCTATCGCTTGGCATATACAAAGTCCTTTGTATGTGCAAAGTCATATTTTTTATGCTTGGTCGCTTTTGTACATTCGGGCTTGTATATTCTAACATACAAGCAAAATATACATTGCAGAATATACATAGCGGACCCGAAATTATTATCAAAAACTCAAAGGTCGTTGTATATTCGAGCTTGTATATTTTCATATACAAGCGGAATATACAAGCGGACATACATAGCATTGTTCACATACAATGCACTATTCACATGCAAGCGCAATATACAAGCGCCGGACCCGAAGGGTAATTATCAAACAAGGTTAAATCCTTGTATATTTGCGGGCATGTATATTGGCGATATACAATCAAAATATACAACGCTAGAATTGAAAGGGTTATCAAATGGAGTTAATGGCTTGTACATCGCGATATACATAGGTTTTGAAAGGAGAAAGACTTGGTCGAATGCATTACAAAATAGACATTGGTAAGAGTCATATCGATAAAGGGACATCGGCCAAGGTATGGCAATCGGCAGAGGAAGTTTGTGAGTTGCCGATGGGCGATCTCACGCCGATGGAGAAAACGAGGGGGTCGTCGGTAAGAGTCATACCGATAAAGGGACATCGGTAAGAAGAGAATGGTCGGCGGAAAGAATATAGAGTTCGCCGATGAAGGGAAATACAAGCTGATAGAGGATGAACGAAGCAAAAAGGCCATCGGCCAAACCATAGTGATCGGCGGAGAGGTTTTTTGTCACGCCGATAATGTAAGACATGCCGATGGAAGAAAACAAAGGAATAAACAATAGAAAAAGGCCGTCGGCCAAATAGCGAGCATCGGCCAATGTATTTTTGGACGCGCCGATGGACAATTTCACGCCGATAGGTGGGAAATGCATAGCGATGCAAATTTTAAACTATATTTTTGGCGCCCGTGGCATTTTCCTAGTCAACGATAGTTGACCCGATGGTTTTGAGCAGTCTGTATGCATTTTTGAATGCGTTTTGGAGGTTTTTTGGACCCGATTTCCATATTTTTTGCACAGTCACCTAGATTTAAACATTATTTTAATCTCCTACTATTTATTTGATAAATTGATACTTATTGCTTGTCTTATCTTGCAGGCTTGCAGTTGAGGAAGCAGCTGGAACTTCAACACAGTGACATCATGGAGGAAGGAAATCTGATCTCAGGAGCAGGAGGCTAAGGATGAAGTGCGAGGAAGTCAAAGCCATTCAAGTGAAGGACAAAGTTGCAACTGAGAGCATTATTGCAACAGACAAACAGAAGTTATTGCCAAGCTGCCGGAACTTCTCAGAAGGGGCAATATTTTGCCCAGATTTGACACTGCTCAGAGATATTTTGGAGGACTGGTTCACCTGTATTTATTGCTATAACTAGGGGTTTGAACCAGAGGTAGTTAGGTTTTTTTTGCTGTGGTGAGGACAACCAGAAAGTCTATATATTGTGCCTCTCTACATTGTAAATACTTTACAACAGGGGCTACAACAAGGATTTTAGGAAAACACAGCAGGTTAGCTTAGTTTAGATTAGAAGTAGAAGAAGGAGGTCGCCTGTTTGTCTGCAGTAAGGTGCGCGTGGAATGTCTGGCTGTCTTACTGTATTTGTAAAGCTTGTAAGTTCTCTGTAGTATGATCAATGAAACTAAGAGTCATTCCTACATTGTAAATCATGTATGACTATTCGTTTCTAATACAATAGAATCTGGAGTTCTGCATCTATCTTCTGAGTGTTCTCCTGCTCTTCTTTGAGTTTTGAAATATTTTCTTTGAGAGCTTGCAATTTTAAATGTATGTTTGTGAAAATGCTCAGAACTTGCATTTAAGGTTTTTACTGTGGATTTGATCAAATTATTGTAGTATTTACATAGTGAATAACAGAAACAATTAGATCCTTCGGTAAATTAAATGAGGTATAGATTAGATCTTTCTAACTTTTCCCAACCCATCTGAAATATTTAGCTGAAAACGTAGAAATCTAAAGGAAATTGTCTCAAATTTGAAGAAGCATGCATAACAGAGTTAAGAGTAGACAGTTTTCATAAATGTATAAAGGAGAAGGCTGCAATAATTCAAGAAAACCATCTGAATTTGCAGCACAGTAACACTTGCATGCAAATGAACAAATACTTGTTGAAATCTATGATTCTTTTGCATATTTTTAGTCCATTAAACCACCAAACAACTCTAAACTACGTAAGGCCCCTTGAACATTACAGCTTCACATTGACCAACTGAACTTGACCAACCGAACCATTGTAGACTTGGGATTAGTTGAATCTCAAATGATTCCTTCTTATCTTTCAAGTATAGTTTCAGTTCATTATATGTGAATTTTAACTTATTGTTATGATTGCATCAAAACAATCATCAACACTTACCAAATCCAAGAACAATATACTCACTAAGCATACTCTTAAAAATATCATATCTCATGCAAAAAATTATCAATCAACAAACCAACTATAATCATGACATACAAACTACTATCTTTTTTGCTCATCCTTAGAATTTTACCCAACATAATCCAACCAATTCTTGCCTTAATGGATATATCGTTCCTACAATAGGCATAATGCATCATCCTATCAACACTTATCTTGGCAAGAGATATAATGGCTATTTGTATGGTTCATATGTCTTTTTGAATATTGATTTTTATCTTTGCTCTCATTTTAGGGATCATTCCAAAGCTACCTTGATCTCACTATGTCATGATACATGGTGGAAAACATGTAGAATGGGACATGGTCATTGTTTTGTATGTTGTGCTTGTGGGTTGGTCCCATTACTTCAAGTATGGTATTCATATCTTGAAGATATAGGATCAGTTCTAGCATATTGTTCCCCTTTTACATCTAAGGTTAATCATACCTTTTATGTACTAAGGAGTTATGCTATGAGTTGTTGGGAATTAAGGTGTCTCAACCTTTGCAAATTCCTAATGTTGTATTTATTGATCCCATGTTGAGTTAGCAAAGTCAGCACCTTGTGTATATGCAGTAGGGTAAATTTTGGTGACTTTAGCAGCTGCGGTTTCCCCCTTCAATAATTAATGGGGGTTTGGGGGCAACGCCCCCAAGACAGGGTCAAAGGGCATAGCCCCTTGCGGGGTCCAGGGGCAGTGCCCTCATGGGGGCTCAAAGGCAACGCCCCTGAAACCTCAAATGATTTTTAATTAATGACAAGTGTCAGTGAGTATCTTTGCACGAGAGAAAGGCATCTTTGGGCAGTCAAAGGAGGTTATGACATGTAAGAGGAATATGATATTTTTAGTCAAGTGTATGACGAATTCTATGACATCTGTAAGGTGCATAAGAGCATTTGTCGTAACCTATCTTGGGACCAGGCGCCCACTTTGGGATGGGATGTTGGACAAGTGTCCTTAGGTGTGGGTTTTGGGGCATGAGTCCAAGATGGACACCCATCTCTAGAAGGTTCCATATTTGCCTTGTAAACTCTATATAAACAGGTGCTTGGATGGGAGATACACAACTTTGGTACAAGTACTATTATGTTGCCGGAATATCTCCAGATTTGACATTCAAAGAATCTTGAAAGAGCATTGGCTCTGAAACTGTATTGTAATCTGTTATTGTTTACTGTAATACATTTGAGCTGTGTTTTGGAGTGTGGGGTTTTTCACCCGTAAGGGTTTTCCCCACGTATATCTTGTCTCTCTCTCTTCTGTCTTCTTTCTGGTTCTTGTGTTTTATATACAATATCTCATGTTAATGGTTTAACATTGTTGTAATAGTTAGGATAAAGTTGGATTTGCATAGCCCTCTCCTCATTAGTTTAGTGTAGGAAGTGTTTTCTGCACACCTAGCTTCCTTTCATGAGTCCCCTTCCCTCATCTACGAAGGATTATACTGCCTTGGGTATGCATCGGATCATCCTATTGTTTTCGGGTCTAGTCCATTTAAAGATGGAGATATATCATCACCTTGGTCTTTTATACCCTGGTGAAAATATCCCCTTTTGCTATAATAAATCTAGGAATGCTCTCAAAGTGTCAACACAAATACTTATCCTAACCTATCTACCCCTCATCCCACATCCATCAAATCAATATCTAGGCTTTGCATTTAACCAACCCAATCTCATCAACCACTCTAAAAATATTCTATCCCTCATCGCATCCCATCTCACTTCATCTCACAACAAAACCCCTCTAACAACATGGTGTCTAGTGACCTAGTACTCCCAATTCCAACCATCCCTAAACCTATCCCAACCATTCCCCAAATCCTCTAACCCCATCTCCCATGGTTCTAAACATCACAATGCATTATGACAAATATCCATAACATCATATCATTCTATCATATTATCATTTATCATTACACATGATTAACCATTGCATATCATTTATCATTACACATCATTAAACATTGCATATCATTTACCATTGCATTTTCATTATCCATTTACATAATATATGCTTAATAATCTAAGCATATATTTTTCATTTAATCCTCCATTACATAATACATGTTTATTAATTTGAGCATATATTTTCCATTTCATTTTCCATTACATAATATATGTTTAATAAACTAAGCATATATTTTCCATTTCATCATCCATTTACATAATATATGTTTATTAATCTGAGCATATATTTTCCATTTCATTTTCTATTACATAATATATTTTTAATAATGTGGGCATATATTTTCTATTTCATGATCCATTTACATAATATATCTTTATTAATCTGACCATATATTTTCCATTTCATCATTTATTTACATAATATATGTTTATTAATCTAAGCATATATTTTTCATTTTATTTTCCATTAAATAATATATGTTTATTAATCTAAGCATATATTTTCCATTTCATCATCCATTTACATAATATATTTTTATTAATCTAAGCATATATTTCCCATTTCATTTTCCATTGCATAATATATGTTTATTGATCTGAGCATATATTTTCCATCTCATTATCCATTACATAATATATGTTTATTAGTCTAAGCATATATTTCTATTTAATTAATCTAAGCATATATTTCCATTGCCTTAACCTAAACATCTATCCATCCATATCAGATGCATATAAGTCACATCATAATTCATAAAACCACAAAAATCCATGTGCATACCATACATCAGCATCATAACATACATATATCCATCCATAATCATATAGAAATATACATTAATGCATATATCCATAAACTCATACATATGCATAAAACCAATAATCCACACATCAGTGCATAAACAACATCATAATCATCATCATAACATCCATAATCATCCATAACCATAAATACAACATAACTATTATATCACTGCCAAAAAAATATACATGTATCACTCAAAATACACATCAGGTAAATGTCATGATACAAAAATGCCTCGAAAGCTGAAGTATATCAAAATAATAAAGCCTAAAGGCATACAAACATATCAAGAACCATGGTCCAATTATCCACTAGCAGAGTTAGTAGGGAACCCAAAGGAGATCTATGTGGTCTAGGTGGTGGTGGCCCCATAGGCTATTGCTATTGAGAAGGTGGCTGCTGTGAAGGCAGTGGCTGTTGTCTAGATTGTTGAGACCATTTAGATCTATGTGAGCCTAATATCCCAGATCTGCTCTGCTAGTTGTAGCTCCACACCTCTGCCCCTTAGGGACCACAATGCAGTATTCCCCATAATAATACTCTACCCTAGCATGTTGATCTGATAGCTGCTACTACATTTGTTGTATCTGTCGCTGAGTGGATGAGTAATCTACCCACATTTGGGCCATGTTGGTGCCATCAGTGACACCTTGCATACGTGTAATCACCTACAGTAGTTGAGCCACCTGAGCCTCAACCTTCTATGCCCTACTCTCTGCTCTCTATAGTCTTACCTCAGCACCCTTATCTCATCACAGTCTCCGCATCCCTCTCAACTATCCCCTACGCTATAGGTGCTTGTATCTTCCCTTGGAGGTGCCCTATCTAGGTTTTCAATATCTAGATTTGAGGATCCCGATCACCACCACTAAGTCCATCCAAAAGGGCCTAAACACCCTATAGGGTCTATAGCTGCCCCAAAGAATTGTCTCACTTTACAGTTTCCTACGTTAGGTCCTACTGCTACCTTGCCACCACCTCCTCTAGGCTAGTTCCTTGGTCATGTAATGTCACTGTATCCTTCTCCTCATCTCCTCGGGGCCGAGTCTGCCATCAGCTAGAACAAATAGTGGGATCAGGTTTTGTCCCTAATGGCCATGTACTTGATGTACTAGCACCTAAAGTGCCTACCTATAATGGTGCTTGCACTAGTGCCTGAGTAGCTAGCACCTATCCGTAATCCTTATCCCCAAAACCTGTACCTATGGCTAAGGAACTTGCCATGCTTGTATTATATGCTTAGAATCACAATGTTAGTGGCCTGGGGCTATCGAGTTAGATTTTTACACACACACAAACCCTTCTCTCCTTGCCACGGAGTGAACCATGATGTCACTCTCGCTCTTATGGAAGTAGCTAGTTGAAAGGAGGTGAGACATGGGGGTGGTCTAGCTCCTTGGAGAGCTGGACTTCATGAAGAGGGGTTGGCATGTCCTTTGATAGTGTTGTTGGGTGCTTGTGTAGATGTGTTGTTCAATGATCACGGTTGTAAAGATAACTCTATGACCCGAAGGGTCACTAGTCACTGTTCTCTTGTTTGGATACCTGATATTCCACCTTTGTGTGGGTAAGCTATTGTTCTTGTTGATTGCCTGTTCACGTTGGAGTTTTCTTTTAAATTGTTGGATGGATGCTTGTTGTACTAAGAGTTATCTAAATGCTTCTTGTTGTTGGATGACTAGTGGGTCTTGTTGCGGTCTTGGGTGGATTTCCTCTATTTCATCGAGGATTGCCCTCACCCACTCACCTCTTAATCTAGGGCACATTCGTGAGCTGAGACATGAGATAAGCGATTGTGAGCTAACCTTGACTTGACCTAGGGTTTGACTTAGGGTTTGTTTGACCTATTGTTTAGTTATGTGTTTGACTTTATTTGATCTTGTGATAGAATCAAGGGTTTTGACCAATGTTTGACTATAGTTGACCTTGTGAGGAATCAAGGGTTTGCAAACCTTCTAAGTCTAATGTTTTTATTCTTTTTGGATTTTATGATTGCAAGTCTAAATGAATGCAAAACCTCTTTTTGTGCTTTTTTAATGTTTTTGGAATTGAAGATGTTTTTTTCTAATCTAGGAATTACGAAATATATGCATGCTATAATGAAGTTTCCTAATGCAATGTAAACTATGTTTTTGGGTTTTTCTGAATATTTAGAATAAATTAATCTAAGAAAAGGGAAATTGCTTTTAAATGAATTACTCTATGAACTTTGAAAGCAAATTACTCTAAGAATGCAAGATCTATCTATCCTGTCAAGGAAAAAGCAACAAGATTACTAATTCCAAGAGCAATTTTGGTTATCTAATTACTACAAATTAAAAGAAAGCATAAAAGAACTTGGATATGTGAACCTCCTATTGAAATTAGGGTAGACAACTTAGAGAGGGGGTGAATCAGTTGTCACAAAACTTTATATTTTGCTTCATTTAATCTTCTTTACCACATATTAATAGATTAATGATATAACCATGAAAGCATCAATCAACAACACATGAGCAGAAACACAATCAACACACATAACACTAGGATTTTTACATAGAAACCTGGTTAAGGGAAAAACCATGGTGGGGGTTAACCCACAAGATTTATTCTCTATTAAAAGAATACAAAAATGGGAAGGCACTTACCTTCAGGTGCACTTCCTAGAGCTCACTGCTCAAAGGAGGCTCACTGCCTACAAAAATATTCACATGGTTAACACTGAAAGGTTGAACTGAGAAATAACATCTTCTCCTTGCCAAGGTTCAGTTCCATTGAAGCTCTCAACACCTCTGCTCTACCCCCAAACACTTCTTCACTACCTCCACATCTTCACATGCTTGGACACATTTGCACGACTTCATTACACTTATTTATACACGACATCTACTTTGGAATGAACATCAAAGTCAGCCTTACAATCATCTATCTGGAACATTCTCCAAGATAGGCATTACAAGAAATTAGAATCACAAGACTTGACTTAATACAAAATGCTACATGCGAACCACTACACTGTCGGCCAAACATAGCTGGGACTTAAATCTTCCTCGAACAACATGCCATGCTCCATAGAACTTCACTTAGATCATTCACAAGATGCACAAAGCATCTAGTTGGCCAAGACTGGAAAGAATAGCAACACCCAAGGAGAAATCTTCTACTATGAGCTCAATCCTTAATGTGGACCACCAACACAATAGGAACATGATCCAAAGACCTCCACAAGCACAATGAAATCAACAAGAACAACCACACCACCTCAAATCACTAGAATCACTTGCATCTTCATATGGGAACTTAAGAACACTAACTGTCATGACTGTCACACTAGAAAGATTGCTTGCAGACCTCTAAACCATGAACCACTTGAGTTGAGGATACACACCAACATCCCAAACATGCCTCTAGAACCACAGACCATAATATTCCAATGTGGAGTAATCCGAACCAAATTCCTGTCACTCTGTTACCTTCTAAACAACTGCAAAACCATGTTCTACTTAGATGGCCATAACTTCATCAATCCTCCATGTGGACCTCTCAAATCTTAACTAGAGCAACTTCAGTCAATCCTCTACAAAACCCTTAAGTCTGCATACTTTAATCTTTTTGTCACTTGTAATGCAGAGCAATCTACTTTACTAAACTGCACTGTCTTCACTGTCTCTGACAAAGAGATATGTTAAAATCAATGACAACAAATCATAGGCACATATTTGCAACACCTCCACTACCCTTAGAAATCCTTATGATTGTAACCTTGTATCCTCTTGTAACAGCAACGAATCCTCTTGGCGACAAGACGACAATGGAAGAAAAAGAAGCTTTGAAGCTTTGAAAAGAGCTCAATGTGAGCTTTGTTGAGCACTATGGCTTGATATGAGTAGTGTATGGATGTGTAATGTGCTTTGTATGAAAGATAGATGAAGCAACAAATAAAACAAAAGCCTCCTATGTCCTATATGAGGATGAGAATGCTTGAAATGGAGAGCAATAACTTGCAAGAGTTGTGTGCACAAATGAAATTACCTCCCTGTGTGCTTGAGGGAGGGGATATTTATAGGTTAGAGGAAGGGATGAGAGGTGAAGAAGAAGGAGAATTAACTCAATTTGATTGGAGAGTTAACATAGAGGATTCGAGAGTTTTTTGGGCTAAAATTGGAGTGATCTACCCATTAAAAGCTTATCACTCAAGAAGAAGTGAAGGAGTGCATTGGAATGCATGAGAATGCATAAGTTGTTAATTAAAGATAAAATAGAGCTAATTATGCATGTGTAGGTGCATGAAATAGTTAACTCTATATTTGGCATGAAAATCCATGCAAACAAGAAAAAAAATGGGTGAAAATGGAGCTTTCTTGAGTTAGAAACTTGAGTTTTTCTATAGCTAGAAAAACAATAGGGTCACCCCTTTCACCAATTAGGCTGCTTGAGGGCAACCCATGGGTGACTCTTAGAGGAGGGAACCTAGGTTGAAGTACATGATTGGAGATGTAAGAAGGGGAGAAAAGAAGGGGAACTACCTCCAGAAATAGGTCAGTCATGTGTGAAAATCCAAATCTCCACTTGCAAAGTAGGGTCTCTTGGGGGAGATTTGGAAATAATAGGGGGAGATTTGGATTGGTTGAATGAAACTAAAAACTAAAAGTGGGAGATGGCTAGGGGGACCTCTAGAAGGATTCTAGGGGGAGAAGATGAAAAACACCGAGGAGAGGTAAAAACTCAACTACAAGATGCATACAAGGCTTAGGAATAGGGTTGTAAGCTCAGAAAATGTGAATCGATAATTGTCGAAAAGTGTCGACAACAAAGAGAGAAATTGACAAAGGGGAAACAACACAAGGAAGAAGGAAAAGACATTTCACCAAGATAATTACTATTGAGAGGATGTTATTTCACACTTACATGTACATGGCAAGGATTATGATTCATCATAGGGGTCCTCATGGGGGTTGTGTGTCATTTTGGTGCTTACATATTTGCCCCCTCAAAGATGGTAGTCTACATGAAAGGTAGGTACCATTCCCGAACTAGGCCTTATTTGTTGTTGATTTTCCTACAATTGTACTTGCAATAACTAGTATTAGTCTGGCATCTAAATATATCAAAATGAATAATGAAAACTGAAATGACGAACTTACCATAGATCATGAGAGTTAGACTAGCCATTTGCCTTTGTTAGTGAGACCTATAGGAATGAATGCATGTAAAATGTAAAAGAAAAAAAACTAATTTAAGAATGCATAAAGTAGACTAAGCTAAGGGAGAGGAAAAAGAAAGTAAATTAGTGAAATTTGAGTGAATTAGCGATGAGATCGATCGTGTAAGCAGTCGTTGGGTAGATATCACTGAGGAGATCATGAAGATGGTCACCGCTTCTTCTGTCATTGAGAATCAAGTGCATAAATAGTAAAACACTATTCTCTAAACCTGAGGTTGAATTTTATGAAAAATATCTTGAAATTGTCCTTTTTTATGATTTTCTCTATTGCATTGTCTTTGTTTCATTGTTTAGAGTAAGATCAGTCTTTCATTCACTGAAATTCACTGAGAAATGGGGTTTTTAGAGAGTTTTTAGTTCAAGGGATAGCCACATAGGGTTGCCCCTTTTACCAGGCAAGTCGCTTGGGGGGAGATCCTACTGAGCAACAAGGTCACTAGGTGGAGATCTACTTGTGTAACAGGGTCACCCAAGGGAGATCCTGCTGAACATCAAGGTCACTTGGGGGAGATCTAGACTGATGAAAGAGGTGATCCTAACAGACCATTTCTGACTAAAATTTGATGTTTTCTAATGTTTACTTTACTCTATTTTGATCAAATTTGACTATTGTATTCATCTTTTTATTGCAATTTTGATGGCTTATACACTTTTTATGTATGATTTTCTACAAGTTTTATGATATTTAGGGATTTTCTAAGTTGACAAGATCTAGTCTAAAGTTATTTTCTGATTGGCAAGATATGAGAATTCATTGGAATATCTAGAGGGAGTAGTTATGGCTTTCAGAGATGTATGCTTAATTATCTACCGATGAGCTTTATGTCTTGAGGAGAGCGGGTTTAGCTAGAGTTTGCCATGTGCTAGTCGTACATCCTGTGGCATGTATTTGTTGTGATATCTTGGCATATTGGGATGCAAATAGGAATAATTTTAGGTTCCCATAGGTTTTAAGAAAGTGGACCATCACTCTATTTGATGTTTACCACATTCTAGGGGTTCCTGTGAGAGGCCACCCACTTGTTCTACTAGCTAGCGAGTCCTTCAAGGACAAGGCTTCTTGGGCATAGTTCATGGGCGTGAGTCATCCTAAGAATTAGACAGGTGTTGATCATCTTACCTCTGTGCTACAACTTCGCATTCCTCACTTGAGGAAGTTTCTGATCAATTTGATTGCATTGAGACTCTCTAGAGACAAGGCCTTGGCTCACTTGAGATGGTGTTGGGCACCAATTATACAAGATCTTGAGCAAGAGATAGTCTATGCTTGGGGGCCAGACATTTTGGCCATAGTATATAGGGATTTCTATTGTATCGCATGATGAGTGGCTCTTGCTTTCAGCCATTCTTCCTTGATCATGACTTGGATTTTCAGCACATCAAGCCTTATCAAAAAGGGGTTTTGTTTCCTGATAGACAACTACCGAGAGCAGCTAGGTGGGCTTATATGGGCCACTTTGATACTTCTTTACATATAGTGGCTACTCTTATAGATGCGGATATGATTTTTGATCCTTAGATATGGAGGGGACATGGTGTGAGATTAGGGAGTACTACCTTGGTGTATCAGAGCTTTCAAACCATAATGGTCTAGTTGAGGCTCATCGTGTTGAACATGTCCCACAACAGTTTGGAAAGGATTTCCCTGAGGAGTTTCCCCTAGTGCCTACTTGTTATAGATCTATTTAGGAGATGGGTGAGATTGGCCAGAGGGCTATTACTTGGACCCCTTTGACTCCTAAAGTTTTTATTACCAGAGCTTCTAGAACTTTGAGAGGACAGAGGGGAGGGAGAGGAACTCCTTCCTGAGCATTGATTGTGGTTAATGATTCAAACTCTACTGACAAGGACTATGTTCCTGATGGGGATGACTCATCAAATGAGGGGCTGACATAGGATGCACAGGATAATGGTTCCAATGGTGTCAATGATGCTCCTGAGGGTCCATTCATAGTTCCTAGACCTCCTCACTCTAATGAGGTGATGCAACAACTTGACCCTACCTGGCAGCCTATTGACCCATGTAAGTCTACATTTGCTTTATTGTTTTCATATTTTGTCCTTCCTTTTCTTTCCTTTTCATCAAGAAATAACACATTTTCATCTTTTGGTTTGCTTCACAAGTACTATTGAGGAGTGAAGGGATTTTGTTTGTGAGGTCAATATTAGTTTGGTTGCCCCCTTCACTAGGATGACTCAAGAGATGCTTTTGACTTATCCTACTGTGCTCCCTTCTGCTGGGTGACGCATTGACATTTTTGCTTCTGCCTATCATGGATATCAAGTGAGTGTTGATTTGAAGGCCGAGAATCTTATACTTAAGGGTGAGAATCAGGTGCTTCATGAGATGGCTCACCATGGGTTTGGAAATTGAGATCTTAATGATGTGGGGCCCTCAGAATCACACACTCATAGAAAGGTGCCTCACTTCCATAGATCTCATGGAGTGACTAGTGGCACACATAGGTAGAGGAGGAGTCCTGAGGGTTCCATTAGAGGGAACCACCCTTGAGTTTATCTCGTTCTTCTTTGAAATTGTGACCCCTTGCATGGGGAGCCTTTACTTTCCTTGAGAGCATTTTGGCTTAGCTCTTGTACTCTTATACATGTAAACCTCAGATGTATCAATGAAAGTTTGTCTTTTTACAATTTTAGCTATGGTATGGGTACTCATCTCTTGTGCATTTTGGAACTTTAAGAACTCTTTGATTATGTTTTGACCTTCAACTCTAAGTATGATAACAATGACATGTTTTTGTAATTTTGGCATATATATGAAATGTAGTTTATGATATGCAAACACAAGAACACAAGGGATGCTTGAAATGAAACTTTTACTTCTATGGAATGTCACAAGTTATAACATTGACTTTATTGCTTGGGAACCCTTTTTCTAAGTTTTGGTATAAATGCATTGTAGAAAAAATAATATGACTGCTCTTGAATATGATTTTCAATCTAGGGGATTGTAGGTTATTCTGGTATAAGGGACCTATTCAATCCTGTGAAATTAGGAATTTAGAACTCAAGTGGGGAGTGGGAGTGAAATGGAGTGTTTCTAAATTTGTGCTTTGCTAGAGGCTAAACACTGATCCTTATCTAGATAAGACAATCTGACAAGCTTTCAACTTAGACAAGTAACACATTTTATTGATGTTTGCTAGACTTAGATCATAGATGGCAAGCAAGATAGACAAGGAGTAAAGGATAAATGGGAAAGAACAAGGGTTCCTAGATGGAAAATGATCCTAAAAACTACTAGACCCTTGCCTTTGCTTAGCTAGTGCATGTATGTGCTTTGTACCTTTCTCTTTTATTTCCTCTATTAGAATGTCACCCTTGAAGCTTCGAGCTTAGACTGATCTCCACCCAAGAGTATGAACATTCAACAATCTTCTCTCCTTCACTCTCTTTTTTTCTATAACTCTCTTTTTTTGCTTTTTCTCTTTTTTTGTATTTTCTAGAATGCCTCACTTGATTTTTCTCATTTTTTTAGATATTTGACTTTTATAAAATGAATGCCTTTGGAACTTTGGTTATGCAATAGCTTGATATCTCAATTTTCTTTCTCAACACTCAAATTTTGATCACTCATTCTTTTATTCACTCTGATTTTAGATTGCTTCCTTTAGAGTTCTGATCCTCTTGATGTTTTTGGCCAGGAAAGATAAGGGGTTGAGCGCCACCTAAAGTTTTTGTAATCCAGTCAAACTTTTCTTCTACTAGGGAAGAATTGGGAAGGTCTACTTGCAAGCTTCCTTTGAACACTATAGGTTTGAATACTAACCTTTCTTAGACCTAACGTCTTGGCTCATTAAGAATGGGATCAGTGTAAAGCCAAGAGCTAGGCTTTTATTAGAATCACTAGGAGTGAAGGGGGAGAATGGTGATTGTAAAAATAGGAAAGAGCTAGGATTTGAAAGGATCTCGTATACCTAAGAAACCTTAGACTCCTTCCTGAAATGAAAATAATATAAGAACAAGTCATTCACTATAATGCAAGATGAACAGAATGATACTGAAATGCAAGAAACAAAATTCTTTTTGGTATTTTTCATTTTTGTAATTTTTTTGTATTTTTGGGATTTTTTTTTTTGGTATTTTTTATGTTTTATTATTTTGACATAGTATTTCTTAAGGTTAAAAGTATTGATTGTACCTTGAAGCTATCCATTGTACACAAGAGATAGGCACCATTTCTAACATCTTCTTTAACCATGTTAGGACCTTTCTAGTCCTCTGCAAATGTTCTCTTTCATCTTCTTTTTTTGTTTTTTGTGCTACCTCTTCTTAGCACTAGTTCTCCTACTCTGTAGGGTTTATCATTTAATTCTATCATTTCTAGATTAGTGATTCATCTTGGTAATGTGAGATGAAGCAAGTCTTGAAAAGATTGTTCATGGGAAGGGGTCCAATACAAGACTCCATCACACCTTAACAATTCCATCAACATGTCAAATTGCTCTTGCATGTAAATCTTTGTCTTGTCTACATTGAATGTTTTTTAAAAACTGGAATAATTCCAAGGGAGTTTTAGGTTCATTTTTATCATCAAGAGGGACAAAGATTATACTTGTTCTCCCATTAGACTCGGAACTCAAATCCATAGAATATCCAATATAGCTTCCTGGCAACTCAAAAATAATAAGATCATCAGTTTCGACTAACACTTGCATTTTCCATGCTTTATGAGATGTACCCTCACTCTCCTCATCTTTGTTTGGGAGTCTCTTGACCATTTCAAATTGTAATAAGGGTTCTTCCCACTCACTAAGGTCATTTGATTGTACTTGTTGATAGGGAAATTAGTCATAATAATAATGAGAAAATTCACAAAGCAAACCTTATCTTCTTGAAGAATACGATCAATTCAGGATGAATTGATGATTCCAAGTCTCTGTTGATTAGTTCATATTCTCCTGACAACCTCTCAATTAGTTTGATGTGAATTATTGTTTCCCATTAGGGGCCTTACACTTGATTCTCAAGTATTTGTGTTTTGATATGCTAATATTACTCTGTTTCACCTACTCTCTGTAAATTCTCAACAAATGATGTCAAATCCTACAATATCTAACCAGATTATGTAGGTATTTATGTTAAGTTTGATCAATTCTTTTGATTATCACTCTGGTTAAGAATATTTATGATGATTTTGATTAGTTCTTCTGAAACTATCTCCAATTTACTCAAATTCAACTAATCTTTGCTAGATTTTGCTTTTGCACTTCAAATTGCTCTAAATGATGTGCCTATAAGTTGATATTTCTATGATCTTTACCATTATTTATGATTATTTGCATGATATTTGCAATTTTATATGCACTTTGTTCAAATATGCCTAAGCTCTTCATGTATTTATGGATGTTTGCATATTTTATGATGTTCTGCTTATCATTCTCTGTGTTTTGCAATTAGGTGGTGGTGATTTGATGAAATTTAAAAGAAATTGAAACTAAATTCTAACTTTACTAAAATGAATGAAGTTCGGTCACTGATACGCATATATCTTTGGTACTTTCATGAAAGAGTAGAAAATCAAACCATATTTCACAGGACATTCCACAACTACATATGATTGATGTGAATCTTCAAAGGAAAGGATAATAACAACATTCACAGACTGAAATGCACTTCAAGGGATGTAGAAAATCAAAGGAATGTCCAGATATCATCCATAGATTATGCAAGATTTATGATAATTTGTAATTAAAATTCTTCATCTTCATTTAAGTATGCAAAAGGAATATACATTTATAATTGACCTTGAGAATGAACCATGACATTCAATAATCCAATCTCAATTAAGCTTCTAATAATCTAGTCATGCTAGCTATCAATACTTCCAGCTCAAATTGCAGCTCTGTAACCCAGGTATCTAATAGAGGTAAGGTCATATTGGTGACAATCTTATTTTTTAATAACTCTTCATCTATCATCCCTTTAGCCTCTTTGATCCTATCCAATGTATAATTGCATTACTTTATTATTTGAGTGAATTCACTCTTTAAAGAATCAATACCTTCCTTTAAATTGGACAATGTGTCCCAATTGGACCTAGAAGTCCTTATTAGTTTCTCACTAGATGTCATAAATCTCATGAACCATTTGTTCATGACATGAGCTTGATGCTTCTAAGCATCTAGACCCATTATTTCTTCCTCACTAATCAATCTTAAAGCAATGGGCTTCTCTGCAACCTGTATAGTAGAAACTAAGTTGTTTGGCTTCACTAGCCCTTGGATAAACTATTGCAACTGAGCATTTTGTACTTTCAATTCTTTCTTTTTAGATTTAAGATTATTTATTTTAGATACTATAGCCTCAGTGCTTTGTATGTGTTCCTGTACTTCCTGCTCTGTAGTAATATGATCTAAATCAATTTGTGCTACCTAAAATTCCTCTAGCCTGATTTCTCCCTTGGCCTTCTCTACCATTGGAAAAACTACCTGGGTTGTTCTTTTCCCAGTCAGAAGATCCCTTTTTATTGTGGAGACTACTCTAGCTCTCCTTTTTTACTTTGATGGATCTAGAGTAAATAAAGACTTGAAATCAAAAGGCACTGATTGTTCATGTGCATGACTTATCTCTAAGGATACCAATGATAATGTAGATGACCTGATGATCCCTTGATCCTATTTTCCCTTTTCAATATCTGGTACATCTTCTTTCTTAGGACCTATATCCTCTTGTCTTTGTTCTGGAGGTGGCTAATCTCCATGTGCTATACTTTCTTGCTTACCCTGATCAACACCATCCTAAGGTATGTCCTTGTTTGTTATTCATGCATGTGCACCTCTATTTGAATATCCTTAGGCTTTTGTGCTTGATCATCTTGATGGGGCTTTTTCTCTGGTTGCCTATAATCACCCTCACTAGTTTTATTCCTTAGATCCATGATTGATCCTAACACAAGTTCCTAAGTATCCTGATATCTTTGCTCACTTTCATCTCCATGGATATCTGGATGTTTATCTCCTTCTACTTGAGCATCATCACTCCTATTATCTTCCATCTAGGTATTTTCCTCCTATATTTGGCTATCCTTAATAGCCTCTTCTTTAGTTCTTTCTCCCTCGGGAAGACAGGTCAAGTCTACCACTACTAGGCTAGTTGTCATCTCAATCAAAGTATTCATAGGTCCCATTTGTACCTCTACCTCAGGAGATTCTTCTCATTCTATTTTCTCCTCATGGGACTCCACTACAGCAGCTCCATCCATAGACTCTGTATGTTGGAGCATGGTCTCAATTGGATGATTAGTGTTATCCTTTACTACTTCATCCTTAGTGAGATCAATGGTCTCACTTAATGGAAAAGACTTAGCAGCTTCTTCCTCTTGGGCTTTACTTTTAGCCTCTTGTGCCATTTCTATTTTTACCTTAATTATACTCTCTACTAGTACATCATGTGGTAACTCCTTGACTACATTCAAGGATGGCTCAGTTTGTTGTGATACATCTATACAAGGTGATATTACTCCTCTCATATGAGGGCCTTAATATCTGCTCTATCTTGGCACCTTTACTCCTTGTAGTAGATCATTTTCTATCCCTAGAAATGTTTCAATTGGGACATGATCTTTCTCTTTATCATCCACATCCTTCACATCACCCCCTATTTGGATGGGACCTCCTTCAACCTTAGGCTCTTCTTCTTCTACAATAGGTACCTTAGACTTAGATATAGGGATAGAAGCCATAGGTGCACCCTTGGGAGGTGAAGGTGGTACATATACTAGTGACACCCCCTCCATTGTAGGCTCATCTGCAGATCCTAATGAGATGGGCTCTTCTAATGTGGTCCCAAGGACTTGTCTTTTTCGTACCAAGAAATCATCATATCCTGGATCTTCTCTATCTTTCATCTTTCTCTTTTTATCAAAGGTTACTGCAACACCTTTTTCTTTTAGCTCATTTCCCTTTTGAGCCACCCAATTTTTTGGTCCTTTCAATGACCTTTGCAATTAGGACATTAATTGATGTCTCATATCCTTGAATCAAGTCTAGAAAAGATGTGGTATAAATATATATCTTCTTTTCTTCATATTCTAGGTCCATAATGTCACCATCATCTTTCTTGATATGTGGTGGTCCTTCGGGCTGTCCCATGGTTCTCATGTGATCTAGGGTTAACCTTTGATATTCCCTCTTACTCACCTCATGCTCATCTTCATAGTCAGCCCAGTAGTCTTCAAGATACACACTATGTTTGTACTTCTTGTTAAACATGTTCTCCACCCTGTGGTATGGGTCATAATCCCTAGCCAAAGGAAACACTTGTAAGTTAAGATTCTTCAAATCTCCCTCTGCATCCTTGGCATTATCCAAAGGTACTAGAAACCAGTCACTCTATTGGTGCCTACATAAACATTCAGGTTTCAGGCATTTAAATCTGTAGGCCCCTTTCACAAAAACCAAAAAAAATTCTAAGTCAATTGGCCTTCATTTTCATGCATGTATCCTTGTATATACATTGCTATTTGTATGTACATTTGAAAATGTGCATGTGTAAATGTACATGGGTGGGCCCAACGGAGAAGTCAATCGGCTTCAAAGACAAAGTGCAAAAATTCAGTTGTATGCATATCGGGCTTGTATATGCATTCTGGACATACAAAGGTGGAATATGCATTGAAGATTCCCATAATATTTTGCGGTTGTATCTTCACAGTTGTTGTGTTGTATATTTGATATACAACGGGTGAGATACAATGCGGAAGTCAATAAAGTTTCAAATCGGGCTAAAGTGGTGGTCGGGTCCGTAGTTATGTGCAAAGGATTGCATGTATGTTTGTTTGTATGTTCGAATATACATTCACAACATACAAGGAAAAGATGCAAGGCAGAATGTATATCAAAAAACATACATGCAAGTCAGTGTACAAATGAAACATACAAGGTAGATTGTATGTTAGAAGATACAAAGAAAATATACAAGGCCAACATGTAATGGGGACATACAAAGCAGAATGTACCTCAAAATGTGCAAGGGTGATATACAAGTCATAGGTATAAAGGCTAGATACATGCAAAGCCAGAGCCAAGTGGTGGGGTCCACCAATTGTATGTTCGCACATACAAGTGAAATATACAAGCAGTGATGTACAAGGCGGATACGGCCAGGGAGTTAACTACATTGACGAAATAGGTGAAGTCTGCGCCTTGTATATTGGGATTGTATGTTCCCAATATACATTCACACATACAAGCCGATATACAAAATAAAAGCATACAATCCAGACCTGAAGGGGGAATCAAATGTAGAAAATAAAATTTGGGGTCCACAGGTTGTATATAGCACATTGTATGCGCGATATACAAATGAAATGCGCAAGCAAATAGATGCAAAGCCCGGATGCAAAGAAGAATGTGTTTTGGCGGATTTCAAGTTGAAGTTTGTGGCTTGTATGCATGTGCATTGTATATGCAATATACAATAAAAAGATATAAAGAGAAAGAGATGCAACCCGGACGCGAAAGGAAAGTATGTTGTAGCGGATAAACGACTGGGGTCCATGGGTTGTATATGGCGAATTGTATATGCGATATACAATGCAAGATGCAAAGGGAGAGATACATGCTGGGTTTCAAAGGTAAATTCAATCTAGTTGATAGATCAACTGGAATCCACAGTTGTATATTGCATTTGTATATGCAATATACAAGGAAATATATGCAAGGGGAAGATGCAAGGCCCGAACTTGATTGCAGTTTCAAATTCTTTTATGAAGATTTGGGGTCCACCTTGTATGTAAGTAGTTGTATATGCATGTTCTTTAGCATATACAAGGTAAAAAGGCAAAAAAGGCAAAATAGATGGTAGAAAAGTCAGCGATGAAAATAGGGTACCTACGTGGTGCGATTTCATTGGCCAATGACTAGTCAGCATGAACCGAAGCCATTGATCTTAGCAGGAGGAAGGAAATCGATGGCCAATTTTAAACTTTCAAGTAGTGAGGATTTCCTGTGTCCGTTGCATCTCATTTTAGGTGGGAGAAAACTTGCAATGCACACGAATCGTTACACTTCTAGCTGTGGGTTGGTTGCTATTAATGGCAGATTTGCAAAGAAGTATGGGTCGAGTTGACAGGTCAACCACCTGATTTGGGAAGAAGATCTCCATGTGGCAGTGCAGATCCTAACCCCACCTACTCTTTCCTCTATTTCTACCAGTAGCATTGAATATTTTGAGCGCCAATCTGAAGATGCAATGTTTCTGGTGAAATTTTGAAATGCCATGTAATTATTGCTGAGTACACAGTCTTGCTATAAAATGCAAACTGTGTTACTCATTTCTGGTTGTTGAAGACTTGGGCATTTTTGGGGGAAAAATAACGAAAGGCAGAGCATTTTCTTGGTTGTTTTATCTTTGTTGGAGTTTATGAGTTGCATTTGAGTGCACCTTGCACATATGTTCTATTTCTTGTCATTTTGTATGAAAAATGCATTATTGCATGTGTTTATCTGTCTCTCTCCATGTGTTGTATGCATTCTCTTCTTTTGAATCTAGTTGCTAAGGGTTTCTCAGATTCTAGGGTATAGATTTCTGTATTGCATGCTTAATCTTTAACTTCCATTCAAGGAGTGGATTAAATTGTTTTAGGTTGAGTATGGAGAAGATTGTATGTTAGCTGGGATGTATGTAAGTAGAGATAGTTAAATACTTATCCTTGGGTGGTGTTTGTAAGGCAAATACCAGTCCTAACCCCTTGAAACTTGAATGCCAGTTGCAAGCCATTCTCTTGTATATGTCTAGTTGACTCCTTGCCTTGAGAGGCACCGGTCTGCACTTGTGTAGTAGTTATGATCCAAAAACTCCCTATCTTGCATCCAAAACTTAAAAATAAATAATTTCATAATTCCCACCTGTTAGTTGTAGGAGTAGAAATAGGATCCCTGCATACTCTCATCCTCAACCAGTTAGATATGTCCAAGAAGACTACCAACAGTGAGATTTATCATGCAAATCTTGGTCCATACATGAGAGTATTCTACCTGTTATTGTAAATCTAAATCTTTTTGTCATTGGGTGAGTCAAGGTTAAATTTTTAGCTATAGGGATACCCCCCCTTGGTGCGGCAGAACTAGAAGTGAAGGGGAGGCATCTCACGCAACCTCCCATATATGTTGGCCAAATCTACCTAGGCATAGAAACTGGCAAACCCTCTGCTGATTCAAAAACCAACAGAATTGGCGACTCTGCTGGGGAAGTTGATTTGAAAGATATATTTGTGGCCCATTTGAGTCATCAATAGAATTGGTGAATCTGCAGGGGATCTTGATTTGAAAGTGTTATCTTGCTTCCCTAGTTAGGGGTTTCAGACCTGGAAGTGCTTTGTTGCAGTGAACTTGAAAGTTATATGTGTGGCTTCGTTGTTGGAGAACCCAGAAAGAAAAATGAATTTTCAGCTTCAGCCTGTTTGAATCTCATTCCTCTGCTAAGGAGGTGGCGACTCTATTGAATGAACCTATCAATAGCTGCAACATATCCAGGTATTTTTATAAGTTTTAAATGATTCCCTATTTGGTGAAGTAGCATCAGTTAAAAGGGAAATAGTGGTGATAAGCTTGCATGCTTTGTATTTGCTGAGAATGTATTTTGTGTTTCAAAAGGAGTATGCAATGTTGTTGGACTCATTTAGAGGACTTTAGGCAAGCTATAACAACAATTTTTATTTTAAAGGCCTAAGGTCATTGTTGTAAAAGGAAATCTGAGTTGAGAAGAGGGTTGCAAAAAACACATAAAAATGTATTATCAGCCCATGCACCCTTGTGAGGTGTCAAATGCAATAGTGTATAATAGTCAATCCCAACCATGTAATAAAAGGAATTTCAGCATTGATAGATATAAGCCCATCAATTTCAGTGGCATTTGTGGTTACCCAAATGCTTTTCCATCTAAAATTAGAAAGTATCTTCCTAAATTCAATGGTACAAAGGATGAATCAGCTGAGAGACACTTGCAGCAGTTTATAAATGTGATAGATGATTTTGAGATTGACCATGAAGATGTAGTCATGAGACTATTTGTTCAATCTCTAGTTGAAGATGCAAGGGACTGGTTCTCCTACCTTTTGGCATGCTCTATTAGCTCTTGGCAAGAATTTAAATCTACATTTCTAGAACAATATGGTGAAAGAATATCTGAATATGCAGTTATTAGTGATTTTATGTATATCCATATTAAAGAAGATGAGTTGATTCCATCCTTTGACCTCAGATTTATGAAGACATTGAAAAAAATTCCAAAATGTATGAGACCTAGTGATGCATTGTGCCTAGTGGTCTATTTGGGAGCATTTTGATAAGAAAATGAGCTATAGATTGAGAGATAAGGAGTCCACCACATTGCATCAAGCACATCAGTTTGCAATAGACATTGAAAACAACTGGGGACATGGGATTCAAAAGGGCTATTTCTCTACAAATTTTTGATGTCCTGTTGTCCCCAATGTTGATGAAAGATATAATTTATGTGTTGAAAATAAATGTCAAAGCACTCACACCCCTGCTATCCCTATTTGTGCATCATTCCAAGATCATGATGACTCTGCCATAGAGGAGGATGCCTAGATTTGCCAAACAATTAAAGTTGATTGTGATGATTTTTCAAGTAATATTTACATGCTAGTCCTCAACAAAGAGAATTCATGTTTAAATGATCCAGTTGTGCATGGTTGTGATCATATGGATCATGAGTCAATATCAGTTTCATCAAGAAGTATTAGAGTGCTGGAAAGTGATATGGATAGTTCAGCTTCAGATTGCATTGAAGTAGCAGAAATCTTGTATGTGGGGCAATCAGATGATAAAGATGATATCCATGATCAGTTCATGGATCAGGTTTGTTCTTCTTATGACTCTAGATTTGATAATACTAAAGAAGAATTGGATTGTCATAAAGAAGAAGAAGAGACCTTTGCAATGAGTATGAATCCCCTTTATGATGAGCCTTTAGATGCATTGAACATTGTGAATCATAACCTTCATTGGTGTAGAATTAACCCTCTTTTTGAAGATGATGATGAATATGAGGAGACAGCTAACCTGGGTGTTGCATCAGTTTGTGAAGAAGGGACATATGAACCAAAGGCAAAGATCTTCAGCTCTTGTGGAGATAATGTAGAAATTCAAACTATGGATGATATTGATAGTCTCATGTATTTTAAATGTTTTCAGTTTCTGGATCAGTTGGATGAGTGCCTGGTAATGTGCAACAGCCAGGTAGATAATGAGGAATGCAACATGCAATATGATGATATACTATTTGTGGAATATAACATACATATGTTGCCTAATGCTAAAAGATATTCTAGTATGTATGGTTGTGTCTGATTTTGAAATGCAGAGTGACAGAGGCAATATTGACAGTGACAAGCTTTCAAAAATGGTGAAGTATATAATTGAGTAGATGAGCATGTGGGTGGTTTTTGTTAGTGTTTTCAGTTGTGGTTGGGGTTATTCAGATCAGAATCAAGCATTTGATAGGAAAAGGTTATGGTTTTTCATTTTTGGTTGCCCAGGGTTGCCAAAATAATCTTCAAAATGTATTTGTGATGCAGGTTGATGCAATGTTTAACTCTATTGCCCAATGGATAAGGGGCTCGTTTGCATCCCAGAGATCTTTGGTTCTCACCATGCCTGCAAGAGGCATATGTCCCCTGATAGAGCCAGTGTTGGTTCTTGCATAAACATTTAGGTTTTAGGCATTTAAATCTGCAGGCCCCTTTCACAAAAACCAAAAAAATTGCTAAGTCAATCGGCCTCCATTTTCATGCATGTATCCTTGTATATACATTGTTGTTTGTATGTACATTTGAAAATGTGCAGGTGCAAATGTACATGGGTGGGCTCAAAAGAGAAGTCAATCAGCTTCAAAAAAAAGTGCAAAAATTTAGTTGTATGCATCTTTGTATGCATATCGGGCTTGTATATGCATTCTGGACATACAAAGGTGAAATATGCATTGAATATTCCTGAAATATTCTGTAGTTGTATCTTCGCAGTTGCATGTATATTGTGTTGTATATTTGATATACATGGGTGAGATACAATGAGAACGTCAATAAAGTTTCAAATCAGGCTAAAGTGGTGGTCAGGTCTGCAATTATGTGCAAAGGATTACATGCATGTTTGTTTGTATGTTTGAATATACATTCACAACATACAAGGAATAGATGCAAGGCAGAATGTATATCAACAAACATACATGCAAGTTAGTGTACAAATGAAACATGCAAGGCAGATTGTATGTTAGAAGATACAAAGAAAATATACAAGGCCAACATGCAATGGAGACATACAAAGCAGAATGTACCTTGAAATGTGCAAGGGTGATATACAAGTCGCAGGTACAAAGGATAGATACATGCAAAGCTGGAGCCAAGCGGTGGGGTCCACCAATTGTATATTCACACATACAAGTGAAATATACAAGCAGTGATGTACAAGGCGGATGCGTCCAGGGAGTTAACTGCATTGACTAAACAGGTGAAGTCTACGCCTTGTATATTGGGATTGTATGTTCCCAATATACATTCACACATACAAGTTGATATACAAAAGAAAAGCATACAATCCGAATCCGAAGGGGGAATCAAATGCAGCAAATAAAATTTGGGGTCCGCAGGTTGTATATAGCGCATTGTATGCACTATATACAAATGAAATGTGCAAGCAAATAGATGCAAAGCCTAGACACGAAGAAGAATGTGTTTTTGGCGGATTTCAAGTTGAAGTTCGCGGCTTGTATGCATGTGCATTGTATATGCAATATACAACAAAAAGATACAAAGAGAAAGAGATGCAACCCGAACGCGAAAGGAAAGTATGTTGTAGCAGATAAATGACTAGGGTCTGCGGGTTGTATATGGTGCATTGTATATGCGATATACAATGTGAGATGCAAAGGGAGAGATACATGCTGAATTTCAAAGGTAATTTCAATCTGATTGATAGATCAACTAGAATCCACGGTTGTATATTGCATTTGTATATGCAATATACAAAGAAATATATGCAAGGGGAAGATGCAAGGCCCAGACCCGATTGCAGTTTCAAATTCTTTTATGAATATTTGGGGTCCATCTTGTATGTAAGTAGTTGTATATGCATGTTCTTTTGCATTTACAAGGTGAAAAGGCAAAAAAGGTGAAAAAGGAAAAATTGATGGCAGAAAAGTCAGCGATGAAAATAGTGTGCCTACATGGCACGATTTCATTGGCCGATGACTAGTCAACATGAACCAAAGCCATTGATCTTAGCAGGAGGAAGGAAATCAATGGTCGATTTTAAACTTTCAAGCAGTGAGAATTTCCTGTGTCCATTGCATCTCATTTCAGGTGGGAGAAAACTTGCAATGCACACAAACTGTTACACTTCCAACTGCGGGTTGGTTGCTATTAATGGTAGATTTACAAAGAAGTATGGGTCAAGTTGATAGGTCAACCACCCAATTTAGGAAGAAGATCTCCATGTGGCGGTGCAGATCCTAATCCCACCTGCTCTTTCCTCTGCTTCTATCGGCAGCATTGAATATTTTGAGTGTCAATCTGAAGATGCAATGTTTCTGGTGAAATTTTGAAATGCCATGTAATTATTGCTGAGTACATAGTCTTGCTATAAAATGCAAACTGTGTTACTCATTTCTGGTTGTTAAAGACTTGGGCATTTTTGGGGGAAAAATAACGAAAGACAAAGCATTTTCCTGGCTGTTTTACCTTTGTTGGAGTTTATGAGTTGCATTTGAGTGCACCTTGCACATATGTTCAGTTTCTTGTCATTTTATATGAAAAAAACATTATTGCATGTGTTTATTTGTCTGTCTCCATGTGTTGTATGCATTCTCTTCTTTTGAATCTAGTTGCTAAGGGTTTCTCAGATTCTAGGGTATAGATTTCTATATCACATGCTTAATCTTTAACTTCCATTCAAGGAGTGGATTAAATTGTTTTAGATTGAGTATGAAGAAGATTTTATGTCAGCTGGGATGTATGTAAGTAGAGATAGTTAAATACGTATCCTTGGGTCATGTTTGTAAGGCAAATACTAGTCCTAACCCCTTGAAACTTGAATGCTAGTTGCAAGCCATTCTCTTGTATACTGCTAGTTGACTCCCTGCCCTGAGATAGGCACTGGTCTGCACTTGTGTAGTAGTTATGATCCAAAAACTCCATGTCTTGCATCTAAAACTTAAAAATAAATCATTTCATAATTCCCATCTGTTAGTTGTAGGAGTAGAAATAGGATCCCTGCATACTCTCATCCTCAACCAGTTAGATATGTCCAAGAAGACTACCAACCTTGAGATTTATCATGCAAATCTTGGTCCATACATGAGAGTATTCTTCCTGTTATTGTAAAGCTAAATATTTTTGTCATTGGGCGAGTCAAGGTTAGATCTTTAGCTATAGGGATACCCCCCTTGGTGTAGCAGAAACAGAAGTGAAGGGGAGGCAGCTCATGCAACCTCCCATATCTATTGTCCGAATCTGCTTGGGCATAGGAACTGGCAAACCCTCTATCGATTCGGAAACCAACACACTCTATATGGGAAACTACTTGTAAGGTTTTCCTTATTCTTAGACAACTCAAATATAGGCAATTGTTGTCTGACCATCTCCATCAAGACTATCTTATCTTATGGGTATCTTGGGACCATGAAGGGATGGCCACTGAATCCCTCCATCTAGATATATGAATATGTCTTGGATTGAATAAACCAAGAACCATATGGATCAATCAGTTTCATGGATCCAACTGAAAATCTTTTGTTCTTATCTCCCTCCAGGAGTCTGACAATGTGCATCATGAAGCAATCATTCACACTTATTTAATGTTGCACAGATTGTGTTCTCTCCAACTAGGAATAATACTCCCAAGGAGTCTTCTCTTGGGGCAATCTACCCATCTTGCCTATTGTCTACAAACCATTGAATGTTCCTTTCACTACACATGCATACACCAAATATGAATTCATTTTGAATACCCTATTCTTTACTTTCTTCCACTTGATTATCTGATCATACATGGCATCACTTATGATCTTGGCCCATTGGACCTTTGCATTTTCATTTTCAATAACCATTCTGATTAAGCCAAACATCCACGACTCAAAAATCCTGCATTTTTCCATCCCGTTCATCCTACTAAGTAAGAACATCATGTATTAGACTTCTGGGCTGAAATCAAACTTATACAAATGTTGAGGCATTTTTGCAACTGCTTTGTATGCGCTTGCAGATTTCTCCACCCTTGAAAGATGACCTTTTTGCAGTCCTTTTGGTTTGTATCAAATTCCTTGGCCAGTGCCCCTAGGTTTGGTATGTACATCCCTCTGGATACAGTCAAATTGAATGCCTTGGCTATGCCATCCACAAAAAAATTTATGTACACCCTTCCCTATTTCTCCACTCTTCTGGTTACAACATTATAGTTTGGAATACATGCAATCAATAGCTCGAGGGGCTTAGCAGTATATGGGAATCTTGCTACATAGTACATCCTAGATGTCACTATGTTCTTGAGTATGGGATGGTCCTCTTGGGCATTGATCCTTGCCCTGAATGCCTCTATGTCTGTGGCACCGTAGTGTGTGTCTTCTGTGAAACCTTGTTTATTGTAGATGCTGTTTGATTTTAAAAACATGTCATGTTTAAACTCTACATCACATCTGTCCATCCTAGGATGAGACATTTTGTCCTGCAAATCAAATGTACCAGTCTCAAATGATAATATATATCTATATGGGGTTAGCATAAATCAATTCTCCATACTTCAAAAGAGGTAAAAATGTTTTAATCTTATGAATTTAACCTGACATTACATAAGCGCTATAAAATCTATCATTTACCCTTTCTCTAGCTAATCATGATAAAATTTTATGAAATAACTAGAGGAATAAATCTTTATACGTACCTGTGAATGCTTCTTTAACCTTTAATGGATATGATGGTGATTGGATTGATGCATTGGTCAAGGTGTTCCTCTATAATTTCACTCTCTTATAGCTCTGGTTCGTAATAAGCTCTTTGCAGTAAGATTAAGGGTTCTTGATTGCAATTATGTCGATTATGACGATAGAATTCACTTTTAACCTAGTCAAGTTGTGATTTAGGGCTTATTAATGGATTAGAGGAGATTTGACAACCTCATTTGATGAGATCACAAGAGATTTCTACAAGTGTCCTTTGGCATGAGTTCAAATTTAAATGCCAATGGCTTTTACATAGCAATAAATGCAAAAAGCGCGGGGAATATGGGGATGGATATCCAACAAGGAATATCCATGTAGATATCTAGATGTGAATATCTGGATGATGTCAGCAGATGTCAGGTCAACCTTCATTGACTAAAGATTCATCCTCAGGTCACAAATTCACTTCCAAAAGGTCAGGGTGTCTATGCGAACACGTGGCATCATGTTATTAGTTCAATCCAAAACTTGGATATTAAGTTAAGGTCCTGACATTATCGGTGCATAATATCCATCTGGTCAAAATGTTTGGATGATGTCAATAGGAATAAAGTCCTTCATTAATATGTAATAAGATGACATCATCAAGATAATGACATTAAAATAAGGTCCTGACAATAAGAGTGCAAAATATCCCTATGTCTTTTACCTTGATGACGTAAGTAGGCTTAGCGTTCTTTGTAAAGCTAGGATGACATGACGTCATCTGGATCTGGATGTTAAAATAAGGTTTGGACATTAAGAAAATCAATATCATTGCTTCCTAATATCCATGTGACATCAGTGTATTTGGGGCTCTTTGTAAGATTGGGATGACATGACATCATTGGGACATGGATATTTTTGGTCATGATATTAAGTTAAGATTGGGATGTTAATCTAATATCCATGCACATGACATTTAACCCACTAAGTGTTGAGTGTTAGGAACACTAAGATGGGGGTGAATCAGTGTTCTAAAAATCTTTTGATGTACTTTAACTTTCAACCATTTTCCAAAATTAATTAAACAAAGGCACAACATGTAATTGAACAACAATCATAAAGCATGACACATGGACACCAAGGTTTTTACGTGGAAAACCAAAAGTGCAAAAAAACCACAGAGAGGATTAGCTATCAAATATATATTGCAATCTTTACAAATAATGATGTTCATGCTTGGTCACTCCACGAGTCTAAAACATGTTGGCTCACTGCCATGAAGAACAACTAGGTCTAGCAGGCTCACTCCCTCAACCCTAAACCTAGCAAGATTACAATAAGGGTTGTTAAACCCTAATAGCAGCTCATTGCCTTGAAGAAGAAATCTCACTACCAAGTATAAAGCAAATTGCACATAAAAACTGAATACTACATAAGCATCTCTCACTATGCCAGGGTGCAGTTATTTAGCAATCAAATTCTGAATCTCAAGTCTTCATTGCTGCTGATCTTCTAACTCTACTCTACTATTTGTATATTTGCATCTAGCCACACATATCCACACACCTTACAAATAAAAACTCATTGCCTTTATATATTTGCATCATGATTTGATCCACAATCAGGTCAGCATCCAAGAAATGAAACGTGTACATAGAAAGATGTAGCTTGTCAACTAAACCCAATGCACTATATGTTGTGCGGACCTAAATCTTTGGTCAAACATGTTCATATAGGTTGGCTATAATCACTCAATCACTTATATAGATCCTTTAAATACTATCTCTTCTCTGCATAATGATTTATCATACTAGTCAGCCTGTTCCTCAAGAGCATGCTTAACACATTCATCTGCTAACTTACAACTTTTACTGTGAATCACCAAACACCTCAAAAACCATATCAAGGACTCTTTACACCTTTCCAAACTTACCTTCAGAACTGCAAGGCATGGTATCATCTTGTGGAGAAATGCAGACCATCAGAACTTAGACTCTATGTTGGTCAACCTCTGTCAAACACTATACCGATACTCAGCAGCTTGTAACTATCCTTTCGGTCAACTTCAGATCTCCCAACTCTGGAATTTGACACTTCATATAAGTGCTTACAATACCCCAAAATTGCATAACAAAATACTTATCTACAGAGGAATGCAGACCACTACACTCTACCATGTTCACTGTTCCTACTATACCTCTATTCACCTGGACTTAGATATTTCTTCTAAGTGACTTCCAAAGCAAGTCAAGACTTAATCTCTAGAGTATGAAACCATTAAACAATTACTAACATCATACTTGAACCGCATTACTAGATCATCATTTGTGGAAGCATACTGACTCACTTACTGTGGTATATTATGTACATACTCATACTTAGCCTCTTCTGCTAACTGGACCTAAAATCTGATGTGATCTTCTGGAGTTGTGTCTCCCTGTCATGCTAATGAGATCTTTGAGCCTTGTTGCCATCAATGACAACATACAAGTCCATACCAGAGCAATGTCTCTTACCAATAATCTCCCCCTTTGGCATTGATGGCAACACTTAATGAAAAATGCTTGACTGCTCCCCCTTACTATGTACATTTCATTCTCCTACTCCCCCTAAGATGTTTATCCATTTTTCATTGATCTTCTTCTCTCCCCTTTTGACATCAATGGCAAAGGGTGTGATTCAAAACCAAGAATTTGTCAAAATTTCAAAAATTTATGTACTCTGCCACATATTTACAAGTACAATCTTCAACCTAATTTTACATTTGTCGGAGGATGTCATTGAAAATGTTCTTTACTTGAGCCCATTCACCATCCCAACTTTTCTTGGCACTATCTAAAATTTGAATATGACCACTAATTAGAAAAATTATAGCTTCTGTCTTTTGTAAATCTTATGGTGAGGCAGTATGTCCAGCAAGCTATGCTTCAGCCACAAGCTTAGTCATTGAATCTAGTTTGGGATTGATCAGTCTTCTCAATTGTCCCATTCTACTTTTTATTTGATACTTTTGATTTGTTAAATTATTCAATTCATTGTGGATGTTAATGAATTGAGCTTCCTTGTTGCTAGTTGATTCATGTACTGGATCAAAATTCTTAGAAATATCCATCAGTTTTTTTTCCAATTCCTTGATCTTTTCTTTTGTCTTCTTTGTAGCTTCCAGCCATGATAGATAGAATTTATATACATCACCAGCTTCTACAATAGCACTCTGAATATTCTATATTCCATTTTCTAGTTTAGCCTTATCATGGGCCATCAACTTTGTCAACTCATCAAGCCTTTTCTCATTAAACTCTTGTCTAACTTTTGTTTTAGCAGATTTTCCAAGGGATTCAATATGTGTACTTACAGAATGAATTAGTCCCTTGAGTTGGCAAGTGGCAGATAGAGAGGTATCCTTCTAGTAACTTGGCACCAGTTTTTCCAAAATGTTGGATGCATCATTTATGAGTTCACTATCCTCAATGTGAGACTTCAACATTTCCTCTTTAGCCTTTTCCTGAACAATTGTAACCCATTTAAGCTTCTGTGCTGGTGACATTATGTCTTGGTTTATTGGACCATGTAGAAAATTTGGCTCATCCAAATCTTGTTTTCTTTTGTCCAACAATTCTTTTGTAGACTTTGCAGTGTCTCTTGTTGTGATAGAGACTTCTTCTTTGTGGCTTTGCTCTGAATCATCTCGATCCATATTAGTATCCTTTTCTTGTTTTGTTAGACAAATTTTCACGACCTGTTCTTCCTCAATCTTCTCCCTATCAGTGTTATCCTCAACATGATGTACTGGAGAGGGTCTTGTTTTAGAATTGTCAGCAAGTACTTCTTCCTTCTCAGTCACTTTGTCATCTTTATCTGATTCTTGCTCTAGGTTTACCTCCAGAACAAGTGTACCATTTCCACCATCTATTGCTACATTGTCGTGAGTGGTAGGAATATTGTATTTCTTCAATATTTCTAAAGTGATTTCTTCTATCTCCTTGACCACTTTATCAATTTCTCCCAGCATCAACGAGTTCATCCTTGTTTTGGTTTTGAATTTCTCTTTGGTTTTCTTAGAGATCAAATTTTCTTCTTTCAGAGTAATCTCAAGACACAATCTTGTCAGAGCATGTTGTATTAGCTCAATATCCTTTGCCTCAGCTATCTCTTTTCTGATGATAAAAATATTGGCTAAACTTTCAGGGAGATTAGATATGATCTCAATGAGAGCCCTGTTGAAAATGTTTAGATATTTCATAGTGGCTTCTTCAAAACTTCTTTTAGCAACATCACTATATCCATCATAGTACTTAATCATGGGTTTTAAATTCCCATCCATGGTGGTAGCTTTTATTACATCTGCAAGTGGAGGAGGCTTTTCCTTTTTCTGTCTTTTGCTAGATTTATCCTTTTTGGAGGGCTTTTCTTTACTGCTTCTGGAGGCTTTGATAGCCTCAGCTTTCATCTTCTTGACCTCTTCATCTGACTCTATTTCTTGATCATCCTTTTCACCTACACTAACATATAGTCTTCTTCCCTTCATCTTTTTCCTCTTCATATATTTGATAGGGAATTCTTTTGATGTTTTCTCCAGGTTTATTGAAGTTGTGGTGCCAAAGAAGGTGGTAGAGTTCTTGGTAGTCCTCTAAACATTTTCTGGTTTGTCCTTCTTTGACTGAGATTCCTCCAAAATCTGTACTGGATCATCCTTTTTCTTCTCTTCTGTTGCTTTCTCTACTTTTTCCCTTACCTCTTTCAATTATTCTTTGGTGATGCCATATCTTGCAGTGGTCTCTTCCACCTCTTTTCTAACTTTTCTAGTTGATTCAGGTTTTCTGAATTCAACATGAAGTTTCATGGATAGCTCTTCATAAGTTCCAAATCTTTCTTCCCTGTTGTCCTTGGGTTTTCTTAGCATGTGTTGACCGTAGCTCTCTAATATTTTCCCATCTACTTCATAGCCCATCGGCATTACCCAGACAGTCCTAGGCTTAATAGCTTCCATTAGGCATTGATCTTTTGTAACCATGAAACAGATGGTATCCTTGTACTTCTCAAGAGTTTTCCTAGAAATTCTTTCTCTTGACTGCATCATGCTTTGGAGATTCTTGAAGTACCCCCATCGGGTTGTATTTTGCTCATTAACACTTCCAATGCTATTTAGATGGTTTCTAATTTGAACAGCACTAGCTTACTACTTAGCTAGATCAAATTCTTCATGTTTGGTAGCTCATTCATGAAACAAAAGAATAAACAGATGACCAACGTACCATATTTGAAGGGGTAATTCTTTCTCTCCTTTGTCTTTCTTAAATTTTTCATTAATTGATTTAGTAGAAGTTCACATAAGTCATAATATACATTCTCCTTTAGCATTTCATAGGTGGTATAGATTGTTGTCCCTGAAACAAGAGTTCTCCCAGTTGGAGAAATAGATCTTATAACCCAAAACCATTGAGGTAAATCTCACATCATGATCTATGATATCATTGATGGTTACTGCTCTCTTATAAAACTTTGCTCCAGTGGCTTTTGTAATAGTTTGATTCTTCACAGCCTTCAACAAGGGCACACCTTTGATGGAACTTAATCCTGTCACTTCTCTAATTGCTTCCTTAGTGATTTTGAAGGGCTACCCTAACCACATGAATTCATCGTGAATTTGGCTCAAAACATATCTTACCCATTCATCCTCTGCAAATGTAGGGAAATCCACATATTGAATAAATTTATTTTCCTTTCAGTTTTTGTATTCTTCCTTGAAGTCAAACTGGTCATGAATTAGATGTTTGAGATATAAATCTGATAAGCAAATGTCACTGTGTTCTTCTAGGGCAACATGAATATATGCCCTAACATCCTCAACATACAGAACTTTATAAGGTATACCCCAGAATGCACCCATCAGATCAACTTCAGTTGCTTTGTGGGGATGCTTCTTGAATTTGGATCAAGGATGCTCAGTAATTTCTATAACTTGTGGAGTCACCATAGTAAAGATTCAATAGACTCACAATGAGGGTTTCTATGGTAAATACCTTGATACACTAAATTTGGGTTTTCCTTGCCTGAATCATTCAGAGTTCTTTGAATCTCTATTGCACCTTGAAATCTTGCTTTAATCTCTCTTTGACATTTGGAAACTCGAATGCAAAGTGAATCAAAAGGAAAATGACTTTATTTTTATCATCTACATTTGACCTAATCATTATTAAATGCTCACTCCCAAAAAGCTATCAAAGCCCTTCACTATAGAACACAGTCGATTAGGATTGCTCTGCAATATGTTGCATTGACCTTTTTTCTTCTAATTTTTCTTCTAAGAGTTGTGTCACATCAGATTTCATCATACACCTTCGTGCCGGATTTTGGTACCCACTTTCTGGCTGGGGAATTTAGATTTTCAACACTACTCCCCCTAAGCCAGAGCTTCCAATTTACCTCCTGTAGGAAGTATCTGCATTAGATTTTGTGTGAATCTATCCTCTTCTTTAATTACTTCTTTCTTGATCTATACCTTGTCCATTTCCTTTTTGGTTTCAACCGGACCAACTTTCTCTTTTCCCTTATTATTTATCTACTCTATTTTCCTTTCTTCAAAATAGTAATTTCTCTTCACATTCCTACTTCTGCAAAATCTTGCAATATGTCCAGATTTGTTGTAGTTGAAGCACACCTCATTCTTTTGACCTTGATTCCTTTTATTGATTGGACTTGCTCTGCATTGATTAGCCATATGTCCAAATCTATTGCATGTAAAACACTTTCCATTGAATGATTGACTGTTCCTTATATTTTGAAAAACATCTCTTAGCAAACTTCTACATTCATTTGATCTGTGTCCCATTTTATGGCATGCATTGCACCTGATAGAATCCTGACTCACTTTAGTTCTGTACACAACTTCTCTATGACAAATTTTATTGCAAGTGAAGCATTTACTTGGAAGAATCCATTGTTGAAATTTTTCTTGATCTGATTTCTACATTCATTTGCTCTATGACCAATTTTCTTGCAATTGAAACATTGACCAGAGAATGATGGAACCTTTTGACTTATTTTTCTACTACACTAAGTAGCCTTATGACCAAACTTATTACATGAATTACAGTAACTATTGAAATATGGGTACCTTTGAGCATTTGGTTGTTTGACTAGAGGTCTTCTAGGTCTTCCTCTCTAACTTCTGAACTAGTTTCCTTTGTTTTGCTTTAATTCAGTGTTTGCTTGACCAGATTTTGAACTTTCCAATTTCTCAAATCCCAATCCTTGCTTATCATCGGTACTTTTCTAGCTAGCAATCATTTCATCAAACTTTGTAGTACTTATCTTAAATTTTTCTTCAAAGCTTATGGCCTTTTCTAGATCCATTTTTAAACTTACAATTTCTTTTTCAAGTTTTGAACAATCTTCTGATCTGTTCTTCACAATTAGATTCAAATTATCTTATGTTCTTGTTCTTTCTATAACTTTTGCTTCCAATTCATTGCTAATATCAATTGATCATTAACTTCTTTGTATTTGTCTTTAAATTTCTTGACTTTCTCTTTTAGCTTTGAGATGCATTCATCAGCTTGTTGCAAATTTTCTTTTAGATCCCTGACTTCTACTTCAAAATTCTCAAGATCCATAAGAGCTACTTCTAGTTTCTTGTTGCTTTCATAATTTCCAAATCTTCTTGTTGCCATGATTACACTATCCTAGATCTTCCTCAAGCTGTTAGACTTTTTCCAAGGAACTTGGCTCTAATACCAATTGTTGAGTGTCAAGAAAGCTGAGATGGGGTGAATCAGTGTTTTAAATTTTTTTTGATGTACTTTAACTTTCAACCATTTTCTAAAATTAATTAAACAAAGGCACAACATGTATATGAACAACAACCATAAAAGCATGACACATGGACACCAAGGTTTTTACGTGGAAATCCAAAAGTAGGAAAAACCACAAAGAGGATTAGCTCTCAAATATATATTGCAATCTTTACAAATAATGATGTTTAGGCTTGGTCACTCCACAGACCTGAAACATGCTGGCTCATTGCCATGAAGAAAAACTAGGTTTGGCAGGCTCACTGCCTCAACCCTAAACCTAGCAAGATTACAATGAGGGTTGTTAAACCCTAATAGCAGCTCACTGTCAGGCTCACTGCCTTGAAGAAGAAGGCTCACTACTAAATACAAGGCAAATTGCACACAAAAATTGAATACTGCATAAGAATCTCTCACTATGCTAGGGTGCAGTCATTTATCCCAAGTCTTCATTACTACTGATCTTCTAACTCTTCTCTACTATTTGCATATTCTCATCTAGCCACACATATCCACACACCTTACAACTAAAAACTCATCGCCTTTATATATTCTCATCATGATTTGATCCACAATCAGGTCGGCATCCAAGAAATGAAACGTGTACATAGAAAGATGTAGCTTGTTAGCTAAATCCAATGCACTATATGTTGTGTGGACCTGAATCTTTGGTAAAACATGTTCATATAGGTTTTCTCTAATCACTCAATCACTTAGATAGATCCTTCAAACACTATCTCTTCTCTGCACAATGATTTATCATACTTGTTATCACTAGGAATTACACCCATATGCAAGGCTAGTTAAAGCACTGCAATTTCGTGTAACATGGGACTAATCTAAGGTTGTGGTTGCCCTATGACGAGATTATAGCTCCAAATTATGGGTTGGTTCCCTTCAAATGTTCTATTGAGATGTATGTTTTTACGTTTTGGGAAAGGGAAAGAAAGAAACTCAATGAATGCTAAAGGTAAAATGGTGATGCACCTGATATGGATAAAAATAATGCAATCTGATCCATGATGTTTACCTAGGAATTTGACTTTTACACAATCCAAACTTGGCATAAATACCACAAAAGTGATTCTAAGGAAGGTTTGAAAATAGGTTTTTATGAAGGAAATGGTTTTTCACAGCATAAAAAACTATTTCTAGTTAACACAACCTATGACCTATGATAATATATGTTTTAATGCTGCAAACATTTGAAGGTTTAAAAATAAAACATAGCAAAATTTCATCAAATCACTTCAACATTCAGCACAAAAAGGAAAGGTAATTCAACTAATCTGAAATAAACAAATAAGACAAAAGATAACTTGTAACTTGTTGATCTCTTAATAAAACTATAAAAGTGAGCTACAAGAATTCTCCAATATGCCTGAATCAGAATGAGAATCAAGAACTAGCAAAAACAAACTTTTGCTTTATAATATATAGGTCTACTCTCTCTAATAGGCATGCAAAAAATATGGACTTGCAAATAACTACCTCTAAAAACACTCATTCTAGAGCAACCCCAAAAATCCTCAAAATTAGGGCCTAAAACTGCCACAAATTGAGCAAAAATAGCTTCAATTTGGGCCTTTCCATATGTTAGACCAAAAAAATTGACTAGGGACCCTAAAAATACTCCTAAAAGTCATAGAAAATTACTCTTATATTGGTTTCAATTTGTTCTATTTTTTGATTTTACAATTTGTGAAAAATAATAAAGTAATTGATAGAATATTACTTTATTATTTATTTACAATTAATTCATATGTAAAATTGTGCATGACTAGGAGAAAAATATGACTCCTTATCACTCCAATTACATTTGTCTATATTGCAAGATATGAGCAAAAAAAATAGGACTTAGGGATAAATACAAAACTCCTTATCACTCAATGATCAATGAGAAAATATTATCTCCCTCTACAAGGAAATAAAAAAAATCTAAGTCACTCCACATGACATTCCATGCACAAAACAACTATGCATAAACATCCTTATGACTCCCCTTTGTTGCCTTAGTGCACATACATTACATTTTCTAAATCTCCTCATACCCCATATGCATTTCTTAGATCAAGGAAGAAAAAACAACTCCATTATGTATAAAACCCCATGCATAAAAAATGCTCCATTATATATGCACCATCATATACTACCACCATGCAACCTCCTATTACAATTTCCTTTATGCAATAATCAAATCAATACAAGACAATACCTTATACAACCCATTCAAGTCATACCTCCACCATGCATGAATGCTTACTGTTAGGGGAAATTTGATTCAACAATGAATATGCAATGATAAACAATAGCAAATATCCAAAACTCAATAGAATAGTGAACTAAGAAGATTAAGTGAAATAAGCAATGAATCAACAAAGAAAACCTTCCTTAGATTGAAAATTCCATTGTTGCCTATCAAAATCATCCTTGTGTGTATGAAAAGTGCCCTTAGTGAGTGTACTTCTTTGCTTTGTCAAGAATGTTGATTGAGAATGGCTATGGTAATGTCACAATGAAGATCATAAGCTAGTTTTCGAATAGTTTCTACTAAGAACTCGTACCGTGACTCATTCTCTGGTATCTCAAGAAGAGAGGCAATGGTCGCCATGGCATCTGTTGCCTTGTTCTCAATCTGAGCTATCTGCTCAAAAGAGATGATCACAAAGTATTCACTAAAGTCATTGACCATCTACTTGTAAGGGACAAGCTTTTCATCTTTAGTTTGGTAATCATCGTTGACCTGATTGATTATTAGTTGAGAATCACCATAGACATGTAGCTCTTTGATTTTCCACTCTATTGCCATCTTGATACCAATGACTAAGGCTTCATATTCAGCTATATTGTTGGTGCATGGGAATAGCAAATGGTAAGACTTTGAAATGGTGTCGTCATGAGGAGTTACAAACAAGATTCCTCCCCCTGATCCATGGTTTGTGTAGGACCCATCAAAGTAGAGCTTCCAAGAATGTGTTGAGATGTTGAATAAGGATTCATCTAGAAAGTCAAATTGCATTGGTGTGGTGTCCTGTAGTGGTGCATCTACTAACTGATCAGCAATGACTTGCCCTTTGATAGCTTTTCTGTCTACATACTCAATGTCGTATTCGCTTAGGAGCATTACCTATTTAGCTAGGCGACCTATGAGAGCTGCTTTGCTTAGTAGGTATTTCAGTGGATCTATTTTTACAATAAGTTTTACTAGATGTGCAAGCATATAATGCCAAAATTTTTGGGAAGCAAAAACTACCACAAGACATGATCTTTCTATCCGTGAGTATTGCAACTCATAGCCCACTAATGTTCGACTGATGTAGTAGACGACTCTTTCTTTATTCTCATAATCTTATTATGCTAGAAGAGCCCCAAGAGCTGTAGGTGTAGTAGATATGTAGAGTATCAATGGTTTCCCTTGGATAGGAGGCATGAGAATAGGTGGATTCGTAAGGTACTCTTTTAGTTTGTTGAATGCCTCTTCACATCTCTCATCCCATCTGAATGGAATGTTCTTGTCCAGGAGATGACTGAATGGTTGACACTTGTCTGCCACCTATGATATAAATCTACGGATTGCTTGTAGCTTGCCTTGTAGCAATCTTAGTTGTGTAAGAGTCTTGGGTGGTGGCATGTCCATGATAGCCTTGACTTTTGCAGGGTCCACCTCTATTCCATTTTCTAACACAACAAACCCTAGAAGCTTGCCCGAGGTGACTCCGAACACACATTTCTTTGGGTTCAACCTGACCTTGAATTGTTCTCATCTCTGAAAGACTTTCTCTAACACATCCAGAGGTGATTCCTTTATGAGTGACTTTGCTAGGATATCATCTACATAATCTTCCATTGTTACGTGCATCATGTCATGAAATATAGTGGTCATAGCACATTGATATGTGGCTCCTGTGTTCTTTAGCCCACATGGCATGACATTCCAATGGAAAGTGCCCCATGGACAAGTAAAAGCTATCTTGTGTTGGTCTTCTGGTGATATCCTAATCAGATTATATCCTGAGAATCCATCCATGAGAGATAGCATGGTATGTCCTGCTATCAAGTTGACTATGATATCTATGTTTGGCAATGAAAAATCATCCTTGCAGCAAGCTTTGTTTAGATCCCTAAAGTCATTGCATAGTCTGACTTGGCCATCTGGTTTGGACACTGGTACAATGTTGGATATCCACTCTGGGTAGTCTATTGCTCTGATAAATCCCACATCCAACAACTTCTTTAGTTCTTCTTTGACCAACAGTGCTATGTGTGGATGCATCTTTCTAAGCTTTTGTTTGACTAGTTTAACCTCTGGATCTAATGGAAGATTAAGTAGGATCAAGTTTGGGTTTAGACCTGGCATGTCCACATATGACCAAGCGAAGTTGCCTCTCTTTTTCTTGAAGAATGGTATAAACTTGGTCTTTTCTGGTGGAGTAAGCGATTTAGCAAAGTGAATGATCTTAGGTTGTTCCTCTGTTCCAATGTTAACCAGCTCTGTGGGTTCCACAACAATCTGAGACTTCTCCTAGTGCATGTCATTGGGGAGAGTGTCAAGTTTTCCATCATTAGGTGCCACAGTTGCATTTTCACCTTTGGATGTGTCCTTTCTTTTTACTGTTTTGGGATCTGACACTACCACAGAATAGTTTTCACTATCAGATCTAGTTTTTATTTTGATATTTTTGTGACTGGAAGTCTTGGCACTCTCTCCGAAATAAGCCACGATATTAAGTTCAATAGAAAAACTAGCTTTATGATCTCCTTTGGGTAGGTGGTCCCTAAGTTCCATGTAGTCAATATAAGCATCATCATTTTGGAACATATCTAGTTGAGGGGTTCCTCGTAGATCCCAATCAATAACTTCAGGATGCACAAGGGGGAGGGAGTCAGAGAATAGATCTAATTTATTGATAGTTTCAATGGATATACTAGGAGTATTGGTAGAGGGAGTGTTTGGGATGGTACTTTCTTCTAAATTGTTTATTGTGATAGAACTTGAACCTTCCTCAAAAGTTGCATTCTCAGAGATAGGCAAATCAAACTCTAGTGGTCTATTCGGTAGCGTTTGTCCCTCATAGTAGGGGCTATAAGTTTGAATGGTATCACATTCTTTGTCATCGTAGGAATGCTCTGTGAGGTCATCCCACTCATATGCATTGGAATCTATGTCACTATCCACTTAGAGCATATGTATCATTTCCACAAGACAAGCATTCTCTTTAGCCTTGCCCTTACCTTTATATCCTAGGCCATTTGTATTTCGAGCCAATGAGGATGGAGAAGGTTGAATGGGTTCTATGATTCCTTCTTTTTTGAGGCCAATAAGGCCTTGTCCTTCGTAACCCATTCTATGTAGGATAGCTTCACCTCACCCATAGAGTTCTGTTGGGAGCCTAGGTGGTTCTTGTTGTATGTTACATTCTTTTTTGGTATAAAGCCATTGTAGGACATCTCTCTCTCTTGTTCATTGGATAAGGTCCCCCATTTTACAAAGGAAGCTATGGGAGGTATAGGAGGAGAAGATGGCTTTGGAAAATGCTTGGGTCGACCAAAGGATCTAGGAGATAAAGGCATCTTGGCTAGATTGAGGTTGTGCTCAATGGAGTATTCCCCAACTCCAGTTTCTTTGATGATAATTTTCTACTCTTTGGGCCTTGATGAGGAAGCTTTAGAGGTATGGTCTTGCTATGGGGTAGGGGATGTAGATGCTCTATTGTTCAGTATGATGCAATCAAGTTTTGAAAGGATAGAGTTACAATACTGGAAGGGGTCAGGGTCTCCTTGGATGGTGACTTGCTTGCCATTATGTGGGAATTTTATGCATTGGTGATAGGTAGAGGGAACAGCTTTAATTGCATGGATCCATGGTCTACCTAGGAGAATATTATAGGCAAGCTCCCTATCTAGAACTTGGCACACAACAACTTTTATGATAGGTCCCACTTGTATGGGTAATACCACTGTTCCCTTTGTAGTTCTCTCGTCTTCATCATAGGCTTTGATAGTAATATTCTTCCTTGGATCAACTGCATTTTCAGAGAACCCCAATGTAAGGACTAGCTTTAACGTGCAAATATTTAAACTGGTTCCACCATTAATGAGAACCCTCTTGATGCGATGCTTGTGGATGAAGGTGACAATATGTAGAGGGGTGTTATGGGGTTGAGACACAGAGAGGTCATCCTGCTCGGTAAATGATATGGTACTTGAGGAGGTCAGATTACCTACCATGGCCTGAAACTTCTCTTGGGACATGTTAGTGGGGACGGTGGTTTCCACTAAGGCTTTATTGAGAATCTCCTTATGAGAAGGAGATACACAACAACTCAAAGATAGAAATGTGGGCCGGAGTCTTCTGTAGTTGGTCTATGACATTATACTGACAGAAGTTGGACTAAGAAGGTGACGACCTTGGAGGGAAGGTATTCAATGTGACTTTACCACTGTGGGTCATGATACTACAACTAGTTCTATTAGGTTCTGATTGTCGATTGGGCATGACCACATTGATTTGTGGGATGTGCTCGGATAGGCAATTGATGGTATAGTCGAATGGCACACGTGCATAGTTGGAATTACTATTCCCACTATTTTGATTTTGCCTGTTGTGGTTATTGTTGTTGTTACTGTTGTTATTTCCATGGTTTTTATTTCCATTGTTGTTATTTCCATGGTTGTTATTGTTGTTGTTGTTTCCATGGTTGTTATTGTTGTTGTACGGCCTGTCGTGATTGAGAAGTGGGTCCCTATAAGCCACATGTGTCTCATTGGAGGTATGTTGTTGGGTTCCTCCTTGATTTTGATCAAGCACATCTTGGATAACATGTTTGAGACAGATACAATTGTTGGTAGTGTGTCCCCTTCCCTTATGATACTCACAATAGTCAGTGTCCCTCCAATAAGGAGGTTTGACTATGGGCTCATAATCACTTGTTGGTGGTAGAGAGATTTCGTTGTTAGCCAATAACTTCTGTAATGCAGATTCTTGAGACTCACCCAACGGTGTGAACTTTCACCTTGGATTTGTGCTAAACCATAGTCTTGGCTCCTGAGAGAATGGTTTGTTGGGTGTAACATTGTTTGTTTCTCCTTTGAGAGTAAATATGGGTTGTTGCTTGGGAGCCACCACCTTGGCGTCAACCAGTCCATCGTTGACAACATTCTTATTCTTGGTCCAAAACTTTGATTTGTCAGTCGTATAGTTGGAGGTAGGTGTGTCCTTGTATAACTTGATTTGCCCCTTGGCGATCATAGATTTTTTGATAAACAATCCCATTTTGATGAATTTTGAGAATGATGTAGGGCATTCTATTTGTATTTGATAGCCAAGATTGGTGTTGAGGTTATGGACAAACATCTCCATTAGTTACTTCTCAGGTACATCGTATGAACACTTGCTTGCTAATTGTCTTCATCATTGTAGGAAGGTGGCAAATGATTCACCACTATTTTGTTTAGTGTTGCATAGATCAAGCATAGAGACTTCGTGTTCAATGTTTTAAGAGAATTGAGTGATGAATTTGTTGACTAGCTCATCAAAAGTTTTGATGCCTAGTGGAAGCCATGAGAACCACTCCATAGCTTGGTTGCCTAGAGATCTAGGGAATAGTCTCATTGTGAGCTACTTCTAAACATGCTGCGTTGAATTCCCTAATGCGATCTCTAGGGTCTCGTTTTCCTTTGTATTTGTCAAACTTAGGAACTTTGAATCGATAGGGAAATGGTTTCATGATTAAACCTTTATCAAAGGGGTATGGTGCAATATCTTCCAAGGAGTATTTTTTGGTGTTTGTACCTATTTTGAGATCTGACATTTGTTGCTTTAGACTCTCGAGTTCTTTCTTCATTTCTTCCATAGGAGAATTTGGATCTATGGTTTTCTTTCCTTTATCTTCTGCATTTGCGTCTATGGCATTCTTTCCCTTTTCACGATCATCTTCTATGTTTTCCAGGATTGAGTTTATATCAAAATTTGTGGGCAGTTTAATTCCAAGACTAGCAAGATGATAGAAATACTTGTGAGGGTCGTCATGGAGTACTTTCTCTACTAAGCGTTGGAATTTCTGATCTTGGATGCTTCTTTGATAGTCTTCATTAGAGATTTCCTCATCACTATCGTGAGGTGTGAATATGTGGTTGGATGACCCGGCCATTTCAAGTTGTTTCTTGTATTGCGATCTAGTAAGAACCATGCAAGGTGACGTGGGACAAGGTGGTATGGGACTAGAGATTTTGGCAAGGTACCGATGGAGAATGCTAAGAATAGGATACTTAGGACAAGATTTGGCCAAAGGGCTTTCTCGATCAATGACTCCAAGTAAGACGACCGATACAAGATGGTAGCCACTAGTAAGGGTACTTGATATCTGTCTTACTGTGTAGGGACTAGTTGTGCACCAAGACCTACTAGCAAAGTTCTATGACTAACTAGGTTTACTTGAATCCACAAGTGATATGAAAAAGGGGCTTATACTGACTTGATATGGGATAGTTTTGACTTTGGGACTAGAAAGACCTAATAGAAGGTGAATGGGATGACCAATGAAAGAGATATTTTGAGACAAAATGGATGCAAAACTGACTGCAAGGTAGGACCTGATCTCTAATTTTGGGACTACACTGAAATGGGTACCTAGAACTGGTGAAATTTTTCTCTTCAAAACTATGCAAGTGCTCACTGTCGTGTATGTGCCAAAACAGATGCGCTACGAAAATGGATAAATGCGCTGGAAGTTAGGATATATGCACTGGACTGGTAAAATGTAAAAGCATTGTAACAGGTAGTAAATGCACTGTCAGTCTCAATAAATGTGCTGCAAGTCAACTCAAATGCGTAGGAACAGAGGATGGTTGCATCGCTCTGGCTTTTCTCAATATTTTTGCAATTTTTTGGAATCTTTCTGATGTTTTTGGTACTTTGGTTTACAAGAAGGTCTTTCTAATCTAATTTTCTAAATTTATGGCAAGAAAACATAGCAAACACAGAATATTTTTATGGCTTTTTATTTTTTTGTGATTTTCTGACTCTTTTTGGACTAAAAAGAAAGAACAAGTACAAATCCTAGGCTTCAAATGGATAACAAGGGTTTTTCACCACTAGAACAAAGGTGTTTAATGAAGGCAACCGTTCAAGTGGTTATACATGCGGCAGCACTCCTCTCCATTATGGAGTCTCCCAGCCTGCAAGGGTTGCACCTTGGAGGGTTTTGGGGGAGGTTGGCTGTCGGTATAACACAGGTTCACTCATTGTTTGAAGCTTTCGCTCCAAACACAATTTATTTATAGTGGCTTGGAAGGGCTTGGCATCTAGCTTGTTACCACTTAGGGTCATTCCTACTTGGATGAACGATATCCAAGAGCAAGCCCCTCTAAAGGAAAAACAAATGTGAAAATGATATGTCTGGCATTTTGATCACCTAAGATAGGGGAGAGCATAGGCTTGGTATCATTCCCAAAACATAGTATATAGTGGTTCTTTCTCCCCTAGTTAAAAGTGAAAAAAACTAGATGAGCTATCTACTTGGGCAAACATAGAACTTTGAAGTGATTTAGCAAGATAGAAATGGTCCAATTTTAACTGAGATAGCAATGATGAGTTTAGTTTTTAACCATGTAGCACGAATTGTTAACTTTGAAATGATGGTCAATCGAGATAGTAATGGTTTAGTTTTAACCAAGATAGCAGTGATGAGTTCAATTTTTAACCACGATAGCATGAGTTGTTAACTTTGAAATGATGGTCAATCGAGATAGCAATGGTTCAATTTTTAACCTAGAAAGCAATGATGAGTTCAGTTTTATACCAGATAGCAATAACTTTGAAAAGATAGCAATGTTGCAATGCAAAATAGCAATGATCCAATTACCTCTTTCCTAGTTAAAAACTACGTGAGATTTGCATGAGCATATGTTTTACTATCCTTTTAGAAATTGAAGTGTGAGCTAGCAAAATACAACTATATGAAACTAAACTAGAACCTATCCTGTAAAACCGATCAAGAGAATACCTGCAAAGATGTCAGTGTTAGCAAAATCGTCCTAGAAAAACCCAAAAATCATTGCCTACAACATAAGCGCTGCTTCAGAGACTGAATGCACAGAAATAGTCAACAGAAGCACAGCAATACATATGCGCTGAAACATATAGTAAATGCGCAAAGATAAAGAATATATGCACCGATCTGATGTATGCGCCATCTCAGAGGATAAAAGCATTGGAATAGTGTGTATATGCGCTGTGTGAACAGATGCACCGTAATAGATCATATATGCGCTGGAACAGTGAATGTATGCAAAGATAAAATGGATGCATCGTGGTAGGTCATATATGCACCAGAACAATCAATGTATGCGGTGATTAAACGATTGCACCGTGACAGGTAACAGATGCATGTTAGGAAGTGATGTATGTGATGTTTCCTCCTGTGTATGGTTTTCTAAACACAAAAACTTAGTTTTTGGTTAAATTTGGGGCTAGGCCCCATGGTGGGCACCAAAAATCTTAGAGGAAATCTGGTTCAACAATGAATATGTAATGAGAAACAATAGCAAATATCCAAAACTCAATAGAATAGTGAACTAAGAAGATTAAGTGAAATAAGCAATGAATCAACAAAGCAAACCTTCCTTAGATTGAAACTTCCATTGTTGCCTATCAAAATCATCCTTGTGTCTATGAAAAGGGCCATCAGTGAGTGCACTTCTTTGCTTTGTCAAGAATGTTGATTGAGAATGGCTATGGTAATGTCATAATCAAGAGGAACTTCACAACGAGGGTTGTAGTGTGTAGTGCGTAGTGCGTAGTAAAAAGTGTGATCACAAGCAATGAAGGAATTGGTGCCAAAGGTGCACTGTAATTCCTATAGAGTAACAATACTTAAGGCTTGGATGATTTGAATAGAAGAACCAGGTTGCTTTTATAGACTTGGGAGAAATAAGATCAATGGTATAGAAGACTTGAGAAAATCAACGGTTGAGAATAGTTGAGGAATGTGCAACGAATAAGAAGAAGACAAGTGTCACACAAAAGCTACTTTATTTGAGTTAATCACTTTCTTTTCTAAAGATAGTACATGCTTTGATTTATTCAAATTTGGAGGAATGAATATGATTTAATTAAATAATTGAGAATTATTTAATTGTTTGGAGGAATTTAATTAAATAAAAGATTTTATTTAATTATTGGAAGAATATGAATCAAATAAATAAATTTGGTTATTTATTTTTTGATAGAGGAATTAGAAGGGAATAAATATTAAGAATATTTATCTAGACTGAATTGTGTCATTTTTAGGTGTATACACTTACCTTTGAAAACTCCATGTATAGCCTTATGCATATGCCATGTCTAAAATCACACTTTCTTTGCTTTGTTAGCCACAAAGCATAATGAGGAAATATCCCTATCTTTGGATGTTTTGAATAAGGACGAGGAACCTGAGCATGTGTATTGTTGTCCATGCAATACCTGACCACCAAGGAATCTTTAAAAGGTTTATAAGGAATAAAGCCTTTCTCTCCCATCATATCGGCCCTCTTGACTTAATAAAAATAAAGTCTAAAACACTACTATCGGCCACTCCATATTATGATGGCTAGGATCTTCAAGAAAAAGGTTTTGACCACGGCATTCCTTTGGATAAGATAATTATTTCTTTTTTGTAAGTCAAAAATACACTTGAGAAGAGAAAACCTTCAAACAAAAGAAAGAATCCAACCCTAAAAATTGTTCATTATTCATTTTGCCTTCCTTCTTCGAAGCTCTGCAACTTTGCTCCACCAACCTAGGGTTTGAATACTTCATCATAGCTCTAGTCTTTTTCCCTTCACCAGCTCTACTTTGTTGAAAGCATAGAACTCTGCACTATTAATGGAGAAGGTAACATTTATTTGAGCTTTATATGAGGCATTTCATTGATTTGTAGTTTTCTTCTTCATGGCTACAGCCTTCTTCATCTATGTCTCTGGTTTTGCTGTGCATTTTTTAATACTTTCCTACCTTGTTTCTATGTGCTTCTTCCTTAATGGTCTTCATCCTCTCTTTTACAATTTAAAGACACTGTGAGGACATGGAAAGATCTCTCCTCCTGTCAGTAAAAAGGGTAAGCACTTGGTCATTTTCATCTCTATAGGGTCAATTTGTCTTTGGTTTGACTCTTTGCAGCATGACAAGTCTATTGGTAGACAAGGGTATCGTATTTTATAGCAAAAAATGCTATATCACTATCAGCCATGACTATGTATCTCTTCTTTTTGACTTGATCTGTTTGTATCATACAGAAAACCTAAGGGTTTAAAGTTTTGAAATGAGGGTTTTGGCATCTTTTCTCCATTTTCAAAGCTTTTACCTGCTCTGGCCATGCTCCTTGTATAAATAGGCATTAAATGCTATAGACTGTTGAGGGTTTGTGAGCGTTGAAGTCAGGGTTTCAACCCTTCTTCAACAAAAAACCTTCATAATGCCACGGCCATACTCTTTCACCTAATCTCTTTCTCTTTTGACTGTAAAGAAATAATGGTTTGATATATCTTTGAAAAGCTCTTGTTTAGTTTGCAGATGGATATACCTTCTTTCATGTTTCTGGCTCCTCTGGCATGGTTATGACTGTATCATCTTTCTATTTGAAACTTCTTAACTGTGTTTGCAAAAAATGACATTAGGGTTTGCTATCTTGACATGGGTATACAATTTTTCATAAACAGTCTCTCCTTCTATGTAGCACTTCCCTGACCATGGATTTTCATGTAGGCAAAGCATTTAAGAGTTGAAGTGTTAGCAAATGGAGTTTCTTTCGTTACTTCACATAACACTTTCTCCTCCTTCTCTTTGTGACTATCACACATTACTGATGATACACTTTACCTTATCTGTCCCACTATAGCTATTGGGTAGAAGAAATTTTTGATATTCTATATGACAAGAAATCTTGTGATATTTTGTATGATGACTATTATCATTTGCTTCCATTTGCATGAGTATCATATATTTACATTTCTATGAGGCTCTTATGTAGTATAGATAGCTTCTTTAACTTATTTGCATATGATAACTTGTACTCTTCAACTTGTAAACTGTAGTATGATGAACTTTTGTCATGTGGCGTCATCTTTCACTGGGTACTATCTTTGTTGCAACTAGATTTATACTATGACATATATATCATGCTATCTTCTCTTGACTGTCATATGTATTGGGATTCTTATGTGCATAGATATCATGCATTTTCCTCCTTGTTGTCTATTTACTATGACTGCATCATGATGGCATATCACTACTACCTTCTTTTGTGACTGTGTTTGTAAAAAATGTACCTATAGCTATGATTACATGTTCTTATCTCTCCTTGATGCTTCTCCTTCATTATTGACTAACTCCTGTAGATGGATATGGTAATTGTCATATGCTCTAACTGTCTCTTGCTTATATAAGTCATTTTACTAATCACTATCCTTGACTGTCCAAGGTGATGGTGACTGAACCTGTATTTGTTCTTCATGGTGTCTCACTTTATGGAATTTTTGACTATATCATGGCATCACTGTAGTTCCAATGTGTAGAGGTAGAGTTTGTTTGATCAAAACAATGATGATGTGTATGGAAACCACCTTCCTATCTTTGGGTTGTGGTATTGTTAATACTCTACTATGTATACTATATTTGGACTCCTTCCTTGCTCTAGACATGACTGTCTCTTATTCTTGGATTTGTACATGACTATCATGTATGTGATGACCATTCATTCATTATGTTCTGGTACTTTCTATGCATTATGTGCTTCATCCCTGGAAGCTTGATTGTTTGAACATCTGACTATATTTAGATTGTAGCATTCATCTTCATTTATAGGTTCTCATTAATGCATGAATCATATGAGATTCTTGGCCTAGATGTTTCATCCTTGAAAACTAAGAGCCATCTGCTCTAGTTAAACTGCTTCATGGTATCTTCATGTATCTTTGATGGTTTGAAGTTTTAAGGCATTGGTGAAAGCCTTTTACAAAGTTCATATCCTTCTTTTAGGATGATAGCACACTCTGAGTACCTGTATCATATCATTTACTATTGTCTCTCATATTTGCACCCTTGCTGAGTTGTAAAACTTGGCAATTTGGAGAAACATGGGATCTTTCTAGGTCTATGGATCATCTGTCATGGAAAGAACCTCTGAAGAAGGCCAGCTTCCTATTGATACTCCACCTATACTGCTTGTACTAAAGTCTTTGCAGAGAAAAGGGTAAGAAAGATTACATGGAAATGAAACCTACTGTCTAAGGTGATGCACCAAAAGATCATCAGAAACTACACAGAACTGACACACTACAGAACCAGTAATAATAAGACTCCCTTACACAACCCAACAAATCATAATCATTGCATCATTACTTTGTAAGGAGGCTAAACAACAACAATTCTACAAAGGAGAAAGAGGTTTTCTCACTACTCAAAACTGATTGTTATTCTTTGCATATCTCACAACCTGCAAAAATATGTATCCCTGCATAAAGGCACCAACATGAAATACAACTCCAAGGACAAAGAACATCACAAAGATCTGCACTAACACTAAGGACACACAATATCATAAGAAATGGGAAGGTATAAACTGCTTATTACTTCTAAAAAGGTGTTACAATGTTGTATATCTCTGAAAATGGGTTACAAGACTATTCATTTCTGCAAAAGAACTCAGAAAATAGCAATATACAGAGTAGTGAATAGAAAGAACTGGTGAATAATGAACAAGGAAGAAGACTATATACTTCCCAAATAGCTATGAATAGATAAACATGAACCACCTCCATTTTGGTGCATCTCATAAATGCCCTCAAAATATCTCTCTAAAGTCCTCCAAAATGCATTCCCAATGCATCAATGGTCAAGGCATGCCATCAACTATCATAAAGGCACCTGGAAATGTCTTTGAATGCCTTTAAATGATCTTTAAAGCCACTAACATAAGTCAAATCTATGTAATAACTCTCCTACAACATCATCAATATCTGATATTTTCCCAATAAATGATATAAATACACATTTTCTGCATTTAATTAACATTTGACTAAGATCCTTATAATTACACCACCTTAGTTAATGTTTTACAATTCAAAATTATACAAACCTATGTAGAAAATAATGACATTTATGACATAATCATTTAATTCCCTAATTTTGCATGATTTAGGGACCAATTAAATGTCGTAAAAAGATGACAAAGTAATCGACAAGACTTACTTTGTCGTTTGTGATAATCTACCCAATATTGCCTCTTTGTATTTTATTACAAATGATAAGGTAATTCATAGATAATTACTTTGTCATTTGTTTACAACATCTAATCTGTTCCAAGATTATGCAAAAAATGACCCAAAAAAAATGTCCATATCTCCTAGGCAAAATAACATGCCTCATCACATCTGCATCATAGCTCGCATCTCATAGCATTATAACAAAACTTTCTCACAACACCTAGCCATTCATGCGTTCACACATATCTATCATCATGTCCCAAGGTTCAATGCAACACATTTTGAAAAATGACCCTTATGCCTCCCTGAACCATTACAATGCCTTAGCCTCCACTTCAATTTCATACCACCTTGCAACTCCCTACACACATTTTTACTTGGAAAAATATATACTCTCGACCCATATGCCTTTATAATGTGTTTTTCTGACTTTTAATGAGAATCAAAAGGTAAAAAAAAAGTTACACAACCCCATGCACAATAATCACTAGGCCTTAAGACTCCAAAAATTCTTCACCACGGGCCTCGAATAGATGGGAATGATGTTGTAAATCAAAAGTCAAAAAATGCTCAAATGCAAACTAGGTTCATTCAACCCCAAAATGAAGAAAACCTAAAAAATACCCTCATTTTGCATTCTATTATTTTTTGCTCGAGCTTGCTACCACGCCACCATGGAGGGTTTGAAGGCAAAAGAATGTATCGTTTATGTCGATTCTCAAAGGATTCTGGCTGATTTCCTAAGCAAACTGCAAGGTAAATGGTTTTCCTCTGAGAACTTGACCTCCTCTTTTCCAATTTTGGGCCTCCAAGGCCACGATTTGACTGTGTTTTGATGTCTCCTTTGGTGTTTTTCTATGGCTGACCATCTTGTATCCGTTGTTGGCTATGTTGAGGTCATTCTTGAAGCATGAATCCCTCCATTCTCTGTCGTTTTAATGCATGTTTCCTTAAAGACTCTGACAGAAATGTTCAAGTAAGACATTACAAAACTTGAAACTAGCATTTGTATCATTTTCTGCTGTTTGTGACAAAAACTCATAAAATGACATCATTGTGCATTCTGTTTCTTTAAATAGCTGTAGAAAATCTGCATTTTCTTTGTTGGTTGTGAGATTTTGAGCATTTTGATGTTTGCATGAGAGTTGAAAACCTTCATTCATTGTTTAAACCTGCACCTGCTATCTGTTGTACATGACAGAAAACTCAAAAAAAATGACATTCTTGTGCATTCTGTTGTTGATTAGCTGTAGAAAAATCCACATTTTTATGTAGCTGGCTATAGATCTAAGCTTAAAAAACTCTATTTTCTGTTACTTTCAGAGGATTCTGTAAGCATTTGAACTTAAAAAAAACTATATTTCTTCTTTTCATCATTGTGACAGAAAACTAGAAGAAAAACTGAGCATATATTTCTACAAAATCTGCATTTTATGAGTCTGATGGCTGTGGTGAGGTTGAAAGTTTCTGGGCATTTTTTGAATCTTTTGACTATGTATTTCGCCGCTAGTATACATGATATTCTCCATCTCTCATCTGTCTCTGATTCTAATGACTTCATGTGACTATCATGCTCTGTATACAATCATTCTTAGACTATTTTTCCTGTATATGACTATTACTGTAGTCATTCTTTTGGTCATGTCTTTACTACCTTTTAACTACTCACTTTTGGCAACTATGAAAATACTAACTACAAAATTCTTGGCAGAACTATTTGATAGTAATGGAAGCTTATGACATCTTAACTCCTTAAAATGTATTCATACTTGATATGTCTTGTAAGATGAGTATGATTGGGATATAGGGACTGTTCTTGACTCTTGTTGGTCTCCTGTTCATGCTCAAAGATGATTGTTTAGGTCATTTTGCAGTCTTGATGACTATTATAGTCATTATTTATAACTATCCTTTCTGATACTAATGACTATAGATTGCTTTATTTGATTGTTTTAATACTTGTTGCCACAGTCATGTTATGACTGTCCCCTTAAATAGTGACTATGACTGCTCCATATATTGTCTTAGGTGATAGTCTACTCTAATTGTCTTCTCTAGGCTTGTATGTTGTCATCATGCTTTATAATGCTTCACAGTTATCTTGATATTTTTGTTGTTGGTTGTCCTTCCTGTAAAACCTCTTAAACCAATGATGACTATTTTTAAACTAAGTTTTTAAACCATTGAATGTTGTCTCTTTCTTTACTATGACAGTCCCCTTCAAATACTTCTATGAAGTCTTCTTTTGACATATTCTATGCTATAAGATCCTTTTGTTGTCAAGGTGATGTAACTTCCTTGTTTTCCTTGTGTTGTCTTCATCAAAACTTCCCCTATGACTGACAATCATTATCATCTGTTGCTTGTTATATTTATCTCCATGATGATATGCTTACAATGCTATTCATTAGATGGAACTTTGAAAACCTTGTAGGGGGGTGTACATGCTTCAAGCTTTCTTAGACCTTTGTGGAAAGATCCACATGGTGTTGTAGACACTATACTGTGGTGCATAATGAATGTGAAGCGAAATATGCTTCTGAGAACTCAATCTCTGTTTACTTTCAAAACTTCCATTTAGATTCCATCACTATCATTCATCTATGAGTTTGTAGTTTCATTATCTACATGATCAAACATTGATCTTCAACCTATATTTGTATCATGCAGTCTTCACAGTTCTCCTCCTTCTTTGAAGAATATTCATTCATTCCTTAAGCTCACAAACCTCACTGTCATTTGAACATGCTTACATAGTCTCTGAATATTTTTGCAATGCATGATTAACCTCTTGATCTAGATGACATTATCCCTTATTTATTTTGTACTCTTCTTTGTTCTCCACATAGTGATTGTCCTTTTGATGCCTTGTGTTCATTGTCCATGTGGAATGATGACTGTTAGTGTCAATTTCCTACACTTTTAGTGACTATCCCTAATGGTCTATCAATTCTTTTGTTGGTTTCTCTTTGACTGATCTGCCTCTAATTGGACCGCCTTAGATTTAGAGGTGTTCTGTTGTTTACAACACTGAGCATACTGCATGATTGTTGTCCATTTATTATGACAGTCAGTTGTTCCATACATGTGTGATAGCACTTATTGTTGTTCATCTCTTTATATGACTATCTTCACCTTCCTTGTAGTTTGTCTTGCATTTGTATATGGCATATGAAATATTTCTGTAAGGACTATGAGCTAGGCTCAACCCTTGTGGGAGCCACATTTCCTCCACTCATAATGTAACCTAATAAATTAAATAGAAGCATAATTACACCTGTCTCTGCACATGAAGCAAACTTGTTAGAAAATAAATGCATGTTTTGGATGTGTTTGATGACTAATTGTTTTCTAGGACATCCAAGGTATAAATTTCTTATTTAATGCAAATTGAGGATCAGTTTATACATGTATGGTATCTTGTTCATGTATGGTTTGTGACCATCCATTGCTTAGAGCATTGCTCTAACACCATTGCCTTTTGCTAGATGTAGGAACCAGGGATGACGTGAAGCTAGGAAGAACAAAGATGACTCGGGGCGACAGGACAACACACTAAAGTTAGAACCAGTCATTCGTAGGTAATGACTGGCCTCTAACCCTACATGCACATTACTTTATTTACTTATTCATGTATAGATTATTCTTCTATTGCATTAAATAAGGCAGTTAACCTCACGGCTTGTGTGAGATGATGAACATTTTATATTCAATAAAGATTATTTATCTTTTGGAAAGGATTTTGGATAAACCCTTCTTATGTTACATGCACTTAGATAAATGCAGTAAACTAATAAACATAATCTCCTAAATTATTTTCATTTATGCACTTGAATGTCATGTATGAAGGACCAGATGAGATGTACCTTACAAGTTTTGAAGCAAAACTCTGCCTGAATGAGCCGTAGTAAAATTTAGGTAACATCTTTGGTGACATCTGCTATATGTTTGCCTGCTAAACATCAGGCCAGTTTCCTGAATCTTAACCATTGGGCATAGAGTCATACAAACTTGTCAAAACTTTGAGAAAACTTCCTTTCTTGCTGCAACTGACCTCTAACTACCATCTCTTCTAAACCATCAAGTGCATGGGTATGGTTGGTATGATGGTGAATAAAAATCCCTGTTACTGATGATATGCATCTACTTGATGAGTTAGAAGGGATAATCAACAAGAATACCTTCTTTGCAAACTATTGTGATTTATTACAGCCCTATGAGGACAGGTATGATGTGTGACAGTGAATACATGTATTCACTATTTCTTATGATGGTTGTACCACATATGGCTATAGTACATTATAGTTGTTTCACACCTTGTACAACTAGACTGAGGAAAAACTAACAATTGTGCAGAAACGCACTTAGGGAAAAGAAATCTGCAAGTAATCTATTGTGTAGAAGCACTTATTCAACAACTAAAACTTCATGAAATATATACAAAGATGAAAGATCCTACCTCAGAAGCAATGTTTGAGGTGAATCCCATTGACTGGGATTGGCTCGACATCACCATCTAGCTTAGATAGCTAGAAAGCATTATGTTGTTTGCATTCTAAAATAATGTATGGCACACTCCAAAAAGCATCGAACATGGAGTGCTTCCTAGGTTTACTTTTCAACACATCCCATTTCAGCACTATGTCACCCTCCTAGAATGTTCTTGGAGATGCCCTTTTGTCAAACGACCTTTTCATTTGGGCTTGATGATGCTCTATGTTTCTCATGGCATCGTTTCTAGTTTCTTCAAGATCAACCAGTTGAGCTAGCCTTACTATCATAGGGCCTTCTTCTAGCAATTCCAGCTGATTTACCAAATCAAGTACTGGTAACTCAAGTGTGATAGGTAGCCCTGCTTCCTTGCCATACACTAACATGAAAGGTGAATGCCCTATTGACAATTTTGTAGTGATTCTATCAACCCATAGTGCTGACTTTAACTGTGTGTACCAGGATCTCTGGTTGCCCTCCATGGTCTTCTTGATGATTCTGATCAAGTTCTTATTGGTGGATTATGCTTGGTCGTTGCCTTACGGATAGTAATTAGAGGATGTATTGAGATAAATGCCATTTTTTATAGCCCAATCAAAGATTCTGGAACCAACAAAAGTAAAGGCATTGTCTGAAATGATGGACTCAGGCACTCCAAATCTGATAACTAGCTCTTCATAAAAATTCAAAATAGTAGTCATTAGCTTCCTTAAGTGTGACTGCTTCAGTCCACTTAGTGAAATAATCAATGGTTGTAAGAACCCATTTATGGCTAGCGATGGATAAAGGGTTTATAACCCCAATAAATTCTAATCCCCGCCTCATAAAGGGTTGTTCCACCTGAACTGGCTACAAAGGTAAGGCTGCCAACTTCTCTTTTCCAGTGAATAGAGCACATTCCTTGTATTTTCTAACCCATAAGTGTGCATCTTTAAACAAATTGGGCCAATAATAGCCACCTTTCATTACCTTAAGAGTTGTTGCTCTAGGTGAAAAATGGCCTCCAGCTGACCCTCATGAAATTCATGCAACACTTTTCTAACTTGGTTAGGCCCAATGCATCTCAGCAATACTCCATTAAAATCCTTCCTAAAAAGTAAGTCATTAATGAGCACATAAGGTATGGACTACAATCTAAAATACCTTCGTTTGGCTCTATCCAAGCCCTGAAGACACTCACCAGTCTGCAAGAAATGAACCATTTTTTGCACCCAATCAGCAATAGGATCTGAAATAGTTGTTTGTTCTTGATCTTGCATTGATAGAATAGCTTCTTGATCACGTTCTTCATTGCTAATAACACCATTAGCAAGTTGTTCGCACAGCCCTTTTCCTCTGACCAACTTGGTAACCTTAATGTCCACGTCATACTCCATGACCTTAGTCACCCAACCAGCCCTATTATCACTGAGATCTTTACTTAGTAGAAATTCTTTCACGCTCAGATGAGCAACCATTAAATTAATCTTGTTACTTGACAACATGTGTTTAAACTTTTTAAAACTCATTATAATAGCAAGTACATCTTTCTCAACAAAAGTGTACCTTGGTTCATAATATTTCAACACTTGACTAAAAAAAGCTAAAGGATGTTCCATTTCTAGCTCATTTTTTTGTACCAACATAGCTGAAATAGAATCAACATTACCATATGCATACAAAGTAAAATCCTTAGAAAAATTAGGATTTAATAGTTTAGACGCAGCAGCCAAAGCCTCTTTAATAAGCTCAAAACTTTGTTTTCCCTCTCTAGTCCAACTGAAAGACATGTTCTTCCTCAACATAGCAGTCAATGGATTTAACAAATCAGCAATATCAGGGATGAACCTCCTAACGAAGTTGATCCTACCAATGAAGCTTTGTAGGCCCTTCTTGTGTGTTGGTAAAGGCAGAGGCAAAATTACACTTATTCTCTCAGGATCAATGGTGATGCCTTGTTTTGACGCCACATAACCAAGAAAGCTTCCCTCATGGATAGAAAACACACATTTTTTGGGATTAAGTGATATCCCAAACTCCCTACACCTCTCAAATATCTGCCTTAGGTGATTTAGATGATCTTTGGCTTCTTTAGAGAAAATAGTAATGTTGTCAAGGTAGACTAGGATGATCTTGTACATTAGCTCTGAAAAGCCATATCCATAGCCTTTTGAAAGGTTGCTCCAGCGTTGGACAAACCAAAAGGCATCTTTTTGTAATCCATAGTCCCCCATTTTGTGGTGAAGGTTATTTTGTACTGGTCTTCCTCTCTTACTAAAATCTGATTGTAACCGGAATAGCCATCTAGCAAGGAAAACATTTTTGATCCTGAAACTACTTCAAGTATCTGCTCCATAGAAGGCAAAGGATGACAATCTTTCAAAGAGGCTCTATTCAAGTCATAGAAGTCTACACATATCTTTATCTCTCTATTTTTCTTCCTAACCAGCACAAGGTTGGAAACCCATGAGGTGTGCTTGATACGAAATATTATGCAACTCTCAATCAGTTTGTTCAGTTCCATTTTCATGAGAGGCTCTAATTTAGGATTCAAAGGCCTTTATTTTTGTTTAAAAGGCTTGGCATCAGGTTCCAACTCAATAGTGTGTTGAGCAAGTTGAGGATCAAAACCTTTTAAATCACCATATTCCCATGCAAAAATGTCACTAAACTCTTGGAATAGTTGAATAAATGCACATCTTTCCTTTTCTGTACATACCTTGCCTAATTTAAGGAGTTTACCTTTAAAGATCTCAAGTTTTTCATAGTGATCTTGCTGAACCTATAGTCTAGACCTAGGTTTTATAGCTTCATCATCAGTGTTAAAGATGGACTCTAAGGTGACCAAACCCTTTTGCATCTTGTTATTTTTTAGCTGAATGATTTGGTCACTGTACTGGTGATGTAGCATCCCTTGGTAGGCATGAGAGAATTCAGCTTCCTCTCTTAAGAAGTTTACAATCTGTTGATCACTATCAAACACCTGCCAATGTATGTTATTATCTAGCATAGCAGGCCTAACAACAATCTTAATATGCCAATTTTTCTTATCACTACTGATTTGCTTGGGAATGTCAAATTCTGCCCCTACAGCAGCCAACCTATCAGCGTGTTTATTCTAATTTCTAGGTATGGAGATCAAATTGAATGCATCAAAACCTTCCAAAAGGTCCCATACTCTATGCTTGTAAAACTTAAGCAGATCATTTTTTGTGACATTAAGCTTTCTCACGTGATTTACAACTAGTTCGTTGTCCCCATAAACTTTCAAACAGCCAATACCTCTTTGTCTTGCCCATTCTAAGCCTTAAATTAGAGCTTCATATTTAGCCAAGTTGTTAGTGTAACTGAAACAAAATCTAAAAGCTAAATAGGACTTTTCCACCTTTGGGGAAACAAGCATGCATCTACCTCTGGCACCCATTCTACACCTTGAGCCGTCAAAAAATAGCTCCCAGACCTTATTTTCTTGCTGCCCATTCTGTTGTTCTACACTTTTTTCAATGTTAGGTAGAAATAAATCAGCCTCGTGCATCATATACATGCCCAAACCAACCTCGTCTAGGTGCTCACACAGCTCAACCACTTGAGTTTGATTTGCCCATTCATCAAGAAGGACCTCTGGTATGCCTTCAATCAGCGTACTACCTTCTTGAACAACAGGCTGTTCCATTTCTGACTCACTTGCAACCAAGTTAGCATTGACAGGGCGTGTAGTGTAAGGCTCAATATGGTCTTTGGCAGTGGCTTCTGACTTGATAGGCACCTTAGTGCCGTACCTAGTTCTGGACAACATATGAGACCAATCTGAGGATAGGTAATCTCCTATCTTTGCAGTAAAATCCCTTGACAAGCAAATGGCAAAATAAGGAGATAATTCAATGACATATATGTCCTGCGGGATAGAGAAGTTTGGACAGGCATGCAAAGTTAAGCTTAGTCCTTTAATGACACCTACTATATTAACAACAGTTCCATCCAACTTAACAACTCCCTTCTCTAATGGCTCATATTCAATGCCCAGTTTATCAACAATGTGTTTGGGCATGATGGAATTGTTAGCACCTGAGTCTATCATGGAGTTATGAACTAAATGATCCCCTATGATCAAAGATATGTAAAATGGTGGGGATTTGACCTCTAAAGCTTGTTGTTCTACATTTTATTCAAGGTTACTTGTCAAAATAGCCTTGGACTTACCTATATTAGACACTTGAGACAGTTTTAAATTTGACAAGGTTGATTGAGGTAGGTCTTTTTGGCCAGGGATATTCAGGGAATCCCACATAGACATGGATACATTTACTTTTTCAATATGCTCAAGGATATTGAAAGTAGGTGTACCTAACTTAGCTTGGCTTTTGGGGGTAGGCAGATCACCTTGAGCACAAGTTGGTTGAACTGATGGATTAAGTTGTTCCTTGCTTATCAAAGGCTGATCCTTTGATAGGACTTGAATTTTTTCAACCTTTGATGGGTTAGAAACACCTTGACCGACGTTTGGCACTTGATGCCCATGAGTTTGAACTTTACTAGCTTGCTGCCCTTCATCAATAGCCCTTTTCTTGCTATGTGTATTGTCTATAACTAAAGAACCAACTTGGTTCATACTGCAGAATTCTTCTCCTTGCCAGTTTAGGAGTGTTGTCTTGTGTACCTGTTCCTCTTGTTGTTGAATAGGAGGTTCTACAAGCGCATTAGACTGCACTGCTAGACTGTTCTAAACCATAAGAGCTTGGTTAATCACCCCATTGGCACATGTATTTTGGTTATGGGGCTGGTTACAAGGAAAGTGCCAGTCATATTCTTCAGCCAAATTGTTTTGTGTGGGCACAACCTCCTTCGAGGAACTGGTAGCATTTGGATTGTAGGCCTGATAAGGTCTAGAGTTAAAGGCTTTCTTGGACCTTGATTATTAGGCTGATAAGGTGGCCTATTTGGTTGATTTTGCTAGTAATTGGACTGGAATGGGGGTTGATAAGGTCTAAAATTTTGGCATTGCTGCCTCTTGATGTTCACAATCTCATTACCAAAAGATTGCAACAGTCCTTTGATCTTTTTTATCTCAAAAGACTGAGTTTGAACAACATTTTCTGATTTATTGGGTTGCATATTAGGCACTGGTAATGTTGGTGCATAAGGTATAACAACTATAGGTGGCACATGCATTGGCATTAGTGGCTGAATAGCGGGTAATATTGGCAAAGGAGGCCTAGGGGCAATTTTACTAGCCTGTATGAGGCTGTTCTCAGCTCTTATGACTATGGCATAATCTTGTGGTAAGAAATTTCCTCCCATAAATTGAATCATGATAGAAATATCATTATTTAAAGTTCTTAAATAATATAAGAAAGCATGGTCAGTTGTAGACCTTACCGTTGGTGGGATTTTGTCCCACGTCTTCTAGAAACAGTGGTTGAAGTCTGACATAACTTCATGTGGAGCTCTTTTAATTGTAGATAGTTGTTCCACCAATGACAGATTGTCTGATTTGTCTTCAAAGAAGCTACACAACTCCTCTCCCAAATGATCCCATGAATCTATGGAGTTCACCGGCAAGCTTCTGAACCATTGCAGAGCCTTCCCTTTGAGAAAAGCTGCTAATAACCTAATTGTGACATTCTCTTCTGTCACATGACAGATAGCACACAGGTTTGCAATGTCTTTTATGTGTTTAGTCGAAGTAGTCTGATCTTCACCATTAAAATATGGTAAACTTTTCAAGGTAGCAACAGGAATATCATCATGCTGAGTTAAATTCAGTGAGCTGCCTTGGTTGAATGCAACAAACGACTGATTTCTGATTGCAGGAATCATTGTAACTGGGATTCTTGGGACAGTATGAGTTCCAATAGAAGGAGGAGTAGACTTGGCTCTTCTAGAATAGACACAAGTCTTCTTGGGTTTCTCAGCTATTATCCCTCTTCTCCTAGGTGAGGATAATTGCAAATATTCAAAAGAAGAAGAACTACTTCTGGTTTGTATTCTTCTTATAAGCAGAAATATATTGATTTGCTAAACCAAAGCTTACAGTCGCCAGATATGTAGGTTTTAACCTCTTACAAGTCTAAAAATCACTAGTTGCACATCAAAACCAGCAATAAAAGGTAGTATTTAAACTATTTCTAATTCCAAAGGCCCACCAGGCGTGCCAAAAACTATTGTCTCTCAGATTTGCACCCTTGTTGAGTTGTAAAACTTGGCAATCTAGAGAAACATGGGATCTTTCCGGGTCTCTGGGTCACCTGTGATGGAAAGAACCTCCAAAGAAGGTAGGCTTCCTATTGATACTCCACCTATACTGCTTATACTAAAGTCTTTGCAGAGAAAAGGGTAAGACAGATTGCATGGAAATGAAACCTACTGTCTAAGGTGATGCACCAAAAGATCATCAGAAACTACACAGAACTGACACACTACAGAACCAGTAATAATAAGACTCCCTTACACAACCCAGCAAATCATAATCCTTGCATCATTACTTTGTAAGGAGGCTAAATAACAATAATTCTGCAAAGGAGAAAGAGGTTATCTCACTACTCAAAATTGATTGTTATTCCTTGCACATCTCACAACCTACAAAAATATGTATCCCTGCATAAAGGTACCAACATGAAATACAGCTCCAAGGACAAAGAACATCACAAAGATCTACATTAACACTAAGGACACACAATATCATAAGAAATGGGAAGGTATAAACTGCTTATTACTACTAAAAAGGTGTTACAATGTTGTATATCTTTGAAAATGGGTTACAAGACTGTTCACTTCTGCTAAAGAACTAAGAAAAATATAATATACAGAGTAGTGAATAGCAAGAACTGGTGAATAATGAACAAGGAAGAAGACTATATACTTCCCAAACAGTTGTAAACAGATAAACATGAACCACCTCCATTTTTGTGTATCTCATAAATGCCCTCAAAATATCTCTCTAAAGTCCTCCAAAATGGGTTCCCAATGCATAAATGGTCAAGGCATGCCATCAACTATCATAAAGGCACCTAAAAATGTCTTTGAATGCCTTTAAATGATCTTTAAGGCCACTAACATAAGTCAAATCAGTGTAATAACTCTCTTGCAGCATCATAAATATCTGATATTTTTCTAATAAATGACATCAATACACATTTTTCTGCATTTAATTAACATTTGACTAAGAGGCTTATAATTACACCACCTTAGTTAATGTTTTACAATTCAAAATTATACAAACCTATGCAAAAAATAATGACATTTATGACATAATCATTTAATTCCTTGATTTTGCATGATTTAGGGACCAATTAAATGTCATAAAAAGATGACAAAGTAATCGACAAGACTTACTTTGTCATTTGTGATAATCTGCCCAATATTGCCTCTTTGCATTTTATTACAAACGATAAGGTAATTCATAGATAATTACTTTGTCGTTTCATTACAACATCTAGTCTGTTCTAGGATTATGCAAAAAACGACATAAAAAAATGTTCATATCTCCTAGGCAAAATAACATAATTCATCACATCTGCATCATATCTCACATCTCATATCAATAAAACAAAAAGTTCTCACAACTCCTAGCCATTCATGCATTCACACATATCTATCATCATGTCCCCAGGTTCAATGCAATACATTTCAAAAAATGACCCTTATGCCTCCTTGAACCATTACAATGCCTTAGCCTCCACTTCACTTTCATACCACCTTGCAACTCCCTACACACATTTTTACTTGGAAAAATATATACTCTCAACCCATATGCCACAATAATGTGTTTTCTGACTTTTAATGAGAATCAAAAGGTAAAAAAAAAGTTACACGACCCCATGCACAATAATCACTAGGCCTTAAGACTCCAAAAAGTCTTCTCCACGGGCCTCGAATAGATGGTAATGATGTTGTAAATCAAAAGTCAAAAAACACTCAAATGCAAACTAGGTTCATTCAACCCCAAAAGGAAGAAAACCTAAAAAATACCCTTATTTTGCATTCTATTCTTTTCTGCTCGAGCTTGCTACCACACCGCCATGGAGGGTTTGAAGGCAAAAGAATGTATCATTTCTATCGATTCTCAGAGGATTTTGGCTGATTTCTTGAGCAAACTACAAGGTAAGTGGTTTTCCTCTAAGCACTTGACCTCCTCTTTGCCAATTTTGGTCCTCCAAGGCCGCGATTCTACTATGTTTTGATGTCTCCTTTGGTGTTTTTCTCTGGCCGACCATCTTGTATCTGTTGTTGGCTATGTTGAGGCCATTCTTGAAGCATGAATCCCTCCATTCTCTGTCATTTTAATGCATGTTTCCTTAAAGACTCTGATGGAAATGTTTAGGTAAGACATTGTAAAACTTGAAACTAGCATTTGTATCATTTTCTACTATTCGTGACAAAAAACTCATAAAATGACATCCTTGTGCATTTTGTTTCTTTAATTAGCTATAGAAAAATTGCATTTTCTTTTTTGGCTGTGAGATTTTGAGCATTTCGGTGTTTGCAAGAGAGTTTAAAACCTTCATTCGTTGTTTAAACCTGCACCTGCTCTCTGCTGTGCATGATAGAAAACCAAAAAAAATGACATTCTTGTGCATTCTGTTGTTGATTAGCTGTAGAAAATCCACATTTTTTTGTAGCTGGCTATAGATCTAAGCTCAAAAAGCTCCATTTTATGTTACTTTCAGAGGATTCTGTAAGCATTTGAACTTTTAAAAAAATTGTATTTCTTCTTTTCATCGTTGTGACAGAAAACTGGAAGAAAAAATGAGCATATATTTCTGGAAAATCTACATTTTATGAGTCTGATGGCTATGGTGAGGTTGAAAGTTTCTGGGCATTTTCTGAATCTTTTGACTGTGTATTTTACTGCCAATATACATGATATTCTCCATCTCTCATCTGTCTCTGAATCTAATGACTTCATGTGACTATCATGCTCTGTATACAATCATCCTTAGACTATTTTTCCTGTATATGACTGTTACTGTAGTCATTCTTTTGGTCATGTCTTTATTGCCTTTTAACTGCTCACTTTTGGCAAATATGAAAATACTAACTACAACATTCCTGGCAGAACTATTTGATAGTAATGGAAGCTTATAACATCATAACTCCTTAAAATGTATTCATACTTGATATTGCTTGTAAGCTGAGTATGATTGGGATATAAGGATTGTTCTTGACTCCTGTTGGTCTCCTGTTCATGCTCAAAGATGATTGTTTAGGTCATTTTGTAGTCTTGATAACTATTACAGTCATTATTTATGACTATCCTTTCTGATACTAATGACTGTAGATTTCTTTATTTGATTGTTTTAATATTTGCTGCCACAGTCATGTTATGACTATCCCCTTAAATAGTGACTATGACTGTTCCATATATTGTCTTGGGTGACAGTCTGCTCTAATCCTCTTCTCTAGGCTTGTATGTTGTCATCATGCTTTATAATGCTTCCCAATTGTCTTGATATCTTTGTTGTTGGTTGTTCTTCCTACAAAACCTCTTAGACCTGTTGGAGTTTCTCCCAAATCGGCAGAGGGTTTGCCAGTTCCAATGCACAGGCAGATTCGGCCAACAAATACAGGAGGTTACGTGAGCTGCCTCCCCTTCACTTTTGGTTCTACGGCACCAAGTGGGGTATCCCTATAGCTAAAGATTTGAGCTTGACTCGCCCAATGACATAAAGATTTAGGTTTACAATGATAGGCATAATACTCTCATGTGTGGACCAAGATATGAATGATAGATCACAAGTTTGGCAACACTCTTAGACATATCTAGCTGGTTATGGATGAGAGTATGCAGGGGTCCTAATCCTACTCCTACAAACTAACAGGTTGGAAATATAGAATGATTTGAATTGATGTTTTGGATGCAAGACAAGGGGTTTTGGATCATAACTACTGCACAAGAAATAGACCGGTGCCTATCTCTGGGCAAGGAGTCAACTAGACATATCCAAGAGAGTGGCTTACAACTGGCATTCAATTTTCAAGGGGTTAAGACTGGTATTTGCCTTACAAACACCACCCAAGGATAAGTATTGTTGTGTGGTTACACAACACGCCCCATTTTGACTTGGCAAAACAGGGACCCAACTTTTGTTTTGGCTTGTGTTGTCTGTTTCTGGCGGTTTGGTAAAAATAAGTTAGGTGCATCATCATGATGAAGGTCAGGATGAGGTAGGTCATCATCATGAGGTTAGTTTGTCAAAGTTCATATTTTGTTTCTATGAATTCATGGTTAGAATGAGTTTGAAATTCCATGCAGGTTTGCCTTTTACATCACCCGAAAATTCGTCCATATGAAGGAGTTATGAGCAGTCAAAGTTTTAGTCAAACCTGATAATTGCTGTATGATGAACATCATCATCATGATATTTGAAAAGCTCTCCGATAATATCCTGAGGTCGAAACATCCGGACGTCAAGTTTAAGTCGTAGTAATCTTTCCCCGTCGAGCGGTCTTTTGTGTCGCCAAAGGTCATCATCATGATCTTACTCTATCACCTGATAAAAAAATCATGCAGTCCCGAAACATCCGGACGTCAATCTTAAGTCATAGTGAGCTTTTCCCGTCAAGCGACCCTGGAAGCATCATCATCATCATGATATTCTAACATCATCAGCATCATGATATTCCAACATTGCGAGCATCATGATATTTAAAATCACCCGATGTGATAATATCATGCTGATGATCATCGTCACCTTGCTTAAGAAATATGCCATCTGCATAATTATCGCGCGCACGTCAAAGTCCTTATGCGTGATCATCATCATCATGATCTTTCATGGCAGGATCACATTTCCTAAATATCCTCCTGATCTCCTTTTTGCGTGATCATGATGATCACCTTATCTTTCGAAGCGGAGGGTAATATTTCATTCCTTAGTCTTGTTGACATCATCATCATGATCTTTCTCTACCCGACAGTTCGTAATATCCTCCTGCCGAGAAGTATAAACTTTTGTGAATATGATGATGACGATGACGTCACCATCACCTTTCTCCTTCGGCATGATATTTTCCAGGGTATGATCCTGTTCGCCAATATGATGATGACGATGACGTCATGTTCGAAGATTAACGAAGGCCCGGATATCCTGATCATCATCATCAAGACTTTCAGCAGGATCATATTTTAAATCACCCAGTGCGGATATGATGATGATGATGTTCATCATCCTGATCTTTTAAGGAGGATCACCTTGGCCGAAAAGGGGGTCATACTGCATTCATGACCTGATCATCTTCCTTGGGGGGAACCCGATATTCCAGTTATCTCCTGATCTTAACGGAACATGATGGTGACGTCATCCCTTTGCATTTTAACGAACCCTGATGATGACGATGACGTCATCATGATATTCCTCAGCGGCAGGATCATTTTCCAAGTCCTCCTGTTTGTCTTCATCATGATGATGATGATGATGTCTTTCTTTCCCGAATATGCAAAAAACAAAACATCCTGATGTGCTTTTCCTCAGAGCATTCGGAGGAGAGGAGCATCATATTTCACAATATCCTGCGGCTAGATACAGAGGGCATATAGTTGGTCATCCTCATGATTTTTTGGCGTCGGTATAGCTGTTGCTGTCGGCCTAAGGTAAAATTGTCACCCTGATCATATGTAGTCACGCCGATGCAAATATGATGATGATGCAAAGCCGGATTCGAAGGATGCTTGAAGGGCGATTATTTCCTTGTATATTTGTGATCATCATCATCATATTTTGAACCCGATATACAAGAAAATGGGCAAAAACATGAAGCGATGGAAATTTGGAGCCCTATTGCCTGTAGCTGCGCATTTTTTTGGGGCTTGTTTAATAAAACGTTTTACTTCCTGTTGTTTATCATAATGATAATGAACTTAATGTTTGTTTGTTTACTTGCAGGAGGTCATGATGATGTTGCTGAGGCTGAGCCTTGTCATGATGATGCTGCTGAGGTTGAACATTGAAGTCATGATGCTGCTGAAGCTGAACATTAAAGTCATGATGCTGCTGAAGCTGAGCATTACAAAGTTGCGCATGGAGGCAACATGAGCCAGAAGTGAGGAGGATATTGTCAAATATGCTGTTCGCCGGCTGGAGACCGAATCAAGTTGAAGATGCTGGAATATTATGTGCCAGCTGTACATTTGCTAACTGGCGAAGCATGTGCTTTTCATCTGGACCGCTAATTGCTATGAGAGGATCCTAATCCTTGGATCATTGTAACCGTTTCTGGTATTTGCTCTATATAAAGGCCAGAGCCTGAAACAACAAGAGGAGGAATACATTAGAATACATAGACGCATCTGGCGCAAAAGTCAATTACTGTAGAATAAGTTAGGAGATCGGATTACTGAGACTAATGAGGATAGAATTGTTGAAATGTCAAGGTTCTTTCTTCAGATCACTGTAAATGTACCTGTTCTTGAGCATACTGAATGAATATGAAGTTCCAGATTACATCCTGATTGTAAATTTTACGTAATCTTCTGTTGATTTCTGGATATGTACTGGTGAATGCTGTGTTCAACTGGAAGCGCTTTCATTTCATTACATGTTGTTGTCAACTGTTCCTTTGAAGCTTTGCACTAGATCATGCGGATTTGTGGAATGTCCTGGTGAAGTATGATTTCTAGTTTTCCTTCTTTTCATTGCAAGTATGGGGGCTTGTATGTGGATCAGTGATCTAAGTCCAGTAGTTTTGGGAATCTCACTCTATAACCCTTTTCCTTTTTTCAATTTCATTAATTCATCACCATAACTGCAAATCATGATAAATAACAAGCAGAAACAGTGAAATATGCTGAAATCCCGTAGGTAACTGAAGATCATGAGCATATTTGAGTTAAATGCATGTAGTACTGAAAATATCATGCAAAGAATCATAAATAATGATAGAAATCATGCAAATATCGGCCTGTATGCACATTATTTGACTAAATTTACAGTGCAGAAGTAGAATCGTTGGAGACTTGCAGAGCGAACATCCAGAGCAGGATATTTGAAGATGATGATGATGAACAGTGCAGAAACACGTAAGGCCCCTGAATGGAAAACAGCAACACACATCAACCACTGAGTAACGTCAGTAGATTAAGACCTAATCAACGGAGACTTGGGATCATGAATTCTTTGAATTCATCGTATCTTTCAAGATGAGTAAAGGTTGTTGTGTAACTTTTATTCTATGTTTGTGAATGACTAACATCATGACCAACAAGTATTTAATTGTCTCTACTTACATACATCCCAGCTGACATACAATTTTCTCCATACTCAACCTAAAACAATTTAATCAACTCGTTGAATGGAAGTCAAAGATTAAGTATGTGATATAGAAATCTATACCCTGGAATCTAAGAAACCCTTAGCAACCAGATTCGGAAGAAGAAACTGCATACAACACATGGAGATAGACAAATAAACACATGCAATAATGCATTTTTTATATAAAATGATAAGAAACTAAACATATGTGCAAGGTGCACTCAAATGTAACTCATAAACTCCAACAGAGATAGAAGAGCCAAGAAATACTTTGTTCTTCATTAGTTTTCACAAAAATTGCCCAAGTCTTCAACAACCGTAAATGAGTAACACAGTTTGCATTTTATAGCAAGACTGTGTACTCAGCATTCAGTACATTGTCATTTCAAAATGCTGCTGAATACATTGCATCTTCAAAATTGGCACTCAAAATATTCAATGCTACCAGTAGAAATAGAGGAAAGAGCAGGTGGGATTAGGATCTACACTGTCGCATGGAGATCTTCTTCCTAAATTAGGTGGTTGACCTATCAACTCGACCCATACTTCTCTGCAAATCTGCCATTAATAGCAACCAACCCATATCTGGAAGTGTAGCGGTTCGCGTGCATTTGCAAGTTTTCTCCTACTTGAACGCCATTGCAAATACATGGAAAACCCTCCATTTGAATAGAGCTATCGATCTTCCATCCTTCCTTCCGAGATCTATGGCCTGAATCATGCTAAAATCCATCAGCCAGTAGAAATGTGCCACACAGGTGACTTTGCCCTGTTGTTGACTTTTCCTGCTTCTGTTTTACCTATATCACCTATTTTGCCTTTTTTGCCTTGTATATGCAAACACTTATACATACAAAAGCCACATACAAGGCAAACCCCAAAATATTATAAATCAAATTGAAATCAAGTTTGGGTTGGGCTTGTATCTCCCCCTTTTGCATATCGCATTGTATATGCACATACAAGTGCAATATACATTCAACACCTAGCATACAAGCTGCGGACTCCAACCATTTATTAATCGGACTTGAAAACCTTTGAAATCTGGCTTGTATCCTCTTCTTTGCATATTAACCCCTTGCATATCGCACATATACAAACATACATATATGCAAGCCACGAACTCAATGTTGCATCAACCAGAATGTATATCTCTTTGGGTCTAGGCTTTGTATATTAGGAATGCACATCACACATATACAAACATGATATACAATCACACGGGCCCACCATGCTTGAGGAACTTTGACTTTATCCATAATTTGCTTGCATATTGACTTTGTATCTTTTGCTTGCACATTCGATTGTATATTTGGAATATACAATCCCAAACATACAATGGCAGATTTCAAAATATTTCACAAATACTGTTAACTCTTTGGTCACATCCACCTTGTATATTCTGCTTGTATGCCACCAGTGCATCTAGCCGTTGTATATCTGCTTGCATCTTTTCCATTGTATGTAGCCATTTTATGTCTAAACATACAAACCTGATATACAAGCAAACTCAACATACAACTGTAGAATATTCCAAGAATCCGTGGAAGATTCCTCAATGTATATGCACCTATTCCAAACCTGATATGCATACAACGAGGCATATAACTGATTTTTTCCATTTTTTGAAGGCTGATTGAGCATACTACAAGCCCGCCAATGTACATTTGCATTTGCACATACAAACCCCTTTGTATATACAAAGATACATGCATTTAAAACTATTTTTTGCACTTTTAAACTGCAAAGGCCAAAAGACTTAGAATTTTTTGGATTTTTTATGAAAGGTGCCTGTGAATTTAGATATTTGAAACTTGAATGTTTATGCAGGCACCAACAAGAAGAATGATGACTATTTTTAAGCTAAGTTTTTAAACCATTGAAGGTTGTCTCTTTCTTTACTATGACAGTCCCCTTCAAATGCTTCTATGAAGTCTTCTTTTGTCATATTCTATGCTATAAGATCCTTTTGTTGTCAAGATGATGTAACTTCCTTGTTTGCCTTGTGTTGTATTCATCAAAATTTCCCCTATGACTGACAATGATTATCATCTGTTGCTTGTTATCTTTATCTCCATGATGATATGCTTACAATGCCATTCATTAGATGGAACTTTGAAAACCTTGCAGGGGGTTGTTCATCATTCAAGCTTTCTTAGACCTTTGTGGAAAGATCTACATGGTGTTGTAGACACTATACTATGGTGCATAATGAATGTGAAGGGAAATATGCATCTGAGAACTCAATCTCTGTTTACTTTCAAAACTTCCATTTAGATTCCATCACTATCATTCATGTATGGGTTTGCAATTTCATTATCTACATGATCAAACACTGATCTTCAACCTATATCTGTATCATGCAATCTTCACAGTTCTCCTCCTTATTTGAAGAATATTCAGTCATTCCTTAAGCTCACAAACCTCACTGTCATTTGAACATGCTTACACAGTCTTTGAATATTTTTGCAATGCATGATTAACCTCTTGATCTAGATGCCATTATCCCTTATCTATTTTGTACTCTTCTTTGTTCTTCACATAGTGATTGTCCTTTTGATGCCTTGTGTTCACTGTCCCTATGGAATGATGACTGTTAGTCTCAATTTCCTACACTTTTAGTGACTGTCCCTAATGGTCTATCAATTCTTTTGTTAGTTGCTCTTTGACTGATTTGCCTCTAACTGGACTGCCTTAGATTTAGAGGTGTTCTGTTGTTTACAAGACTGAGCATCCTACATGATTGTTGTCCATTTATTATGATAGTCAGATGTTCCATACATGCTATGACAACACTTATTGTTGTTCATCTCTTTCTATGACTGTCTTCACCTTCCTTGCAATTTGTCTTGCATTTGTATATGGCATATGAAATGTTCCGTAAGGACTATGATCTGGGCTCAACCCTTGTGGGAGCCACATTTCCTCCACTTATAATGTAACCTGATAAATCAAATAGAAGCATAATTACACCTATATCTGCACAAGAAGCAAACTTGTTAGAAAATAAAAGCATGTTTTGGATGTGTTTGATGACTGATTGTTCTCTAGGACATCCAAGGTATACATTTCTTGTTTAATGAAAATTGAGGATCAGTTTATACATGGTCTCTTGTTCATGTATGGTTTGTGACTATTCATTGCTTAGAGCATTGCAATAACACCATTGTCTTTTGCCAGATACAGGAACCAGGGATGACGTGAAGCTAGGAAGGACAAAGATGACTCAGGGCGACAGGACAATACACTAAAGATAGAACCAGTCATTCGCAGGCAATGACTAGCCTCTGACCCTACATGCACATTACTTTATTTACTTATTCATGTATAGATTATTCTTCTATTGCATTGAATAAGGCAGTTAACCTCACGGCTTGTGTGAGATGATGAACATTTTAGATTCAATAAAGATTATTTATCTTTTGGAAAGGATTTTGGATAAACCCTTCTTATGTTACATGCACTTAGATAAATGTAGTAAACTAATAAACATAATCTCCTGAATTATTTTCATTTATGCACTTGAATGTAATGTATGAAGGACCAGATGAGGTGTACCTTACAATTTTTGAAGCAAAACTCTACCTGAATGAGCCATAGTGAAATTTAGGTAACATCTTTGGTGACATCTGCTATATGTTTGCCTGCTAAACATCAGACCAGTTGCCTAAAGCTTAACCATTAGGCATAGAGTCATACATACTTGATAAAACTTTGAGAAAACTTCCTTTCTTGCTGCAACTGACCTCTAACTACCATCTCTTCTAAATCATCAAGTGCATGGGTATGGTTGGTATGATGGTGAATAAAAATCCCTGTTACTGATGATATGCATCTACTTGATGAGTTAGAAGGGATAATCAACAAGAATACCTCCTTTACAAACTAATGTGATTTATTACAGCCCTATGAGGATAGGTATGAAGTGTGATAGTGAATACATGTATTCACTATTTCTTATGATGGTTGTACCACATACGACTGTAGTACATTACAGTAGTTTCACACCTTGCACAACTAGACTGAGGAAAAACTAACAATTGTGCAGAAACGCACATAGGGAAAAGAAAACTACAAGTAGTCTATTGTGCAACAACACTTATTCAACAACTGAAACTTCATGAAATATATACAAACATGAAAGATCCTACCTCAGAAGCAATGTTTGAGGTGAATCCCATTGACTGGGATTGGCTTGACATCACCATCTAGCTTAGATAGCTAGAAAGCATTATGCTATTTGCATTCTGAAACAATGTATGGCCCACTCCAAAAAGTGTCAAACTTGGAGTGCTTCCCAGGTTTGCTTTTCAACACATCCCATTTCAGCACTATATCACCCTCCTAGAATGTTCTTGGAGATGCCCTTTTGTCAAACAACCTTTTCATTTGGGCTTGATGATGCTCTATGTTTCTTATGGCATCGTTTCTAGTTTCTTCAAGATCAACCAGTTGAGCTAGCCCTACTGTCATAGGGCCTTCTTCTAGCATGTCCAGCTGATTTACAAAATCAAGTACTAGTAACTCAAGTGTAATAGGAAGCCTTGCTTCCTTGCCATACACTAACATGAAAGGTGAATGCCCTATTGACCATTTTGTAGTGATTCTATCAGCCCATAGTGCTGATTTTAACTATGTGTGCCAGGATCTTTGGTTGCCCTCCATGGTCTTCTTGATGATTCTGATCAAGTTTTTATTGGTGGATGTTGCTTGGCCGTTGCCTTGAGGATAGTAATTAGAGGATGTATTGAGATAAATGCCATTTTTTACATCCCAATCAGAGATTCTGGAACCAACAAAAGCAAGGGCATTGTTTGAAATGATGGACTCAGGCACTCCAAATCTGATAACCAGCTCTTCATAAAAATTCAAAACTGCAGACTCATTAGCTTCCTTAAGTGCGACTGCTTCAGTCCACTTAGTGAAATAATCAGTGGTTGTAAGAACCCATTTATGGCCAGCGTTGGATGAAGGCTTTATAACCCCAATAAAATATAATCCCCACCTCATAAAGGGTTGTTCCACCTAAACTGGCTGCAAAGGTAAGGCTGCCAACTTCTCTTTTCTGGTGAATAGAGCACATTCCGTGCATTTCTGACCCATAAGTGTGCATCTTTAAATAAACTATGCCAATAATATCCATCTTTCATTACCTTAAGAGCTATTGCTCTAGGTGAAAAATGGCCTCCAGCTGACCCCTCATGAAATTCATACAACACCTTTTCAACTTGGTTACGTCCAATGCATCTCAGCAATACTCCATTAAAATCCTTCCTAAAAAGCAAGTCATTAATGAGCACATAAGGTATGGACTACAATCTGAAATACCTTCATTTGTCTCTATCCAAGCCCTGAGGACACTCACCGGTCTGAAAGAAATGAACCATTTCTTGCACCTAATCAGCAACAGCATCTGAAATAGTTGTTTGTTCTTGATCTTACATTGATAGAACAACTTCTTGATCACGTTCTTCTTTGTTGATAACACCATCAGCAAGCTATTCGCACAACCCTTTTCCTCTGACCAATTTGGTAACCTCAATGTCCATGTCATACTCCATGACCTTAGTCACCCAACCAGCCCTCTTATCACTGAGATCTTTACTTAGCAAAAATTGTTTCACACTCGGATGAGCAACAATTAAATTAATCTTGTTACTTCACAACCTGTGTTTAAACTTTTTAAAACTCCTTATAACAACAAGTACATGTTTCTCAACAAAAGAGTACCTCAGCTCATAATCTTTCAACACTTGACTGAAAAAAGCTAAAGGTTGTTCCATTTCTAGCTCATTTTTCTATACCAACATAGCTGAAACAGAATCAACATTACCATATGCATACAAAGTAAAATCCTTAGAAAAATTAGGATTTAGCAGTTTAGGCGCAACAGCCAAAGCCTCTTTAATAAGCTCAAAACTTTGTTTTCCCTCTCTAGTCCAGCTGAAAGACATGTTCTTCCTCAACATAGCAGTTAATGGATTTAACAAATCAGCAATATCAAGGATGAACCTCCTGACGAAGTTGATCCTACCAATGAAACTTTGTAGGCCCTTCTTGTGTGTTGGTAAAGGCAGAGGCAAAATTACACTTATTCTCTCAGGATCAATGGTCATGCCTTGTTTTGACACCACGTAACCAAGAAATCTGCCCTCATGGATAGAAAACACACATTTTTTGGGATTAAGTGATATCCCAAACTCCCTACACCGCTCAAATATCTGCCTTAGGTGATTTAGATGATCTTTGGCTTCTTTAGAGAAAATAGTAATGTTGTCAAGGTAGACTAGGATGATCTTTTACATTAGCCCCTAAAAAGCCATATCCATAGCCTATTAAAAAGTTGTTCCAGTGTTGGACAAACCGAAAGGCATCTTTTTGTAATCCATAGTTCGCCATTTTGTGGTGAAGGTTGTTTTGTACTGGTCTTCCTCTCTTACTAAAATCTGATTGTAATCGAAATAGTCGTCTAGCAAGGAAAACCTTTCTGATCCTGAAACTACTTGGAGTATCTTCTCCATAGAATGCAAAGGATGACGATCTTTCAAAGAGGCTCTATTCAATTCACAGAAGTCTACACATAGCCTTATCTCCCTATTTTTCTTCCTAACCGACGCAAGGTTGGAAACCCATGAGGTGTGCTTGATAGGAAATATTATACAGCTCTCAATCAGCTTATTCAGTTCCATTTTCATGAGAGGCTCTAAGTTAGGATTCAAAGGCCTTTGTTTTTGCCTAACAGGCTTGGCATCAGGTTCCAACTCAATAGTGTGTTGAGCAAGCTAGGGATCAAAACCCTTTAAATCACCATATTCCCATGCAAAAATGTCACCAAACTCTTGGAATAGTTGAATAAATGCACATCTTTCCTTTTCTGTACATACCTTGCCCAGTTTAAAGAGTTTACCTTTAAAGATCTCAAATTCTTCATAGTGATCTTGCTGAACCTATAGGCTGGACTTGGGTTTTATAGCTTCATCATCAGTGTTAAAGATGGACTTTAAGGTGACCAAACCCTTTCGCATCTTGTTATTTTTTAGCTAAATGTTTTGGTCATCGTACTAGTGATGTAGCTTCCCTTGGTTGGCATGAGAGAATTCAGCTTCCACTCTCAAGAAGTTTACAATCTGTTGATCAGTATTGAACACCTACCAATGTATGTTATTATCTGGCACAGTATGCCTAACAATATTCTTAATATACTGACTTTTCTTATCACTACTGATTTCCTTGGGAATGTCAAATTCTGCCCCTATTGCAGCTAGCCTATCAACGTGTTTATTCGGATTTCTAGGTATGGAGATCAAATTGAATGCACCAAAATCTTCCAAAAGGTCCCATACTCTATGCTTGTAAGACTTAAGCAGATCATTTTTTGTGACATTAAGCTTTCTCACCTAATTTACAACTAGTTCATTGTCGCCATAAACTTTTAGACAGCCAATACCTCTTTGTCTTTCCCATTCTAAGCCTTGAATTAGAGCTTCATATTCAGCCACATTGTTAGTGCAGCTGAAACAGAATCTGAAAGCTGAAAAGTACTTTTCAGCCTTCAAGGAAACAAGCATGCATCCACCTCCAGCACCCATTCTACTCCTTGAGCCGTCAAAAAATAGCTCCTAGACCTTATTTTCTTGCTGCCCATTCTTTTGTTCTGCACTTTTTTCAATGTTAGGTAGAAATAAATCAGCCTCGTGCATCATATACATGCCCAAACCAACCTTGTCTAGGTGCTCACATAGCTCAACCACTTGAGTTTGATTTGCCCATTCATCAAGAAGGACCTCTTGTATGCCTTCAATCAGCGTACTACCTTGTTGAACAGCAGGCTGTTCCATTTCTGACTCACTTGCAACCAAGTTAGCATTGACAGGGCATGTAGTGTAAGGCTCAATATGGTCTTTGGCAGTGGCTTCTAACTTGATAGGCACCTTAGTGCTGTACCTAGTTCTGAACAACATATGAGACCAATCCGAGGATAGGTAATCTGCTATCTTTGCAGTAAAATCCCTTGACAAGCAAATGGCAAAATAAGGAGATAATTCAATGACATATATGTCCTGCGAGATAGAGAAGTTTGGACAGGCATGCAAAGTTAAGCTTAGTACTTTAATGACACCTACTGTATTAACAACAGTTCCATCCAACTTAACAACTCCCTTCTCTAATGGCTCATATTCAATGCCCGGTTTATCAACAATGTGTTTGGGCATGATTGAATTGTTAGCACCTAAGTCTATCATGGAGTTATGAACTAAATGATCCCCTATGATCAAAGATATGTAAAATGGTGGGGGTTTGACCTCTAAAGCTTGTTGTTCTGCATTTTATTCAAGGTTACTTGTCAAAATAGCCTTGGACTTACCTATATCAGACACTTGAGACAGTTTTAAATTTGACAAGGCTGATTGAGGTAGGTCTTTTTGGCCAGGGATATTCAGGGAATCCCACATAGACATGGATACATTTACTTTTGTCATATGCTCAAGGATATTGAAAGTAGGTGTACCTAACTTAGCTTGGCTTTTGGGGGTAGCCACGTCACCTTGAGAACAAGTTGGTTGACCTGATGGATTAAGTTGTTCCTTGCCTATCAAAGGCCGATCCTTTGATAGGACTTGAATTTTTTCAACCTTTGATGGGTTAGAAACACCTTGATCGACGTTCAGCACTTGATGCCCATGAGTTTCAATTTTACCAGCTTGCTACCCTTCATCAATATTCCTTTTCTTACTGTGTGTATTATCTGCAACTAACGAACCAACTTGGTTCATACCACAGAATTCTTCTCCTTGCCAGTTTAGGAGTGTTGTCTCGTGTACCTGTTCCTCTTGCTGTTGAACAGGAGGTTCTATAGGCACATTAGACTGCACTGCTAGACTGTTCTAAACCATCAGAGCTTGGTTAATCACCCCATTGGCACATGTATTTTGGTTATGGGGTTGGTTACAAGGAAAGCACTAGTCATATTCTTGAGCCAAATTTTTTTGCGTGGGTACAACCTCCTTCAAGGAACTGGTAGCATTTGGATTGTAGGCCTGATAAGGTCTAGAGTTAAAGGCTTGCCTTGGACCTTGATTAGTAGGCTGATCAGGTGGCCTATTTGGCTGATTTTGCTGGTAATTGGACTGGAATGGGGCCTGATAAGGTCTAAAATTTTGGCCTTGCTACCTCTTGAGGTTCACAATCCCATTACAAAAAGATTGTAGCATTCCTTTGATCTCTTGTATCTCAAAAGACTGAGTTTGAACAGCATTTTTTGATATATTGGGTTGTGTATTAGGCACTGGTAACATTGGTGCATCAGGTATAATAGCTATAGGAGGCACATGCATTGGCATTAGTGGCTGAATAGTAGGAAATATTGGCAAAGGAGGCGTAGGCGCAATTTTACTAGCCTGTATGAGGCTGTTCTCAACTCTTATGGCTATGGCATAAGCTTGTGGTAAGGAATTTCCTCCCATAGATTCAATCATGAGAGAAATATTGTTGTTTAAAGCTCTCAAATAATATATGAAAACATGGTCAGTTGTAGGCCTTACCATTGGTGGGATTCTGTCCCACGTCTTCTGGAAATGGTGGTTGAAGTCTGACATAACTTCGTGAGGAGCTCTTTTAATTGTAGACAGTTGTTCCACCAATGACAGATGGTCTGATTTGTCTTCAAAGAAGATGCACAACTCCTCTCCCAAATGATCCCATGAATCTATGGAGTTCACCGGCAGGCTTCTGAACCACTGCAAAGCCTTCCCTTTGAGAGAAGCTACTAATAACCTGATTATGACATTCTCTTCTGTCACATGATGGATAGCACACAGGTTTGCAATTTCTTTTATGTGTTCAGCCAGAGTAGTCTAATCTTCACCATTAAAATATGGTAAACTTTTCAAGGCAGCAATAGGAATATCATCATGCTGAGTTAAATTCAGTGGGCTGTGTCGGTTGAATGTAACAAACTGCTAATTTTTGACTGTAGGAATCATTGTAACTGGCATTCTTGGGATAGTATGAGTTCCAATAGAAGGAGGAGTAGACTTGGCTCTTCTAGAATAGACACGAGTCTTCTTGGGTTTCTCAGCTATTATCCCTCTTCTCCTAGGTTGGGATAATTTCAAATATTCAAAAGAAGAAGAACTGCTTCTAGTTTGTATTCTTCTCATAAGTAGAAATATACTGATTTGCTAAACTAAAGCTCAGAGTTGCCAGATATGCAGGTTTTAACCTCTTACAGGTCTAAAAATCACTGGCTGCACATCAAAACCAGCAATAAAAGGTAGCATTTCAATTGTTTCTAATTCCACAGTCCTATCGGGCATGCTAAAAACTATTGTCTCTCAGATTTGCACCCTTGCTGAGTTGTAAAACTTGGCAATCTGGAGAAACATGGGATCTTTCCAGGTCTGTGGGTCACATATGATGGAAATAACCTCTCGAGAAGGCTGGCTTCCTATTGATACTCCACCTATAATTCTTGTACTAAAGTCTTTGCAGAGAAAAGGGTAAGAAGGATTGCATGGAAATGAAACCTACTATCTAAGGTGATGCACCAAAAGATCATCAGAAACTACACAGAACTGACACACTATAGAATGAGTAATAATAAGACTCCCTTACACAACCCAACAGATCTAATCCTTGCATCATTACTTTGTAAGGAGGCTAAATAACAACAATTCTGCAAAGGAGAAAGAGGTTTCTCACTACTCGAAACTGATTGTTATTCCTTGCACATCTCACAACCTGCAAAAATATGTATCCCTGCATAAAGGCACCAACATGAAATATAGCTCCAAGGACAAAGAACATCACAAAGATCTGTACTAACACTAAGGACACACAATATCATAAGAAATGGGATGGTATAAACTGCTTATTACTGCTTAAAAGGTGTTACAATGTTGTATATCTCTAAAAATGGGTTACAAGACTGTCAACTTCTGCGAAAGAACTCAGAAAATTACAATATACAAATTACTGAATTGCAAGAACTGGTGAATATTGAACAAGGAAGAAGACTATATACTTCCCAAACAGCTGTAAACAGATAAACATGAACCACCTCCATTTTCGTGCATCTCATAAATGCCCTCAAAATATCTCTCTAAAGTCCTCCAAAATGGGTTCCCAACGCATAAATGGTCAAGGCATGCCATCAACTATCATAAAGGCACCTGAAAAAGTCTTTGAATGCTTTTAAATGATCTTTAAGGCCACTGACATAAGTCAAATCTGTGTAATAACTCTCCTGCAACATCATAAATATCTAATATTTTCCCAATAAATGACATAAATACACATTTTCTGCATTTAATTAACATTTGACTAAGAGGCTTATAATTACACCACCTTAGTTAATGTTTTACAATTCAAAATTATGCAAACCTATGTAGAAAATAATGACATTTATGACATAATCATTTAATTCACTGATTTTGCATGATTTAGGGACCAACTAAATGTCGTAAAAAGACAACAAAGTAATCAACAAGACTTACTTTGTCATTTGTGATAATCTACCCAATATTGCATGTTTGTATTTTATTACAAACGATAAGGTAATTCATAGATAATTACTTTGTCATTTGTTTACAACATCTAATCTATTCCAAGATTATGCAAAAAATGACATTAAAAAAAAGTCCATATCTCCTAGGCAAAATAACATGACTCATCACATCTGCATCATATCTCACATCTCATAGCATTATAACAAAAAGTTCTCACAACTCCTAACCATTCACGCGTGCACACATGTCTATCATCATGTCCCAAGGTTCAATGCAACACATTTTGAAAAATGACCCTTATGCCTCCCTAAACCATTACAATGCCTTAGCCTCCACTTCACTTTCATACCACGTTGCAACTCCCTACACACATTTTTACTTGGCAACATATATACTCTCGACCCATATGCCATCATAACGTATTTTTCTGACTTTTAATGAGAATCAAAAGGTAAAAAAAGGGTTACATGGCCCCATGCACAATAATCACTAGGCCTTAAGACTTAAAAAAGTCTTCATCACGGGCCTCGAATAGATGGAAATGATGTTGTAAATCAAAAGTCAAAAAACACTTGAATGTAAACTAGGTTCGTTCGACCCCAAAAGGAAGAAAACCTAAAAAATACCCTCATTTTGCATTCTATTCTTTTTTGCTCGAGCTTTCTGCCGCGCCGCCATGGAGGGTTTGAAGGTAAAAGAATGTATCATTTCTGTCGATTCTTAGAGGATTCTAGCTGATTTCCTGATCAAACTACAAGGTAAATGGTTTTCCTCTGAGAACTTGACCTCCTCTTTACCGATTTTGGACCTCCAAGGCTGTGATTCGATTGTGTTTTGATGTCTCCTTTGGTGTTTTTCTATGGCCGACCATCTTGGATCCATTATTGGTTGTGTTCAAGCCGTTCTTGAAGCACGAATCCCTCCATTCTCTATCGTCTAATGCATGTTTCCTTAAAGACAATGATGGAAATGTTTAGGTAAGCCATTGCAAAACTTGAAACTAGGATTTTTATCATTTTATCATTTTCTGTTGTTCGTAACAAAAACTCCTAAAATGACATCCTTGTGCATTTTGTTTCTTTAATTAGCTATAGAAAAACTACATTTTCTTTGTTGGCTGTGAGATTTTGAGCATTTCAGTGTTTGCATGAGAGTTGAAAACCTTCATTCGCATTTTAAACCTGCACCTACTCTTTGTTGTGCGTGACAAAAAACTCAAAAAAATGACTTTCTTGTGCATTCTGTTTTTGATTAGCTGTATAAAATCCACATTTTTCTGTAGTTGGTTGTAGATCCGAGCTTGAAAAAATCTATTTTTTGTTACTTTCAGAGGATTCTGTAAGCATTTGAACTTAAAAAAACTGTATTTCTTCTTTTCATCACTGTGACAAAAAACTGGAAGAAAAACTGAGCATATATTTCTGGAAACTTAGACCAATGATGATTGTTTTTAAACCATTGAAGGCTGTCTCTTTCTTTACTGTGACAGTCCCCTTCAAATGCTTCTATGAAGTCTTCTTTTGTCATATTCTATGCTATAAGATCCTTTGTGTTGTCAAGATGATGTAACTTCCTTGTTTGCCTTGTGTTGTCTTCATCAAAACTTCCCCTATGACTGATAATCATTATCATCTGTTGCTTATTATCTTTATCTCCATGATGATATGCTTACAATACTATTCATTAGATGGAACTTTAAAAACCTTGCAAGGGGTTGTTCATGCTTCAAAATTTCTTAAACCTTTGTGGAAAGATCTACATGGTGTTGTAGACACTATACTGTGGTACATAGTGAATGTGAAGGGAAATATACTTCTAAGAACTCAATCACTATTTACTTTCAAAACTTCCATTTAGATTCCATCACTATCATTCATGTATGGGTTTGCAGTTTCATTATCTACATGATCATACACTGATCTTCAACCTATATCTGTATCATGTAGTCTTCATAGTTCTCCTCCTTCTTTGAAGAATATTCAGTCATTCCTTAAGCTCACAAACATCATTGTCATCTGAACATGCTTACACAGTCTCTGAATATTTTTGCAATGCATGATTAACCTCTTGATCTAGATGCCATTATCCCTTATCTATTTTGTACTCTTCTTTGTTCCCCACATAGTGATTGTCCTTTTGATGCCTTGTGTTCACTGTCCATGTGGAATGATGACTATTAGTCTCAATTTCCTACACGTTTAGTGACTATCCCTAATGGTCTATCAATTCTTTTGTTGGTTGCTCTTTGACTAATCTCTCTCTAACTGGATTGCCTTAGATTTAGAGGTGTTCTATTGTTTACAAGACTGAGCATACTACATGATTGTTGTCCATTTATTATGATAGTCAACTATTCCATACATGCTATGACATAACTTATTGTTGTTCATCTCTTTCTATGACTGTTTTCACCTTCCTTGCAGTTTGTCTTGCATTTGTATATGGCATATGAAATGTTTCTGTAAGTACTATGAGCTGGGCTCAACCCTTGTGGTAGCCACATTTCCTCCACTGATAATGTAACCTGATAAATCAAACAGAAGCATAATTACACATGTATCTGCACATGAAGCAAACTTGTTAGAAAATAAATGCATGTTTTGGATGTGTTTGATGACTAATTGTTCTCTAGGACATCCAAGGTATACATTTCTTGTTTAATGCAAATTGTGGATCAGTTTATACATGTATGGTTTGTGACCATTCATTGCTTAGAGCGTTGCTCTAACACCATTGTCTTTTGCCAAATGCAGGAACCAGGGATGACGTGAAGCTAGGAAGAACAACGATGACTCAGGGCGATAGGACAACATGCGAAAGCTAGAACCAGTCATTCGCAGGCAATGACTGGCCTTTGACCTACATGCACATTACTTTATTTACTTATTCATGTATAGATTATTCTTCTATTGCATTGAATAAGGCATTTAACCTCACATCTTGTGTGAGATGATGAACATTTTACATTCAATAAAGATTATTTATCTTTTGGAAAGGATTTTGAATAAACCCTTCTTATGTTACATGCACTTAGATAAATGCAGTAAACTAATAAACATAATCTCCTGAATTATTTTCATTTATGCACTTGAATGTAATGTATGAAGGACCAGATGAGATGTACCTTACAAGTTTTGAAACAAAACTCTACCTGAATGAGCTGTAGTGAAATTTAGGTAACATTTACTTCTTACCCTTTTGTCACAATGAAATGATACCTTTACATGATATATTATGGAACTTGCTCAAATGATACACCAGCTTTTGCATCTTAGAAGCTCTATTCTGTTTCTCCTCTTTATCAGGCACATTGATCTTAGACTAGTATTATATTCTTAGATTATGAATGAACTCTATCAGTTGCTCTTTATTAGCTGTAATGAAATAAATACATTCATTCATAATGATACTCTACCTTAGATGGCTTCTGTAGCTTGGATGACTGTAATCTAATTTTCTCTAATCAACTATAATAATGTCATGATGACATATCCTTTCTGCAAGTTGATTAGATGATGTATGATATAGCTCAGAATGAAAAGAAACATGCTCTTTTCTGATACTCTTTTCAAAAAATGAAAAGAAACATGTTGAGCTCAAACCCTCGTGGGAGCCACATTTAATCCACATGTTTATTTGTCTTCAAATTAGCAACAAAATTTGTCCTATACCTACACAATGAACAAACAAGTTAGCATAAAAAGTACTTCATAGCATTGATTGATCTCCTTCATGATTTCTTCCTAATTTGTGTCGTATATCTGATATGATCTCTTATCTAAATGCATGATATGATAAGTAGATGTATCTATTTGATAAAAGCATGTGATAACTGTAAACATCCGGAGCATTAATGGGGTTGTCCCCAAAATTTTGTAGGTTTCAAGTGGATGGTGGCTTGAAGTGAAGATTGAACATTGAAGACTTGAAGTGAAGACTGAAAGTTGAAGACTTGAAGGCTGGCCTCAACAACAACCTCCATCATCAGGCAATGATGGATGTTTAGATTTATCATATGTTCTTTTCTCTTTTCTTTTGTCAAACAAATACATATCTTGCATGTCTACAATTGCTTAGTCTAGTCACTCCCACGGCTTGTGTGGGACACATTTGAACACTTTTTTTAAACATGATCATTTAGTTTCTCTGATGCATATGATGTATATGTATTTCCTTTTCAATCAATGCATGAGATAAAGTAACAGATACCTAGATGTATGTTCAAAACATGACATGCAATAACAGTGTAATACAATATCTTTCTCTCTTTTATTCAAAACTGATTAACTGAATAATTAATTTAACTTATAACTCTTGAAAGATCAAACTTTGTAGAACAACTGTATCTCTTTGAATGTTTGATCCTTTGATAATCAATTCTTTTGTCATGATAACTTATCAGTCCTGATTGGACTGATGGGTTATCCTAACAACTCGATCTTCTTTTCAACTTTGTCAGGGCATCAACCATTCAAGAAATGCATAACTTTGAAGTTTTCTATTATTCCTTCTAAACAATTACACTTAGGTCCAACTAATTTTAAGTGTGAACAAAAAATTAGTAACATTTATGGCGACCTCTCAGGGGTGTTTACCTGCTAAATAGTTTAGAACTAGTAGCCTTGCCTTCTCATTGGGCATAGAGTCATTTATGCCTTGAACCTAGAGAAATTCTACAACTCACACTAACTGAAAACAACAACACCAACTAACTGAAAACTAAAACTAAAACTGATTTGCTTAAAATAGAATCAGCTACATGTGCAAAAGCACTTCTTGGAAACAAAACAACAAAACTGAAACTAACTGTGCAAAAGCACTTATTTGCAGCACAAGGCTACCTTAGTAACATATCTTGAGGTGAATCCCATTAACTGGGATTGGCAACACCTCACCATCTAACTTAGCAAGCTGAAGTACATTGTGTTGCTTGCACTCTATGATTATATATGGTCCATCCCACATTGCATCAAACTTTGTATGTTGTCCTGGTCTGCTTTTCAATTCATTCCACTTGAAAATTAGATCTCCTTCTTTATAAATTCTTGGGACTACTCTTTTATCAAAAGTCTTTTTCATTTGGGCCTGGTGTTCTTTCAATGTTTTTATGGCCTCTTTTCTGATCTCTTCAAGTTCAATCAATTGGGCAAGCCTAATTTCCATTGGTTGTTCTTCAAGTAACTCTAGCTATTTTATATAGCTAAGTGTTGGCAACTCCACTATTATTGGTAACTTGGCTTCCTTTCCATATGTAAGCACATAAGGTGAATTACCTGTTGATCTTTTAGGTGTAATCCTATCAGCCCACAATGCTAACTTTAACTTATCATGCCAAGATCTTTAATTCTCATCAACTATTTTCTTTATAATCTTAATCAGATTTTTGTTAGTTGATTTAGCCTGTCCATTACCTTGAGGGTAATAATTTGATGAAGTATTCAAGAATATGTTTTTTTTGATTGACTAATCAGATATTCTTAATCCAATAAATGCTAAAGCATTATCTAAAATAATTAAGTCAGGAGTTCCAAACCTGGACACTAGATCTTGGTAAAAATTTAGGACTATTGTTTCATTAGCATCTTTCAAAGCAACTGCTTTAGTCCACTTAGTGAAATAATCAGTAGCAGTCAAAATCCACTTGTGTCCTTGGCTTGAAGGTGGGTTGATAGGATCAATGAAGTCCAATCCCCAATTGCCAAATGGTTGTTCCACTTGAATTGGATGCAAGGGCATTGCTGCCAACCTTTGTTTACCTGCAAAAACTGAACATTTAAGACATTTCTTTACACATTCATGAGCATCCTTGAACATGTTAGGCCAATAGTAACTAGCTCTCATAATTTTCAAAGCTGTTGTTCTAGTTGCAAAATGACCTCCAGCAAGTCCATCATGAAATTCTTCTAGAATCCTTTGAGTTTGATCTAGTTGACATCTCAGTAAAACATTGTTAAAATCTCTTTTGTATAGAATTCCATCAATTATAGCATAAGGGATTGCATGTAATCTGTAATATGTTCTTTTAGATCTATCCAGGCCTTGTGGACAATCACCAGTGTGCAGATAATGAATCATATCATGCACCCAACTTGCAGGGGGGTCTGGGACAATGACTGTTTCATTGTTTTGAAGCACTGTCTCAGCCTCTCCTTCAAGTTCCTTGCTGTATCCTTCATTTTCTGCAAGCTATTCGTATAGTCCTTTGCCTTAGACCAGCTTGGTTACCTTAATTTGTATGTCATATTCCATGACCTTTGTTATCCACCCTGCTCTCTTATCATTTAAATCTTTACTAAGAAAAAATTCTTTCACTATTGGGTAAGCAACCATTAAATGAATTCTATTATTTGAAAGCATATGTTTGAATTTCTTTAAGCTTCTGATAACAACTAATACATGCTTTTCAACAAAAAAATATCTTACCTCGTAGTCATGCAGACCCTAACTGAAAAATGCCACAGGTTGTTCCATTCCTTCACTGTTTTACTGACATAGCATAGTTGATATAGTATACACACTACCAAATCCATATAGAATGAAGTCTTTATCAAAATTTGGATTTATCTGAGTTGGAGCAGTAGCAAGTGCTTCTTTTATCTCTTCAAAACTCTGTTTTCCTTCTTTGGTCCTGCTGAAGGGAATATTCTTCTTCAACATTATTGTAAGAGGTTGTAAAACTGCTCCTATGTTTGGAATAAACCTTCTTACAAAGTTAATTCTTCCTAGAAAGCTCTGTAAGCCTTTCTTATGTGTACGAAGACATAATACCAATATTGCAGTAATTCTTTTAGGGACAATTGATATTCCATCCTTGGACACAATGTGTCCCAACAGTTTGCCTTCATGAACAGAGAAAATACTCTTCTTTGGGTTTAATGATACCCCAAATTCTCTACATCTTTCAAAGATTAGTCTTCAATGATGAAAATGATCTTCAGCTTTTTTAGAAAAAATAGTCACATCATCTAAGTATACAAGTACAATTTTATTAATTAGGCCTTGAAAAGCCATGTCCATTGCTCTCTGAAATGTTGCACCTGCATTTGATAAGCCAAATGGCATCTTTCTATATGCTAGTGTGCCCCACTTTGTGGTAAAAGTTGTCTTGTATTGATCTTCCTCTTTTACAAGAATTTGGTTATAACCTGAATAACCATAAAATAAAGAAAATCTCTCTGATCCAGAAGCAACCTACAATATCTACTCCATAGATGGTAAATGATAATGATCCTTTAAAGATGCTCTATTTAAATCATAGAAATCAACACATAATTTGATTTCTCCATTTTTCTTTTTTACAGGAACCAAGTTAGAAACCCATGAAGTATGTTTGATAGGAAAAATGATATTACCTTCAATGAGTTTATTGAGTTCTGTCTTCATGAGCACTTCCAGTTTGGGATTTAATGGTCTTTTCTTCTATCTAACAAGTTTATCTTTGGGTTCCCACTCTATTGTGTGTTGAGCTAACTCAGGATTGAAACCTTTCAGATCTCCATATTCCCATGCAAAAATTTCACTAAACTCTTGACAAAGATGGATGAATGCTTGTTGTTCTTGTTTTGTACATATCTTTCCCAGCTTGAGTAACTTTCCTAGCTTGAGTAACTTTCCTAGCTTGAGCAACTTTCCTTTAAAGATCTCAATAGGTTCATAATGTTTTTGCTTTATTGACAAGCTGACCTTATCTTTTCTTACTTGATCATCAGTATTAAAGATAGATTCCAAGGTCACTAACCCCTTGGGTAGCTTATTTGATCTTAACTGAAGTATTTGATCATCATATTATTGTACAAAATTCTATTGATTACCTGCAGAAAATTCAACTTCTTCCATTAAAAAATTTACAATCTGTTCATCACTATCAAACACTTGCCAACTGACATTATTATTTGGAACTGATGGTCTAATAACAACTTTGGTGTATAAAGGAGAGTGAATATTCTTCATTTCAGTAGGAATATCATACTCAGCTCCTATAGCAGCTAGTTTGCCAACTTGCTTGTTATCAGTTCTAGGTACAAATATCGGATTAAATGCATCAAACTCTTCTATTATGTCCCAAACTCTATGTTTGTATAATTTTAGCAAGTCATTTTTTGTAGCAGCAAGGTTTCTGACTTGTTTAACCACTAACTCATTGTCTCCAAAAACTTTTAGACATCTGATTTTCTTTTTTCTTACCCATTCTAGTCCATGAACTAAAGCCTCATATTCAACTAAGTTGTTAGAATAGTTAAAAGCAAATCTGAAAGATGAATAATACTTCTCACCTGTAGGAGAAACTAAAATGGCTCCTCCTCCAGCTCCTACCTTGCTTCTAGAACCATCAAAATATAGTTCCCAAACATCATTTTCAGACTCTACAATTTGTTGTTTTTCCTCTTTAATCAGATTTGGAATAACTGTATTATTTTCTTGAATCATGTACACACCAAGGCCAATCTCATCCATTTGCTCAAATGGATCTATTTCATGACTTTCTGCTACCCATTGGTCTAAAACCATGTCTGGAATCCCTTCTAAAGGTGTGTTTAGATCTTGGACAAGAATCAGATCCTCTTGATCAAAAATGGGAAGATTTGCATTTATAGAACTGGGTGTGTAAGGTTCCAAGTGATCTTTTGTTAGTGGTTTAGACTTGATTGTAACCTTGGTTCCATATCTAGTTATGAAGAATAAATGTGTCCAATTAGATGATAAATACCCACCTAACCTTGCTGTAAAATCTCTGGATAAGCAAATGGCAAAGGTAGGAGGCAAATCAATGGCATAAATGTCCTGGTATTTAACAAAGTTTGGACAAGCATGCAAAGTAAGGCCTAAATTTTTTAGCATTCCAACTGTACTCACTTCAGTTCCATCCATTTGTACAACACCTCTAACAACAGGTTCATATTTTAGACCTAACTTATCAGCTAGTTGTTTTAGCATAACTAAACTATTGGCTCCTGAATCTATCATGCAATTATGTACTAAATAGTCACCCACAATCAAAGTGACATAAAATGGTGGAGGTTTGCCTATTGGTTTAGGCTATTCTATTCTTTTTCCTATCTCATTTGCAATCATAATACGGGGTTGATGTGATTTTTGTACTTCATTTAACAAAGGCAACTGAGATAAAGCATTTTGTAACAAGTCCTTTTGTCTTGGAATGTGTAAAGCGTCTAAAATAGACATGCTTACTGTTGTCTTTTTCATATGATCCAAAATATTAAAAATAGGACCACTAACCTTTTGTTGTACTTTTAGGACAACAACCTCTAGTTGGTCTTTTATTGGTTGTTTATTTTCTGTAATTAGTTATCTTGACAAAATGTGCAAATCCTTTGATGTAGGGGCTTGATTCTGTTCATTCTGAGCTATAGAAACTATATTTTTCCCTTTATCAGTTGGTTGTGATACATTTCTAGCTTGTTGTTTACCAGTTTTAGCTTGCTGATTTGTATTTCTAGACTGTTGTTGCAAGTCAACAGCTCTCTTTTTCAATCTTGTGTTTGCTGCAATATTAGTAAAAGATTGCTTTTGACTTGACAACTGATATACACCACAAAATTCATGATCTTGCCAATTCATTAAAGCTACATCAGGATTAACATACTGAGTCTAAATGTCCAGCTAGTTGTTTACATCACTTGCTAAATTTTTGGCAGCAACATAGTTGTTCTGTACCATCAAAGCTTGATTTACTATTCCATTTGGGCAAGTGGCTTGATTATGAGGCTGATTATAGGGATAACACCATGCATAGTCTTGAACCATGTTGTTTTGTATAGGCACTATTTCTTTTGATGTACTGACAGCATTTGGATTGTACTGCTAATTTGGCCTATTGTTATAATTTCTTCTTCGACCCTGATAATCTACTTGATAACCAGGTCTATTTTCTTAGTAAGGGGCTACTTGGTAAGGTTTGTTATTCTGATTTATTTGAATTTTTAGACTCACTAAGTCATTGCTCACAGTCTACAATATTTTTTCTATGCTTTGTTGGTTTTCTTTCAGCTCTCTAAATTTAGAATGAATGGGATCTGTATTGTTTTGTGTATTTGTTGAATAACCAAAAGATGGTATTGCTGAAATATGTGGGGCTGAAATTGGTATTAAAAGCTGTATATCTAGAAAGATTGGCATTGGGAGCCTAGGTGCTATCTTACTAGCTTGTATTAAATTATTTTCTGCTCTTATTGCAATATCAAAAGCACCTAGTAAACTTACCCCTCCCATGGATTGTATCATAACAGCAATATCAGAATTTAATGCCCTTAAATAATACAAAAAAGTATGCTTTAGTGATGGTTTCACTGTTTCAAGGATTCTATTCCATGTTTTCTGAAATCTAAAACTAAAATATGTGATTTTCTCTTGTGGAGCCCTCTTAATAGTAGTCATTTATTCAACTAATGAAAAATGATCAGACTTGTCCTGAAATTGCCTATTCAAAGCAGCGCCTAATTCATCCCAAGATCTAATTGAATTAACTCTTAAGCCTCTAAACCATTGAAGAGCTTTACCTTTTAGTGATGCTACCAGCAACTTGATTGCAATGTTTTCTTCGGTGATGTGGTGAACATCACATAAAGAAGACACTTCTATGATATGTTCAATGGGTGTAGTCCCATCGTCTCCTGTAAAACCTAGTAAACTTTTCAATACAGCCATCAGTATGTCATCATGTTGATTCAGATTCAAAGGGCTGCCTCCATTAAATGACATAAAAGGCTGATTTTGAGGTGGTGGTGGATTTCTTCCACCTCCTCCACCACCTCTGAGTGGTGGTAACACTCCACATAAAAATTGAATAATGCATAAGAATGTCTCACTATGCCAGGGTGTAGTCATTTAGCAACTAAATTATGAATCCCAAGTCTTCATTACTACTGATCTTCTAACTCTGCTCTACTATTTGCATATTCACATCTAGCCACACATATCCACATACCTTACAATTGAAAACTCATCGCCTTTATATATTCGCATCATGATTTGATCCATGATCAGGTCAGCATTAAAGAAATGAAATGTGTACATAAAACGATGTAGCTTGTTAGCTAAATCTAGTGCACTATATCTTGTGCGGAACTAAATCTTTAGCCAAACGTGTTCATATAGGTTGGTGTATACACCTAAAAATGACATGATTCAACTAAATAAATATTCTAAATATTTATTCCATTCTTCTATCAATTAAATAAATATTCTAAATTTATTTAATCAGTTCACTATTCCGTAATTAAATAAAATCTATATATTTAATTAAAATTCTTCTAATGTCCTCACACAATTAAATAATCCTAAATTATTTAATTAAACCAAATTCCTCTATCCTAAGTTCTAATTCCAAAAATCCACCTCACCTTGTCCACCTCATCGGGTTGCACATGTAATTAAATATATAAATATTTAATTACGTTATTTTCCCTCACCCACATGGCCTATTTCTTCTCAAATCAGAAGTTAGTTAACTAATCAATTAGAAGTGTTAACTAACCAGTCAATTGAGTTAATCCCTCAATCAATTCAGTCAATTCCATAATTCATTCTTCTAACTAACTAATCAAGTTTGTTAACTAATCAATTAAAGGAGTTAACTCTCCAATCAATTTTGTCAAATCCCCTCTTTCATGATGGAGCTGGGACACTTGTCATATTTCTACTGGTTGCACATTCCTCAACCATCCTCAGCTATTGATCATCACACTTCCTCTCAACCGTTGATTCTCATTCTTCTGAGTCTATAAAAGAAGCTTCATCCCTCCATTCTATTCATCTAGGCTATTCGTATTGTTACTCTGCAGAATTCTACCCACGCGCCTTTGGCACCCCAATACTATTTGCTTGAGATCACCATTATTGCTTCAAAGCTCATCTTCTTGGCATATTCATTATCATAGCCATTTGCTACCGACATCCTACAAACACAGCTAAAAGAGTGCACTCACTGAGGGCCTACTTCATCAGCAGAGGATGGTTGTAATAGGCGAACAATAGAAGCTTTGAAACAGAGAAGGTTTGCATTGTTATTCATTTGCTTCATTTCTTTCAATCTTTCTTATTTCATTATTCTGTTGATGTTTGGGTCTGATATTATTCATTTGATTAATCCACATTTTACCCTAACATTTTTGGCGCCCACCGTTCAATTTTATGTTTTTTACAAATTTTTGTAGTAAAAATTTATGTTTCTCTAAACCCCATTGTTGAGTTTTGCAAGGGTCTATCAAAAGGTGACCTCTTGGGCTGAAACTGACATCACCAACATGCTCAGAAGGGTTGAAAACCTTAGAATCACCTATTAATTCACAAAAATCAGAGACTAAAAAAAATCTCTGTGATTTTTTTGAGGGGGCATCGCTTTATCCAGCGGTCTGAAGGGTGCTTCCGCGTCCTTTTATCCACCTGTCTGAAGAGATTTTTTGCAGGGTGCATCCTTTTATCTAGCGGTCCAAAGGGTGCTTTTGCAGGGTGCATCGCTTTATCCAGCGGTCCAAAGGGTGCTTCCGCAGGGTGCATCGCTTTATCCAGCGGTCCACAGGGTATTTCCGCGTCCTTTTATCCAACTGTCCAAAGAGATTTTTCATAGGGTGCATCCTTTTATCTAGCAGTCCAAAGAGTGCTTCCATAGGTGCATCCTTTTATCTAGTGGTCCAAAGGGTGCTTCTATAGGGTGCATCGCTTTATCCAGCGGTCCGAAGGGTGTTTCCGCGTCCTTTTATCCAACTGTCCAAAGAGCTTTTTCGCAAGGTGCATTCTTTTATCCAGTGGTCCAAAGGGTGCTTCCATAGGGTGTATTGCTTTATCCAGTGGTCCAAAGAGTGCTTCTGCATCCTTTTATCCAAAGGTCCGAAGGGTGCTTCCATAGGGTGCATCGTTTTATCCAGCAATCCTCCATCCTGCCTTCTTCTACATGTCATAAGGGTGGTATCTTTTTCTTTTTGCCATAACAGGAGCATACGAACTCGTAATCGCACAAATAAACACTCGTTGGAAAGGTAATTCTATGAACTTCACAATGGAGCAGGTTTGATCAAGTGATTTTGTCATTTTATTAGCTATTTTTACAGTCAAAGTTCATCTATCTTTCTAAGCTTGAATCTAGTGTTTTTTTTGCTAACGCTGACGTCTTTGCAGGAATTCTCTTATCTGTTTTGTAGGATAGGTTTGGGTTTAGTTCCATATAGTTGCATTTAAATAGTTCACACTTCACTTTCTAAGGGATTGTAAAACTGATGTTCATTCAAATCCTCACCTAGCTCTAATTAGGGAAGAAGTAACTGGATCATTTGTTTCTTGCATTGCAACACTTTCTAAGTTATTGCTATCTGAGATTAAAACTGAACTCACCATTGATTTTGGGGTTAAAATTGAACTACTACTATCTCGTTGGACCAAAACTTCAAAGTTAACTATTTCGTGCTACGTGGATTAAAACTGAACTCACCATTGATTTCTAGGGTTAAAAACTAAACCAATGATATCTTGCTAAAATCACTTCAAAGTTAACAACTGTGTGAGTGCACAAGTAGAGTAGCCCATTTAATTTTTTTAATTTTAACTAGGTTGGATTAACTAGTGTATTATGTGCTTGCGAATGACAATAGGCTTATGCTCTCCCCTTTACTGGGTGATCAGAGTGCCAGACTTGTCATTCTATTTGTTTAACCTTTAGGAGGGGCCTGCCATTAGATACATGCTTGTCCAAGTGGGAACGACCTTGAGTGGTAACAGGCTAAAGCCAAGCCCTACCAAGCCACTTAAAATAAATTGTGCTTGAGGTGAAAACTTCCTGCAACAAGTGCTACTATGTTACACCGACGGCCAACCTCCCCCAAAACCCTCTCAGGCGCAACCCTTTGAGGCTGGGAGACTCCACAACGAAGAGTAGTGCCGCCGCATGTGTAACCACTTGAACGGTTGCCCGCATTAAATACCTCTTGTTCTAGTGGCCCAAAACCCTTATAATCCATTTCTCGCCTAGGATTTTTGTGCTTGCTTTTGTTCAGTTTAGTCCAAAATAGAGTTAGAAAAACTACAAAAAAAATGAAAAACTATAAAATATTCTTTGTGCTTGCTATTTTTTCTTGCTGTTAATTCATAAAATCAGACCAAGAAGACCTTTTTCTAGCCAAAAAAATACCAAAAACAACAGAAAAATCCAAAATTTTGCCAAAAAAATAGAGCTAAGCATACACGACAGTGAGCATTTGCACTATTTTTGAGGGAATATTTTTTTTTACCTATTTGGAGCACCCATTTCAGCCTAGCTTCACTTTCTGAGATCAGATTCAACTTTGTAATCAGTCTTCATCCATTTCACCCAAATCTCTCTCTTTCATCAATCGTCCCATTCACTTTCTGTCCAAATCCCTCTTGTCCCAAAGTTAGTTTATCCCATACCAGTTTGACATAGGTCCCTTCTTGTGTCATTAGTGAATTCACATAAGCCTAGTAGGTCACAGTACCTTTGCTAGTAGTCTTGTTGACTAGTCCATATATAGTAAGACGGGTATCGACTACCCTTACTAGTGGCTATCGTCTTGTGTCAACCATCTTACTTGAAGTCATTGAGCTTGAAAATCCTTTGTCCGGGTCTCATCCTAGATATCCTATCCACTGTAGTCTCCATCGGCACCTTGCCAAAATTTCTAGTCCCAGTCCCCTCCATCCCGCATCACCTTGCATGGTTCTTACTCGATCCCAATACAACAAGCAAATAGAAATGGCCAGCTCATCCAATCACCTCGTCCCACCATGTGATGGTGACGAAGAAATTTCTCATGAAGAATTAGTAGTGCACATCCAAGATAGAAAATTCCAACGCCTAGTAGAGAAGGTGCTCCTTGAAGACCCCCATAAATACTTCCATCATCTTGCTAGTCTCGGAATTAAACTCCCCGCAAACTTTGACATAAGCTTCATCATGGAAAATGTAGACAATGATCATGAGAGGAGGTGTGATGATCATGAGAGGGGCACGAATGACATAGTCCTGCATGCAAATGAGAGGGGTACAAATGACACAGTCCCACATGCAAATGATAGAGGAAAGAATCCCATAGATCAAAATGCTCCTATGGAAGAAATGAGAAAATGACTCGAGAGCCTCACACAAGAAATATCAGACCTTAAGACGGGTACAAGTACCAAGAACTATTCCTTGGAAGATATAGCACCATACCCCTTTGACAAAAATTTGGTCATGAAACCATTCCCCTATCAGTTCGGAGTGCCCAAATTTGACAAATATAAAGGGAAGGGGGACCCTAGAGATCATATCAGGGAATTCACTGCAACATGTTTAGAAGTAGCTCACAACGAGACCTACTTGATGAGACTCTTCCCAAGATCTTTAGGTGGTCAAGCTATGGAGTGGTTCTTGCATTTCCCACCAGGAATCAGAGCTTTTGATGAACTTGTCAATAAATTTATAACGCACTTCTCCTACAACCTCGAACACGAGGTATCTATGCTAGATCTATGCAACACCAAACAAAAGAGTGGTGAGTCATTCACCACCTTCTTACAATGATAGAGACAACTAGCTAGTAAGTGTTCTTATGATATGCCTGAGAAGCAGCTATTGGAGATGTTTGTCCATAACCTAAACACTGATCTTAGCTATCAAATACAGATACAATGCCCTACATCTTTCTCAAAAGTCATTAAAATGGGCTAATTTATTGAAAAGGCTATGATTGCTAAAGGAGATATCAAGATCTACAAGGACACACCTACTTCCAATTACACAACGGATAAATCAAAGTTTTGGACCAAGAACAAGAATGTGGTCAATGATGGAGTAGTGGATGCCAAGGCGGCAGCTCCCAAACAACAACCCATATTCACTCTTAAGGGAGAAACAAACAATGGTACACTCAACAAACCACCTTCTCGGGAGCCCAGACCTTGGTTTAGTTCAAATCCAAGGAGAAAATTCACACCATTGGGTGAGTCTCAAGAGTCTGCATTACAGAAGTTATTGGCAAACAACAAAATTTCTCTACCGCCAACAAGTGATTACGAGCCTATAGTCAAACCTCCCTACTGGAAGGACATAGACTATTGTGAATATCATCGAGGAAGGGGGCATACAACTAACAACTGCATCTGCCTCAAAAATGTCATACAAGATGTACTAGATCAGAACCAGGGAGGGACACAACAGTATACCTTCAATGAAAGTCATGTAGCCTATAGAGATCCACTTCTAAATCACAACAGGCCATATAACTACAACAACAACACCAATGGCGACAACAACAATGGCAACAACAGTAACGACAACAACAATAATTGCAATCGGCCAAATCAGAACAGCAGGACTAGTAATGCCAACTATGCAAGTGTGCCATTTGACTACACCATAAACTACATTTCTAAGTAAATCCCATAGGTCAATGTCATCTCACCCAACCAACAACCAGGACCTAACAGAAATGGTTGTAGTATAATTACCCGCAGTGGTAAAGTCACGCTCAATATCGCCCCTCCAAGGTCGTCACAGTCTCCATCCAATTTCCATCAATACAATGTCATTGACCAGTTATAGAAAACTCTGGCTCACATTTCTATATTGGAGCTATTGTGTCTATCTCCTTCTCATAAGGAGATTCTTGAGAAAGCCTTAGTGGAAACCACTGTCCCCACTAATTTGGCCCAAGAAAAGTTTCAGACCATGGTAGGCAATCTGACTTCCTCCAACTCCATATCGTTTACTGAGCAAGATGATCTCTCCGTCTCCCAACCTCATAACACCCCTCTGCACATTGTCGCATTCATACACAAGCACCGCATCAAGAGGGTTCTCATTGATGGGGGTGCCGGTTTAAATATTTGCACATTAAAGCTAGTCCTTGCACTGGGGTTCTCCGAACAAGCAGTTGATCCACGGAGGAAAATTACCATCAAAGCATATGACGAGGAAGAAAGAACCACAAAAGGAACAGTTGTCCTACCCATTCAAGTGGGACCAGTAATAAAAGATGTGGTGTGTCAAGTCCTTGATCAGGAGCTCACTTACAATATCCTACTCGGGAGACCATGGATTCACGCCATGAAGGCTATCCCTTCCACCTTTCATCAATGCATTAAATTCCCGCACAATGGCAAGCAAGTCACTATTCAAGGCGACCCTGACCCCTACCAACACTGCAATTGTTTCCGTGCAAAACCTGAGTGAGTCATACCCAACAACAGAGCATACATTTCCCCTACCCTGCAATAGGACCATACCGCTTAAGCTTCCTCCTCAAGACCCAAAACACAAAAAATTACCATAAAAGAAAGTGGAGTAGGGGAATACTCCATTGAGCACAACCTCAATCTTGCCAAGATGCCTTTGTCTCCTCGCTCTTTTGGCCAACCCAAACATTTTCCAAAGCCATCTGCTCCTCCCGTAGCCCCCAAAAATCCCTTTGTAAAATGGGGGACCTTATCTGATGAAACAGAGGAGCGAGATCTCCTGCAATGGCTTTATGTTGAATAAGAAAACACACCCCAAGATCCACCTAGACTCCCAACAGAACTCTATGGGTGAGGTGAGACTATTTCACATAGGATGGGGTACGAAGGACAAGGCCCCATCGGCCTCAGAAAAGAAGGAATCATTGAACCTATACAACCTTCTTCATCCTCTTCGGCTAGAAACACAAGTGGCCTAGGATACAAAGGCAAGGGTAAAGCCAAGGAAAATGCTTGCCTTGTGGAAACAATCCAAACACTCCAAGTGGACAGTGACCCAGATTCAGATGATTCAAATGAGTATGAGTGGGACGAGCTAACAGAGCACTCCTACGACGACAAAGAGGTCGACACCATCCAAACTCTTAGCCCCTACCGTGAGGGACAAACGCAACGGGACAGACCACTGGAGTCTGATTTGCCCATCCCTGAGATTATGGCTTTCGAGGAAAGTTTAAATTCCATTGCAATAAACAACTTGGAGGAAAGTACCATCCAGAACACTACCCCCACCATGCTCCTAACATTTCCATTCACACCATCAATGAATCAAGTCTATCATCTGATTCCCTTCCCCTCTTACACCTTGAGCTTATCGACTGGGATCTGCAAGGAACTCCCCAACTAGATATGTTTCAAAATGACGATGCTTACATCGATTATATGGAACTTAGGGACCACTTACCCAAGGGAGATCATAAAGCTGGTTTCACTATTGAATTGAATACCGTGGCTTACTTCGGGGAGGGTGCCAAGCCTTCCAGTCACAAAAATATCAAGATCAAAAATGGATCTGACAGTGAAAACCGCCTTGCGGCAATATCAGATCAAAAAATAGTAAAAAGAAAGGATGCATCTGAAGGTGAAAACCCAACTATGGCACCTAACGATGGAATGCTTGACACTCTCCCTAGTGATATGTACCAGGAAAGGTCACAGATTGTTGTGGAACCAACAGAGCCCGTGAATATTGGAACAGAAGAACAGCCCAAGATTATCCACTTTGCCAAATCTCTTACACCACCAGAGAAAACTAGGTTTGTCCCATTCTTTAAGTAGAAGAGAGGTAGCTTTGCTTGGTCGTACACAGACATGCTAGATCTAGACCCAAACTTAATTCTACATCATCTGCTATTGGATCCAGGAGTGAAACCAGTAAAGCAAAATCTAAGAAAGATGCATCCTCACATAGCCCTTTTGGTCAAAGAAGAACTTAAGAAATTGCTGGATGTGGGGTTCATTAGAGCCATAGATTACCCAGAATGGATATCCAATATTGTGCCAATGTCTAAACCAGATGGCCAGGTTCGACTATGCAATGATTTTTGAGACCTAAACAAAGCATGCCGCAAGGATGACTTTCCATTGCCAAACATCAATATCATAATCAACTTAACTGCAGGACATATAATGCTATCACTCATGGACGGATTCTTAGGGTATAATCAAATCAAAATAGCACCAGAAGACCAACACAAGACGGCTTTCACTTGCCCATGGGGTACCTTTTGCTAGAATGTCATGCCATTTGGGCTGAAAAACGCAGGTGCCACTTATCAAAGAGCTATGACTACTATATTTCATGACATGATGCATGTAACTATGGAGGACTATGTCGATGATATCCTAGCAAAGTCTCTCACAAGGGATTCACATCTGAATGTACTAGAAAAAGTTTTTGAAAGGTTGGACCAATTCCACGTCAAACTGAACCCAAAGAAATGTGTGTTTGGGGTAACTTCAGGCAAGCTGTTAGGCTTCACCGTGTCGGCAAATGGAATAGAGGTAGACCCTGCCAAGGTCAAGGCCATAATGGACATGCCACCACCCAAGACTCTAACTCAGTTGAGATCCTTACAGGGCAAGCTGCAGGCCATCTGCAGATTCATATCACAGCTAGCAGACAAGTGCCAACCTTTCAGCCATCTCCTGCATAAGAACATTCCATTTAGGTGGGATGAAAGGTGTGAAGAAGCATTCAACAAGTTAAAGAGTACCTTATGAATCCACCCATTCTCATGCCTCCGATCCAAAGAAAGCCTCTAATTCTCTACATATCGGCTACACCTACTGCTCTTGGGGCTCTTCTAGCACAGCAAGATTACGAGAACAAGGAAAGAGCTATATACTACATCAGTCGAACCTTAGTGGGCTACGAGTTGCAATACTCACAAGTAGAAAGATCATGACTCGTGGTAGTTTTTGCTTCATAAAAGATCTGACATTACATGCTTGCACATCCAATTAAGCTCATTGCCAAAATAGACCCATTGAAGTATCTTCTCAGCAAAGCTGCTCTCACAGGTCGCCTAGCAAAGTGGGTAATGCTTCTCAGTGAGTATGACATCAAATATACGGATAGAAAAGCCATCAAGGGACAAATCATAGCTAACCAACTAGCCGATGCACCATTGCAAGACAACAAGCCCATGCAGTTTGAGTTTCCCGATGAGTCCTTATTCACTATATCAACATCTTCTTGGAAACTCTACTTCGACGGGTCTTACACAAACCATGGATCGGGGGTAGGTATCCTGTTTATAACTCCCCAAGGTGACACAATTCCAAAGTCTTACCATTTGTTATTCCCATGCACCAATAACACAATGGAATATGAAGCCTTGGTAATTGGTCTTAAGATGGCAACTGAGTGGAAAATCCAAGAACTACATGTCTATGGTGATTCCCAGCTTATAGTCAACCAGGTCAACGATGAGTATCAAACCAAAGATGAAAATCTCATCCCCTACAAAAGAATGGTTGACGACTTCAAAGAACACTTTGGGACCATCTCCTTCGAGTAAATACCCAAGATCGAGAATAAAGCAGCAGATGCAATGGCAACCATTGCCTCTCTTCTAGAAATATCTGAACATGAGTCACGGTATGAGTTCTTAGTGGAAACTATCCGGTAACCAGCTTATGATCTTCTTGAAACCCATTCCATCTGCCTTCTAGTTGGATCTAATTCACCTTGGTATGGTAAGACTTACACTTACCTCAAGGACAACATTCTCCCACCTGAGCTCTCTGCCAACCAAAAGTGAACTTTCATATGACAAACCTCCCACTACACCATCATAGCTGATACCTTTTACCAACATGGTCTAGATGGTACTTTACTCCGTTGTTTAGAACAAGAAGAATCCATAACTGCCTTGCGAAACGTGCACGAAGGGATCTATGGAACACACTCCAGCAGTCCTTCCTTAGCCAAGAAACTCATGCGTTTGGGTTATTACTGGACCAACATGGAAATGGATTCATATCAGTTCGTCAAAAAGTGCAAACAATGACAAATACATAGGAACCTGATCCATGCACCTGCTCAAGAGTTGAGACCTTTAATGACACCCTGGCCCTTTTGCCAGTGGGGACTTGACCTTGTGGGAAAGATTCATCCACCCTCTTCCAACGGCCACAAATTCATCATAACCGCCACTGAGTATTTCACAAAATGGATTGAGGCCGTTCCCCTAACCACCATCATAGGTAAGCAAATTTCCTCTTTCATTCTGAATTACATTATCTGCAAATATGGCATTCCTTCATCTATTATCACGGATAACGGAAGACCATTCAAAAATTAGGATGTCCAAGAACTCTGTGAGCATTTCAAAATCCAACACCGCTTCTCCTCTCCATACTACCCCCAAGGTAATGGCCAAGCTGAGGCATTGAATAAAACCATTCTGAAAATCCTAAAGAAGACTGTCAATGATGTTGGCCGCGATTGGCATGTCCAACTCAATCCCGCTATGTGGGCCTACAGAACTAGTACACGCACTCCCACAGGTGCTACACCCTACGCCCTTGTCTATGGTTTAGAAGCCATCCTCCCCATTGAGGTCGAACTACCATCTCTTAGGGTGTCGTTGAAAGGTCTCATATCAAACGAAGAATACAGAGTCTCCAGGTTACAAGAACTAGAGCTGCTAGAAGAAAGGCGACAGAAAGCCTTTGATCATCTCAAAGCGTATCAATAGATCATGTCAAGAAGCTATAACCACAAAGTTCGCCCAAGATGCTTTAAGGTTGGGGACCTCGTTCTCAAAGAGAATCCTCGCAATCAACAAGACAGAGAAAAGAAAGGCAAGTTCGAACCTAACTGGCTTGGGCCCTATGTGATTGTAGCTACTTACGGATCGGGGGCATATCAGTTGGCCACATCAGAGGGTGAGTTGTTCAATGATCCAATCAACAGCATGCACCTTCGTTGGTTCTATACCTAGGAGAACCCCAATGCAAGGGGGCACAATAAAATCAAAAATCAAAAAATCAAAAAAGTTGAAAAAAAAGAAAATATAAAAAAATTAGAAAAATAGAAAGCATACAAAAAAAATCATCCTTTGGTGAAAACCTGGCAAACAGGTGCCTTGGATAGGTATCATGATGAAAACTTGGCAAACAGGCGTCATGTTTACTTTCTAGCTTCTCGTGCAAATAAAAGCAAGTGATGAAAACCTGGTCAACAAGCGTTACTTGTGATAAACTGCCTTCTTCATATTTGGGAATCCAATCACCCTAAGTCCATTCTTCCTTCACTCATTTCCCATTTGACCCATATCTACCCTGCAATAAACACTTGACAGTTACCTATCATGGCTTGATACTCTCTTTGTGGCCTTGTCAACCAAGGTTTTGTCCCATACCATCTCCTCAATGTGAGCCTGGCATAGTGTCCCTCATCAGTGTCCATGGTCCAAGTCCATGAACTACGTTGCCTCTGTGCCGTCACGTAGGCAAGGCCATTATTCTAATGCGCCCTCGAGGCTTCCATTTCTCCCACGGTCCCATTCACCCCCTTTCTTGTCGTCTTTCTTCTAGTCCATCCATGGTCCATTAGGGTTTACCCCGAACTACGTTGCCTCTGCATCGTCACGTAGGCAAGGCCATTTAGCAATGAGCCCCCGAGGCACTAGGTCAGTCCCTTAGGGTTCGTCTCCCCAATAAGGATTGTGCAATCTTCTCACCAAACAAGCAAATGCAAGCAGAACCCACGCCTCAAGCAGAAATCTTGACTATGAGCATCTTAACCTATCCAATGCAAAGCAAATACCCAAGGTCTTCTAAATGATTTTATTTAGCTTACAGCAAGAAATAAACAAATCTAATGGCAAGAATGTTTTTTGGGTTGGAACCAGGGTTAAGTTACAGAGTCTTGATTTTTATTATCATGTCTTTCTATGCTACTCAAAGATGCCAAAAGCTAGAGATGCTATGATGGGGGCATGATTACTTTCTTTGTTTGCTATATGTGGATTCCGCTTTAGTAATGTGACATCTTGTCTAAGGACATGATCGGCAAAAGATCATCGAGGACATCCAAGGTCTCACATGAACGGGGGCAATCATTGTTTGTTGAAACGCAAGAAGTACTCAGGTCATCTAGATTCAACTTTGACTAGATGCTTGTATTAACTTGCTAAATCAAAATCCATGTAAGTTGTACTCAGGTTATCTTGGTTCAATTATACCTAGATGCTTGTATTACCTTACAACATTTTAGAAAAAGTACCAAAAATAAATCGCCCAATGATAAAATAAAGCACTCCAATAGAAAAGCATCCATCCTATATCCATTTATACATCCATACCATACCCCATGCAATAAAGATCCAACAATGCAGAGTATCAATACAATTAAAAGCTTGTGAGTCCTTCTATCGAGTCTTTCTTCTATCAATCAGATTTCTATCTATCATCATATCTTTCATCTTTGTCCAGTCAGTCTGAGCAATGATCCAAATGCAAGGTCCAACCTTAATCCATACCAATCAAGTCAAGTCAATCTTGCACAAATGATCTGATCACAATCCGGAGTCTTGATCTTTGTCTGGTCGTAAACCAACTCGATCAGTTAATCAATCAATTGTCTTATACAGGATGTTGCATTGTCGAAATCAGACCAATACATGCGTCTTACACGACATGCTTCATTTCTTGAAACCAGACACTATCCTTCATGTTGGTCTAGGGATATATCATTCCCCGCTATGACAACATTGGTGTATATCATTACTACTATATCGTTGGTTTACCGCTTGACAAGGGCAATACCTTATTTGTTCGTGTGTCACTTGTGCATACTTGCTTGCTTGCTTGTGTGTGTCATCATTCTTCTTGCGTCACGTATCATTCGACTCTTTTCTTCATCCCATTTTCTTCTAACCTAACCTTCTTCATCGGGAGATTGTCCATCTCATGCCTTCTGCCTTCTCCCCATCCAATCTCCTGAGGGGGCATCCTGGCATCAAACTTGTACCAGGGGCAAACTGGGGCATGTATCACTATCAGACTATTTATTCTTTGAACCAACGCTGTAAACTGCATTGCATCAAAGAGGGGCAAAATGTATACACCTAAAAATGACACGATTCAACTAAATAAATATTCTAAATATTTATTCCATTCTTCTATCAATTAAATAAATATTCTAAATTTATTTAATCAGTTCACTGTTCCGTAATTAAATAAAATCTATTTATTTAATTAAAATTCTTCTAATGTCCTCACACAATTAAATAATCCTAAATTATTTAATTAAACCAAATTCCTCTATCCTAAGTTCTAATTCCAAAAATCCACCTCACACTTTCCACCTCACCTTATCCACCTCATCGGGTTACACATGTAATTAAATATATTAAATATTTAATTACCTTATTTTCCCTCACCCACATGGCCTATTTCTTCTCAAATCAGAAGTTAGTTAACTAATCAATTAGAAGTGTTAACTAACCAGTCAATTGAGTTAATCCCTCAATCAATTCAGTCAATTCCATAATTCATTCTTCCAACTGACTAATCAAGTTTGTTAACTGATCAGTTAAAGGAGTTAACTCTCCGATCAAGTTTGTCAAATCCCCTCTTTCATGATGGAGCTGGGACACTTGTCATATTTCTACTGGTTGCACATTCCTCAACCATCCTTAGCCATTGATCATCACACTTCCTCTCAACTGTTGATTCTCATCCTTCTGAGTCTATAAAAGAAGCTTCATCCCTCCATTCTATTCATCCAGGCTATTCGTATTGTTACTCTACAGAATTCGACCCATGCGCCTTTGGCACCCCAATACTATTTGCTTGAGATCACCATTGTTGCTTCGAAGCTCATCTTCTTGGCATATTCATTATCACAGCCATTTGCTACCGACATCCTACAAACACAACTAAAAGAGTGCACTCACTGAGGGCCTACTTCATCAGCAGAGGACAGTTGTAATAGGCGAACAACAGAAGCTTGAAACAGAGAAGGTTTGCATTGTTATTCATTTGCTTCATTTCTTTCAATCTTTCTTATTTCATTATTCTATTGATGTTTGGGTCTGATATTATTCATTTGATTAATCCACATTTTACCCTTACAGTTGGCTCTAATCACTCAATCACTTAGATAGATCCTTCAAATGCTATCTCTTCTCCGCACAATGATTTATCATTCTTGTTATCACTGGGAATTGCACCCGTATGCAAGGCTGGTTAAAGCACTACAATTCCATGTAACATGGGACTAATCTCAGGTTGTGGGTGCCCTATGATAAAATTAGACCTGCAGATTATGGGCTGGTTCCCTTCAAATGTTCTATTGAGATGTATGTTTTTACTTTTTGGGAAAAGGGAAGAAAGAAACTAAATGAATGCTAAAGGTAAATGGTGATGCACCTGATATGGATAAAAATAATGCAATCTGATCCACGATGTTTACCTAGGAATCTAACTTTTACACAATTCAAACTTGGCATAAATACCACAAAAGTGATTCTAAGGAAAGTTTGAAAATAGGTTTTTATGAAGGAAATAGTTTTTTTCACAGCATAAAAAGACTATTTCTGGTTAACACAACCTAAGACCTGTGATGAATATATGCTTTAATGCTACAAACAAGGAGGTGAGACAATAATTTTGAAGGTTTAATAATAAAACATAGCAAAATTTCATCAAATCACTTCAACATTCATCACAAAAAGGAATGGTAATTCAACTAATCTGAAATAAACAAAGAAAAGCTTTGCAAATAAGACAAAATATAAACTATAACCTACCGATCTCTCAATAAAACTATAAAGTGAGCTACAAGAATTCTCCAATCTGTCTGAATCAGAATGAGAATCAAGAACTAGCAAAAACAAACTTTTACTTTACAATATATAGGTCTGTTCTCTCCAAGAGGCATGCAAAAAATATCGACTTGCAGATAATTGCCTCTAAAAATACTCATTCCCAAGCAACCTAAAAAATCCTCAAAATTAGGGCCTAAAACTACCACAAATTGAGCAAAAATAGCTTCAATTTCAGCCTCTCCATATGTTTGACCAAAAATTTTGACCAAGGACCCTAAAAATACTCCTAAAAGTCATGCAAAACCTCCTAGGTGGCCTAGTTAACTCAACTAATCAATTTGCATGATTTTGCATGAGCAAAATTGATTGTGAGTAAATAATAAAGTAATAGAATATTACTCTATTATTGGTTACAATTTGTTCTATTTTTTTATTTTACAATTTGTGAAAAATAATAAAGTAATTGATAGAATATTACTTTATTATTTATTTACAATTAATTCATATGTAAAATCATGCATGACTAGGAGAAAAATATGACTCCTTATCACTTCAATTACATTTGCCTATTTTACAAGATATGAGCAAAAACAATAGGACTTAAGGATAAATACAAAACTCCTTATCACTCTATGATCAATGAGAAAATATTATCTCCCTTTGCAAGGAAATAAAACAAAATCTGAGTCACTCCACATGACATTCCATGCACAAAACAAATATGCATAAACATCCTTATGACTCCCCTTTGTTGCCTTAGTGCATATACATTACATTTTCTAAATCTCCTTATATCCCCATATGCAATTTTGAGATCAAGGAAGAAAAAACAACTCCATTATGCATAAAACCCCATGCATAAAAAATGCTCCATTATATTTGCACCATCATATACTGCCACCATGCAACCTCCTATTACAATTGCCTTTATGCAATAATCAAATCAATACAAGACAATACCTTATACAACCCATTCAAATCATACCACCACCGTGCATGAATGCTTACCTTTGAAATCTCCATGTATAGCCTTATGCATATGCCATGTCTAAAATCACACTTTCTTGGCTTTGTTAGCCACTATGCATAATCAGGAGATATCCCTATCTCTGGATGGTTTAAATAAGGACAAGGAACCTGAGCATGTGTATTGTTGTCCATGCAATACCCGACCACCAAGGAATTTTTAAATGTTTATAAGGCATAAAGCCTTTCTCTCCCATCATATCAACCCTCTTAACTTCATAAAAATCAAGTCTAAAACACTACTATCGGCCACTCCATATTATGATGGCTAGGATCTTCAAGAAAAAGGTTTTGACCATGGCATTCCTTTGGATAAGGTAATTATTTCTTTTTTGTAAGTCAAAAATACACTTGATAAGAAGAAACCTTCAAACAAAAGAAAGAATCCAACCCTAAAAATTGTTCATTATTCATTTTGCCTTCTTCGAAGCTTTGTAACTTTGCTCCGTCGACCTTGGGTTTGAATGCTTCATCATGGCTCTGGTCTTTCTCCCTTCACCAGCTCTACTTTGTTGAAACGATGGAACTCTGCACCCTTAATGGAGAAGGTAACATTTGTTTGATCTTTATATGAGGCATTTCATTGATCTGTAGTTTTCTTCTTCATGGCTATAGCCTTCTTCATCTATGTCTCTGGTTTTGCTGTGTATTTTTAAATACTTTCCTACCCTGTTTCTGTATACTTCTTCCTTCATGGTCTTCATCTGCTCTTTGAAAGTTTAAAGCCACTATGAGGCCGTGGAAAGATCTCTCCTCCTGTTAGTAAAAAGGGTAAGCACTTGGTCATTTTCATCTCTGTAGCTTTAATTTGTCTTTAGTTTGACTCTTTGCAGCATGACAAGTCTATTGGTAGACATGGGTATCGTATTTTATAGAAATAAATGCTATATCACTATCAACCATGACTAGGTATCTCTTCTTTTTGCCTTGATATGTTTGTATCATATAGAAAACCTGAGGGTTTAAAGTTTTGAAATGAGGGTTTTGGCATCTTTTCTCCATTTTCAAAGCTTTTACCTGTTCTGGCCATGCTCCTTCTGTAAATAGGCATTAAATGTTGTAGATTGAGCTTTGAAGTTAAGGTTTCAACCCTTCTTGTACAAAAAACCTTCATAATGCCACGGCCATACATTTTCACTTAATTTGTTTCTCTTTTGACTGTAAAGAAACAATGGTTTGATATATCTTTCAAAAGCTCTCGTTTAGTTTACAGATGGGTATACCTTCTTTCATGTTTCTTGCTCCTCTGGCATGGTTATGAATTTATCATCTTTCTATTTGAAACTTCTTAACTGTGTTTGCAACAAATGACATTAGGGTTTGATATCTTGACATGGGTATACAATTTTTCATAAACAGTCTCTCCTTCTATGTAGCACTTCCCTGACCATGGATTTTCCTGTAGGCAAAGCATTTAAGAGTTGAAGTGTTAGCAAATGGAGTTTCTTTCTTTACTTCACATAACACTTTCTCCTCCTCTTTGTGATTGTCACACATTACTGATGTTACACTTTACCTTATCTATCCCACTATAGCTACTGGGTAGAAGCAACTTTTGATATTTTGTATGACAATAAATCTTGTAATATTCTATATGATGACTGTTATCATCTGCTTCCATTTCCATGAGTATCATACATTTACATTTCTGTGAGGCTCTTCTGTAGTATAGATAGCTTCATTAACTTATTTGCATATGATAACTTGCACTCTTCAACTTGCAAACTGTAGTATGATGAACTTTTGTCATGTGGCATCATCTTTGACTAGGTACTGTCTTTGTTGCAACTAGATTTATACTATGGTATAGATATCATGTTATCTTCTCTTGACTATCATATGTATTGGGATTCTTTTGTGCATAGATATCATGCATTTTCCTCCTTGTTGTATGTTTACAATGACTACATCATGATGACATATCACTGTTACCTTCTTTTGTGACCGTGTTTGCAAAAAATGTACTTGTAGCTATGATTACATGTTCTTATCTCTCCTTGATTCTTCTCCTTCATTATTGACTAACTCCTATAGATGTATATGGTAATTGTCATATGCTCTGACTGTCTCTTGCTTATATAAGCCAATTCGCTGATCACTATCCCTGACTGTCCATGGTGATGGTGATTGAACCTGTATTTGTTCTTCATGGTATCTCACTTTATGGCATTGTTGACTGTATCATGGCATCACTGTAGTTCCAATGTGTATGAAGTAGAGTTTGTTTGATCAAAACAGTTGATGAGGTGTATGGAAACCACCTTGCTATCTTTGGGTTGTGGTATTCTTAATACTCTACTATGTATACTGTATTTGGACTCCTTCCTTTCTCTCAACATGGCTGTCTCTTATTCTTGAATTTGTACTTGACTGTCATGTCTATGATGACCATTCATTGTGTTCTGGTATTTTCTATGCATTATGTTCTTCATCCCTAGATGCTTGATTGTTTGAATATCTAACTATATTTAGACTATAGCATTCATCTTCATTTGTAGGTTATCCTTAATGCCTGAATCATATGAGATTCTTGGCTTGGTTGTTTCATGCTTGAAAACTAAGACCCATCTACTCCAATTGAACTACATCACGGTAGCTTCATGTATCTTTGATTGTTTGAATTTTTGAGGCATTGGTGATAGCCTTTTGCAAAGTTCATATCCTTCTTTCAGGATAACTGCACACTGTGAGTACCTGTATCATATCATTTACTTATTTCCCTTTTGTCACAATGAAATGATACCTTTACATGATATATTCTGCAACTTGCTCAAATGATACACCAGCTTTTGCATCTTAGAAACTCTACTTTTGTTTCTCTTCTCTTTATCAGGTACGTTGATCTGAAACTTGTATTATATTCTTAGATTATGAATGCACTCTGTCAGTTTCTCTTTATTAGTTGTAATGAAATAAATACATGCATTCATAATGATACTATACCTTAGATGGCTCCTATAGCTTGGATGACTGTAATCTAATTTTTGTATTTAGTCATGTTAATCTAATTTGCTCTAATCAACTATAATAATGTCATGATGACATATCCTTTCTACAAGTTGATTAGATGATGTATGATATAGCTCAGAATGATGCACCCTATCTTTTCTGATACTCTTTTCAAAAAATGAAAAGAAACATGTTGAGCTCAAACCCTCGTGGGAGCCACATTTAATCCACATGTTTATTTGTCTTCAAATTAGCAACAAAATTTGTCCTATACCTGCATAGTGAACAAACAAGTTAACCTAAAAACTACCTGATAGCATTGATTGATCTCCTTCATGATTTCTTCCTGATTTGTGTCATATATCTAATCTGATCTCTTATATGAATGCATGATATGATAAGTAGATGTCTATGTTTGATAAAAGCATGTGATAATTGTAAACATCTGGAGCACTAACAGGGTTGTCCCCAAAATTTTGCAAGTTTCAACTGGATGGTGGCTTTTAGTGAAGACTGAAAGTTGAAGACTTGAAGGTTGGCTTCAATAGAAACCTCCATCATTAGGTAATGATGGATGTTTATATTTATCATATGTTCTTTTCTCTTTTCTTTTATCAAACAGATACATAGCTTGCATGTTTGTAATTTCTTAGTCTAGTTACTCCCACAACTTGTGTGGGACACATTTGAACACTTCTTTTAAACATGATTAGTTAGTTTCTCTAATGCATATGATGTATATGTATTTCCTTTTCAATCAATGCATGAGATAAAGTAACAGATATCAGGATGTATGTTCAAAACATGACATGAAATAATAGTGTAATACAATATCTTTCTCTCTTTTATTCAAAACTCATTAACTGAATAATCAATTTAACTTATAACTTCTAAAAAATCAAACTTTGTAGAACAATTGTATCTCCTTGAATGTTTGATCCTTTGATAATCAATTATTTTGTCATGATAACTGATCAATCCCAATTGGACTGATGGGTTATCCTGACAACTGGATCTTCTTTTCAACTTTGTCAAGGCATCAACAATTCAAGAAATGCATAACTTTGAAGTTTTCTTTTATTCCTTCTGAACAATTACACTTATGTCCAACTAATTTTAAGTGTGAACAAAAAATTAGTAACAATACTAGTCAACATGTTCCTCAAGAGCATGCTTAACAAGTTCATCTGCTGACTTACAACTTTTATTGCGAATCACAAAACAACTTTTACTGTGAATCACCAAACATCTCAAAAACCATATCAAGGACTCTTTACACCTTTCCAAACTTACCCTTAGAACCGCAAGGCATGGTATCATCTTGTGGAGAAATATGGACCATCAGAACTTAGACTCTGTCTCGGTCAAACTCTGTCAAACACTACACCAATACTCAACAGCTTGTAAGTATCCTTCTAGTGGACTTCAGATCTCCCAACTTTAGAATTTGACACTTGATATAAGTGTTTACAATACCTCAAAATCGCATAATAAAATACTTATATGCAGAGGAATGCAGACCACTGCAGTATACCCTGTTCACTGTTCCTGCTATACCTCTATTCACCCGAACTTAGATATTTCTTCTAAGTGAGTTCTGTAGGAAGTCAAGATTTAATCTCTAGAGTATGACACCACCAAATAATTACTAACATCATACCTGAATTGCATTACCAAATCATCATCTGCAGAAGCATACTAACCCACTTACTGTGTTATATTCTATACATGCTCATACTTACCCACTTCTTCCAACCAGAGCTGAAATCTGATGTGATCTTCTAGAGTTGTGTCTCCCTGTCGTGCTGATGAGATCTCTGAGCCTTTTTTCTATCAATGACAATATACAAGTCCATACCAGAGCAGTGTCTCTTGCCAATACTAAGTACTTTAAATTTGACATTTGGACATTATCGGAGGTGATATAGGAGCATCCGGAAGCATTCACTCTTGCCAATACTAAGTACTTTAAATTTGACATTTGGACATTATCGGAGGTGATGCAAGAGCATCTGGAAGCATTCAATTCAGTTGAAACAGTTAATAGTAAGGAGAATACCGCATTTTATTGCATTTGCATATTAGAGGCTATGGAGCTGGACTTAGCATCTAGACATAGTCATCTACAACATATCTGAAATTCAAATCATTTGGGTTCAATTTTAGAGAGATATCGTCATCAAAAAATTACTTGTTTTCATAAAGTAGAGCAGACAATGTTCAATGAAGTCTAAATAGCTTGTGGAGCAATTCTATGACTTGCAGAGCTTAAAGGAACATTATTTGATGCATTTTAGGACTTGGCCAACCTTCATGGAGATCCACACAGAGTTTTATGCACCAGTGGAGCCATACATTATGTTTAGGTCCGACCTATCCGTGTACACATGTTTCATAACTAGCCATTGCAATTAGGCTGACTTGATAATGATTTGAAGGCTTGAAGAGAATATAAATGAAGGATAATTATTTGTTAAAAGGCAACAATGATGGAATGATCAATTATACGAAGAGATGAAACAAATTCATAAGTGTTTTGATCCGAAGAAGAAGTAGAAGTGAAGCAAAGAGTGGAGCAGAGAACAGAGGAAGTTGTAGAGCAGAGGATTGATAAGCAGACAAATGAAATCATGAAGTAATGTTATATGAATGTTTGTAACCCTGGGCTACGGCCTAGTGTCTGTAAAACCCTGAGTGGCATATGTAATGTGTTTTGAGATCTTAACATAAGAAGAATGAGCTTTAAAGGCTAGGTTTTTCCCTGTTAGGGTTTTCCCAGGATAAATCTTGTGTCATGTGTTGATGATTATCTTTTCTTTCTGTTTACTTCTATTGAATCTCTGATTGATCATGTTGCTAATCAATTAAGGTTGCAAGGTTGGATAGTCCCTCACCATACCCTCCTACCTTGACTGCATCAAGTGGTATCAGCACTGGTTGCGAATCTGTTGGGATGGTTCCGAATCTATTGGGAAGGTTGGAAGTGTTGAAAGAAGTGTGAAACCCTAGGATTAAAAAGTATCACCACCAAAGAAGATCAAGATGAGGAAGATTTGGTAAGCTTTTTGAATTAAGTTGTTTATCTGATTTGTGTCAATGGGGAAAATTGGAAAAAGGATGAAGAAAGAGAATGAAAACCTAATATGCGAAAATGATATTTTGGAAGAAGAATTGTGTAAAATCAAGAAATATAATTCTAAATTGTTGGAGAAGATGAAAGAACTAGGAGAGGACAAATATGATGCTCTTCAAAAAGAACTGAGAAATATAAAAAGGAGGAATGAAGACTTAGAAGTAGAACTGAAATTGTTTGAGGATGTTGAAAAGAGATTTGAAGAATTGGAAGAAAGATTTAAGTTGTTTGACCAGATTGAAAAGAGGAACATAGATCTAGAGAAAGGTTTAGAGGAATTGAAAAAGAAAGACAGTTTGCAAAAGAATGAGATATATGAATTAAAGGAGCAGGTTAATCAGTTGGAGCAATCACTTGTAGCATATTGAAAAGAGAATTAAAGTTTGATATCTAAGCTTGAACTTTGTGATGTTTCTTCTGATACTAATGATTTGTGTGATGATGCAGAAGCTTCTTTAGATAATAAGATTGAAGATGACAGTGTGACTGAGCCTATAGTGGTTGGAGATAGTATTAGTTTCAAAATCATGTAGAGGATGGGATATGAAGGATAAGGATTGGGAAAGCATCAGCAAGGAATTACAGAACCTATTGAACTAGTGATAAGATCAATAAGTGAAGGCCTTGGATATGATAGAGGTAAGGATGTTCTTGCAAATTCAAACAAATAAAATCAAGGAAGAAGAGGTATGTATTGTTCACATTGTAATAGACCTAGACATGAAAAGGAATTGTGTTGGGATCTACATCCTTGTGAGTCTTATGGGTTAAGGAATCATTCTGAAAAGATGTGTTGGAATAAAATGAGGAAGAGAAAGCCTATGACAGATTGTATGTAGATGGATTATGGGTGGATTGATGGAGAAAAATGGAAGCAAGTTACTTATATGTTCAGAAGGTTGTATAGATGGAAGAATTCATATGTTGGAGAGAAAAGAAGATATAAATTAGGATACCAACCTTATGCAGAGAAAAATAAGAACAATAATTCAAACTATAGGGGAAGAGATGACAGGAGTCATAATTCTTATCATAGTGTAGGATACAGAAGAGATGAAAGAAGATTTGATAGAAGACCATTTAGAAGAGTCCATTTTCAAGTTTGGAGGAGAAAAGAATCAAGCAGTGAGTGTCAACAAGAACCTGTTACTGGAGCTATGGATAAGGAAACAACAAATACAAAGAAAATTCATGTTGCAGAGAAAGAAGAAATGACAAGATATTCTACTAGAGGAGAAAGTTTATGTACTAGAGTAAGGGAAACATGAATAAATAAACATAGGAAAGTGTTGGAGAAGCATATGCAAAGCAAAAACTATAAGATTCTGAAGTGTGTGAGAGAAATTATATCTAGAACAGAGATGAGATAAGTGTTGTAGAGAAATTCAGGAATGTAATGACTGTATCAAAGGGAAGTTACATGATTTTTCTAAAGGATGCAAGTATGTATTTATTGACTCTTAATTGACTAAAGAAGAGATTGATCTTGATGCAACTTGTGGAGAAGACTTGCTCAGACTATCGATCATTGAGGCAGTGCAAGGCTTGCAAGTAGACTGCCAAAGTTAGACCTTGACAAGATGAAAGTGTTGTAGAGAAATTCAGGAATGTAATGACTATATCAAAGGGAAGTTACATGATTTTTCTAGAGGATGCAAGTATGTATTTATTGACTCTTAATTGACTAAAGAAGAGATTGATCTTGATGCAACTTGTGGAGAAGACTTGCTCAAACTACCGATCATTGAGGCAGTGCAAGGCTTGCAAGTAGACTGCCTAACTTAGACCTTGACAAGATGAAGAACTTGAGGTGGCTTGCGAAGAAGACTTTCTTAGACTATCGATCATTAAGGTAGTGCAAGGCTTGCAAGTAGAAAACCAAACATAGAAGAGCTGGAGGTAGTTTTGTAGGGTGGACTTGAACAGACTACCGACCTTGAGACAGTTGCAAGTACCTGTGACAAACTGTCGAACCTATTCAAAGAAACAACATTAAATTTGGCATAATACAGACCAAAGTAAAGAGGTTCACTTTTCAATTAACCCTGAGAGTCTGATACAAAAGCATTCAGAAGCAGTCAATTCAATTGAAACAATTAACATTAAATTGTAGAGTATCAAGAGAGCGACCTTAGAGAATACCACATTTTACTACATTCACATATTAGAGGCTACGGAGCTAGACTTAGCATCTAGACATAGTCATCTATAACATATCCAAAATTTAGATCATTTGGGTTCAATTTTAGAGAGATGTCATTATCAGAAAATTACCTATTTCTACCTATTTTTACTTATTTTTACCTATTTTCACAGAGTAGAGCCGACAGTGTTCAGTGAAGTCTAATTAGCTTGCAGAACAATTCCATGACTTGCGGAGCTTAAAGGAACATTATTCAATGCAATTTAGGACCTGGTCAACCTTCATGGAGATCCGCATAGATTTTTATGCAACAACAAAGCAATACGTTATGTTTAGGTCTGACCTATCTGTGTACACACATTTCATAACTAGCCGTTGCAATTAAGCCAACTTGATAATGATTTGAAGGCTTGCAGAGAATATAAATGAAGGATAATTATTTGTTACAAGGTAATAGTGATAGACTGAACAATTATGCAAATACATGAAACACATTCATAAGTGTTTTGATCTAAAGAAGACATAGAAGTGAAGCAGAGAGTAGAGTAGAGAACAAAGGAAGTTGTAGAGCAGAGGATTGATAAGCAGACAAATGAAATCATGAAGTAATGTCGTTATACGAATGTTTGTAACCCTAGGCTACAGCCTAGTGTCTATAAAAGCCTGAGTGGCATATGTAATGTGTTTTGAGATCTTAATATAAGAAGAATGAGCTTTGAAGGTTGAGTTTTTCCTTGTTAGGGTTTTCCTAGGATAAATCTTGTGTCATGTGTTGATGATTGTCTTTTCTTTTTGTTTACTTCTGTTGCATCTCTGATTGATCATGTTGTTAATCGATTAAGGCTACAAGGTTGGATAGTCCCTCACCAGACCCTCCTACCTTGACTGCATCGAGAGGTTAGGACATTAATTTAAGATCCAGATGTGAAGGAATGTGAATATCCCTATGTCATGTTTGACCAAACTTTGACCGTATATAACTTCCTTGTTTTAACAAATTTTGGGGTGCTTCAAAAAGAAAACCTACTTAGATTTTCATGCTCTTTCTTCTGGTAGGATCTATGATGAGAAATTTGAATTGTGAAAATCTAACCTATAACCTGAGGTTTGGACATGCTTAAGAATGGCATCCTGACATCCATCTAATACTAATTTTACCATACTGTCCAAAAGCAAGGGAAACAAGCAAGCCAAGCCAAAAGAAAAATGTTGGGTCCCTGTTTTGCTAAGGAAAAATGGGGCATGTTGTATAACCACACAATAGTATTGAAGTAGAAGTGGTGGGTTGAGATACTATGAAAATCTTTGGGAGAACTCCTTTTTAATTGGTTGATTCATTGTTGATAGAATTCAGATCTTCCATAGATGTTAATGGTCTATATGACTCTTCTGTTGGTGTGAGTGGTTCATATGATTCACTTTCTTTTGGTGTTTCAGGGACACGTGATTGACTCAAGGGTGAAAAAGGAGTATAACTCTCTATCACGTATTCTTCAGGATCTGAGAAAGCGTGATGGTTTGCATATCTCAAATCAAACATAGTTGTTTCGAATATTGGTCCTTTGGTCCTATGAGGCTTCTCCCATATGCAAGGAAAGAGCTTGTATGTTGGTTGCACGTCAATCATGAGGACTTCCAGAGGGAATTAGAGAGGTCCATCATTCTCTATCCATTCCATGATCTCTACTGCTTTCTCTTTGGGAATAACCTATTTTTGCAATGGTAATATCTCACTTTCTAGGGCTTTCATCTCTGCATTGTTTATAGTCTTTTCTGGGGTCTCTATCCTCTTGATGCATATTGATTGGGTAGTAGGACTAAGAACTAAAATCTTGTTTGTAGGAAGTTCATAATCTATGGAGATGCCTATACGTTTGTTTGATGTGTTTGACTTTAGCATGCTAAAAGATTCTAATTCTCCTTTCGAGATGTATACCTTCCCCAAATGTAGGAATTGAGCCTCCTGAAATACCATAGATGGCACAACCTTCATCATATGTATCCATGGTCTTCCAAGAAGCAAATTATATCCTATGTCCTTGTTGATGACATAAAACGTGGTTGGGATAGTCTTAGGCCCTAGAGTTACAAGAAGCGTGATCTTTCCTATCGTAGAAGCCTTTAAATTATCATACCCACTTAGACTGTCTCGAGAAGCAGTGAAAGTAGTGTGCCCATAACCCATTCTCTCTAGAAGAGAGAACAGAACTATGTTTATTGCCGCTCCATCATCTATTAATGTCCTCTTGATTCAGGTATCATAGATCCATACTTGCAAGTACAACATAGGGTCTCCTCTCTTGGTTAATTCTACCTCATAAGGTATTTGCTTTAGGTTAAAGAGGAAACCTGGGTCTTTGAGTTTAGAATTTGGTGGGCTTATGTCAAAATCCACATGGTTGATTTGCTCACTAGGTGGAGGAGTAATTTGATCAAGACACTTCACCCTATTGCTTTCAAAAGTGTTGAACGATGCAAGGGGGAATTCCTAAGAAGGTCAATGATTGGTATGTGTGTGTAGGTTTTCTTTAAGTCTTCGATGAGTTTGTAGGGACCAATCAGTGTTGGTATTGGCTTAACCACTGAGATGGCAGTTTCATGCATTTCCTCTTGTTTATTGTCAATATCTCCTTCCTCTTCTTCTCTATGTAGTATTTCAACCAACCCCAGTATCCTAGCTTCTCCTTTTTGTCCTCACTGTGGTGGGATATTGGTGTTGTTACCCTGAGTGGCTTTGTTTTGATTTATTGCCTCTATATCCTTATGTGTAGGAAATGGGTCCTGATAGATTCTCATGTTAGCATTCTATGGAGCTATCGGGGCTTGGGTTTGTCTTGTGCCCTTGTTATCTAGAGTGACCTCTTGTGGGTTCAAGAACATCTCTATGAAAAACCATTGTTGGTCTTCTAGTAATCTCGCTATGAATCAATTATACTCCATGCAAGATTCTGTGTTGTGCCCCCTTGTTCTATGAAAAGAGTAAAATTGGTTGTACTCATATGGGGTCTTTCATATCTTCCATCATTACCATTCCCATTACAATTCCAACTATGATACTTGTCTCTTCGGAAATACGTGTTTTTTCTTGGGCGATGAGTTGCATTGGCATTCAAAGGGTAATAGTCTCTTCTGTTATAATCGTCTCTTACTTTCTAAACAGGGCATTGATCTATCACCCCATCTGTTGTTGCATTTCTATTGTGTTGGGAATTAAGGTGTCTCAACCTTGGTAATTCCTTACATTTGTAATGTTTGCATTTATTATTTTATTGCCTATGTTGTAAATACTTGTAAATTCTATATTGTCATATTGTGGGATGTGGCACGATGATGTGTCGATCCTACATGGAATATGACAACTTGTAATTTTGTCCTAATATGAGGAGATAGGCATCCCACTTTGTGGTAGGAGCATTTTGCCATGTGTCAGCATCTTCCATGTTGTGTAAGGGAATGTTTGACTGAAACAGTTATGATAGATTCCTATGACGAATCTATGACATGTAAGAGTTGGAAATAGAAGGTTATAGGTGATGGCATGTGTCATGAAGCATCTTTGAATAAGGCATATTTGGACACCCCAAGGTGGAATATGACATGTAGTAATAGAATAGGCTATTTATAGCATGTGTATGATAGATTCTCTTACAACTGTAAGTTGTAACTGCTATGACAGATTATATGATGAATGTAAGTGTCGTAAGAGCATCTATCATAGCCCATTTTGGAAATAGGTGACCTCTTTGGAATGGGAGTTGTGGACAAGTGTCAGGCACATTCTACAATGTTGACCAAGTGTCCTTGGGCATGGGTTTTGGTCCATGAAGCCATGTTGAACACCCATTCCAAGATAGGTCCAATATTGCCTTGTATTTCCTATTTCAATAGGTGCTTGGAGATGGAGTTTGTATCACAGGTTTACAGGTACTGTTATGCTGCTGGATTAACTCTAGACATGAGTGTTTAAGACCATTGAAGCTTGCATTGCAAGTGTGTTGTAAACAAATTTCAAATTTGTTAATACATTGTGCAGGTTTCTAAGTGTGGGGTTTTTCAGCTGATAAGGGTTTTCCCCACCATAAATATTTGTCTCTCTTCTTTTGTCTACTTTCTGGTTCTTGTGTTTTGCTGCAATATCTCTTGTTAATGGTTTAACATTGCTATAATAGTTAGGATAAATTTGAATTTGCATAGCCCTCTCCTCATTAGATTAGTGTAGGAAGCATTTTCCGCACACCTAGCTTCCTTTCAGTTGGTATCAGAGCTTGATCACCTTTGGTCCTAGTTGTTGGGTAGGGGTTTTTTGAGCAAATCTTAGGTTGAGTGGGAGTTTGTGTAGAGCATTCTATATCTTATTACAGCAAGGAGATGGCAGGCACATCCGGATGTTTTAAAATAGAGAAGTTCAATGGCAGTAATTTTGAGCTATGGAAGCTCAAGATGGAAGACATGCTTGTTGACCGAGACCTTTGGGAAAGTGTTAATGGAACTAAACTAGCTACAATGTCAGAAAATGAGTGGGATCTCAAGGATCGGAAGGCTAAGGGTCTCATAAGACTTAGTCTTGCTAATTCTGTGTTGTTAAATGTCCATGAGGAGACTACTGCAAAACTACTTTGGAAGAAGTTGGGGGATGTGTATCAAGCCAAATCCCTAGTCAATAAACTTTTCCTAAGAAATAAGTTATATTCCCTTCTAATGGAGGATGGAGGATCCATTTCTGAACATATGAATGCTTTTAACATGTTGGTTGCACAATTGACATATATTGGTGTAAAGATGGAGGAGGAGGATCGATGTATGACCCTGCTTTGTTCTCTGTTGGACTCATGCGATCATCTTGTCATGGCAATTGGAAGCACCACATCCACATTTAAAATGGAAGAAGTGGTTTCTTTGATGTTGTCTGAAGAAATGTCGAGAAAGTCTTCTGAGGTAGCCAAAGAGGCCCTTGCAGTTCATGGAAGACCCAAGGAGAAAGGGAACAAGAAGGACAAGAAAGATGAGAAGGGTAGATCCAAATCCCATGGGAGATCCAAATCTTCTGGAAAGTCCAAGGCTCTTTGTTGGAACTGTGGCAAAACTGGGCATTTCCAAAAGGAATGCAAAGAGGAGAAGAAGAAGAAGAAGAAGAAGAAAGCTCCTGATTCAGATTTTGACAAGTCACAATATGATGGTGATGCTTTCATTGCAGCCCTAACAACCCATGCATATGATGATGTGCGGCTAATTGACTCTGGTTCATCATTCCACATGACCTTGCATCAAGACTAGTTCACTAAGTATGAGGAGTTCGATGGTGGAAAGGTGTATCTAGGTGACGACTCTCATCTGAAGATTGTTGGTTGTGGAAGAGTCTCTATCCGATTCCCTGATGGTTGGCTGAAGGGGATCTCTAGGGTTATGCACATCCTAGGCTTAGCACAGAACCTACTTTCTGTAAGTATGTTGAATGATGTAGGTGTGCAAGTTGTCTTTTCGAAAGTAGGATGCAAGATGACTAGAGGAGCTATGGTGCTTGCAAAGGGTACTAGGAGAGGTACTCTATTTCAACTAGAGGCATGAATTTCACAATGTAATAGTTCTTCTGACTCAAGGAAGAGGGCAGCAGTCACTTCATCCCTAGCATCTGAACAAGTAGTGAAGAAATATGTTGTTTCTAGTCTTGATGGTTGTAATCGTGCATTGCAAGTTAAACTTCCTTCTGAAAAGACAATGTTATGGCATAAGAGATTTGGCCACATTTGTGAGAAGGGTTTGTGTACCCTAAAAAATAAGAACCTCATTGAGGGGTTAGATGATTGTAATCTTGAGTTTGACTTTTGCAAACATTGCATTTATGGAAAACAAAACCGTGTTCAGTTTTACTTGAGTTCTCATAAGTCTTCTGGTGTGTTGGACCTTATTCATTCTGATGTGTTTGGTCTTATTAATGTTCCTTCATTATCAAAATCTATATACTTTGTATCTTTTATAGATGATTACAGTAGAAGGACATGGATTTATTTTCTCATAAGCAAATTTGAAGTCTATAGCAAGTTTAAGGAGTTTAAAACCTTTGCTGAACATTAGACTGGTAAAAAGATTAAATGTTTGAGAACTGACAACGATGGTGAGTTCTGTTCTACAGAATTCGATAAGTATTACAAGGAACTTGGGATTGAAAGACATAAGACAACTCCATACACCCCGCAGCAAAATGGAGTTGCAGAGAGGATGAACAGGACACTGATGGAGAAGGCTAGGAGTATGCTTAGTGGAGCTAGCCTAGAACAAAAGTTTTGGGCTGAAGCTATTGCCACTACTTGCTATCTGGTAAACAGATCTCCTACATCAGCTCTTATTGGAAAGACACCCATGGAGGTGTGGTCTGGTAGAAAGCCTTCAATAAGGCATCTTCATGTTTTTGGTTGTGAGGCATATGCACATGTGCCTAGGGAGAAGTGGTCAAAGTTGGAGAACAAGGCTATTAAGTGTATCTTCATTGGCTATGGTGTCAGTGTGAAAGGATACAAGCTTTGGGATCCCGTGGCTAAAAAAGTGTTGTATAGTAGAAGTGTCATCTTCAGACAGCTTACACCTTCTTCCACTATTTTGCAGCTAGAAGAAATAGTAAGGAAAGAGGATGTTGTTTAGTTTCTTGCTACCCCTGAGAAGACTGAATAGAAAGACAATGTTGGACCTGATGATGCGGAGAGCTCTGGCAGCTCTGAAAGCTCAGATGAAGAAGCTAAACCTCAACCTCATCCTTTGAGGAGGTCTACACGAATAAGAAAGCAACCTGAAAGGTTTGGTTTTACATTGCTTGATTCTAGTTGTGCTTATGCTTTAATCACTAATAGTGATGAACCTAGAACTGTGCCAGAGGCTTTGGATATGAAAGATACAGGTTCCTAGAAGGAGGCCATGGAGGAAGAAATGGCTTCTTTGGAAAAGAATCAAACTTGGGACTTGGTGCCTTAGCCTCCTAGACAAAAACCCGTTGGATGCAAATGGGTGTTCAAGAAGAAAATTGGTGCAAATGGTAGTGTTGAGAAGTATAAGGCCAGATTGGTTGTGAAGGGGTATTCACAAGTGGAGGGTATAAATTATGGTGAGATCTTCTCTCCCATTACAAAGTTGACATCCATTCGATTCCTATTGTCTCTCGCAATAGCTTATGACTTGGAGGTAGAACAGATGGATGTGAAGATAGCTTTCCTTCACGGTGACTTGGAGGAAGAAATCTACATGTCACAGCTAGAGCATTACATGGTGAAAGGTAAAGAAAATTTGGATTGCAAACTTAAAAAGTCTTTGTATGGTTTGAAGCAATCCCCTAGGAGATGGTACTTGAGGTTTGATGCCTTTGTGTTGTCAATTGGATTTGTGAGATCAAAATTGGATCACTATGTGTATTATAAATTTGATGGTGATTGTATTCTCATTGTTGCACTGTATGTTGATGATATGTTGCTCATTGGGAAGGGTATGAATATGATTTATGATTTTAAATCTCAGATGTCAGCCCAGTTTGAAATGAAAGATTTAGGGGCAGCCATGTACATTCTAGGAATGGAAATCAGAAGAGACAGAACCAGCAAAAAACTTTGGTTAAGCCAGAGTAAGTATGTGAAGACTGTGTTGGACAGATTCAGCATGGCAGATTGTAGACCATTGTGTGTTCTCGTTTCTTTGGGGACAAAGTTGTCTATTGAGGATTGTCCAAAATCTCCTAGTGAGGTGGAGGACATGAGCAAAGTACCTTATGCTAGTGATGTTGGTAGTTTGATGTATGCTATGGTCTGCACAAGACCAGACATTGCCCAAGCAGTGGGATTCCTTAGTCAATTTATGGCTAATCCTGGACAGGATCATTGGGATGTAGTTAAACGAGTGTTCAGATATTTGAGGGGTACTTCTAAGTATTCCATTTTCTATCATGGTAATGTTTCAGGACCTCTACATTTTGTTCATATTCATGGATTTGTGGATTCAGATTGGGCAGGTGACATTGACAATAGGAGATCCACTAGTGCTTATGTGTTTACACTGTTCAGTAGTGCTATTAGTTGGATGAGTAAGCGACAACTTGTTGTTGATTTGTCCATGAAAGAAGCTGAGTATATGGCAGAAACTCATGCTTGTAAGGAATCCATTTGACTTAAGATATTGTGTTTACATATTGGTGTTGATGCAAGTCAAATCACGATCAGTTGCGACAGTCAGAGTGCAATTTGCCTTGTGAAGAATCCAACTTTCCATGCTAGAACAAAGCATATTGATGTTTAGTTTCACTTCATGTGAGACATGGTTGAGGATGGAACGGTAAATTTGGAGAAGGTAGATACTTTAAGGAATGTTGCAGATGCATTGATGAAACTAGTGAGCACAGAGAAGTTCAGATGGTGTTCGGAATCTATGGGCCTCTCGGCCTATAGCAGTTAAATCCTATTTTTCTATTGGCTCTTACAAGGTGTTCGACAAGTGGGAGAATGTTGGGAATTAATGTGTATTAACCTTGGTAATTCCTTACATTTGTAATGTTTGCATTTATTATTTAATTGCCTATGTTGTAAATACTTGTAAATTCCATATTGTCATATTGTGGGATGTGGCACGATGATGTGTCGATCCTACATGGAATATGACAACTTGTAATTTTGTCCTCACATGAAGAGATAGGCATCCCACTTTGTGCTAGGATCATTTTGCCATGTGTTAGCATCTTCCATGTTGTGTGAGGGAATGTTTGACTGAAACAGTTATGACGGATTCCTATGACGAATCTATGACATGTAAGAGTCAGAAATAGAAGGTTATAAGACAGATGATGACATGTGTCATGAAGCATCTTTTAATAAGGCATATTTGGGTGCCCCAAGGTGGAATATGACATGTTGTAAGAGAATATATTATTTATAGCATGTGTATGATAGATTCTCTTACAGCTGTAAGTTGTAACCGCTATGACAGATTTTATGACGGTCGTAAGTGTCGTAAGAGCATCTATCATAGCCCATTTTGGAAATAGGTGACCTCTTTGGAATGGGAGCTATGGACAAGTGTCAGGCACATTCTACAATGTTTACCATGTGTCCTTGGGCATGGGTTTTGGTCCATGAAGCCATGTTGGATGCCCATTCCAAGATAGGTCCAATATTGCCTTATATTTCCTATTTAAATAGGTGCTTGGAGATGGAGTTTGTATCACAGGTTGATAGGTACTGTTATGCTAATGGATTGACTAAAGACACAAGTGTCGAAGACCATTGAAGCTTGTATTGCAAGTGTATTGTAAATAACTTTCAGATTTGTTAATACATTGTGTAGGTTTCTGAGTGGGGTTTTTCACCTGATAAGGGTTTTCGCCATCGTAAATCTATGTCTCTCTTCTTCTGTCTACTTTCTGGTTCTTCTGTTTTGCTGCAATATCTCATGTTAATGGTTTAACATTGATGTAATAGTTAGGATTAATTTGAATTTGCATAGCCCTCTCCTCATTAGATTAGTGTAGGAAGCGTTTTCCACACACCTAGCTTCCTTTCATATTGTTTGTGAGAATTTTAATGATAGGGGCATTATTCCCTATGTCCTCCCTCACCAATTTTCCATTTGACTCATAGACCATTCTGCCACTATCGATGGCAACTTGATCAATCCTCAAAGCACTTTCCAATGCTTCTTCATAGGATTTGTATGGTAATTTTTGAACGTGTTCTCTTATATCCTTGTTCAAGGCACGTAAGAAAAGGTTGCATAACTCACGATGGTCCATGTTTGGGGCACTGGTTGAGGAATAGAGGACTTGTCCCCATCTGGTAACAAAGTGGGCTACAGATTCGTTCAGCTCTTATTTCATGGTCAAGAATTCTCTGATCCATGTTCTGACAAGTTTGTTCATGTCAAATGCCATGACAAACTCTCAAATCAGTTGTCTAAATGAGTGGATTGAAGCTTTTGGTAGATGATAGTACCAATCTAGAGATATTCCTTTGAAGGTCTTTGGAAAGATCTTGGCAACAACCCCATCCCAAGGGAGGAGTTCCCCTATTGCAATAGTATAAGCTTTGATATGGGAATTTGGATCACCCTCTCCTTTCAATTTTGGAAGCTCAGGCAGTGGTCGAGGTAACTATACATTCCTTATGTTTAAATTGAGTGGTTCTTTTAAGTACTCAAGGTATGTCCCAAGAAAGGCACTTTGCGATTGGGGGGTTGATAACATCAACCCCATAAGAGGGTTTTGGTAACCCATTGTTTGATTTTCTTGGCTTCCTAGCATTACTTGATTATTCTAAACATGAGGATTCCCATTCAGACACGTGCCATTACTTGCATTTATTTAATAATAATTTAGATAGGGGGGATTCTAAGATGCCCCCTAGTCTTGTTCACTTCGGATGTTGTCATATGACTTATGTCTTCTTTCAGGAGTAGGTTGTTCTACTTCTAGGGTTCTAATCCTTTGCAATAAGGTTGCAATTAAATCTATAGGAGTGGCGCTTCTAGGTGCCTCCTCATTTCTAGGGTTTTCTCTTCAAGTGTTGTCATGATGTTGCACTTCTTCTCACGTAAAATTATCTCTTTGTTCTTCTCATAGCAATGCTTCTTGAGCATCTCTTGCCTCTTGCAAATGTCTTTCTAACCTTTTTACTTCGTCATCAAGGTGAGTACTTGAGGTACTTGTGGATAGTTGATCCAATCGATGGATTTCTAATCTTAGTTGAACTTTGCTAGCTTTGTGAGGCACATTTGGTATGGCAGAGTTCTGTTCCCATATAGGGTTGTTAAAAGAAAAAGAATGCATGGGTTCTCTTTGATCTTGTTCGTAGTCAGAGTCTTCATAATTATAGAAATTTATGATTGGTGCATCTGGATGAGGTGGTACATACCTATCGAAAGGAGTTTCTACTTCTCTAGAGGAAACATTCCCTAAGTTTAGATCCGGTTTCGTCATATTCCCAGCTAAGTCAATACTAACAGTACCACCAATGATAGATACATGGAAAATGTATTTTGATGGATCCTACACACATTGTGGCTTAGGGGCAGGCATTTTATTTGTTAGCCTTCAAGGAGACACTATACCAAAGTCCTACAAAATAACATTTCCATGCACAAACATTGTAGTAGAATACAAGGCCCTTATCATAGAACCTTGCATGGCCATATAGTGGAAGATTGAAAGGCTTACAATTTATGGTGACTCCCAGCTAGTTATCAGGCAAGTCAACAATGAATAAAAGACAAAGGATGACAAGCTCATGTCATACAAAAGAATGGTTGATGATTTCAAGCAATACTTTCATGACATCCATTTTGAACAAATACTGAGGTTGAATAACAAAATGGCAGATGCCATGGCTACTATAGGATCATTGTTTGACATGAAAAAGGACAGCAAAAAATGTGAGTTCTTGATTGAAGAGCTTCCAATGCTAGCCTATGGTGTTCCACAATCTAAGTTAGTATATGATATTATTGGTCCCCTAACTCCATGGTACCAAGAGACCTACATATACCTCCATGACAACATCACCCCACCCAACTTAAAATTCGCACAACAAAAAACCTTCATTCATTGAGCCTCCCATTTCACCATCATAAGTGATACCCTCTACCGAAAAAGTCTTGATGGTACTCTTTTGCAATGCCTTGATTCTAGGGAAGCTAAAGTGGCCTTACAAGAGGTACACGAAGGTATCTGTGGGGTACACTCTAGTGGACCTAATCTAGAAAAAAAATTCTAAGGACAGGATACTACTAGCCCACTATGGAACAAGATGCTCATTAGTTGTAAAGAAATGTCTACCATGTCAACAACATGGTGATCTTATCCATGCACCATCACAAGAATTGCAGTCGATCACAACTCCATGGCCCTTTTCACAATGGGGGCTTGATCTCGTAGGCAAAGTTCACTGACCTTCATCCAATGGCCATAAATTCATCATCACCGCTATGAATATTTAACCAAGTGGGTAGAAGCCATTACACTCACTTACACCACTGGCGTCTAAATTACAAAATTCATCCTCCACTATATAATATGTCATTATGGCATTCCCCTTTCCATCATCACTGACAATGGGAAACCATTCAAGAACCCAGAATTTTGCAACCTTTTCAAAAAATTCCACATCTCACTTCTCTACACCATATTACCCTCAAGGTAATGGTCAAATTGAAGCTTCCAATAAAACCATCTTACACATCTTGAAAAAGATGCTTAATGAAGCTGGCCATGACTGGCACCTTCAGCTTAATCTCGTCCTATGGGCTTATCGCACAAGCATTAATACCCCCACAAGAGCCACTCTATACTCTTTAGTATTTGGATCTGAAGCCATTCTTCCTATAGAGGTCAAGCTCCCTTCTCTCATAATTTCATTGCAGAATATCATTACTAAGGAGGAGTATCAAGTTACATGCCTAAACGAGCTAGAATTACTAGATGAAAAGCATATAAATGCTCTAAATCATCTCCAAGCCTATCAAAATCACCTATGAAGAAGCTACAACAAGAAGATTACTAATCACAAGTTTGAGATAGGCGACCTTGTCCTTATGGAAAATTGAAAGAACCTACAAGAGTGCCACAAGAAAGAAAATTTTGAGCCTAATTGGTTAGGACTCTATGTCATCACAACTACCTATGGATCAATAGCTTATCAGCTTGCAACACCTGAGGGGCAGCCTCTGGATAAGCTGATGAACATCATGTGCCTAAAAAAGTTCTATGCCTAACCCATCGAGTATCCCAAGTCAAGAAAACAAAAAAAAAATCAAAAAATCAAGAAAAAAAACCTGAGTGCAATAAAGTCGTCCATGGTGAAAATCACTTCAGTGATGCCTTGGATAAGTACCATGGTGAAAATCTATCTTAGGCACCATGAGTAGTGGTTAGTCCTACCATCTAATAAGTCATCATATCCATCACATCACTCCATATCACCTCCATCCCATGGCTTGGAATTCTAAAAACATTCATACCATCCCCCATCCCTTCATCATCCCACCTGAAGCATATTCCTAAAAAGAGGATCCTTGTATGCCCTCCCTATATAGATTAAATTTTGAAAAATCTAAAAACATCACAAAAATAACAAAATCCAAAAACAAATTAGAAAACCAACAAAATCCAAAAACATTAGAAAATCCAAAACCTCCAAAAAAATCAAAAAATTACAAAAACCCAAAAACAATCCTAATCATCCAACTCACCAAACACATCATCATCTCATCATCCACCCCAAACCATCCCTACATCATCACTACAAACTAAAATTACATATTCATCATCACCTGCATCTTGAAGTGCCTTGATCCTGTTACCTCCCAAATCGACAAAGGGTTTGCTAGTTCCAATGCACGGGCAGATTCAGTCAATAGATACAGGAGGTTGTGTGAGTAGCCTCCCCTTCACTTCTGGTTTTGCCGCACCAAAGGGGGTGTCCCTATTTGCTAAAGATGTAACATTGACTTGCCCTATGACAGGAAGATTTAACTTTGTAATAACAGGCAGAATACTCTCATGTGTGGACCAAGATTTGTGTGATAAATCACAAGGTTGGCAATGTTCTTGGACATATTTGTCTAGTCAGGTGTGAGAGTATGCAAGGGGTCCTAATCCTACTCCTACAACTAACAGGTTGAAATTATGGAATGGTTGGTTTGATGGTTTGGATGCAAGACAGGGGTTTTTGGATCATAACTACTTCACAAGGGCAGACCGGTGCCTATCCCAGGGCAAGGAGTCAAATGGACGTATAAAAGAGAGTGGCTTGCAATTGGCATTCAAGTTTCAAGGGGTTGGAACTGGTATCTACCTTACAAATACCACCCAGGAATGGGTATTTAGCTGCCTATACTTACAGACATCCCAACTGACATACATTCTTCTCCATACCTTAACCTAAAACAATTTAATCCACTCCTTGAATGGAAGTTAGAGATCAAGTATGTGATACATCAAGACAATACCCTAGAATCTGAGAAACCCTTAGCAACCAGATTCAGAAGAAGAAAATGCATGCAACAAGTGGAGACAGATAGCAAAACACATGCAAGAAGCATTTTTCATATAACATTAACACTGAAACTAAACATATATGCAAGATACAACTCAGGTGTAACACATAAACTCCATAGAGATAAAAGAGACAGGAAATGTTCTGTATTTCATTATTTTTCCCCCAAAATTGCCCAAGTCTTCCACCAACAATGAGTAACACAGTTTGGCCTTTATACCAGGACTGTGTACTCAGCCAAATTGCAATGGTCAACTCAAGGATTCGCCAGATACAATGCATCTTCAGATTGGCACTTAGAAATAGTAAATGTAGTAGAGAGACAAAGAGGAATGAGCAGGTGGAATCAGGATTTGCACCGCCGCCTAGGGATTTTCTTCATCAATTGGGTGGTTGACCTGTCAATCGTCAACCCATACCACTGCATTTCTGCCATTAATGCTTCAGCTACCCACAGCCTCTGAAGACGCAGCAACAGCGTGCCTCTAGAGTTTTCCCGCTTAAAAAATGTGGTCGTATACAAAGAAAACCTTCACTACAGTGAAATTGAATGATAGCCATTGATTTTGATTTCATCACTGAGATAAACGGTTCCAAAATACCTTGAAAAGTCACCAACCAGTGAAAACATGCCACGTAGGCACTTCATGCTCCTATCACTGACTTTTCCTTTCTTCATTTTGCCATTTTCACCCTTGTATATGCACAAACAAATGCATATACAACTGCCTACCTTTTGCCTCTCAAATCCTTGTATATGCAAAGCATATACATACAACTGTTCATCATACAAGGCAGACCCAAAACTGTTATAGAGCAAATTGGAATTTTCAATCGGGTCCACCCTGCATCTTCTTTCCTTGCATATCTTAATGTATATCTGCATATACCTGCACTTTATACATACAAAGCGCAGATTTCAAATTTTCATGAAGCATGTTACATCCGCCTTAAAATTTAGCTTGTACCTGACCATTGCACTTTCCCTTTGTACATCGCACATATACAAGCATATATACATGCAAGCCACGGATGCCAGGGGCTTATAGAACAAAATGAAAATAACTTCGGGTCCGCCTTGCATCCCTTTCAATGCACATCGGCTTGTATATTTACCTTTGTATATTTGCTTGTGTGTCGCATATACAATGCGAACATACAAGCCAAATATACAAACAACAGACCCCAAATTTATACACTGTAGTTGATTTATCCCTCAGGTCCGAAATGTATGTCTTCTTTTGTAGCTCTATCTTGTATGTTGCACATACAAAAGCAAATTTACAAGTTGCGGATTCCAACTCATTTATCAGCTAGATTGGAGAACCTTTCGAATCTGACTTGTATCTCATCAAATGTATATTTCCCTTGTATGTTGAATATACAAACTTGTTTGTATATTCCTGCGGGCCCAACCACATGTATCTCGGCCGCATCACTATAGCAAATGCATTTACACCCTTGTATATTTTCCTTGCATCTGCACCAGCAACATACAAGCCCCTATATACAAGCGGGAATCTTCCATGCAATATACCTGCAATGTATCTTTTCTTTGTATCCAACCGTTGTATGTCTAAACATACAAACCAAATATACATGCAACCCAATACACAAGCAGCGAATATTCCTGGGAATCTATGAAAGATTCCCCCTTGTATATGCAACCTAATATGCATTTAAAACTGCATACAACTCATTTTCACCATTTTTTGAAGGCCGATGGAGATTTTTGCAAGCCCATCAATGCATATTTTGACTTGCATGCATATACAAACACCTTTGTATATACAAAGACACTTGCACCTTAACTGATCTTTGCATTTTTTCCACTGTAGAGGCCGAAAGAGTTAGAACTTTTTGGATTTTTGGGAGATACCTGCGAGTTAAAATATATGAAACCAGATTGCTCATGCAGGCGGTAACAGATCCTATGGATACAAGGTATGTAGGGAGTTTGGAATACAAAGGAACTATCCAATATGCAAGTACAAAAGATGTACCCATCCAACCTGCTTGGATGGTCCCTATTTCCTGAGCTTACTAAATCTAAGAACAATATACTAGCTAAGCATACTCTTAAAAGCATCATATCTCATGCAAAAAATCATCAATCAACAAACCAACTATAATCATGACATATGACCTACTATCTTTTTTGCTCATCCTTAGAATTTTACCCAACATGATCCAACTGATTCTCAACTTAATGGATATATCATTACTACAATAGGTAGAATCCATCATCCTATCAACACTTATCTTGGTAAGAGATACAATGGCCATTTGTATGGTTCGTAGATCTTTTTGATTATTAATTTTTATCTCTGGTCCCATTTTAGTGATCATTTCAAAGCTACCTTGATCTCACTATATCATGGTACGTGGCAGAAAACATGTAGAATGGGACATGGTCATTGTTTTGTATGTTGTTCTTTTGGGTTGGCCCCATTACACCAAGTATGGTATTCATATCTTGAAGATATAGGGTTGGTTCTAGTATATTGTTCCCCTTTTTCATCTAAGGTTAATCATACCTTTTATGTACTAAGTACTTATGCTATGAGTCCCCTTCCCTCATATAGGCAGGATTATACTACCTTGGGTATGCATGGGATCATCCTATTGTTTGTTGGTCTAGTCCATGCAAAGATGGATATATATCATCACCTTGGTCCTTTATACCCTAGTGAAAATATCCCTTTTTTCTATAATAAATTTAGAAATGCTCTCAAAATGTCAACACAAATGCTTATCCTAACCTATCTACCCCTCATCCCACATCCATCAAATCAATATCTAGGCTTTGCATTTAACCAACTCAATCTCATCAACCACCCTAACAAGATTATATCCCTCATCCCGTCCAATCCCACTTCATCCCACAACAAAACCCCTCTAACAACATGGTGTCTAGTGACCTAGTAATCCCAATCCCAACCATCTCTAAACCTATCCCATACCTAAATCACTCCCATAATCCCAAACATCCATAAACCTTTTCCAAACATCCCTAAACCTATCCCAACCATTCCCCAAACCCTCTAACTCCATCTGCCATGGTTCTAAACATCACAATGTATTATGACAAATATCCATAACATCATATCATTATGTCATATTATCATTTATCATTACATGTCATTAACCATTACATATCATTTATCATTACACATCATTAACCATTGCATATAATTTATCATTACATATCATTAACCATTGCATATCATTTACCATTGCACATTCATTATCCATTTACATAATATATGTTTAATAATTTGAGCATATATTTTCCATTTCATCATCCATTTACATAATATATGTTTATTAATCTGAGCATATATTTTCCATTACATAATATATGTTTAATAAATTGAGCATATATTTTCCATTTCATCATCCATTTACATAATATATGTTTATTAATCTGATCATATATTTTCCATTTCATTTTCCATTACATAATATATGTTTAATAATATGAGCATATATTTTCTATTTCATCATCCATTTACATAATATATATTTATTAATTTGAGAATATATTTTCCATTTCATTTTCCATTACATAATATATGTTTAATAATCTGAGCATATATTTTCCATTTCATCATTTATTTACATAATATATGTTTATTAATCTGAGCATATATTTTCCATTTCATTTTCCATTGTATAATATATGTTTATTGATCTAAGCATATATTTTCCATCTCATTATCCATTACATAATATATGTTTATTAATCTAAGCATATATTTCCATTTCATTAATCTAAGCATATATTTCCATTGCATTAACCTAAACATCTATCCATCCATATTACATGCATATAATCCACATCATAATCCATAAAACCATAAAAATCCATGTGCATACCATACATCAGAATCATAACATACATATATATCCATCCATTATCATATAGAAACATACATCAATGCATAAATCCCTAAACTCATACATATACATAAAACTAATAATCCATTCATCAATGAATAAACAACATCATAATCATCATAACATCCATAATCATAAAACCATAACCATACAAACCATATATATCACCGTCAAAAAAAATATACATGTATCACTCAAAATACACATTAGGTAAATGTCATGATACAAAAATGCCTCGAAGGTTGAAGTATATCAAAAATACAAAGCCTAAAGGCATACGAACATATCAAGAACCATGGGCTGATGATCCCCTAGCATAGCTAGTAGGAGATCTTAGAAGAGATCTATGTGGTCTAGGTGGCGGTGGCCCCATAGGCTGTTGCTACTAAGAAGGTGGTTGTTGTGAAGGTAGTGGCTATTGTATAGACTGTTGAGACCATCTAGATCTGTGTGAGCTTGATATCCCAGATCTACTCTATTGGTTATGGCTCGACACCCTCTGCCCCTCAGGTACCACAATGCAGTATGCCCCATAATAATACTCTTCCTTAGCATTATGATCTGATAATTGTCGTTGCATTTGTTGTATTTGTTGTTGAGTAGCTGATTAATCTCCCCACATCTAGGCCATCTTAGTGCCAGCAATGACACCCTACATACGTGTAATCTCCTACTGCAGCTGAGCCACATGAGCCTTAGCCTTCTGTTCCCTGCTCTCTATTGTCTGTAGCCTCACCTTAGTCCCCTGTCTCATCACAGTCTCTACATCCCTCTTACATGTCACCTATGCTATATGTGCCTGCATCTGACCCTGGAAGTGCCCTATCGGGGCCTGCAAGTGTTACGTCAGAAAATGTCCCTTTGGGGGGCTTTTCCCTCTTAAGGTTTAGCTCTTGGGTCTTGTTTATGCATTTAGAGCATCTTCCATGATAATTTGACATCTCAATGAGAAAACCCTAATGTTTCATGGAAAATAGGACTCAAGGGATGCACTTAACATAAATCCTTCCTAAAATAGGGGTGAGGACTTGGACACCCGTGCCCTAGTCCTGCCCTATTTTAGGTTAGGACCAATTTTGGAGTGTCGGTTTATAACTATTATTTAGGTCCTATGTCGACATGGTAAGTTTGAATTACAAAATTCTTAGCGGGAATGTTTGTAGTTGCATATATAAGCATGATTAGGTTATCATTTGTAAACTAGATGGCAATTATGAACTTGATGCATTCTTGTGATTAGAGCATTCGAAATATTCATTGTGTGGCAGAGTAGAGCATTGTTCTTGTGTTTGTGTTTGCAGATTTGGCATCCATCTCCTCATGACATGAAGAGCATCTTCCTTCCATGAGATCTTCACTACAAGGTGATATCATTTGTGTTTTCAATCATTTATCATTTGGATTTTGCCTCTATCCCATCGGGATATGCACTCTTTATGTGACAACAATGTTCGAAAGACTTGAATGTCTCTCTAGGGCTTGATTGAGGCAAGCCTCTAAACACCACAACCCCCAACCCATTTTTTTGTGATTGTAGGTTACAGGAGAAGAAGAAGTGGAGTTGCAGGAGAGTACTACATACTGTTGGAATTGCAGATCAGAAGAGAAGATAGGGACCTAGACTCGGGTGCCCACTCATTAGTCCTTTGAATCCCACAATAGGAAAATTTTTAGAACAATAGGAATAGATTGCAGACAAGATTCCCAAATCCTGACAGAAATGGTGGCACTGGACTAGGGTGCCCACTCATTAGTCCCTGACTTTTCCATTTTCTGAACTTCAATATCTGGTACGCATTTGATTGTCATTTTATATCTCTCTATGCGACCATTTTCTATAATTTGTTTGTTTGCTTCTGAATTTGCATAATTAGGATTTTGAGCATAGGTGGAATTAATTGAACAACAAAATCACACAATTCTAATCTTCCCCTATGTTGTAACTAATTGAAGGCCTATAGTAGACTCCCTACTCAACTGAAGTCCTTGAATGTTTAGTGGAGAAAGGAGGATTTACACAAACTAGAAAAATCAACCCTAAACTAAATCCTCTTCACTTTTCATCCTAAACATTTTGGTGAACCTGTGTTTTTGGACTTTTTGGCACCTTGATGAGTTTTGTGCTTCAGATTTACATTCATTCATTCATATCATTGTTCATCTTATTGCATTTGAAAAATTACAAAAAAATAGCATTTTTAGCTTGCATTTTCAAGTAATTTAGATTAATTAGCATTGAATTTCAATATTTTTTTGTCATTCTCATCAGATCATATTTAAAATACTGAAATTTTTCATTCATCATTCATTTAGATTGCATTTTCATGATCAAATTGATGAAAATTGCTTGAAATTGTGCATTTTTCCATATAACCTAGTTTTGCATTAGCTAGGGTTTGTAGTCAAAATCTTGTTTTAGATTTTACTACCCTTTTAAAACACTCATTAGGACTGATGTCTAACTGTAGTGTTTCATCATAGTGATTTGCTTGCAAAATTTCATGCCTAGGGTTTGAAAACCTTGATTTTTCACTAGATTTTGGCATTATCGTCTCTCTAGATTTGCACCATAGGCATGTTGTAAACAATTTTTCTACACTAATCTATTTTTATTAGGGTTATTGTCTACTTAACCTCCTCAAATTATTTACAACACCTTTTTATTGGGCTCTTACAGTGGAAATTTGGTGAAAAGTTTCATATTTTGGCTATATTTTCCCTAGGGTTTGACTTTGAGTGGCACTATAAGCATGTTGTAACAGATTTTTTAGCATTAGGTGGCTGTTATTACTGTTATAATCAGCTTTCCATCATAATTTTACTCAAAACACCCTTTGTCATACTCTTTTGCATTGAAATTTGGTGAAAAATTACGTATTTTGACTATATTTGACCTAGGGTTTGACCTAGATTTGCACTCCAAGCGTGTTGTGATGGATTTTATAAATTTAGGTGGCTAATATTACTGTTATAATCTGCTGCACCTCCTAAAATTATTTACAAAACCCTTTCTATTGGGTTTTTGCATTAAAAAGTTGTGAAAATTTGTATATTTTATAACATTTTCACTAGGGGTTGACTTGTCATCATCCTAGGTTTGCATCAAAAGTGTGTTGTGAAGGATATTATTGCTTTATTGGATTGATATTAGACATATTATTTTCTACCCCTGATCAGTTTCCTTACAACACCCTTTCTTTCACTTATTTGCATTGAAAAAAGTTGAAAAAATAAAGCATTTTAGGTCATTTTCATACATAGTTTTGCACTTGTCTCTTGCATCAATTTGAAAATCCTTTAAAATATGATCTTACATTGATTTGAGTACATATACACATGACTTCTAATCACAACAACAACATTAGGTTCCCTCCTAGGCCTTACATGAAAAGAAAGGTCCCCGAACCTGAACTGGTGTTTACACCTCATGATAGAACAATTGGAGACACTAAAGGACCTCTTTACATCACTGTGAAAATAATGGGAAATCCTGTGGATGGAACCCTTATTGATCCTAATTTCATGACTAATGTGGCAATGGAAGAGTTCCTTTATTCACATGGATTGATGCAAGGCTTTTATGACCCTTCAGATATGATGATTAAGACACATAAGGGAACCTTTGTAAACACTTCTAGGAAGATATCTTTATTGGTTATTATATTTGAGAAATTTGTAGAGCAATGGTTTGATGTTGTCCCCATTTCTAACCTTTTTTGTATAAAACTAGGGCATATGTGGTTAACGGCTATGAAATTTATCCCTTCAACAATCCATAACTGTGTAAAATTTCCTTTAAATGGACAAGTGATTACTATCCCTTGCAATAAGTATAAACCTTTGGTTTCAAGAAAATTCTTTACACTTGATTACATTTGGGAAAGATCTAAAGTGGAACCAGAGCCATGAATAGACTTTAACTTCTTGAGCTATAGAAACTACAAAACAAAACTATTACATCAAGTGGCCGATCCTTCTATGCAAGAAACAACAAGAGATGAACAACCCACATTTGAAAAGAATCCTAGACCGAAAGGAAATGGACCCTATGTTGAGGTTCCTCTCCCACCATCCTTACAAGGATTGGGAGGTAGTCGTCAATAGCAAAACATTCCACCTAGATAAATGAGATTTGATCCTGGTGCTTCCTTTAAAACACAAAAATCTATGTAGGAGAAAAACACTATCTTACAAGAGATAAGTGGTAAGACAAAAAAATAGACAAGAAAAAGAAAGGAGGAGCAGACGACAAGCTTATGCCCAACAACTTGCAACTCAACAAGAAAACATCTCACCTAACATTGAATCAAATCAAGATCTTAAGAATGGAGAACTTGAACACAAGAATAAGAGTTGGGCTATGATACCCTATGTCCCACTTTCCTCTAACATTTGGGAGTGGGAAGATGATGATGATTTGATCATTGATAACATTTAATTAGGTTGTCCTTACAGGTAAGCATTTCTAACCCTTTATCTCTTGTGATGTGTTTCCCATGTGATGTGTTATGTGTTGTTTAGGCCTCTTGGGATGACCCTTGATTCTCTTTTAAGGTCCAGGATACCAGGATACCACCTCTATTGTGACCCTTCTTCTATTTGTATCATCATTCTTCTATATGGCTTCTCCTCTATTTCCATTGTTGTGTCCTATGGACATAGCATTGCGGTTGGTGACTTGGGGGCACCCTCCTACGTGACTATCCCTAAGGCACTTATTTCTCCTCTCTTGATATATTGTTTCCATTCCTCTAGTGTTTCTATCTAGAGGGTGGATGACAAAAAATATTTTATACTGATGCGGACCTAATGTCCCTTTAGCGAGAAATCCAAAATTGGACTTAGTTCCTATATGACGATGGGGTTGTTACATATTATCCGACACTTGGCTAGTAGAAGCACTCCATGTGATCTTGATGGTGTCTTATCGTACTTACAAAACATAACAATACTGCTGCTTTGTGCACTTTGTCTATCTTGAATCTTACATTCCTCAATTCTCTATGCATTATCATGATTATATGGACACTAACCTTTTTTCTTGTAGGAATGTGTTTTTGGGAACATTTGGTGATCGTAAAGTACATGTCACCTCTGAGGGGCATGGGCTTTGCAAGAGCTCATGTTCCCTTGTGTGTTTTCTTCCTACCTTAACATGCTTGATATCGATACCTGATATCAGCCACCTTAAGGTGGGGGCATATGTAAGGTAAGATGTGTGTTCTAGATGTTAGAAATGTGCTTGTTCTTAGGTACAGTCTTAAAGATTGGTGGTGATGAGTCCCTTCTACACTCTGAGATTTGTTTGAAATAAACATGCAATCGTTTAAGCTCTTTGCGGAGGCAGGGAACGGTTATGTGACTAACTCAACCCTTAAGCGTGTCTTTGTCAATTGTTGTGGCGAAGCCCAATCGTCAGTGTGTGCATGTAATGTGCTTGAGATGGTGATGAACCTAGAAATAGGAGCACTTCATTACTTGGTTGTTGTGTTTTCTCCGTGTCTTCCAAGTGTGTGTGTATTGCGTGTTTGTTCCCAAGCATAGTCTTAAAGACCAGTGGCGATGCGTCCCTCCTATGCTTTGGGATTTGTATGGCATGTTTGATTTGTATGTGTGCTTGATTTGTATTGTGTGTCTGTTGCCCCATATGCAGTCTTAAAGACTGGTGGCGATGAGTCCCTCCTGCATTATGGGTGGTGTGTTTACTTTCCTTGTACTTGCATTTGCATTTCATATATATGAAAATGAGAAAAAGAAAAAGAAAATCATTACTGTCTTCACTGCATTCACTGTATTATCTATGTTTTGTGTGTCTTTAATGTTGTCTTCTCCATGTTTTGCATGACTGTAATTGTCTTCTTCGTGTTTTGCATGCCTATTATTATCTTCATTGTTATTGGTTTGTCTTCTTCATGCTTGGCATGTTTGTTGTGCTTGTTGACCGTACTCTAATGCATGTATTGGCATTGCGCTTATACATACATTAAAGTGGCGGCTAAATTTTAAGTCAAAAAATGTCCCCTTGGGGGCTTTTCCCTCTTAAGGTTTAGCTCTCAGGTCTTTTTTATGCATTTACAGCATCTTGCATGATAATTTGACATCTTGATGAGAAAACCCTAATGTTTCATGGCAAATAGGACTCAGGGGATGCACTTAACATAAATCCTACCTGAAATAGGGGGGAGGACTTGGGCACTCGCGCCCTAGTCCTGCCCTATTTTAGGTTAGGACCAATTTTGGAGTGTCAGTTTATGATCATTATTTAGGTCCTATGCTGACACGGTAAGTTTGAATTACAAAATTCTTAGTGGGAATGTTTGTAGTTGCATATATAAGCATGATTAGGTTATCATTTGTAAACTACATGGCAATTGTGAACTTGATGTATTCTTGTGATTAGAGCATTTAAAATATTCATTGTGTGGTAGAGCAGAGCATTGTTCTTGTGTTTGTGTTTGCAGATTTAGTATCCATCTCCTCATGGCATGAAGAGCATCCTCCTTCCATGAGATCTTCACTACAAGATGATATCATTTGTGTTTTCAATCATTTATCATTTGGATTTTGCCTCTATCCCGTTGGGATACACACTCTTTATGTGACAATGGTGTTCGGAAGACTTGAATGTCTCTCTGGGGCTTAACTAAGGCAAGCCTCTAAACACCACAACCCCCAACCCATTTTTCCATTATTGCAGGTTACAAGTTGCAGGAGAAGAAAAAGTGGAGTTGCAGGAGAGTAGTGCAAACTATCAGAATTGTAGATCAAAAGAGAAGATAGGGACCTAGACTCGAGCACCCACTCATTAGTCCTCTAGATCCCGCAACAGGAAAATCTCTGGAAGAACAGGAATAGGTTGCAGACAAGATTCCCAGATCCTGATAGAAATGGTGGCACTGGACTAGGAAGCCCGCTTATTAGTCCCTGACTTTTCTATTTTTCAAACTTTAAAATCCAGTATGCATTTGATTGTCATTTTATATCTTTTTGTGCGAGCATTTTCTATAATTTGTTTGTTTGCTTTTGAATTTGCATAATTAGGGTTTTGATCATAAGTGGACTTAATTGAACAAAAAAATCACACAATTCTAATCTTCCCCTATGTTCTGAGTGATCAAAGGCCTTTAGTAGACTCCCTACTCAACCGAAGTCCTTGAATGTTTACTGGAGAAAGGAGGATTTACACAAACTAGAAAAATCAACCCTAAACTAAATCCTCTTCACTTTTCATCCTAAACAGTGAGATATGGATCTAAGGATCCCCATCACCACCACTAAGTCCATCCAAAAGGTCCTGAACACCCTGTAGTGTCTACAACTAACTGAAAGCACCGTCTCGCTCTGCAATAACATGTGCTAGGTCCTGTTGCTACCTTGCCACCACCTCCTCCATGCTAGCCACCTAGGCACGTAATGTCATTGTATCCTCCTCCTCATCTCCTCAGGGCTAAGACAACCATCAGTTAGCATGAATAGTGGGATTAGGTCCTATACTTGATGGCCCTACACCTGATGTACCAGCACCTGAAGTGCCTACATATAACCATGCCTACACTGGTGCCTAAGCAACTGGCACCTATCCCTGACCCTGATCCTCCAGAACCTATACCTGTGGCTAAGGAATCTGCCATGTTGGTACTGTATGCTCAAAAATCATGATGTCAATGGCTTGGGGATGTCGAGTTAGATTTTGGTGCACACACATACCCTTCCCTCCTTGCCATGGGGTGAACCACCACATCACTCTTGCTCTCGTGGAAGTAGTCAGTCAAGACGAGGAGAGACATGGGGGTGGTCTGGCTCAATGGAGAGATGGATTTCATGGAGAGGGATCGACACGTCCTAGTGCTAGTGTTGTTGTGTGCTTGTGTAGATGTGTTGTTTAATGAACGTGGTTGTTCTCCTATTTGGATTCCTAATATTCCACCTTTGTGTGGGTAAGTTATTGTTCTCATTGATTTCATGTTCATGTTGGCATTGTCTTTCAAACTATTGGATGGATGCTTGTTGTACTAAGAGTTGTCTAAATGTTTCTTTTTTTTGGATGACTAGTGGGTCTTGTTGTGGTCTTAGGTAGATTTCCTCTGTCTCGTCAAGGATTGCCCTCACCCACTCACCTCTTAATCTAGGGCACATTCATGAGCTGAGACAAAAGATAAGCAATTGTGAGCTAATCTTGACTTGAACTAGGGTTTTACTTAGGGTTTCTCTGACCTAAGGTTTGATTATGTGTTTGACTTCATTTGACCTTGTGATAGAATTAAGGGTTTTGACCAATGTTTGACTGTAGTTGACCTTGTGATGGAATCAAGGGTTTGCGAACCTTCTAAATCTCTAATTTTTTTGTTCTTTTTCAATTTTATGAATGCAAGTCTAAATGAATGTAAAACTTATTTTTGTGCTTTTTTAATGATTTTGGAATTGAAGATGCTTTTTCTAATATAGGAATTATGAAATGTATGCAAGCTATACTAAAGTTTCCTAATGCAATGTAAACTATGTTTTTGGGGTTTTCTGAATATTTAGAACAAATTAATCTAAGAAAAGGGAAATTTCTTTTAAATGAATTAATGTATGAAATTTGAAAGCAAACTACTCTAAGATTGCAAGATCTATCTATCCTATCAAGGAAAAAGCAACAAGATTATTGATTCCAAGAGCAATTTTGGTTATCTAATTTCTACAAATTAAAAGAAAGCATAAAGGAACCTAGAGACATGTGAGACTCCACTACCCTCAGAAATCCTTGTGATTGCATCCTTGTATCCTCTTATAGTAGCGGGGAATCCTCTTGGTGATAAGATGACAATGGAAGCAAAAGAAGCTTTGAAGCTTTGAAAAGAGCTCAATGAGAGCTTTGTTGAGCACTATGGATTGTTGAGCAGTGTATGGACATATAATGAGCTTTGTATGAAAGCTATATGAAGCAACGAATAAAAAAAAAGGCTCTTATATCTTATATGAGCATGAGAATGCTTGATGTAGAGAGCAATAACTTGCAAGAGCTATGTGCACAAATAAAATTGCCTCTCTTTGTGCTTGAGGGAGGAGGTATTTATAGGTTAGAGGAAGGGATGAGAGGTAAATAAGGAGAGTTAACTCAATTTGATTGGAGAGTTAACAAAGAGGATTCAAGAGTGATCTAGGCTAAAATTGGAGTGATCTACCCAACAAAAGCTTATCACTCAAGAAGAAGTGAAGAAGAAGGAGTGCATAGGAATGCACAAGAATGCATGAGTTGTTAATTAAAGATAAAATAGAGCTAATTATACATGTGTAGGTGCGTGAAATAGTTAACTCTATATTTGGTATGAAAATTCATGCAAACATGAAGAAAAATAGGTGAAAATGGATCTTTTTTTAGTTAGAAACTCAAGCTTTTCCATAGCTAGAAACACGACAGGATCACCCAAGGGACGCCCCTTTCACCACTCAGGTCATCCAAGGCCAACCCATGGGTAACCCTTAGAGGAGGCCACCTAGGTTGAAGTGCATGATGGGAGATGGAAGAAGGGGAGAAAAGAAGGGGACCTACCTCTGGAAACAGGTTAGTCATGTGTGAAAATCCAAATCTCCACTTGCAAAGTAGGATCTCCCAGGGGGAGATTTGGAAATAATAGGGGGATATTTGGATTTGTTGAGTGAAACTAAAAATTTAAAGTAGGAGATGGCTAGGGGGACCTCTGGAAAGCTTCTAGGGGTAAAGAAGATGAAAAACACCAAGGAGAGGTGATAACTCAACTACAAGACACATATAAGTCTTAGGAATAGGGTCACAAGCTTAGAAAATGTGAATTGACAAGTGTCAAAAAGTGTCAAGAACAAAGAGAGAGAAATCAACAAAGGGGAAACAACACAAGGAGGAAAGAAAAGACATGTCACCAAGAGAATTGTTGCTAAGATGATGTTATTTCACTCTTACATATACATGACAAGGATTATGACTCATCATAGGGGTCCTCATGGAGGTTGTGTGTGATTTTGGTGCTTACAAGTTCCTAATCTACTTGTACTTGTGCTTGAATCGAAGGACCCTGTCCACCAAGTGCCTATCCTCCTCCCACTCCCTATCCTGCAATTGCTGCAGCTAACACATCAATGCCATCCCTGTCATCAATAGGTATGTCCTTATAGATGTACTCTACCTCAACCTCATCCTCATAGGTATGTCCTCCATACGTCCTCTAGAGTGATCATGATCTCACCCATACGAAGTAAGAAGGAGCATATCTCGCTCCTCCATCTCTCAACCAGGGTTGACATCATGGCCCTATGCGCCCATATCTAAGGCATCTCAGAGATCATCTATAGCGCTATCCTCCCTAATCAAGCTATATCTACCTAATCAAACTATGATCTCAACACCATCACTGATAGAACCCAATGCTCTCGTGACTGCAAGATCCTGCCTAAAATATGGATTCAAAAAAATCATCAAAATCAACTCGTTTTCCTAAAAAAGTGCTAGGGTGCTAATTTAGAACCCTATAGCGCCAATTCAAAACATGGCGCTAATCCCTGGCCATATAGAGTTGATTTAGAGGATCATGCTAAACCTTGATAGCATAGCACTATTCCAAAAGATAGCAATAATTCCTGAACCTTTCACGCTAAACGAGAGCTTAGCGCTAAACCATGACTACATCGTGCTAAACTTCCATTTGACCTAAAAACCCCAATTTCCGTAGCACTAATCCAAAGGACTGCATTAAATCACACCCTTATCGTGCTAAATGAGAGCTTAGCACTTAAGTTCTCATAGATAGTGCTAAACCAAGAAAACCCCCAACTTTGGCACTAAACCATTTGAAACTATCTTTTTACCCATGGTGCTAAATGAGATATTAGTGCTAAACCATGGATGGATGACACTAAATCATCCAAAATTCCCCTTTTTCCCATGGCATTGATCCAAAGGATCATGCTAATCCGCTTCTTAATGGCACTACGTGGCTGCATGATAGCGTTAATCTACCTAACTACCCATTTCCTAAGCCTGTAAACTAGCTCAAAAGCTAAAATCACAAAGTTAGGGTTGACTGACATACCTGTGGGTCTACCTCTATTGATCAACCATAGTCATGCATTCTCTCATATCGATGTTGGAATCATGGGAGTAGGTTGCGCCATGTCTCCTTCTCCTCTTCTCTCATCCAATAAGATTAGAGTGTGCAAATGTTGCACTTTGGGTCCACACTTTCTATATATAGCCACCATGTCATACCCCCATGCACCTTTTTCTCTCCCCAGTCCACAAATTTTCACCCTTTTTCATCTGTTTTTCTTCCTACCCACTTAATTTTCCATCCTCTACCTATTTTCCACCACCATTTCCTCCTTTCAAGAGTTCACTTGACAAAATTTAATTTTTTCACCTGACCTCTCGAGGGGGCATCCCTCATTTGTTTCACTCCTCGACAGCTGGGGCAATTTTTTTTGACTTGATGCAATTTCCCTATTAGGTCACAACACCACGTCAAAGAGGGGCAAATGTAGACACCTAAAAATGTCTTAACCCTTCCACTACCCTTAGACCACCATCCACATCATTAATTTCCCATCCAATTAATTAATTAAATTTTATTTAATTAATTCAGCCTAACTAACCCTTGGATCATCCATCCATTCTTTATCAATTTACCCTTAAAATTGAATTAATTAAATTAATTCAACATCATACCTTACTAACACTATCCCAATTAATTAAATAAATATGCTAAATATTTATTTGATTAATTTGACCACTTTCCTAAACTTGATTAATTAGGTAAATCACACTTATCTAATTAATCTACCCTACTAATCGGCCTACACCTAACCTAGTTGATTAAGTAACAAATATTTAATTAGCTACCCTAGCCTACCTAGCCCCTAGACCTAGATTAATTAAATAAATCATTATTTAATTAATCCTAAACCCTGTTTAGCCTATTCACTATTTTTTTCTAGCCACATTAATTAAGTTAATCACCCCGATTAACTTGGTCAAAGCACAACCCACAAATTAAAAATTCCAAAATAATCCCATGGGTTACATGATCCTTCCACCTCACCTTACTATTTCCATGCTAATCTCTTCTCTATACTATGATCTCACACATGTTCAAGTTCTAAAATTGCCCATGTGTCACATGACCTTCACACTCCCACATAAAATGGAATTTTTAATTCCATATCCTCCCAAAAATGAATTTTAAATTCATCACTTATCTTAATCCTCATTAAATGTAAAGCCTTCCCTAAAAATGAATAAAAGATTCATTTTTATTCTCCACCTTTCAAATTTGTTGATAAAATCTCATCCATCCATCTCATCTTTTATCCTCCACCATTGATCTCAACTTTTAATCTTCACCATTGGATCAATCTCCCCCAAATTTGCCTATAAATACAAGCTATTTTCACATCCAAGTTTAAAGAAAATCCATTATGCCAAAATCCCTCTAAGCTCATCTCTTACATAGCTAGATAATGCCAAATTGTGTCCACATTTGAGAACAATCCACAATTGAGTAATTTATTTGTGTAAAGGTAAGGAGTTTGGGTGCATCTCCTTCCACCTTATCAAGGAGTGAGGAGGCTTAAAGGATCATCAAAGGTATAATCTTATGTGTTTTTGCTTTATTTTGGTGCTTTTTAGTTTCCCTCATCTTCAATCCCGACACATATATCACTCTGTCCCATATCATCTACAGTAACACCATCCCCCAACCCACTGGGAATCCTCTCGATCTCCTATCGGGAACCAAGGTCCCTGCTATCACTCCCACCAAAAAATAATGGTAGTTGATATAGTCTCCTGTCCATAGCCTATCTATATCACATCTCTGTCTAGTGTGTATCATAGGGAACCTAGTATGGGGAAAATACCTGATCTACATACTGAGCCCCTCGTTCATGGTCATAGACCACCCTCTCATCATGAATTGAGATCCTCAGGATCCTCCACACATCCTCTAACGTGATATTCATCTCTCCTGTCGGCAACAGTAAAGAGCACCTCTTTGTCTACCAGCTCTCTACCAACGCTATCATCATAGCTCTATCGGCTCTGATAGCCAACATCTCAACAATAAACTGTAGCCCCACCATACATAGGAAGAACATGTTTGTTGCATCCAATTGTTCCCATAACACAAAAGTGGGTGGCCGATGCTCCTGAGCTTGTAGAATGTCCTCATTGTCTTGCAAAATCACCAAAGTGCCTTGTTAGCCTCATTTTTCAAACTAGGCGCTAATCCTTGGCCCTTACACGTTGAACAAATTTGGGGGCTAATACTTTCATTTTGGACACTAAACCAGACCCCTTAGGCGCTAATCACTAGACTAAGCACTAAAACTAGGCACTGAAATTTTAATTTTTGACACTACAATTCCTCCCTAGGTGCTAAAATTTTCATTTTAGGCATTGATCCTACCCTAACCCCTAATTTGCCTAGGTGTTGATCCACACTGGCTACATGTTAATCACCAAACCGGGTACTAATCCCTGGTCTGGATGCTACAATTCACTGCCAGGGTGCTAAAGTAAGCCACTAGGCGCTAAACCACCCTTCCTAGCACCTAACCTCTACCCTTTCACGCCTAGTATTTAATGCACCTAACCTATTTGAAACCCAAATCATGAAGGTGGTTTAGAAACCTATTGGATCTCCAATTTTTGCCAACCGTAGGTACTCCAAAACTCACCATGCAGTGATCCTCCCGTGGGATTTGTGCCATCACTCCTCTAATAGCTCTTCTTTCCTCTAATCAAAATTTACTAATTATAAGAAGACAAATAAGAATAATGGGACCCTCCCACCTTATATGTAGCCCCTACAAACCCTAATTTCATCCCTCAAACCCTAATTTCTTCTCCTCGATCTCATATTTCACCCATGTCCCCATTTTTCCTCCCCTATCACGTCACAGGTTCCCTGTGTATCCTCTTCTCTTCCTATCCAGTCTTCCTACCTCTTTCGAGACAACCCCAAAAATTTTAATTTTTCATCAATCTCTCGAGAGGGCATCACCTCGTCATCCATTCTTCTCCTGTCTAGCAATTGGGGCATAATTATCAAAAATTATTTGATATCTTATCAACCTTAATAGTAATGACACCATGATATCAAAAAGGGGCAAAATGTAGACACATGTGTCATGCCCACATTTGCCATGTGGTCATGATGTGCAACACATGTGTCATGTGGTCATGACATGAAATATCAAAAAAACTTTTCCACCTGACTCTACAAACCCCCTCATGTGCATCAAGCGCGCTTGGTGACAGATGCACGTAACATTGTTGTGTTAGCAACCTACGTTAGGCACATCACCTAAAGGCAGGGAAGTCAATCTCAATCAGGATAATGCGAACTCAATTCACAATCCCTACGAGGTGATAGCCACTAATGGGGTATGTGTCATGAGGAGCGACGCTAAGAGGGTTAGTTCCTGTTTTAGGATCCAAACCTAGGGTTTACTAATCGAGGTGGAACGATTTTTATATACATCAAAATCTAACCTTAGAACAACTATCAACTAATAAAATAGCATTAAATTAAAATCACAAATCTGTTGGAGTCCAGGACAACACTGAGAGGAGGGTGAATCAGTGTTGTATAAACTTTTACAACTTTTTGCACCTTTTAATTTATAAGATAAAGAGAGAGGAAGACATCAATGGTTTGTTAAACACATATGCACAAATATGTTGATGAATAGTTAGAATAGGACTTTATGAACAAAACATTAAGACACACATACATAGAGGCATAAACCATAACACATATTTTGATGAGTGGAAAACCCTCATGGGGTAGAAAAACCACTCTAAAAATTTGCCTCACTCCAGCTTAACTGAATCTTCCAATTACAAAGCCTCACTTGCATACAAACACCATCATCAAAACATAAAGCCTAGTGTGCAAGAAATGATTACAAGTCAATCTGATTTGTACCATTACATAACTTGTGATTCATCACTCACAAAAAGATTTAAATACAATCACTACACAAATAATACAATAACTTTCTTCTTTGAATAACCTGCATCATCCAATCACCTCCTTATAATTGACACATCTCATGATCTTATCACTCTTTGTATTTACCCCTGTAATCCAATTTTATTCACACTTTTGATTAGAAACACATAACCTTCTTATACATTGGTCTTCAACTCTTCCTTTTACATTCCATAGTATTAATAAGTCTTCAGCTCACACATATTGCAAATACCATATTAACCAAATATCATGCATTTATTTGTCCTAATCCATCATAAAAAATCTTCAATATTGCATCTCTCAAGAGAACCTGCACTTTGCATCCTTCTTATACACATAAACTACACACTATCTCTGAGCATAATCTTATATCATCTTTTCATCTGCATCCTTAAACTTTATACCTCTGGATTAAAAACTCATGTCTAGCTAATAGGTAAATATCTTTGCAAACATAAAACCAAGTCTCTCTTCTTTGTATGATCATTCATCTTCCTCTATCTGCATGATCATTCATCTTCCTCAATTTGCATGATCATTCGTCTTCCTCAATTTGCAAATAAAAAATTATCCAAAAGAGACTTAAACACATCTTTAAAAAAACTTCCATCACATTAAAATAAAACTTTTATTCATTCTACCTTGATAAGAAGCAAACCTTCATTATCTCGAACCAACTCTTCATTTCTATGAGAATAGAAAAAGAATTAAGAAACCTTCATTTACAAAAGCCAATTAAATCTCCACAAGTCTTTTCCCCAAAAAAAAATAATAATGCAAACTCCTCCTTTGTCTCTTCTTCCATGAAAGATTTTAAAAATTAGAAAGAAATCTCCAAAAAATCATCTTTTAAATCTCACAAAAATCTATCCTTTTATGGCTAAAAATAGCCTTTAAACTTTATCTCTGCAGTCTAAAACTTTTCGACAAACATCTGTACGTCAAACTGCGAGCATGGGAAGAGAAAAGATAAGTTTGAATCTTTACCTTGGATCTTTCATTTCGTGCCTATCTTACTTTTTAATTACAACTGTTGATCACCTTTTAGGTGCCCAATTGCACATATGGAAACCTGCAGAATCGGTGGCATAAGGAAAGGAGGGCCGGTTATGAAATGTTTTAACAACCCTCTACTAGGTCACTTTAAGTGCCCTGACTTGCTATAGCAAGTCAACTTCACATTAAAATAAAATGGTAAGTGAATAAGTAATGGGTATATTAGGGTTTAGTATAGACTTTTAGCACTTCAACCTAGTTTGTAGGTTTCTCTCCTTTAACAAACTTTAAGTCTAATGCTTCACTTACATGAATAAGTGAATAACACAATCACTAAGCTCATCAATCAACACAGAAGAAGAATTATTCATCAATTGTGAAGACATTCTAAGACACCATCACATGAAAAGACCACATCAACATCATGTTACAATAATGTTTTCACTATGCAACCTTATGAAGACACCAACAAGAAGTATTACCACTACGTGAAGATATCAACAAGATGTAAATGTGCTTGAAACAACCTGTGTGAAAGACTTTAAACATAAGGAGACCTTGATATCCCATTACACAAGAAGACCTCTGAGTGAAATGTGATGATGACTCGAAGCATGATGTCCTCCTTGAACCAGGATGATGGCTTTCTTGCAAACCAAACTATTCATTCTGCCATACTACACACTTTAACAACTCCAACATGTTATCAAACTAGAGTGAGTTGCATACCAAGACACTTCCATTATGTCATCATTGCATACACAGACATTAGCTGCAACTTTTGTCCTACAAGTGATCATTCTACAAGACTTACTTCATCATTTCCACACATTATCACATGTTTAGTGTTTCTTCAAGACAGAACCCCATCAACACCCAAGTGAGCAACATAAGTTATATACAAACAAACAAACATGTTCTACACATGAAACTTTGATGGTTCTCTTCATGCATGATCATGGTCTCCACACAACTCAACCATATCAATCCTTGAGATCAATAACAAAACCTTGACATCAATGACAAAATCAATGCCAATGCCTCTACAATCTCCCGCTTTGGCATTGATGTCAACATTCTCCAAGTTTTTTTGGTCACCTTATTACTCCCCCTTTAACAATAATGACAAAGGATGCATGAAAATAGTACTCCTCCTGTGTCCAAACCACTATCCAAGGACACAAATCTGGTTCTTAATCGTTGAATGACATTCACTCTGATATCACTTGTTGTGCAACCTAATAACATACTTACTGTCATCAAGAAATATTGGCACCATCTTGGAAGAGAGCAAATATGAATAATAGATATGTAAACACTAAATTCATGTGAAGCATAACAAGTTGAATTTACTCATAACTGTCATGAAGACTTACTTACAATTCATCCAAATCATGCTACCTGTCCAAGAGCATTCCTGAGAAACCATTAAACACCAAGAACACTGATCACAGACCTTTCATCTTTGCAATATTATAGACCTCAAAGAGAACTATGCACTATCCTACTAGCCATGTTAAGAAATAATGTCAGCAATAGTAAAAGAAGGATCTATGTATACTTAAAAAGTTTTACTATCCTCTACACTATTCACTACTCCAAAATTGCTCCTCTTGTTGCAAATAAGGGCACCATTTGCACATCAATGATCTATACTAGAGCACTTTAACCAATACTTCTTAAAACACTATCACAAGAATTTTCTTCCATTGTTATGCAAACATAACACCTGTTCTGCATAAAGATGCTTAAAGATCTGATGATGATAAGACACACAAAACACCTCACTCATGACTGTCCTATTCAAAAAAATGCAAGAGTATCAAATTAATGCTTAATGACTGTAATGCCAACTAACACTTCATTTTGCCAAACAACCTACACCATGTTGCAATAAGCATAAGGTCCTCTCCCCTAAATGACTCCTTTGTCATACTGTCCACCTATGTCACATAGTATACTCAACATTATAAACCATTATCCAATGAGTTAAAGAAAATAACTATACCAACTCACTTCATCAAACCCTCTGTTATCATCTTCTACAAAGGTCTGCTATCAATTGCATTGAGATCAATAAGTATCAAACATATTCAATGATAAGAAAAATGGACTATGCACTGTTCTGATCTGCAAGATTTTCTTTATCCATTGTCACCACAATATAATAATGTTGCCATTGTGTAAAGACAAATCAATACCATTATTAGGAAGAATGAAAAATTGATCCCAAAATCATTATTGTGATCACATTGTCCATCATTGTAAATCATCAATGAAGCAAAGCATGTGAAATTAGGCACATATCACAATATAAGAGTCACTGTTACCAAAATTGTCAAGGCACTGAACTCCATTGCAAAACATCAAGAAACATCAGTCAAAGTCATCATCATTGTATGAACAAACTAGTAAAGAGTCCACTATATATCCCATATGCATCAGAATCTGTAACAAGCAATGAAGACATAACATCAACTGGAAAAGTAAGGACACCACTATCTGGAACAGTCCCTACACCATTGTAATAGTCCAGCATGGAAGAACACCACTAATTTGTAATATACCACTGTACCATCAAGTTTTTCCTGCAACAACACTTTGCAAAACCAAATGTAGAGACAAGTGCTATGAATTGACTTCTTCCATTTTCAACCTCCTCAGCCAACATATGCTAACATCTGATAAGATTGAGTACACCTTAACTAGAATTGAACAGCTCTTTGCTATGACAACCAACATTTCACATTCTCACTAACATATCAAGAACACTTTGAACTGTATAACTGACATACATTGAAGATCAACATAGTTATCAACATTGTCATGAACTACATGAACTTCATTTCATAAGACTGATATGAGAAGCATCTTAGTAAATAGTATCAGGCAAGAATCTAATAGTATGATAAATAAGACAAGATCACCATATTGTCAAGCATCAAATGATCTCCTTCCTGAAACTTCTTGGGGGTAATTGATAGAGCATTTGACAACACCCCCTTACTTCATGCTATATCTTATGCAACTGATTATGTGACTTATGCAAGATGCACAAGTTTAGGATCTATCTTCTCTTGACTTTGTTTCTGTCTCCAAACTTTCACAAGTTCTTTCTTCTGTTCAGGTTTCATCTTCCAAACCTTTTCAACCTTTTTATTTTTCCAAGCTTTCAAACTAGGTGATGCTATTCTTCCATACATTCTATAACTATATGCTTTGTGACCAAGAGAATTGCACTTGAAACATACAAGATTAGTATTCCTTCTACAATCAACTGCTTTGTGTCCAAAATGATTATAGGTATAACAATAATCATTAAATAAATAATTATACATGTACATATATGCTTGTCTTACTAGAGCAATTCTTCTAAAATTTCTTCTTTGATTGTGCATTTTTACAAACCCATCTTTGGTTTTCATTTCAGCTTCAATCTTCTTTTTTCCTTCAAGAGTAGCACCATGATAACTCAGTTCAATTTTCCTTCTAGGAGTCTCTCTGACTTTGGAACACTCTTCTTCTTCATAACCTAGACCAGTAGTGTCCTTGTGATACTTTTGTTTGCCCAACATTTGATGTAACTTGTTTGTATTTTCTTCAAACTCCTGCTATTTCTTGGATAGAACCTTGAGACCTTCATAATCTTTTCTAAGATCGACAATTTCAGCCTCTAATTTTAGATTTTCAATTCTTTCAATCTCAAGGTCAAACTTTGTTACATCTATTATTCTTTTGGCTTCTTCAATTTTAGTCTTTAGTCTTATAATTAATTTGTCAGATTCATCAACATGACTCTTTAAGCCTATAATCTAATTTCTTGCCTCTTTAAGATCAGAAGATATTCTTTCAAGGTCTAAAAGTGCTTTGTCTTTGGATTCTTTTTCTTGTTGTAGCTACAACTCTAATCTTTGGTTCTCCTTTTTGTACTTCTTGATTTCACTCAGAGCACACAAGAGTTCTCCTTCAACATCAACCTCACATTCTTGTTCATCATACTCCTGATTATAATCACTCATAATGTGATCTTCTTCTTTTGAATTAGATTGGACCTCATCTCCTTCATGTGAATGTCTTCCATCATTGTCACTCTTCTCAGATAACAAGTTGTCCTCTCCTTCAAGTGCATCACCTTGATAAATTCTTATCAATTCCTTCCACACATCTTGAGTTGTTTCACAATGCATAACTTTACAAGAAACTCCATTAGATAATCCAGACAGAATGACCTTATTTGGTATATGATTGCATTCATAGGCCTCTTTGTTATTTGTAGAATTAGGTGATTGAGAGGAAATGAAATATCCATTCTCAACAAACATCCATACACCATACCTTAAAGAGGATAGATAGACTTTCATTCTAATGCACCAAATAGAGAAATTTGAACCATCAAAGAAAGGAACTCCTAAAAACTCTTCCTCTAATTCAATACCTGACTCAACTTGTGAGACATTTATATCAACTGAATATTGATCATCCTCTAAATTTGGCATAGATGATGCCTTTTGACTAGTATGTGACTTGACATTACTTCTGCTCTTATTTCTTCTACACTTTCCCATGGTACTCCACTATCAAGACCTACCCAAGCCGGTTAGACTTCAATAGGGAACCTATGCTCTGATACCACTTGTTGGAGTCTAGGACAACACTAAGAGGGGGGGTGAATTAGTGTTGTATAAACTTTTACAACTTTTTACACATTTTAACTTATAAGATAAAGAGAGAGGAAGACATCAATGATATGTTAAACACATATGCACAAGTATGTTGAAGAATAGTTAGAACAAGACTTTATGAACAAAACATTAAGGCACACATACATAGAGGCATAAACCATAACACATATTTTGATGAGTGGAAAACCCTCATGGGGTAGAAAAAGCACTCTAAAAATTTGCTTCAGTGGCTTAACTAAATCTTCCAATTATAAAGCCTCACTGGCATACAAACACCATCATCAAAACATAAAGTCTAGTGTGCAAGAAATGATTGCAAGTCAATTTGATTTGCACCATTACATAACCTATGATTCATCACTCACACAAAGATTCAAATACAATCACTGCACAAAGAATACAATAACTTTCTTCTCTGAATAACCTACATCATCCAGTCACCTCCTTATAATTGACATATCTCATGATCTTGTCACTCTCTATATTTACACTTGCAATCCAATCTTATTCACACTTCTGATCAGCAACACATAACCTTCTTATACATTGGTCTTCAACTCTTCCTTTTTACATTCCATAGTATTAACAAGTCTTCAACTCACACATATTGTAAATACCATATTAACCAAATATCATGCATTTATCTATCCTGGTCCATCATAAAAAAAAATCTTCAATATTGCATCTCTCAAGAGAACCTACACTTTGCATCCTTATTATACACATAAACTACACACTATCTCTGAGCATAATCTTATATCATCTTTTCATCTACATCCTTAAACTTTATACCTCTGGATTAAAAACTCGTGTCTAGCTAATAGGTATATATCTTTGCAAACATAAAACCAAGTCTCTCTTCTTTGTATGATCATTCATCTTCCTCTTTCTGCATGATCATTCATCTTCCTCAATCTACAAATAAAAAATTCTCCAAAAGAGACTTAAACACATCTTTAAAAAAACTTCCATCACATTAAAATAAAATTTTTATTCAGTCTGCCCTGATAAGAAACAAACCTTCATTATCTGAAACCAACTTTTCATTTCTATGAGAATCAAAAACGAATTAAGAAACCTTCATTTACAAAAACTAATTAAATCTCCACAAGTCTTTTCTCCAAAAAAGAAATAATAATACAAACTCCTCCTTTGTCTTTTATTCCACGAAAGATATTAAAAATTAGAAAGAAATCTCCAAAAAATCATCTTTTAAATCTCACAAAAATCTGTCCTTTTGAAATGGCTAAAAATAGCCTTTAAACTTTATCTCTGCAGTCTAAAACCTTTAGATGGCCATCTACACATCAAACTATGAGCACAGGAAGAGAAACGCTAAGTTTGAATCTTTACCTTTGATCTTTCATTTTGCGCCTATCTTACTTTTTAATTGCAACCATTGATCACCTTTTAAGAGCCTGATTGCACATATGGAAACCTGCAGAATCAGTGGCATAAGGAAAGGAGGGTCAATTATGAAATGTTTTAACAACCCTCTACTAGGTCACTTTAAGTAACCCAACTTGCTATAGCAAGTCAACTTCACATTAAAACAAAAAGGTAAGTGAAGAAGTGACGGGTATATTAGGGTTTAGTATAGACTTTTAGGATTTCAACCTAGTTTGTAGGTTTTTCTCCTTTAAAAAACTTTAAGTCTAATGCTTCACTTACATGAATAAGTGAATAACACAATCACTGAGCTCATCAATCAACATAGAAGAAGCATTCTTCATCAATTGTGAAGACATTCTAAGACACCATCACATGAAAATACCACATCAACATCATGTTACAACAATGTTTTCACTATGCAACCTTATGAAGACACCAACAAGAAGTATTACCACTACATGAAGATATCAACAAGATGTAAATGTTCTTGAAACAACCTGTGTGAAAGACTTTAAACATAAGGAGACCTTGATATCCCATTACACAAGAAGACCTCTGAGTGAAATGTGATGATGACTTGAAGCATGATGTCCTCCTTGAACCAAGATGATGGCTTTCTTACAAACCAAACTATTCATTTTGCCATACTACACACTTTAACAACTCCAACATGTTATCAAACTAGAGTGAGTTGCATACCAAGAGACTTCTATTATGTCATCACTACATACACAAACATTAGCTACAACTTTTGTCGTGGAAGTGATCATTCTAGATACAAGACTTACTTCATCATTGCCACACATTATCACATGTTTAGTGTTTCTTCAAGACAGAACCCCATCAACACCCAAGTGAGCAACATAAGTTATATACAAACAAACAAACATGTTCTACACATGAAACTTTGATGGTTCTCTTCATGCATGATCATGGTCTCCACACAACTCAACCATATCAATCCTTGACATCAACAACAAAACATTGACATCAATGAAAAAATCAATGCTAATGCCTCTACAAAATAAACCTCAAATTAAAACATTTAATCTCATCTAATGTGGAAAAGGTGAAGTAATTGAATTAAATTAAAATAATATTTCCATCTAACGCCTAGTAAAATTTTAGCAACATAACGGGTAGAAAGGGAATAATTTCTATAGTGATTTCAACATCATAATGCCATCTCATCAACTATAGGAGAAAAGAAAATTAATTAAAAAATAAAACTAACATATTACTCCTTATAGAATTTTAGCAAAATTTAAATGCCTAAATTAAAACTCTCTAATTGCTTTTCCTTTAAAACTTAATCAAACTTAAATAACTCCTCCAAAGGTTTTAATTAAATAAAGCCTAAACATTTAAATGGATAGAATTAAAAACATCATGAAGATTTAAATAAACTATGAGGCACTAAAAAATAAATTAACCATAACTCTTTTAATACATTCCTCAAAAGAATAAAATTAAATAAAACCTAACAACACACTCACACTAGAGTCCAAAAACCATCTCTCACACTAGTTCGGGTTTAATTATCAAAAGCAAGGTCTAGTTTGAACTAACCCACTAATCTTTTTAGGGCATCCCAAAACCTAATCTAGTTTATAAAAGCATTCAAAACTCTATTTGGTCTCACAATGACTTTGTTTTCCAAATGATTGGTTGCAGGTTTCTAGGTGAAGGATGTTAGTGGGAAGGTACCTTCCCAAGTGGAAGGTATCTTCCCAAAAGAAGATATTCTCCATTAATTCTATTGTTTTCTAACTTTTTCTTTCCAAACTTCCTACAGGTCTAAAAGTTCTCCTCTAACATTTATTTGATTTTCTAGAAATATTGTTCCCTACAGGTCTTTCTAATTATTTCTATTTTCTACCTAGTTCTAAAAGTGCAAGCACAGATTTCCATATTATCTAGTTTTCTATTTGTTTAAAGATCAATCCTCTAATTTGTTCTAGTGTTTCTAAGTTTATATTTGTAATACAATAAAAAAAATTCACTGATTGAAATCCTAATCCTCTATTTTTTTTTGTTTATTAAAAAAAATACATAGAGCGTTAAGAATTTACACAGTATATTTTTATATATATCTTGAGCTAAATGTGATATTCACAGAAGTATATATATATTATGTATATGTATGTATATGTATGTATATATGTGTGTGTGTGTGTATATATATATATATTCTATTTGTTAGAAGTAGATACACATTGGTATTATTTTTATATAGAAAATAGATGAGGACAGTATATATACATCACAATATATATATACTGGTATAAAAATTAGTATACAGACATAAGTTTAAGGTTAGGACTGACCTTAAAAGAGGAGGGTCGAACAATAAAGAAAATAGGGTTCAATTTATGTATGTGTCGAACAACACGCTGGGCAGTGCCCAAGTTTTAGCAATAGTAGATATTAAAGGGAGGGGCGGGGCTCTGCTCTATGGAGGGGGGGACAAGGTCCTGACCCCCCCCCCCCCCCCCCACATTCCTCATAAACAATACAATGGGGCAGGCGCAAGGGTCGGCCCTGCAACCTACCCGTGTTTGGGTTTTTCTTTCTCTTCAAATAAAACGTTACAAAAACATCAAAACCTTAACTTTTTACTCTATGCATTATATGATATGTGTTTGACATAAGACTCAAGTTATATATTAAATAAAGATATACATATCACTGTCAAAAAAATTCTATCACTGTCATAAAAAAATACAGTGAACTAAAAAATACAGCGAGCTCAATTTCTCTTTATATATATATCCCAATATAACCAATACTTAAGGGAGAAAGAATTATTAACCCAAGCATAAAATCAAAGTAGTTATTATTTAAGACAAGGTCTATTTACTTTACTCATAAAAACATAAATGTAAGAATAAACCTACTTTTCTTTTACTTTCTTTTGTTTAATTTTACTTTCTTTTATATAAACAAGTAAGTTATTTATTTTCTTTTCTATAATACAAATTACTCATGCATCCTATTTCAACAATGTAAAGAGATAAGAAAGGACAGAGATCATTTTCTTTCATAGGAGTGAAGTAAAGATAAATGTATTGCCATCATATTATTAAAATAAGTACAAACATCTACAAGGAGTGTAATGAAATCCCAACCCATAAGAGAGCTCAACTCTCAAACAAATACAACTTATTACAAAGCCCAAATAGGCATAAGGCAACTCATTGCCATGTTTTTGCATTTCATCATAACCATGTACCCTCCCAAAACTTCCAAAACTTTCAAGCTTCTCCAAGAGCCATCCAAACCTACAAAACACAACGATAAGGTCTCCAAGCCCATGGAGAGCTCACCTCCCAACCATAGGCCTATAAGTAGGCCATCCCCAAGCTAGGAGGACATTCAAATAACCATGATCAAACCAACAAAGGTTACAAAATATTCATACACTCACTCAAAACACAATAACTCCCTCCCAAGGATAAATCACATAACTAACTCATTTTGACAATGAGTTTAAGGGGTGAGAGAGTGGACAACTCTCAACTCAAGGGAACCCACACACAATAACTCAAATATACTCAACTCTTGGCCCTTGAGTCAAGTGACGAGTTTGGGAGATGTGAGAGGTGGTTAGCATGTCACCATCTCACCTAACCTAACCTCACTCACCTAGGGTAATGTTACCCTTGTCTTGAGTGCTTTAGAAGCTTCTAGAGTCTTCTCAAGTGTGTGAGACCCCTTCCCTATGCTCTCACACATGTGTGAGAGCATATGTGGGGAAGAGTGTAGCATAGTTGAATGAGAAGGTGACAAGTATCACCTCCTCATTCATGAGGGGTCTCCAATGTGTGATCCCTTCTCCCTATGCTCTCACACATGTGTGAGAGCATTTGTGGGAGAGTGTGTAGATTGCTTGAATGGGAAGGTGACAAGTGTCACTTCCTCATTCTTGTGGGGTTTTGATAAGGGTTGTGCAGATGAAGGAGAAGGTGACAAGTGTCACATTCTCATTCATTAAGGCTTGTGAACAAAGCCTATTTATCTCTCTTTGAGAAGAGAGGAGGGTAGATTTATTTTAGTATTATGTTTTTCTTTTTAAACCAAGTAAATAGCCCCTTGCTTTAATGAAAACTAATTTTATTTAAGCTTAAATTAATATACCTATCTCCCTTATTGTATGGTAATAGATATATATATAAAGGAAATGAGCTTGCTGTTATTTTTTTATTCACTGTATTTTTTTTATATAGTAATAAATCTTGACAGTGATTGATATATATATATATATATATTATAAACTTGAGTTATATGTTAAAAGTATATTAAAGAAAGCATAGAGTAAAAGCTTTGAATAGTTGAATCTAGGGTTAGATTTTGATTCCTATCAAAATCGTTCCACCTCATTTAATAAATCCTAGGGTTGGATTTCAAAATGGAAACCAACCCTCTTGGCGTCGCTCCTTGCGATGCACACCCACTTAGTGGCTACCACCTCGTAGGGATTGTGAAATGAGATCACATTATCCTATTTTTAGATTGACTTCCCTGCCTTTGGGTGGCATGCCTAACATAGCTTGCTGACACAACTACATTACATGCATGTGTCACCAAGCATGCTTGATGCGCACAAGGGGTTTTAGAGTGAGGTGGAAAGATTTTTTTATATTTCATGTTATGGCCACATGACAAATGTGGTATGACACGTGTGCTGCGTGTCATGACCACATGGCAAATGTGGGCATGACAACCTAAAAAATGGTCACAACAACTTTCATCCATTCCCACATTCCAAACCCGACCATTCACAGCATTCCATCCAATGCACACATTAATTAAATAATTAGAATTAATAATTTCTAATTATTTAATTAATATTTTATCCACCTTTCCCCTTTATCAAAAAACAAATTTCATCTACTATAGTTCAAAAATTAAATAATTTGACAACTATAGTTCACATCCCATTCCCAAAAATTAAATAAATATCCATATTTATTTAATTCCCTATTTTATCCACCTTTGATTACTTTTAGTAATCATCATTATTTTCCTCTAAAACATGTTCACATGAATTAATTTTAATTAATTCACAATTACAACTCTCCATGTTTCTAGAAATTCAATGTACATGCATGTACATGACAAGTGGTACTTCGAAAGCATTGACAAATATTCCATAAAAATGTACATTTGTCCTATTTCTTCTACCCCACTCCAAGTGTCACTATTCATGGAATTTTAAATTATGTGGCACTATTCATGCACTATTCATCCACTATAAACTCAATTTTTAATTCCACTTGTCCTCTCCTCATAATTTTTAATTCACAAAATCCAAGCCATGTCTTTACATAAATGAGGCTTTACATGTCATACACCTACCCAATCCTAGCCATTCATCTATTCAACCATTCAATCTCATCCATTGATCATCCCTTGAATCTTGGAGCAATTATCTCATCCAACCTCATCATGCCATTTGTCCAATTCTCCTTTTTTGAGGATCCTCAAGCAATCTCAACCCTTGATCCTTCAATTCAATCATAACCCTCCATTTCCATCCCCAAAAATCTATAAATTGAGGCCTTCCCCTCTATTTTCCATAAGCAATTTGTATGCAAGGAAATTCTGCTAGTTTGAGCACTCACAATCAAGCTAATTAGGCTAGTTTCATAGTTTGTATAGCATACCATATCATCTCTTAGGCCATATCACTAATAATGCATTTAGATATGGTGCAAGATAGTATAATTGTGCATTGTTTAGTTTGTCCAATCTTGAGGTCCCTTGGACTTGGGATGGAGGAACATTAATTAGTGTAGTTAGCTTATCCTAGTTGGTTCCACTTCCATTGTAGACACATGGAACGAGAAGGACAATATGTACATGTTGAATCAAAGTTCCATAAGATGGAGAATGACATACCAAGCCTTTCTCAATCAATGGACACAATGAAATGCCTAATGGAGATCATCAAATTGAGAGATTGGATAGTGACAAACCCAATTCTAATGAAAAGGAGGAGACCCCAAAGGGTGAGAAGAGTCTTCCAAATAAAATTTTATTCAAAATAGAGGTTAATATTGAGATCCTTCCATTTGAAGGTGATGTGGATGTGAAGAAGATTGACCATTGGTTGGTTCAAATGGATATTTAGTTTGGTATGCAATCTCTTACCTTAGAGTAAAAGATTTCCTTTACTAAGTTAAGAAAGGGAAAAAATGTATTAACTTGGTCTGAGAGTCTCTTATATTATATGGCATTAAGGAAACAAGATCCTATAAATTATTAGGATCAATTTAAGAAATTTATTAAGAAACAATTTTATTGTATTTTCATATAGAGGAAAAATGTGTGGAATGACAATACTTAAAATAGAAATATGGACAAAGTGTATAATAATACACAAGTGAATTTTGTAGAAGGGCTATTTAAAAGAGTAAATATGTGTTTGATAAAGAGGTCCTTAGGAAATATATGGGAGGTTCCATAGTCATCTTCATGGGACTATGTTGCTTTACAAATCAATGGACATAGATGAGGCATGCGTTCATTCTCATTGCCTTAAGGTAGATAGTCCTATTTCCTCTCCCAGGGATAAGGGAATCAAATCCAAGGATAAGAAGGTAACTTGTGTGCTAGTACCAAGAAGAAATTCATAGTTTATTGTGATCATTATGGTAGGGATGATCATGAAAAGTCCTCTTGTTGGAAGTTGCATCATAAAAAGAATGGTCACAAGCAAGGTAGGAAGGGTAAAAAGAACTCTAATATTTCTATTTGAAAAAGTAAGAACATAAGGTAATTGATTGCACTTCAAAAGTAGGTTCTATTAAACTTTATTGCACTACTAGAAATGTTGATTTCTTGGTAGAAGAAGCATTATTTAATATCAAAAATCATGTAAGTGGTGTTAAGTTTGATGTGTTATTTGATTCATGTTCTCATACTAACCTAATTGCTCAATATTTTGTTGATAAATTGGTCTTCAACCATTCAACACCCAAGCCTTATAGATTAGCTTGGGTCAAAGAAGGTATTAGTATGATAGCATAAAATATTGAGGTTTGTAGTTGGTTCTAAATTTGTTGATGAAATAGTGGTAGATGTTGGGGGACAACACAAAAGTGTCTCCCATTTTTTTGTATTTTGGAGCCACCAAAATTAGGCTTTTTAGCATTCATCACATTCTTTCAGTTATAACAAACAAACTATCAAAAATTCAAAGATGATGTGAACTAATGATTTGTGTAGTTTTTATATAAATTTTTGGATTATAAAAAAAAACATTTCTATCATATTTGGTTAGTTTTCAATAAAGTGTTTATTACATTTTTTATTATTTTTATTGACCTGTAACATTTTCCCATAACACATAACTTGAACTACATCGAAAATATTTTCATGATTTCTTGGATGTAGATCATTAATTCCAATATCTAGTGCATGGATTTTTTGGGGGGTTTTTAATTGAACTTTTTTGTTATTAGTTTTTTAATTGGTAATTGTTATGATGTTCACAATGTTCACGCCCCATTTTACTCCTTAGCAAAATGAGGACCCCTGTTGTGGCTTTTTGCTTTTTGCTTGTGTGTGTTGTTTTGCCTGGTGGTAAAGGGAAAAGGGGCTAAAATTGCAAACCTTGTTAAAAATAGAGAAAAAATGCATTTCAGTACCAGTGCATAGTATGGTTGGATTCCTTGTCAAAAATGAGCTAGGGTTGCTTTTTGAACCATGTTAAAATTTGTCATATTTTGCAAGTTATGAGCATTTTGGTAAAATGTACAAGGTAGGGGTTTGTTGTTTGCACATACAAGTCTCTTTGTATATCGGGTTGCATATACAAGGCCCTTTGTATGTCTTTTTGCCTTGTATACATTTGGTAGAGTTCATGCATTTAGACAAGAACCAGAACTGAAAAGTTATTAAGCAATGTTAATTCATTGTATATTTCGAGCTTGTATATTTAAACATACATTTGATATATACATTTGCAATGTGCAGGCCGCGGACCCGAAAAGTTATTAGAATTGGTTAAATCGTTGTATAACTTCTCAATGTATATTACGAACGTACATTGCGTTATATACGAGCAATGGAACCCAAATGTTATAGATTCAAGTAAAATGCTTGTATGTTCCCCGCAATGTATATTTTGTAACATACATTGCATTTTATACATCGCCAACATGCAAGCCGCGGATTTGAGAAGTTATTAAAAGAAAAGTAATGCTTGTATATCCGCGCTTTGTATGTTGCGCAACATACAAGTCAAATGATACATGCAACACTCATATGTAGGCCGCAGACATAAAAGAATCTTAAAGGGAGTTAAGCCCTCGTATATTTCATGCTTTGTATGTTTCGACATACAAAGCCGATATACAATGACTTATACATTCCGCGGACGTGAAAAGGAAATGAAAAGGAGTTAAATTGTTGTATATTTCCAGCTTGTATAACAAAGATGCATTGTTATACATACAAACCGGATTCGAAATGGAAGTCCAATACAGAAAATTCTTTGTATGCATATGTGTTTGTATGTTGCGATATACAAACCAATATACATTGCCAATATACAAGCCAGATTTCAAACAGTTTGAAATCTGATTAACCTAATGTATCACGTCCGGCTTGTATATCGAAAGATATAAAGATTTAAAAAAGGAAAAAGGGCGGGAAAGTGAAGCGATTGGATTTTTGAATCCATTTTTGGAGCCCGAATGCATGTTTTTGGTCAACGATGGTTGACCCGATTGATTTTAACGCTATATATGCATTTTTGATGCGTAATTTTCATAATTTCAGGGCCCGATTGCTATGTTTGCACATCTTATAGCCTGATTTAATGTAGATGTTCATTTTTCCTGTTGACTTACCAAACGATGATGCTTATTCCTGCTTATTTATTGTAAATTGTTCGAGTAGCTGGGAAGAAGCAGAGTTGTCGACATAGTGGCGGCGTGCAGGTGAACATAAAGACGGAGCTTTGAGTGGCGATGACATCATGTAGGATAACACCAGATCCCGAGAGGCCAAGCACACCAGAAGAGGAGGGGCTTTCAATGTAGAAGTTGGCGGATGGAAACATTATTGAAGGAGTGGCGCCCTGTCTAGGTATGCTACTCAAATTCTTGGCGGGATTCATTTCTCACCGTTTGATGCTACATTTCAAGATGCTGACCGTTGATCTCCTGGGGTTTTGGGCACCATTTTGGGGAAGAAACCAAAGATATATATTGAGCCCCTGTTATGTACAAAAAAAGGAGGTCAATCATACAAAAATCAGACCTGTAGTAGTTTTAGGAAGAGATCGGATTACTGAGACTAGTGAGGACTGGATTGTTGAAATAATCAAGGTCCTTTCCTCAGATCATTGTAAATGTACCTATTTTATGAACATACTATATGGAGATGAAGCTTCAGACTATATCCTGATTGTAAACCTTAAGTAGTCTTCAAGTTGATTTCTGGATATGTACTGGTGAATGCTGTGTTCTATAGAAATGCTTTCATTTCATTGCATGTTGTTGTCAACTTTTACCCTTGAAGATTTGCACTGAATCATGCGGATTTGTGGACTGTCCTGGTGAAGTATGATTTTAGTTTTCTTCTCTTCATTGCATGTATGGGAATATGTATGTGAATCCATGATCTCAATCAAGTAATTTTAGGAATCTCACTCTCTAACCCTTTTTCTCATTTTAATTTCATTGAAATCACTTTCATAACTACACATCATGATAAATACTGAGCAGAACAGAAAAATATGCTAACATGCCGAAGACAACTGAGTATCATTAGCATATTTTGAGCTAAATGCATGTAGTATTGAAAATGTCATGCAGAGAATCATAAATAGGGGTAGAATTCATGCAAATATCAACTTAGACACATCATTTGGAGATATATGCTATGTAGAGTAACTTCCCTATATAGTATTGATGCAGAAACAAAATCTATAGATCTACGTAAGACCCAAAAATGGAAAACAACAACACACATCAACCACAGAGCAACATCAGTAGATTATGAACTAATCAACGGGGACTTGGGGTCATGAATTCCATGAATTCATTGTATCTTTCAAGATAAACAAGGGTTGTTGTGTGACTTTTGTTTTGTGTGCTTGGTTGTAACTAACATCATATACCAATCAACAGTAATAACTTAATTTAAACCTATATTTTTCCATAACGTGTATCTCTTTGCATATATTCAAATCGATTTTCTTTCATTGAACTAAGGACAATGATACATGGAATGCTAATTTTAAAGATTTTTTAACAATTTGTTATTTTTCCTAATGTCTCAAATATAACTCATTATTTTTTGTAACATACCCATGTTGATTATAAAATTTAAAAACATAATATTAAATAAAATAATCAAATTTATATTTTTTAGAAAGTTAACAATGCAAGCTACTTGTAAAATTTCACATTTATCTATTTGACGCCAAAAATGTGGCATGAAGTGGCAAATTTCAGCCAATAATATTGATGCATGTGGCTTGGAGGGAAAAGGGTACTATATAGAATGTTTAAGGGACATAAATATACATATCAAGAGTTTCATCTACAATTAAGTTACTTTGTTTTTTCTTGTGTCTCAAGATTGAGACACACTACTTTACATAAATTAATAAATTAGTATAAGGCCTAGTCATGGGATAGACTATTATGCTTCAACCCTATTGCTCCTATAGATTTGTGTGGTGTTGTATTGAGTAGTTCATACATGTATAATGAAAAGCAATGTTCTAAAGGAGGGTAAACAAATACCACCTCATCAAAGGTAGAAAATATTTCATTTTGTATGCTTATCATGGTAAAGAACAACCTGAGGAGGTTCTAAAACATCATGGGAAGATGAGTGGCAACACAAAATTTCTTCTTTTGGAAAAACCCAATGTTAAACAAGTTCCTCTATGTTCAAGTAACACACTTATACATCACACAAATAGTTGGAGATACATGTATACCAAGTTTTTGCATTGTTTGTATTATGGTGCAAGGTGAGATGGCACACGTGTCATTAGTTGGGAAGTACAATTCCTCTTTTGCATTGAGTCTCTAAGCTTTTGGGGACCAAAAGCCTTTGTATTGGGAAGGTGTGATTTGTAAAGGATCCAATTTTATTACTTCATGTCATTTGGAAGAAGGATAGTTTCATGTATGCTAGAAAACATATTAGATTGTATGGGGCATCAAAATGTAGGTTTTGGAAGGAGATAGAAGATCGGAAATTGAATATTTTGCTCTCTATGGAAAAATTATCAAAGATGAAAAATGAAATCGTTGCTCAATAAAAAAATGATGAATTCATCACAATTTTTAATGGCATCTTATGGTATTCTAATTCTCGGTTTTTCCTCTTCTTGGTGCATTTTCTCAGTCTCTTCAACTCCTAGATGCATTGTAATATTCTTTATACTATGTGTAAATGTAGAATAACCATCCTAGATGCTTGGGCTACTTGATAAAGAGTTATAGTTGGGGGATTCTTGAGTACTTTAAAATACATGACTATCATAAAAAATAGTGGAAGGGAAAGTGATCTAAAACTATTTAGAGGTTGTTTAGACTAGCTTTGTTTGTAAGCCTATAAGATTAAGACCGAGCTTGTAAAATCCATTTAAAGTACTTAAGTGAGTGTTTATTCACCCTTTTTGCTAGAGTTTTTACGCGAAAGAGGCTTCTTTAGGGTAAAATTGTCTCCTAACTATTATGGTTTGGTCTCTTTAATTTCTAAGTTTTCTTGTAAGTTTGGTATGTTCTCTCCTAAAGTAAGATAAAATCTATTGTTGATAAACTAATGGGGGAATATCCACCTTAGTTTATAGATTATTTATAAATTAATGCAACAAATTTGACTGAGGTTAAAAATTCATTTTTTATGTCACTTTGGTGATACAATAATTAAAATAGGAAAGCATCAATATAATTATTAATGATTGATGGATGATTCTCTAGTACTATTAAAATATGTGCATCGATAGGGATGCCACAAAGAGCTAACAAGTAAAGTGGTACACCACTTGAGATTGTGAAGCATTGTTGCACCTCTTAGGATTGTGAAGCATTAGCCTAAACATACTTGAAAACATCATTAAAACCATCCGCAATAGTCTCCTTAAATAACCTCTACAATTGCATGGTAAATGGCCTCAAAAACCTCCTTGAGGATGCCATATGGTGGTAGTGTGAAGAAAGTTTCCCAACTTGATCATTTTCACCCTATTATTAGTTTGTGAATCTAGTGGAGAACACATGAATGTGATAACATGAAAGAGCATTTGATAATGCCTCAGACTTATGAAGTTAGTGTTACCCCTAAATATTTAATCAAGTTAAACTTCTTATATCCAAATCTAAAGAGATCTGTTGTCTTCATTTCTTATCAACACTTTATAACTTACCCCCTTTATCGAAAGATTATTAAATGATAATTAAACTTAGCTCTACAAAATATTTATTGAAATTATATTCAAAATCTAAAAAAACTATCTTATAAAAAATTATAAATAAACACTATATAAATCCTATGTTAACTTACTTTATTCCAGTTCTGCCCACATTGTTAACACTACCTATCCCATGATGAAAAGAATTTCATAGGGGAAGTTTTAGTTTCCTATGGTGTTTTTTAGGCTATTTTTAAAAATCATCCACTTCAACAAGTCAAAAGTCAATTTTGGCCAATAAAAATAGGGCAAATATTTACCACTTTTTATTGTGGATGAGGTGTAAAATTGCTATTGCCTATTTGACCATTGAAGTGGATGATGTTTAAGTAGAACCTATTTTTTATCTAGTTATATGCGCCATGAAAGCACCCAACTTTGCTGTTCAATCCAACATACAACCAACCAAGTGTAACTGAACTTTTGACCATGTATTTGAGTGAAATAGGATTAAAATTATGTAGAGAAGTTTTCAGATACACACCAGGTTCATGTACACAAAAATAATAATCTTAAATGATCTTCATGTACAGAAAAATAATGATCTTGAATGGTTCTGAACAACTAGAGAAATGTTTATAAAACTTCTGTAAATATGACATCAACTTCCCGTAAGCAATACGATCATCAGACTTCCTCAATATTCCAAATATATTACTGTCTCTTAGATATCGGATTGAATAGTTTTTGTTTTCTATTTGTCTTTTTTGTTTTTGTTTTACACTGAAGGTCGTACCTATATGAGATCCTTGATATAAACAAACAAATACTATTGATGAACAGGATCACAGTGAGGTCATAGCGTCACTGTATCGTCATCCCAAGGTCACTGATTACCTGGATTAGACGCTACCTTCCCATCAAACTAAAAACAGGTTTCATTGTAAGGCTGAAGTCTGAACCATGCTTGACCTGGACAAAGAAACGGAAACAAATAGGAAACTATATAATTTGATAATCTGTGAAGGAGAATACAAGTACAGTCCCACATGCCTCTACAACTAAGCGACCAGAGTTCCAACGTATCAAACAATCTGGATTGTGGACTGGTCTTCAACAACAAACAGGTGGGCCAATCTTGATGTCGAAACTTATTCCTCTCAGTAAGATTTATAATATTTAGCCTCTGGCTGCATGTGATAACATTAATTAGCCTGGAAACCATTAGTCATATGAGACTTAAAAGCACATCATGCACAAGTGCCATAAGTCATAGGAGACTTAAAAAAGCACATTATGCACGGCTGTAATGGTTTCTAAGAATCGAGGCTAACAAATGACTTCACGTGCAGCTTCAAGTCAAATATTGTAAATCTTATGAGAGTAATAAATTAAACAATCTTTGCAAGGTCAAGTAATATGTTTTGAAATACATCTCTAATATCGATGAAAAAGTTCTACGGTTAAATCTAAAAGCACTCATCATTACGTTATGGATTGTGGAAAACTCATGTCTACTATCCCTAACAATTTATGTATTTATTTTAATAAATATTGAACTAAGTTTTCATGGGCTTTTTTAATGTTTTAGATTTGTTTTGATTGGAGTGTTATAGATGTGATAATTAGTTTATAAGCGGCAGAATTGTGTTTAAAATTAGCTCATGACATTTTGTACCCTCAACCCTTCCATTACTAATCTATAAAGATTCATCCCTAATCCTTAGATCTATTATTCTTCACCCTAGATCAGATCCATAGGTTTAGACTTGACTCGGATCACTTCCAAAATAATGGAACTGAACCCTTAATTTTTCAAATTCAAAATTCAAAATTCAAATTTGTCCATTGTTGACCAATTCACTAGGCATAGTGAACTGACTTAGCACACATTATGTTGGTTTGTGTGCTTGGATGTTGTTTCATTCACTCATTTGAAAATATTGTTGGAGAACATCTAGAAGCATGCAACAGTTTTATCAATAGAACCTTTATAAAAGCATTTTAGAAACATTTACCAAAGAATCATCATAATACATCATCCTAGGTCCATTGCACACTTGCTTGTTGTCCTCAAATCTTTTTCTTAGAGCCTTAAAGCTAGCTTGCTAGGGGTCTAATTGAGGACAACATGACCCTCACAATTCAATAAATTCCCCAAAACTGTTTGTGAAAATTGCATGTTCTTAGCCCAAGAAGACATCAAAACTTGAGGTGAGTGAATCTCAAGAGGCCACATTCTACCAGATCATATTTGCAAGCATCAGTTCAAGTCTATGTGCAAGTTCAAGTCTACACACACATAGGTGACCTAAAGGAAAACAATCAAGTTGCAGAGTCTAAGATATTTGTATGAGTTTGCCCTAAAATCCTAAACATTGGAAAATTGGTTCCTAACCTCTAGCACATCACTTCTCCATCATCAGTTATCAAGCTAAGTATCACATTTAATTTATTTTAAAATTTAGCAATGTTATTTCAACCATCAGTCCAAGCTCTATAATCGAGGTTACTTAATTCTTGATTGAATGCATTTATTTAATTATCCTAGATTTAAGTACATAAAATCATTCATTTTCTTTACATTTTTCGTGAAACCAACTTATCAAACACCCACTAGGGTTTTATGCTAGGGTTTTAGGGTTTTATGCGAGGGTTTTAGACTTGACTCAAATCACTTCCATAATGATGGAACTGAACGCTTAATTTTTTAAATTCAAAATTCAAATTTATCCATTGTTGACCAATTCACTAGGCATTGTGAACTAACTTAGCACACATTATGTTGGTTTGTGTGCTTGGATGTTGTTTCATTCACTCATTTGAAAATAATGTTTGAGAGCATCTATAAGCATGCAAGGGTTTTATCAATAGAACATTTATAAAAGCATTTTAGAAATATTTATCAAAGAATCATCATAATACATCATCCTATGTCCATTGCACACTTGCTTGTTGTCCTCAAATCTTTTGCTCAGAGCCTTAAAGTTGGTTTGCTAGGGGTTTAATTAAGGACAACATGACCCTCACAATTCAATAAATTTCCCAAAGGTGTTTGTGGAAATTGCATGTTCTTAGACCAAGAAGATATCAAAACTTGAGGCAAGTGAATCTCAAGAGGCCACATTCTACCAGATCATATTTGCAAGCATCAATTAAAGTCTATATGCAAGTTCAAGTCTACACACACATAGGTGACCTAAAGGAAAATAGTCAAGTTGCAGAGTCTAAGATATTTGTATGAGTTTGCCCTAAAATCCTAAACATTGGAAAATTGGTTCCTAAGCTCTAGCACATCACTTCTCCATCATCAATTATCAAGCTAAGTATCGTATTTAATTTATTTTAATTTAGCAACATTTGTTATTTCAACCATCAGTCCAAGCTCTATAATCGAGGTTACTTAATTCTTGATTGAATGCATTTATGTAATTATCCTAGATTTAAGTACATAAAATCATTCATTTTCTTTATATTTTTGGTGAAACCAACTTATCAAACATCCACTAGGGTTTTAGGGTTTTATGCGAGGGTTTTAGACTTGACTCAAATCACTTCCATAATGATGGAACTGAACCCTTAATTTTTTAAATTCAAAATTCAAATTTATCCATTGTTGACCAATTCACTAGGCATTGTGAGCTGAGTTAGCACACATTAGGTTGGTTTGTGTGCTTGGATGTTGTTTCATTCACTCATTTGAAAATAATGTTGGAGAGCATCTAGAAGCATGTAAGGGTTTTATCAATAGAACATTTATAAAATCATTTTAGAAACATTTATCAAAGAATCATCATAATACAACATCCTAGGTCCATTGCACACTTGCTTGTTGTCCTAAAATCTTTTGCTCATAGCCTTAAAGTTGGTTTGCTAGGGGTCTAATTAAGGACAACGTGACCCTTACAATTCAATAAATTTCCCAAAGGTGTTTGTGGAAATTGCATGTTCTTAGACCAAGACATCAAAACTTGAGGCAAGTGAATCTCAAGAGGCCACATTCTACCAAATCATATTTGCAAGCATCAGTTCAAGTCTATGTGCAAGTTCAAGTGTGCACATGCACATAGGTGACCTAAAGGAAAGTAGTTAAGATGCAAAGTCTAATATATTTGTCTAAGTTTGCCCTAAAATCCTAAGCATTGGAAAATTGGTTCCTAACCTCTAGCACATCACTTCTCCATCATTAGTTATCAACCTAAGTATCACATTTAATTTATTTTAATTTAGCAATGTTATTTCAACCATTAGTCCAAGCCCTATAATTGAGGTTACTTAATGCTCAATTGAATGCATTTATGTAATTATCCTAGATTTAAGTACATAAAATCATTCATTTTATTTACATTTTTGGTGAACCCAACTTATCAAACACCCACTAGGGTTTGATGCTAGGGTTTTACCTTCTTCAATTAGGATTTTTAGATCTACATTTTTCTAATTGCATTATCTCATTTCAAATTTCATTATGGTTTGGACTTCTTTTTATTTGTGTTCCATAGTTATACCTTCATTTAGGGTTTTATCATTCATCACTTGATCTTGTTTGCACTCACCCTACCCACACTTAATTTTGCCTCTAAGATTTCATTTGTTGATTCATTTTCGTATCTGAGTGCTTAGTGATTTCTCGATTTAAATCAGATCTTACCACTATTTTGGTCTTTAGGGCTCTTTGTGTTGTTTGCATGCCAATATCTCATTCTCATCCTCACATTCCTTTGAGGAAAACCCTTATTTGAATCCTCACATGGATCAATCTGCTAAGAGTGGTGTCCCTAATGATGTTCCCATCAATACTATATCAATCCTAGTGGTGAAAATGAGGTTAACAATTATAATAATGAAGTACATTTGGAACAACAATTTGCATTTGAGCTTGCACTAGTTTAGCTAAGGTGGATAGTCTTAAAAATTGGGTTCTATATGTTCATGTTTTATTACTTACTAAACCATTTGGATGGAAAGTACTTCAAGGCACTAGTGATAAGTGATTCCTTCTAGTTCTTTGAATGTTGTATCATCTTCATAACTTCTTCCCAAATTTGTGCTTAAGTATGGCATGTACTTCTTGATTTTCTTCCTCCCACTATACCTACTTCCCATGTGGACTTTTTCACATCCACACCTCCTTTCCATCCCACTACTTTATCTACATTCCAAATTATTCCTACTATTATGATGCCTAAATGTGATCCTAGTGTTTATTTTATTCTTGCTATCTCCACCACTAGTGTTGCTTCTTCCTCCCATCCCTCTAGTACCATCCCTAAATTCACCATGAACAACCCTGCTTCCATCACCTGTTCTATTCCTAGCTCCATATACCATTCCATACCCTCTTCCATAGTTTATTATGTGCCACACTCTACCCATCCTACCATGGGCATGTATTTTCCTTATCACTACCTTTCCTGTTATCCTCTACTATACTTCATCCATTAATTCTCATGCTCCTCACACCATTATTATTCCTACCTCTACCTTGGATTTACTACTCAAAGACTTGACTTCAAACTTCTTAGAAGAAAGTGGATGGTATGCCCTCTAAATAGGATTCTATTGCATATAACCCTCCACATTCCACATCACCTTCATTTGGAGTTGTTGCATATCCATTACCTATGGGATTTATGGCATGTAGCTTTGAGTTGTATCATAAAAAATAATATCCTCATGATTGTTTAATCTTTCAATGTTGCATGTTTAGATTTTTCATATGAGGATAAATTCTTAGCTAAAATGTAAATCCACAAACCTTGAGAGATTATTCTATTCAATGGTTTTATTCTTTACCTACTAGCTCTATCCATACTTTTGATGATCTAGGCATTGCTTTCTTGAGACACATTCATGTTAATATGGGCTTCAAAATAACTATGACTAATTTAACTAAGTGTGCACAAAAGAGTAATAAAACTATAACAATTATGTCATTCACTTCTAATCATTATGTTGTAAAATAAAGCATCAATTTGATGATGATGAGCTACACATGATTTTTTTGAGGGGATTTTTCCTAAGTTATTTGAAAATATGTCCATTTGCTCAGTGGTTTTCCTTCTTTTATGGATGTGTGTACTCACCTAAAGAATCTTGAGATTAAATTCCTTACATCAAATACCCTTAAGTTTGGATCATCTTCTACATTCTCTAACCCCTTCAAAATTCCAAAGAACTAACATATTTTTAAAGGATAATTGATGTAGATGAGGTTGAGAGTCCTAATCAAGGGATCCTTGAACAAATAGCCCACAAAGCACACAATAGAAAACACACATGAAGAAAATGAGGATACCACATTGAAAATGGTAGGAACCTAAGATTTTATTAATATAGTGTACAAAAGAGGTTATTTACAAGTTGATAGTGACCCACAAAGGGGGTGTACTACATGCATATTTACACAGATTTGGTTCTACAACCACAACTTAGCTATCAACTCTTAGCTAACTAACTCTACAATAGTTTGTTAGAAAATTATAAGTTGATCAAACCATTTCCTACATAACCCTATGAGAGAAAATGATGTGCATGCAAGCTTACAAAATAACCATAATGAAAAGATCAAAGACATATCACAAGATATACCTTGGGAAAACCCTCAAGAGGGAAAAACCTAGCCTCCAAAAGCATCCACAATAAATGTATTATTCAAAAATGAAACGTTACAACACACTTACAGAGTCTCCATGAATACTTTTGAAACATCAAGCTCCTCCAATGCATCCTCCATGTGTCTAAGAAACCACACATCCCATGCCATTCTTGACATATGCACTCTATACGAGAGCTCAATAGAAATGACACCCAAGCCCAAAATGATAGCAAACATCAACCACTAAACATGTGTTTTCTTGTATAGAATCAAGCTCACACAAAACCACCAAGTGGTATTGGCTAAACCATGTGTCTCAAAACCATGAGAGCACAAAACCATTGACCCCAAAATTAAATATTTACCACAAATATTAAATATTTATTCTATGTCTCCCACACATAAATATCTAACCAATGTTACATACAAATTTACAAGTGGACCCAAATAAATTTTTAATGTGGCTAAACACATCACTAAAGATGCATCACAAGTAAATATTTATTTTACATAATTAAAATATTTATTCTTGAGAAAGGTGTACAATACAACACCTTTACCTAACATTCTCCCAATTTTTGTATGTGTTGCATTAGGGTCAATTGATGAAACACGTCATCATAGCCATCCATGAGACCACTTGAATCTTCAACATGTCCTCATGCTCTATCAAGATACCTACAATAAAACCATAGTGACCACCATCTCAAGCAAGAGCTCCTCTCATCTTACAACATGCCACCTATGGAAGAAAAGGAACAATCCAAGGTGAAGATGCACCAATCCAAAGAATACAAGCATCAAATCCAAGTGATAACAAAGGCTCCAAGCTACTACCAAGGAAAAAACCCACATGACTAGAAATAGCACCCATAGCAAATTCTAATACATCTAACCATACATACCTCAAAAGGAATCCAAAAAAATTAGTAAACTCATGCCAACAACATATCCAACCCATAAACTGTAATCATAAGATCCCTATATAAAACCTATCAAAGAATAACATACACATCTAGGAACTCCCACTACAATGGGTAATATCAAATCTAAAATAGATCAAGGCATGCCAAGTCTACCAATCAACACTCATACCAAGGTGTGGCTAATAATTATACCATGTATTAACAACGAACAGTCATAATGATCCACACATGCAACACAAACCATTGCATATTCCCTCACAACATGTCACCATAACTCTCCCAAGTCCACCACAACAAACCGTGTGAACATGAACCTCCAAGAATTAGCCATAGAATAAAGAGAGAAAACCTATAAATCATATCTCATAACATGTCCTTCTACCAACACTTTAAAGTGCTAAGCTATGTCAAGTATGATCTCCTTTACAACCCCAAATGAAAAGCCTTAACAACACCCAATTGTTTAATATCATACATCAAATAAAACATATGTATCATGTAACCAACATGGATGTAAGCCTATGTAACCAAAGGAAGATCAAACCCATAACCATTCCATAACTAGTAATATTCCAAATACCATCTCCTAAATCCTCATAAATGACATCATAAATCAAACTCATATGCAAGATAATAATGCCAAACACTCCTCAAATGAACCCTCTAGAACTAAAAAATCTCAAGATCCATATACATGAGAAGATAAGTATAAAACATAATACATTTGAAAATAGGATGGATAATACCTTTGAGATGATTATCTCTCGAGTAGACCACGAGTGGGGAATGAGACTGCTCCTCCAAGATACACCAAGCCACAATAACTCTCTCCAAGAATGATCTCCTCTTAGATCCAGCATGGACTCACATCCGTATCCAAGTGAAAGGATCCTTGCTCTTCCTAGTGAAACCTCTAAAGAGTAACTATCTCAAACAAATGTCTCTAAACCCAAGAGAACACTAACCTCACCCAAGTATCCAAGTATCACTGAGCATATACAACTAATCAATCCATGCTAAGCTCCAAATGCAACACCACACTATCATGAAGCTCCAATCAAAAGATCAATGTACTCAATACCAAGAGAACTAACCAGACCATTGTCAAAGCTCCCACTACATGTTTACAGAATCTAGGAACACATCATGACATCATGATCTAGCATCTCCTCCTAGGAGATCACATGCTCCAATGAATATATCTTGCTCTCAAGAGAACCTATATCATGTCAAATCTCAAATCCAGAATCAACATTAAACCAAGACACAATACCAAACAATCTCTCAACCAAGGATCGCCTATCAAATTTGACAAGTCATAAATTGACACCTCAACTAAAGACTCCAAGAGTCTTCCATAGTAAACTAAGATGTCAACATCTCCAAACAAATGAAGATAACCATGTTCTGACAATAGAACTTGAAGAATGTCAAAGCCTTCTCACCACATACAAGAATCATGATCCAAGAGCCTCTCCATAACACCCACAACCACTGTAGAAGATCATCCATCACCAAGTGATGAATCCACATCATTTCCAATGCTCCCATTGAATCGTGATATTGAGCTATCCATCATATCATGATAACCATCTCCTAAATAAAGATCATCCATGGTCCTCACACACTCAATTGCAATACCAGCAACTCCAGAGAATAAGTAGAACCAAGATCTCCAATCCAAGAAGATAAGCCATCGCTGTCAAAAAGCTCACATTGAATCATGTAACCAAGTTGTCTATGACATCATTATAAACATGCTACAAGTCCCAACAACTAGCTATCTAGGAACTCTAATCATCTATCCTCTCATCCCAAGGCAACATACCAATGCATAAATGACCACAAACAAGGGAGTAATCCCACAATAATGAGTCCCACTTTTTGGCCAAGATGGACATTGATATCAACATTTTTAACTAATTCTTCACTTTCTAAGACCTATAACAACTAATCCGATAAGAATTTGAAGATGATGTGAACTAGTGATTTGTGGTGATTTGTGTGTAGATTCTAAATATATTTTTTAAAATTTTTTTGAAATAAATTGTGAATCTTTCAACATCTCTTTTAATAACTAGTTTTTAATAGTAAACAACATTTTCATAAAGTAACATTTATGTCATCCAGCATAACTTTTTTTCTAGAAAGGATAAAATTCTAGTTTTTAAAATATATATTTTTAACATCATTATCTAGTGCATGGATATTTTTTCATAATTTTTTGTTACATTTTTTAATTAATTTTTGAAGTCAGGGTAACTATATTTTGGACATAGGTGTATGTTGTCAAGCATAACTTGTTGTGTATATATCGAAATTCAATTTTTTTTTGGTGAAGCAAGAACATCAATACCTAGTGCAAAGGTATTTTTTGGAATTTGTTTTCAATGTTTCACTATTGTCCCCCCTATGACGAAGAACTTGATGTTCTGTGAAAAACCTACGTTCAATAAAATTGAAAATTAAATATACATAATAAAATGAAAATATAACAAAATTATACTTGTTGGAAAGCTCATTTTGAGGACTACGATCTTGCAAATTATCTTGTTAAGTTGATTACATTTGAAGGTCCAACTTGAGGTTTGAAACTACATTTCCTAAGGAAATTTTGAAGCAGGCATAGAAAGTGTCTAACTAAGGACCTTCATTCGAAGGTATCTTCGTTCAAAGGTATCTTCGATCAAAGATATTACCTTCGTTCGTAGGTACCTTCATGCAAATATACCTGAGGGAAAAATAATTTCTAAAAAAGAAATAAAAGGGACCTTCATTTGAAGGTCCCTTTTTATTCCTTTTTTGGAAAATTTCCAAAGAAAGGTATAAAAGGGACCTTAGACCAAAGGTCCCTTTTTATTCCTTTTATGGAAAATTCCAAAAAAGGGATAAAAAGGGACCTTCCTTTTATTCCTTTTTTGGAAATAACCTTTGTTCGAAGGTCCTATGCATAAAAACCTTCGAACGAAGGTTCACCTTCATTCAAAGGTGATTTTTATCATGCCTTCGAATGAAGGTACCTTAGTTCGAAGAAATACCTTCGAACGAAGGTATCTTGTAATTTTTTTTGCATCCGCATTTAAAAGTTTAATGTCCCAATTTTAGGACTCAGTATTGTGAGTTTACCCAAGGCCAACTAACAAAGTTTGTATTAACACTAAATTAATCTTGTAATGCTACTTTTCTCCCATAGTTATTAACTACTAGTGCAACAGATTTATTATCATTAATATTAGAGTTAAAATAATTTAGAATATTAAATGTTAAAAAAGATGTAAATAATAAATGTAAATTATAACATGTGATAATTTAATACTTGAACTCTTAAGTAAATCATTAACAAAGCAAATTGGATAACATAATCAGATTAACATCAAAACCTATATATATATATATATATATATATATATATATATTAGTAATTATTTAAATTTGGAGTACTTGGATCTACCATTCTCACCCTAAGAAGATTTCAATGGTCTTGGCCCTCATAGCTATGGAACACTCTAGGAGGAACAATTCTTATTTAGAACACAACATATCATGCTCAACCCAAGTGCTCTAGAGCCATGCAAAATAGAGAAAACATTCAACACAAGTGCTTAATAGAGAAAATGCTTAACACAAGTACACACAAGCCCTAGCCAGGACAATCCTAAGTGTTCATTGTACCCTGAGTTGGACACACACTGTGTGCCCCTTCTCCAATGCCCATAGCCCACCAAAACCACCTTCTTCTTCCTTGAGTGATCTCCATGCCCTTTCCAAGTCTCACATTAATGCCTTATATAACCTTTTAAGGGTAGTTTCTAAATCATCACACCTTTTCAGAAAGGTTGTCATTAATAATTATTTAATAAACATAATAATTCTTCCCCTTTTAAAAGGGTTTTTATAAATATTCTTTATTTATCTCTATTTTAACCAAAGGATCATAATATTCTTTATTTTTCCATCTCCCTTTTAATTATAAAAGGTTAAATAAAATTTATCCTCTTATAATTTTAAAGGGTTATTCATAAAATAGATTTCTTTTCCATTTTGGGGGAAAAGTCCCATAACATTTATCCCCTTGTAAATCAGTCGTTGTCCTCAGTAGCTCAAGTTGAATCTACAACATAATTCACCAAAATAATTAGTCAAGTAAGCGTATATGTAGCACTATCAGTGTCACAATGAACCTATTTCACTTTAAATTAATCTATAATTAAATACCTAAAATTTTAGATCCTTTCAATAATTCCTTGTAGTTTAACTGAAACTATAATTAGATCCCATAAAAATACTTTTCTAATCAATAACATGAGAGGAACTAATGCAAGGGTATATACTAAATCTCTTATAACCATTTTCAATTTAGTTAATCACGTAAATCTTTATCTTTAATATAGATGTTTTAATCTTTAAGTGTAACTCCAACATAAAATTTTCAAAAGTATTATCATATGATCACATAACACTTACCTAGTAAATAGCATGCATATCCTATACTATGCAGTCACTCACCATTGGCTACCATATAATCTATATACACAAAATACATCTCAAGATGATAAGCATGCATTCTAGACTACATGACTATCCTCTCTTCCCATACCAAATACAATTAAATAGACACAAGTACACAATTACCTTTAAATAGAGACCATATCATTTCATGTGCAATTACTCAAACAAAGTTTCGATGTAAATTTGATTCCAATAAGGATGCAATGTAAATTGGTTTATTTCTATCAATAGGGTGTCTATAATACCTAACTTAGTCAAATATTATAACATAATGTCAGACTCATAGGTATGTTTTAGAATATAATGTTTACCCTTACTGATTAGAACCTATTTTAGCACCTAGTGAAATAATAACAACTAATTCTCAATCCCGATGAATACACCCGACAAAATAAACTTAGGACTAGTCTAAGCCCACCTCATTTAACGCTCTTCAAAGGTTATGGGGCTAAAGGACTAGGGTGCCTAGCATCCTGGTCCTAGATGTTAGCCCTGACCCTTTTTTGTGGTGTTAGCTTAGAACACCTCCTTGGCTAACTCTTGTCGACCCCATTTGGTTTTATTCATTTTTAGTGAGCGGGAATGCATATAAGGAGTCTTGTTATTCATTTTACACCTATCTTATGAAGATAAGATTAGAAGTACTTACCTTATGCTTTGATGAATTGATCTCCTATTCTCAATTGTTCTTCATGGTTGGAAAAGCTCTTTGTGTGGATGTTATGATGCTTGTTTGTAGGTCTTGAAGGAAGTTTAAGCCTCCATTCTCTATCTCGTTGTTGGTGCATGGCCTTGAGTCACCTAGACTCCAACTAGGGTTTCATATCTTGCAGTAATCTTTATCATTTACATTCATTCTTTCATCATCCTCTACCCTCCTAGGGCACGCACTCTTGGATCTCTAATCATTGTTGTAATGGAGGTGGTAACACCAACATAGGGTTTGACTAAGGCAAGCCCCTAAACACAACACAACCCTTTTCCCTTCTTGTTGTGTGCAAGTTGCATCCAAAGGAATCAAATGACAACAAGCTATAGGAAGGAGGAAGACACATAGGTGAAGGCACCCAGATCCTAACATTCTACAAAACCCCAATTTGGGTCTAGGGTGCCCAGGGCCCTGGTATTTCCCTGCTCTCAAACTGAAGTTCCTATTCTACACTGTCTCCTAATCTTTGCTATCCTTTTAGAATCTATGTATCTATTTCTGACAATTGCTTAATATTGCTCAATTAGGGTTTCATGTTTTTCCCTAGTTTGGTTGGTTGAATTTGGTTGACACTCCTTTATACAACAAAGGGACAAAACCCTGTATTTTGGCTCTCCTTCAAAGGTAGAAGCCAAACTCAATTTGTGTTCCAATGTTGATAGAAGAGGGTTTGATCTAGTTTAACCTTTTACGTTGTCTCCCTTTTCCATGTAACATTTTGGTGAACCTGAAGTATCTTGCACCCTTGCATTCTTCTTTCTTCAGATCTGAGTTATTTGTTGTCCTATATTTGAGTAGGTTGAATTCATTGATCATTTGACATAGTTTCATAGCTTACTTTTGTATTATTTCATTGTTAGAGTTTACAAAAGCCTTGCATTTTTAAAAACTAGCTAGTCTTTAAGCCTATGGTTTGTGTTTAATGTCTTATTTCAGATTTTTTTAATGTTATTTGATTATCAAATCTGATTTTACATTTCTATAGCATACCATACATATCATCTTGTGTTGAAATTTGAAAGAAAGAGCATTCTTAAATTGTTATATTTTGGATTAGTGAAGAAGCATTAGATTTAGGGTTTGATTTTAATACAAGCATTGGTTAAATCTAATTTTAGTAGAGGTGAATTTGATCAAGGGTTTATTAGTGCATTGTATTTGTGTACATTTGATAAAAAGAATAAAAATATTGATACATTTAAACAAAAAGTCAAAAACTTATCTCTTATCACATCATTCATCTCTTCTACCTATGCATCTTGTGTGTCACTAAAGCTTGTAAACAATTTAAGTGTTTTGTTACCCAGTGCCCCAACTCTAACACCTTGGTGTGAAGTAGTCATCAAATTATGCCCTTAAATAGCACCGATATCAACACATTGGAACCCCAATTCATGAATCCAATCACTCATGAAGACCCATCACCTATTCATGATATTCCTACTTCACATATCTCAGAAGCATCAACTTTTCATGAATCCACCAACATTGAGGACCTCGTAGATCATGTTCCCAAAGCTCAAATTCCAAAATTAAACACTGAGTTGGCTGATTTTTATCAATATGTAAGCTCGGAACATATAATTGAGGAGGTTGTCCATGTTGTTGATATTCTAAGAAGTTTATTGCTTGAAGAACAAGAGAGAGTAGAAGTCTTGTGTGGCCTAGCTCACATAGTGCACAATAACATTATGCCACAGTTAGTTGTGTAGAAATCATCACTAATGTGACTTCTTTGAATCAAATAGGGACTCAAGTTTCAGCACCCATACCAACACCTCCTATTCCTACATATACTTCTTCTATTCTTACCACAAATACACAACCAAGTAATAGTGCTACCACATATGTTGGGTTGTCTACCAGGAATCATGTTTGTCATTAAAGTGCCATTCCCTTTAATTATCCAAATGCTACACCTAGTGTCACTCCACCTACATCTAATCAACTAAACCTAATATAAATTTCCAAAACTCCAATCATACAGTGTCACAACCAATGGTTAGCCCTATTCATTCATACCAATATCAACCTAGTTCACCTTCTGACCCTGTCATCAACCAACTTTTGTAAAATATGAATTCCATCCAACAATAGTTAATAAACACAAACTAAAGTCCATTAAAACCCACTATGACATCACATTAAATTCGTAGCCCGTTATCTTATCCAATCCTATGAGCTCAAATGCCTAAGAAGTTTCAAATCCCTCTATTTGAGAAGTATAATGGGAAGGGAGACCCTAACAACCATGTGGCAGCCTTTACATATATGTGTAGTGATTTCTTCTTTGAAGATGCAATATTGGCTAAACTCTTTCCTAGGTCACTCAAAGATTCAACCTTGGATTGGTTTTTCTCCTTGCCTCCTATTCAATCACTTCTTTCTCACAGTTAATCAATAAATTCCTTCAACACTTTCAAGCAAACATTGGACCTCAAGTCTCTTTGACTGATTTGGGCTATTGTAAACAAGGAATAAAAGAAAAAAGAACTGATTTCATGGGGCATTATCAAGCCCTCTTCTCACAAATTTAATATTCTATTAGAAGTTTACAACCTCACATCTATGACAAAATCTTGTTGATGCGTTATGATTCTTTCACTAATCTTTGCATGGCTCTCCATGATTACCAACTATCGATTAGTTAGTATGAGAATAATCACTCATCAGCTACGGTTGGTCAATTCGAAGCCTCACACACTCATTCATTTAAAAGATACAACAGAAATTTCATTAAAATTAATGGAATATCATCAAATCACATTCAAAAACATGTAGTGGCTACAACATCTTCTACTCCCACCCCATATAAACTAAAACCAAAAACTAAACAATTCACACCATTATTAGAATCTCTTTATTCTATAATGATGCAACTTTTAAACAACAATCTCATCAAGCTTCCACCAATTCGACCTCTCGATCCAAGTAAGATGCAAGCAACTTCTTTCGATTCAAAGGCCTTTTGTCAATTTCACCACACTATTGGTCATGACACTGAAAGATGTATGTGTCTTAAACATGAACTGCAAGACCTCATCGATTCCAATGTCATCTAAGTTGCTAGTGTAAATGACGAAGGAAATAAATCGGTGGCTCCCCCTAATCAAAACTTACAAATATTCACAGATTTGTTCCCTCATCACCAAGCCAACATTGTGGATCCATCTCAAGAGATGCTATGTACTTATAATCATCAAGAACAATATTATGAAGGAGATATTTGTACGGTAGATGGATGTTCACCCTCATAAAGAGCGAGAAAAGCCTGAACGAGCTATATCTTTAACTCCTCATGATGCTACTATTAAATCTCCCAATGGACCTACGTATATCACCATTCGAATAAATGATAAACCTATAAGAGGTGCTATGATCAATCATGTTTGCATGGTAAATATAGTAATTGAAGAGTTTCTCCACATGCATGGTTTACACTACAATAACTACAATGTATTAGAAATCATGATTAGAGCACACAATAGGTCTATTCTTTGAACTCTTGTTTCATTGGCCCTTGTTGTCATGGTTGGGCCAAGAACCTTGGATGTTACTTTTGTTATCATTCCAACATAAGAGTTATTTCATGTGCAGTTGGGTCACCCATGGCTCCACTCCATGAAGGGAGTCCCCTCTATGGTTCATAAGTGCTTAAATTTTTCATTTGAGGGATGTGTGCACGCCGTACATCATAGTCAGTACTAGCCCATCGCTCATCATGGACACTTTACACTTGACTACTTCTGGCCAAAACTAGTTGAAGTTTCTCAAACTAGAGAGGGTATATTCTTTTTATAATATCAAAATATAAGACACATAAATTTTTTGAATTGTCGCTTAGTAACATACCTTTTAGTGATGTCCCTAGACCCTCTTGATGTTCTTAGGCTATGACAGGAGTTCCCCCTGTCCCACAGGTAGCAAATGAATTTAATCCTAAATCGAAGGTTCCTTCCCATCCCCAAGCATCTAGTAGATATGCTGAGGTTCCCCCTCCACCATCCCTTCAAGAACAATAAGGCAACTATCAAGAACAAAACATACCTCCCCATAATCGCAATATTACTTTTGTCTCACCTGCCTCTTCAAAGATTAGTGAAAAGTAACTGATTGCATGTAAATTATTTCCTAAGGTTTCTCAACCGCTTGTGGATGCTTAAGTACCTTCACCTATTTCACAAGTTGAGAGGGAAGATCATCCACATTAAGGAACCCTCCCCCATGGTCTCTCAACCTTTGGTGGTTCCTCTCGTTTCTTCTAATGTTCTTGAAGCAAAGGAATAAAAGAAACCCACGTTGGAAGTTACTATGATTCCCCTCACAAACATCACAAATAAAAATAAGAGAAATAAAATTGCATGAGAATGAAAGAAGCATCATCATGTTATGGCTCACCTTGCTGCAAGAGAGGAGAATATCCCTCCTCGCAAGTGTTATTCACTAACAAATGCAAAGGAGACATCTACTAGTGCTTCATCTCCTCTAGTGAAAGAGAGTGGTTCACAACCCACAGCAGAACCTATTGTGCTATATTCTGACAGTGAATCCGAAGGTAATATTGATATAGGTATGGCTTTTACTACTTGCACCACACTTTTTGTAGTTCCTCTTGCATCTTGTCCACCATCCCTAAATGATGATGAGCAAGATTGGGAGGTGGATGATTTGCTTTAGGCCAACTCACGAGTGTGACCCCTCTCTCTATAGTGTCATGAGTGCATTTGATTGTTTTCTCCCATATTGTGTTACTTGATGTATTATTTATGTTTATTAAGCTCTCTTTGGATGACCCTTGACACCCTTGTTAGGGCAAGGATACAAAGGGACCGGAATCTGTTGTGAAATTATCTCTATTTGTATCATCATTCCTCTATATGTTGTAAGTTGCATTTTATTATTGTTGTTTCCTTTGGGGATGATGTAAGGTGTAGGATGATAAATAGCATCCTTCCTTTTTGAACCAAAGTTTTATATTTTCTTTCATGTGATATTTCCTCCTTTGTCTTCATAGTTCTACCAACTGGTGGATGATGACAATTCCAAATATTTATAATCATGAGACGTCTCTTATTATATAACCATTCATATACCGATGCTAGTCAGGTAGACCTTTGTGTTATTAATTTATATTATTCACTCTAACTTGATATTACTTGTATGATTTGATTTATTTGGCACCTTGTTTCTATGCTTGGCATCATACCATGACTACACAAGCCATTGTGTATCATGCTTGCAACATTGCCTTGGTTTGCCTTTTTTGGGGGCAACCCCTTGTTACGATGTAGCTTTTGGGAACACATCTCATGTAGGCATGTGCTTCCAAAAATCTCTCATGCATATCTTGTATTATGTTCTACCTTAAATCAATTTCTCTCCAAGGAATTAAACATTCACTTTAAGGTGGGGGCATACATCGCGCTATGCTTCTTTTTTATTACATACTTGTTTATTATGGTTGACATGGAACTCACCTAGTGATTCAGCAATCCTCACTAGCCTGTGATGTTTTTATTTTATTGTTGGTCCATGAGCCACCTAGCATAATGAAGTTTGCTAGACCATATGCTTCATGTGACTTGTCATGGTCACCTAGTAATTCGGTGATCCTTACTAGTTTGTGATCCACGAGAACACTTCTCTCCACATGACCCCTAGCGACAGAGCAAGCTAGTGTCAGAGTCATGTTGTTTGTATGTTTGTTTCCATAATTGTTTGAGTGATATATTGTTTGAACATGTATTCTCTTAATGATTCCATGTGTTTTGTGTGTCTTCATCATGTTTTCCATGTATACTTTATGCCTTGTGTGTATGCCTCGTGTCAAGTATGTATGCATTGTGTATGGCATGTATTACCTTTGTGTATTGCATGTCTCTCATGTGTATTCCTTATATATGTTTGTAATACTCTAGGTGTGTGTGAATTATGTTACAATGTCTTGTGTGTTTGTAACCTTAGAATCCTAAACTTGGGGGCTACTATGGCCCACAACTTGGTGGAATTCTTTGGCTTCTATGTTTTCATGTGGGAAATCTGTCTTCTCCTTACTTTCGTGTGAGTTTGAACATAAGTTCGTACCCCTGCTAAAGTGGGGGCTAAATTTTATAGAGTAAAATGGTTACCCTTGCTAATTAAAACCTATTTTAGCACCTAGTGGAACAATAACAATTAATTCTTGATCTCATTGAATAAACCCGACAAAATAAACTTAGGACTGGTCTAAGCCCACCTCATTTAACACTTTCTAGAGTTTATGGGGCTAAAGGACTAGGGCACCTAGTGCCCTGGTCCCAGATCTTAGCCTCGACCTTATGTCTGTCATGTCAGCTTAGAACATCTCCTTAGCTTACTCTGGTTGACACCATTTGGTTGTATTCATTGTTAGTGAGTGGGAATACATATAAGGAGTCTTGTTATTCATTTTACACCTACCTTATGAAGAGAAGATTAGAAGTACTTACCTTATGCTTTGATGAATTAATCTCCTATGCTCAAGTGTTCTTCATGGTTGGAAAATCTCTTTGTGTGGATGTTATGATGCTTGTTTGCAGGTATTGAAGGAAGTTCAAGCCTCCATTCTCTATCTCCTTGTTGGTTCATGGTCTTGAGTCACCTACTCCAACTAGGGTTTCATATCTTGTGGTAATCGTTATCATTTACATTCATTCTTTCATCATTTATTGTAGATCTTGTCTTTGCCCTCCTAGGGCATGAACTCTTGGATCTCTAATCCTTGTTGTAGTGGAGGTGGAAACACCAACATGGGGTTTGACTAAGGCAAGCCCCTAAACACATCATGACCCATTTCCCTTCTTGTTTGTGTGCAGGTCATATCCAAAGGAATTAGATGACAAAAAGCTTCAGGAAGGAGGAAGACACACAAGTGAAGGCATCCATATCCTAACATTCTATAAAACCCTAATTTGGGTCTAGGGCACCTAGTGCCTTGGTACTTCCCTACTCCTGAACTCAGGTTCTTATTCTGCATTGTCTCCTAATCTTTGTTATCCTTTTAGAATCTCTATATCTATTTTTGACATTTGTTTATTGGTTAATCATGCTCAATTAGGGTTTTACGTTTTACCCTAGTTTGGTTGGTTGAATTTGGTTGACACTCCTTTATACAATAAAGGGATAAAACCCCTGTAGTTTGGCTCTCATTCAAAGGTAGAAGCCAAACTCAGTTTGTGTTCCAATGTTGATAGAAGAGGGTTTGACCTAGTTTAACCTTTTAGGCTAAGTCTCCCTTTTCCATCTAACAAGGTAATCAACAATGATATAACATTCCAAGGATTTCAATCTTGTACAAAACATGTGTACAAGGTTATTGGGTTGATCAAGTTCAATGATAGAGTACAATGAAATATAAGATGGTAATCTTGCTAGGCAACTTAACAATAATAGAAAAATAGTAAATTACTATCACCTATGGATAATTTTTAGAACATTCTTAAATTCATGTATAACATGTTTACACTAATATCTAGTTCTTGTTTAAAATGTTTAGAGGTTGTCTCTCCCCCTGTAAAATTTTCCATGTCCCCATTTTAATGTTAAGAGAATCTATTATATGATAAGATAAACTATGGAATATGGTCTCATAATGTAACTTAAGATAGACTTACACATAATCAATGAAGGTGTCAATTTTAAATATACATAATAGGCATAGTAAAACTATAATATAACAGTAATCACAAACTCCCAAAAATTTATGGAAACTCATGACATCCACTCTCCTTGCTTCCTCCACTCTCTGCTAAGTCCTAAGTTTCCATGCTGTACAATTAAGAAATATTTTGTCACCAATTTCCTAAAGCTAAGATGAGAGAGCATATATCTAAGTAAACAAAACAATAATGGTTATTTTATTGGCCTATTTTGCCTCCACCATCATTTATATGCCTATGCTTTTAACCAAGGTCTATACCATGTAAATGTTGTTTATCTATACAAGTAAAATGAATTTAGAGAAAGAAGAGAGAATTTTACAATTTCAAAGTCTAGTTATTTAAAACCAAGCACAATAAGTCCAATAAGGTACATATCAAACCTAAAATGACATTATAGTTAAAAGAGATTTTTTTTTTTTTAAAAAACTAACTATGCACCTAGAGTGCTCCAACATCCATACTTCATGAAGCCTCCAAAATTTGACCATGTAATTGCTTTTTCAGGTCCATAGGTTATTCATGGGTGATTAGTGTGTGGTCAATGGTAAGTAGTTTGACTTTAATGAATGGTAAGCTATATGTACTATATAAATAGTAGATCAATATATCTTTCTATTGTGATCCATTGTCTATTAAAAGTTGTGAATTTGTGACTAGGCAAAGTTATACTTAGAAATGACAGGATAGAATTTTTATATTTGAATTATGGATTGGTATTTGTTTTTATCTTAAGTCAAGGAAAAAGAGATGCATACACATTGATGCAAGCTTAAAAATGACATCAATCAGTTACCAACTCTAGGACATCATTTACGAAAACTCATGCACACTTCATCTCATGCTAGATTTATTCACTAACACTGATATTGTGTCGATACCTTTTCTAGGATAGTGTTTTCATGCTTATAACATGTTAATATTATAATATATCATATTAAGATATTGATCGAAGATAATAGTACAAAATGTTAGTGAATTGAGAAACAAATTATTAGTTATTGATATCAAATGTGTTCCTTTTTAACCAAGTAACATGAGATCTTAATGTTGGGAATTAAGGTGTCTCAACCTTGGTAATTCCTTGCATTATTAATGTTTGTATTTATTATTTAATTGCCTATGTTGTAAATATTTGTAAATTCCATATTGTCATATTGTGGGATGTGGCACGGTAATGTGTCAATCCTACATGGAACATGACAACTTGTAATTTTTTCCTCACATGAGGAGATAGGCATCCCACTTTGTGGTAAGAGCATTTTGCCATGTGTCAGCATCTTCCATGTTGTGTAAGTGAATCTTGACCAAAAGATTTATGACAGATTCGTATGACAGAATCTATGACATGTAAGAGTCAGAAATAGAAGGTTGTAAGATAGGTGAAGACATGTGTCATGAAGCATCTTTGAAAAAGACATATTTAGGTGCCCCAAGCTAGACTATGACATGTAAGAGAATATGCTATTTATAGCCTATGTATGATAGATTCTCTTACAACTGTAAGTTGTAACCACTATGACAGATTCTATGACGGTCGTAAGTGTCTTAAGAGCATCTTTCATAGACCATTTTGGAAATAGGTGACCTCTTTGGGATGGGAGTTGTGGACAAGTGTTAGGCACATTATAAAATGTTGACCAAGTATCCTTAGGCATGGGTTTTGTTCCATGAAGCCAAGTTGGATGCCCATCCCAAGAAAGGTCCAATATTGCTTTGTATTTTCTATATAAACAGATGCTTGGAGGAGTATAGGTATCACAGGTTTTACAGGTATTGTTATGCTACTAGTTTGACTCTAGACATGAGTGTTGAAGACCATTGAAGCTTGCATTGAAAGTGTATTGTAAACATATTTCAGATTTGTTAATACATTGTGCAGGTTTCTGAGTGTGGGGTTTTTCACCCAATAAGGGTTTTCCCCACCATAAATCTTTGTCTCTCTTCTTCTGTCTTCTTTTTGGTTCATGTATATTGCTACAATATCTCATTTATGTGTTACATATTTCTATAGTTGTAAGGATTAATTTGAATTTGCATAGCCCTCTCCTCATTAGATTAGTGTAGGAAGCAATTTCCGCACACCTAGCTTCCTTTTAGTTGGTATCAGAGCTTGATCACCTTTGGTCCTAATTGTTGGATAGGGGTTTTTTGAGCTAATCTTAAGTTGAGTGGGAGCCTGTGTAGAGTATTCTAAATCTTATTGCAGTAAGGAGATGGTAAGCACATCCAGAAGGAAAGAGGTGGAGAAATTCAATGGCATAAATTTTGAGGTGTGGAAGCTCAAGATGGAAGACATGCTTGTAGACCAAGACCTATGGGAAACTATATCTGGTGTAAAACTAACCGCAATGTCACAAGATGATTGGGATCTAAATGATCAGAAGGCTAAGGGTCTCATAAACTCAGTTTAGCTGATTTTGTCCTGTTGAAAGTCCATGAGGAGAAGAGCACAAAAGACATTTGGAAGAAGTTGGGAGATGTTTATCAGGCTAAATCCCTAGTGAACAAACTTTTCCTAAGAAAGAAGTTGTATTCTCTTCGAATTGAGGAAGGAGGATTCGTTGCTAAGTATATGAATGCCTTTAACATGACCATTGCACAATTGACATCTATTGGTGTGAAGATGGAGGAGGAGGATAGTTGTATGACCTTGCTTTGTTCTTTACCAGACTCGTGGGATCATCTTGTCATGACTATTGGAAGCACTACATCCACATTCAAAATGGAAGAAGTGGCATCTTCGCTATTATCCGAAGAGATGCGGAGAAAGTCTTCTGAGGTAGCTAAAGAGGCTCTTGTAGTTCATGGAAGACCCAAGGAGAAAGGGAAAAAGAAGGATAAGAAAGCTGAGAAGGGTAGACCCAAATCCTGTGGGAGATCCAAATCTCCTGGAAAGTCCAAGGCTTTTTGTTGGAACTATGGAAAAACTAGACATTTCTGAAAGGAATGCAAGGAGGAGGAGGAGAAGAAGAAGAAGAAGAAGAAAACTCCTGATTCAGATTCTGACAAGTCACAAGAAGATGGTGATGCTTTCATTGCAGCCCTGGCAACCCATTCATTTGACGGTGTGGTTGATTGACTCTAGTGTATCATTCCACATGACCTCGCATTGAGACTAGTTTATCAAGTATGAGGAGTTTTATGGTGGAAAGGTGTATCTGGGTGATGACTCTCACCTAAAGATTGTTGGTCATGGAAGAGCATCTAGCTGATTCCCTAATGGATGAGTGAAGGGGATCTCTGGGGTTATGCACATCCCAGGCTTAGCATGAAACCTACTTTATGTAAGTATGTTGAATGATGTAGGTGTGCAGGTTGTCTTTTCGAAAGAAGGATGCAAGATAAATAGAGGAGCTATGGTGCTTGCTAAGGGTACTAGGAAAGGTACTTTGATTTAGCTAGAGGCATGCATTGCACAATGCAATAGTTATTTTGACTCAAAGAAGAAGAAGGTAGTCACTTCATCCCCACCATCTGAATGAGCAGTGAAGAAATCTGTTGTTTCTACTTGTGATGGATGTAATCGTGCATTGGAAATTAAACTTCCTGCTGAAAAGACAATGTTATGGCATAAGAGATTTGGCCACATTGGTGAGAAGGGTCTATGTACCCTAAAATATAAGAACCTTGTTGAGGGGTTAGATGATTTTAATCTTGAGTTTGACTTTTGTGAACATTGCATTTATGGAAAACAAAACTGTGTTCAATTTTACTCGAGTTCTGACAAGTCTTCTAGTTTATTGGACCTTATTCATTCTAATGTGTTTGGTCCTGTTAATGTTCCTTCATTATCAAAATCTATATATTTTGTATCTTTTATAGATGATTACAGTAGAAGGACATGGATTTATTTTCTCAGAAGAAAATCTGAAGTCTATAGCAAGTTTAAGGAATTTAAGGCCTTTGCTAAAAATCAAACTGGTAAAAAGATTAAATGTTTGAGAACTAACAATGGTGGTGAGTTATGTTATATAGAATTCGATAAATATTGCATGGAACTTGGGATTGAAAGACAAAAGACAACTCCATACACCCCGCAACAAAATGGAGTTATAGAGAGGATGAACAGGACACTGATGGAGAAGGCTAGGAGTATGCTTAGTGGAGCTAGCCTAGAACAAAAGTTTTGGGCTGAAGCTATTGCCACTGCTTGTTATTTGGTAAACAGATCTCCTACATCATCTCTTGTTAGAAAGACACCCATAGAGGTGTGGTCTAGTAGAAAGCCTTCAATAAGGCATCTTCATGTTTTTGGTTGTGAGGCATATGCACATGTGCCTACAGAGAAGCGATCAAAATTAGAGAACAAGGCGGTTAAGTGTATCTTCATTGGTTATGGTGTCGGTGTGAAAGGATATAAGCTTTGGGATTCTATGGCTGAAAAATTGTTGTATACTAGAAGTGTCATCTTCAGAGAGCTTACACCTTCTTCCATTATTTTACAGCTAGAAGAAAAAGAAAAGAAAGATGATGTTGTTCAGTTTCCTACTACCCCTGAGAAGACTAAATAGAAAGACAATGTTGGACCTAATGATGAGGAGAGCTCTGGAAGCTCTGGAAGCTCAGATGAATAAGTTGAACCTCAACCTCAGCCCTTGTGGAGATCTACACAGATAAGAAAGAAACTTGAAAGGTTTGGTTTTGTATTGCTTGATTCTAGTTGTGCTTATGCTTTACTCACTAACAGTGATGAACCTAGAATTGTATCGGAGACTTTGGACATGAAAGATGCAGGTTCTTGGAAGGAGGCCATGGAGGATGAAATGGCTTCTTTGGAAATATCAAACTTGGGACTTGGTGCCTTTGCCTTCTAGACGGAAACCCATTGGATGCAAATGGGTGTTCAAGAAGAAAATTGGTGCAGATGGCAGTGTTGAGAAGTATAAGGCCAGATTGGTTGTAAAGGGGTATTCATAAGTGGAGGGTATAGATTATGGTGAGATCTTCTCTCCTGTTGTAAAGCTGACATCCATTTGATTCATGTTGTCTCTCGCAGCAGCTTATGACTTGGAGGTAGAACAGATGGATGTGGAGACAACTTTCCTTTATGGTGAATTGGAGGAAGAAATCTACATGTCACAACCAGAGCATTACATGGTGAAAGGTAAAGAAAATTTGATTTGCAAATTAAAGAAGTCTTTGTATGGTTTGAAGTAGTCTTCTAAGAGGTGGTACTTAAAGTTTGATGCCTTTATGTTGTCAATTAGATTTGTGAGATCAAAATCGGATCATTATGTGTACTTTAAGCTTGATGGTGATCGTATTCTCATTGTTGCATTGTATGTTGATGATATGTTTCTCATTGGGAAGGGTAAGAATATGATTTCTGATTTCAAATCTCAACTGTCAGCACAGTTTGAAATGAAAGATTTAGGGGCAGCCAGGTACATTCTAGGAATGGAAATCAGAAGAGACAGAGCTAACATAAAACTTTGGCTAAGCCAAAGTAAGTATGTGAAGACCGTGTTGGATAAGTTCAGCATGGCAGATTATAGATCATTGTGTGTTCCTATTTCTTTGGGGACAAAGTTATCTATTGAGGATTGTCTAAAATCTCCTAGTGAGGTGGAGGACATGAGCAGAGTACCTTATGCTATTGCTATTGGCAGTTTGATGTATGCTATGGTCAGTACAAGACCAGATATTACCCAAGTAGTGGGAGTCCTTAGTTGATTTATGGCTAATCATGGACGGGTTCATTGGGATGCAGTTAAGCGAGTGTTATATTTGAGGGGTACTTCTAAGTATTCCATATGTTATCATGGTAATGTTATAGGACCTCCACATTCTGTTGATATTCATGGATTTGTGGATTCAGATTGGGTAGGTGACATTGATAGCAGGAGATCCACCAGTACTTATGTGTTTACACTGTTTGGTGGTCCTATTAGTTGGATGAGTAAGTGACAACCTGTGGTTGCTTTGTCCATGACAGAAGCTAAGCATATGGTAGCAACTCATGCTTGTAAGGAAGCCATTTGGCTTAAGAGATTGTGTTCAGATATTGGTGTTGATGCAAGTCAGATAACTATCAATTGTGACAGTCAGAGTGTGATTTGCCTTGTGAAGAATCCAACTTTCCATGCTAGAACAAAGCATATTGATGTTCAATTTCACTTCGTGCGAGACATGGTAGAGGATGGAAAGGTAAATTTTGAGAAGGTAGATACCTCGATCAATGTTGCAGATGCATTCATGAAGCCAGTGAGCATAGAGAAGTTTAGATGGTGTTCGGAGTGTATGGGCCTCTCGGCCTATAACAGTTAAATCCTATTATTCTATTGGCTCTTACAAGGTGTTTGACAATTGGGAGAATATTGGGAATTAAGGTGTCTCAACCTTGGTAATTCCTTGCATTATTAATGTTTGTATTTATTATTTAATTGCCTATGTTGTAAATATTTGTAAATTCCATATTGTCATATTTTGGGATGTGGCACGACGATGTGTCAATCCTACATGGAATACGACAACTTGTAATTTTGTCCTCACATGAGGATAGGCATCCCACTTTGTTGTAAGAGTATTTTGCCATGTGCCAACATCTTCCATGTTGTGTAAGTTAATCTTGACCAAAACAGTTATGACAGATTCCTATGACAGAATCTATGACATGTAAGAGTCAGAAATAGAAGATTGTAAGACAGGTGAAGACATGTGTCATGAAGCATCTTTGAAAAAGGCATATTTAGGTACCCCAAGGTGGACTATGACATGTTGTAAGAGAATATGCTATTTATAGCCTGTGTATGACAGATTCTCTTACAGCTGTAAGTTATAACTGCTATGACAGATTCTATGACGGTCGTAAGTGTCGTAAGAGCATCTGTCATAGCCCATTTTAGAAATAGGTGACCTCTTTGGGATGGGATCTATGGACAAGTGTTGGGCACATTCTACAATGTTGACCAAGTGTCCTTAGGTGTAGGTTTTGGTCCATGAAGCCAAATTGTACGCCCATCCCAAGAAAGGTCTAATATTGCCTTGTACTTTCTATATAAAAAGGTGCTTCGAGGAGTAGAGGTATCACAAGTTTTATAGGTACTATTATGCTTCCGGTTTGACTCAAGACATGAGTGTCGAAGACCATTGAATCTTGAAATGCAAGTGTATTGTAAACATATTTCAAATTTGTTAATACATTGTGCAGGTTTCTGAGTGTGGGGTTTTTCACCCGATAAGGGTTTTCCCCACCGTAAATCTTTGTCTCTTCTTTTGTCTTCTTTTTGGTTCATGTGTATTGTTGCAATATCTCATTTATGTGTTACATATTTCTATTGTTGTAAGGATTAATTTGAATTTACATAGTCCTCTCCTCATTAGATTAGTATAGGAAGCAATTTCCGCACACCTAGCTTCCTTTCACTTAACCACTCATCTTAGGTCCAAGTATTGTCATACAAGAACATAAGATTACTAATAGTACATGTCCATACCCTAATCAATATTTTATGTATAACTATAAATATACTTTGTAGTGTAGCCTAAATACAACAATCTTATACTAGTTTCAATACCTCTTGGTTATAAGAAATATTAAGTAATGGTAACTTTACACAAGTACCCTTATCAAACTTTAATCTCACTTTTTTTTAATAAACAAAACTATTGATAGAGAAAGCAAAATTAAAAGATAAGTAAATATTTTTCTAATAAATAACTCTTTCTTGGATCCAAGAAAACACTATTTTTGAAAAAAACAAATCAAGAATGAGGGCACATAATCGTTAATTGACCTTCATCTCACTTTGTTTAGAATATATTTATAGAGTCTAATGGCTTCCCTTGAGTGAAACCATGGCCATAAATCCTTAGATTTGAATAAATCCAATGTAGAGTTAAGCAAAAAGGAACATGAAGTCGAGACGTTGAGTTAGGTAAATAGGGAAAAGATGAAGCGACAAAATTTTTTAGTACTTTTTTTTAATATGGCACTCAAGGTGCTCTTCACCGATGGTTGTAAGGAAAGATATGATTTTAAGGATGATATTTGACCATTTGTTATGATAGCTCTTAATCCCAGACACTATAAATGATTTTTCTTCTTTTACCTATTTCATCTTTAGTTTGTATTAGTCAGCTAGAAGTGTATGATGTTTATGTTTTCCACTAAATTTGAAAGACTATTTTCATTGACTAAGATATGTTTTTGATATCATAAGGCAGCAAAAACCATGGGCTGAACCATTACAATAGAAGCTCAAAAAGGAACAGCAAAGGCTCACGAACAAAAGGAGCCACCAACAACAACTATAGCATTAACAACAAAAAGTAAAAAGTCGCAGTCAGACAACAAATAAATAGAAAGCAAATAAACAAAGCTAGGGAGAAACATCCTCCCAACCTTTGGACAGAAATTCATATATTTTATCAAATTCTTTGATTTTCTCTTCATCCACACCATGGGCAAGGGCATCCTGCTCCTGCAGTAGAGTCAAATTAAGCATAGCCAAGTGGAAAAGCATATTGTTTATGAAACATCCCATGGAACAAAACTTCTACTCCAAGGATTCCACACGGCCTCTGAGAATAGTAATTTCATCCTCCTGAAAGTCACCCTCCTCCTTAGCATCCCCTTCAACTTCCTCAACAGTCATCCCCTCCCCCTCTTGAGCATGATCAATAGGACCAAAATCCCCTCCATTAGTATCCTCAACTTGTGTCTCCTTTTCCTCTACCCCTTGAGTCTCCTCTGAGATCTCCTGTACCTCATTATCTTCATCTTTAGACTACTCACTCTCATGTGTAGATGACTCAGAGTTACATTCAAAGTAATCAATCAATTTAGCCTGAGGGGCAAGTTTGCCTACAATTCTACTAGACCTTCTAACACCCGAATAGTGACCCTCGTTCTTAGGTTTGGCCGCCATTTTAGTTTTGCCCTTTTTCACTGGTCCCTCACTGTCACTATTTTGATTCTTATGGGCCCCCATTTTCTCCTCCGATTCAGTGATCTCCACAGTAGACACCACCTCCTTAAAAAAAATTCTTCACTTTCACACTACCTTTGGAAGTAGGAGTATGAATGTCCTTCACTGTATTCTCCTCCAAGGTTTCATAAAAGGACACCCTTTCAGTTTCTGGGTGTTAGGGGTAGATTGACAGGGTTTCTCAGAAGAGGTAGCAGCAATGGAGGGAATATCCACAGGGCTTTCAACAATGGTGGGTTGAATTGGTTTCAGTTAGCCCAAGGCAAAATGAAATTTATTCAAGCAATGGATAAGGCCTTGGTGAAGGGGAACAAGCTGCTTAGAGGGTTTCTTATCATACTTAGATTTCACATGGTGAATAAAGTGTTCCAATGAGGACATTAGATAAAAAGGAAAGCTAATAAGAGCATTTCATCTAAAATGGTTAAGAAGGGGAAGGTGATAATTATAGAACCTAGTATAACATCCCTCCAATGTGAAATACTTCATCAGTAGGTAGCACATCACATCCCATGGCTCTGGGAGCTTGGCATGATCAAAACCTCCTTGATAAGGGACCATTTCCTCTCCCTCACCCAGAAAAAGATTCTAATTTTGGTGGTCTGCAACCTTAGCCTTTCTCTTCAATTTTGTGCCTTTGGTGGAAAGGCTAGTAGCCATAGCAATGACTTCGTTTGAAATTTCAAACCCAATCTTGCCAATTTTGACTCTTCGGTTATCCCACGAAAGGGCACACTGTACAGAAAAGTTTTCATCATAACCATTAAGGCATTCAAGGAAAGGAATAATGCCTCCTTCTTTACAATAGTGCCACACTATTGCATTATCCTTGAATTCACTGCAGGAGATGGGTTCAGTACGAATTCTATCTCCCCCCATAATCGTTGTTCCTTCAAAACCACACAGCAAAAGAGAATAACGCTTAGGAAAATCATAGCAGCTTTCACTTTCTTCAAAGTGCCTTCTTTGAGAATTAACTCCACTAGCTTTAAGAAAAATGATAGTGAAATAAATGAGGAAATTATTCAGCATCTTTAAGTCATCATTACTCGGATACACCTCTGCATTCTCCAATAATTGCAAGTCTTTCCCATGCTCCAGAATCATACATTTAAAATTCCTATCAACATCAAATAGTCATCTCAGCTTATTGCGGGAGATCAATAGTGCCAAAATGGCATCTATCAGAAAAGTACACTGTATCATAATTAGGATGTCCTTAAGCAGCCACCTCAACTTGCCATGAGAGATCGGCAGTGTGAAGTTGGCATCCATAATATAATGTGGCATCATTGAGAAGTCATATCTTTTTGAAATAACACCCCTATAGAAAGGGGGATATTATTACATTGGCACAAACATCACCAATTTTCAAACTGCTAACCATGATTGGCAAGAGTATCAGCAACTTCATTCCCCTCTCTGTAGATGTAAGAGAAACCCACCCTAGTAATACTCTAAATAAGAATTTGAATATCAGTAATGATATCCTTAAGACGCCACCCACACACTGAAACCTTGGTAACAACATAAATTATGAGTTTAGAATCTCCCTCTATATGCAAATTCTAAATACCCAAGGTGATTGCCAATTTAACACCCCATAAAAGTTCTAAGGCCTCATCAAAATTATTACTTTAGAGACCTAATCCTCCAGCATAGGCAGAAACAAGCTCCCCTCTGTCATTCTTGATAACCCCACCACCACTAGCCTTACCATTAGATTTTGAAGCCCCATCAAAATTTAGTTTGAGCCAACTAGACTTCGGGGGGTCCACCTAGTATTTGACCTTAGAAGTTGTTTTGAGTTGTCAAAGGCAGGGATTTGATTAAGTATCCCCCAATTAGTAGCCATACTTTCCTCTTGCTGGGTTAGAGGTTTGTCAGCAGTTTTGACATGAGAATTAGTAACACTTTCAATAAGGGTCTTAGAGAGAGACTGGTAAACTTGAGAACAATCTTTAGCAACCTCTCTAAAAATTATGTTATTCCTTTCCTTCCACAAGGTCCAACCAATAAAGGGAAGGGTTTGGTTCCAAAGCTCCACTAATTAGGGTTGTGAGAATGGAGGAATCCAGTTAGCAATTATTTCCTTAATATCTTTATTGCAGACCCACTACAGCCCAAAGTTTAGAAGCACTCCATATTTCTCTGGCAACTTGATGAAGGGGGTAAATCACAAAACACACAATAACAAAAATTAAACACAACAAATAGAACTTTCTTTTATTGAACTGGGCAACTCATTTCATTATAGAAGCTCAATTACAATCAGAGGATGAATCCCCTACTAGCTGCAACACATTACAGCTTTCCCAACCTCAAGACTCTAGAATCTTCAGCCTTCTGTAACCCCAAATCAGCTAGGGTTTCTATTTTCCCCCTATTTTGGACTCTACACTGGCCCCCCTTAACTCTACTACTGCCCAGGGTTCCCAAAATAGTCATAAATAGCACTTATTGGTGGCCTCCAGCTAAATTTTGAAATTTGCAACTCCCTCCAAAAGTAGGTCAACTTCCGGAAAGCATAACTTTTGATCCGGGTGTCCAATTGACGAACCGTTTTAAGCGCCGAAAAGATCGCGATGTGAACTATCACGCTAAAAATTTGTAAACAGATTTCTATTAACTTTTCAAGACGTTATGAGAAGTTTTAGTGCCTCATATCTCATTCCATAAATTTTCAGGGGTTTTTTAGAAAATAAAAACTTTAATATCTTTCAGCTCACAAATGATCTTTGCCCGATTCCTTCGCCAAAGGTCTTATATTTCCGTTATGTAACTTTCTAGAATTTTTTGCTTCATTACGTGCCCAAATGCAAACTTTCTAAAAATAGCAGATACACTTTCCTAAATAGGCAGGTTGCTATTTTTAGCAGTTTTGGAAAAACTGAAAGTCCTACATTATTATTCTGGATATTATGGAACCAAAAACACTAATTATGGGAAGAAATGAGAACAACTACAATAGTTTTGAATTAACTTCTTTTTGGGTGATGCAAGATTGCCCTTATGCCTCTGGATGCTCCTGCATCAGACACCCAGGGTAATTTGAGAAGTGACCCTATCACGTCTCATGTGTTTGTGTGAGGAAAACCCAAACAACCAACCTCTACCTTAGACAACCAAGAAGAATCTTCAATAGGCCTTCCTTTCCATTTCACTAGATATTCTTCATATTGCCTGTTTCGAGTGCTCCTTCCCACACGGCTATCCAAGATCTCTTCTATCTCCTCTATTGAAGTAGATGCCGGAATACTCCACTGCACTTCTGTTGGTCCATCCTCTGTTCCACCTTCATGATATTATGATAAATCAGCAATGTTGAAAACAGGGGAAATATTGATCCCACTCGGTAGCTCTACCTCATCTGCATTTCCTGAATCATGCTTCTTCATGATTCTGCATGGTCCAAATTTCTTCATTTTCAACTTATTATATGTTCCAATTGGGAACCTTTCTTTTCTCAGGTGAACCATGACTTCATCTCCTACCTGGAATTCCTTCTATCTCCTCTTCTAATCTGCCTTAGCCTTGTACTGAATATTCATTTTATTAATGTGCTTTCGTACCTCTTCATGTAAATTCTTCAGGTGTTCTGCAAAGTCTTCAGCTTCGGCACTTGTCTTTTCTCTGTTATCCAGCTTCCTTAACTCAGAAGCATTTCTTGGGCTACTGCCATATACAATCTAGAATGGTGATTTACCAGTACTCCTATTGACAGAATTGTTGTAAGCAAATTCTGCCTGTGGTAAAATCAAATCTCATCCCTTGGGCTTATCTCCTACCAAGCATCGTAGTAGGTTACTCAAACTCCTATTCACCACTTCAGTTTGTCCATCAGTCTGTGGATGGTGTGCAGAACTGAACTTCAAGTTTGTCTTCAACTTCTTCCACAATGTCCTCTAGAAATAACCAACAAACTTGGTATCTTGGTCTGAAACTATGCTTTTTGGTAGACCATGTAGTCTCACCACTTCCTTGAAAAATAACTCTGCAATATGAACAACATCATTAGTCTTCTTACAAGGAATAAAATGTGCCATTTTTGAGAATCTGTCCACCACCACAAAAATAGAATCATGTCCTCTCTGTGTTCTTGGTAAACCAAGAATAAAATCCATGCTAATATCATCCCATGGCTTCTCCGGTATAGGTAATGGTTGATACAACCCTGTATTCTGACTTGTTCCTTTTGCCATCTGACACACTCTACAACTCTGCACAAATTTCCTCACATCCTATTGCAACTGTGGCCAATAATAATTTTCACCAATAATAGCAATGGTCTTATCTTGACCAAAGTGTCCAGCCAATCCCCCACTATGCTTCTCCTTTATCAGGTTCTCTCTCATGGAACTCCTTGGAATGCACAACTGGTTCCTCTAAACAACATGCTATCTACTCAAGGCATCTGTAACTATGTTGGACTTCCCACTCCTATGCTTCAAAACAAAAGTATAGCTCTACAAAAACTCAACCCATTTTAAGTGCCTTTGATTTAACTTTCCTTGACTATTAAGATACTGCAAAGCCTGATGATCAGTATATAAAACAAACTCCTTTGGCAACAAATAATGTCTCCATTTCTTCAAAGCCTGAACTATTACATAAAACTCCTAATCATAAACAGAATACTTTTTCTTGGCATCATTAAGCTTCTCACTAAAATAGGCAATGGGCTTACCTTCTTGGCTCAAAACAGCTCCTATACCACTACCACTAGCATCACAATCTACCTGAAATACCTTATTAAAATCTGGAAGTACCAAAACAAGTTGTTCTACCACTTTCTATTTCAATGTATCAAAGCTCTTGTCTGCTCCTTTAGTCCATCTAAACTCTTTTCTATCCCCTCTCATTGTCTCAGTTAGGGGTGCACAAATGCTACTGAAACTCCTGATAAACTTTCTATAAAAACATGCCAAACCATGAAAGATCTTACCTCTGTGACACTCCTTAGCGTAGGCCATTCAATGATAGCCCTTACTTTTTCTGGGTCCATCTTAAGACCTTCTGAGACAACAAATCCCAGGTACACCAATTCCTTCTTTGCAAAGCTACATTTCTTCAGATTAATCAACAACTTCTCCTCCCTCAGCTTCTCTAGAACTCTCCTGATATGCATCAGATGCTCATCCCAAGTCTTACTGAAAATCAAAATATCATCCAAATAAACAATAACAAAACTTCCCAAAAATTCCTTCAGTACCTCGTTCATGAGCCGCATGAATGTGCTCGGTGCATTGGTTAGCCCAAATGGCATGACTAACCACTCATAGAAACCTTCCTTTGTCTTGAAGGCTGTCTTCCACTCATCTCCTTCTCTGATATGGATCTGGTGATATCCACTCTTTAGGTCAATTTTCATGAAGTACTTGGCTCCACTCAAACAATCCATGATGTCATCCATTCTTGGCAATGGAAATCTATACTTGATCGTTATCTTATTGATGGCTTGAGAGTCTGTATACATCCTCCATTCTCCATCCTTCTTTGGTGCTAGTACTGCAAGTACCACACATGGACTTAGGCTCTCCCTTATCAGTCCCTTCCTCAATAACTCTTGAACTTGTCTGTTCAGCTCTTCATTCTCTGCAGGGGTCATTCTATGGGCTGCCTTGCAAACTGGCTCTTGGTATCAAATCCATTTGATGACTTATCTTCCTTACTGGTGGTAAACCTTCTGGTACATTATCAGAGATAATGTCCTAGAACTCTTCCAACATATCTGAAACTTCTGCTGGTACATCCTCACAGTTCTCTTGACTAATCCTAGGAATCAATGCAAAGCAATGACGCTCATGCTTCATACCCTCCAAAAATTTCCTACCATCTACCAAGTAAATTTTGGCAGTACTACATACCTTTTCTTCCACCTCCTTTAAGGGCTTCAATTTATGATGAATTCCATCTTTTGTTAGGGAATATGTGTTTGCATGGCCATCATGGACAACACTCCTATCGTACTGCCATGGCCTTCCCAACAGCATATGACATGCATCCATCAGTATGATATCACACAGTACCTCATCATGGTAGTCCCCAATCTTGAACTTCACTAAACACTGGTCATTGACCAAACCTCTATGGTCTTTCTATAACCATGTAATCTGATATGGATGTGGATGCTTTCTTCTTGTTAACTTCAACTTGTCAACCATCTCTTCTGAAACCATATTATCAGTGCTTCCACTATCAATAATAATATCACAACACTTACCTTCACATTTGTACCTTGTGCAGAATAAACTCTTCCTTTGATTTGGTTCCTTCTCCTCATTCAACAAGGTTCTTCTAACAACTAGGGTTTCTCCCCTTTCAACATCTTCAGAATGCTCAGACTGTGCATCTTCATCTACATGTGCAACTTGTGCATTACCTTCAGGTCTCCTATTCGTCCTTCCTTGATGTTGCAGACACTCATATGCTCGATGCCCTTCTTCTCCACATTGGAAACAGGTTCCTCTGAAACCTCCTCTTCCAGGTCCTTGCCCAGGTCTACCTCTTCCTCTTCCTCTTTGCTCACCATTGTTCTGGTCACGAGGACGGTAAGTGTTATCTCCTCTCTGATTTCGACTGGTGCCAGCTTCTTCACTTTTCTTTACATCTTCATTTCGGCCCCCATAGGGTCTTCCACCAGTCCTTCCACCTTAACCTCTTCCCCTTTGCTTGCTGTCAAATCTTTTATTCAGCTTCTCTTCCACCTTCAAGGAAAACTGGTATGCATCTTCTATGGTGGTCATTCTGACCAGGCTCAGCTCCTCCTGAATACTCGGCCTCAACCCATTAATGTAACGGGCTACCTTTTCCTTGTTGGGCTCTGCATGGCCTGTCCTAATAGTAATCTTATAAAACTCTTCTGTATACTCCTTAACAGACTTGTTACCTTGCTTTAGTCCTTGTAGCTTCTTCAACAACTCCATCTCATAGTCCACAGGAATGAACTGCTTCTTCAGTTTCTCCACCATCCGATCCCATCTGGTGATCTTTCCTTTTCCTCTTCTGTTCCTCTCTAATTGGACCTCCTTCCACCAAATACTGGCATGGCCCTTCAACTTTGTTTTTGCAAACTTGACCCGATCTGGGTCCTCCACATCTTCATACTCGAAATACTCCTCCATGTCATTGATTCAATCAATGAGCTGTTCTGGATTCAAATCTCTAGAATATGTAGAAACTTTGATTATGGGCCTCTTTCCAATCTTTGAAATGGCCCTCAACAACCTAACCTCTGCAGGATCTCCTGCAGCTTTTTGTTCTTCCTCAGATAGCTCCTCTTTGGCTTCATCTTCGCTTTCTTCTCTTGTTCTTAGATCAAACCCTCTTCGCAGCTCCTCCTGCAATGCATCGATTTGCCTTTGTAGGGCTCTAAAACCCTCTTCTGTCAAAGCATTCCTCCCAACATGATTTCTTCGTGGAGGCATCTTGGTCTCTACAGCAAACCCACAACCTTATGTCCTGGTGCAAACTGCCTCATGGTCGGCAATCTGTCTACACACTCAGGAACCCTTGCTCTGATACCACTTGATGAAGGAGGTAAATCACAAAACACACAATAACAAAAATTAAACACAACAAATAGAACTTTCTTTTATTGAACTGGGCAACTCACTACATTACAGAAGCTCAATTACAATCAGAGGATGAATCCCCTACTGGCTGCAACACATTACAGCTTTCCCAACCTCAAGACTCTAGAATCTTCAGCCTTCTGTAACCCCAAATCAGCTAGGGTTTCTATTTTCCCCCCTATTCTGACTCTACACTGGCCCCCCTTAACTCTACTACTGCCCAGGGTTCCCAAAATAGTCATAAATAGCACTTTTTGGCGGCCTCTAGCTAAATTTCGAAATTTGCAACTCCCTCCAAAAGTAGGTCAACTTCCGGGAAGCATAACTTTTGATCTGGGTGTCCAATTGACGAACTATTTTAAGTGCCGGAAAGCTCACGATGTGAACTATCACTCTAAAAATTCATAAATGGATTTCTATCAACTTTTTGAGATGTTATGAGAAGTTTTAGTGCCTCATATCTCGTTCCGTAAATTTTCAGGGGCTTTTCAGAAAACAAAAACTTTAATATCTTTCAGCTCACAAATGATCTTTGCCCGATTCCTTCGCCAAAGGTCTTATATTTCTGTTATGTAACTTTCTGGAAGTTTTTGCTTCATTACGTACCCAAATGCAAACTTTCTAAAAATAGCAGGTACACTTTCCTTAATAGGCAGGTCACTCTTTTTAGCAGTTTTGGAAAAACTGAAAGTCCTACATTATTATTCTAGATATTATGGAACCAAAAACACTAATTATGGGAAGAAATGAGAACAACTACAATGGTTTTGAATTAACTTCTTTTTGGGTGATGCAAGATTGCCCTTATGCCTCTAGATGCTCCTGCATCACAACTTCACAATGTAGGATTAAATGAGGAATAATTTCCTCTTCCTTAAGGCACATGATACATCTATTAACCAGATAAAAACCCCTTCTTTGAAGATTATCTTGAGTTAAAATCTTATTATGGACCACTACCCACCAGAACACATTAACTTTTGGAATAAGTTTATGGTTCCAGACTTTCCTCCAAACCTCGTCTCTGTGTTCATCTTTAATCAGCAGATGGTAAGCAGATTTGACTGAGAAGAGACCTCTTTTATCTGCAGTCCAAAGTAACTCATCTAATCTAGGAAAGAGGGGAATTCTAGTTCTCAACAACATCTGTTGAATAGAATTCATTCAAGGGAGAAGCTCAGGTCAATTGTTACAGCACTCAAGCAAGTTTTTCCAATGTCTAATTTCATATCCTTGTTGGATATAATGACAAACTTTAGTACCAAAATATTTTTTGGTGATACCAACAATAACCTCATTACCCTCTTGAGCAAAAAGATCCTTGTTAGGCACCCAAGGATCCTCCCAAAAGTTTATGAGGTTGCCATTCCCTAGTTTCCACTTTAGCCCCTTTTTTATTAAGCTTCTAGATTTGATCATTTTGTTCCAAATCACTGACCCCTACGGGAGACTCTCTTGATAACGAAAGTTATAGTTATCATCACCCTGTAAATACTTAGCTTTCATAATTTCCCCCCATTCTTTATTGTTGCTGATAAGATTCCAATTAATTTTGGATAAAAGGGCTTTAGTCATATTTTGAATAGCTCTAATATTCAGACCACTATGAGTTTTGGGGAGGTAGACCTTCTCCCATTTGACCAGGGACATGCTCTTCTTTTCTTCCACACCTGTCCATAAGAAAGTTCTTTGGATCTGCTCCAGTTTGTTAGCTATATACTTGGGCATTTTAAAAAGAGAAAGAAAGTAAGTGGGAATACCTTAAAGAGAGGCCCGGAGAAGTTGCAATTTTCCAGCACTACTCAGGAGCTTTCCTTTGCAGCCAATCAACTTCTTTTGAGTTCTTTCCAAGATACTATTCCAAAAACCCAAAGTAACTTCCTTAACAGTTAAAGGGAGGCCAAGGTAGACTAAAGGAAGATCAACAGCTGCACATCCAAGGATGTTAATAATTTTCCTCTGAAGGTCTCCCGGAGTGTTGAAGAAATAAACATTTCTCTTATGGAAGTTGATGTGTTGACCAGAAGCCTTGGCATAATAATTGAGGACATTTCTCTAACTATGGGCTTCCAAAACTGAGGAGATGCCAAAAAGGATGGTATCATCCACAAACTGATGAACAGACATAGGTGAGAGAGAAGAAGTTGGTTTTATCCCCACAATTTCCCTTGAAAGGATCTTTGAATGAACATACCTCCCAAGAGCCTCAACCAGCATGATAAAGAGATAGGGGGATAGAGGATCCCCCTGCCTAATGCCTCTAGTGGGAGAGAAGAAACTTCTAGGAATCCCATTGACAAGAACTAAGAACTTAATAGTGGTTACAACTTCCCAGATAAGGAGGGACACTTTTTCATTGAAACCAAACTTCTGAATAACTTTAAAAATAAACTACCAAGAAACTCTATCATATGCTTTAGATATATCAAGTTTTAGTACCATACCTGGGATCTAGCTTTTCACCATTGAGTGGATAGTTTCATGAGTGGCTATAACAGCATCCAATATCTGTCTTCCAGGAACAAATCTTTTTTGAGAAGAGGAAATGATTTTATCCAGTAGGGGTTGGAATCTATAGACAAGAAGTTTGGCACATAACTTTTAAACAGTATTGTACAGACTTATAGGTCTGAAATCAGCAAGTAACTCAGGGTTGGGCTTCTTAGGGACCAGAACAATAAAAGTATTGTTAACCTATTTTAGGAGTTTCCCCATTCTGAAGAAGTCTCTGACAGCAGTTGTAACATCATAGCCCACGATGTCCCAGAATTCTTGGAAGAATATAGGAGGGAAACCATCAGGTCCTGGGGCTTTAAAGGGTCCCATAGAGAATAAAACTCCCTGAACTTCTTCCTCATAAATAGGTTTTAGGATTTCAACATTATCCTCCTCTGTAATCAAAGAAGGAATATTATTGAGGAGCTGGTCCATTATCTACCTATTATCAACATTGACAGCTTGTTCTGACAACAAGTTCTGAAAGAAACTAACCGCTTGATTACCAATCTCATTATCATTAGTGATTACATTACCATCTTCCACACACAATTTAGAAATAGTATTAGGTTTTATGTGTTTCATAGCTGAGAGGTGGAAAAAAGTAGTATTACAATATCATTCCTTGAGCCACTGAACTCTAGACTTCTGCTTCCAAAAGAGTTCCTCTCTGTTCATAAGGTTCTTCCAATCTGTAATTAAGTTGTTTTCTGATTGAGCAGTATCCTCAAAAGAGTCCCTTGAGCTATTCTAGTTTGAATATCAGCCAATTTTCCAAAGATGATCTTCTTCTAGCCAAACACATTCCCAAAACTATACTTATTCCATCCACAGACCTCTTTTTTTATGTGCAAGAGCTTCTTAACCAGTCTAAACATAGGGGTGCCTTGGACTAGGAGTTTCCACCATCTAGCTAGAAGACTTCTAAAATCCTTGTGTTTAATCCACATTGTTTCAAATCTGAAAGGGAAAGGTCCTCTTTTTTTCTATTCAACCCAACTAAGGAGAATAGGATTATGATCTAAAATAGTCCTAGGAATGGCTGAAAGACTTAGGTTGAGATTGTTATCCCAGTTATTGGAAATAAGGAACCTATCCAATTTGACTTGAATCAATTGATCACCCCTTCTTTTATTGGTCCAGGTAAAATTTTGATTATGCAGCTCTATATCTAGGAGCCCAAAAGTATTGGTAAATTTAGCTAAATCAAGCATACTATCAGAGTAGTTCAGGATGCCCCATACTTCTCAGAGGGGTATAAAGGAGTATTGAAGTCACTCACCAGCATCCAATGGGAATCAGGAGTAGAGGAGAGGTGAATAGGTAGATCCATCCATAGAGTTTTCCTCAAAACCCTAGTGTTTGGGGCATAAATATTGACCAAAGTCCAATGGAAAGAAGGCAAAGAAAAGTTAATCATAAGACAATGTTTATTAAGAAAGTCTAATCCTAGCTTTATTCCACATCATAACAATCCCCCCTAAGGCACCAACAACAGGACTAATACAAAAAGCAACATTAGGCCAAATCCTATCAGCGACCATTTTGAAGCTTTCCTCTAACATTTTAACTTCCTGAAGTAAGAGAATATCTATTTTATGATCAAAAATATATTTCTTAACTTCAAATTTCTTTGAAGGACTATTAAGACCCCTCATATTCCATGAAAAAATCCTCATTTGAAAAGTTTTTGGGAGTGAACCTCCAGTGTCTTTCATTTACCACTGGCTATCTCCCTAGCTACCTCCCTTTACCTTGTTTCCCTTAAGGATGGCCTTCCTAACTTGGGGTCTACTCCAACATCAGCAAACTTCTTGGGCTTATGACCCTTCTTCTTTGGAGTAATCCATTCATCTTGGTCACTATGTTTCTCACTAGGCCCTCCTCCAGGGGGCAGAGTTGGGCTTGCATTCTGTTTTGGGGTTAATCTTTCCTTAATAGGAACATCATTCTGAATTCTATTAGCCCTTGCTCCAGGGTAGATAGGAACTGAACTCTATCTTGGAGAGGGTTGAGAGCGCATACCTCCATTACCAAGAATAGACTCTAGAATTTGAATGTTGTCTGGAGGGGGTGGAAGGTTTGAAACAACACCTTGAGCCTCAATGTTTCCACCAGAATCTTGTAATTATTCTTCCGAATGGGTTTCATTGTTGATATCTCCATCTTCCAAAACTAGCAGGTCTTTTGAAAAATGCTAGAAATCTTGTTCCTCATTACCCCCCATTCCTTGGAGATTAGGATTATCTTCCAATCTCTTATCCAAAGATTGCTCTGAGGAACTAGTCTCCTCATTTTCCTGATTTGTGGGTTCCTCAGCTTTCTTGAACTTGCCATGGGACATCAAGTGACCCTTCTTTTTGCAGAGTTGACAAAAGGTGGTAGCATTTTCATAAAGAATCAGCTACATCCATATCCCATACTTTGAGTTTAGCTCAATGGACATAGGAAGAGGTTTGTGAACTTCCACATTGACACAGCATCTAGCATATACACATCAGGATTTAGTCTAAGTGGTATTATCTAGGGTGACAAACTGGCCAAAAGTGTTAGAAATAGCAAAAAAAACTTTTTCATCCTAGTATTCCAAGGGAAACCCTAGAAGTCTCACCCAGACCAAGGCAATTCAGTTCAAGTCAGTGTTGGGATCAAACCTTGGCTGCCAACTATACAGTACGAGTGAGTGAGTACCATAGAGCCACGACCCTCCTACTAAAATAGATATCATGTCCTCTCTACTAGTAAATTAAAAAAGAAAAAGCCCATGTGCCATAGCAATTATTGTCACACTACTCTTAATATGCCAACAGTTGGAAACCCATTTCTAAACCATTTCAATACTAGGGCGAAGAGAAAAAAACTTACCCACAAGAGTGAGATCCATGGAGGCCGTGATTTCCTTAACCAGGTTGTGTGGTATGTCAAGAGCTTTTCCTACAGTCATTTCCTTTTGCACTGGGACTGCAGATGTACCTTTAGGAGGAAGGTCCTCCTGTCCCATCAGAACATTTTTCCAAATCTTGGAACAGTCAACGTCTGACATGGGCAGGGCCCAGAGGTACTGCCTGGGGCAGTACCCTCCATCCCCATGTGACAAAGATGTAGAATCAAAAAAAAAAACTAGAAGCACATGCAGAGGCAGAGTGCGCATTTGAAAGGGCACTTTTTTTACTGTTAGTTGCTCATTCCAACAGCATAACAGTACTTGGAATTAGTTGCATGATTTATGGACTGAGATATGTTATTTTTATTGTTTAGTCATGTTTTTTCTCTTGAGATTCTTGAGACCATTAAAAATTTTAATACTATTAAATGGGATGATCACATCATCTGTCCTTTCCAATAGAGGAGCCTGTCTTTTCAAAATGAAATTGGGTTGATAAATGGTCAAGGTAAAATTTATTTATAGACAAAAGTACTTGGGCTAGTGAGGAGAAGAGAGAACAAAGAGTGTACAAACCCTAACGAATGAGAAAAACCCTAGCCAGTGAGTTAGCCTATTGGATCTCACTGTAGAATGTGTTTAAAGGCTGAAGCAAGGAACAGTGGAGGAGATCTCAGAGCTAGAATGTTTGGAGGACAAATGGAGGATGTAGACTATAGAATCAATAATGCTGAAAATGAAGAATCTGGTGGTGGCGGTAAGAATGCAAACCAAGGGAGTCTAGAAAATAATGATATAGTCACTAAACTGAGTACCTAGAGAAATATGGATGGAGTTGACAAACATATGGCTGATTCAAACAAAGAAGAACAAGGTAAAATTTTAGAATTTTTTCTCCCTGATGACATTGTTGAAGTCATTGTTGAATGTCAAAATCATTCTATCATTTTATTTTTTCTACGAGGAATACCACCTGAAGTAGATTTCTATAAATGGCCCAAGTTAAACTCAAAAAATAGAGGGTGGGAAATTGAAGAACTAAGAGGGCTTGGTAAGGGGTATGTATCCTGCAAATTCAAATCTGTTGAGCATGCTCAAGCTGTTTTACAATATGGCCCTTGGGTTATTTGTGGCTAGGTTTGCTATCTTCAAACTTGGACTCTTGATTTCCATCCTGAGGGTCCGTCAAGGTCTCGGTACCCAATGTGGATCAAACTGCCATGTTTAATCTTAGCCTTGTGACCTTTTTCACAAGATATAGTTTCCCAACTCGGAAGAGTTATTTGGTGTAAAAATAACACAGACAAATTTTCAAGTTTGAGAGTACACCCCAGAGTTTGTGTGGAAATGGATATAAATAATCCTTTTCCTAAGAATATTAAACTAATCGGTCTAGGGTTTGAATTTGACTATCCAATAGTCTATTTGAATAAGCCTAACGCTTGTTTTTTCTACCAAAAAGAAGGCCACTTGATCAGAGATTGCCCAGCAAGAAAGAATTGGCTAGTTCAGCAATCAGTGATGTCTCATCCCAGCCAACAGCCTATGCAAACCTCACCTTAGTCTTATGCCAAGCCTAGGGAAGCCAACCAAACACAAAAACCAGCCAATCAGACTTTAAAAGACTAGGACCAAAATTTACCTAACAATCATTCCTCCAATTTTGTTCCTTCATACAAGGATACTATAATGATGAATGGTTGGCGAATGGTAAGGAAAAGGAAAGAACCATCAAGCTCTATTAGTTCACAGAATGATCAAAATATTACTCAAACTTGGAACTCATCTTCACCTTCTTCCACTTTAAGAGGACAAGGGCATACTTCTTTGTCTCCTCTCCCATCTGTGAGACAAAGATCTAGATCTCCTTTAGCTCCAAAGGACAAGGGTCAGTTAGATCAGTCTATTTCACTTAATAATCATTTTGAAGTGCTGCCAAAAGAGGAGGACCTTCCTTATCCTTCTTCCTCATGAATTATAAACTTGTATCATGGAATGTTAGAGGGTTATCTCTCCCTCATTACAAGTTTAGGGTGAAAGATACACTTGTGAAGTGGAAACCTGATATTGTTTTTCTCCAAGAAGTTAAGCTTAATGGTTGCCATCTTGAAGCATCCCTATTGAGAGATACTACATTTCTACATATGTCACATAGTGATGGTAGAGGAGGGGCAGTGATTGGTTTATCTCCTTGGGTTAGTAAATATGTTATTGATAAAGGTGAGGACCCCTCACATAGTTGTGTTTGGACCCTTACTTTTATCAATAAATAGTCTATTAGATTTTGTTCTGTGTATGTCCCTAATAATGCAAAAGATAGATGTGAATTATGGGATTGGATGTCCAAAACTCTTCCTGTAGCAGATTGGATTATAGGAGGTGATTTTAATATGGTAGAGCAGAACCAAGACCATAGCTAGTCTAATCAAGCAAAGTTGAGTAATGAAGAATTTGATAAATGGTTGAATTGTCGCAATACATTGGGTGTCATAGATCCAATTAACAACAAACAATCCAATCATGCACAGAACTAGTTTACCTGGTCTAATTGTAGAGTTGGGGATGACAAAAAACTTAGTAGGCTTGATAGGTTTTATCTATCACCTAATCTACAGTTAATCTGGGATTCATTTGGCAATTATGTCCGAGTTGATTACTCTACTACTTTATCATATCATTATCCTATTTTTTTCTTATTTTCAATGTTTGAAAAATATAAGGTGAACTATCCGTTACCTTATAAGCTCAACACTTCTCATTTAAAAAATCCCTCATGCTTGGTTGCTCTAGTGGGTATTTGGAGTGTTATCCCTAAACTGCAGGATGAAGAATCTTATAGGGACTGGTGGAATAATGATGTATTAGAATGTGTTGAATTCTTGCACTCCTTTGGTAAATGATTAGCTTGGCAGCAAAAACGGAAAGAGAAATCTCTTCAAAGGAAGCCGGAATCTACTAGGAAAAAACTCATCTTAGATCGTCTTAATAGGGACATTCAAACTGCTATAGCTATTACGGAAGCTCAACTTTGTAAAATTGATGCATATAGGGGCCAATGTGCTAAAATTAGAGTCAGATTACACTGGATTAAAGAAGGAAATTGAAGCTCCAAATATTTCTTTAATTATTTAAATTACAAACATAAAAAGGAATATCTGGGAGCTATTCAAGATGAAATGAGTGTTGTTCATACTAACCCTAAAGAGATAAAAGTTATGTTTCAAAATTTTTATGAGAAATGTTTTAGAGAGGAATCTCATTGGCAGGATATTCAGTCAACCTTAGAGAACATTGTCAAAGATTGCATTCCTACGAAGGTGGATTTTGAATATAGTTAGTTTATCTACCATGAGCTATCCATTGAAGACTTGGAACATGTTTTCTCTATGGCTCCTAATAAAAGTCCTAGAGTTGATGGTCTTTCTATTGAATTCTATCAAGCCATGTGGCAGTATATCAAAGAGGATTTTTACCTTTTATACTTGTAAGCTTTGGAGAAAGGTTCCCTAGGGCCTGTTATTAATAGAGGTCTAATTAAACTTATTCTGAAAGGGAGAAATGAAGACACTATTACTGGATGGAGACCTTTTACCTTACTTAATACCTCTTACAAAATCATTGCTAAAGCCCTAGCAACAAAGATTAAACCTGTGGTGAAAGGTATAGTAAGGCCTGAGCAAACAAGATTTCTTGGTGGCAAGTTCATTCTTGATAATTTAATTTTGTCCTGGGAAACCAGCGAATGGGCTCAACAATCGGGCCAAAATGCATTGATTGTAAAACTTGATTTTCACAAGGCTTATGATAGGATTTGATAGAGTTTTATTATAAATATGCTTCAATAGTTGGGCTTTGGGCCCAAAATGTGTAAACACATCCAGCTGTTATTTAATGAGGCCAATGCACATATTGTTTTTAATAAATCCTTAACTGATTCCTTCCCCCTACAACATTCAATCAGGAAGGGCTATCCATTATCTCCTTTTCTATATGTTCTTACAACTGATGCACTTGGGTATTTATTGCAAAAAGCAAATCAAATAAACTTGATAAAGGGAATTTCCATCTCCAATAACGTTGTTGTGATCAATTTACATTTTGCTAATGATAGTATGCTTTCTCTGCATAATTGTGAAGAGGAGATTAATAATGTTTTGGATATTTTAAACCTATATTGTTCAGTGTCTGGTTCTCAACTGGCACATCAAAAAACTAAATTTTTCATGATTCAATCTGATATGATTCCGTAGTGGATTCCTAAAGAATGGAAACAAATTAAACATGGGCAAATCACATGATACCTTAGTATTCCGTTTGGGCTTGGTGTTTCTCTTTCTGAGATGTGGAAATGGTTTATTGACAAACTGAAAAATAAACTTTTTACTTGGGGGAAAAAATTTATGTCACTAGCAGGCAAGATTTAGGTGGTTAATCATATTTTTCTTGCTTCCCATGTTTATTACTTCTCATGCTAGATGCCTTCTAGTAAAGGATATGAGGATCTTAACAAAATCATTCGTTAATTCTTATGGTCTAATTGGGAAGGTAAAGATGGCTATAAATACTCATCTTGGTCACATTGTATTCAACCAAAATCTAAAGGTGGACTGGGTATTTTGGATCCCAAGACACAGGGTATATTCTTGTCTGCCAAGTGGATAATTAGAGTTGTTTTAGGGGAAGAACCATGGAAAATACTGTTGCGTAATCGTATTAACCTTGCTGCAGTAAAAAAAATGCCACTTAGTCAGATGGTTAGATAAAATTCTTATGGCCCCCTTCTTTCAACTTAAGGCTTCATTCCAATTGCAATCTATCTGGAAGGCTTGGCAACAAGTCTGTCAATTATGAAGTTGGAAAGGCCCCTCCTTGCAACATGGTTTCAGTTTTGGTTCATCTTCTATCTGGTGGAACAAGCTTGTCCAATACCATGGACAACCTCTTGTTGTTAGTTTCCCCAATCAAGCTCATGCTTTATTTAAAAAAGGAATTCATCAATTTGGTGATATCTAGGACTTCTCTTCCCTTGACTGGTCTACCTGGCAGACTACTAAGGACATGTTTAATCTAAATAATAAGTTGAAACACTTTCTAATTTTTGTGAAGTCATTGGTGCCTATAGACTTAGTGATGAAGCTCTATACTCCTATTCATTGTAACTTTTTCTAATTTTTGCTTTCCTCTGAAAAAGATTTATTTAAGGCTCCTTCCGAGACTGCCACTAAATCTAAGGCTCAATATAGAATGAAAATGCAAATTTCAAGAAAGAACATGGAGAAATCTGAGTTCTCAAATTTGGAGGTCAAAAGCTGATGCAAATGTGCAAATTCTGGCTTGGAATATCTTACATAACAAGCTACCTGTTGGAGATAGATTGAGATGTATGATTATTCAACCAGTAAAATGCCCTTTATGTAAACAGAATGAAGACTTGAAACACATTTTATGGGATTGTTCCTGTATAAAGAAAAAGTGGAATGCTATTTTCTAGCACTTACCTACTATTTTTTATCATTTTTTTAGTTGGAAGGAAGCTTTATTTGGTGTGGGCCTACATAAAAATGTTATTGTTGATTCTATGAGACAGGCTATTTTACTACACATTTGGAAAAGTAGATGTTTGGCAGTGTTTTCAAATCATAATATTCATCATGAATTAGAAATGCTAAGCTTTACACTAATATCATGTTTCAAATTGTTTCTCTTTGCTTTCAGCTACAGGGGGTCTCTAAGAAGCATGCTCAGATAGGTGGTCATCTGGATAGGATTAAATTTCAATGCCTTCAACTCCATGAAGGTGATATTTTATGCTCAAGACAACTTCAAGCTCTCTTCAGTTTCAAATTCTAAGTTGGTTTTCAGAGTGTGTTTGGTGTGTTTGACTCATGGATGATCAGTTTATTTACAGTGCTTTAGGTTTTCCCTTACTTGATTTAGCTTCAAAACTCCATGTTAAAGTTTTATATATTGGTGTCTTGCTTCAGTACGCAGCATTTGTGACCTCTGGTTTTGGCATCGAAGTCTCATGGCTTGCAGGGCATGAACTGTAGCTTTATATTCCTTGATGCGGACTTGAATTCTCTTGTTGGTTCCTAGATTAAGGATTTAATGCCTTACCAGTCTTAGGTTGTTCTGCTTCCATGGAGAATTCACTGGTTCTTTTTTGGTGTGGTATTGTTTTCTCAGGACTTATTTTCAACTTGACTATCATGGTTAAAGATTACATTACAAAGAGGTGCAGTTTGTATGTGGTTTATCCTGTCTCGTAGTTATTAGTTGCAGCAGCATATATTTTATTTTCAGTTTCATTCAAGGGGTTGATGATCAACTATAGATAGTCTTAAGCCAGTGGATGTAATTTGATGTATAGTCTTTGTTGTTCAAAAATTGTAATGACATCTGCTATGCTGCAGTCCTAAAGGCTTTGTGGGCTGCTGTTGTTTCTTTTTGCTCTATGGTTGTATATGTTTTTCTTTTGCAATCTTTGATTTTTCCAATGTAAATGCATTTTTTTCAAAAACAAAAGTACTTGGGCAAGTGAATTGTAGAATGAGTAAGAAATGGTTAGTGAATAAAGGAAAATGTTATTTGTAAACTATTTAAGTATTTAGAGTGATAATTAGAATAAAAATTGAATATGTTTAGAGGTGACTTATTATTATTTTTAATTGTTTGGATTTCAATAAATATATGTACATTAAATTTTTTGAAATTTTGGATATACATCTTGATTAGGTAAAAATTCTAGCAATTGATTTCATAATTGCAAGTTATAAGAAGGAAGGAAAACAATTAAGGAATTAGCCACATGCCTTAGGACAATTGAGAGCACAATGCTAAGAAGTGATCTCTTAACTGCAAGTCATAAAAAGGAAGTCTCTTACAAGCACACAATTGTTTAGGGCTTATATACCCTTAACAAAATTGATTAAAATTAATGTTATAGTTTAATCCATATATCTAGGAAACTTGGAGAATATTGATGTTTTTGATATTGATATCAACACAATGTGTCTAGGATATGTATCTTGTCATATTCCAATCTAATCTAGATGTTGTATCTTGTTTCTTTACTTTTATTGATCAATTGTTGTATTTTTTGAGTTAAGTATGTTGATTGTGATTGTATAAAGTAGATGGGTCATTGGTAATAGTGAAGTCCCTAAAACATGCTCTGATACCAAAATGTAATGCTACTTTTCTCCCATAGTTATTAACTACTAGCAACAGATTTATTATAGTTAATATTAGAGTTACTCTAATTTAGAATACCAAATGATGTTAAAATAGATGTAAATAACAAATTTAAATTATAAAATGTGATAATTTAATAAGAACTCTAAAGTAAATCATTAACAAAGCATATTGGATAACATAATCACATAGTCAGATTAACATCAAATCATATATATAGTAATTCCAATATATTTTTTTGCTAGATAAACTACTACCTTGGGGGTAATTCCCTTTGTATATATATAAAAAATTTAACCAGTTTTTAATACAAGTCTCTGCTAAACATAGATAATTCAAAAAACCAAGTCTATACAAAACCCTGGTGACTTCAAACCATAACAATCTATGCCCAATTGCTAAAAACAAAACACCATTACATAAAAAACTTCAATAGCCTACCTACTACTATCTATCACAATCTACTATTTACATATATCATTCATGCTTAAGCATCTAAGTCAACCTGTTAGTATTCATTTATGAAGTCTTACATCCATTTATAACCTTTAATCTTTCCCAGCACCTTCTTCAGAAACCCCACTCCCATTGTAGCTCTTCTTCATCTCCCCTACTCTTTGTTCTCCCTCGACACCACCACAAACGGCTGCCACTTCACCAGCTCACCTTTTTTATTCAAACGATGAAAGTTTGTCGGAAAGGGAATGCTAATACTCGACCGAGCCAATGCCAAAACTTCCTCCAAACCCCTTGTAAAATCCTTATTCGTAAAGGCCTCCACCATCGCCATAATATGCTCCTTATTTTCCTAAATATCTAACAATGAGCCCACAAACATTGCAACAACATCCAAATTCACATGATATCTATTCACAGATCTCATGAATTCATCCCCAATAACACACTTAATAACATATCTCACTATCCCACTCTGTGTTTTGAAGATTTTTTGCACTCTTTGGTATGTTATGTCACCGAGAAATACCATTTGGCATTCATCTCCCCTTAAAAGAATTGGAGTATCCATCAGAATGTTTATCCTTCTCACCACGAACTAGGAAAGAAGAGCTGAAATATCTCTCCATGGTTGTAACCCTCCTCTCAAAACTTCCTTCCTCATCATAATTACTGCCAATGTGTCAAATCCTCACATGCTTCTCCTTAAGTAGTTTACATTTGAATGATGAGAGCCATCCTATCGGAGTGATTAAATGATCATTTCCCAACACAATTCTAATTCCCTTTCTATCACTTAATTGGCCAACATGTCTGCCTCTTTATTGATTTCTCTATATATATGGTTGATTGTATATCCTTCCAAGTTTTTTAGATTCTCTAATGCCTCCTCTAACAGTAATCTAAGTTTCTAATTATGAAAAATTAGGACCAGGGATGTACCCCTAGGTGACATACAAATGCCCCACTCCACATGCTATGGCTAAATCAGGATACAAGATCCTGGGGGCCCCTCAATTGTTGATGTGGTAGAGGGAAACCCCACAAGGTTTAAACCTGGGTTTTTGACACTATAGGAAAGAAGCCCCACCATTTCACCATAGGGTCTACCCTTAAAATTAGGATCAAGGATGTATTTGTGGGTGACATGCAAATACGCCACTCCACATGCCATGGGTAAATTAGGATACAAGATCATGGGGGGCCCTCAATTGTTGATGCAGTAGAGGGAAACCCCGCAAGGTTTGAACCTGGGTTGTTGGCACTACAGGCAAGAAGCCCCACCATTTCACCATAGGGTCTCCCCCAAAAATTAGGACCAGGGATGTACCCCTGGATGACATGAAAATGCCCCACTCCACATGTCATGAGTAAATCAAGATACAAAATCCTGGGGGGCCCACAATTGTTGACATGGTAGAGGGAAAGCTTGTGAGGTTTGAACTTAGGTTGTTGGCACTATAGGCAAGAAGACCCACCATTTCACCATAGGATCTCCCCTAAAACATTTAGACCATGGATGTACCCCTGGGTGACATGAAAATGCCCCACTCCACATGTTGTGGGTAAATCATGATACAAGATCCTGGGGGCTTCCTCAATTGTTGACATGGTAGAGGGAAACTCCACGAGGTTTGAACCTTGGTTATTGGCACTACAAGAAAGAAACCCCACCATTTCACCATAGGATCTCCCCTTAAAATTTAGACCAAGGGTGTACCCCTGGGTGACATGCAAATGTCCCACTCCACATGTCGCGAGTAACTCATGATACAAGACCCTGGGGGCCTCCTCAATTTTTGATGTGGTAGAGGGCAACCCCATGAGGTTTGAACCTTGGTTGTTGGAAAAAAATTAAGACCAGGGATGTACCCATATGTGACATGCAAATTCCCCACTCCACATGCCACAGGTAAATTAGGATACAAGATCCCGAGGGCCCTTCAATTGTTGACATGGTAGAGGGCAACCCCGCGAGGTTTGAACCTAGGTTGTTGGCACTACAGGAAAGAAACCCCACCATTTTACCATAGGGTCTCCCCTTTAATACCAATATATTTTATTAACAATAAGTTTAGTAATTATCTAAATTTGAAGTACTTGGATCGACCACTCTCACCCTAGGAATATTTTAGTGGTCTTGGCCCTCATAGCTATGGAACACTCCAGGAGAAATAGTTCTTATTTAGAACACAGTGTATCATTCTCATCACAAGTGCTACAAAGCCATGCTCAACAGAGAAAACACTCAACACAAGTGCTCCAGAGCCATGTTCAATAGAACAAATGCTCAACACAAGTGCACACAATCCCTAGATAGGACAATCATGAGTGTACATTGTACCCTGAGTTGGACACACACTATGTGCCCCTTCTCCAATGCCCATAGCCCACCAAAACCACCTTCTTTTTCCTTGAGTGATCCCCACATCCTTTCCAAGTCTCACATAAATTCCTTATATAACCTTTCAAGGGGTGGTTTCTAAATCATCACACCCTTTCACAAAGGTTGTCATTAATAATTATCTAATAAACATAATAATTCTTCCCTTTTAAAAGGGGTTTTTATAAATATTCTTTATTTGTCTCTATTTTTTCAAAAAGGATCATAATATCCTTTATTTTTCCATCTTCCTTTTAATTATAAGAGGTTAAATAAAATGTATCCTCTTATAATTTTAAAGGGTTATTCATAAAATATATTTCTTTTCCATTATGGAGAAAAGGTCCCATAGCAGATCTTGTGGATATAGGCAATCCACATCCAAGTCATGCTATTGTAGTCAATAGGTTGCACCTACCCACAAACTGCACAACTCGTAGATCCCAAACCAATGAAACATGAAAATTCATCATCACACCAGTAACCTACAAACTAAGATAACAAAGAAGATAACCAGTAAACCTCAAGACTCAAACACCAAATCAACTATAGATCTGATTTGCCAAACAAGTCCACAAGTGAGTAACCATAGTCAAAGAATCAATAAAGCATCTAGGAGATATGAACAACCTCCTAAAACTAAACAACACCACCACCTATAATCATTAATCAAACTTATCATCACAATCCAAACCTGTCAACTGTATACATGACCATGTCATGCTAATGCTTAAATATACATGTATATCCATGACACCATAATCATCACCATTTATGTACTTATACTCAACTTCCACTAAATCCTAGTCTCACATGTGTATCAACCATGTCCTCAAACTAGAAGACATGTGTACCTAGCACCATTAAAGTCAACACTCTGAAAACACCTGTAAACCCATATCAAGAAGTACCAAATCTAAAAACTAGCTATACCATTATATTGATCTTGTAAAACATGCAGTCCCACAAGTTTTTGCTTACCAATTCATCTGGATGCTCACATAATCACACCCTGAATCTTAGGCTACTACAAGTGCTCAAATAAGTACAAACTTCTCTTTTCTCATCCAAGTTAAAAATTGCCTAATCCACTATGTAGTATGCTACAAATGCTCTCCATTGGCTATTCAAAATCTAAAATTTGATTCAATATGTGAAAGTTATGACTAATTAACCATTCTAAGATCAATGTCTAGCTTTAGGCACCAAATTATAACACAAATAGAAAAATCTAATGACCAAGCCTATATGACTACATAGTTCTTGGAGAGAGATTTTTGACACTTATAAGAAGTCAAAAATGTGATACTGTTGGTGAAAGTTATGCCTCGTAGAAGAAAATCACCCTCTAAGGGTTAGAATGGGCCCCAAAAAAGACCAGCCATAATGTTCGTACACATGCTAATGTCAACATAACATCATTAGTGGCATAGGGGTTGTGACTCACTAATGGTGGCACACTATGTAGTGCTTGGGTTGCACTTTGGGCAACGAACTTCAAACAAGGTTAAATTTGTTTAAATTTTTACTTTCCAAATTATTGATCTACAGACCTAAAATATTTATCAAACTTGTTTTAATATTTGAAAATGCCCATGTGGGGTGCTCAAAGCTTCAACCGGCTTGACTGGGGGCCAAAGGCCTACCGACCGACCAACCACCAATCATCGATAACATTGTCATTCTTTGTAGGTTGTACATCGATAGCCTTGCAAATCCCATACCTTCTTCCCAGTACTTTGCCACATCTCTGTACCATCATACTCCACCATTAACACCTAGTTTTTGACTATTTGTGTACCTTGTATGCTCTTTTTTTTTTTTTGAAAATTCTTGTATAGGTTTACAAATGATTTTATTATATATTTTTTTTTTTGTAAATTTGTATGCCATATGATAGTACAATTGAATAGAGGGAAGGGGGGCATTCTTTTTTATTCAGACCTTGGTGGCCAAAATATGCCAAATTTTATGTCATTTTCATCTCACAGGCCTCTTGGATCCAATGGTGAGGTCAGTTTTTGTTCCAAGAGGTCATTTATGCAACTTTCTCCATAAAACCCTCATAGTGAACACCCAAAAAATCCATTTTATTAAATCTTTTTCAAATGCTAGATATGCAAAAAATAACCACAATTTGTGAACCCCAAATTTGTATTTTCACAACTTAAACAAAACCCTTATACCTTTAAATGTCTCAAATCTTTGCAGCATTACCATGGCTTCAAACTTGCACTACATCTACTCAAACAAGGGTTAAAAAAAACTAGGGAGCTCTCACCTCCCTCAGCCATAACCATAGCTATGATACCACTTGTTAGGAAATTATACGTTGATCAAACCATTTCCTACATAACTCTATAAGAGAAAATGATGTATGTGAGCTTTTAGAATAACCATAATGTAAAGATTAAAGATATATCACAAGATAGTACATGAGATATACCGTAGGAAAAGCCTCAAGAGGGAAAAAAACCTCCAAAAGCATCCACACTCAATGTGTTATTCAACAATGAGACTTTACAATACACTTATAGAGTCTCCATGAATACTTTTTAAATATCAAGCTCCTCCAATGCATCATCCATGTGTCCAAGTAACTACACATCCCATGCCATGCTTCACATATGTACTCTACAAGAGAGCTCAATACAAATGACAACCAAACCCAAAATGACTTAAACCACTATACATCTGCTTGCTTTTATAGAATTAAGCTCACACAAAACAACCAAGTGGTATTGGCTAAACCATGTGTCTTGAAACCATGGGAGCACAAAACCATTAACCCTAAAATTAAATACTTACCACAAATTCTAAATATGTCTCCTACACATAAAATATCTAACCAATGTTACAACTTTACAAGTGGACCCAAATAAATATTTAATGTGGCTAAACACATCAATAAAGATGCACTACAAGTAAATATTTATTTTACATAATTAAAATATTTATTCTTGTGCAAGGTGTACAACACAACACCTTTTCCTAACATAGTCAATCTTGGCAATACATATACTTGCTCAAGAACCCAAACTTTTTGTTCTTCCCCTTTTGTTGCCCAAACTTCCTCTTGCTAGCCAAAATTCAATTTTACCCTCATGCCCTAAATTAATTCTTATGTAGTTCCATATTTGATTTGGCATTTTCTTGAGCCACCACATGGATGGAATTTCAAACTCCTTGCATTGTGAATAAGCACGGTTCCTATGTCATTGTTTCCACCTAACTAAATGCACCAACATGCATCTCCTCCAAGGATTCACATTGCTTGTGGCCTCTATCGCTCTTCTCTTATTCTTAACTCCACATACACATGTGGGTTGTGTTTGTGTATTATCCTTCTCCTATTCCTTTCCATTTGACATGATGCAAGGCTTTAATCCTTCTTCACAATTAGACCCTTCTATTATGCATGCACAAGGTTTGTTCAAACCCCTTATTCCTTAAGTCTACCCTTGGATGATGTAGATTTCTTTCGATTCTTGATGCCCCTACATTAATAATGATTCTAAGGAAATAAAGGAAAATGTGCAAATTTGAAGATACAACTCAAAGATATTGAGAACCAAATAATGCAACACACATCTTCTTATGATGTATAAAATGATCAAGATGGAAGCCAGTGGGTGTACATTAGGACTCTTCATAACTAATACCAACAAGTTCAAGATCAAAGGAAAGGTCTAAGAGGATAGATAAAACAATTCTGGAAGTACTTAGCCTCTACCTAGCCCATATGATAGCCCTACTCACAGAAGCTAATAAGGGTACAATGCAAATTTAGATTCCAACTATTCTGGAGGATGGAGAACAAATCATGCTTGGTATAAATGAGAAAATCTTACTTCTATATCAAGAAATCACACAATGGTAAAACATATACATCAAACTATTTTATAATAATATCTTACCTTGAGAATATTTTGGTTCCTAAAAACATTTTTACGGTACATAATTTTGTCAAATTTTGTACGACAGAACTAGGATGTGTTGAGGACAAGGCATCATTTCAAAGAGGGGATTGTGTTGGCAAGATAGAGATAGCTTTGTAGCAAGAATCATTCACCACAAAAGGGATGTGGCACCAACATAGTCAAAAGCTACCACATGTACAAAAGACACACCCCTTGATATACTTATATATTGTAGTATTATAGTAGGGCTCAAGTATATGTAATAAAGAAGGGGAGAGAAGAAGAATATAATATGTATGCAGTAGATATAAGTATTGACCTGAATTGTAATAGATAATGCAATGTATTAGGAAGGAAGAGTGAATTATGATGGCATGTATATGGGACATGGACTGATATTGTAACAAAATTGCTTAGATAAATATAATATACTGCAACTTGGTTGAACTCATATATAGTGTGCTATGATGTATGTCATGTTTGTTGGTAAATACATTTTATTGACCTTACATGTTATTTCTTGCCACAACCTTTTATAATCCACCACACATGCTTTGATCCTCTTCTTATCCACAACATTGGGGTATAAATACAACATTTCAAGTACCTAAGCCCAGATCTCTCATCCGTGTTCGTACTTGCCAGCACTAATAAAATGCTCATGGAATGTGTGTCCTTAGTGATTTAGCTTTTATAATATTCTCTCTTCACTAGCTTGGAGTGATCCACATGATGGAATAAGCAAGGAAGATGGGAAACTAAACTAAGAGGGAAATGACAAAGTGTTATAGCTAGTGTTCTAGGAGCTTTAAAGCTACAAAATAACTATGGGGAGAGCCTAAATACTACATGTATAGTGTGAAATGTCATGCCCACATTTCCCATGCGGTCATGACACGCAACACATGTGTCATGTCCACATTTGACATGTGGTCATGACATGAAAAATGAAAAAAAAAATTGCGGGTCCCTAGAACCCCCTCGCACGTGCCTGGGTACTCAATGGAAATATGCGTAAGGCGTAAACATGTCAATCAAATATGGGGAAGTGCATCTACCTATGCACTCCCTTGCGTGACGAAAGCTGACTAGGGGGTTTGCGACGCGATACACGCCACTACTAGGGTTAGAATAGTTTAGTTCAAAACCCTAAGTTTCCTAGGTGAAAGGGATGATCTCAACAGATTGAAACCAATCCCTAACTCAATGCGTAGATGCAAATGAATAAATAAAATAAGAAAACAATGGCATGATGGTTGCATGATAAAATGGAGTGCTTAAATGAGAGTCACAAGATGCCGTAAAAATAAAACCCTAAATTCTAGGAAAATTTTGACAGCATAACATGTTTTCGATAATGGAAATAAATATTTTAAAAGGATTCAGATGAGAAATAATTAAGACAAGAAAACTAAATAAACAAGGTATAAAATAAATTAAGTAATCCCAAGGTCAAATTAAAAATTAATCACTCCTCAAAAATATAAAATTTGAATTCAATTAAACAACCAAATTAAAATCTAACAGTTAAGTCCCTTAATAAATATAATTTCAACAATTATATTTATTAATTAACTCAATAAAGAAAAAAAATACATATAAAGGGGAAAAATTAAAATATCCTTCCCCATAAACTAATAAAATCGATCAAATAAAAAAATAAAGCAATCAAAAGGTTGCCCAATAAAATTAATTAAAACCCACTAGATAAAATAATAAGGAAGGCTAATAATAAAAAGGTAAAGGGAAAAAGAATTTCAATAAGAATCAAAATCCCATCCCCACTAGGATAAATTCCACATGGGATTTAAATTCAACCCCAAAAGAAAATTTATTAAATCAACTCAAAAGAAAAATGTCATGCCCACATTTCCCCTACGGTCACCACACGCATCACACTTGTCATGTCCACCTTTGCCATGTGGTCATGACACAAAATATCAAAAAATTTCTCACGCTTCCCTAAAACCCCCTCGCATGCGTAAGCATGCTCGGTGGCGAACGCTTAAGGCGTAAATAGTACAGTTGTCAGCAGGGTACTACGCACACATGCGCATACCCAAATGCAAGAAGGACAACAAGGGGGTCATCGTGATGCGGTTAACGTCACTACAAGGGTTAAACTTACCAAACTGCTAAACCCTAGATTCTAGGAAAATCTGGTAGCATAACGCCTCATGGGCATGAGTGGGATTTATTACACTAACACTAATCTTGAAACGAGGTCTCCTGATGGTGTTAACAAATTTCTTACAACTCCCTAATTACAATGAATTTACAGTTGATCTCTTTAATGGAACATTTTTCAACAAAGCCCGATCATCTATTCTCTTTCACGTTTTCTAAAATTTAATATTAATTTCTCCTCCTGATTTTAGCATTTTCAACAAAGCCTGTTCTTTTGTTCTCCTTTCTGTTTCTCTGAAATTTAATTTTGATTGTATTTCTTTATGTTTATCCTTCTTTTCTTCACGTTTTCTATTAATCAGAGTTATCACTGCATCCTTTACATTATTCCTAATTTCTTGGTAGATCAGATCACTTAAACAGGGTTTGCTAACTTCGCTTGATGAAGTCCCCTAGGTTTCCACTCTAGTTTAATTTCAATGTTTGAATTAATTTTAAAAATCAATTTGTCCCTAATCAGGATTAACGGAGAGTTAAATCTTACTTAGTTCTCTTAGCCTATTTCAGAAATGCCTCGCATTTTCTCCTCGTTGTTTTCACTTTTATCTTTCTTTCTCTTTTTCTCAATTGGACGTTTTCTCAATCTACAGTTTGAGTTTACAATGACCACATATGAAATGCATATGATGGCTTAATTGCAATTATAAAGATACACATATCTATATAAATGCAAATAAGCATATATAATGTATATATATGCTTATTTGCATTTATATCTCTAAGTTCTCTTTTGAAAAAATAGGTATTTTTTTCTTTTCATTTTCTTGGTATTTTAATTTTGAAAATTGTTTAAACTCGTAACTCATTTTTCCTATAATTAAAATTAATATATGTATATATATATATATATATATATTATTGTCAAAATAGAAACCCTATTATTATTATTATTTTTACAAAACTTCTTTTTACAAAATTATCAATAAATAATAGATATATATATATGTGTATGTATATATATATACCTATATATATTATTATTTTAATGAAGTTACAAAAAAAAAAATTGATTCGTAAATTTGTATATTTGTATTGATATGGTATGGAAATTTACACACAGGTGCCTATAAGCCGTTTACCTACACATTTCAAAAAACTGATTGTCCAGGCCGATTCTAATAGGGCCAAGTATAGACTATATCCAAAGCCAAAACAACTTACTAAACACAGGGGCACAACTATATGTTGTCTTCCTACTAATACTAACTATACAGGGCCAAGGATGTCAATGATCGGGCTCTTAGAGTAGGTCGAGCTCCCTTGCCATTGATTGGAGCTTGCCTACCCAATCCTTCTCCCCAGTGTCCCCATCCACAGTCAGCAAATTGTGAAGGAAACCGTATACCTGAAGAACTCAATCCTGGTGCTCGATCAGTGCCATTCCCTTCAAGTCGAGCATGAGGGGAAAAATTTTTAGCACTGCCAAAGGGTCTTGTGGGGCCATGATGTCTTTTGGGTGTGGGATTCCCGCCCCAGGAATGACTGCTCTGAGAGTGTGGTCAATGCCGCCAAGAAATTCTGGCTTAAAGAGTTTCATCATCAGACCTTTCACTGCCTCCTTCGACACTCCTGCATCCAAAATGGAGGCTAAGAACCAGGATGAAACGTGAGTGTCGACCCTATAGAATTCATCAGCTGCCAGGAAATCCTTCACCAAAATAATCTTCACCGCCAGGAGTAGCAACCCTTCATGCCTCCGTAGTATGCATTTGAGCCATTGGTCTGTAATGACACCTTTAAAGGCCATCTGGCAGATAGAGCTCTCCAGTTGAAGAGGAGTCGCTAAGCCCATGTTTAGCAGTCCATAACTCAAAATCTTCACTATGTAGCCAGAGCCTCCTTCCATTTTACTATGCAAACATCACCTCTCTCGCTTTGCCTGCCTGAGCTGTCTTAAATGGAAGAGAAGAAAAACCGTCTGGATGCTTCTTTGCCATTCACAAACCGCTGTCTGCATTCATTTCGAAGCAAGGAGGAATTCTATCAGAGTTGGAGCATGAGACATGTCCTTCAAACCCAACTCATACTCCTGAGGGTTGATATGCCATTATTAAGGCATAAGGATTCGACCCATCCTTGAAAATGTGGATTGGGTGCCCACCCAACCACCTAAAGACCCAGCCCACTTATACAAAGGAATTTAAAAATTTGACTCTTACTCCATCCGCCCCCTGATTAGAAAGAGAGTCTGCTTCTGAGTTGGCCTCTCTAAAGATATGATTGATTATAGTCATCGCAAACTGATCTAGTAAACTTAGAGCTATTTCTAATTTTTCTACAAGTTTCCAATTAATCAATCTCCTCGACCGTAGACCATTGATTACCACAAGGGAGTCTCCCTCAACTGCCACTTTTCGAAGCTTGAGTTCATGACAAAGCCCTAAGCCAAGGATTAAAGCTTCCAACTCTGCTTCATTATTTGAGCCATCTGGCAGTGGCTCAGCTAAGCTACCCACTATTTTACCCTCCCAATTTCTAATGATGCACCCAGCACCTGATCTACCGGGGTTCCCTCGAGACGCACCATCAAAGTTTAGTTTATGCCAGCCATGTTCCAGCGGGGCCCATTTGGCGAGTTTCCTTCTAAGAGCTGTTTGTTGGCCGCCTTCCAAATTAATCGGTGGCACTTTAAGACCCAGCTAGCCTTGTTGCATCAGGGCATCCCAGACTGAAAATAACTGCTGAGAAGGTTTTGATTCGCTTAGTTTTGAGTTGAAGAACTCAACTATACTACTTTCCACTTTATTGAGAAAAGAGAGAAGAGGCATTTCTTTGTCCTGAAAAAGTCTCCTATTTCTCTCCTTCCAGAGCTCCCGGATCAACAATGAAGGGCTGAGGGACCATAGTCTGTGATAGACTACTTTTTTGTTCACTCTTGGCTAGCTCATGAGCCACTCTAGAAGGACCTTAGGTAATGCAGATTTCCATTGAAGTTTGTTCATTAGCCAAATCCAACACTGATTAGAGAATAGACAATTTAAAAAAAGGTGATCGCCATCTTCTGAGGCTTCTCTGCACATGCAACATCTCGAGGGCCCCTGAAGTCTGAGTTTAGCTAACCTGTCAGCAGTTAGGGCTCTGCCTTGTGAAGCTATCCAGAGGAACACCCCTGCCTTTGGAAAACAATTAGGGTTCCAGCACAAATCCCTTGGGATAGGAGAAGCTTCCTCATGATTTTTTGAAAGTTTTTTATAGCCTTTTTTGACATTGTATACTCTGTTAGGAGACCCCGTCCACCGAAGCCTATCCTGGCCTTGCCTATAGCTGATCCTCCTTTCCACTAGAATCCTATCAAAGGTTCCTACTTCCTCCTGACTTAAGCCGAGATTGATAGGACTCTTCCATTTGGCTGTGAGCAAACCATTTTGAAAGAACGGTGATAAATAATCTCTTACCTTGTCCCCCCATGCCTGTTTTGTAATCATCTTGACATTTGTCAATTCCTCTCTGTCAACGAGTTTAGAGAAACCTTGCCAAGAGTCATCCCAAAAATCTGCCAGATCCCCACTCCTGATTTCCCAAGAAAGTTGATCAGAGATGAGATTTTTGCAACTGCGGATGAAGTTCCAGATTCTGGAGCTAGAGGGGAGCTCTCTTGAAGTGAAAATACTATCCTCATCTGCATCCAAATATTTGGCACAGACAATTCATACCCATTTGAGATCTTGGCTGGAAAAGATTGACCACACCAGTTTGGCTCCAAGGGCTTTGTTTTGATGCAAGAGATTTTTAACTCCCATTCCATTATTTTGTTTTGATTCACAAATTTGCTTCCACTTGATCAGCAGAAACTTGAATTGTTCCAACGATCCCTGCCATAGAAACAATAAGTAAGTCGGTAGGGTGGAGATCATTGATTTTAGTTTTGTAAGCCTACCTGCCCAAGAAAGCCAATTATTTTTCCATGAGGTTGCCGTCATTCTAACTTTCTAAACCAAACTGTTCCATGTGGTGCCCGGTCAGAGACCTTTATCAGACGGAATCCCCAAATATTTGCAAGGTAGCGTCCCTCTCCTGAAGCCTAGGAGTCTCAAAATCTAACCTTCTGTTCTAGCTGCTGTGTTGAAGAAAAAAACCTCTAACTTTTCCTAGCTGACCTCTAGACTAGAAGCTATTGCATATTTTAGAAGAATTGATTTGAAGTTATGATCTTCCCTGGTTTGGGCTTCCCTGAATAGCAAGGTGTCATCTGCAAACTGCTAGTGGGTAATGTTCAGGACCCCACTTGTGACTTGGATGCCGGCAATCTCCCTTAAGTCCTAGGCTCTGGAGATTGATCTTCCAAGAGCTTTAGCCATTAGGATAAAAAGAAAGGGAGATATTGGATCTCCCTATCTTAGCCCACGTGAGATGTTGAAGAAACCTTCAGGGGAACCATTCACCAGAATTGAGAATCTTGGGCTTGCAATCCAAGAAAAAATCCAGTCTAGCCATATTTTGCTGAAGCCAAAACCTTCCAACACTTTAAACAAGAAGCGCCAATTTACTCGGTCATATGCTTTTTTGATGTCTAGTTTTATAAGCATAGCTTGCTTTCTCAGTGCCTGAACTGAATGAATAGCCTCCTATGCTATTATTACCCTGTCTAGGATAGATCTATTGGCTATGAACCCCGTCTATTCTTCTGAGATCAGATCTGGGAGAAGAGTTTTTAACCTGTTGGCCATTGTTTTGGCTAAGATTTTGTAGAGGGTGTTGCAAAGAGAAATAGGCCTAAAATCATCTAGTAGTTCAGGCTTTTCTTTCTTTGGAACTAAAGCTATGAAGGAGTTGTTTATTTCCTTTAAAAGTTGTCCAGAGGTTATGGATTCCTCTAAAGCCTCCATCAAATCTTTCCTGATTATGTCCCAGCATTTTTGGAAGAACCCTGCTGGGAATCCATCTGGTCCTAGTGCTTTGTCTGGGTGGAGTTGGAAGAGAGTAGACTTAACTTCCTCTTCCGAGAATTCACTGGTGAGCATATCGTTCTGAGCTTCTGTTACCAGCTTGGGAATGTTGCCCACTAGCTCCTTTTGGATGGAGAGGTTAGAACCTTCCTCTTCATTTAGCAAGTTCTGAAAATGAGTCACCATAGCTTGTTTTACCTCTTCCACATCCTCCAGTAAAGTGTCGTCTTTGTCTCTTACCCTTGTTATTCTATTAACTTCTCTTCTTGCTTTTGTTACATTGTGGGAGTATTTAGTATTTCTATCACCTGCAGAAAGCCAAACTTGCCGCAACTTTTGTCTCCAAAATATTTCTTCCTTGGAGAGAATATCATTTAGTTTTGCCAACAAAGATTTTTCTTCTAAGTAACTTTGATTTTCCATTCCTTCCCTAATAATCTTCTCTGAGAGGATTTTCAATTCTGATTCATACTATCTCTTTTCTGCAAAAATATTTTTGAAGTTGTTTATATTCCATTCTTTTAGATTTTGCTTGATAACTTTCATCTTGACTACAAAACTGAACATTTTGGTTCCATCCGGATGTGTAGTATTCCACCATTGTTTGATTAGGTCGAAGAAGTCCTTATGCTCAAACCACATGTTTTCAAAATTGAAAGGGTTTCTTGAAGGACCCCTTTCGCCCTTGATTTCCAAACAGACTGGGTAATGATCTGACCCTGGTAAAGGAAGCAACTGACTATCAAGGGTGAAGGGAAATCTGCTAAGATCACCTTTGAACAGGAATCTGTCCAGCTTCTTAGCTATATTGCAGAACCCCAACCTTCTGTTAGTCCAAGTATACTGCCCACCCCCCATCTGAATGTCGCAAAGCTCATTCCTTTCCACAAAATTTTTGAAGTCCAACTAAGACTGGAGTTTCCTTCCTACTCACCCTTTCTTATCTTCTTGAGGTAAATTGGCATTGAAATCCCCACCAAGAATGCAAACCTCATCTTCCGGAAGCTTACAGACTATGTCCAATGCAGCCCATAAAGTTCTTTTTTGAATGTGATTATTCGGTCCATAAACATTAATCAACAAAAAACTTAGATTCGAGGCTAGACTCCTTACCTTGCATGCTTGCCAAAAATTGCTTGAGGCCACTTCTTCAACCAGAATAGATTAAGGTTTCCATAAAGTTAGCAAACCTCCTAAGGATCCTTCCGAGTTGACTCCGCAAAGTTTCCAGCTTTTCAATTTCTGACCTAGGTTTACCCTTTCTTGATCCCCAAGTTTAGATTCTTGAATCAAACAAATGTCCGACTGCTGAGCTAACAGATGCTGTCGAAGCAAACATATTTTGTTAGGGGCATTTAAGCCCCTAACGTTCCAGGATATGATTTTCATTGCTGTTTAGGAAGGGTGTTTCCCTTCCCTACTTTCAACATAGTTGCAATTTTTAATTGGCCTAATGCTTCCCCGTCCCATTTTAGCTTTTCCTTGTTTGGAATTCATCCTTTTCCTCTGTGTTCTCCACAATCTGGTGAAGTTTTAATTGGTTCCTTGGCTCTCAATCCGAGCGCCCCTTGTTCTGAGAGTTTTGTGGTGGAGGTGTTCAAGGTTTTGCCCCCTTTATCCATAGAGACTTCCTTTCCCACCAACTCTAACTCCTGATCTACCATCCAATCGTCATCTTCAAAGTTCTCAATGTCGATCTCACCATTTTTGGCCGCATTGGCTAGGTCAACCAATTCGTTACCCACATTTATGAGAGAATCCAGATCTTCCTTACTTACCTTATTACCAATCATCTCAATAACATGAGACAGTTGTTGGTCTAAAGACTTGATGATCCGGTTGTCTTCCAATCTCTACCCTAATTTTGATTCAGCTTGTGGTGTTGCTTCTAGAGCAAGGGGGAGACCTTCTTCATTGAAGACTTGATCATTCTCCACAAAGGGAGAAGCCTGCTTATTTGAAGATTGTTTTGAATGTTCTCCTGGAAGGTTATCGCTTTTCCATCCTAGAATTTTGACTAATGTGTTTGTGGTGAGGGGATTGAGAATTAGGCTCTGCATCCAAGTGCCTAAGCCTGACGAAATCTTAATTTCTCTAGGGGTTCTACGATTTGGGGGTTCTCGATGCCTAACCTGACAAACGAACTAGACCCATCTGGGTTGGATCTTTCTTCAGCGCACAAAAAAGTACCTATGCCATTTCCAATTTCTTCCAAGATTCTAGGATCCCAATATTCAAGGGGGAGATTTAGCATGATATACCAGTCTTGAATTTTTTCAATTCAGTGTGAAGTTGGATTAAACCCAACCTTCCAATGACAAATGTAGAAGCCGCAGCCATCCAAAATCTAGACCCCTTCCTCTATTTGAGCTTGTATGGCCACCGAGGGGCAAATGACCACAAAAAATCCATTCTCCAACTGTTTAAATTCCAAATCCTTCCCCCATTTGCTACACCACTAGGATTCCAAACTCTGCCAATTTAAGTTTTTCCCAAGCCATTTAATTATTAATGCCCTATTTTCCAATTTTAACACTTGATCCTGAATCTGATTTGTGCTGAGGGTTACCGTTAATTCTTCGCCTCTATCTTCTTCCCTCCTTCCAGGTATTTGATTTCTAGGTTGCATATTTTGCCTCTGAAAGTCCCTTTGCTGAAAGACCCCTCTAGGGTTTCTCCCTCCTCTCCAGTGCACATTAAAGTTTCTTTGTTGAGATGCTTCATTTTGTCTATGATTCCACTGCCTTGGCCATCGAAAACCTCTGTTTTGATGACACCGCCTACCCTGGGGAACCCAGTCATCATGCCTTCTCCATGGTTTTTCTCCCTGGTGAAAGAAGTGTTGGTCCGCATTGGGAGCCCTTCTGGCCCTAGTTTCTTGGTATCTAACCTGTCTGTTCTCCCTTCGAGGGAACCTTCACGTAAATCTCTACTCCTCGAAGCTTCCCTCCATCTCTGCACACTACCATTCTAGATTATGTTGCTTTGCATAATTTCTCGCCATCCGAAAGAACCCTTAATTAAGTTAGAGCATATTATATACAATGAAGTTACAAAATTATTAGTAAACAATTAATATATATATATATATATTAATCATTTATTTTATTATTATATTTTATATTTTTCTTTATATAACATTGAATATTGTTATATTTCCATGTATTACTTCCTTTTGGATTTCATTGGAGAAACCCTAACCTATATCTTTCTTGTGTTGTGTATTGGTTGTACAGGGATGAGAAGGGCGGCGGCGATGGCAATGGTGGAGGCCGCGGGTGGAAGGACGCAAAGGTGGAGAGCCGCAGGGAGCGGCAGAAGGGGAAGTGGAGGTATGAGGGAGGTTATGGCGGAGGGAGGCCACAGAGGGCACGGGCGGAGGGAGACTGCAGCAACGGCCGCGGGAGGAGGTAGTCTGCGGGGGCTTCGAGAGTTACGGGGGTGTGGGGAGGGGGCGGAGCCCCCACCCACATCCCACTTAGTGGGGTGTGGGTGGGGGCTCCGCCCCCTCCCCACACCCTTTGTATTAACAGCGGTGGGGGTTCGAACCCCCACCATTCTCTGTAAAAAAAATTTTAAATTTATTCCTCCGTTTTTTTCTTTGTTCGGTGACTATAAAAAAATACAGTCCCTTCAACATGGCACTTAAAAAAAAAGTTTATTTTAATGCAAGTTTCTCCAGTATTAAAGAAATAATAATATATATATTCTTAGTTCTGCTACAAAACATAATAAACATGGAGTTTTAATATATTCAGATCCACAACCAGAGTCCTATAAAAATATATATACGAATAATGAGTATATGACCAACAGTCCATTTTTTTGGACAAAATTATGGGAACAATAAATTTAAATACATGCAAAAATTTCAATCATGCAATTTCTTCAAAACATACAAATTAAATATATATAATTTCAATAATAATTCTCCTTCTAACATTTATAGGAATTTCTATTTTTAAAACAAATACACCAGATTTTAATCAATAATTTTGCTTTTCTCAATTTTCTAATAGTTAAGAAACTCATAAAAAGAAAAGGAAGAAATCAAATAAATTTGCAATTAAAATGAAGAGGACAACTCTAATGCTTAACTACAACTTACTTACATTTCTTTCAAACAACAATTTTAAATTTTCTTGTTGTTACAATTACAACTTCATAACTTATTAAAATTTATATTTCCACTAAGTCTTACAATGAAATAAATTTAAACAAACTTTGTTTTTCCACAACAACTAACTCTCTACTTTACTAATAGGATTAATAGGAAATAACAAATTTAATATCCTTTCAAACACAATTTTCCTTCCTTCCACATATCATAAATGGTAAAAATTTAACAAACACTATAATTAAAATTATCAATACAATGAAGAGAAATTTCTCACAACTCAATAAATCCAAATTTTACAACAAGAGAGAGAGAAGTTCTCCTCTTAAAATCAACAAGGGTGAAATTCCTTAATAAGACCAAGCTTTTCTCAAGAGCCTTAAGAGTAAAGGAAAATAAAATAATTTCCCAAAACAAGAAAACTTCTTCAACTTCACATTTTGCTCCAAGAAACCTGCATGTGACACAAGGGAAGAAAACACCACACATCCTACTCTCCTCCCTACCATAGACCCACAAAAGGGTCACCCCCGAGCTAGGGAGATCATCCACACACCTAGGGTATTCCAAATCCACTTCACAATAATACAAGACAATATTCCAAAATACAAAATACACCCATGGATATTTACACAAACACAAACTCAACCAAAGTGAGTTTAAAAAAGGGGTAGGAGAGTGGACACACTCAACTCTAGAGTGCCACCCTTCAAAATATTTTAACACAAATTTATCATGGCCTCAAGCCAACTTGATAACAAAGTTTCTAAAGGAGTTCATATTTTGGCTCTCAAGCCATACAACAAATTACTCAAAATCACACCATTGCCCTCAAGGCTTTCAACATCCCAAAACCAGGAATGAACTCGAGGAGGATCACTCCTCCCCTACCCCACACCTGATGATCATTTCTCCCAAGTGGGATAACCTCTTTCAACACCCTAATAAAAATTCCCACAATAACAAAATACACACAAGAAAAAATACTTCACACATCCATCATGCAAGCAAAAATTAGAATTACAAGGGGAAGGCATTAGCCTTGAAAACCAACCTTTAAAGCCCTAATAATGGAAGTAGTTGATGTAGAGATCCTCTAAAGTCTCCTCCAACCTAAGCCACCAAACTCCCTCTATCCTTTTTCTCCCAAAAATAATTTCAAATAATAAAAATTCTCCAAAATTCAACAACCCTTCTCCCTATCCCAAGTGGGATTAAAATAACCCATTCCATGAGCTTAGAGGAATAGGGAGGTGACACTTGTCACCTTCTCACTCTTCCTCCAAACTACTATTGTGTTCCAAGGGATGGGTGTTGACACATGTCACTCACCCATCCCCAAATTCTTCCTTACCCCTTACCACATGTCCTCTCTCCAACACATGGAAGAGAAAAGGGGAGTTAAAGAGGGTAAGGGTGACACATGTCTCCCCTTCCTTCCCTCTCATGAAGGACCACAAAACTCCATGGGGACTCTCACCAATAGTGAAGGAGACTTGAAGTCAAGTCCTCCACAATTGGTGGATCTTGGAGTCATCTCTAGCCTTGGGAATTGAAAAGGGATGGGCTTGAGTGTTGGTACCACTCATCCTATCCCTCCCATGCCTCCAAATTCGTCACTTAACTTTAGTGTGAAGTTAAGGTGACCATACGGAGGTTAACCAAGGGTTACCCAAGTCAAAAGGGACCCTAGACCCATGGGGTATAACTCAGGGTCAACTTTAACCTAGTTAGGACACCCAAGGTCAAGTTAAAACACAAGAAAGGGGTCTCAAAATTTTAAAATTTAAAAATGATATTCAAAAAACAATTCTTACAACACAAATCATAATTCAATTTAAAAGAGGGTAGACCTAACCCACTCAACCTCATGCAAACTAACATTACAACATTACATCAAACACAGAGTTGATCTTGGTTTCTCATGGAACCAGATCGGCTTCACAAGTGATTACAACATAAGGTGCGAGATGATCTCCAGTATCTGTGGTTTGTTAGCAAAACCTGCGCACTCAATTGCAAAGTTAATTCCACATATAAATATCATAGCCGAAGCAATTTAAAACATGCATTCCCATAAAATACTACAAGTTCTCATAAGAATAAAGAAATCACATTGCAATTTTCTAACATCACCCAATTAGTTTTCCTATAATGTAAACATCTATTTAACATCACCCAATTTGTTTTCTCTTAATACATGCATCTATCTAACATCACCCAATTAGTTTTCCTTTATTATAATAGAGTCTAAAAGTTCAGGAATCCGGGATCAATAGTCCCACAAATATAAAAGTATCAACAACAGTAAGGTAAATAGTCACATGAACGAAAATGAAAAATGTAGGCCTCACAAAAAACACAAGGAGAAGCAAGATAATTCCAAAGGCCTAAAAGCAAAAGAGGGGGTCTAAGTTTCCCGTGCACATGGAAACAAAGAAAAAATGGAATTTAAAATAAAATAAAACCTCAATTTTCCCTCTCACTCCATCTAACCCTAATATCAATATTTTATTTGTTTTCTCAAGGAAAAAGCCCTAATGCTAGCATTTTCTTTCTCATCTATTGTTTTCTCTCTTGTTTTTGTTTTGCCTCCAATGTTGTAGGTTGCAAGTTTGTTTACTCATGGCTGCCATGGGAAAAAAATACAGAGGTATAATTTTCTTTTGTTGAAAATGCACTGGTTATATAATTTTTTTTTGAAGATATATATAGAATGATATGTTGCAGGTTAAAACTATATATAGGGAGGTTCTTTTTAAAGAGGTTCAGACTGCAGCCAAGGGTCGAATGGCATCGGAGGGTGGAAATCACATTATACTCCCCACGGCATCACCACCGTGGGGAGGTCTCTGCGGTGGTTCCGGAGTATAGCGATGGGGGGGAAGGGGTGTGGGGAGGAGGCCATGCCTCCACCCACACCCTAACACAGGGCAGTGGGTGGCGGCCTTTTGGCCGCCACTCACTGTGCATGCTTTTTTTTCTTTGGTTTAAAAAAAAAACTTCAAACCCTAAGGGCATTCTGCCCTCCATTCCAAAGCCTACTTCTTTCTTAGTAAAAATAACACAAATAGTTTATTACATTTGAAATATGTGTATAAAAAAAATGTATATATATATATATATATATATATATACTCACAGCTAACATAGCTAACAGTAGTTTTTAATTTTTTTTTTCTTTTTAAAACAAAACCAACAGGAACATACATATTTATATAATATGTATATATATATATATATATACATACAATTCTTCAAGGGAAAAATTACATGATCAAATTTGCATCCCAGTATAAACCAGTATATATATTGTTTTTGAAAAATAAATATACAGAGATGCTATTTTTTCTTTCTTCTCTTTTGACAGTAATAATAAATGGAGCATAATACTATTCTTTTGTTTGAACAATAAATATACATTCATATATTTGCATTTTCTTGTGAGCATAAAATAGAGTTTACACAGCAATTTCTTCTATTTCTATAGCCCATTTCAAGGGACTGGTTTTATTTCCTTTCTGTCTAAACATACAAAAGTTACAAACTACAAGATATACATTTTTGACAATACATTTTTTTTTAATACAAAAAAAAAACAGCAACTTTATTTTTTTGAATGAAAAGACAACTATGTATTTTTTTTCTGGCAAATATTCCAACTCATAAACATAACAGTGACAAAATAATCATATTCATAACATCACAATGAGAGGCATTGTACAATAATTTTCTTGCAACCACTAGTACAATGGAGAGTAGTAATAAATTTTACAGCCAAAACAATAAGGATATTGCACAATAAAATTTCTTACAACAACAACCCCAAAGAGAGTAATAATTTTGTCAACAATTACACTAAGGCCTCTAAGGCCATGGCTCTCAAACAACCAACTAAAAATAAGACAAATAAGATAACAATGAACTCCTCTAAGCTCCATTTTCTCTCCAATGAAAACCTACATTAATGCAACACAAAAATGGGGAAACAAGCCACGAAGGAATACCCTCCTCCCTACCATAGACCCACAAGTGGGTCACACCTGAACTAGGGAGGTAGGATTCACACGGTTTGACACACACTCCACAACAATGCTATTTTTCAAACACACATAAAATCTCCCAAAGGTTTGCACAAAACTAAACTCATGAAAATGAGTTTGATGGGGGTAGGGGAGTGGACCCCTCAAGTCAAGAGGTCACTCCATGATCTCAAATCACCAAGTCTCAAGGCCTCAAGCCTCAACCACAAAATACATGTCTCCAAATAACTCCACAAAAACTATCATGGCACTCTTGCCATCAAAAAAATGCTCTCAATATAAAAGAAAAGCCCTCAAGGCTATAAGTAGCACAAAAATAAGGAGGTGACCTCGAGGAGGTTCACTCTCCCCTACCCCATACAAGTTGAGCCTTACCTCCAAATGGAGGTGCTCTCACCAAACACCCAACCACACAAAAATGAAAACAATAATCAACATAAAACCACAAACACAACATAAATGAAATACACAAGGGAAAATGGTCATAGCCATGGAGCTTACCTTCAAAAGCCCTAACAATGGAAGCATGTTTAGTGAAGAGCTCCAAGATTCTCCAAGTCTCCCAATCTCCAAATTTCTCTAACTCCCAAAAAGGATCTCCAAGAATAGAAAGAAAATATCCAAAATGCAAGAACCCCACACTCCTCTTCAAGAGGAGGTAATATAGGCCTTCCAATTTGGCCTTGGAGAATGAGAAGGTGACACTTGTCACCTTGGAGAATGAGAAGGTGACACTTGTCACCTTCTCCTTCCTCATCCCATGCCACTTGCAAGGGAGAGGAAGTGTGAGGGTGACAAGTGTCACCCTCCAATTCCATCCTATCCCTCACCTTATCCACTTGTGCTCTCACACATGTGTGAGAGACCAAGTGGTGAGGTGGCAATTCCCTTCAAGCCTCCATGAGGATAAGGGCTGACATATGGCATCCTCTTATTCTCCAAGAGAGCCATCTCCCTCCAAGATACTCTCACACGTGTGTGAGAGTCTTGGAGGGAGATCCCACACACTTGGGAGTCTTGGAGACCTCCCAAGTCTTCTTGGTGAAGGGATCCCCAAACTTTGGGAAGGGAGATGGCTCTTTCCCAAAGTATGACTCATCTCCCACCCTTAGCCATTTCAAAATTCCTCGCTTTGACTAAACCTCAGTTTAGAGTGACCAAAAGTGAGTTACCCCAAGGTTTAGTTAGTCAAAATTGACCCTAGACCCATGGGTAACCACCTAGGGTAAGTTTTGGGACACTAAGGTACACCTAGGGAGTCATAAATTCATTTTAAATGGCCCATAAATGAAAACAATACCAAGTGGTCTAAAACAATAAAAATATACAACACATGATATAAAATAATTTAACAAAAAGGGGTACTAGGCCAAAATAATCAATCAAACAAGTACTCAAACAACATCTGATCAAACGTGATCCTCATCCCTCTTGGGAATGGATCGGTTTCACAGGGAATAACATATGTGTGAACACTACCTCTGATTTCCCGTAACCTAGGAATATAATCCTGCACAACTAGATCAAGTGTCAATCACGTCATGTATATTCATAGCCAAAGCAACTAAAATTAAATTCATCTCATTGTATACAACATTAGTCATTAAAAACATAATTCAAGATTAAACTACATTCTCTATCGAATGTCACATAATCATCATCAATTATTGAATCCACATAATGAAATAGAAATCACATCAATAATCACCATCTAAGATATCTCGCATGTCTAGTCTCAACATAGCATCAAAATATGATTTAAATCGAATCACCACATATCTAATCAATGTCAAACCAGAATTAGGAGATATAATCAAATCTGCATAACGGATCAATAGTCTCTAAAAGTCTAATAATGTCACCAACTGTAATGTAAACCGATCAAAATAAGGAAGGAAAATAATCGGCCTCACATCCTCCCCCCCTAAGACTAAACTTCCTTCTGGAAGTCATCTAAAAGGTGAGGATAGAGTGCCCTCAAACTAGCTACATCCTCCCAAGTCACTGTGACCTCATCATAACAATCCCACTGGACCCTAACCTGGTCCAGCTCTTGACCTTGAAGGCCCAGCGTCTGACGAGCCAATAAGCGAATTGGCTCCAAAGCCAACTACCCATCTGCCTCTACTTGTAGATCAATCCAGTCCAATACATGAGATAAATCAGATATATATTTGCCTCAATACAGAAATATGAAAAACATCGTGGATACGCGACAGGATAGGTGGCAATGCTAGACGGTAGGCAATAGGTCCTATCCACTCTAAGATCTCAAAAGGTCCTACAAACCATGGTGCAAGCTTAGAGCCCTTTCCATAATGGATTGGACTCTTGTGTGGCCGCACTCTAAGGAATACTCTGTCCCCAACTTAGAAGCTCTGATCAAGTCGCTTAGCATCAGTATACTTCTTTTGTCTATCATATGCATCCTGAAGTCTCTACCTAATCAGCGTGACCTGCTACTCCATATCCTAAACCAACTCTGGGCCAATGGCAACCCTATCCTCTATCCGCTCCCAACTCAATGGTGTCTTGCATGGTTTGTTTTATAAAGCCTGAAAAGGAGGCATACCCAACGAGCTGTGATGCCCATTATTGTAGGCAAACTCAACCAGATTTAGATACTCCTCCCATCTAGACTAATGGTCCACAACATACATACAAAGCATGTCCTCCAACACCTGATTCACCTGCAATGTCTATCCATCTGTCTTGTGGTGATATGAAAAACTAAAGTTGAGTTGTGTGCCCAATGCCTGCTACAAAGATCTCCAAAAGGCTGAAGTGAACACTGTATCCCTGTCAAAATGATGTGGTGAGGTACTCCATGTAATCTCACAATATCATCCAAGAATACTCTCACCACTACTAGTGCATTGTACATCGTGCGTACAGGTGAGAAATGTGCCACCTTGGTCAACTTGTCGACTATCACCATGATGGCATCATGGCGATGTGAAGACATAGGAAGACCAACAATGAAATCCATGGAAATGGTGTCCCATTTCCACTCAAGTATCTTGTGAGGGTATAAAAGACCCGCTGGATGCTAATGTTTGACCTTGACCCTCTGGCACTCAAGGCATCAAGAAACAAACTCTACAATATCCCATCTCATACCCGCCCAATGGTACAACTGTCATAGTTCGACATGCATCTTCTTCATCTCTGGATGTGCCGCATATGGTGCTCTGTGAGCCTTTGATAACACTACATTACGTAGGTCACCAACATGGGGTGCATAGATGCCCTGTCGATGACGAAGTAACCCATCTACCTCCAATGAGTACCCTACAAACTTGCCCATAAGGGCCCTCTATGAACGGATCTCCTGCTGCACCTCAAGAAACCACTCATCCTCAAGCAGATGTTGAATAATGCATCCTCTCAAGTCCACACTTAGAGTCAAGGTCAAGATCTCATGGTGCCTCCAACTCAATGCGTCAGCAACCACATTGTCCTTCCCTTTGATGTAGTGGACATCAAAGTTGTACTCGCAAAGAAACTCCATCCAATGCCGCTGACGGGCATTCAGATTCAGCTATGTAAATATATACTGAAGATTGTGATGATCTGAATGAAGCTCAAAGTGATGACCCAATAAGAAATGTCTCCAATAGACTAGAGCATGAACCACTGCTGCAAGCTCCAAATCATGAGTGGGGTAGTTTAGCTCATGCATCTTGAGCTTTCACAACTCATATGTGATCACTCTACCACCCTGCATAAGTACGGCTCCCAAAACCTCAAGTGATGCATCCGTGCAAACCATAAAATTTGCTGCTAGATCAAGAACCACTAAAATGGGAGCACCGGTAAGACACTCCTTGAGGAACCCAAAGGCCCTCTCACGCTACTCAGTCCATAGAAAACTCTTCCCTTTCTACTGAAGGGAAGTGATGGGGTGCGTTATCCGAGAAAAACCCTCAACAAATCTACGGTAATAACCAACTAACCCCATAAAACTCATGACCTCTATCACACTAGTGGGTGTTGGCCAATCTCTGATAGCCCTAATCTTTGATGGATCTACTGAGATACCATCGCTAGATAGGATATGCCCCAAATACTGTACCTCTATCCTAAAAAATGCACACTTCACCAAGTTCCCATAAAGGTTCTACTCCCTCAAACACTGTAGAACCTGATGTAGGTGCTCCTCATGTTCCTCCTCAGTCTGAGAATAGATCAATATGTCATCAAGGAAAATAATCACAAACTGATCCAAGTAGGTACGGAACACCCCATTCATGAGTCTCATGAACACTGCAGGGACATTCGTCAAACTGAAGGGGACCACAGTGAACTCATAGTGGCCATATCGAGTCCAAAAGGCGGTCTTATGGATATCCACCTCTGTGATACGCAACTGATGGTAACTGGACTTTAGGTCAATCTTAGAGAACACCCTGGCTCCTTGCATCTGATCGAAGAGATCGTCAATCCTGGGCAGAGGATAACAGTTCTTCACCGTCACCTTATTCAACTACCTATAATCCATGCATAATCGAAGAGACCCATCCTTCTTCTCCACAAAGATGACAGGAGCGCCCCAAGGTGAAACACTTAGTCAGATGTGCCCCTTCTCAAGCAAGTCCTCAAATTGTAACTTGAGCTCTATGAGCTCATGAGTGGTCATCCTGTAGGGTGCACAAGACACTAGCTCGACACCCGGCATTAAGTTAATATGAAAGTCTACCTCACGATGAGCTGGCATCCTTGGCAACTCTATTGGAAACACATTGGCAAACTCTCTCAAGATGGGATGGTCATCCAAAGATGCCTCAAGCTCTTCATTTGATTTGTCACTCACTGTAATAGCAAACATCTGGCATCCCTTCCACATGTAGCACTTAAGCTGCTGAGCGGATATCATACGCACTGTTGTGGACTTCTGAATGCCCACTATCTCAACTGATGTACCATGATTGTCTAAGTAGCTAATCTCCTTTTGGCGACAATCTAGCTTGGCTTGATGAGCCGCAAGCTAGTCCATACCCAAAACCACATCGTAGGATCCTAATGTCATAACTCTAAGGTCACATACTATGGCAAAGGGTCCCAACAAAATCTCACAGTTGTGGACTAAGGCATCTATTGTCATCTTGGTCCCTGAGGCCAACTCAACCACCCACCTATCACCCTGTCTAAAGGCCACCAACCTATAATGCTCCACTAACGATGGAGATATGAAAGAGTCAGTAGCACAAAAGTCAAAGAGAATAGAAGTGGGGACACCCCCTATCATACCTGATGTCTCAATCACTGATGCCTAAAAATCAGCCTGGTGGTTATCAACCACTGTGAACATACGGTGGGACCTACCCACATCTCCAACCGTCTGCTCTAATCCTCCTGAACGAGGCTGCCTCTTGTTGTAAATCCCTATGGACACTCTCTGGCTAGATGTCCAACTCCACCATACACATAACATGGGCCCCTATCCTGTACTTGTCCAGTCTGAGTCCTACTTGACTGCTACTGTCTAGATCTACCTATGGACCCCTGTGAACCCTTGTATAACTGATGCGACCTCACGGGTCCCACAGGTGGTCCCTGTTGCGTTTGATCTTTGTGTGGGCCCTACTATTGCCAACCTTGATTATGCCCCCCATGTGCCCTCTACTGTGGCTGGGATCTATGTTTTTGCTGCTACTGTGGGGGCCTAGGAGGTAAGGATGTGGAACTAAATCCTCCTCTCTGAGGTGGCAGTGGTGGTCTGCGGTAACTCTACTGATGTTGTTGTTGCCCCTGATCCTGAAACTGAGGGTGTGAACTTTGCCCTCATCCCTGTATCTCCTCAGCTATGTATGCCTTCTCGGCAACATCACTCAATGTCTGGAGGTCTACCATGCGTATAGGCCCTGCTATGCTATGGTTCAATCCTCTGATAAACTTATGAACAAAGTTTCTCATCATGGAGATACTCTACATATCGAGACAACTCAGTGAATCTACCCTCATACTGAGCAACCATAAGTCCTCTCTGCTGAAGGTCATCAAAATCGTCTATGCGATGCTACCTGTAGTGATATAATAAATATCACGCATTGAAGCACTCAATGAAAGTCTCCCATGTGAGTGTGTCCAATGATAGATGGTGCTTTCCCTCCTCAATGTGCCACCAAGTAGCTATTGCATCTCGCAACAGGTGGACTACCACATGTGCCTTTGTGTTGCCCTCGTAAGGACGCAATGCAAAGCATCTATCTAGGTTGATGAGCCAGGCCTCTGCCTTAGCTCCCTTTGTGGTCCTGACAAATGTAGGAGGATTCAGCCTCAACAAATCCCTGATGGGATCTCCTCAGTCTCTGTGCCCTCTGATAGGCTCATCCGCATAATAATCATAAGGCTTGTGAACAATCTACTCCACTCGCACTACCTCCTCACGCCTAGCATGATGTGGAGGGCTCCTTCTACGGGTCATGTCAGCTGATCCAACCTCCTCTATCGTCATATCTGGTACCCCAACATATGGCTCCACACATGGTGCCTCTCACGGCTCAATGCGGGGCTCCACACGTGGCTTGAAATGTGACTCTGCTCATGGCTCCATGCATGGCTCCTGTCACGGATCAACGCGGGGCTCAACACGTGGCTCTATGCACAACTCAACTACGGTCAGAGATGCTTGTCCCTCAGCTGAAGAGTCACTATGAACCTCTACGGACTCCGTGCGGCATGAACGTGCTCACCGAACTTGTCGGGGAGGCATCCTACAAAAATGAGGTAACCACAAATTAATCAAAGTTGCAGAATAATAATGTGCCCTAAATAAGCCCAGTGTTTAAACTTGGGCTCTTATACCAAATGTCATGCCCACATTTCCCATGTGGTCACAACATGCAACACATGTGTCATGTCCACATTTGACATGTGGTCATGACACAAAAAATGAAAAAACTTTTCTGCGGGTCCCTAGAACCCCCTCGCACGCGCCTGCATACTCGGTGGCAATATGCATAAGGCGTAAACATGTCAATCAAATATAGGGAAGTGCATCTACCTATGCACTCCCCTACATGATGAAATCCAACTAGGGGGTTTGTGACATGATACGCACCGCTATTAGGGTTAGAATAGTTTAGTTCAAAACCCTAAGTTTCCTAGGTGAAAGGGACGATCTCGATAGATCGAAACCAAGCCCTAACTCAATGCATAGATGTAAATGAATAAATAAAATACAAAAACAATGGCATGATGGTCGCACAATAAAATGGAGTGATTAAATGAAAGTCACAAGATGCCGTAAAAATAAAACCCTAAATTCTAGGAAAATTTTGACAGCATAACGCGTTTTTGATAATTGAAATAAATATTTTAAAAGGATTCAGATGAGAAATAATTAAGACAAGAAAATTAAATAAACAAGGTATAAAATAAATTAAGTAATCCCAAGGTTAAATTAAAAATTAATCACTCCTCAAAAATATAAAATTTAAATTCAATTAAACAACCAAATTAAAATCTAACAATTAAGTCCCTTAATAAATATAATTTTGACAATTATATTTATTAATTAACTCAATAAAGAAAAAATATATAGAAAGGGGAAAAATTAAAATATCCTTCCCCATAAACTAATAAAATCGATCAAATAAAAAAATAAAGCAATCGAAAGGTTGCCCAATAAAATTAATTAAAACCCACTAGATAAAATAATAAGGAAGGCTAACAATAAAAAGGTAAAGGGAAAAAGAATTTCAATAAGAATCAAAATCCCATCCCCACTAGGATAAATTCCACATGGGATTTAAATTCAACCCCAAAAGAAAATTTTATTAAATCAACTCAAAAGAAAAACACAAGGAGAAGCAAAATAATTCCTAAGGCCTAAAAGCAAAAGAGAGGGTCTAAGTTTCCCGTGCACATGGAAACAAAGAAAAAATGGAATTTAAAATAAAATAAAACCTCAATTTTCCCTCTCACTCCATCTAACCCTAATATCAATATTTGATTTAATTAGATAGTGCTTCTGGATTAAACTGTGTATGTTTTTGCTTCAACATTTTGGATCATGCACAATGATCCATCATCAGGAAGAGGAGAAAGTGTGTTTGGATAGCAAACAAGACCTTATAAAGGAAATGGAGAGGGGGGGGAAGACATGACCACAACACGAGGGGAGGGGGTGGAAACATAAAAACAAAACCAATTCATCCTTGTAGTATGTGAATCCACACAAGTACAAGTAATTGGTTTTGTTTTTATGTTTCCACCCCCTCCCCTCATGTTGCGGTCCTATCTTCCCCCCCCCCTCTCCATTTCCTTTATAAGGTCTTGTTTGCTATCCAAACACACTTTCTCCTCTTCCTGATGATGGATCGTTGTGCATGATCCGAAACGTTGAAGCAAAAACATACATAGTTTAATCCAGAAGCACTATCTAATTAATTCATGGACTATGGAAAACTCATGCCTACTAATATTTGATTTGTTTTCTCAAGGAAAAATCCCTAACCCTAGCATTCTCTTTCTCGTCCATTATTTTCTCTCTTGTTTTTGTTTTGCTTCCAATGTTACAAGTTGCAGGTTTGTTTACTCATGGCTGCCATGGGAAAAAAAATACAGAGGTATAATTTTCTTTTGTTGAAAATGCACTGGTTATATAATTTTTTTTGAAGATATATATATATATACACATCTTGCATATATATATATATAAGCAATGTTATCAAACTGGAAGAGATTATAAGTACATTATCTTGTGAATACATAGTGAACTGTGTATATATATACTACAGGTTAAAACTATATACAAGGAGGTTCTTTTTAAACAGGTACAGACTACGACCAAGGGCCAAACGGCATCGGAGGGTGGAAAACACATTATACTCCCCACGGTGCCGGTGGGGAGGTCTCTATGGTGGTTTGAGAGTACAATGATGGGGGGGAAGGGGCATGGGGAGGAGGTTGTGCCTCCACCCAAACCCTTGGGTGTGGGTGAAGGCACGGCCTCCTCCCCACACCCACCCCCCCCACAATACAGATAGCATAGGGTAGTGGGCGGTGGCCTCCTGGCCGCCGCTCACTATGCATGTTTTTTTTTCTTTGGTTTAAAAAAAATTCAAACCCTTAGGGCATTCTACCCTCCATTCCAAAACCTACTTTTTTCTTAGTAAAAATAGCACAAACAGTTGATTACATTTGAAATATGTGTATAAAAAAAAGGTATATATATATATATATATATATATATATACTCATAGCTAACACAATTAACAGTAGTTCTTAAATATATAGATTTTTTCTTTTTAAAACAAAACCAACAGGAACATACATATTTATATAATATGTTATATATATATATATGTATGTATGTATGTATGTATGTATGTATGTATGTATGTATGTATACAATTCTTCAAGGGAAAAATTACATGATCAAATTTGCATCCCAATATAAACCAGTATATATATATTTTTTGAAAAATAAATATACAAAGATGCTATTTTTTCTTTCTTCTCTTTTCACAGTAATAATAAATGGAGCATAATGAGGAAGATGTCAATTTTTGGCTCTGCATGTCGAGCTAGGGCATTTGTGCCCTAGCCTGATCCTCTGGTTTTTTCTTGGCCGTGTGAAGTGTGGGGAGTGCATGCATTTTGGGGAGGTCTGGGGTTGTATCTTTTATCAGTGCAAAGTTTTTTCTTCTACATCAGTGTAACTTTCTCCCTTAGCGTACGAGGGTTTTGTGCCTGGTTGGAGGCTGTGGGTGGGGCTTTTGTGCCTAGTTGGTTTGGGTCTGCAGCTCAAAGGTAGTGCTGGGTGGTGGGTCGGTTAAACCCTAGTGGTGGTTCTTTTTTCTCGGGGGCCTACTTGCCCGCCTTGGGTCTTGTTTAGTTTCAATGCTGATCGGGGAGTCTTTAGGGGCTAGTCCCAAGATGGATTTTCTCTCTGCAATGGTTGGTGCAAATTCTCCTTCTCATGCTTCGAAGGTTTTTAATAATAACTTGTTCTCACTAGATCCAGGGTTGGTTGGTTTGGGTTTGTCTGGTGATACTCAGATTACGAAGATCAATGGATGTCTTGAATGTTGTGAGGAGAGGCCAAAATTGGTTATCCCGTTGGAGATGATTGCGAAAGATGTTGACTATTATTTGAAGCATGCATTGATGTGCAAGTTTATGGGGATGCGGGTTTCATTACAATTTCTTGAATCGTGGGCCCAATGGACTTGGATGCCAGAGGGAGAAATGGAGGTTATGCTTTTAGCAAATAACTTTTTCATGGTTTCATTCAATTGCTTGGAGGATCGCAATAAGGCCTTTGAAGGAGGCCCCTATTTTCATAATCAAATTGGGTTATTTATTAAACCTTGGCATGCAGGCTTCAATCCTGCTGAAGAGCTTCCAAACTGGGTTCCGGTGTGGGTTTGGCTCCCAAGGTTTCCTATGGAATGTTGGTAGGATGATGTTTTACACTTGTTGGCTTCGATGCTAGAAAAACCAGTTGGTGCTTCACAGCAGACTCAAGTTAAAAAGGTGATGACTTTTCCTCATATCTGTGTTGAGATTGATTTAATTAAACCTTTGCCAGATTCAGTGGATATGTGTGTGGGTCCTTACTCTTGGGTGCAGCAGTTGGACAATGAGACTCTTCCTTTTCGATGTCATCTTTGTCATGAATATGGACATTTGCAGAGGAGATGCCCAAAGGCTAGGCCTATGGATTCCCAGCCTTCTCAGCCTCCCCGCAATCCCCCTAGGGTTGAAAACGGGAAGGAACCCATTCTTGGTGATGTGGATGGGGCTGAAGGTTTCATTCCAGTCAAGGCTCGAAACAAGAATCGAGGTCAAAAGAGGACTTTGAAGGAAAGGCAGGATGAAGATTCTTTCAACAGATTTGAAGTTTTAGATGATCTCAGCTAGTAGGAAGTGAATCTAGGCTTGGTGAATCTGGATCAGGGTGCTTTGGGTACAGGACAGGAGGGGCCTTCTTTCTGAAGCTACTCAAGTTTTATAGGATACTAGGGCTTTGCAAATGGACACAGATGTTCAAATGGAAGTCCAGGTGGAATCAGTTCCTATTATAGTAGGGAAGAAGGGTGGTGAGGATGGATCTCCTCTTGTTTCAAATGCAGGTACTGAGGGGGTGAAGATTAATAAGTCTTCTTCTTCTCATTTGGGTCTTCATCAAAAGGATCCAAAAAAAGGGGTTGGGGAGAAGTCTTCCAAGCTTGGTAGAAAAAAGGATTTGGAAAAGATTAAATTAACAAGGGAAACTTTGGTAGAGTCAGGGTCTGTTAAGACTTTGGATTCTCATTTTTTGAGCCCCTTGAATTGATTGTTCTATCCTGGAATGTAAGGGGCTTGAACAGTGGCCCTCGACAAAAAGTTGTTCATGATTTGGTTAGAAGTCAATCTCTTGATGTTCTTTTCCTACAGGAGACTAAGTTATCAGTGGAGTGTATGTTTGGTTTAGTGCCTAAGTTGTGGGGGAGTGGAGAGTACCAGTGTATTGGTGCTCAAGGGTCTGTTGGGGGAGTGGTTTTGTTTATGGAATCCTCGGAAGATCTGCCCTCTTTGGTGGTTGTCATTTCAGTCTTCTATCTCTATGATTGCATCTTGTTTTAAGACGGGGGAGTCTGTTCTCTTCTCCAATATCTATGCACCTACTGAATTGCAGGTAAACAACTTTTGTGGTCCCATATCTGGTTTGTCCGAAGCATGGTTCCTTTCCATCTATGGATTATGGCTGGAGACTTCAATGCTATTTCTGAGTTGGCTGAGAAGCGGGGTGGTATTGCGAGGCTTGAGCCTTCTGCGTTGCTACTTCAGGATAACATCTCAGCTTTAAATCTTGTGGATATCAAGCCCATTAATGGCTAGTTTACTTGGAATAATCAGAGGATTGCGAATAACTACATTGTGGAATGACTTGACCGCCTTCTGGTTTCTACTGGGTTGGTGGGTTGTAGTTTTCTAGCTCTAAAATTTTGGATTGGAGAGGCTCAGATCATTGGCCTATCAAACTGGTTATTTTTTCAGCTCGTGTGCCTCGATCTCCTTCTTTCAAGTTCTAGCTTATGTGGTTGCGTGACTTCTCTCTCCATGACTATATTGCTGAGTGGTGGAGGTATGGTAGACCTGCTTATGGCACAACAATGTATGCTTTTTCTAAGTTACTTCAATTTGTCAAGTATCAGCTTAAACGTTGGAATCGGCAGTGCTTTGGAAACATTTTCCATGCTAAGACTGCTGCTCAGGCTGAGTTGGATGGTATTACAAGGTTGATCAGGGAGGATGGAGTGACTAAGGACCTATTGCGAGAAGAGACTAGGGCGTTGAAAGCACTGGAAGAGTGTGAGCTACGAGAGGAAGCTTTTTGGAAATAAAAGGCTCAGATTGAGTGGCTTCAGGAAGGGGATAAAAATACTATTTTTTTCTTCAACTCGGTGAAAGCCAAGAGACATGGCAATTCTATTTCTGCTCTGGTGAATGACAAGGGTGAAACTCTTTCTTCTTTTCATGAAATCACACGTGAAGTTATGCAATATTTTGCTTCATTATTCAAGGAGGACTTGCAAGGGGGTTCTGATGAGGAAGCTCAGGTCCTTTCTTGTATCCCTTCTTTAGTTTCTAGGGAGATGAATGAGCATCTTATGAGTGATATTTTGATTGAGGAGCTAGAGGGGATTATGTTTCAAATGAAGAGGGGGAAAGCTCCTGGCCCTGATGGTTTCCCAGTTGAGTTCTTTCAAGAATTTTGGGAGATTATCAAGTTGGACTTGTTGGCGGTTGTTTAGGAGTCTCATAAGAATAAACAGATGTTACAGGCTTTGAATTCTACCTTGCTTTCTCTCATCCCAAAGTATGATAGGGTAGATAGGTTAAGTCAATTTCATCCTATCTCTCTTTGCAATATGATTTATAAAATTATCTCTAAATTGATTGCTGATAGGTTGAAAAAGTGGCTTAAAGTGCTGATTTCTAAGGAACAGAGTCATTTTGTGGCGGGATGTCAGATTTTGGATGGGGTTGTTATCGCAATTGAAACCATTCACTCTATGGCTAGTTCCAAAGATAAGGGAATGTTCATCAAGCTTGATATGGCTAAGGCTTATGACCGCATTCGAAGGTCCTTCCTTCAGAAGGTTCTTGGTGCTTTTGGTTTTGGGGATGAGTGGATTTATTGGGTTATGAGTTGTGTTACATCGGTCTCCTCTGTGTTAATAAATGGTGAGCACTCTGAGCTTTTTGGTGCCTCTCGGGGTTTGTGGCAGGGTGAACCCCTCTCTCCTTACTTGTTTCTTCTTCTTGTTGAGGGTTTTGGACGCTTGATAAGAAGGAATGTGGAGTTAGGTTGCATTCAAGGGTGGGGGTGGGGAGGTGGTTTACCTCCACAGTCTCACTTCTAGTTTGTTGATGACATTGCTTTGATGGGTATGGCTACAATTAGGGAAGCTTTGAATTTGCGCAAGGTGTTGGATGTTTATCTTGTATCTTTGGGCAAATTGATTAATGAAGATAAGTCTTCCATCTTTTTCTTCAATACTCCAAGTTCCATTCAAAGGTGAATTGCTCATATCTTGAGATTTCAGACTGGGGTTCTCCCTTTGACCTATCTTGGTATTCCCATCTCTGTTAGAAGACTTCCCAGGGAGTCTTGGCAGAATATTCTAGATAAATTTTGTGTGAAAGTTAATCATTGGACCCATCATTGGTTGTCCTTTGCGGGTCGTGTTTAGTTGCTCAAGTATGTGGTGTAGGCCCTCCCTATTTATAGATCTATGATTCAGGTGGCCCCTTTGGGTTTTGTTAGGGAATTGGATTCCTTAGCAAGATAGTTTTTATGGGATGGTAGCTTATTGTCCTCTAAATGGAGCCTTTTTAGATGGGACATTGTTTGTAGCCTGAAGCATCTTAGTGGCCTTGGGTTGAGGCAGTCGTCGTTGTCAGGGATGGCGTTGACTGCTAAATTGTATTGGCAGTGGTGTGTGGAGCAGGATGGGATCTAGGCCAGGATATTAACATAGAAATACTTCCCAAGGATCCCTCAAATTGATATTCCTCGTTATCCCCTGGTGGGGAAAGGCTCGGTGATTTGGAGTACACTCAAGAAAGGGGCTGCTCTGATCAAGGATGGCTTATTTTGGATTTGTAAAAGAGGGACAAAAGCTCATTTTTGGTCTGATTCTTGGGATGGTTTTCCTCCCATTATTTCTCAGTTTCCTAATTTGGTGACTCTGTGCCAAAGGTTCTGTGAGGTAGGATGGTCAAGGGTGAGTGACTTTAAGTCCTTTTCTTCTCATGGGTAGTTGGTGGTGGCGAGATGGAAGAATCCTGATGAGTGGCCTATTGTTGGTATGGAGGAGGAGTGTGTTGAGCTTCATAGTATCCTTTCTCGTAGACGTTGTAGCTCCCTCCAGGAAGGGGATGTTCTTTCTTGGTCTCCTAATCCTAAGGGTGTCTATACTGTTGCTTATGGATATTAGGTGTTGTTATCTCACTAGCTGGATGGGGTGGAGGTTCACTAGTGGAAGAAAGTGTGGAATAAGCTTTCTTGGCCGAAGTGTAACTACTTTATTTGGACTTTGGCTTGGAATAGGTGCTTGACATGGGATAATATTCAGAAGCAGGGTTTTCAGCGTCCTTCTATGTGTGTTTTGTGTGGATGTGGAGAGGAGGACTCCTCTCACTTGTTTTTCCATTGTCCCTTGACTTTGCAGCTTTGGCATTGTTGGTGGGAAGTTTGGAAAAGACCATGTGTTCATGCATCCTCCCTGGTGGATTTTTGGAGTAGTTTGGGTAGACCTCCTTCTATGGTCTCTTTCTTGCAAGATGTGTGGTATGTTGGGCCTTCCTTCATACTCTGAAAGATTTGGTTGGAACAGAATCAAAGAATATTTCAAGGTGAGAAGCTGTTGATTCAACAAATTTGGCACAAAATTATGGGTATGATTCGGGAGACGGTGGAAGCTAAGTGTGATGTGGTGTTCCCTTTGGAGAAAGGGGATGCTGAGTTAGTGGATAGATTGGGTATTCAGGGGTTGTCTCCAGCTTCTGCTTGTGTTAGGAGAGGAAGACGAGTGAATAAGAAAGTTCAAAGGGTGGGGAGTTGGCTACCCCCTCCGGCTGGCATTCTAAAGCTCAATACTGATGGTTCTTCAAGGGGCAATCCTGGACCTGCTGGGATTGGTGGGGCTAGCAGGGATTTTTTGGGATCGGTGGTTTTTTTCTTTTCTATTCATGAAGGAGTGCAGACTATCAACCTTATGGAAGTTTTGGCGATCCTCTACGCTTTGGAGAGGGCTTATGCTTTGGGATGGCGCAAGGTTATCTGTGAGTCTGATTCACAGGTTTTGATTAATTTGATGAATAAATAGAAGGTATTTGACGTTAGTTGGCAGTTGGCTATGATGGTGCAGTAGATTTTGCAAATAAGTTCTTTAATGGAGATGGTGTCTTTTGTCCATATCCCAAGGGAGTGGAATAGGGCAGCAGATTATTTGGCTAAATGGGCCTCTAAGCATTTAGATGGCTAGAAGATTGATGAGTGGGAGCAGGTTCCTCATGAGCTCCAACATGACTTGGAGAGGATTCTTGCTGAGGATGGTGATGGTATTGGTGAATGATGATGTTGTTTCATGCTTTGTATGACTGTTTCTTATGGATTCCCGGGGCCTTGGCCCTTTGATGTTTTGTAAGGCTCTTTTCTGAATTTCAATAAAGTTTTTACCCCTTTTATTAAAAAAAATAATAAATGGAGCATAATACTATTCTTTTGTTTGAATAGTAAATATACATTCCTATATTTGCATTTTCTTGTGAGCATAAAATAGAGTTTGCACAACAATTTCTTCTATTTCTATAGCCCATTTCAAGGGACTGGTTTTATTTCCTTTATATCTAAACATACAAAAGTTACAAACTACATCATATACATTTCTGATAATGCATCTTTTTTAATACAAAAAAAATAGCAACTATATTTTTTGAATGAAAAGACAACAACTATGTATTTTTGTTTTCGCAAATAATCCAACTCATAAACATAACAGTGAAAAAATAATCATATTCATAACATCACAATGAGAGGCAGTGTACAATAATTTTCTTGCAACCACTAGTACAATGGAGAGTAGTAATAAGTTTTATAGCCAAAATAATAAGGATATTGCACAATAAAATTTCTTACAACAACAGGCCCAAGGAGAGTAAGAATTTTGTCAACAATTACAATAAGGCTTCTAAGGCCATGGCTCCCAAACAACCAACTAAAAATAAGGCAAATGAGATAACAATGAACTCCTCTAAGCTCCATTTTCTCTCCAATGAAAACCTGCATTAATGCAACACAAAAATGGGGAAACAAGCCATGAAGGAATGCCCTCCTCCCTACCATAGACCCACAAGTGGGTCACCCCCGAGCTAGGGAGGTAGGATTCACACGGTTTGACACACACTCCACAACAATGCTATTTTCTAAACACACATAAAATCTCCCAAAGGTTTGCACAAAACTAAACTCATGAAAATGAGTTTGATGGGGGTAGGGGAGTGGACCCCTCAACTCAAGAGATCACTCCATGATCTCAAATCACCAAGTCTCAAGGCCTCAAGCCTCAACCACAAAATACATATCTCCAAATAACTCCACAAAAACTATCATGGCACTCTTGCCATCAAAAAAATGCTCTCAACATAAAAGAAAAGTCCTCAAGGCTATAAGTAGCACAAAAATAAGGAGGTGACCTCGAGGAGGTTCACTCTCCCCTACCGCATACAAGTTGAACCTTACCTCCAAATGGAGGTGCTCTCCCAAACTCCCAACCACACAAAAATGAAAACAATAATCAACATAAAACCACAAACACAACATAAATGAAATACACAAGGGAAAATGGCCATAGCCATGGAGCTTACCTTCAAAAGCCCTAACAATGGAAACACATTTGGTGAAGAGCTCCAAGCTTCTCCAAGTCTCCTAATCTCTAAATTTCTCTAACTCCCAAAAAGAATCTCCAAGAATAGAAAGAAAATATCCAAAATGCAAGAACCCCACACTCCTCTTCAAGAGGAGGTAATATAGGCCTTCCAATTTGGCCTTGAGGAATGAGAAGGTGACACTTGTCACCTTATCCTTCCTCATCCCATGCCACTTGCAAGGGAGAGGAAGTGTGAGCGTGACAAATGTCACCCTCCAATTCCATCCTATCCCTCACCTTATCTACTTGTGCTCTCACACATGTGTGAGAGACCAAGTGGTGAGGTGGCAATTCCCTTCAAGCTTCCATGAGTATAAGGGATGCCATATGGCATCCTCTTATTCTCCAAGAGAGCCATCTCCCTCCAAGATGCTCTCACACATGTGTGAGAGTCTTGGAGGGAAATCCCACACACTTATGAGTCTTGGAGACCTCCCAAGTCTTCTTGGTGAAGGGATCCCCAAACTTTGGGAAGGGAGATGGCTCTTTCCCAAAGCATGACTCATCTCCCACCCTTAGCCTTTTCAAAATTCCTCACTTTGACTAAACCTCAATTTAGAGTGACCAAAAGTGAGTTACCCCAAGGTTTAGTTAGTCAAAATTGACCCTAGACCCATGGGTAACCAGCTAGGGTAAGTTTTGGGACACTAAGGTACACCTAGGGAGTCATAAATTCACTTTAAATGGCCCATAAATGAAAACAATACCAAGTGGTGTAAAACAATAAAAATATGCAACACATGATATAAATTAATTTAATAAAAAGGGGTACTAGGCCAAAATAATCAATCAAACAAGTACTCAAACAACATCCGATCAAACCTGATCCTCATCCCTCTTGGGAATGGATCGGTTTCACAGGGAATAACATATGTGTGAACACTACCTCTGATTTCCCGTGGCCTGGGAATATAATCCTGCACAACTAGATCAAGTGTCAATCACGTCATGTATAATCATAGATGAAGCAACTGAAATTAAATTCATGTCATTGTATACAACATTAGTCATTACAACATAATTCAAGATTAAACTGTATTCTCTATCTAATGTCACATAATCATCATCAATTATTGAATCCACATAATGAACTAGAAATCACATCAATAATAATCATCTAATATATCTCGCATGTCTAGTTTCAAAATAGCACCAAAATATGATTTAAATCGAATCACCACATGTCTAATAAATGTCAAACTAGAATTAGGAGATATAATCAAATCTGCATAAAGGAACAATAGTCTCTGAAAGTCCACTAATGTCACCAATTGTAATGTAAAATGATCAAAATAAGGAAGAAAAATAATTGGCCTCACATGCAAACTATAAGAAAATCTTAGACATTAGCTTAGGGACCTCTAGAATTGACCTTCCAACATGCTTTAATTATTGTGATAAGAGAGGCACAAAATAAGATTTCTTCCAAGAGGCAATGAAGAAACAACCAAAGACCCTTTATGAATCTAATTGTGGATGTATAAATAGGATTAGATTCACAATTAGGGGAACACTCAAGAGTTGAGAGAAGTAGATGAAATTGGAACTAAGTTATGCTTAAGATGAAGGCCAAAAATGGTGGCAAAATGACTAGAACTAAAAATTTCATGCATCAATAAAAACTGTTGAGGTTGCCCCTTTTGCTAATGTAGGTCACCCTTTTTTCTAGGGTAGGTTGCCTAGGTAACCTTGGGGATGCGCACACAACCCTAGAAATGAATGGGTGACCCCACCATTTGAAAGATAAACTTATAGTTTTGGAGGAGTGGGAAGGTATGCAAGTATGGAAAAAGGCTAGGAAGGATGAGACAATAGTGTGGGACGGTCCTAAAGGCTAAGTGAACACTTTCATCAAGGTTAAAAATTCTAAGAGGGAGTCTTATTCACACCACATAGGTCATGAGCTAAACCATCAAATCATCATCAGATTGCCATGTATGTGGAATATTCCAATGTTTTGAATGAGAGAGATGCCCATTCCTTGCACAATGCATAAGGTTGGTTAATGGGACCTAGTTAATAATGGTAGGAGACGAGATTGATTCCAACATTCACATCAAATTGGGTCATTCGTCTCTAAAGTCCCCCGACCTCCCTACCCCCATGATTGCTACTTGCTACCTCTATAGTGGTGGTCATGGAACCTTCTACAGTTGGTGATGTGCAATTTTAGGCACTTACATATTTCCCCCTTGAGTATAGTAGTCTTCGTGGAAGGTAGGTGTTGTTTCTTGAAATAGGCATGCACTACCCCAAACATACATGGGCTTACCTTTATCATTGTCTTGTATCTGAACCTATAAAATAGAAAGCAAATATTGTGTGTAATATATAGTAATCTTGAAAATATGATTGATAATAAGATTGACATGAGTACTCCTCATTGATGTAGAGTTAAGAGATTCTACTTTCACCATCATTCTTGTCATCTTTTCAAACTTGCAAGATGAAAAACAAAAATTGACTCAAGTGCATGTAATCAAAACATTGGCTTAAATTATGCAAAAAATAGGGACCAAAGGATATGACGTGATATTGAGGTGTGAGATATAATTGTCTCACCTCACCTTGACTGGATGACCTATGCAAAGAATAGAAAACTAACCTATCTATGCGAATTAAATTGTTTTAAACTTTATTTGCTTTCATGGTAGAGAAGAAAAAATGGTATTTAGATTGATCGTGATGGAAACAAGTGAGATTACAATCAATGGAGAGGTGTGACAAGGGATATCAACTATAGTTTTGGCTTATCCTTAGGTGGACCCATAGGTACAAAAAATGAGAAAAACTCTCTTTTTACATAGTTTGAATTTTTATCAGATCCATATGGAAATGGCCATCAAATTTAGGGTTGTTATTAGCAAAATATAGGTGTCTAGGTAGAAAAGGTAGCCATGTTTTCATTTTTTTAATTTTGCGTTGATTTTTTTAATTTTCAGTGAACTAGGGTTTGATGGTGTGCAACCTAGGTCACCCATTTTGATAGGTTGGGTCACTTGTTTTGGTAGGTAAGTCACTCGAGTGACCCTAGGGTTTCTCAAGTGAGTTCCCTACCAAAATTGGTGACCCAACATGTCAAAATGGGTGACCCAAGCCACACCCCATCAAACCCCAATTCACTCAAATGTAAAATAATAAGACAAAATTTGAAAAAAGTGAAAACATGGCTACCTTTTTGTTATCACGTAAATTCTCGACACTAGACAATTTCACACAAAGTTTAGCTCCCTCTCACATATTTCACACTAGACTTAGCATTTTCATGTTTAACATGTCTTTTTAACCCTATTTGGGATATACCCACCTTAGGACTTAATTTGGGCTCATGATTTAGCCCCCTTTTGTGCTAGACAGCTCAGGGAAAAATAGGTCCAAGACACTAGCGCCCAAGTGCTAGTGTCCTACTTTTTTGGTCTCAAATTTTAATAGGTCGGCCTTATTGGCCTTGTGTATTGTACCATGTCAGCCTTATTTAATTTGGGTCCTCAGGAAGTAATTAGAATGCATATATATATAGGTCTTCGGGAAGTAATTAGAATGTATATATATATATATATGCATTCTAATTACTTCCTGAGGACCCAAATTAAATAAGGCCGACATGGTACAATACACAAGGCCAATAAGGCTGACCTATTAAAATTTGAGACCAAAATAGTAGGACATATATATATATACATATCTCTCTCATTCATTTACACCTAATGAAGAAATGATCTAATGATCTCATGATTCTCTATGCAATTGCTCTCTAACAAGATTCTATCTATAGGCTCTCTATTTATGCGAAGTATTGTTGTGTGTGCTAACCCTTGTTGTAGATCTTGGTGGAAGCTCCTTCCTCCTTCATTCACTCATTATGATGATTTGACTGTGACATCATCTCATCAAGGATTCGATGCTCATGGTAACATCTTTCCTTTCTACTTGCTTACATTCATCTTCTATTATTTAGATCTACCTCTACCCTCCTAGGGCACACACTCTTGATCTAATCCTTGGTTTTTGTGGAGATGGAAACACCATTCATGAGGTTTGACTAAGGCAAGCCCCTAAAATGGCCCAAAACCTTTTACCCTTTGTGTTTATATAGATTCTGGAAGATCGGGACCAGGTACGTAAGATCCAGAAGTCGATTGATGAATGTGAGCCCTGACTCTCAGAAACCCCTGAAATCCAAGATAACACCCTAGGAAACTAGCTCTCGGTCCACTTTGTCTGTCCATATTTCCCTTAATTTCTTACAACAACATCTGATAGGTTTGCTCTTCTTATTCCAACCTCTATTTTTTGGGTTTCTGATTCTGTAGGGTATAGTTTCTTTATTTTGGTATATTTCCATTGTAAAACCCTAGATCTAGGTCACTCCATCTCAAATCTCTCAGATCTACAACAAAGGGATAGAAACCCTGTAGCTTGGCTCTCTTATCAAGACTATAGCCTAGCTCAGTTTGTGTCCCAATGTTTATGTAAGGAGGTTAAACCTAACTTAGGTATATTGGACTAGAGCCCACCATTTTACATATAACACTTTTCTACCTAGACCCTTATCATTTGTAATTAACAACCCTAAATTTGATGACCATTTCCATGTAAATTTTATAAAAGTTCAAACTAGGGAAAAGAGGGTCTTTCTCATTTTTATACCTGTGGGTCTACTTGAGGATGAGCTATAGCCATAGTCAAAATTTTCTCGTTGCTACCTCTCTATCGACTGTAATATTTCTTATTTCCATCATTGTCAATCTAGAGCCCAATTTTTCTCCTCCATCATGAGTGCAAACTATTATGGAGTAAAAAGTAACCTCATGCCTTTTTACCTCCTAGTTTAGCTCCTAGGTCCCCGTGTTTACGCTTTATATGTTTAAAACTTATAAAGCGTAAACACGGGGACCTAGGATGAGCTATAGCCATAGTCAAAATTTTCTCGTTGCTACCTCTCTGCCAACTGTAATATTTCTCATTTCCATCATTGTCAATCTGGAGCCTAATTTTTCTCCTCCATCATGAGTGCAAACTATTATGGAGTAAAAAGTAATTGCATGCCTTTTTACCTCCTAGTTTAGCTCCTAGGTCCTTGTGTTTATGCTTTATATGTTTAAAACTTATCCCGAAGCAAATTCCCCCGAAACCCATGTCAAATGGGACTTAGGGGCCCAATCTAAATGCTTAATCATGACCCAAATTAGCCTTAGGACTTGGGCACCCGCGGCCTAGTCCAAGTTGATTTGTTGGGACCCAAATTTAAGTTTGTTGGCATAGGACCTTCAAAAAGGTTTCCCTCTATTGGCCTTTTCAATTTGAATTACAAAAGTTAGCAAGAATGCATATATAGACATGTTTAGGACTTCATTTTACACCTAGATGGATAATACAAACTTATGGTATTGAGCTAAGGGATTTCAAGGCATTCATTGTGTTGTAGAGTAGAATTGTGTTGTTATTGTGTTTGTTTATTGCATATTTGGCTTCATCAATCCATCTCCTCATGGTTTGAAGGCTCTTCGTCTCCATGAGGGTTTCACCTCCAAGGTGACATCTATTTGTGTTTCAATCAATCTATTTCATCATTTCTTTTGCCTCTACCCTCCCTTAGGCATGCACTCTATCTAACAACAATGCTGGAAGACTTGAATGTCATTCTGAGGCTTAACCAAGGCAAGATCCTAAACACCACAACCCCCAACCCACTTTCTTTGTGATTGTAGGTTACAGGTGCGGGAGTTGGAAAAGTGTGGGTGTAGAGAAGCAAGCTAAAGGATAAGGATTTGGGATCTTGTATAAATTCACTGATATTCCTCCCTACTAGACTAGGGCACCCACCCCATAGTCCTCCCGACAAACTTGGTTCAGAACTTAGGATCTGGGTGTAGTCTACAACATCTCTCTGTTCCAAATCCATAGAAAAGTTGCCCTATTGGACTTGGGCACCCACCCCATAGTCTGCAAAGTCTTCACCTCTAGAAATCCAACTTTTGGTGAGTTTCTAATCCTTCCTGATTATCTTCCTGTGTGGTGATCTGTAACAGTTTGTTCATCTATACCTGATTTCATTATAATTAGGGTTTGAGGCCTATTAAATCTAGGGTTTGACAAATCATTCAATATAATTAGTCTTTCCATATCATTCCTAAGTACACCAACCTATAGTTGAGTCCTCTTCATCTGTAGTGACTTGGCTTGGTTGTTGTCCTTAAGTATTATTGTGAAAGGAGGGTTGATTTGATAGATCTTAACACTATTCATCCATCTTCCCACTTTTTACATATAACATTTTGGTGAACCCATTTTTATACTGAACTTGTATCTTTCTAATTGTTGTAATCAGTCCTTTCATTCATTCATATTATATTCATCATCTTGTATTATGAAATTTTGCATACATTTGCAAATTTTTGAAAAAACAAGCATTCTAGGCTTGCATTAAGACATAGTGTTGCATATTTTGCATTGCATATCATAAAAAGATTTAATTTTCTGATTTTTACATCAGAACTGATATTCACTACAGTAATTCATCATTATTTCATATCAAATCTTGCATCTACAAGTTTCATTTGCTAGGGTTTTGCTTTAAAAGTTGCATTTTTCTTATAACCTAGTCTTGGCAAAAACTAGGGTTTGTAGACAAAATTTCATTTTCAGATTTTGCTACTTCTTTTCAACATTCATTCAAATCTAGTTTTGAAGTGTAGTGTTGGATCATAGTGCATACTTTTGCATCCTAGATTTGAAATTTTCACCTTTTTCAGTTACATAATGTGTATTTCAACAGAAGCAATTTAAACTTCTCTCTAGCATTTCTTTGCAAGAAATCTTAAAAGTGGTCTATACTACATTTTGTATAGCACTTTTTACATCTTAATCACTCCATTTGTAAGGATATTGGTGTGTTTTTGTTCTTGGTAACAAGATTCAAAAACCCAGTTTCCTCAAACTAGTGTTGTGGTGTACAAAAGTCTCTCATATTGGTTGTATGTGATAAATGAATAGATCTTATTGTACATTGCTATTCCAAGACATTTTAATATGGCATCTTCATGTCATTTTTCTTTGGTATATTTACATGCATATATCAAAGAACTTGATTTTCATAGATTCATAACCCTCATGGGTGAGCATCCTTCAATATTAGAAAATCTAACCGAATTCATATCCATAAACACTCATGAGAAAGAGGATTGTGAAATTTCTAGAAATCATGATAATGTATTGGATCTAATATCTTAAGTAAATGATGATGATGATGATTATATGACTCATCCTATTCCTCCTTTAGTTGAATGTTTAAGCACCTTGGATATCACTAAGGAAGTGAAGACCCTTGATCTTCCCACTTTGGATGAATGTTAAAGTACTTTGGACATCACTAAGGATGTTAATAGTTCTCCTTTGGTTGTATGTTCAAACCCCTTGGACATCACTAAAGATACAGACATCAACAATTCTTTTAACAACACTTTACCTTCCCTTCATTCTAATGCTTTTCTTCCTAAAGACGAAGCATTGGTGGATGAAGAAAGGTCTCTCACATCAAATCCTTTAGGGATGAATGTTGAGCTTAATTAAAGTCAAAACAATGTTAATTCAATCATCACTAATAGACTTATTCAACCTACTAAGGGGATAGTTAATAAGTATACTAATGTTCCTAAGATGATTGTGCAAGGGGCATCGAATGCCCCTGCTTGCTTAAAACCGGTGATTATGGTTCCAGGTGATCAAAAACTACCTCGACCCCCAGATTACATTCTAAACTATGCAAGACAAATCACTTAGAGAAATCAAGGTGTTCAAAATAAGTCACAACAACCACATTACAATGTGATTGCTCACACATACAACACCTATAATAACAAGAAAAGTAAGCAAACACTACATGTGCATGTCTCTCTTCAATCTTCTCAACCTATGCTTCCTTAACCACCTCGCCTTACTCATAAAGGTGGTCAATAATATGATCTTGTTGAGCAGCTTCACACTACTCTAGCTAAGATCTCTCTTTGGGACTTAATACAAACATCACATACATACCACAGAATGCTCCAAGAAGCTTTACAAAAAGTAATTGTACCACATGTTGTTAAGACGAATGATGTAGTAGCTCTATTAGATTGTATGAGTGTGACAAAAATGGATATTTTGTTTCAACAACATGAAGCACCATTAATTGAAGTTCAAAACGAAAATGATCTTCTTATGATATTTATTACAATAAATAAAAAGTTGGTAAAGCAAGTTATGATTGACAATGGATCAACTCTCAATGTTTGTGGCATTGACTTACTACGCAAAATCAAGATTGACACATAGTTAATCAAACCAGATAGGTTTAGCATTCGTGGCTTTGATAATGTTGGTAGACAATCCCTGGGTACCATAACTGTACCCGTAAAGGTTGGACCCATGAAATTATCTACACGTTTTCATGTCATGCTCAATTTTCTTTCATAAAATATGATTCTCAGTAGACCGTGGATTCATTCCATGGGGGCAGTTCCATATACTCTCCATCAATCAATAAAGTTTATTAATGAAAACAAGCTCCACACCATTGAAGCCAATCCTAAACCGAATAGTTGTTTACATATTGAAACGCAAAAACAAGTTAACAATCATAAGAGTCTAAACAACTTATGAGTTGATTCATCAATACATCTTGCCACAGAGGATGTTGTGCAAGACTCTAAACCATCGAATGCACTTTTTGGTGATGATTGGGTTCATTAGATTTTACTCCTTCCTTCACGAGGGAATATAAACTTAATAACTCTAATCCTGACATATCAAAAGTCGCATCGATCTCATCCAAGCAATCTTTGAAAACACCTAAGAAACCTAAAGTTTCCTTGGTAGAAAACAAAGACAATACTCTTACTTATACTATAGACTATGAAACCTACGAGGCCTCACCATCTTCTAAAGAGATGGACTCTCTCTATGGTCGTGGATTTCAATTTCTGTACAAAAAATGTAACTGCATAGTCAAGAGTTGTGGTGTAAACCAACAAGGAATCATAGTACCTTTACAAGTTGTTGGAATTAACTACACAGCTGGTATTGGATACCATTCTTTGAAGCCCACCAAAGCCTATCGTCATCCTAAACTAAATGTTAATACAATATCAACAAGACCAAATGCAATACATCATGTGATGAGAGACATGGATTGTCCACTAGGAAATATCCCACTGAATAAGGTAAGTATTTCTCCCTCATTTAGCCACACTTGATGTAGCACCTATTCTAGATGCTCTCAAGGGTGGCCTCCTCCTAGATATATATGTTGTTAGCATTGTGTTGTGTTCCCCCATGATGTGTTATGTGTTATTTAGGTCTCCTTGGATGACCCTTAATACTATTGTAAGGTCAAGGATACTGGTAGACCGCCCCTGTTGTGACCATTCTTCTATTCATTTCTACATTCTTCTATATTTCATCTCCTCTTTTTATTGTTGTATTGTGCCTTGGGGGCATAGCATTGCAGATGATGTCTTGGGGGCATCCTCCTACATGGTGTTCCTAAGGCACTTTTCTCCTCTCATTTTTATTGTTTACTTTCTTTAGTGATTCTACCTACTTGGCGGATGATGAAAACAAACAAATACTGATAAGGACTATGTGTCCCTCCAATGAGTAAGCAACAAATGGACCCAATCCATCTATGATGATGGGGTTGATATATATATTTGATGCTTGACTAGTAGAATCACTCTGTGTGATATATCATGTTGTCATATCTCTTCTAAAAAACCTTTGCAATACAACTGCTCCATGCACTTTTGACTGTGTTCTATCTCACCTTGTTGTTATGCTCGGTTCCAAGATAACTATAGTATAAGCCCAACGGCTATACTCGATCCCAAACCCACAAGTGTAGCCTTGGTTATTTGATGTAATCTAGTTTATGCATAGCTTTTATGATGTGATTTGGTTATTATCTTAGAGTACAATGTTCTAACCATATCTCTTGTTGATTATCTTGGCAATTCATATCAATGTGTTTGTGGGAACATTTGGCGATCGTGGCACATGTCACCTTTGGGGGCATGGGCTTTGTGAGAGCTCTTGTTCCCTTGCATTTTTTCTCTCTACCTTAATGTACTTGATACTGACAAATGGTATCAACGACCTTAAGGTGGGGGCATATATAATGGTATCTATCTAATTATTTTGGCACTAACAAAGCATGTTTAAAAGCCCTCACCACGAGGTGGGATGGTGTATCTCTTGAGCTAGTACACATCCTTATTAAATTGCAATAAAGAAAGCCCTCATTGCGAGGCGGGATGATGTATCTCTTGAGCTAGTGTGTATCCTTTAATACAAAGCCCTTCTGTGGAAGGCGGGATGGTGTATCTCTTAAGCTAGTACACATCCTTTTATACAAAGTCCTCTGCGGAGGTGGGGCTAGATCTTGAGTCATCCACCCTTAAGCATGTCTTTAGCAGTTGTAGCGTAGCTCAACTGTCAGGTGTGTCTACAATGTATTTTAGATGGTGGGACTTAGCAATAAGCTCCTTCCCATTACTTGTGTTTGTCGTGTATAAGACGTATACTATGTCAATGACATACTATGCGGTGCTCATGTATTCTATGTGTTTTCCGTGTGTCTTCCTTGCGTGTATGGCGTGCCTTGCATGTTTTGTATGTGTCTTGCATGTTTTTGATGAAGGGAGTAAATCATAAAACACACAATAACATAAATTGCACATAGAAAATAGAATGATATTTTATTAATATGGGAAAAACATTACATTACTTTACATGTTTAAAGCTTATCCCAGAGCAAATTCCCCTGAAACCCATGTCAAATGGGACTTAAGGGGCCAATCTAAATTCTTAATCATGACCCAAATCATCCTTGGGACTTGGGCACCTGTGCCCTAGTCTAGGCTAATTTACTAAGACCCAAATTTAAGTTTGTTAACATAGGATGTTTAAAAAGGTTTCCCTTTGTCGGCCTTTTCAATTTGAATTACGAAAGTTAGAGGGAATGCATATATAAACATGTTTAGGACTTCATTTTACACCTAGATGGATAATGTGAACTTATGATATTGAGATAAGGGATTTCAAGGCATTCATTATGTTGCAGAGTAGAATTGTGTTGTTATTATGTTTATTTATTGCAGATTTGGCTTCATCAATCCATCTCCTCGTGGTTTGAAGGCTCTTCATCTTTGTGAGGGTTTCACCTCCAAGGTGAAATCTATTCGTGTTTAAATCAATCTATTTCATCATTTCTTTTACCTCTATCCTCCCTTGGGCACACACTCTATCTAACAACAATGTTGGAAGACTTGAATATCATTCTGGGGCTTGACCAAGGCAAGCTACTAATCACCACAACCCCCAACCCCCTTTCTTTGTGATTGCAGGTTATAGGTGCAGGAGTTGGAAAAGTGCAGGTGAAGAGAAGCAGGCTAAAGGATAAGGATTCAGGATCTTGTAGAAATTCATTGATATTCCTCCCTACTGGACTAGGGCGCCCACCCTATAGTCCTCCCGATGGGCTTGGTTCAGAACTCAGGATCTGGGTGCAGTCTATAACATCTCTCTATTCCAAATCCACAGAAAAGCTGCCCTATTGGACTTGGGCACTCGCCTCGTAGTCCACAAAGCCTTCACCTCTGGAAATCCAACTTTTGGTGAGTTTCTAATCCTTCCTGATTGTCTTCCTGTGCGGTGATCTGTAGTAGTTTGTTTGTCTGTACATGATTTCATTATAATTAGGGTTTGAGGCCTATTGAATCTAGGGTTTGACAATTTTTTTAATCTAATTAGTCTTTCCATATCATTCCTGAGTACACCAACCTGTAGTTGAGTCCTCTTCATTTGTAGTGACTTGGCTCAGTTGTTGTCCTTGAGTGTTATTGTGAAAGGAGGGTTGATTTGATAGATCTTAACACTATTCATCCATCTTCCCACTTTTTACATATAGCATAAACAAAGTTTAAAACAATTCAATTTGGCATATACAGGTTACTTTTTGCTTCTTTGTGTAGGTCATCCAAGTAAAGTGAGGTGACATAGGCATATCTGACACCCCACTATCATTGTAAGTCATCTTGTCCCTATTTTCCACATAATAAGCGCTAAAAATTCAACTACATGCACTTGAGATGGTTTTTATTTGTCATCTTGTAGGTTTTGGATAGATGACAAAAGAAAATGGTGAAGGCTCTAACTCTACGTCAATGGTGAGTACTCTTGGTGATCTTATTATCAGTCATATTTTTGAGATTACTATGTATTACACATGATCTTTATTTTATATTTATAGGTCTAGATGTGGTACAACAACAAAGGTAAGTACATGCAAGTTTGGGGTCCCACATACCTATTTTGGGAAATGGAACCTACCTTCCATGTAGATTATCATATCTAAGGGTGCAGATATCTAATTGCCTAAAATTGCATGGGCATACATGGTAGTCCAATGGTGATTTGATGGCTCATATCATGATCCACATGACATGAATAAGACTCCCTCTTAGCCTTTCTAACCTTGATGGTAGTGTTTTCTTATCCTTTAGAACCCTCCCTTGTTCTTATTTGATCCTCCCTAGCCTTCCACCTTACTTGCATACCTTCTTGCTCCTCCAAAACTACAAGTTTACCTGTCAAATGATGGGGTTGCTTGATGCAAGAGCATCCGAGTTCACTAGCAATCTTGCATCACCAAAAACACATTTTATTTTCTAAGTAGTTTTCTGCTTTGTTTTCTTTGCAGAGTTCGTTTTGTGTTTTAGGAGGAAATTTAGTTCATTTGGGTCCAGTGTTAAAGAATCAAGTTTTGGCTAAGTACAGGCCTTTGGTTGGCAAAGTTTCTAGTTCATGAACTATTTAGTTCGTCGATCCAGCAGTTTGCTGATAGCTTAGTTCACTGATGGGAACTTTTGTCGATTACCTGTTTGTGAGTTGGACAAAGTTTCATTTGTTGTCGACAAAGTTGAAGGTTTACAAACTTGTATTTTTACCAATAAAGACTTGAGCAAACAAGAAAGATTGCAAGTTGATAAGTCACTGACTAAATGAAATTCTTAAGTATCGGCAAGTTTAGGAGTTATGAAAGTTGTTGATTTGCCAATTTGGCAACAAAGTGATTGAGAGGTGTCTTTCACCAAGTTTGGGAAAGATAAAAATCACCGATAAAAGGAAAGTGAGCAGTATTAGATAGTTTGTAAGTTTTGGAAATCACCAATTCACTAATAAGTGATTGAATAGAGTTTTTGTAAGTTCACGAAGTCAGGGATTTGCTGATAAAAAGCACTACATCCCTTAAGGTCATCGATCACTTATTTTTGTGACAACTATTTGGGAGAAGAAAGATGAGATAAGTTTGTGATGCCCAAACATCATCGACGAGTGCATACATGAGCCTCGGTGGAGTTATCGGTATGGGAGATTGGTTGATGGGATATATATACCAGTGAATTTAAATTACACAAATAATTAGGGTTGCATTAAATATTTAAAATAGAATATCCCATTTTGGGTGGATCTTTGATGATTTGTAGTGGCCGGTGAGGTCCATTCAGTTTCTTAATGGAATGATGGCGGTTCAACTTCTTTTCTAGGATATCATCATCTTGTCCTTATGAAGGGGTTCGACTTCTTGGAGAAGAGAGGTGTTATAGAAGAGTTTTGTAGAGGATGTTGATGTATTAATTGTGTGAAGAATTCATACCCCTGTAACTATTTTGTTGCTACAGAAATAAATAAATACAATTGTTGTGACTGTAGATATTGTTGATGTTTGAGTTTTCTACTCAATTCAGTAGTCTGATAAAACCCTTGAATTTTGTACTGTACCAAATGGTATCAAAGCAAGTTTCTTGTGGAAACTATGGAGGTGTCATCGAGAAGGATTATGAGGAATTTGTTGTGGGTAGAGAAGAAGAGTCTAGACCTGCAACTACAGAGAATCTGGTGGAAACATGGCATAGAGAGGACGTGGTAGAGGAAGAGCACCACGGGATAGCAATATGGAAATGATGGAGATGATGAGAGGTTTTGCAGCATGATTAGATGCAATAGAAGCAACGTAGAGAAGAGGAGTATTGGTAGATGATGTCAGTGAGGATGAAACCAAATTTGAAGCATCAGAGGTCAATATAGAAGATGATGTTGATAACAAACCAAAAAGGAGATTTATTTGGGTGATGTCCAAAATTAGTAGTAAGCCTTGTTTGGATCCTCCAAGCTATAATGGTAGTTTAAACCTAGAAGAATTGATTGACTGGGTTGTGAAGATGGACAAGTATTTTAATTTGGAATCAATTGAAGACCCCAAAAGGGTTAAATTTGCTTGCACGAAGTTGAAAGGTCACGCCTCTTTGTGGTGGGAACATGTTCATACAGAGAGACAAAGGAAAGGCAAAGAGAAGATTAAATCTTGGGAATGCATGGTGACAAAACTGAAGGAAAAATTTATACCTATAGATTACCAAATCAGTCTGTTTAAGAAATTGCAAAATTTGAAGTAGAAGAACAAGAATGTTCAAGAATACACAAAGGAATTCAATAGGCTGAATATCTTAGCAAGTCATCTGGATGATGATGTAGAGAAAGTTTCCAGGTATTAGAATGGATTGCACTATACTATCCAGGATGAGATGAGTATGTTGAAAATTAATATTGTGGATGAAGTGTATCAATATGCCTTGAAGGTAAATATAAAATAGGAAGAAAACAAAATAATTCCAGAGGTAAAGGGAAATTCACATGTGGGAGAGGACAGTCAAGTGTTGGAAGAGGATAACAAAACAAACTAGGAGAGAGCAGCTCTTCACAGGCTAACACCCAGGAGAATAAAGGCAGAGGAGATTCGTCCCATGGAAGAGGTGATTATTCTAGAGGTAGGGGATCATTTGGAAGAGGCAGAGGAAGAGAATTCAGTGGCACTTGTTTTCAGTGTGGAGAGATTGGACATAGGGCGTTTGAGTGCCCTCAGATCTAGTAGAGTACTGGAAAGGGAAAGGAGACAAGAGTTAACATGACACACGCTGAAAGTGAAAGTGTGGCTTCATCGCCGTGTGGAGAAGACCAAAAAGGTGGGGAGTCTTTAATGTTGAGAAGGATTTTATTAAATCCTAAGAAAGAGAAGTATGAACTAGTGCAACAAAGGAATTTATTCAGAACTAGATGCAAGGCATGAGGTAAATGTTGCAAGGTGATCATTGATAGTGGCAGCATGAACATATTGTGTCCGAAGAGATGGTGAACAAATTGAAGTTGAGGAGATTGAGACATCCCAATCCTTATAAAGTTTCATGGTTGCAGAAGGAACATCAATCAATGGTGAAAGAACAATGCCAAGTAAGTTTTTAGATTGGTAATTATAAGGATGAAATTTTATGTGATATCATGCCAATGGATGCATGCCATATTTTGCTGGGTAGACCATGACAATTTGATAGACATGCTATGCATGATGAGAGAAAAAATACATGCAAAATTATGAAGGGAAAGAGTATACTTTGAATCTGCTAAAGGATAGGGATGAATGGGTAGAGAGCGGTCCAAAAATTTGTTTGATTTCAGGTAAGAAGTTTTTGAAAGAGATGAAGAAAGAGAGGGCATGTTTTGCCTTCATTCCAATGCCTACCATAGCCATGACAATGGAGAAAGAAGAGAAACTACCAGATGAGATTCAAGAAATTTTCGATGAATATTTAGAAATAATGATGAAAGAGTTGCCTGATGGATTGCCACCAGTAAGGGATATCATCCACTGTATGGATTTGATCCTTGGTGCAAGTTTACCAAATAAAGCATTGGACTGAATGACACCAATTGAGAATGTTGAAATAAATAGGCAAGTATAGGAGTTGTTAGATAAGGGACTGATAAGGGAAAGTTTGAGTCCATGTGAGTTGTACCAATAGTGCTGATGCTGAAGAATGATGGAGAATGGTGAATGTGTACAGACTCACGAGCCATAAATAAAATCACAATAAAAAATAGATTTCCATTACCACGGATGGACAATATGATTGACTATTTGAGTGGATCCAGATACTCCACAAAAATCAATCTGAAGAGTGGATACCATCAGATTCGAATAAGAGAAGGTGATGAGTAGAAAATTGCATTCAAAACCAATGATGGCTTGTATGAATGGTTGGTGATGCCATTCAGGTTGACAAATGCTCCCAACACATTTATGAGATTGATGAATGAGGTGTTGAAATTGTTTCTCAGTTAGTTTGTCACAATACATCTTGATGATATTTTAATTTTTAGTAAACTAAGGAAGAGCATTTGTTGCATGTTAGAGCAGTTCTGTAGAGATTAAAGGAAGAAAAGTTGTTGATTAATTTGAAGAAATGTTATTTTATGAAGGAGGAACTTGTGTATTTGGGCTTTGTAGTTTTTGATGATGGTTTGAAGATGGACCTGAAAAAGGCCAAGGCAATTGTGGATTGGCCTTGACCCCACAATATGTTTGAAGCCAGGAGTTTCCATGGCTTAGCAAGCTTCTATAGGAAGTTCATTCATAATTTTAGTGGAATATGTGCATCTATTATAGAAACCATGAAAGGTAATATGAAGGAGTTTGTGTGGATAGTAGCAACTAAGAAGAGTTTCAAAATTTTGAAGAGCAAGGTGACTGAACAACCAGTATTAGTGCTCCCTAATTTTGGGAAAGTTTTTCAAGTAGATTGTGATGCTAGTGGGACAGTAATCGGAGGTGTCCTTAGTCAAGAAGGGAAACCAATTGCATAGTTCAACAAAAAGTTGAATAAAGCCAAGATAAAATATTTTGTATATGACCAGGAATTTTATGCAATTGTATAGGCACTCAAGAAGTCGAGGCACTATTTGCTATTGAAAAAATTCATACTGTACACTAATCATCACACTTTGCAATTTATTAATAGTCAAGGTAAGTTGAATCAAAACCACATGAAGTGGGTTGAATTTCTATAAAGTTATTCATTTGTTTTAAAGAATAGGAGTGGCAAATCAAATCGAGTAGCTGATGCATTAAGTAGAAGGTGTCAGTTGGTGAATGAATTGAAAGTGAATGTAGTTGGTTTTGATTCCACGAGAGAGTTGTATAAAATAGACCCATATTTCAATGAAGTATGGACAACATGCATGAATCTAGTAGAGTAGGACAGAACACCATGGCTAGAGTATTTTGTGCAAGAAGGTTTGTTGTTTAAAGGAAAAAGATTGTGCATACCTTGAGGATCATTGAGGGATAATTTAATGAGAGAAAAACATAGTAGTGGTTTAAGTGGGCATTTTGGTGTTGATAAGATGTTGGCTCAGTTGAATGAGAGTTATTTCTATCCAGGTATCGTTGTTGATGTAAAGAAATTAGTGCAGGGTTGTAGAGTACGCCAACATGCCAAAGGAGTGAGGCAGAACACTAGGTTGTACCAACCATTGCCTATACCGGAGAGACCATGGGAGCATATTAGTATGGATTTTGTTTTGGGATTATCTCGCACACAAAGAGGTAATGATTCTATTTTTGTTGTACTTGACAAGTTTTCAAAGATGGTTCATTTTATTTCATGTAAAAAGTGTAATGATGCTTCTCATACTGCTTCCTTATTTTTAAAAGTAGTTAGGATGCATGGTTTGCCTAAGAGTATAGTTTTTTATCATAATGTGAAGTTTGTTGGCCATTTTTTGTGTACTTTGTGGAGAAAATTGGATACACAATTGGGCTTCAGTTCAGCATACCATCCATAAATTGATGGCCAAACTAAAGTTGTAAATAGAAGTTTGGGTAATTTATTGAGATGTTTGGTAAGGAATAAGCCAAACCAATGGGACTTGGTTTTGGATCATGCATACAATAACTCAATCAATAGGAGTGTGGGAAAAAGTCCCTTTCACATTGTGTATGGTTATAGTCCAAGAGGGGTAGATGAATTGCGGGATAGTGTGGATTTGACTTGAAAGAGTGCTTTAGCTGAAGATTTTGTAGAATATATTCATGATTTGCATAAACAAGTGAAAGAAACTTTGGAGAAGAGTGCCACCAAATACAAGGAGTGTGTCGATATGCATCAGAGAGAGCAAGAGTTTCAAGTTAGAGATTTGGTCTTGGCACATTTGCAGAATTAGAGGTTCCCACAAGGAACTTACAACAAATTGAAATGGAAAAAGATTGGACCTTGTAAGATCTTGCATAAGTTTTCATCCAATGCTTATGAAATAGAAATTCCAGCAGGTATATATATATTTCACCCATTTTCAATGTGGCAGATTTGTATAGATATTATGAAGGGGAGTCAAGCACACATTAGGGTTTCAACTCATATGTTTAGGATAAATGTGAATGGATAGATCAATTGCCAGAAAAGCAGTTTGAATAGGTTGATCAAGTCATTGATTCTCGTGTGGCTAAACAAACAAGGGGAAAACTATACATGGAATATCTTGTCCGGTGGAAGGGTAAACCAGTTGATGAAACCTCTTGGTTGCAAACTTTTGAGTTGGCTAAGTATGGGATTTCTATTCTAGACTTGCCAAAATGATCTTGAGATGCAGCCTCAAGGAACATTTCTCTTACCCAGTGTGTCTTATGCAAGAGCATCCGGGTTCACTAGCAATCCTGGATCACCAAAAACACATTTTATTTTCTAAGTGGTTTTTTGTTTTGTTTTCTTTGCAGAGTTGGTTTTGTGTTTTAGGAGGAAACTTAGTTCATTTGGGTCCAGTCGTAAAGAATCAAGTTTTGGCTAAGTCTAGGCCTTTGGTTGGCAAAGTTTCTAGTTTACAAACTGTTTAGTTTGTCGATCCAACAGTTTGCCAATAGCTTAGTTCACCGATGGGAACTTTTTCTAATTACCTTTTTGTGAGTTGGATAAAGTTTTTTTTTTGTCAACAAAGTCGAAGGTTTGAGAATTTGTTTTTTTGTCGATAAAGACTTGAGCAAACAAGAAAGCCCACAAGTTGATAAGTCGTCGACTGAATGGAATTCTTAAGTATCAGCAAGTTCAAGAGTTTTGAAAGTTGCTGATTTGCTGATTTGGTGAGAAAGTGATTGAGAGGTTCCTTTTTCCAAGTTCGAGAAAGATAAAAATCACTGATAAAAGGAAAGTGAGCAGTATCGGCTAGTTTGTAAGTTTTGGAAATTGTCGATTCACTAATAAGTGATTGAACAGAGTTTTTGAAGTTTGTGAAGTCAGGGATTTGTCGATAAAAAGCTCTCCGTCCCTTAAGTTCATTGATCACTTATTTTTGTGACAACTATTTGGGAGAAGAAAGATGAGATAAGTTCGTGATGCCCAAACATCACTGACGAGCACATACATGAGCCTCAATGGAGTTAGTGATATGGGAGATTGGCCTATGGGATATATATACCAGTGAATTTCAATTACACAAATAATTAGGGTTTCATTAAATATTCAAATGAGAATACTTCATTTTGGGTGGATCTTTGATGATCTGTTGTGGTTGGTGAGGTCCATTTAGTTTCTTAATGGAATGGTGGTGGTTCAACTTCTTTTCTGGGATATCATAAATACATTCATTTGGTCCTTACAAATGGGTTCAACTTCCTGGAGAAGAGAGGTGTCACAGAAGAGTTTTGTAGATGCTGATGTATTGGTTAAGAAGTGTAATTGTGTGAAGAATTCGTACTCCTGTAACTATTTTGTTGTTGCAGAAATAAATAAATACAATTGTTGTGAGTGTAGATATTGTTGATGTTTAAGTTTTGCTGCTTAATTTAGTAGTTTGATAAAACCCCTAAATTTTGTACTGCACCATTGCTTGAAAATTTCAAGGGTAACTTGAGCATTGCTAGGGTCTCTTGAGTGACCTACCCTAACAAAAAGGGTAACTTGCACTAGTAAAAGGGGTGACCTCAACATTTTTTATTGATGTGTGAAACTTTTAGTTTTGACCTTTTTTCCACCAATTTTTGACCTTGATCTCAAGTGTAACTTAGTTCTGATTGTACCTACTTCTATAAATGAGTTCCCCCTAATTATAAATCTAAGACTATTTATATAAACCTAATTAGATTCACAAAGGGTCATTGTTGTTTCTTGGTTGCATCTTACAAGAATTCTCAGTTTTTGCCTCTCTTGTCATAGTCATTTGAGCATGTTAGAAGGTCAATTCTAGAGGTTCCCAAGCCAAAGTCTAAGTTTTTCTTATAGTGTCCATAATCTACACAACCTCTAGGCTTTCCCCACAATTATTTTATAGCTTCATAGCTCCCAAAACAATAGCTAGAACACTCTTTTCCATTTCCCTCTTAGTTTAGTTTCTCATCTTCCTTGTATCTTCCATCAAGGGGATCACCCTAAGATAGAGGTTTAAATCATTGAGGACACACATGCCATGATAATTTCATCAGCATCTTGGGTTATCAATCTCCCAAGTGTCAGATTCCATTATTTACATTCAAGTTGTTAAAAACAGTTTGCTTTGAAAAGATTAGAATAGAGAAGAAAATATAGTAGATTAATCTATCTTCCATCTTACCTAGATCTATGACATTTTGTCATTGTATCTCAAATTTAGCATTAGTCAGATAGGATTTCTTTATTGTATTATATTAGTGTATATTAAATTGTAGATCTTAGTTTCATTTTAGTAGTATTTTCTCTTTAAAATCAAACACCATCAATGGTATCAACAACACAATTATCTTCACAAAATATAAATCAAAACAAAAACATATGTAAAATACCTCTTTCAAACCACATAGAAAACATTAGTTTACTTTGCATTCATTTAGTTATCAGAATAATTCTTGTTGCATTTAGTTAGGTAATTAGCTCACATTATCTATTTGGAAAAATATAAAAACATAGATTAGTTGTTTATTTATTCCATTTCAATAGTAAATCATAACATTTACTTTAGTCATAATCATTCACTAGTCTAATTTCATTCAAAACTCAAAACAAAGTTCAAGTGACAAGTCCTTGATAACAAGACAAGGCAAGCAAGCAAAGCAATCAAGTGAATCACAACCTTGCAAACCAAACAAAAAAATGAGCAAGCAAGAAAATAATGAATCAAAAATCAAGTCTAAACAAAGCCAAAAAATTATCATATCCATCTCTTTTCTCTCCCACTATAAGGCTCATGTGTCCTAGGGTTAAAGAGGATTTGGTAGAATTCATATTAAATGAACTTAGAACAACTCAATTGAGCCTAGAAGCAATTGACCATGAGCAAATCTAGGAGCAAGCTCTCATCTTGAAACAAATACAGGAAGAGAACAATAGGTGACAAGCAAGCGAGTTATCCCTTCTCTAAGAGTTAATTAAAACAAAAACTACCAATTAAATGCCTTCCTCATCAATGCTCAATAGGAGCTCAACATAATCTGTGCAAATAATGCACCAAATCATACAATGATTACCACGACAACACCATATAGTGTAACTTGTTCTCTTGTAGAGGATTCTATGGTATACCTTTATGGATTTCCCCACTTGTTTTATGCCGCTTTGCATGGAGTCTGTAATTCATGGTCCTACGACTTGGTCTCTTTTGGCACACTAGTTTATCATAAATCTATACGCCTCACTCTTTCATGCTTCAATATCTAGTTTTGAACATTCCTAACTCATTTCCTAGTATTACTAATTCCCTAGACTAAATTGTGGCCACTGCATCGTCCCTGTATTGGACCATAGGGTGAAAGTTCAAAGCTATGTCACACTTTTATAAAGGAAATGACCAACATTGATCTTAATTTTTATCTTGAATCACTACAAAGAGACAAATATGTTTGAATTTTAAAATGATGTAAACTAATAAATTGTAGATTTTTTAGTGTATTTTATGTTTCATATTTAAAAAAAAAATTATTTGAATTTAGCTTTTTATAAAATTAACACTATAATTTAGTTGCTAATAAAATGCTAAAAATAAGGTTAAGTGGGATGTTGCACTTTATATTAGTAAATTTTATTTGTTTTCAAATTGTTTTGGGTATTCATAACTTGAAACTTTAGTTCATGGATTAATTTTTTCTCCATTTTGATAAATATATATTTGGAGATCATTAGTTTTCCACAGTCCATGGTGATTGTGTGCTTATGTTTCTGGATTTGACTGTGTTCAAATTTTTTACTCAACGTTAAATAAATCTTGGAAGTTGTGTGTAATAAAAACATAATTGATTTGATAAAAATCTGAAGTAGAGAAATTACAAATAGAAGGATGAGATTTTGTTGATGAAGGAACTTAGTGGACCATGGATTCCCTTCTTACTAGGAGTAGAAGAATGGGTACAACCAAACATATGTGATGGTTCGAACCTACTTTTTGGGAGTACTCAGTTTGTGTAGTCTCTAGTCCTTTCATGCTTCTTCTAGATCTCATTCTCTACAGTCTTATCTCTATTACCCTAGCTCCCCTTTGGGATCTCTGTGCTTATCTTTTTCTTCTAAGTTAGCTCATTTTTTTTGTGCTCCCCATGCGTGGGTCTGAAGATGAAACCTTTATTTTCATGTGTTATCTATAATGGGAGTGTGCCCTAACCCCACAACTTACCTATCAAAATAAAATATAACTAATTCGATGGTAAGTTACCTTTTGTCTTAACTATTTATACAAAATAGGAAACACATTATATCACCTTGACATGGAATCTCTCCTCTAGTGCATCATATTTTCTCATATTTTTAATAAACTTTAGTATTTTTCTTGAGAGGACAATCAACATTATATTTTAGTGCTGATGACATACTTTTAGTAAAAATAAAAAAGAAGACATAAACACTAATTGAAATGTTTAAAAAATTATATTTTTACAAACTACACTTATAGATCTACAAAAGGGTATTTTTGGATTTTTTTAAATAAGTATTTATATTAGTAGTTTTTAGAACATCAATTTTTCAAATAATTTTATTTTTTGATAAATTAGTCCCAAAGTGATGCTAGATATGTATTTAGTGGATGCTTCCATTTGGAAAAGTTGTGGCATAGATCTAATTTAGCTAAAATGAATCCATCTAGAACATATGTCTCACCAAAATTGAATTTTAATTGGAAATACTTAAATTCATTTATGCTGATAAGTTGGCATGAAATGTGACACAACTTTGAACTTTTACCCCATAGCTGTGACCTCATTTCTCTATTTTAAAATTCAAATTTAACCATTTTTGCACCGACATCATAAGAAATCAAAATTTAGGATAATACATTTCCATTAAAGAATATCAATCACTGTTGTATCAATTATCAATTTAGTTACCAAATTCTACTATCTCTACATCAACATCTAACACCTCTACTCATTTTTATTTTTGATATTGTTGAATCAATCTAGAGACATGACTACTAGAAAATAAATCAAACACTCCTCTATATCATAGTACATTCCAATGATACTTATAAAACAAGTTTTTAGATTATTAGTACAAGAGTAGGAAAACATCTTTTTCATGTACTAAAGGTCTATTTCTACTTAAGAAAAACTATACCATTAGGACACAACCATGCTAGGTGGACTAGATCATAGGTGCAGTCCTATCCCAAGGCCTCAAAAATTTAGGATTCAATCACCACAAATCTTTGATACTAGATCTAATTCTAGATTTCATTTATTATTTTTTTGTCATAACATCATAGTAGTCTACAATTAATATCACACCAAATTCTAGGTAATCCTAATCTATTTTAGTCAATTTAATTATTTCGTGTCTCAAAAATTACTCATTTATCATTTTCAATTCCTTATATATCTAAGTATAAATTATTTTACTAATTCATCCCCTTAAATATATATGTAGGGTGCATTTTATTTCCCTACACCTCTATACAATCACACAAATTTTAACATTGACAAAAAAATAAAGAGCCATGTCATAGTCCATATATTCAAATGTGTTAGATTGCATGCATTTCAAATAATTGGTCAATTACTATGAAGGGAGAATTTGAAAGGAAGCAAGGTACACAAAATACGCTTCCTACACCGATCTAAAGAGGAGAGTTGTACCAATTTTTATCCATTAACAATTATAGTAATGAGATTCACAATATAGGAAAGATATAAAACATCAAATGTAAATACAAAAGCTCACAACACAAGATATACGTGGGGAAAACCCTTTCGGGTGAAAAACCCCACACTCCAAAGCACAACCCAATGTATTAATCTATAAACAATTAAGGTTACAATACAATTCTAGAGCCAAGCTCTTACATGAGTTCACCACTGTTGATATTTTGGAGTAATTTCGACAGCATAACAATACCTACAAATGAACCATACAAACTACTCCAACAAGCACCTTTTTTATAGAGAATATCAAGCATGAAGGAAGCTTCTAGAGGAAGATACAAGAGGTGGGCATCCAAATCCACATGGCACATATTCCAACACCTCTTAGCATGCAAATGATACTTGTACAAGATTCCCTTACACCTCTTACAACCCTCCAAACTTGGGTGCCCAAATTTACTTGAAATAGGTATGACAGATGCTCTTACACTGTCATATATGACAACACTTATAGTTGTAAGAGAATCTGTCATAACTGACTAATAATAATTGATTTTCTTACAACTTGTCATAACCCAACTTGGGCACTTAGATTCCCCATGTAAGATGCTTTGCAACACTTGTCTGTCCTGTCATAAAATCTGGTTCTGCATCATAACCTGTCATAGGAATCCATCATAGAATATTGACTTAAACACATATTTCAAGATGTCGACACATGGAAAAGAATCTCTACCACAAAGTGGGACTCCTACATTCCAATGTAGGAATAAATGCATCCTTGTCACCTTCCATGTCACCTACCAATGTGATGACAACTCACCGTGCCATGTCACACTAGATGAAAAAATATGATGAGCAAGAAAGTACAACTTAGGCATAAAATAAATATATATTAAATAAATTAATGCTAGGTGGAGACACCCAAAATTGACTCATTTTCATCAGCATTCAAACATTGCATTACACATTATCTGCATTTGTCTAACACACTTGAGCAATATCTCTAACACACATATTTCTTCTATTAATTAAATACATTTATTTTTATTTAATTAATTCATTAGCTATTTCCTCTAAGCTATAATTAAACAATCTTTAATTATTTAATTATCTTCATTTTATCTATTTTTAATTAAATAAATCTTATTTATTTAATTAAAAATTCTTTTCATAAATCCACTTCCCAATTAATTAAATAAATTTAATTTATTTAATTAATTTAGATTATCATTCATCTCATGAGCTGACATATGTGCCTCTTTCATTTAAAAAAGATAAGTGGTACTACATATTTTTATTTAATATCTTTCACATGTAGTACTTTTTATATACACAAGCACACATAAGCCCTATCTTCCCACCACTTGTCATCTTCACATTCATCTATGTCTATCTTTTAATCTTAGCCATTCACATAGCCACAGAATCTCCACCGTTGATTGATTTTGGTTGAGTTTTATATAAAAACCCTCTCATTCCATACTTCATATCAATCTAGCATTCATAGCATCTACATTGTCATCTTGAGCATATTGAACACTTGAGCATCTATAGCATCCATTGAGCTCATTATCATTCATCCATCATGGCAGCTTTTATCTTCATAATTGTTCATTGTTGAAGAAGCAATCCACATCATAAACAAGGAATCATACAATCTAGGTGATATTGTATTTAAATTGCATACTTTTGATTTTCATTTGGATTAGATTCTTTGATGATGGTAGGGTTAAGTTTTCATGGCTATGCTTGATCTTATTAACCTAATTTTTTACCTATCACATTTTGGCATGCTCAGTGGGACTCATGTCCTTGATTAACTTTGCTATTTGAAGTTGTTTTTATGAAGATCAGATTTTTTGAGCACTTACGGCAAGTTCCTATCACTTTTGAGCAAAAAATCATCTCTATCTGCATACCTGCGTTGCTTCTGCATTGAAATATGCCACCTTTTTCCATTCTCAGATCGCTTATAAGCAAACAGTGATCACTTTTTATTTATTCTGCATCGCTTTGAGACTAATAGTGGTCGCCTTTGCATTTAACCTAATCACTTTTGATCTTACAGTGGCCGCTTTTAGATAATCGAATCACTTTTTGCAGAATTAGGGCTTTTGTTGCATATTGTCTCTTTTGCAGATCCAGGTTGCTTATGAGCCTTAACCAGTCACCTCACACTTTTTCATATCGCTTCTAAACTTCAACAATCTGCATCTGGCATTTTCAAAATTGCTTTTGATTTGCAGTATTTCGCCTTTGATAGAATGGAGATCACTTTTGACTGATAGTGGATCGCCTCTGGTAAATTATGTCGCTTTCAGTCTGTATCATTTGCAGTTTGTTTTCTTGGTTACTAATTGGGTATTTGTGTAGTATCTTATCAATTTGTCCAAGAAAAGGAGGTTATCAAACTACTAACATATCTATTACAGCTTCAATCGGTCCAAGACTTGTGGTTTATCACTAAATTAGGAACATTTGGGCTTGGTGCTTAAAATGAATCATTGCTTGCTCTGTGCTTGATTTATCTTTTTTTGATTGCTTGCACATGATTGATTGTAACCCAAATTTAATAACAAAAGTATCCTCTCCCCTTGCCTATCAAATGGGTCTTGGGTGTATGAGAACTTGTTATTATCTTTAGAGGGCCTGCCTTCCCAGTGTGAGAAGGGATACGACACAAGCGGTAATGGGCTAAAGCCAAGTCCTTTTGAACCGCTATATAAGAAAAATGTTTGTGTTGAAAGCCACAAATAATAGGTGTTGTTGTGTTATACCGACAACCAACCCACCCCAAAACCCTCCAAGGCGTAACCCTTGAAGGTTGGGAGACTCCACAACGGAGAGTAGCATTGCCACATGTATAGCCACCCGAATGGATGCCCTTATTAGAAACTTTGTGTAGTAGCCAAAAACCTTCTATTTGTTGATGCAAAAGGTGGGACCTTTGAAGCCGCCCCATTTCACGTGGTTCTTAGAAGAGATAGCAGGGACAATCCAAAGGTTTGGTGAGGGACAAGCCTTATAAGAAACCTGGATCTTGGTATGCGTGAGAAGTGTGTGTTGTGGAGGGGAGCTAGTGCTACCAAGATCCTAAAGCTATCTGCTTTGAATAAGCACAGCCAGGGGATTCAACAAATACAGTCCTTTCCTAGCCTAGGTTGTACAAGTTTGTGATTATTGTGAGTGTGAGTGACTGCAATTACTATTTTCTTGTCAAAAAAATCACAAACCAAACATCTTTCCTCACAGACAGAGTCACTTTTAAGCCTAAATTGCTCACATGCAAATAGCAGAATCACATTTGAACAGCAGTTAGTCACTTTTTGCCTAAACTGAATCACTTTTGAACAATAGTTAAGCACTTTTTACTTAAACAGAGTCACATCTAAACAACAGTTAGTCACCTCTTATCTGAATCAGGTCACCTTTAAACAACAATCTATCACCTTTAGCCTAATCCACATCATGTCTGATCAGCAGTAATTCACTTTTGAGCCAATATTAACTGCTTGTGAAAAATTGGATCACCTCTGGTTAACACTATAACCTGCTGTCATAACCTAAATCAGTCTGCATTTGAGCTATCATCAGTCACCTTTGGCATTTTCTGAGTCGCATATGAGCTATTACCCATCACCTATGGTTAAATACCTGTAAATCTTAGTGCCTCAGTTGAATTAGCCACAAATCCAGCTTTCTTAGCTTCAACATTAGCTTTCAGACTTGTCTCTGATCATTAGCAGATACCTGGACTTTGTCTCTTGTTTTGAGCTTACCAATCAATCGCAATTCATGAGCTTTTCATCTTTTTGAGATCCCAACTAGCAAACCAAACACCAAACCAATCATTTCAATCAATCAACAAACATCATCTTTTAGCTTTAGCTTGAACAACTTAGCAACTTTTAGCAAACAACCTTTCCCTTGAGTGTGTGAGCTATTATCTAGGGAAAACCAACTAACAACAAATCAACCAAGCAAATCAACAACAAATCAACCAAACACATCAGCAACCAACAAGAAAAACAACCAACAACAAAGCAACCAACCAACCAACTAGCAAACTATCATCTTTTGGGTCTCAAACTTCAATTTTCATCATCAACATCATGCCTCAAACTAGGAGTCAATATAGAGTTGAAATGGAAGCCAAATTGCAAGCTGAGATGCAACAATACCTCTTAAGGATGCAACTCAATTTATGACTAGTATGCCTCCTCATATGTTTACGCCTCAAGGATATACCATTGGAGAATCATCTTCACAACAAATGTAACCTCAAACAGCTTTGGAGACTTTTGAAGAGCAATCTCAAGATGACTCATCAAAATTTTGGGATACCCATGTGTGGGATCAAGTTGAGAGACTTATTATATTTGAGCCTAATCACTACTTCTTGCAACTTGCTCACATGGGCGCTAAACTATCAAAAGATTTTGACATATCTACTATTAAAGAGCGAGATCCAAACACTTCCATTGTTGTGGCAAAGGGACCATCCACTATAGTCACATCATCTCCCATCATATCACAAGCTCCATCTGCCAACACATCTTCTTCATTGCCTATTGTTTCTTCATTTGATTTACCACACTCAGAGCACACTTTAGAACCTTTGATAATGCCAACTAATGTGCTCCCTCATGTCACAAAATCTCAACATTCCACCTTTTCATGTTCCTCAACATACTCCTCCTACCATGCCTCAAGTAACACAAGTTGTCCATGTGGCCCAAGCGCAAACGCTCCAAGCATTACAAGCTATTCCCATATCCCATAATGTGCAAGCCTCCCAAACTATCCCAACAACACCAATAGCCCAAGCTTCACCATACGAATACCATATCTCATATACCAACTGCTAATATGCTTTCCACCACCTCCACTAATCCCTCCATTTTACCATATAATCCCAATGTTAGTCTTATTGACATGAGCGATCCTCCTATCATTTCTCAAGCCAATCCTAGCAATACGGTCACTTATGTTGAGCAACTTACATCCATGCCATCATATTCTTCCAATCCCTCACACCTCATCAATCCATCTTATGCTACCCAAGGCTTGCCCATTATCACCCAACACATGATACATACCAATCCCCATGTAGTCCAAAATACAAATTCAAACGTCCATCCTTCTTTTGCATCTACCAATCCTTTCATCACTTACCATGTCACAAATCCAACTCCAACTTCCCAACCATCCACTAGTGTTAATCCATCTTCCACTTCCCATGGGATGCCACATCTTGGTGCCAATTCATCACAATATACTCAACCGCCACTTGTGTCTCAAGGACAGCAATCCTTAAACACATATGTGTCACATCCCAATCCTTTGACATATATTGTGAGTACGCAACCTCAACAAACAGTCATGGCTTCATATATACCACAACAACAACCTCACTATACACCATACAATGTTTCACCCCCTTTGCAACAACAGCAATTATCTTCAGTGGATGTTCAACAAATGATCAATCAAGTGGTAGAACAAGGCAAGAAGACATTTTCTCTCGAAAACATATGCGCTTATCCATTTGACAAATCTCTTCATATGATACCCTTTCCACCACATTTTGTAATTCCACAATTTGACAAGTACAAAGGAAAAGAAAATCTGGAAGACCATCTTAGAGCATTCTTTGTGGCATGTCTCAATGTTTCTTATGACGATACATATCTTTTGAGACTATTTCCTCAAAGCTTAGCAGGACAAGCTCTTGAATGGTTCTCTCATCTACCTTCGGGAATTAAATCTTTTTCATAATTGGCAAACAAGTTTCGATCACACTTTGCTTTCAACATTGAACATGAGGTAAACATGAATAACCTTGTCAACAATAAACAATGCAATGGTGAAGCCTTTTCTTCATTTATTCAACGATGGCATAATATGGCTAGCAAATTATCATGGGAAATCCTTGAGAAACAATAGCTCGATATCTTTGTTTAAAATCTTCATCCCGAGTTTTCATTCCAATTACAATTGCAAAGTGCTAGCACCTTTGATGAACTTGTTTCCAAAGGAACCATCATTGAACGAGCTCTAATTGCTAAAGGAACTATCAAGATCTTTTGCGATAACAAAGACTATCCTCAAAATTCCAATGATAAGTCTCACTTTTGGAACAAAAATAAGCATGTTGTCAATGATGGTGTTGTAGATGCAAATAACAAACTATGAAAGCTCCCATCAACATTCAAGCAGCTTCTAAAACAACACAACCCTTTCAATGAATGCAACAACGACAAATTTCTAATCCGCGCCGACAATTTACACCATTAGCAGAACCTATGGAAGTTATTTTTCGAAAGCTTCTCCAAGTGGGCGACATTATGTTACCGGACGCACCACCCAATGGTGAACTACTCTTCAAAGCTCCTTGGTACAAAGAAAATAAGTATTGTGATTACCATTGAGTTAAATGACATAAAACAAATGGTTGTATGCACTTAAAACATGTCATCCAAGATTGCATCGATCAAGGTTTAATCAAGGTCACACCTTCAGCAACTCAACCTGCACAACAATCAACATCGAACTATGATCTAGAGACTTTCAAGAATCCACTTCCATCTCATGACAAGCCAAGTAACCCTCATGTCAGGAATGCCATCCAGTACAACTATGAATTGTCTACCATTAGCCACATTGACCATACTCGCATTTCCACCATTACTATCCAAGGCAAAGCACCTGATTGTGCTGTAACCACTTGAAGAGGTCGAGTCACCATTCAAGGAGCACATGTCCATCCTCCTCGACCCCTCTCTAACTATAATATCTTGGATCACCTTGGCAAAACACCCAAACACATATCCATTCTTGAGTTGCTTCGCATATTCCCTGCTCATAAAGCTATCCTTAACAAAGCCCTACAAGAATCTTCGGTGCCTAATGATATTGATATCACACAATTCCAATCTATGGTCGCTAGCATTGCAGCCCCTTGTCATTTAACCTTCTACGACAAAGATCTTCAACCCTCCATTCATCCTTCACACAATGAAGCCCTCCATATTGAAGTATTTGTTAAACAACACCATATCAAACGAATCTTGGTAGATGGTAGAGTTGGTCTTAATATATGTTTTTTAAAATTAATAAAATAATTGGGATATTCTGAGAAATATGTTGACACCTCCAATGTTATTACTGTCAGAGCATATGATGATGTCGAGAAAGATACTGAAGGGATTATTTTCTTTCCTATCCAAGTTGGGCCGATCACCAAAGAAACCCCTTGTCAGGTTCTTGATATTGACCTTCCTTATAACATCATCCTTGGTCATCCATGGATACATGCCCTCAAGGCAGTTCCTTCTACATACCATCAATGTCTTAAATTTCCACATAATAGTGTTGAGATTACTATTCAAGCTGATCCCAATCCATTTGAGTTATGTCGTGCCTTTCAAGCTAAATATCAGAGTCCAAACTGCATTCCTATCAATACCGAGGCATATCCGTCTTCATCCTATTTAGATCCATCCAATCTACTCAAGCCATCATCTAGCAAATCCACCTCCAACCTCCATATCAAGTACTCCAAACATGGTCCTGGTGAATACATATTGCAAGAACCTTTATCCATATCCATTTATGATACAGAAGTTGGATCTTCTTTGGTAAGAGAGACTTCTAACTCAGATACCATCGATGACTCCCTTCATATCACCGACCTTTTTCTAGGATCCTCCATCTTCATGATTTCTGCAACTCCTTCATCTCCATCTCATGATGAACTCAAGTCTAGTTCTCCAAGAACTCCTAGTCCTAGTGTCAAGCATCAGTCTCCCCAAGCTAAAGATGTTGGTAAATCCTCCATCCATCCTATGTCCACCATTTCCCATCAAAAACCCCATTCTAAACCCCATAAGCATGTGACTTTACATCTTTCACCATCCAATTTACTTCTACTTCTTCCAACTCCTAAACTCCCACCTTCAACTTTACATCCATATCTTCCACTGCCACCATCCTATAACTTGCAAAAGCATGTGACTGTCCACCTTCCACCATCCAATTTACCTCCATTACTACCAATGTCTAATTATCCATTTATCCATCATTACCATTACATTCCTAATCATGACCAACAAATGCACATACCGTCTAAGCATAAAGCTTCCACTCATTCCACCAACCCCGCTTCCATCAAGTCCATGGGATTCAAAAATAATAAAAATTTGGATGCCTCTACCTCTAAAGCTAAAATCCTCCAAAGAATCCTAAAGATTCTCATGCCTTAGGGCATCAAAGCAAAGAATCACAGCCTAGCGCATCTAAAAAGCTAGTTGAGCCTATAACTCCACATGAAGAGCCTACCACCAAAATGGTTTGGGTTCCTAAGAAAATAAGCAAGCCAACTGAATGAGGCATCCTTATCATCAACAAAAAATCCCAATCATCCCCTTCCACCCAAAAGACTTCCATTCCATCCAACAATCCCACAAGCAAAGAAAAAAAATCATTAAAATACTAAGTATCTATGGGTTCCTAGATCACTCCATCACCCATCCCCTAAGAAAGCATCTCTTTCACTTCTTACACCACCCTTTCCATCTAAAAATTTAATGTTTAGTGGTGTGTGCAACCGTTGGTTATGGTTCCATTCCATCCCACATTTCCACATACCTCCATTCTTCATCCATTATCCTACATATCTTCCCCATCACCTTCCTATCATCCATGCTTTTGCATAAGCCTTCCATAATCCACTATCCCATTCATCTATCCTTGCATGAGCCTTCCATCTATCCTTGTGTGAACCTTCAATCATCCTTATCCTAATCCACTATCTACCTACTCCATCTTCATCCATGCCATCCCTTACCAACATCTCGAAGCATAACAATAGGTTATGTGCAATGACAACCATCTCTAACAGGACTACCAACATCCATTGAACTAGACACTTGAGTCCCTCCTATCTATTACCTTGGTGAAAACCTGGCAAAGAGGCGCCATGTGTAATCAGCTATACTAAAAAAAATAAAAAATCCATCCAATAGTGAAAACCACTTTGTGGCACTTTAGATAATAAAAAAATAACATAAGATAAATAATCCGTCCTCTGGTGAAAACCTGGTAAACAAGCGCCTTGAATAAGTACCATAGTGAAAACATGGCAAACAGGCGCTATGTGTAGCGACCAGCCTCCATTGTCTGCTTGGTTAGTTTGATCATCACTCTTCATACCATATTTCTCCATCCTATCCTACATAGTCCATATCATAATCCACATCTCATCACACTAAACAGCTTTTCCATCTTCACCTCTGTCAATTCTAGCTATCATACTTGAGACGTTGTTGCAATAACGATTTCTTTTGGCACCCTAGTATCTTGACCGCATGCCTTCTTCATCATCACTTCTTCATAATAAACCTCATCCCGTACTGGGGGCATTTGTTGAGTCTTATTTGGAAGTGGATATCGCTATCTCTAGCTCATAACACATCAAACACCTTAGCTCACAACACAACAAACTTTCAACTTCAATCATAGCATTCATCCAATGACAAATGTGGCCCAACCATTTGTAATGAGGATTCACATCTTTACAATCAATTTGCGCTCATCTGACAATCGCAAAACATTGCCAATGCAAGCATCCAAGAAACTAGCGTCATAAGTAAGAACTACACCCTAGTTCTATCGTTAAAGCCTTGATCTCATGGATACAGGGTATGTAGGCAATCTGAGATGTGAAGGAAGCACTCTGATTACGGCTAAGATGATAGCCCCTTCTCTTCATCATTCATCTTTCATCTTTCTTCTAATCATCTTCCAATCTTTCATATTACACTCTTCTATCTTTCATCACTTATATCATCAATAAAACCCAAAACTGCATATTCATCATGTCTCATCTCCATCACAAATGTGCTTTGATCCCGTGGATATAGGGTATGTAGGCAGTCTGGAATACGAAAGAAGTTTCCAGTACTCAAGAACAGATGATCCACCCCATCTTCTTCATCTTCTTCCATTTTCTTCCCTTTGATTAGCTCAAGCAGGAAGCAAATTATATGTATACTGAAAGCTCAAACACTTTAACCAATCAAGAGTAAGCCAGAATCTATTTGTCTACATGCCTTAAGCCAACATTTGCTATAGCAGTTTATCAACAACTTTAGCCTTCAACATGATGCAACTTTCCTCTCAACAAGGCGCCAGCTTAAATCCATCTAAGAGCACCTAAATTTGGCAAGAGAATGTGATGACAATATCTTTTGTTTTATCTTTTGATTTATCTTTTGTCCCTTTTCTATGCCTAATCAAGACTGCCTTGATCTATCTATATCTTGGTATGTTGCGATGAAGTAAGGAATGGGGCATGGTCATATTGCTTTTGTATGTCGTGTTTGTGGGATGATCTTATTCTCTTCCTATGTGTATTGGTATCTTGTACGTGTTGGGATTAGCATCTTACATATCAATATCTCTAGAATCTGAGAAGCTAAACAGTCTCTTATGCACTTGAGACTATTCTATGTCAAGACTAGCTCCATACATATAACCAACAAGTTGTCACTATGTGTAGTGGAGATAAGCTCAAACCATTGCTTGTAGCGTCAAAATCCATCTCACAATGCTAGCTGTTATTCATATCTTGTGCATGTTGGCTCAACATCTTGACCTCATGTGTTCAGACAAGATTGTAGCATGCTAGTTGCGCATTGGATATCTCGACACTTTGGTCTTCTATACCCTGGTGCATAACATCCATATGCTATATCAAACATAAGGATTGCATTTCTTTTTCATTTTGAGCAATTACTTAAAAGTTGCCTACCATCCTATTATTCACCTACATAGTTCTTAGCCAAGATCAATCATTTCCATCATCCTTTCATTCATATCTCTTATCCTACAAAACAAGTGTGTTAGACATACATACATAATTCCATCATGTATCATCTTATTACCATCTATCTATATGTATACATCCATATCATATCATTACCATTTACATATTTGCATTATCATACATTTCCATATCATTTGCATAAACATCCATACATAATCCATAAAAATACAATTACAACATGCATAACCATCATAATACCAACAGTGCATCCATTTTACAACATCATATAGATCAACAATATGCCATCATATATACACACACACACACATATATATATACACATATATATACATATATATATACACACACACATATATATATACATATATATATATATATACATGTGTCAATATACAAGTGTCCACATATACAAGCTGAGCCATAAAGAATGTATGTACAATCAGCTCTAGGCCTCATCATGATACAACATAATATACAACATATACAAGGTAGCCCTAGTGACTACTAACAACTCCCTCGCCCTAACCACCACCACCGCTGGGTCCTGCACCTGCCCCTCTATCTCTCAGTGGCCCCATCACTAAGGCTATTGATCAAGATCCACCTGACCTCCGTGAACCTGAAGCCCCTGATCTGCTCCTGAATCTAGGCTACCTCTGCTCTACCGGCACTTCCCCATAGTATAAGCCTCTGTAGTACTCAGCCTCACCCTATACTCTCCAAAGCTCTTCCTGCACCTGTGTCAACTATGTGGCCAAGTACATCGTAGCCCCATCTGTCCCCAATGCAGCCACTACTCTATCTCGCTCATTGGTCATCCCCTGTAGCTGCTGCACAGCCATATCTCTCTCAGCTCGTAGACCATCTCTCTCTGCTCTCATAGCCTGCACCTGCTGCACTGTCGTATCTCACTCTAGTCTCATCATCTGCTCACTCTGTCTAGCTGCATCTCTCTCCCTTTTCACCCTAGCAAGTGCACCATCATCCTGTCCATCTCCAGCCTGTGCTATCAACTGTAGCGAAGCCTGGTAAGTTTGTACCTGAGCTCTCGCATGTCGCAAGCCAATCACCACCCAATGCCTATCTATCTCCACCCTCCTCAACTGCATCTATGCTCGCTGCCTCCATCTCCTCTCCTCCCTAATCCACCTCCATAGATGCTGAATCCCAACATCATCACCCGCTAATATCTGCCCTTGAGGCTGTGCTAGTATCTAAGGTTGTCCTGGCATCTGTCCTTGCATTTGTATCCCTGGCGCTGCTGGCACAACAGCCTGTGCTGGTGGAGCTCGTCATTGTCTCCTCCTGACTGGTCTCTCCATCGCAATCTCCCCCATCTCTCCAACCCTTGTCAACAAAGTCAGTCTAGCTATCGTCAAGTATGCATCATAGTCTGGCAACATGCCTAGATCTGTAGGACTCTATCCCCACTGCCATACAACTGGTTGTATCCCATCTCTCTCTACCAACACCATGTCAACCACAACCTCTGGCCCCCAATCAAATACCTCCTGTCTAGTCTGCCCAAAAATAACATCACCAACTGGTACTGCCTGTGCTAACCCGAACTGCCTCAAAACCCTCTCTGGCAAATAGCTCTCTATAATGTAAATGTCGCATCCAAAAATGTATCTCGCCTGCCTAGCATAGACAAGCTCCGTATCCTCCTCCTCCCATCGCTCACATCCTAGCCATGGCCTCCATACAAAACTATCCACCTCATCCAATCTCCTCCACCAGTATACCACTCCTCGACACTGCCAGTATGTCAAAACTCCTCTATACATCCTCGCATACGGCTCTCCTGCTACTCTCGCCACCCATCCCTCTAGTCTCATAATTGAGATGTGCTCATAGAACCATACATGCAACATTGTAACTCCCACTGACATGCTAGATTTGAACATATATGCACAATCATGCAGGAAGTGATAGAGTTGTCCTAGCACACACTCCACCCATGCATACCTCGTACCATAAGAGAACATCCCCTCCATAACTGTCCCCCATCCTACTGGAAAGACTCTCACTCGCCTATTTAATTATTTAATTCTTTTCATAAATCCACTTCCCAATTAATTAAATAAATTTCATTTATTTAATTAATTTAGCTTATCATTCATCTCATGAGCCGACATGTATGTCTCTTTCATTTAAAAAAGATAAGTGGTACTACATCCTTTTATTTAATATCTTTCACATGTAGTACTTTTTATGTACACAAGCATACATAAGCCCTATCTTCCCGCCACTTATCATCTTCACATTCATCTATGTCTATCTTTTAATCTTAGCCATTCACATAACCACCGAATCTCCACCGTTGATTGATTTTGGTTGAGTTCTATAGAAACACCCTCTCATTCCATACTTCATATCAATCCAGTATTCATAGCATCTACATTATCATCTTGAGCATATTGAGCACTTGAGCATCTATAGCATCCATTGAGCTCATTGTCATTCATCCATCATGACAGCTTTTATCTTCATTATTGTTCATTGTTGAAGAAGCAATCCACATCATAAACAAGGAATCATATAATCTAGGTGATATTGTGTTTGAATTGCATACTTTTGATTTTCATTTGGATTAGATTCTTTGATGATGGTGTTAGCACAGTAAAAATTTGAAATTTTTACTATCTCCTCAATCCATCATATTTGAATAAATCCTGAAGAATATCCTAAAAAGACCATAATAAAAAATTTATATGTTTCACAAGGTGTCTATGGATGAGCAATGTCAAATTTCTTCCAAGCAAGTCCATCGGCAAGAGGTTGTGTTGCTTACGTCGATACATGAGGAATCGTTTGAAAAACAACCATCGGCGTGAGAATAGAGATCGGAAGAAGAATTATGGAAGTCACCGATGGAGTAAGTAACACCGATGACCTTACATTGGCGAGAGAGGCAAGTGGTCATACCGATCGGTATGACAGATATCTATCGGATGATTCTTTAAATGTTGCCCCGGCGGTATATATCATACCGATGAAGTACTTCGGCAAGAGTTTCACCGAACATCCTGCGGGGGGGTAACAAAACAAATAGCCATCGACGAGAAGTAAACTATCGGGATAGGAAACAAGTAAGCCTCCGATGATTAGAGTCTTGGCGATAAGAGGGTTTTTGGCGAGACTCACAGTGATACACATACCTATCGGGATAATTCAGTATATCGGGACAAGGGAATTAGGTCTCGCCGATTTACAAGTCACGGCGATCAAAAGGCATCGGTGACACTTTAACATACTCTGTCCGATGAAGGATATGAAAAGGGCCATCGGGGAGATGATTTGGATCGGGATATCTTGAAAAAACTATCCCGATAGAACATGTCATTCCGATAAGAATAAAACTTATACTTGTTGATACTCTAGCGGCGAGACAATAGCAAAGTCATCCCGATCCAAGGTAAAAATGACTATCGGTGAGACAACAAAGATCGGGGGAACACAGTTATACTATCCCGATAGTATTAATCACTCCGATAAAATCATATCGGTGGGACTCGCTATATCGCAGAGAGATCTAAAACCCTTGGCGATGAAGGAAGTCATGCCGATGGTCGCGCCCACTTAAGGTATGACATTACATAGCGTCGGGAAAACAATTGGAGGAAATGGTCACCCTTGATATAATCACCAGGAGCGCAGTTGATCTTACTGATTCTCACCGTGAGCAAGAGTATTTAGATCATCTGGCAAAAGTCTATTTATGGCTAAATAGAGCCTAATTAAGCTTATGAAATTATTGTTTATGTTGGTTAAATTCCCAAGAGACTTATTGAAGAGTTGTATCTCTTCATGAAAATATCTATATAAGTTTAAACAATCGATGCTGAAAAATCATCAGCAGTAGAAGATATTCACATATACATAATATACAATATTCCAAAATGACTATGTTGCATATTTTATTTGAAGAAGAAGTTTGAAGTTCTCTAATTCAGTATTTCTACTTTGGTATCAGTTATTTGTTGAAATTATTCAATTGTGTGGCTGTCTCCATTTCTGCATTTCCCTGTTATTCAGATTAAGATATCAAGTATATATTTAATCTGTCAATACACATTTGTTGTATCTGTGTGATTAATTTGGTTGGTGTCCATCTGAGGAATTAAACCCTTCTGATTTATTCACAGTAGCCTGGAAGTAGTAAGTTGGGATTACTAAGTAGAGCCATATAATTAGGATTGCCATTCTGTCTCCAGTAAAATATTATCTGTTAATCTTGTCCATTCATTTCATTTGGTTCCTTCAAGTAAGGATTAAAATACCTTCTGGTGAATTATAAGATATCTGATTTTATTTGGTTGGATTATCAAGAAGAGTCTGTCAGTCATTTACTTGCACGTTTATACAAGCTATAAACCAAAACTGTGTCAAATAACTAGAATTATTACCATTAAGAAACTCCTGGTCTTAGTCCTTCAAATTGACTCTGTTACCCAACAAGGCACTAGTCTCATTCAACTCATTAATTAAAACCTTTTACCTTGATATTGCTTATACAATTTATGCCAATCACTTATTAAACATTACACATAGAATTGATTAGTCAGCTGTTTCATCTATTCTACATCCTATGCCATTGTAGATAGATATAGTTAAAACACTCATCCACACTCAGACTGCTTTAATATTTCAAGGTTCACCCACCTAGGTGTAGCAGGACCTAAAGTGTAGGAAATCATCAAACCTTGAAGGTTGATTTCGTCAAGTTAGTTCAAAAACGTTGCAAATCCAAACATAGAGCCTGGCATCCTCTTAGGATTTGCAACCTGCATTTTTGAGACCTAACAAAATTGGCGACTCTGCTGGGGACTAGTAAAAGACCTTAGAAAGTAATTCTTTCCTTCATAGAGTCAATTCAGAAAATTAAGTTGGTAACTCTGCTGGTGACAAGAACCCTACAGATAAACTATAAACTTTTCCTATTTAATAGGTGGCGACTCTAGTTACAATTATAGCAAAAAATTTCAATATCAAATGGATGGTAGGAGATCCAAGATGGAAGGTAGAAATTTGCAGTCATCTCCACCACTTAGAAACATTTCTAAAAGAAATGTGAATCCAAAGTATTCCCACCAAGATAATAACCTGGACATCCAAGAGAATGATTCAGAACAAAATATTTCAATTCACAACAAATTCACACCTCTGCATGATTCAAACGAGAACCTCAGTGGAGCAACTGATGATATTTTGGCAAAGTGCAGACCTTCTCCTCAAGAACAGCGTGAGCATGATGCAAAGGTCATGAGGGATATTGATAGAAACCATGCTGAACATGACTTCAAGATATCATTTGATCAGGGAGAAGAGATGGGATATGGATTTTCAGATCAGGGAATGAATGATAATCCAGAACATCAGGAGATAAATAACAATGCATAAAATTTAAAAGACATGAGTGATGAGCAACAGGAAATACTCATGCTCAGGAAAGAACTTGAGAGGTACAAAATACAGGAAGAGAGAGAGTTGTTACAGCAAGAAATCCAACAGAGGAAAAATAAAGCCAAAACAGTTCCTCCAAAATATGTACCTCCGCATAGAGGGAATATTTCAAGAAATACACAGCAAAATACAGGTGGTGTTCAAAACTCACATGCTTCTGGAAGTCATCAGAACACTATTCCCCAAAACCCTAGACCACCTCCCATACGTAATGCATCTCAACATATAGTAAATACCTACCCACCCCCTGGTCAACAATGTTATAGGCCACAAAACCATCACATGAATCCCCACATGAACCAACATCAACAATATGCATATCATCAGCCACCAGGTGGATATAATTACTATCCCAATCCGCCACCTTTGAATTTCCCTCCTCAAAACCTTGCAAATATATGCAGTCAATTTGATTTAACTGGATATCAGTTATATCCATATCCTATGGATAGTACTTGGAGAAATATGGTTCCCAAGTTTACTGGAAACAATGCAGTATCTGCAGAAGATCATATCAGAAGTTTTAATGCTTTTGTACAGGATATAGGTATGGATTGGGAAGACATTAGAATGAGGTTATTTATGATGTCCCTCACTGAAGATGCCAGAGATTGGTTTAATAGCTTGCTCGATGCATCAATCAATTCAATAACTGATTTTCATAACCAGTTTAAGGATCAGTATGGTAACCAATACGCTCCTGAGTTTGCACTACATGAACTAATAAGTATATAGAAGTATCAAAATGAATCAGTATTTGATTTCAACCTGAAGTTTTCCAAGCTACATAATAAGGTACCACATGGAGCCAAGTTATCTGACCAGGCAGCACTGAGTATCTATATGAAAGCATTTGACCCCAAAACAGGATATGAACTCAGAAACCGGTGTCCTGCAACATTGGCCGAAGCACAGAAAGTAGCCATAACTATCAAAAATAATAGGAAGGCTGCAGGAATGGTCAGTAAAAGGGACAATCATAGAAATCTTCAGAATCCAAATGCTCAACAGATTAAACCAGAGGGTCAGCATAGGCATGAGAGACCTAGGCTACATGATATGCCTTACAATACAAATTGGAAGGATGGAAGACCTATAGATAATAACAGAAAGCAACCATATGGAAAGGATACTCCTGATCCCCTGAAGAGAAACATGGCACATATGGCAAAAAATAAACCTTGGTGTTTTGTATGTAACTTACCACATTTACCTGAATACTGTGAGGTAGCTAAATCAATACAGCAAGAGGAAATGCTATACAACTATAATAGGGATAATCACACCATCAATATGATGCAGGATACGCCATGTGTGGTAACAGAAGATTATTCTTCTTCAGAGGAAGAAGGGTATGAGTATGATGTAGGGAACCAAAAATATCATGTTAACATGGGAGAACAGCAGGTATTCTCAGACCAGGAAGATATTTGTAACAACAAACCATATGGTCAATGGAGAAAACCTACTGAGGATGAAAGAGAAGCTCTCACAGTGGCCGCAGTGGCTCAAGCTCGAAACACTTATAACTTAAGGAATAGAACAACAAATGTTGGGCAAGGAACTCCTGGGAGTGTATTCATAAAAGACCAGAATAACAAAGGGAATATTACAAAATCATCACCTAAAGAACCAGAAAGAGGGGATAAAAATAAAATGAAAGAAAATATAGAAAAGGAGAACACAAAAACAGAAAAGAATGACCAGATCATAACCCCTTCTTTTGACATTGCACAGGCAGTGTCTCAGGTGAAGATATCAGTCCCACTCCTAGAGATGATGAAAATAGATAAATATAGGAGTACAGTTGTCAAGATGATTTCTGATACACCAAATTCGAAACATAAAGGGTTTGAAAAAACAACAAATAATGTGCATCAAGAAAATTTTAAGATGCCTGAGGTATACCTTGGTGACACACTTACAAAAAATCCCTCACAGGTAGATCCATTCTATACTACACTAGTAATCAAGAACAGAATAGTCAGGAATTGTATGATTGATTCAGGTGCTGCTATGAATATCATGCCTATAGCAGTGATGAAAGAATTAGGGATGTGGGTTGATACTACGTATGGCCAGTGTTATGCAATGGATAACAGATCTATTCCAGTAGTTGGTATTATGAAAGATGTAGAGATAAAACTTGCTTCACATCCTGAAGCAACATATAACATTGACATCACTGTGGTTGATATCCCACCGTATTATGGAATGCTGCTATCAAGACAATGGGCTGCAATGGCAGGAGGCAATGTTCAATTAGATCTATCATATGCCACCATACCAGTAGGTGACAAGGAAATCAAATTGTGTAGAGAGCCAAGGTACGACAATATTATAGAAAGAATGGATCGGCATCAGGTGAATTTCTTTTGTGACACAGATTTAGGAGTTTTCAAAGTTGGAGAAACTACCCCAGAATTGCATAACACTGACCCAATACACACTGAATCTATGAAAGGAGAGAGTGATTTGTGGAAAATGTATTTTGATGGTGCATGCAGCAAGATAGGAAATGGGGCCGGAGTAGTTTTTATCTCGCCAGGAGGTAAAACATTCAAATACTCTTTCCTATTGACATTTGAATGCACCAATAATGTAGCTGAATATGAAGCCCTGCTCATTGGCCTAAACATAGCCACCAAATACAAAATAAAAAAGTTGGCTGTCTTCGGTGATTCTGAACTGGTCATCTCCCAAGTAAGAGAAAAATATTTATCTAAAAATAAAAGATTAAGACAGTACAGAAATGCAGTTTGGGATAGTATTGAATTATTTGATGCCTTTTCAATCAGCTGGGTTGATAGGTCTAAAAACATTATGGCAGACTTTTTAGCAAACATTGCATTAAAGAGAGATGATGTTACATTAGGAGGGATCACAGAAGTAGAATTTAAAACTAGACCTACCATCCCTGATAATATACAGAATTGGCAAGTGTTTGATAGCGATGCTGATATAATCAACTTCTTACATTGTGCTGATTATTATGAAAATCAAGAAATTGATTTCAGTGCATTTGTGGAGGAACACAATGGGAAGGAAACCCTTTTTGGCCAAGAAGTGGTCCAACTAAAGACAAATAAGATACCCAAAGGACTTATTGCATTAGAAAAAACATTTGATGACCATGACAGGTATAAAAAGAAAGACACACCAGTGGTACCTAGTAACCTTGAAGAAATCAACTTGGGGACACAAACAACTCCAAAAAATGTATATATTGGAAAAAGTCTTGACCCAAAAATCAGAAGCAGACTTATCAACCTGCTCAGGAAGTACAGGCATGTGTTTGCTTGGTCATATGATGACTTAAAAGCATATAGAGAGGATCTATTTCAACATGAGATACCACTGAAGCAAGATGCTAAACCTTTCAGACAGAAGCAGAGACCGATTAATCCTACACTAGCCCCTAAAATGTTAGAGGAACTTACAAAGTTAAGGGATGGAGCTATAATCAAACCTATTAGACACTCTTCCTGGATTTCAAACTTAGTGCCTGTCAGGAAAAAGAATGGTGACATTAGACTATGTGTGGATTTCAGAAACTTGAATAAATCTTCCCTCAAAGATAATTATCCTCTTCCCAATATGGAGGCAATATTGCAGAAAGTTACTGGGTGTGAGTTGCTATCCATGATGGACAGTTTCTCTGGCTACAATCAGGTAAAAGTTAAGGAGTCTGAACAATTTAAGACGGCATTCACCACTCCGTGGGGAACATATGTGTATTTGAGAATGCCATTTGGATTAACTAATGCTGGAGCAACATTCCAGAGAGCGATGGATGTAGCTTTTGCTGAATTAATCAATAAGATTATGATAGTATATCAAGACGACTTGACAGGATATTCTAAAAAAGCTGAAGATCATTGCACACATTTAGAACAAGTATTTATCAAAGCCCTAGAATATGGGATATCATTGAACCCTAAAAAATGCCATTTTGTAGTAACAGAAGGAAAATTGCTTGGTCATATAGTCTCCAAGGAAGGAGTTAAAATAGATCCTGAAAGGGTAAAAGCAATTGATCAAGTCCCTATTCCAAAAAATGTAAAAGCTATACAATCATTCTTTGGTCAGATAAATTTTGTCAGAAGATTTATACCAAATTTCGCAGAAATTGTTTGTCCTATATCGAGAATGCTGAAGAAGAATTTAGAAATGAAGTGGACAACAGAAACAGTGGAAGCATTTGGTAACATTAAGGAGGCTATCAAGCAAGCTCCAGTCTTAATGTCCCCTGACTTTGGTAAACCTTTCCAACTTTTCTCATTTGCTTCCTATCATACAGTAGCAGCAGTGTTGTTACAGAAAAACAATGATGGACATGAACAGCCTATCTCTTTCTTTAGCAAGTCCCTTCAGAATGCAGAGTTGAAGTATGACATTATTGAAAAACAGGCATATGCATTGGTAAAAGCGGTAAAAAATTTTAGACCATATTTGGTAGGGGCTAAAATCATAGCATATGTTCCTAATGCTGCAGTGAAGGATGTACTGATCCAAACTGAGGTCACCGGTAGGAAATGTAGGTGGATCAATAGGATTCAGGAATTCAACATTGAAATCCAAATCACTAAATTAGTCAGAGGATAGGGTCTTGCCAAATTGACGGCCGAAAGTAATCTAGAAGCTTCCCAGATATGTAATGTTGATGCAAGTACCAGCATTGAACACACTCCATGGTATACTGATATAGTATATTATCTAAAACATATGAAGTGTCCTGAAGGATATGATGATAATAGAAGAAGGACACTCAAACTACAAGCTTCAAAATATGTACTCATTGGTGGGGATCTCTATTGGAAAAACAGAGATGGGGTTCTACTATTATGCTTGGATGAATATCAATCAAAACATATTATGAAGGAGTTACATGAAGGCATGTGCGGAGGTCATTTCTCAGCAAAGACCACAGCACACAAGATCCTAAGGACAGGGTACTATTGGCCTAAAGTCTTTAATGATTCATACTAGTACACTAGAAAGTGTGAAGCATGCCAAAAGTTCTCAAGGAAGTTAAAGTATCAGGGAGCACTACCCTTAAAACCTATGCAGGTTGAGGCTCCATTTTATCAGTGGGGTATTGATTTTATAGGTGAAATTTCAGAAAAATCGAGTGGGAGGCACCGATGGATTTTAGTGGCTACTGATTACTTTACAAAATGGGTGGAAGCAATCCCAACCAAACAGGCTACAAGTAAAGTTGTGATTAATTTTCTAATGGATAACATTATATGCAGATTTGGTACTCCTGTAAGATTGATTACAGATAATGGGATGTGTTTTAGATCTGATGAATTCAAGGGTTTTTGCAATACACATGGTATCACTGTTTCTTATGCTGCTCCATACCATCCACAAGCAAATGGACAAGCTAAATCAAGTAATAAGAGCCTGTTGAAAATCATAAAGAGAATGTTGGATAAAAATAAGAAGGCTTGGGATTCAAAATTAAGAATGGCAATATGGGCTGACAGGATTACTATAAAAAGGGCAATTGGGAGATCCCCTTATGAATTGGTATATGGAACACAAGCAAGATTACCATTGGAAAATCTTATACCAGTATACAAATTTATCCTCCAGGAAGACTTGAATATCCCTGAACCAATGGAAGAAAGGTTGGAACAATTGGCAGAGCTTGATGAAACAAGAAGAATAGCTCAGAGATAGAATGTTAAATTACAATCACAGGTAAAATATCTCTTTGACAAGAAGGCCAAAGAAAGAAAGTTTGAAATAAATGATCTGGTACTGATGTGGAATGCAAGATGTCAGGACAAAGGAAAACATGGAAAATTTGAAGCCCTGTGGTTGGGTCCTTTTGTTATCACTGGCAAGGGAGGTGATGATTCTTACTATGTACAAAATATGTCAGGAGAGGAGCAGGAATTGCCTGTACATGGGCAATACTTAAAGTAGTTCTTTTCATAAACCTGTACAAAGAGAATTGAGTGTTGCCAGTGCATGGACAACATTCAAATAATTCTCAAAATATCTTATTCCATGCACAGTAGTCTAGGAATCATTCCCGCTCCCCATCATTTGTTCCTTTCCTTTTCCCAGTTTCATAAAACCTCACCCCAAAATAATAAAATATGTGGTCTACTTCCCCAGGAGATCTGGATCCTTGTTATACTCACAGGGAGTATACATCCCAGACAGAGCCACTGTTAGCACAGTAAAAATTTGAAATTTTTACTATCTCCTCAATCCATCATATTTGAATAAATCCTGAAGAATATCCTAAAAAGACCATAATAAAAATTTTATATGTTTCACAAGGTGTCTATGGATGAGCAATGTCAAATTTCTTCCAAGCAAGTCCATCGGCAAGAGGTTGTGTTGCTTACGCCGATACATGAGGAATCGTTTGAAAAACAACCATCGGCGTGAGAATAGAGATCGGAAGAAGAATTATGGAAGTCACCGATGGAGTAAGTAACACCGATGACCTTACATCGGTGAGAGAGGCAAGTGGTCATACCGATCGGTATGACAGATATCTATCGGATGATTCTTTAAACGTTGCCCCGACGGTATATATCATACCGATGAAGTACTTCGGCAAGAGTTTCACCGAACATCCTACGGGGGGGTAACAAAACAAATAGCCATCGGCGAGAAGTAAACTATCGGGATAGGAAACAAGTAAGCCTCCGATGATTAGAGTCTTGGCGATAAGAGGGTTTTCGGCGAGACTCACAGCGATACACATACCTATCAGGATAACTCAGTATATCGGGACAAGGGAATTAGGTCTCGCCGATTTACAAGTCACGGCGATCAAAAGGCATCGGTGACACTTTAACATACTCTGTCTGATGAAGGATATGAAAAGGGCCATCGGGGAGATGATTTGGATCGGGATATCTTGAAAAAACTATCCCGATAGAACATGTCATTCCGATAAGAATAAAACTTATACTTGTTGATACTCTAGCGGCGAGACAATAGCAAAGTCATCCCGATCCAAGGTAAAAATGACTATCGGTGAGACAACAAAGATCGGGGGAACACAGTTATACTATCCCGATAGTATTAATCACTCCGATAAAATCATATCGGTGGGACTCGCTACATCGCAGAGAGATCTAAAACCCTTGGCGATGAAGGAAGTCATGCCGATGGTCGCGCCCACTTAAGGTATGACATTACATAGCGTCGGGAAAACAATTGGAGGAAATGGTCACCCTTGATATAATCACCAGGAGCGCAGTTGATCTTACTGATTCTCACCGTGAGCAGGAGTATTTAGATCATCTGGCAAAAGTCTATTTATGGCTAAATAGAGCCTAATTAAGCTTATGAAATTATTGTTTATGTTGGTTAAATTCCCAAGAGACTTATTGAAGAGTTGTATCTCTTCATGAAAATATCTATATAAGTTTAAACAATCGATGCTGAAAAATCATCAGCAGTAGAAGATATTCACATATACATAATATACAATATTCCAAAATGACTATGTTGCATATTTTATTTGAAGAAGAAGTTTGAAGTTCTCTGATTCAGTATTTCTACTTTGGTATCAGTTATTTGTTGAAATTATTCAATTGTGTGGCTGTCTCCATTTCTGCATTTCCCTGTTATTCAGATTAAGATATCAAGTATATATTTAATCTGTCAATACACATTTGCTGTATCTGTGTGATTAATTTGGTTGGTGTCCATCTGAGGAATTAAACCCTTCTGATTTATTCACAGTAGCCTGGAAGTAGTAAGTTGGGATTACTAAGTAGAGCCATATAATTAGGATTGCCATTCTGTCTCCAGTAAAATATTATCTGTTAATCTTGTCCATTCATTTCATTTGGTTCCTTCAAGTAAGGATTAAAATACCTTCTGGTGAATTATAAGATATCTGATTTTATTTGGTTGGATTATCAAGAAGAGTTTGTCAGTCATTTACTTGCACGTTTATACAAGCTATAAACCAAAACTGTGCCAAATAACTAGAATTATTACCATTAAGAAACTCCTGGTCTTAGTCCTTCAAATTGACTCTGTTACCCAACAAGGCACTAGTCTCATTCAACTCATTAATTAAAACCTTTTACCTTGATATTGCTTATACAATTTATGCCAATCACTTATTAAACATTACACATAGAATTGATTAGTCAGCTGTTTCATCTATTCTACATCCTATGCCATTGTAGATAGATATAGTTAGTCCACTCATCCACACTCAGACTGCTTTAATATTTCAAGGTTCACCCACCTAGGTGTAGCAGGACCTAAAGTGTAGGAAATCATCAAACCTTGAAGGTTGATTTCGTCAAGTTAGTTCAAAAACGTTGCAAATCCAAACATAGAGCCTGGCATCCTCTTAGGATTTGCAACCTGCATTTTTGAGACCTAACAGATGGTAGGGTTAGGTTTTCATGGCTATGCTTGATCTTATTAACTTGATTTTTTACCTATCACACTAGGAAATAACAAGGTTGAGACACCTTAATTCCCAACAAAATTAAATTACCTGAATAATTAACCCCTATTAATTGTACTCAATATCTATTCTGAAAACAAATTAATGAGAGTTTTATTGCATGCCAAAATTTTTGAACTCTATGTGCTAATGGAAAAATCTTCCACAATAATCACATTTATTTTTGAAAAATGAGATGTACCATGTTGTTTCTTCTCTCATCGAGAAGTACCTTGACCTTGATGTTTTCCTCTTGTATTTGTGTCTCTTAGATGTAGGTGATCTAGTCCTTGGACTTGAAACCTTTGATGATCTTGTTTACAATAATTGGCAAAGAGCATGTGGGAGTATGCAGGCAAGTCATCTTTGACCAAACTTTTACTAGATGATTTTAGAATGAGGTCAACCTCAAATACAAAAAAATGAACTACACTAAATGAATTTTCTTGGACTTTCCAAAAATATAAATAAATCAAATAAATTCTCAAATTCAAGTTTTGTGGAGCAAATTTCTAAGAAAACCTAGAAGTGCAATAACTTAACCAAACAATTTAATCACATAAATCTCAAATTTGGATTGTATCTCCCTTATGTGAATCCACATATTCCTTGAAAAAATCACTAGAAAATTTGTAACATTTCGTAAGATATGTGTGATTCTTGAAAATTAAGATTTCCTTAAAAAACCCTCTTTAGATTGAGATGCTTTGAAAGAAATCCTCATTTGTTTTAATATCATACAAAAATTAGCATAAATAAAACCTTAGGAATGAAGGGACTATGATTTAACAAGACAAGAACAATATGGAAAAGGAGATGAAAATATATGATGGTGATTATAGACTATAACACATTGTAAGCTTCATTTTTATTTACTAAACAATGAGATTGGATGTGCATATATACATTTAATATGCATATCAAAGGAGGTTGACTTGAATGAAGCACTTATCATAAAATTTATTAGAAGATTCTTAGACAAGATTACAAATGCCAACACAAATTGTAATTGCTTAACAAAAATCTTAAAATGGAAGTGTTTTAACAAATTCTTTATGTCAAATTTTAAAAAAAAATTATTAAAAGTGAAATTAAATGTAAGTTGACTAAAGGATGGAGGTAGCCACACTTTTAAGTAACCTTATGCTAGGGTTTTAATGACCTTTTAAGGAACTTTGTGCTAGGATTTTAATCATATGTTTGAACATCTCTATATAAGCCCAATTTGTCCTTCCTATAATTTACAAACAAATACTTTTCAAAAATCTCTATAGAGGGAATTAAATAATAGTGAAGACAATTTTGAAGATTCACAAGTGAAATTTCACAATCCCTCAACTAAGCTTTTTTACCCCTAAAACTTCTTAGGATATATTATTGAGTTAGAATCATCTTTCAAAGGATAATGATCTATGAACACTTAATTTTAAAGTAGTATTCTTTTACTTATATAATTAAAATGTATAAATCAAAATAAGATTAACATGTTTGAATAAATTGGCATGCCTCTTTGTTATGATTATTCTTAAAATCTTCATGCCTCAACATTTATGATCCTCTTTATATCCATGAAAATCTCCATTCTATAAGTTAAGACTCAACCTACTCTAATACCATAATAAATTTTATACTTAAATCTACTTCCATTGCAAATTTTATTGCCAAATTAAAAATGAACTATTGAAACTCATATAACCTTGTATATGCTAGAAATTATAATGGAAACAAGAACAAAATAGATCATATTCCAATGTCTACATAACTCAAGAAGTAATCGCAATGCACAATAACGAAATCCAAAGAAAACAATCATGCAAGTTACCACACTACGATATTTATTCCTTGGTGTATTGATATGTGGATTGCTCTAAACGTGGCATAACCATGCTTGCAAATGGATGGATGATAGCTCAAATGGATGTGAGATGCTTCAACAAATGCTCAAAGCGCTGGGAGATATGGATGCCAATGCTCAAAAATCGTGAAGGGTTTGTGAAGAGGTGAAGGAAATTAGATGAAATTGATAGAGGAGATAAATTGAGAAGACATGAAGGAACGTGCACATGACAAGTGTCCATGCAAAAAACTATTTTATTGAGTTAACTGCTTTGTTGACTAAAGATAGGATTAATTTTCATAAAAATAGAATGTTTTTTCTATTTTATGAATTGATTGATAAAAACAAAGATTTTAAATCCAATTAACTCAACTTTTGATTTGTTTTTTGACATGTGTAAGATCCCTTGCCAAAACTGATCTTATTTTCTGAATTCTGATCTAATTTTCTGATTTGGTTTTTGTTTGATTTTGATTGGTTTTTGTGTGTTTTCAATGCACAATTATTTTTGCCATGATGTGATAGCAATATAGAACCATTTATTGCATGAAAACCAAAATAAATAGATGACTAAAAATAAAATTAGACCACTCATATAGATAGGAACAACATTTAGATTGTTTCAAATTAAAGATTTGAAAGATGTTACATCACAACATACCCGGATGATCATAGGATGTTATCATGCCAATCATTAACATATATGGGAGCTGATATACAATAGATATGTCTGATTACAAATCAGATATGGTAATGACTATAGATGTTGTCTTTAATGGCCAAGAAACTCCCTCCAAAGTGAAGTGATGACTCCCAATGCTTGCCGCCAAAGCTAGGATGATAGCTAATTACAAGGAATGATGCAATTGTTGTTCTAAACCTGTCCCACCAATCTGAAACTATTTGTAGATGTCTGATATAAACCTTCAGCTGACTGAAATACACATTCCCATTCCACAAACTTCCTCCAAAAGGGCAGCGATTAAGCCTAGGATGGAGCGATGGAACCCTAGGTGAAAAATATGCCAATACAAAATGAAATGAAGCTTCAAAACCCTCTAACCTGCAATCTGATATGATTTTTCTCAGGTCTGGAACACAATTCTGAATACAAATGAATGATATTTATCACCAAATAACCCTCCAAATCCTAGCAATGGATGTGATGATGAAAATATCTCTAGGAAACCTTCAGATCTGAATCAATTCATCCTTAACCCACAAATAAAACTCCAAACCCTAGCGCCTCAATGAAGCCATAACTAATATGATCAATTTCCCATCAAACCCTAGCTTCAATCCTCACCAAAAACTTGCAAATAAGTCCAATGATGAACCTTGGATGGATCCACCTCACAAAGTGGAATGGGTTTTTGTCCAAACTACAAATTCTAAGGGTTTTCGTCCTTAGAAGTCTACTAAAACAAAGTTACAACCAAAGAGAAACTCTCCAAGTATCAAATGACAAATATCCAATATGATGAAAATGAATCCCAAATGTCATATTTTATAACCCACAACTTGGGCATCCAAATCCAATACATTTTACTTTATTTTCAAGTCCACCGTCATAAAATATTATTTTATTTTAATTTTCTTTATTTTTCCTCAAGTTGGGCGGCCCATATGGAGAAATAAAATATTAATATTTTATTATTTTCCCACTTGACTTGGGTGGTCACCTTTTGGGGAAAAATAATAATATTTTAATAAATAAAATATTATTTTTTTATTGTCATTTGTTTTATTTCATTTTTCTTTTTTTTTTCTTATTTTTCCACTCTCCAAGTGGTTCACTCCTACCCTTGGCAAATTATTTTATTATTTTTGACTTCTCCCAAAATATCACAAAAATATACTAAGTCATATTCCAACTTCGTTTTGCCAAGGAAAAATAATTAAATATATAATTTAACTATCCAAGGTATTCCCTTACCTCTTCGACTTAACCTACGAGAATAAAATAGGCTAGCCATCATATGATAGGCGGTCATGCCAGAAATGGGGACATTACAATCCTCCCTTCCTAGGACTGCTTTCCCTCAAGAAATCAAAAATCTGGATGTTGTAAAATCTGCTCTCTTTCTCAAGTCGCATCCTCCAATGGCAAGTCTTGCCATCTCACCAAATACTCACGAATCACCCTGTTCCTTAACCGTCGCTCCTCATCTCCAAAATAGTGTTAGGAACTAATATCAAGCTACCCTCTTCATCAAGAGGTGGAAGATCTAGAGAAGAAACATGTTGTCCAAGTGCCTTCTTGAGGCAAGACACATGAAAAACATTATGAATCCTACTATCTGCAGGCAACTCAATCTCATATGCTACCTCTCCAACTCTCCTCAAAACCCTGTAGGGGTCATAGAACCTTGGCTTCCATTTTTCTGCAGCACTCTTCTTTAATGTAGATTGTCTATATGGATGAAGTTGTAGAAATACCAAATCTCCAACCTCAAAAGTCCTCTCTACCCTGTGTCTATCAGCATACATCTTTGCTGATTCTAGGCCCGCTGAATATTATCCTTAGGTGCCTTAAGGATATCCTGACTATCCTACATCATATCCTTAGATCTGGGAGCTCTGCTGTCATCAAAGGCCAAGTCTAAGAAAGATAAAGCATCATAACCATACAAGACCCTAAATGGTGGCATGCCAATCGACATGTGATAGGTGGTATTATAACAATACTCGTCCAAATATAACCACCTAATCCAAGCACACTGCTGCCCCACAACATAATTGTGAAGGTATCCCTCAACCCACTTATTCACAATCTCTATTTGTCCATCTACCTGAGGGTGGTAGCTAGTGCTCAGTGTCAACTCTGTACTAGCTAATTAGAATAGCTCCTACCAAAACACGTTGAGAAATTTACTGTCTTGATCACTGACAATGGTCTTAGGGAGTCCATGCAATCTAAACACCTCTCTAAAGAACAACTCCACAACCTGAAGGGCTGAATAATCTAATGGAATCACAAAGAAGCATGCATATTTGGTTAACCTGTCAACTACCATAAATATGCAATCCCTGCCTTGGACTCTTGGTAGTCCAATGATGAAGTCCATCGAAATACTCTCCCACATCTGCTCTGGAATAGGCAATGGATGAAACAAACCTGCTCAGAAAGTATGCTCTGACTTTTTCTACTGACAAGTCATACACTCTCTAACATGCTGCAAGACATCATCCTTGAGACTCTTCCATGGGAATCTCTCCCTAATCTGCCTATAGGTCTTAAAGAACCCTGGATGTCCTGTTGAAGGAATGTCATGGATAGCTCTCATAATCTTATGCTTCAACTTAGATTCAGGCACCAAATAAATCCTATCCTTATAATATATCACATCATCAATCACCTTATATCAATCATCCTGAATCTTACCATCCATGAGCTCGCATGCAAATGTGTTCTTGGAATACTCAACTAAAAGTTGAGACTTCCAATCAGTTGAAATCTCAGTCATAGAGCAAAGAGTAGGTCTCTTAGAAAGTGCATCAACAACAATATTCTTCTTGCCCTTCACATACTCAATGTCAAAATCATAGGCCTGTATCTTATTCACCCATTTCTGTTACCATTCATTCAAGTCCTTTTGATCTAGAAAGTATATCAGACTATTATGGTCCATCCTCACCACAAACTTCGCACCCACCAAGTACTGTGTAAACTTTGCCAACACATGCATGATGGCAAGCATCTCCTTGTCGTAGGTGGAATAAAGTCTCACTGTATCCCTCAATGTTTTGCTCTCAAATGTAATGGGATATCTATTCTGCATCAACGTAGCTCCAATGCCCTCTCCTAATGCATCACACTCTAACACAAAGGGCTATGTGAAATCTGGTAATGCCAACTTTGGACAAGAACTCATCACCTCCTTGAGTTTCTCAAATGTAGCTTGTGCCTCATTTGACCATCTAAATGCTCCCTTCTTAGTGAGATCTGTAAGTGGTGCTCCCAACTGTGAAAACCTCTTAACAAACCTCCTATAATAATTGCATAGCCCAAAGAACCCTCTCAAATCTGAAATGTTCTTTGGTGGTGTCCAATCCAGGATAGCTTGAAACTTCCCCTGGTGAACTTTGATTGCTGATCACATGTCCCAAATAGAGAATCTCAATCATCCCAAAGTCACATTTGGAAGCCTTAGCATATAATGACTCTGCCTCCATGATACTCAATACCTCATCAAGATGCCGAAGATGCTCCTCCCATGTCCTACTGTATATTAGGATGTCATCAAAGAACACCAAGACAAACTTACACAACTACTTATTAAAGATTCGATTCATGCATGACTAAAATGCAGTAGGAGTGTTAGTAAGACCAAATGGCATAACCAAGAACTCATAGTTGCCCATAATGACATTAGAATGTTGTCTTATGAATATCTTCATCACGGACACAGATCTGATGATACCCTGAACAAAGATCAATCTTGGAGAAGTACACTGCCCCATGTAACTCATCAAGCAACTCATCGATCCTGGGAATAGGATACTTGTTCTTGATTGTCTTCTTGTTCAAGGCTCTATAATCAATACACATCCTCATGGTGCCATCCTTCTTCTTCACCTAAACAATTGAAGAAGTAAATGGACTGGAACTAGGCCGAATGTGTCCCATGTAAAGCAACTCCTTTATCATCTTCTCAATATCCTCCTTGAAGTGTCATGGATGACAATAAGGTGTAGTAATGATAGGCCCTCCTCTAGCTCAATGACATGCTTAAATCCACAATCAGGTGGTCTACCAGGAGGAATGTCTCCAAACACCTCACTGTGCTTATCAAGCACCGATTGAATGTCTACATGATACTTCTGATTAATGGAAGAAGATTTGGAAGATACAAAACACTAGGCTACCCATGCAACATCACCATGTCCAAATAAAGTCTCCATCCTCCTCGCTGAAACAACCCTAGGTCCTCCATCTAAAAGTGCTCTCAACACAATCTTCTTCCCATCATAAATTAAATCAAGCTCCATCTTTTGGAAATCTTGGATATATCTACCAAGTGACTATAACCACTAGACCCCCAAAACAATGTCAATCTCTCCAAGTCCTACCACATAGAGGTCATCAGTCAATGTATAATCACTCATCTGAATGCTGAGCTGGGAAACCTTCATAGTGCAACTCACAGTAAAACCATCTGCAACTATCACACTAAACCTTGCAAAATCCTTAGCCTATAATCCCCTCTTCACAACTAAACCCTCATGAATAAAGTTGTGAGTAGCTACACTATCAATCAAACAAGTGACTCATTGTCTATTAAGGACTCCTTTCAACCGAAAGGGATGCTATCTAGGTACTCCTGAAATAGAAGCAATGGTAACATGTGTTGTATCATTTGTAGTGTTAGGCTTAAGCTCTAATTGTGGTGGCTGCTCCACATGATCATCATCACTATCTGAACTACTGTCCTGTATAGCTTCACTCTCCACATTGGAAGTGACCTCAATAAGATGCGCCTTGCCTTTTCCAAGGCATCTATGTCTTGGTTCCCAAGGCCCCTTACAAGAAAAGCAAAGTTTCTTCCTCCTTAATTCATTCTTCACTTCATTGTCCATCCTAGGAGGTGTGTATCTAGGCTGATTATTTTTTTTTTGAATTGAATTAGAGCCCTTAAGCAACTAAAATGAAAGAGGTGTGGTCTCAAGATCAAGTACTAACTGAATTGCATCCTGTAGAGTGTTAGGCATATGAGCCTTGACCAAACCCTTCAACTTATCATTCAAACCTTCTATAAACAACATTGTTACTCTTTTTGTTGTCATATCAAGAAGCATAATAGCAAGTTTTTGGAACTCATTGATATAGGAATCCACACGCCCAATTTGTCTCATTTGTGCCAAATCCCTATAGTAAACTTCTACATCTTTCCTGTCAAACCTAGCAATGAGTTTATTTGTGAACTCCTCATAAGAATGAATCATTGGATGGTTTTGTGTCACAAGTCCATAATGCCACCAATCATAAGCTACTCCCTCTAGATGCATGGTTGCAAACTGAGTTGTATCTTCTTCCAGCATGGGTTTAAGTCTCAAGAATGTATCCAATTTGTGTATCCACGCACGGGCTGTACTCTTACCACTACCATCAAAATTAGGAAGATGAATCTTATTCAAAGCTTGTTTGGACTCTTTGTGTTGCTTCTTTGGCCTTCTTTCCTGTTTGACTTTCTTCTTATCTTTTTTTTTTATTCATGTATTGATTCAAAGTGATTGCATTGCTAACCTCTTGTGGAAGTCTATGGTACTCATCATAGGCAACCATCACATCATTGGTTATGTGAGTATCTTCTTCTTCTTTGGATTATTCTTCTTCTCTCTGCACAAATGTAGGACGATGTGGCCTATCTAAAACACTAGTAGTTGTTCTACCTACATTATTATTCCCTGTATTACTGTCCTCTCCTGGAGTAGGCTGATTTACCCTCAATTGACCAATAGCTGAAAGTAATTGTTGTTGAAAAGTTTGCATCATTTGTTGCTGTTGTTGGGCAATGGTATTTAATAAGTTCTTTATGTTTGGCTGCTCATGTCTCCTAGGACTTCTACTTCCATTACCATCTCTTCCTCTCTCCATTTCCTATTATGTACCTGCAAAATGATTCTCTTCTTCTTGATTACTTGGTTGTCATGGTCTTCTACGGAAGTAATACCTGTGTGGACCAACTTCGTATGGCTGCATATAAACAATCTAAGCTAGGCTGGTAGGATGTTTAGCTTTGATACCACTGTAAGATCCCTTGCCAAAACTGATCTTATTTTCTGATTTGGTTTTTGTTTGATTTTGATTTGTTTTTGTGTGTTTTCAATGCACAATTATTTTTGCCATGATGTGATAACATTATAGAACCATTTTTGCATGAAAACCAAAATAAATAGATGACTGCAAATAAAATTAGACCACTAATATAGATAGGAACAACATTTAGATTATTTCAAATTGAAGATTTGAAAGATGTTACATCACAACATACCCAGATGATCATATGATGTTATCATGCCAATCATTCACATATATGGGAGCTGATATACAACAGATATGTCTGATTACAAATTAGATCTGGTAATGAATGTAGATGTTGTCTTCAATGGCCAAGAAATTCCATCCAAAGTGAAGTGATGACTCCCAATGGTTGTTGCTAAAGCTAGGATGATAGCCAATGATAAGGAATGATGTAATTGATGTTCTAACCTGTCCCACCAATCTGAAACTATTTGCAGATGTCTAATATAAACCTTCAACTGACTGAAATACACATTCCCATGCCAAAAACTTCCTCCAAAATGGCAGTGATCAAGCATAGGATGGAGCGATGGAACCCTAGGTGAAAAATATGCCAATACAAAATGAAATGAAGCCTCAAAACCCTTTGATCTGTAATCTGATATGATTTTGCTCAGGTCTGAAACATAATTTTGAATACAAATGAATGATATTTATCACCAAATAACCCTCCAAAACATGGCATTTCACCTTCAAACCCTAGCAATGGATGTGATGATGAAAATATGTCTAGGAAACCTTCAGATCTGAATCAATTCATCCTCAACCTGCAAAGAAAACTCCAAACCCTAGCGCCTCAATGAAGCCATAGTTGATATGATCAATTTCCCATCAAACCCTAGCTTCAATCCTCACCCAAAACTTGTAAATAAGTCTAATGATGAACCCTGGATGGATCCACCTCACAAAGTGGAATGAGTTTTCATCCAAACCATGAATTCTAAGGGTATTCGTCCTTAGAAGTTTACTGAAACAAAGTTACAACCAAACATAAATTTTCCAAGTATCAAAAGACAAATATCCAATATGATGAAAATGACTCCTAAATGCCATATTTTATAACCCACAACTTAGGCGCCCAAATCCAATACATTTTACTTTTATTTTCAATTCCACCATTATAAAATATTATTTTATTTTAATTTTCTTTATTTTTCCTCAAGTTGGGCGACCCATATGGAGAAATAAAATAATAATATTTTATTATTTTCCCACTTGACTTGGGCGATCACCTTTTGGGCAAAAATAATAATATTTTAATAAATAAAATATTATTTGTAATTGTCATTTGCTTTATTCCATTTTTCTTATTTTTCCACTCTCTAAGTGGTTAGCTCCTACCCTTGGCAAATTATTTTATTATTTTTGACTTCTCCCAAAAAATCACAAAATTATACTAAGTCATATTCCAACCTTGTTTTGCCAAGGAAAAATAATTAAATATATAATTTAACTATCCAAGGTATTCCCTTACCTCTTCAACTTAGCCTACCAGAACAAAATAGGCTAGTTGTCATATGATAGGTGATCATGCCAGAAATGGGGACATTACAACATGCTATGAATAAAATTAAGCAAATTATTTTATTATTTTTGACTTCTCCAAAAAAATCACAAAATTATACTAAGTCATATTCCAACTTTGTTTTGCCAAGGAAAAATAATTAAATGTATAATTTAACTATCCAAGGTATTCCCTTACCTCTTCAACTTAGCCTACGAGAACAAAATAGGCTAGCTATCATATGATAGGTGATCATGCCGGAAATGGGGACATTACAACATGTTATGAATAAAATTAAATAATAAATTATTTAATTTATGTGCATGAAAGAAAAATATATTTTTAGAAGATTGAGAAGATAATTAGAAATTAAATAAGTAAATTTATTTAATTTGTTGTGCATGATGGAAGAATAAATAAGAAATAAATAAAATATTATTTAGAAGATTAGAAAAGTCAACATTAAATAAATTTAAATAATTTAATTAATTTGGAAGAATAATTAGCCAATTAAATAATTAAATTTGGATAGAAAGAATTAAAGTGTTGAATTAATTAAATAATTGACTTATTTAATTAATGGGAAATAGAAACAAGTGTGGTGAAATGATGAAATTAATTAAACAATTAAAAATTATTTAATTAACGTTGCATTAATGTGAATTAAGAGAATTGATGTATGCAAGGTGAATAATGCAATAGTCATTTTTAGGTGTCTACAAACCTAATTACATAATATCTGAAATTCCCTCTTTAATAAAATCATCTATTTACTTCAAGTTTTATTTAAAATATTAATTATCTACTTAAATATACTAATATTTAATAATATTAATTACTATAAGAATAAACTCAATATTAAATTTTATTATCTTACATAAATTTATTTGGGACATACATACATACATACACATATATGTATACATATACATAAACATAAACATAGACATGTACATACACTTAAAAAAAGACTATCTATATTTATACTTACCTAAAAAAAAGTCCATCTCTTTTATAAGAAAATATATTCTAATAAAATCCTTGTAAAATTTTATGAGTTTAAATGTAGCCGTCCTTTTCATGAACATATAACATCGTTTTACATTTAAAAGAAGGGCTATTTATTTAATTTGATATAAAATTCAACTTTATATCTTCAAATTTCAACTTTATAACCAAGCTTATGAGAACTACAGATCATTGACCTAATCCACCAAATACCGTAATCAAATTAATAGCAAATTTTATGTACCTCAATTTGATAGTTACACCAATAATAATAATAATAATAATAATAATATTAATATTAATAATAATTATAACAAATGAGGTCATAGGTTTGTCATGCACATTGAGTGAGTTTATTATTATTATCTTAGTGGATGATCAATGAAGCCAATGTTATATCATAAAAAATAAATATAAAATAGTTGAGACCTAAATAAGATCTTTGGTTTCATCATAATTTTTTATATGGTACATAACAGGTAATGTGGGCTCTACAACCATAATATATCAAAACTCACGAGCTTTTTAAAATAGAAATGATTTCTTATAATATATTTTTATTTGGAAAAAGTTTGGAATGCTTAAAGGATTAATTCTAAAGTTTTTTTTTAAATTTATATTGAATAATGCAGCAATATAATAAAAGGGGCGTTAGATTCTAAAATTATAAAGATTGAAGACAACAACTACCATCACATCCAACAAAGGTTAAAAGATTGTTAACTCTAAAATTAAAACCAAATCCCTATCTTTGTTTTATATATTCATCTAAACCACATATAATTATCTAACTATAAAAGTAAACATTTATAGAATTAAAAAAATACCACTCACTCACCACTTTAGACTCTTATAAATTATAGACTAAACTCAAGACAACAACTACCATCACACCCAACAAAGGCTAAAAGATTATTAACTCTAAAATTAGAACCAAACCCCTATCTTTGTTTTATATATTCGTCTAAACCAAATATAATTATCTAACTATAAATTTATACATTTATAGAGATTAAAAAATTACCACTCACTCACCACTTTAGAGTCTTATAAATTATAGATGAGTTTACATTAAGGTTAGAAGTGTATTGGTGAACTCATTAAGATGGTATATTTTAAGAAATAATTTATTAAATTTTTTATAATATTTTTGGTAATGGTGATTTTTTTATATACAATTTATTTTGTGATTCAAAGATTTTTTATTTTTTTTATTAATATATAACTTGTAAACAAAGATATTAAAATAAAGGGTGATGATTAATAATTTTTAAAAAGTCTAATAAATTGATGCAATTTAGACCCAAATTATTATAAATAATATCATATATGTCTATTTGAGATTTCTTTTTCCATTAGATATAAAATATTAGGTTTTGAATGAGCCCATGAGGAATCAAGTCTTACTGAGCATAAGACCCTTGACACCATAAGGGATGAGGTCAGGATCATGCCCCAGACAAATTTTGTGGACTGGATACCCCAGTCCTTGGCTCTTAGAGAAGAGGTTTAGCCTAAGGCTTGTGCTCCCTATTTGGTAGCAAAACGAAGTTGTGGATGGTATCAAATTTGGCGGAATGGATACCCCTCAGTCCTTGGTTCTTAGAGAAGAGGTTTAGCCTAAGGCTCGTGCTCCCTATCTGGTAGCAAAATGAAGTTGTGGATGGTATAAAATCCTCCATAAAAAAATATCACGGAAAATAACTAAATTTAAAGATAAAAGTATCAAAAATAACTAAATAATTATATATAACTTTACAAAACTAGTGGTAGTAAATGTTCATCGATAAGGAAATTGAAATAGAGTCACTTACATTCATGTCTTAAGAAAAATAATTTATGTTATTTTTAAAACGTGTAATATGATGAACTGGGTGTTGGTTTATTGGTGAGAATGTTTCGCTCACAAAAAATCTACTAAAGATCAATTCTCACCATATACAAAAGTCTAAATAAATCCCTCAGTCCTTAAATCTTAATAATTTATTTATCTAATATTTATATATTACAATTAAAAAATTAACCTAAACAATTTCCCATTCAAAACATTTACTTGTTTGGCCCACCTCTATTGACTTTTTTTTTAAAACAAAATCATATTCCACAGCTTATACCATTTTAATCCACATCCACAACAAAGTGAAACATGTTATCATGATGGGCACACATAAAAGTGGGAACACTAACACATAGGTATTTGAGTTACAAGTTATCATTATGAGACCCACACCATTACGGATGGGATGGGCAATAAGATTGAAAGTGTCAAAGTCAAAGCATGAAGGAATCTCATGCTTAATTCAGCTAAAAGGTGTTTTGAGGTGGGTAATTGAGGGCGGGCCCCACATTACTTTTCTAGCCTTGCAAGTAAGAAAAAGTAATTTACCATTGAGGGGAAACTTCTATTACTGTTACTGTCTAGTATACTCAAAACAACTCCCACAACCTATGTATTGATGACGACTCGATTGCCTCATATGATGTCGTTGGTCGTTTGGAGCGCTGTCTTCGGAAGCTTTGCTTAGACTCCATAAATTTTATATACCCTTCCCTAATGCGTAATCATGACGAAAACCTTAGTCGATATAAATGTTGAGGCTTTTTCATATTGGCAGCCGTTCCTCAAATCAAGCATCTCCCTTAATCTATTACCTATATTGATGCTGATATGTGGCAGATTTTATATGTATTTTAATTTATATGTTACTTTTTTAATTCAACAATAATGCTGCATTATAATAAAATAAACAGTCAACAAAGTTGCAAAGCATCAAAATTCTAAATATACAAAATAATATTGTAAGGTCAAATATAATGTGCTAATTTTTTTTTAAGGAGTGCTAAAGAATGGTCAATTCAATGTGTTTATGGGCGGCCACATATTTTTATGGATGGAAAAAACCAAAAAAAACAAACACCAAAACAACTTGTTGTATGTGACCTTGATGTTTGCCCCCCAACCCCAAAAAAAAAAAAAAAAAAAAACAATTGTCACTAGGATCTATTACCAAATAAGCCTTCCATATTATATACAACTATAGATGACAGAATATTAAAGTTGGTTATATAAATTAAAAAATCAGGCCATTGCATTAATGATCTCACTTCAATTAATTGTGGATATAATTTTTTTTAAAAAGTTATACCATAAAATGTTACTTAAAAAATTTGATTAAATAAAATTAAAAAAAGATTGATTAAACAAAATTAAAAATGATAGAAATAATTTAGTTTTTTAAAAATATAAATGGAATTTATATGGAAAATGCCACAACTCATTAATTTACATTGTCCTTAAATTTTTGACTATTTGTTTGGTATAATTAACACAAATTGAGAAATGTTGATTTTGGTGGCCCATTAATGTTGAAAAATGGAACACACTTTAATGTTGAAAAATGAAACACACTATTGTGCTATCACCCTTATATAATAATTATTCAATGCATGATAAAAAAAAATGCTTTTAGTAATAAATGTGTATATGACTATTGTATCAAACAATTCTTTATTGAGATGATGTGACGACAAAAAAAGTATTAAATCCCACAAAAAATAATAAAATTAAATTATTAAAAAAATAAAATGCTATTTTTATTAAGATAAACTTGTTGCAGCTTATTTTGTATATATTGATTGGTCGCATGTCTATATTGTTTGGTCATATGATATGTTGCATGTTTGAGGTAGTGTGAGAGTTGTAATGGTGAAAATATAATTTAAAAAAATAAATAAATCTTAATTTACATTGTCCTGAAAACTCTTGACTATGTGTTTGGTATAATTAATATAAGTGGAGAAATGTTGATTTCAGTGGCCCAATAACACTGAAAAATGGAACACACTATCGTGTTATCACCCTTATATAATAATTATTTAGTGCATGATAAAAAAATGCTTTTGGTAATAAATGTGTGTATGACTTTTGTACCAAACACTTATTTATTGAGATGATGTAAAGACAAAAAAAAGTATTAAATACCATAAAAAATAATAAAATTAAATTACTTGGTGCCACTTATTTTGAATATATTGTTTTGTCACATGATATGTTGCATGACTGAAGTAGTGTGAGAGTTGTAATGGTGAAAATTGCATACCCATGCACTTTTCCCTTATGTTTTGGGCCCACTTCAATTAGATTGTCTTTTATGCAATAACAAATCTACAAGTGGCATATTTTTGAACGAAATTTGGTTCACAACGTTACCTTCTCCTATTTTCATCATCATTAATCTCTAAATATTGTCTCTGATCCCTATATCTCCTAGTCAACACCTTGGATAAGATTCGTGGGTGTGTAATTGACCCAAGTCATTTTAGTAGTTGTAGATCACCAAAACCCCAAACTTTTGAAATTTAAATTTCTTAAATTGGACCCATGTTTCCCTCCTTCACTAATTGTTGTGAGTTGACCTAACACATGTTTGTGTGGATTGATGTGCTATGTTGTTATATTTAAAGACATGTCTTATTCATTTGCAAATCTAAGATTATTACAAGAGCATTCATATGAGAGCATCATAACAACATTGTAGAACATCCTAATTCCATCATTAACTTGCATCATCCTAGGCATACTACATGCTTGCTTGTTGTCTTTGATCTTGGTTTATCATTATTGAATCGACCCGCCTAGGGGCTTAATTAAGGAGAACATGAGACCCACTTAGCAAGTTCTCAAATGGTATCTATAAACATCACCCCACTTTAGACAAATGTACAATAAGGCAAGGCAATCAAATTCCATTTATCAGAGTTCTGTCATATTAGATTTGGGAACAAGGTTCAATACCATGTGCTAGGTTCACTTTCACAAACATAGATCTAAAAAAAAACAATTTCCAATCAATTTTTTAGTTATTACATCGAAGGCGTTCCCTTTGTCAAAGAGATACCTGCCTTGGCAAATCAAGCGGTGGGTATCGAGCGCAAGGCGTGCAAGACAATTGAATTGTCGCACGCCGTTGGATTTTCTGTGCGTGTTTTTAACCGGTTCCTCGCATTTTTATCCTTTCCGCTTTTTTTTCATTCACCATTTTTCAGCGGGACTTTCACTACTGACGTTTGGGGTTCATGTTAGAAGAAGTCTCATGTCATTTAAATGTCCCCCGTCGGATAATTGCGATTTTTATTTTTTGATCGTACACCATTCACGCCGGCATCGATTCTCCACCAATGCCGGCTTTTGATCTTTTTATTGTTTATTTTCCAGTATTGCCTTCTTTTACGTAGAAATGAAACCGACGTAAAAAAAAATCAAAATTATTTCAACTCATTTTTAATCATTCTCTGTCTTCCAAAATTTTCACTTATATATCCTATGTCCTTGACATCACATTTGATAAGGAATTATAATTCGATTATTATTCTCATTTTATTATGCATACCTTTAAGCACACTAACCACATTTTATTATGCATCTCTTTAGGTAAGTTAATCTTTTAGTAAGTAGTGTTCAATTTTTTTATCTTATTCTTTTAGAGGATTTTAAACTATAAACCATTTTTTTATTTTATTTATATCATTAATTTTTCTTAGGATTTTAAAATATAAACTATTTTTCATTTAATTTTTACCATTTTTTTTTTTTTAAATTGTAAGAAAAGTAAAAAGGGAGGGAAGATGAAACATGTAAAGTTAAAGTAAATTTGTGGTTACGTAGTAGTGAGGTTGTATAATTTCAACTTCGTCTCCTTCTTCTTTTTTCCTAACCTCCTTTGTTCCCCCTTCTTATAGCCGTCTACATTTGAACTTTCAAATCCTAAACGTTAACTATGTTATTTTCATGAGAAAATTTGAAATAATATTAGTGTGTTTAGAAATAAAAAGGAAAAAAAATGATACTTAAGATTCCTTTGGGGTAATCTAGATTAATTAATTAATTGCAATAATCAAGCACTAATCAACCCACATTAATAGTAATTTGTTCAAGTGGAATAGAATGGATCAATTAATATTAGATAGCAAGTACAATCATGCTATAAAAAGTAATTAATGAAGGATGATATCGCTTAGCTTTATGATCAAAGATGAATGTTGATTAATGAAGACAATGAAGTTGTGCCTCATAATCTATAACTGCTCTAAATAGTTGTGTATGTAGATCAGTATCAAAATATTCATTTTGTACCATGTTAGATCATCCTCATGGACAAGGATCTAAATCAATACTACAAACTCATCCTATGATGATTTATGGGATATGCTATATGCATTAACTGTAAAACTAGTCTCTATCACACTATTAGGGTTTTCGGTCAAGCTAGTAGTATTTACAAATACCTTGACAAACAACAAGATTCAAACATGCACATAGATTCTAGAATGATTACTAGGTGATTTGCATGTTAGGATGAGTGTGATCAAATATGCAAGATTCCTTGCTTAATTTGAATGCAAATGTAAATGAAAAGATTCCAAGATATTTTGAGGTCATACTATGATCAAAATGAATGCATATATATTTTTAAAAAAATTAACTTCTTAAAAGTAACATAACAATATATAATATTTCCCCCTCTCTATAATGCTACAATCTATAATTACAATTTAACATGTATTATATATTCATATTTTGTTAATTATATATATTAATTATGTTTTTCACTTTAGAGTGCAATTGGTATAGTAAAGAGGTCTTAAAGGTGAATTATCAAGTCCTTAAGAAGATGACGTGTTTCCCTAAGTGTTGGCATTTATCTCTCGTAGTGCTCTATCTCTCTTTATCTATGCCTCTCAACTCTCTATCTATTTTTGTCTCCCGTTTATCTTTTATATCTCTTTATCTCCCTCTATATTACTAGGTCCTCAAGCAAATGATGTGTTGGTCCAAGCGTAGCTCACCATGGACATGTGCTATCTTTAGATTTTTGGCTTGATGATATTAAGAAATTTCAATGCTCAATGTGAAATTATAAAGGAACCTATAGTATCACTTAGATTTATGATCAAAGATGAATGTTGATTAATGAAGACAATGAAGTTGTTGTGCCTCATAATCTATAGCTGCTCTAAATAGTTGTGTATGTAGATCAGTATCAAAATATTCATTTTGTACCATGTTAGATCAACCTCATGGACAAGGATCTAAATCGATACTACAAACTCATACTATGATGATTTATGGAATCTGTCATATGCATTAACTGTAAAACACATTAGTAGATAGTAATAGTCTCTATCACACTATTAGAGTTTTCTGTCAAGCTAGCAATATTTACAAATACCTTGACAAACAACAAGATTCAAACATGCACATAGATTCTAGAATGATTACTAGGTGATTTACGTGTTAGGATGAGTGTGATCAAATATGCAATATTCCTTGCTTTATTTGAATGCAAATGTAAATGAATAGATTCTAAGATATTTTGATGTCATACTATGATCAAAATGAATGCAAATATATTTAAAAAAATAAATAAATTTTTTAAAAGTAACATATAAATATATAATTTTCCCCCCTCTCTATAATGCTACAATCTATAATTACAATTTAACATGTATTATATAGAAATGTTTGGTTAATTATATCTATTAATTATGTCTTTTCACTTTAGAGTGCAATGGGTATAGTAAAGAGGTCTTAAAGGTGAATTATCAATGTTTCCCTAAGTGTTGGCATTTATCTCTCATAGTGGTCTCTCTCTCTCTCTCTCTCTCTCTCTCTCTCTCTCTCTCTCTATTTATCTATTTTTGTATCCCTTTTTATCTTTCTATATCTCTTTATCTCCCTGTATATTAGTCCTCAAGCAAATGATGTGTTGGTCCAAGCATAGCTCACCATGGACATGTGCTATCTTTAGATTTTTGGCTTGATGATATCAAGAAATTTCAATGTTCAATGTGAAATTATAAAGGAACCAATAATTATTTTTGAAAAGAAATTTTTATTCTTTAAAGATGCATGAAGTAGACTTTGTAACCAAATATTTAAATGCTTTTCATGTTGTAGTGAGTCAAGTGGCTTATAGATGTAAAATGGAATCTAAGAGGAAAAATTTATCACTTTGATTTGTTCATTATTGGATACCATCTTTCTATATTGAAGCCTATTTATCTAAAGGGATTCGATACCCTTTCTTTGTTCTCTAGAACTAGGGGTGCAAAAGTTTTTTGCATCATTTGGGTCTACCACTCAATTATGTTGTATCTGCAAAAAATGTAAACAAAACAAATTTATCCTCATATAGTTGGGTGGAAAAAACACATCAAAAGGGTAAATTGATTGAGGTGGAAGATGTATAGAATTTGACAAAAGAAAGACTTGATGAAATGATTAATTCAATTGGAGATTTTGATATGATAATAGGTGGAAGTCCCAATAATAATCTGACAGGCAACAATAGGATCACAAAGAATGGGCTAGATGGGAAGCATTCCTCCATTTTCCATGAATTGTTAATTATGTAAGGCATGCAATAAATTCAAGTGCAACTTGACAGAATAATGAAACCTTCATTTTGTACTAATCTACACTTCTTGATAGATTATAATTTTTTTAATTTTTCATTACCAAGTTTCTATCCAAGTTAAAGAGGGTACCAAAAATAAGTATTGAAAATTATGGACATTCAATTATTATTTTGATTCTAGATGTAGCAAATTTGTTTGTACAATATTACAATCCTAGGGTTATTAGTTTGATTAGTCATGTGAACCATGATTTCTTTTTGTAAGGATTGAATGAAAGCCTAGAGAATGGGCATAAAATCAAATTTCCTCAAAGAAAGCAGTTAGATTTAGAAAAGAATTACTATGAAACCCATTGCAAGAAACCATTTCAAAAGATAAATCTCAAAAAAGGTATGTCTTCCAAAGGTATATAAATTTTCATTTATCGTGCCCATGTTAAAGGATTGGTTGGATTAGGAGTTTGAACAAGGCCCACCATACTTTTACTTTGAATATGTCTATGGAATGCCAAAGGGTGTATAGGCAAACCATATCCTTATTTATGTATGATGTTGAACTAAAATATGTGAATTTAGAGTAATTTTTAATTTCAAGTAGGAAACATGGATGCATGCATAAACTTACTATGAATAATTATTTTTAGATTTTACCTTTACCACCCATGGAAATTGAAAAGGCATTTCCTACAACACAAAATCATTGCCCATCATGGAATTATAAAACTAACCTTAGTTGCATAAACATAATGGGAAAAAATGTTCCATTGTGTGATTGACTTAGGGCTATGGTCAAGCATTCTAACAGAAAACCCTACATTAAAGATCAAGCTATGGTACTCCTTGATTCAAGCCAACGATCCAAACATGGCATGTGTCCATTGGGAACCACACTTAGGGAAACACACCATTTGCTTAAGAACCTAACAATTCACCTTTCAAACCTCTTCAACGTATCACTAAAGTGTAGCTATCTCTACAATAGTAACATCCCATCTCCAAGCTTCATTGATTCATACGTCTTCCATGTACCAAAATAATTGGAAACGTCACTTATTCAAGTGTCTTAGAAATGGACATTTACAGCATCTCAAAAGTTCAACAAATGGAAATATCACTTAACACAAACTATTGTTTGAGTTTCCCCTCATTTCACCACCATCCCAACAACAAATGATTAATGTTTTAAAAAACATTCACAATGATATTGGTTAATTAGAGAAAGATATTATAGCCCATTGAGAAAGAAATTCAAACACCTACCATAAATGGAATTTCCACTGTACAATGGTGATGAACTCCTTCTAACTAGGGACATGTAATGTAAGAAGATAGTCCTGATGAATGACAAATCTTGTCAAGTATTTACCTAGCCCTGCCATTTAAACTAGATGGGTTTAACATGCTTAGGAAACAAGATGAGGACTGGTTAATGGTACTATCACTTTCAAATAATTTACTTAAACAAATAAACTTTGCCTGCATACCTATTTTTATTCACTACTATTCAAAAACAACTTTAATTGCATGCATGTCAACGTATTTAATTTACTCCATTTCTTTTATAATGGAGCACAACAACACATGTATCACTACATTCTTTCAATGTCCAAATGATGGATGGAAAACAACCATGCTCTATTCTCAAGAAATACCAATGTTCAATGTGTAAATATAAAGGAACCGCTAAATAATTTTATGTACATGCTATCTCGGCATACTTATTGCACACTATGTTATTACATTTTATTTACATGTTGAGGTCAATAAGGCTAATGCCACGTAATATTGGTGTAATGGTGTGTTCCCATATACATTTGCCTACAAAAAATAGCGGGCCTCTTTACTTTCTATCTCAAAAAAAGTATACCGCTTTAAAGCCTTGAGAACTCACAACAGATGCCTTTTTCAAGTGATAGTTTAATTAAACTGATTAAACACACTACACTACAATTCAATAATTATTGCACAAAATATTAATATTTATCTGCAACTTAATTATACTTATTTTATATATAATATATTATCTAAGATAATTTGATAATATACTATATATCATATTTTAAAAATATCTAATTAAAATCTATATATATTTAATATTACTATACGATTTTCAAAAATCATTTTTTATTTAATATATTTTTAATAATTTACATTATATCAAATATATTATTTAACAATAAATATAATTATGTTTTATCTAATATTTTATATATTAAATAAGTGTAATTTTAATATTACATACATAATCATTTACAATTACAAACCCTATGAATATATTAAATATATTATATACAGATTTTCTTTTTATGTTTTAAAATAACAAAAAATAGACAACAAAATAATTATCCAAAATCATTACAATAGGTTATATTTTTATTTATTTTAATATACATATTTCACCAAATACAAATGCTTCAATTGATGTGATAGACACTCATAAACTATGTGACAAGATTCATGTTTTAGTTCGATGAAGGAAAATTAAGAATATATGTTTAGACTACATGGTTGTTGAGAGATTAAAGAAAATTACAAATACTTCAATTGATGCAATAGACACTCATAAACTATGTGAAAAGATCCATGTTTTAGTTCGATGAAGGAAAATTAAGAATATATGTTTGGACTACATGGTTGTCGAGAGATTAAGGAAAATTACAAATACTTCAATTGATGCGATAGACACTCATTAACTATGTGACAAGATTCATGTTTTAGTTCGATGAAGGAAAATTAAGAATATATGTTTGGACTACATGGTTGCCAAAAGATTAAGGAGAATTAACAAGAACAAGAGGTTGCTTAAGAAGCTTGTAAACAATTACCACTACTTTGCATGAGAAGCAGTGTCAAATGTTACTCATTCAATAACATAGAGCAGGTAAAGCTATTCTCCCATATTTGCATTGAAGAAGGCAGGCTAAAATCTACCCTGAACTCAGCCAATTGTACATTGCATAATCAACAAATCAGTAGCAAAAACACATTGTCGCTCAACATAGCCAAATTTTAGGACTTTTTTTTATGTTAATCAAAAATATATTTCAATTTTTTATTCTACAAATATAGCATCATTCTCCTATAACCTAAACTCAAAACAAATGTCAAAGTTTTAACACATATAATCCTTAAATGAAATGAAAATTCTCTCTTAAAAATCAGCAGCAAAAATGCACTGCCGCTCAACATAGCCAAATTTTAGGACTTTTTTATGTTAATCAAAAATAAATTTCAATTTTTTATTCTACAAATATAGCATCATTCTCCTATAACCTAAACTCAAAACAAATGTCAAAGTTTTAACACATATAAGCCTTAAATGAAATGAAAATTCTCTCGTAAAAAACTTTGTGATGTCATGTTGATGACGAATATTTGGGAGATGACAAGTTCTGTTGCTTACTCTACAACGCTAAATTACTCTTCCACTGAGATACATATTGTTCATAGAAGAAAGAAACATTGAATTTCATCATAATGAACATGGACGTGCAATTTATGTGACTTCTTCTTCACTTTCTATGCACGTCAAATCCGACGCTCAACATTGTTTTAAGATCTCAAAACATTGAACCCTAGCTAAACAAGCCCTTATAATAATTTGTTAACATTCTATTTTATTGAGGTCTTTATTTATTTGATGATTTTAAATATATTTTATCTCAAACAAAAAATGAAATCAACGTGAATCAAATCAACCAAAAATCTTCCAATCTCGGTGTACCCATTGCACACCAAGGTGTGATTTCTAGTAATATGACTGTTTATCAAGACCTAATTTTCTAATTATCACAGTGAATTGATTTCTAACATCCATCATAATAATTTTATTAAATCCGAAACTAAATACATTTAATTTTTATTCATTTAATCATCATATCAATCCAAACTCATATATTAAAATTGATTGTTCTTTAATTATAGAATTACCAGAGCTATTCATTTGAGTGTGATTTATTCACTTCCAAGAAACTTTATTGTAAAAGGAGGTGAAACACTAGAACATGGTACAGTTTCAAGGATTCAGTGTGAAAGAATTTAAAGAGGCATTTATGCAAAGAAAAATATCTATCCCCAATCCCATGGGGAAATGGTGATCTTGTACTCTAAGACGCTTTTATGAGGGGGACCCCTAACTACCCCCCTCTCAAAGACCATGATGTTTCCCATGACGCGCAAGCCCCCAATTGAAGTAAACTTTATTTTTAGCAATAGAATTAATATCGGGATTAAGATTAATTGGACGGTGGCCATCATGTTCGGACTAGGTCGTCCCCTTCCCTCAACAGCTTCCTATAAATTGCCGGCAGGCATTCTGTGTTGTATACTCTTCACACAAACATAAAAAGCAGGAGCAAATCAATCTTCCAATTCTTCCTTCATTCATTCAATTACAACATGGCGGCCAAAGTGTACATTGTGTAAGTCATTTGTTTTCTGTTTATCTGCGATTGGAGGATTATGTCTCTGTTTTCTGCTCTATGTTGGAATCGTTCGTTTAATTTCGTATTTTTCAAGGTCTTTTAGTCCAATTTTTGTGCAATCAATTTTAGATAAACTGGAGTGAGATTCATGTGTTAACGGCAGCTATGAAATCGGAAGGCATGCGAAATCTTACTGATAAATTATCTCCATTGTTTTTTTCTTTTAAAATTTTTGGTGCTAACATATATATGCAGTACAGCAGATTCAAAATGCCAGAAAAAATAAACCTAAGTGCAGTGATTTAAATTTTCCTGCGCATAAATCTTACGCTTTAGAAGTCATTAAGCCACTCCTTCCATGGTGCGTTGCCAAGGTTTTTAATTATTTTTCAGGCATGGACTTGTGCCAGATCTATAACGCCCAAAGATTGACTACCGCAAAAGTAACAAAAGTTTTATGTTGCCGAACGATTTAGATTCACTCCAAGCTCTTTGGAATGGATTTACACCGTCCCGTGTACCAGTTATTTGAGCGACTGTAGGGACTTCTGCTTTTCCATACCCTGATCACTAATCGTCCTTGTGCTTTATTTAATGATTGATGACCCGAATGTTGTACACCATTCATACAAATATTTTTAGTTTTCACTTAGATCTACAATTTTTGTGTTTTTATTATTGTACGTTATATTTTACTACTTACTATAAGTTAGTGAAATATATATTAGTGTTGTTATTTCTTTTGTAGAAGTTGTCTTTGTAATTAGTACTTGCACTCATAGGAGGTTCAAGGAATACATCCATAAGAACAACCTACGACTTTAGATAAATTTTCTACATGAGCACTGTATTATAATGCTCACATATAAAAGCCCTTTAAACTAATTATCAACTTTGTTCAAAATAAATATATATATATATATATATTCCACACAAATGCAAGACAAGAGATACTATAGTGTATTAGGGAAGTCTCTTTGACTTTACTTTTCAACCGTTTTACTTTCACATCTTTTGACCTTTTAGTAGAATCCACATCTTACTGAAACAAATTATTATTCCATGACTAGAGAAAGATTACTCAAACATTAAAACCAAATAGTCAAGGTTCTGATTAGACTTCATGCTTGATCCCTCAAAAGCCCAGTTTTAATGGTTTGGGAGTGGGCAGTGGGGATAGCTTTGGCCCACATATAGGATAAAACAATTACCGTACGGGAACTACTTGTATGGCAAGCTAGGAGGTATTTCTCCACATGATGGAACTCTTAACCTTTTGCTGCACTCCACCTTGATTTTGACACCTTAATACGTAATGATGACCACATCAATTGTTTTTAACCCTTGTTCGGCTAATGCATAATGTCGTTGGGTTAAGGAAAAAGTTGTTAGCCATGCCATGTATTAAATCCCTCGTCGCCAACTCCAAAGAGACGCAAACAAATGTCATCAAATCTGCAAACAAATTACCCTCCTAAGTTTGTAACCACCGCGCTTAAATAGGATGAGAATCTCAAATGCTGCTTTATAGTTGTTTGTGTAGGATTAGTTAAAATGCTAACCTAAACTTATTCCTTCGTAACTTGATAGAAAAAGCTTCAAACAACTACTTAAAAGAAAAAAAAGTTATTACTTCCAACAATGGAATTAGAATTTACATTGTACTCGCTTAAGTTAGTGTAAAACATATATTTTATCTAATTTATTAAAAAATATATAGTTTTTGGGTTAGAATGTATATATTGAATTTATAATTTGTGAAAAAAATTCTCTATGATTTTTTTACATGGATGTTTGGGATGAGATTCATTATTGGAAGATTTTATATCCTTTTTGATGATGGATCCCAAACATCCATACAAAAATAGTCAATACATAGTTTTCTCCTCAAATTGCAAATTCATTATATAGACTATTGAAATATCATGTCTTTAATCTGTATATATATAGTAATAAATTTAAAAAATAATTTTGTATATATATAAAAAAATCCTAATAGTTCAAAATAAATATTTTGTATATATATAAATTAAGAAAGTCTTTTCAATATATATTTAATATAAAGGAAAAAATAAAGGGATCTCCATTAAAAAAGGAAAAATATAAATAAATACATTATTATATTAAATTAAAAACATTAGATTTCTATAGTCCATAGTATTGGATTTAAATGTTTCTGTATTTGATTGTTTAATGTTTATTTCCATTAGGGCAAAAACATTCAAATCCAATACATTATTATATTTCCATAAGAAAATTTAGTGTTAAAAGTGTCATTTTTATTAACTAACATTCTTTCATAATAATGTATTTAAATATAGAATTTTAATTCATTAATTTTATAATAATATTCATTAGGATATCATTTCGATACTTTAATATAATGGGAATAAAGGTGCTCTAATAATTTTGATTCTTGTAAATTAAAAGCTCTATAAATACTATTTAAATGATGGCATAAGATAAATTTACTTCTCATAACATTAAAAGTAAAAGTAAAGTAGAACAAATTAAAACAAAACTATTTCATTTTACAAATTCTTTTGTTCCAAAATTTTTAACGACTAACTTTAACTTTATTATATACGTATAAAATTTCATTCATATTTTAATAATATTGATTTTAATTTTTTAAACTAAAAATTAAAAAAATAGTTTTAATCCTTAATCTAAAATAAATATCTTTGTAATTTATGAACTTTATTTAATAGTTATTTTATTTACTTATGTATATTTGATAGAGGATTTTACACAAGATCGTTTTACTATTGACTTACGAGTCTATACTCATACATTTTATGATACATTTTCGGCTAAGAGTCAAGGACTGAGGGGTATCCATTCCACCAAAGTCCATTCCATACCTCTTATGATACCTCTTAAGCTAAGAACCAAGAACTGAGGGGTATCCATTCCATCAAAGAGCCAAGGACTGAGGGGTATCCATTCTATTAAAGTCCATTCCATAACTCTTATGATACCTCTTCAGCTAAGAACCAAGTACTGAGGGGTATCCATTCCACCAAAGTCCATTCCATACCTCTTATGATACCTCTTCAGCTAAGAACTAAGGATGAGGGGTATCCATTCCACCAAAGTTCATTCCATACCTCTTACGATACCTCTTCGGCTAAGAGTGAAGGACTAAGGGGTATCCATTCCACCAAAGTCCCTTGGTCATAGCTTATATTTCATACCTACTGGAGTTTTGAACTTTGGTGGATGGCGTAATCAAGAAACATACCAGCGCCCTCTATCAATTGTGCTCAACCAATTAAACTACAACCTTCTAATAAAAATATTATTTCAATATTCTTGTATCTTTTTAAAAAAATCATTAAAAATATTATTTGGATATTCCAAACCATAGTCTCTTTCCCCAACCTATTTAAAATCTATCATAACTACTCCCTGTCTCTTTCTTGTCTCCCACATAAAATTTAAACTCAAATCCTGGTAGCCGCAATTGCTCCACCTTTGCTACCTCATCTCACCCACCACCCACCAAACAAGAAAACAAAAGTCTTAACTTAGATTAAGACTAAAATTAATTAAGTGGCAACCGAATCCACTTTGCTCGCGCTTTCTTTATATTATGCTATAAAAGAACGCGATCGTCGTTTGTAATGTACATCTTGTTCTTCGATCTCTTCAACCAAATAAGAAGAGAGACATTCTTTAAATACATCAATCCTTTCGACTGTACTACTACAAAACATGGCGGCGATCAAAGTTTATATCGTGTAAGTTTTTATTACTTCATTTGGTCCAAGACGATAAGGTTTTATGAATGTATTTTGTGTTTCTGAGTTCTTCATTTTGATTTGTTTCCCAAGATCGTTTCCATGTTTTCTTTGTTCTTTGATCTGTTTGCTGTTTAGCCCTAATCTTTTGCGATCAATGTAAATAAATCAAACTGATCGATCACACTTGAGATCATGTTTTCCGATAAATTTTAGCGCCTAGAGTTTGTAGAGAAACCTACAGACACTTCAGCTTGATATATCTCTGTTTTGTTTGGTGGGAGTAAATGAATCAGAGTCCCCCAGAAGAGAAAAATGTGAAAACAGAGTAAAAGAAATCTAATGGCAGCTCAGTGAAGCGTTTCCTGTAAGCAGCATTGTCTGTTGTTTAAGAACTGCAAATGGGCTGCTCAGGGATTACTAATTGAAGGGCACTTTACTGTGATTGGAAACTTGAAGTGAAGGTTGCTTGTTGAGTAATTTGGATAGAAATACACGCAATCTTCACTTGACAAGTTTTGTTGTGAGGATTCAAAAAACCAAAACAAATGCTAGTCCTGATTGCAGGGACTGATCTGGAATAAGGGACTCCGTCTCTTGGTAGTGGGAAATCCATTGTACACTGACCTGGAAGATGTGTTTGGCAATGGAATTTGTATGGTTTCTCAGCGACTTTTGCAAATTGATTTGAACCAAAATACCGTAGCAATTGTTGTCATCCATCATCATACACTCGTATCAAGTGGGGATTTTGGGGATGAGCTTTTGAGGTCAATTCCTGATGAATCAGAACAGAAGTAAAAGCCTATTCTGGGCCCTGGTATGGCTCTTCAAAGACAATTTTCGTTTTTTAAATTATTTGTTTTTGAGAGCTCAATGGATTCTTTACCTTTTCGGTAAAAGGGAAGTGCTAGAGGGAGGTGATACTGCACCTTCAAACTCCCCAGACTTATCCTGTTGTGTGGCCCATATCGGCCTGCATAATCATGGGGGAACAAATCCAGTGATTTTGAATTTGGATCGTCTAATATCAATTGCAATGAGAACTTGATAGATTAACTAGGGGGTTGGGCATGGCACTTACCACTTTTTATTTATTATAGTCTCTCTCAAGCAGAGGTTTTAAGTGATCAATTAGGTAATTCTACATATATGCAGGGACTGATGAATCTAGGTAAGTGGAGCGTTAGCCATGGCTTTTTTTAATATGGAGACATAATTTATGTCTTGAAAGATGATACTGTTTTACTTATTTTGCTCAATGACTACTCTTGTTTTTATTTAACCACATAGATGAGCCCTTGAAAGATTCCCAGGCCTTCCAGATGCTGCTTGAAATCTTGGACTGTCTGTTTGATAGAACCTGCAGTCATGACAGTTATCTATAATACTAATTTTCCATTTAATAATTTCATGCAGTGTCTCTCATACATCACCATATGGAATTCTTTATACTCTTATGTTGTGAACAAGTAACAGAACTCTTATCGATTTTCTGATACGGGTAGGAATTCTATTACTTCACCACATGCTTTGTTGGAAGTTATACATGAAATATACACTTGTGGACAGGACAGAATATCTATGTGCGTATGACATCAAGGCCTAGGGGTTGTTGGGTGCATGTTCCCAAAGGGTAGGTCCTATAATCCTGCCTTGTGTTCCACACGTGGTGTTGATTAGTTCTCAAGGCTAAGATAACCCCATCTTTTAGATAGGACTTTGTTGTTTGCTTCCTCACAAAACAAGACAACCACCTCTACGGCTACAATAATGTGTTAAATCTTTCATGATCAAGGAGTTTTCTATGTCACAATCTATGAAGAGATTAATTCTCCTCCTTTGTCTCCATAGTTGAACAACATTCAACTTAATTAAATGTAACTAATGGTCAATCTGATCAAGTTCCTTTTCCATGTTAGTATTGATGAAATAAGTGTTCTTTGTGAAAATCCTCAACCTGTTCTTTCTTAACAATTTACTATGATATGGAACATTTTCATTATGCCTTCCAAGTATATAAACAATAACTTTTGTATACATGAACACCAATATCTTGTCTAGGTCTTTGAAAGCATTTACTAAGATTATTGATTTCTAATATTGATATTGATAAGAGTCAAACTACTATCCTCTTGGGGAAAAATTTGTATGCTCCTTATTAATTTCTCCTCCTAGCAAACAAGTTATTAGAGCATTGAATTTCCCAGCCTTTGCAGAACAATGCTGGAAAAGTCATCCATACCATAGTGATTAGGGCTGATGACTTCTGAAAAAGAGAAATTGACTTAAGGAAATGATGATGCCAAAGAGGCATTAATGCACAGCCACCAATGTGCTTGTATTGCCCATTGTGGTAAGAATATAAATCAGCAATCTGATATTTTCTAATGCAAGTTTCTTTCAAGGCTTGAAAGAAACCAAAATGATATCTATGAGCTTTTTGGATATAATGGAATCAGGATTAGTCAAATATTTTGTTGATCTGCCATTAGGACCAAGCATGTATAGAAAAGAGTGATATTCTTCCTCCAGAGGCAACGTAAGGTAATGCTTTCATGAATTAGGTTCATGGAAGTGAACTCTTTGCCAGGAAAATAATAAATATAATAAAACAGCATATTCTATTACACTCTGAATCACCTAGAGAGCTGATGGGACTGCTGTTTCTTTCATTTGTGTCTTTGGATAAATATGTTTTCGAGAATTTGGATATCAAGCAAATCACTTGGTTGAATGTTAGTTGTGAGTCGTGACTATTTAATATTTATCAAATATAAAAACGTTTTCTGAATGAAAGCAAAGTTGAAGACATACAAGTCTAAAGATCAAAATATGCTAAAAAGCAACAAAAGCTAGTTTTCATGTAGTTGCAACTTTATCGGATAGACTTGGCACCCATCTACTTTCTTCTTTCTTCAAGTCTTTACTTACTCTGTGATTTAGTGTTATGGAGAATTTAACCCTCAGTGATGCCTTATTGGATTATTCAAGTTGATATATTTGGTAGTAGATTCTATTTTTTACTAATAAAAGAAATTTCCCTAAGTAACTGAACTGTTAACAGTTAAACACTGTGATATGCATGTCTTTTATCATCTCGATGTAGCTTCTATTGGACCATTTATATAATATCCATAATGCTTCTTTGTTCTCTTTTGCAGGTACTATTCTATGTATGGACATGTGGAGAAGCTTGCTCAAGAGATTAAAAAGGGTGCTGCCTCTGTTGAGGGGGTAGAGGCCACATTATGGCAGGTAAAGATTCCCTTGCAAGTATTTTCAAGCAAAGTTTTTCTTTTGAATGAAATGCTAGAGATAAACTGTTTCTTTTGAGCCTAACATTATTTATTCCCAAAGACTATAGTCACCCCAGTGATATAAGAGGAAATGGAGAAGGCATACTGTCGCATTTCATTCTGGGTTTCTTGCCTTTTCTATTGTGCGCTTGGCACCAGATAAGGAACTGATTTCCAATGAAAAGGCACATGATTTTGATCTTGCAAGTTGGGTAGAATTGGTTCTATTACTCTAAACATGCCTAACAAAATTAAATATATAAATTTCTAACTAGCTTATCTATAGGATGAATGTAATATCCTGAATGGAACATTTTATATTATTTGATTCAATACAATGATCAACACAAAATCACTGATTATACAGCTCTTTTGGGGTTGAATGTATGTCTTTTGAGTCACTAGGTTCTGAAATAAATCTGCCACAAAGTTACTGAAAATCTCTTTGGAATATCATGAGACAATTGTTAGGTTCGCCATGAAACCTTCAACTTGTTTAAACCTTTGAACATATAACGAACTGCAGATTTGAATTATAGCTCCCACAATTGGTAGCTCTAGGGAGAATATGAAATGTTGCACTTGAATACAAATATCCCTTGAAACCCTTGCCCAAATTGGTAGTGCTGAGAAGAGTTTGAATCACTGTTTTGGAATATGAAGATATCTTGAATCCCTCGACCAGTCACTCTAGTATGAATTGCAGGTCGCAATTTATGCAGAATTGCAGCCCAATATGTAGAACATTTATTGGTTGAGAATTCACAGAATTTTAACACACAATTATTGCCTTATGAAGAGGTATTCCCAGCCAATACCATCATTTATTTGCACAAGTTTGGTGCAGCAGAAATTGGCTCTTTGAAAGCTGCTTTATTTTATAACCTGGCGCTATGTTAGCAGACACAAAATCCAATAAAATTCGATTACAGATGGCTCTATACAAGCAGCCTTAATTATCAAGATAATCTTCAATACAAAAACAAGAAAGATTTCATCATGATATCAATTTTGCGTGTCATCATGAAGCTCATATGCAATCCCTGGGTGGGATTGCCCCAAGTCTGAATTAGGGGTTTTTGTCCACTAATGTAGTGATGGAAATCAGGGGGTTTTCATCCTCCAATCTCCGACACAGAGGTTTCATCCTCAGGTTAATTGAATAGAAGTCCAATGCTCTAACAAAGAGTAGAAATCAAAAAACACAAATGGTTGATCAATATGCTTCCTTCTCTTTGCTTGGCCTCTCTTAAATAGAGTTTCCCTCCCAAAGACATAACTCTTCAAATTTCTTTCATGACCCTTGATTGGTATTTGAGAGGAATTATTTAAAATAAAATTTAATTATAAGACACCTTATTTTATATTTCAACTTTACTTGAGGCCCTATTTATTATAATTTCATTTTATAATCATTCTTGAGGCCCTATTTATTATAATTTCATTTTATAATCATTTAAGCACCCCCTTTTTGGACATAATGACCCTCTTAATTTATTATTATAATCCCATTTCCTTAGTGCAAAATTTCCAAGGTCCACGAGAAATGCATGATGGGCGTTTGGGTTTTAACTTGGCTTAATTTTAAAGAGGGAACATTACAGTCCACCCTTCCTAAGATTGCTTGTCCTCAAGAAATCACAAATTAGGATGCTGAAGAACTTCCACACCCTCCCATGTAGCATCCTCTTCAGGAAGATCTTTCCATCGAACCAATTATTTTGTCACTGTTGTGTTCCTTAGCTTTCTTCCTCTGAAATTTATAATAGCCTTAGGAATCAAAATCAATTTCCCTTCATCATCCAGTGGGGGTAGCTCTATTGAAGGAATAATTTGACTTTCTAATGCCCTTGTAAAACAAGATACATGAAATACATTATGAATCTTACTGTTTTGTGGCAATGCCAGTTCATAAGTAACCTTTCCAATTCTTCGCTTGATTTTATAAGGGCCATAGAACCTTGGTTTCAATTTCTTTGCTCCACTCTCCTTCAAGGAAGACTATCTGTAAGGTTGTAGCCTCAAGAAGACCATATACCCTATTTCGAGCGTTCTTTTAGTTCAATGCTGATCCACGTATAACTTTTGCTGATTATGTGCTCTTTGTAGGTTCTCCTTGAGTGATTCCAAAATTTCGTGACTTTGCTTGACTAGATCTCTCACCCTTGGCACTTTGCTATTTGTGATGACCAAATCCACAAAGGATAGAGCATCATAACCATACAAGGCCTTGAAAGGTGTCATCCCAATGGACATATGATATGTAGTGTTGTAGCAGTATTCCCCCAAATAAAGCCATTTTATCTAGGCTACATGTTGCCTTGCTACATGATTTCTCAAATAGCCCTCAATCCACTTGTTGACCATTTCCATTTGTCCTTCAGTCTGTGAATGATAATTGGTACTTGGAGACAAGTTAGTTCTTGTTAAATAAAAGAATTCTTGCCAAACAAGCTGAGGAACCGACTATTTCTATCACTTATTATGTTTTTAGGGAACCCATGGAATCTAAAAACCCCTTTGAGAAATAGATCAACCACTTGAGGTGCCTTGAACTCTGTAGATATGGCAAAGAAATGACCATATTTAGTAAGTCTATCAACCACGACATATATATAGTCTTTACCTTGTACCTTAGCGAGTCCTATAATAAAATCCATTGAGATACTTTACCATTTTTTATTTGGAATTGGTAAAGGTTGCAATAACCCTGCAGGAACAACATGTTCTATTTTGTTCTGTTGGTAGTTAAGGCATTCCTTGATGTACCTAAGAACTTCTTTCTTGAGACCCTTCCATGAAAGTCTATCTCTAATTGACTGGTAAGTCTTGAAGTAACCTTGATGTTCTGCCAGTTGTGTGTCATGTGCGGCCTTCAAAACTTTATTCTTTACCTTTGATCCAAGGGTAAGATAAATTTTGTCTTTGTATAGAATAGGGTCATCTATTACCTTATACCTGTTATCTTGGATCTTCCCTTCAAGAATATTAGTAACAAATGCGTTCTTCCCATATTCTGCTATTATGTTAGCCTTCCAATCAAAAGAAATCATTGATATGGAACATAGGTAAGGCTTCCTAGATAGAGCATCGGTTACCACATTATTCTTACTTTTGACATATTTGATGTCAAAGTCATAGGCTAGAAGCGTACTCACCCATTTTTGTTGTCTGTCATTCAAATTGTAACATCCACGTTCTAAAAATATAGTAAAATCGGAAAATTTACCATAAAGTAATTTAACAAGGTAAAAATGAGATAGAGAATTTTTTTCTTTTATTCAACATATAATCAAGTAACTACAATTGCAAGATTTCTCATTACAAAATACAATAACTCATATTGTCTTTCTCAATTACAATCTTTACAAATGTAAATCAATTACATAAACCAATTCTAGAATAATTACTGCATCTGAATAACTGACATCTTTATCACAAGTCTTGGCATGTTTTCTGCTTGGAGAGAGAGAGTATCTTTCCAGTGATTTACCTCCATCCACAGACCGGCGGTCTCCCACACATCTTCCACATAGGAAGTGGCCCTACCCTTCACGAGGGACATAGACCTTAGGTGACCAGTGGTAATTTGCCTTTCCCAAGTACATAGTGTTGTATCCTACTCAACTCTATCAACTATACAACCCTAGATACCCTCTAGCTAAGTATGATTTCTGATAGGTTGAGCAATCCGGATACAGTGAACCGACAATGCATTCAGAAAACAAATGCATTACTTTGGCCAAAGTTTTTTAATATTAAAAATGTTCATAATGAACGTGGTTGTAGTGTTCACCCACCCCTACTCGTCTTGGATACTGTCGTATTCCCGCAGTTTATTCTTACCAACTATGTTTACGTAAATAGTTTAATCATCGTGTCATGATAATAGTATTCTTGACTTAGATAAGTCTATATGTCACAACTATTCAGTTGGTTCATAATCGACTTTTGGGTTTACCTATTAACCCTTGGATAATATGATATCACAATATAAACATGTCTCATCTCTAGGAGACCTAGGTTCATAATCGACCTTTGATTTAACTCAATCATGGTTAGGAATACTTTAACTCTTGTAAAGATAATAACTCCTATTCAAAGGAATATGAGTACTTTTCATTTCACTTATACGTGATGTCATTAACCATCACTTCGTATACACTCATATATGATTCTTAACCAGGTTATAGACATTGTCTATTTCGACATAATGGTTTACTATAAAGCTATACTCAACAAGATTACTAGAATAGATAATATAGAAGGTCCTACGACATTTATCCGTTTTCCAAACTATCCTTAGTTAATCTATCACTCAATAGGTTTACCATAGTTGTCATAGATCACCAAGAATCTGAATTCTTTTGGTAAGGGAATCGTTCTTGACAAATGTATTTAACCATGAATGGTTTCAAATTGAAATATCTCCACTTAGTACTTTATGCCATACTACTCATAGCTTGGTAAGTTTTCCCTATCATCTACTAATTCGTTGGAACTATATTTCAAGACTAACTTGTATCTATGTAGTCGACTGGTCTCGAATGGAAACTCACCCATAAAGGCTATTGGTTAACTAGTTTCATGATAACTACATTATCCTTCTTTAAATATATGTTAATAGAAAACATTTGGTTCTCTGTACTATATTTTGACAAGTATCACAGTTTTAAACAAAAGCACAGGGTCGGCCTGGTAAAATAATGAAATGGATTTCATTGTCAACACATGCATCGGCCTTACTAGGCTAAGTCGACGCTCTACTTCAACTAAATGAAATAACAGTCATAAAATGACTCTAATATCTTCCATACACAGTCGACTCAGTCAATCAACCTAAATCGATGATATTAAAAGAGACATAGTCGGCTCATCTTCTTTGGAACAGTTACACTATAAACTTAAAGGATAACCAAATAGAAATGGACGAATGTCCAAGACAAAGCAACATTTAAATTTTCATTGTCTTCTAGAGGCGTAAAATGCAGAGACATTTACCTGTAGGTGGCGGTTTATATTGTAAAGGTATTGCAGATAGAATACTTCTGTATTCTTCCCAGACAATCATTCTCAGTCTTCTCTAAATCCTTCTCTCTGTCCACCGCGAACTTCCTCTCCCCGGCCAATGACTATCTAAACATAACTTAACACATAAAAGGTGCCCATCGACTATCTAAGTCGTGGCTTTTAAGAGCCCAAACCGACTCATAAATGAATCATCCCAGCTATGCGCTCCACCTCCTTTTGTAGTTAAAAACACATTCAAACTAAGCGGTTTTGTCTCCTGATCGAATTCAACTGCCAGCTAGAATAGTGTAATCGACAACATATGTCGATAATGCAAACATCATTGAGGAAAAACAACGAATGTGGCTGGGTTATCCACCACTCCTCATCTAAGAGGCCGCCAACTCATTTAACTGAAATAGAGCAATCGATTACTCATAAAGAGTGGTTCGATCCAGCATGCATTAGTAATGAAGGCGCTCTAAGAAATATGCCTACGACTGCTCAAGCATAAACATTATTAACTTATCATGAGGTATTATCCTCATTCGACACATAAGCATATTCTTATTTGATTATATCAAATATAATTTACATAACATTATCTCTATTAGATAGTTATGGTTGATCAATAAGATTAATAATAATAAACAAAGGTTTACGGATAATGTGATTGGGTTGAGCTTGTCTCCCCATCACAATCCGTCGGCAATAATCACGTCATTTTAACTCGACGAGAACGTCTTGACATTAAGAATCAACAATAAAACCTCAAGTGACTTAATAATAACAACACCATCATTTTACGACAATAACGTCATAACTTTTACGTTAAACGTAAATGGTCATAGATCATACACAAATGACGTCGTTTACGTTACTAATGACTATGATGACACACTATGACTTACAAAGATTTGTAAGATATTGACTATCTGTCGATTGGGTTCTAAAGTAAACTGACAAGACAAGACTTACCTCTTATGACACATTGGTTCACACTTTTGTTACACAATCATACTCGTTTTGGCAAATAAATCACTCGTAACCCAAGGTCTATATCTCTCTCCTCGAAAGGTTCTCTCTCTTCTCTGAGAGTCATCTGAAAACCTGTAATCCTGTATCAAACTTGTTACCAAACAAATTATGATCAGTGCATCATTATTCAAATAATAAATCAAATCTCATAATGCAAATATTAAATCGATAATAACATAATCATTTCCATAATTTCATAAATAACATTCAATATAATCCATGTCTTTCCTTGTCAGTAATCTAAACATCATAATAGATTTACTTATGTCCAAGTAAAAGTAAAAAGTATTGCAAGACAAAAATTGGGGATGTAACACAAATCTCTTTGGTTGAGAAAAAACTTCAAACTATTGTGATCTATTTTGACCACAAACCTTCCACAAATAAGATATTGCCTAAATTTGTCAAGAGCATGCATTATGGCTAGCATCTCTTTATCATAGATTGAATAGCTCTTTTCAGTGTCTTTTAGCTTTTTGCTTTCAAAAGCTACTGGGTGCCCTTTTTGCATTAACACTGCACCAAATTCCTTCACCTGATGCATCACATTCTAGAACAAAAGGAAGTGAGAAGTCTGGAATAGCTAGTACAAGACATGAACTTACTACTTTCTTGAGTTTATCAAAGGGTTGTTGAGCCGTCTCTGTCTAGGCAAAGGCTCCCTTCTTGGTCAAATATGTCAATGGAATGGCCAACTGAGAGAATCGTTTGACATGTCTTCTATAGTAGCTACAAAGCCCAAAGAGAACCCTTTCAATTGAGTTAAATTGGTTGGTGGAGGCCAATCTAAAATAGCTTGTATCTTCTGCTAGTCTACTTGCACTCCTTGAGCACTAATAACATGTCCTAAAGATAGAATCTCTGTCAACCCAAACTCACATTTGGATTCCTTAGCAAAAAAGGACTATTGCTCCAAAATTCCCAAAACTTCATCCAAGTGTTGTAGATGTTCCTCCCCTGTTTTGTTGTAGATCTATCATCAAAGAATACTAATACAAACTTCCTCAATTGATTTCTTAACACATGGTTCATACATGACTAGAAGGTAGTAGGAGCATTAGTTGAACCAAATGGCATAACTAAAGTTCAAAATGTCCAAAATGACATCAAAAAGTAGTTTTATGCACATCCTCTTTTCTCACCCGAATCTGATGATACTTAGATCTCAAGTCAATTTTTGAGAACTACATGGCTCCATGCAATTCATCTATTAACTCATCAATTCTAGGAATTGGGTACTTTTTTTATAGTTTTCTTGTTCAAATCTCTGCAATCTTTGCACATTCACATAGTCTTTTTTTTTCACTAGGACGACTGAAGATGCAAAAGGGCTAGAACTTGGTTTGATATGACCCATCTCTAGAAGTTCCTTAATTGTGTTTTAAACTTTGTCCTTAAATCTTTTTGGATGTCTATAAGGAGTAGTAACTATTGGTTTTGCTCCAGTTTCTAGTTCTATTATATGTTGAAATCCTCTATTAGGTGGCAATCCTGGAGGAATGTCATTGAAGGCCATGCTATGCTTGTCCAAGAGTGTTTGTATGTCCGCATGATAAGTTCTCTTACTCATAGTAGCTGTAGAGGTCACTAAACATTGTGTTTCCCATGCTACTTGTCCACTCCTAAAACACCTCTCCATTCCTTTCGTTGATAACTCTAGGAGCTCTATTAGTAATACCTTGTAGCACAACTTCTTTGTCATCTGATTTGAACCTTAGCTCCATAGTTTGATAATGTCATAACTAAAATTTCAGCATTTAAAAGACGTGCAACTTACAAAGCTGTAATAAATTGAAGCTAAGCAACTAAGCAGTTAATTATGTGCAAAAGTAAAACTACTACAAGAGTGCAAAATTAAGTACGAGTATGCAATATAATTTTTTTTGAACAAACAAAACAAAACTATAAACTGAATTCTTTTGCCATGCATATAAATGATAATGGAAAGAAATGATTAGAAATAAAATAAATACCATTTCCTTGTCATCGAGGTTTTTGGTTTTTAGAGTTCTGGAATCTGTTGACTACATCAGAGCTTTAATTATCCACTACAGCTAGATGGAGGAGGAAAAATATCATTAGGGCGTTTATTCGCCCATCCACGAACTTACTAGTCCTCCCGTGCCATTCTTACTGGAATGACCCGGCCCTCCGCAGAGAAGGATCAAGAAGAGAATCTAATGCCATTTGAGTCTGGTGTTTGACCCTACACAATCTCTAGTCGGTCATACACTAAAGGCAACTCCTAACTAGTATGACCTCTGACTAGCCGTGTATCTGGGACAAGAAACTGACTGACGCTATTAGGTAGTAGCATCACCTTGGCCGAGGTTTTAGTTAAGCGCAATGCGACTCAGTGCAGTCACGTAGTCCAGTTTATCACCCTTCTCGGCAAGAATTCATTTAATGAAATTTAACACTCATGTTTGACACTTATGCTCCTGCATGTTGACTGATGATGATAATATTTGGTTCATACCACTATTTAATTTCACTTTTCGGGAATCTCTACTCAGTATCCTATTTTCTTTAAATATCAGTCAAACGTGGGTTTTAGAGATTTCGACGATGAAACTAATAACAACCACTAACTGAAATCTAAGATGTCTGTTAACTCTTATATTTCACCAACTCGTTTTTATATATATTTTTTATTCCATAGTTGTAAAGAGAGGTTGAGAGGTCAAAGATTTAAGAATTATTGGAAAGATACAAGGTCTTTATTTTCGGCTCACTTTACAAGTCATCTCAATGTTCTCCGACTAAATAGAACTTAGAAAGATTTAATAAAGATTCCAGTCTAAGTATTATAGGATTTAGAAAGATTTAATAAAGATCACCAATCCAAATATCACCGAGCTTAGAAAGATTTAATAATGGATTGCTAGTCTGAGAAGTTATTTTCTTTCAGTTGTAGTTTTCTAAGTTTTGGCTTCTATAGTCTTCATCGTACCTTCAGCTGGTTCGACAAGTAGTGACACCCTAAACACATTACAAAATGTAAAGGAGGAAATTCTTAAATACAACACTACGGTGGTATGATTCTTACGTTCCACAATGGCATTGATATTATACCTACAATTTCTTCAGCAAGGAGATCATTTTCTGAAGACAACGTTTGAATAAAGAAAAATGTGCACACAGCACCTCGATAGAGAGGGTCATATATGCAACTTACACGTTGGAAGAAAAAAAGAAAGAGAAACATGCCTGTTCAACGTCCTACAATTGACGGAGTTCCTCTATTGGGTGCACGGTTTGTCTCAGCTACTCTCAACTCTTTTCCCTTCGGTTTTTCTCCAACAGCTACTCAGATATCTCTTTGTCAGCACAAATCTCTCAGCACTGGCACTCTGATTCTCAACACCGAACATACATGTCACTTTGGTATCTCGTTCACCTTCCGAAAATGAGCCTTTCAAGAATGACTCTTCCGAATGAGCTTTTCCATCAAGAAACGGTTGTCTCAAAAAGGAGTTTCACTCAAGTTTTATCTCCCACCTCTGCAAAGAGTCCGCTCTTCGTCTAACTCCTTCCCGAACAACAAGCCACTCTTCTCTTTTATCCGCTTTCATCCTCTTTTGATACTAAAGTAAGAATATCACACGAATTTGTTTTAAGACCATCCTTTTGATAATAATATATCTCCTACTATTATATAGTCATACATTATATAAATTTGGGTGCTTCTTTTCCAAACGACCGATAAGCTCGTTGTGATTGCCTTTAAGGTGAGTAAGGCCGATGACCCCAGCCAATTTGTGTTTCCTAAACCTCTCGAACCAATTATAAATGTCTGCCGCTTATAAGATTCTAAATCCAAGATAAAAACCTTGATATTTTTAATGCGAATACACTCTACAATGTAGGCCTGGGGTTTAAATAAGTTTAATGTTATTGAAATGAGTCGATTTGCCTACAAGCTATTGTGCGTATTTGACCCATATTGATTTAGAATGTTTTCATATGAGTGAGGCTATTTAATTTAAAGGATTTTGGTACTTCTCATAATAAACCGGTAATTTCGTTCAAAGGTTTGATGATCATGAGGAGTCTCAAGGTCGAAAGTCAAGAAAACTATAAGTGTTGAATTAAAAATGAACATGGATAGTTAAACATTAGGTTCATAAATATTGAATCGACTATTTTATTATTTTCTCGGGAAGTTAATAAGGTGATGCTACTCAACCATTGACTTGAGTTAGGAAAGTCTAATACTTCCAGTCAACTTAAGGTTTTCTTTGACAATTTGGATCTAGACATTCCCATCCTAATTTTAATGACAGTTTCGACTTACATTTAGGTTTTAGATGGCACTAGATTTCTCTTCTTTCACCTCTCATACCTGATGATACTTTTCCTCCCCCCCCTTCGGAGATCTTTCCTGCAATCACTAGGTCAAACATAAATAGTTAGTCTGATAACACATTACAATTTTGCATCTGTATTAGAATAATCATGAAAACATCCATCTACGTATTTAATTGAAGCAAAACATATATATACATTGCATATCTCTATTCATCAACTGATTAACAATACATGTATATATGCATGTCAAAGCTTGAGATACACATCATACTATCTAGGCACACATTAAAATATCCAGGGCATACATCAAAATAGCTAGGGCACAAGAGGGATGTAACAGATAATTCTTAGTAAACTTTCCCAATGAGTGTAGCCATTGCACTCCTTAAACCATATATGTTTCTCCTATGCCCACCACATAGAAGTCATCTCGCATCCTGTGTGTGTTAAGAGTAATCTCCAATTGCTGAATTCTCTTGGTGCATGGAATGGTAAAACTGTAAGCCACTATGACATTGAATCCATCAAAATTTTCTATTTGCAATCCTCTTCTAGCAACCAACCCTTCATCAATGAAGTTGTGTGTTGCTCCACTATCAATTAGAATTGTAACTTTGTGACTTTGCAAAACTCCCTGTACTCTGAAAGGATGATATTTAAGAGCACCAGACAATGTTGCAAGTGCACCCCTGGATGTTCACCTTCCTCTTTTATTTCTGATTTAGGTTCACATTTTTCAACTTCTTGCTCTGGTTCTTCCTTCTTTGGATCCTCATTAGAAATTGCTTCTATGTAATGTACTTGAGAGTTGACCTTTTCCCAAACATCTATGTCTAGGTTCCCATGGTTTTCTACAAGAAAAACACAATTTGTTTTGGTGGAGCTCATTTTTGGTCACTTAATCCCAACTGCTCTTTGTTGGTAATGCCTTTTGTTGGGAAGACCCTTTTTGAGAAGGTTTCTTACTGTGCCCTATAGGAGGGGTTTTTTGATAAAACTTATTCTTGGCCAATGGATCAAATGCCTTAATCAAACCCATAAGAGGTTTAGTTAACCCTTCAATAAAAAGGACAATTAATCTTCTTTCTATACATCAGGCACCATTATAGATAATTTTTGGAATTCCTCCACATATTTCTCCAATGTTGCCTCATGCTTCAATTGGGCCAACTCTCTAAAATGAACCTTAGGATGTTTCTATCAAACCTCTGAATCAACCTTTTGCAAAATTCATCATGTGTGTCAATTAGACCATAGTTGAAAAAATTGCCCAAAACTCGCAAAAATCGCGAGTCCTCGCGCGTCCAAATCGCGACGAGTTTTACCTCCAAAATCTCGGTCCGAGTTTTTATAAAAACTCGCCGCGATTTTTGCATGAAAGATCGTTGGAAATCGCCATAAACTCGCCAGAAACCCTAGCGCGATTTCGTGGAGATTTCCGCTGCCAATTTCATGGATTGATGAGACGACGACTAGTAAGTTCAAACAGAAACCCTTCACAGAATGAAACCCTTCACACTGTCAGTTGAAAAACGCGATTTCAGGACGCGATTTTGATGTTTTTTATTTTATTTTCTTTGTAAATTTAAAATATTCCTAAAATGACTTCAGAATACGCTGATAGGAACAACCCGACGAGTTTAGAAAATTTTTCGGAGTGAATTTTTTTACGGCTGTGTTCGCAATTGTCTCACGTCGTAAAAATAATTAATATTATATTTTTTCAACTTTTCAACTATATATATAGTGCGATATATTATTATTATTAATATATTATAGCACTCTTTTATATTATTAATATATAGCACTATATTATTATTATTAATATATTATTATATATTATAATATAATTATATATTATTATAATAATAATAAAAATATAATATAATAATAATATATAATTATATTATAATATATTATATATTATATTAATAATAATATATAACAGCAATGTGTCTATTATTAAAATTTAATATAATATATTATATATTATTATTATTATTATATTAATACAATATTTATATGTAATATTATAATTTATTATTATATATATAGTACGTGTACCAGGGAAAAAAATTGCAACAAATCCCAATCCCGCGCCAGTTCTAGGCAACTTAGATGAAATGTATTGAAGGAAATCAATAATATGGTCCATAAATTCAGTAATATGCATGTTTTTAAAGCATATTTTTAAAAATTAATGTATTTTTGAAGTTCGATAATTTTGCTGAGTTATTGCCAAGATTTTCCCTGAGTTTTTGCCGAGTCCCGAGTTTTTAAAATTTTTTGGTCCGCCGAGTAATTGCTGAGTCCAAGTTTTTCAACTATGAATTAGACTATGACCTTGGGTAACCAACCTATGGTACCACCATTCTTGTGTTGTGTCTTCCAAGTGTAAGGTGGCGAATTTGATGGCGTCATCCTTGGTCATATGTTTCAGAGATAGATATGTGTCTAACGTCTGCACCCATGCATGAGTAGTACACTTATTAGAACCATCATATGTAGATAGTGTTAGCTTCCCCAAAACTTGCTGATGGTCATGTTGTCTTGGTTGAGATCTAGGTTCAACTCTTGGTCCATTTCTGCTGCTTTTTGAATCTTTGGAGGGAGATCTCTATATTCTGCATACATGGCGTTAATATCATCTTGCATTGAGCTTTGTGCTTCCCCCAAAGGAACTTCTTCCCTTTGAATGAAAGTAGGATGAAGAGGTCTATCAACAGACTTAACCATGGTTCTCTGTGTGTGACTTTTCTACTTATTATTGTTACTGTTATTGCTTTAAAAGAAATTGCCTCACTATTTTGATTGTTGGAATTTCCTGCATTATTCTGTGTTTTCTGGTTATGCATCATATGTAACGTAATGTCAAACTTTCTATCAATCTTATTTGCATGATCTTCTGTAGTTTTCTTTTATCTATCCATATTTGCTTCTTTTGCCTCAAACTCCAGAGGATTTTCACTTTCTTTTTTCTTAGGAAAAAAATGTGGATTTTTTTTAAGTTCCCTTTGATGATATCTGCTGGCTCTGTCACTTGACTGCATAAGAAGAAAATCTCATAGGCTAGCAAGATCCAGCTTTGATACCATTGTAATATCTCGGATGGAATATTTTATATTGTTTGATTCAATACAATGATCAACACAAAATCACTGATTATACAGCTCTGTTGGGGTTGAATGCATGTCCTTTGAGTCGTCAGGTTCTAAAATAAATCTGCCACAAAGTCGCTGAAAATCTCTTTGGAATATCATGAGACAATTGTTAGGTTCACCATGAAACCTTCAAGTTGTTTAAAGTTTTAAACCCTTGAACATATAATGAACTGAAAATCATTGATTCTACAGCTCTATTGGGGTTAATGTATGTCTCTTGAGTCGCTAGGTTCTGAAATAAATCTCCCACAAAGTTGCTGAAAATCTTTTTGGAATATCATGAGACAATTGTTAGGTTCACCATGAAACCTTCGACTTGTTTAAACCCTTGAACATATAATGAACTGCAGATTTGAATTATAGCTCCCACAATTGGTAGCTCTAGGGAGAATATAAATATCCCTTGAAACCCTTGCCCAAATTGGTAGTGCTGAGAATAGTTTGAATCACTGTTTTGGAATATGAAGATATCTTGAAACTCTCGACCAGTCACTCTAGTATGAATTGTAGGTCGCAATTTATGCAGAATCACAGCCCAATATGCAGACCATTTATTGGTTGATAATTCACAGAATTTCAACACACAATTATCGCCTTACGAAGAGGTATTCCCAGTCAATACCATCATTGATTTGTACAAGTTTGGCGCAGCAGAAATTGGCTCTTTGAAAGCCGCTTTATTTTATAACTTGAGGCTATGTTAGTAGCCACAAAATCCAATAAAATTTGATTACAAATGGCTTTATACAAGCAGCCTTAATTATCAAGATAATCTTCGATCTATGTTACATGGGGACGCGTCCCCACCTCCTCTAGCGCCGTCCCCGTCCCCAGTGACGTTTCCGGGACGGGGGGACGGCTGGGGACGTCCCCTTGGCGTCCCCAATAAAATGCAAAAACCCATTTTTTTTAATTTTAATTGGGGCGTGGGGTCCACAAACCCTCCCACGCCCCTTCTAAAACCCTTAAATCATGATATTGATAGCCCGAATGAGGCATAGATATTAGTCTTTAGATTGTTGTATTTTGAAGTTTGAGACTGTGGGTTTAACAGTTAACTTTATCTTTAATTTTGAAGTTTGAAGTTTGAACTTTAATTTTAGAATTTGAACAACAAAATGCTTTAATATTGCTGTTATGAATCTTCAATCTCATGATTATCATTAATTCTATTGTTGTTTAGATTGGTGTTATACTATTGTTTAATCATTAATGCTCATTGTTTATTGTTTAAACATTATAGTTTATAGCTAGCCGATAGGCTTTTATTTGTTAGCATTATAGTGCTCGGAATTGTCTCATGCCGTAAAAAAAATTCACGCCGGAAAATTTTCTAAACTTGTCGATTGTTCCTATTGACGTATTCCTTGAACCTCTCCTATGCGTGCAAGCTGTTATATTACTGTTATACTGCTGTTACACTACTGCTGTCATGATTTATTCACATATTGATATTGTGTTAAGTTATTAACATATATGATATCTCTATTTAGTATTTCATATTGATATTTTGAAAAAATCTTATATGTATATATATATATATATTTTGAAAAATTCATATATTGCCGTCCCCAGCCGTCCCCGAAACACGTCCCCTGCTGTCCCCGTCCCCCCCGTCCCCGAAACGCCGTGAAACATAGTCTTCAATACAAAAAACAAGAAAGATTTCATCATGATATCAATTTTACCTATCATTATGAAGTTCATATGCAATCCCTGGGTGAGATTGCCCCAAGTTTGAATCAAGGGTTTTTATCCACTAATCTAGTGACGGAAATCAGGGGGTTTCCATCCTCCAATCTCCTACACATAGGTTTTTCATCCTTAGGTTAATTGAACCGAAGTCCAATGCTCCAACAAGGAGTAGAAATCAGAAAATACAATGGTTGATCAATATGCCTCCTCCTTGCTTGGCCTCTCTTAAATAGAGTTTCCCTCCAAAAGACATAACTCTTCAAATTTCCTTCATGATCCTTGATTGATATTCGAGAAGGAATTATTTAAAATAAGCTTTAATTATAAGAGACCTTATTTATATTTTAACTTTACTTGAGGCCCTCTTTATTATAATTTCATTTTAGAATATCACTTAATTGGCCCCCTTTGTGACATTATGACCCTCTTAATTTATTATTATAATCCCATTTCCCTAGTGCAAAATTCCCAAGGCCCATGGGAAATGCATGATGGGTGTTTTGGTTTTAACTTGGCTTAATTTTGAAGAGGGGACATTATAATGAATTGATATATACACCTTTTCTAACGTGTTAGTTCTCTTCAACATAAGTTGTGCACATGTAAGTTTGTGCCTTTTTTATGATGCACTTGGCACCAGATAAGGAAATGAATTCCAACGAAAAGGCACATGATGTGGAACAGGTATATTAGGTAGAATTGGTTTCCTTTACTCTAAACATACCTAGCAAAAGTACATATATAAATTTCTAACTAGCTTATCTAGGATTGATTGATATAGACACCTTCTCTAACTTATGTTAGTTCTCTTCAACATAAGTTGTGCCCTTGGAATCCCAAAAAAGTATGAGATTTTCAGACCTTGGAATATGTTTATGTTACAGAGGTGATAGATTCAATATGATTACTATACTGTTTGACACTTGAACCTTGTTCACATTGTACCAAACCCTATGTATATCCACATGATAAAATTTGAGCTTCTGTGCAGGCTCAACTGGTATGGAATCTTTGTGGTATAGGTTCTTTTAACCTAAGTATGTTACCCGTGTGGATATTTAAGTGTGCAATCTGACAGCAGAAGTATGCAAACAAAGTGCTTATTGGTTAATATTGTATTCAAGATGTAAGGTTACAGTTTAAAAGTCTAACTTTTACTAAGACAAATTGAAGCATCTTTCAAGAAATATGAAAAACACTTTTGCCTTCTGGCAAGCACTTTATCTGGGAACTTGTAACCTTAAAGGGGTTAATATATAAGCTGACAAAACAGGGATGCAGTGATAAAATCTATCACATTAAGTATACTTACAGTTATGTTAATGTATCTATAAACCAGATGGCTTTACGTTGTATCCTGGATCCACTGAATCAACTGAATCCTTAACCTATAGGCCTTTAGATCTCCAAGAAAATAACAGTATGCAGTACTGTGTTTTCATAACTCAGAACATCAGCATGAACAAGCAAAATTCAAGAACTATCAATTCTTGTTGGTTTATGCAAAGAGATTGTCACTTGTCTAGAGATGGAACTAATAATTTCTTCACATTGTTCACAATGCTCCAAAGAATGCTGTATTGGATCTATATTCCCATAATATCAGGCCTTTATTTTGAATGACACTTTCATTTAATATGCTGTTGTCTTGTTCTTGCTATGTGTTTGGAAGGTCTTCTTTGTATATTTATTATCTTTAAATGTTCTTCATTCCCATGCACTTGGGAAATGCACGTTCCTGGCTAGTTTGTGCTTCTGAAGTTATTTGTTCAATTCTTTAATGATTTTTTTTGATGGGCAGGTTCCTGAAACACTTCCAGAGGAGGTGCTCGTGAAAATGGGTGGAGTACCCAAGGGTGAAGCCCCAATCATTGAACCCCAGCAACTTGCAGATGCAGATGGCCTTGTATTTGGATTTCCAACAAGATTTGGCATGATGGCCGCTCAGTTCAAAGCTTTCCTGGATGCAACAGGTGGATTATGGCGAACTCAGCAATTGGCTGGCAAGCCAGCAGGCATTTTCTTGAGCACGGGATCTCAGGGTGGCGGACAAGAGACTACTGCGTGAGTATCCTTTAGTTTTTCACCTTTTCTACAAATGTCTCTATGCTTTGAACTCTATATCTCAGTTTATCCTTCTATGTAGTAGAAGAAAATAACTGTTCCTGGCCAAGGACTATTTACTAATCATTAAGTTGGGTTTATACTCTAATGTCTGCAAAAGAAATTTAGTTCTGCACAAACATTTGCAATATTCAGAGTACAGTAATCAGAAAGTTGGCAAAAGTTAGTACCTTAGTATTAAGACATACCTGATGTCCCGAGTTTGAAAAATGTAGACTTTTCGAAAGGCCTTAGTGTAGAGCCCGACTTCTCATAAATCTTAGAATGTGTTTTACTGCATGATTGATACCTTATCAAGGCTATTAGTATGATATCATAGCAACAAATTGGCAGAATTTGAAGTCATTCTGTTTGGTTGAGGTGTGATTACATGTAATAGTATTTAGACAAGCATGCTGGTGGTCTGAGATCTCTCATCTAGGTGTTATCCTTGACCATCAATAGCTATTAGTATGATATCATAACAGCAAATTGGCAGAATTTGAAGTCATTCTGTTTGGTTTAGGCGTGAAGATGAATACATGTAACAGTATTTACGCAATTGTGTTGGTGGTTCTGAGATGTTTTATCTAGTTGTTATTCTTGACTATCAATAGTTAGCAGAGCTGTTGTTGCTAATAGTCAAATTTATCCAACACCTTTGCTGTAGATCCAGCAAGGGCCTTCTGGTGCCTACTATATTATTTTTTATCTTGTAACCCCCTTCAACAGGTAGTTCCTTCCCTCTATGGGTAGGAAACACTGCTCTAAGCCCCTTCATGGCAACTTCTCTAATCTGTGTGATGTTTGAAGTCAGAGATGACTCACCCTTCAGTATTTTCTTCTAGGTGTTATGGTAAACCTCCAGTAAGTTAAATTTATAGCTGGTAACATGGAATGAATGAAAGGCACTTTAAAAAATAAAAGATGGGACAAACAGTGCTCAACATTTGCTCATGACAAAAACAGGTTAACAGTTGGAGTGGTTTGTCTTGGGCAAAAGCATGTAAGTAGCTTAAGACTAACGTAATAGAGTGTCTCTTTCATAATGCCCATTATCTTACTTTGTATGGGAATATTTTAAAAATTGCAGAACCCAAAGCTTATTTACGTACAATGCATGTTCAAGGTATAAATTTTTAGAAAAGATCTTCTACAAAAGGAAAGGTCTTTTGATTTACTGTAGCTTTACTTTGTGTCATGCAATCTGTATAAGTCATCCTTCTCCTCACAGGATACTGATATATTTGCTTTGTATCTACAATTTATTAACCGTATAAAGAAATAGAAGAATTTAGAGTCTCTTCAACGAAACAAGGTGAGAGAAAATTACAGGGGATCATTCACATGTCCTCTACCATGAAAATTCTTGGGACACGACCACAGAAACCAGATTCTACCTAATTATTCTCAGAGTCAAATGTTTAGAAAAACTTTGAAATTAAATTCTGCTTGATCGGTTCTTATTGTGACTTCTGTCTGTACCTCTAATATAGAGTTGTTTTAGGACTCTTCAGTACCTACACCTTCAGCATTCTGTTTTTTTGGACCCTCATTGATGGGTGGGATCCCTGTCACCTTGACTGCATCTGATACAGCTAAACCATGACTGAAATTGTCTTCCTTGTAAATTGACTTTCCATCTGCCAACACCAAGTTCGAAATTGCCACGGTAGAATGAATGTTGGTGAGTGTTTTGTTAATGACTGATGTATCTTCATTGGTAGAACCTTCTATTTGTTTTTTGGACCCTCATTGATGGGTGGGATCCCTGTCACCTTGACTGCATCTGATACAGCTAAACCTTGACTGAAATTGTCTTTCTTGTAAATTGACTTTCCATCTGCCAACACCAGGTTCGAAATTGCCACGGTAGAATGAATGTTGGTGAGTGTTTTGTTAATGACTGATGTATCTTCATTGGTAGAACCTTCTGTTTGTGGGTAAAGATGAATTGAATTGTGTGTGTGTGTGTGTGTATTGCTGCTCCAGTTGTCTCCAAAATTCTGGAAAATGTTTGCTGCCTCCCCATCCTGGAAACTTGGAGAAACACTGGTTCCAGTAGATGCAAATGATGACATACTTTTCTTTTTATCAATTTAAGTACAATAACGGGCTTTGATCTCCTTGAAGTCTTTATTGGTGCCACGGGCTACAATCCAGTGCTGGTGATTTTCTTTAGGCAGAGAGTATTCCACCTGATCATTTCTAAAGAGTGTGAAGCAATGGTTTCTTAACAAGAAATTTTGTAATTTCTGATCAGGAATCAGTGAAGAGAAAATGACTATGCGTTCTTTCTTGCATATTTTATTACTTTCTGTCAACTTTGGAGTGGATCTTAGCAAATTGTTTACCTTTGGCAGCTTTGTTGGAAGTGACATGCATCTCTTCAAAACTTTTGGCCTTTGTAATGAAATCTCTCCATCTGCACGTTTTTTCTTCAATCCAGCATTTATGCCTCTAATATTGAGTTCATCTTGCTAACTGTTTAGTAAAAGATTTTGCTATGTTAATCTTCAAATGCATAGTATTTCATTCAAAAGAGTAAAACACATCCCACTTATTTCTTTGAGGTGGTTTGAAGTTATTAGCAGAAATTGCCAAAAAATTACAATTTGAGCTTGGACCAGAAAATGATTTTATAAACCAAAAAATTGCATTTTGAAAAAATCACACAAAAAGAGTTTTTCCTGATTTTTGGTTGATTTAATCCCAATTCAGCAGTTTTTTTACTGTATTTTGTGCTTTTTTTTCATTTTTGTGAAAACCCTAACCCTGACCCTATTTTTTTCTTTTTTTCAAAAAACCCTAATCCTAACCTGATTTTTCCCCAATTTTTTCCCAATTAATTCATGATTTTTTGAAAAACTCTTTTCTTTTGGTTTGCCAATTTATTCCCAAGAATGATTTTTGGTACCATGGAACTATGAACAGTTCATATTTTCTCTTCTTTCACAAGGTTAACATTCATACAACTTCTGGTTTTACTTGTATCCTAGGTAATTACAAATTTACACATACATTGAATTGGTTGTCTATAATCATTTCGTCCCCTGTTTCGTGAAGACCATTTGCATGTGGTAATGAAAAGGAATTTGGCATTGCATAGGGTTATATTTATAACTCAAAGACACTTCATCAAATTCTATCAATTGATAATATTAACTTGAGGTTTCCTTTGTACTATTTAAAAGTTGCTAAAGAATTGCAATAATAATGATGGCAATATGCAGATTGACAGCTATAACGCAACTGGTTCACCATGGAATGATCTATGTACCAATAGGGTATACATTTGGAGCTGGCATGTTTGAGATGGAACAAGTCAAAGGTGGAAGTCCATATGGTTCAGGAACTTATGCTGGAGATGGTTCACGCCAGCCCACCAAGTTAGAATTGGAGCAAGCTTTTCATCAGGGAAAACATATTGCTACCATTACAAAGAAATTGAAGGGGGTAGCCTGAGTGTACACAATATTATTGGACATTTATCTTTTCTGTGATAGGATATATTTTTTTTAAATTTGTTGTCCTATAGTTTGATTCATATAGCACAAATATTTGGGATTGAATCACAGGTATTATAAACAATTAAATGCTTGTGCCAATATTTTGGTTCATGATTTATCTTCTTTGTTTCCTATTCAAATTATTTGTCAAATTCTTGTAAGATGCTTGGCTTTATAGTTGTAGTAGCAGATGCCATGAAGAATTTTTTAGCGTTGAACTTGATGATATCAATTTGGTTCTAGGTTATATATGCCCATTAGGCATGTTTTCTAGTAATGGAGGCTTTTGGTTGCAAAATTTATACAAGATGATATAGATGTCCATTTGAATCATGCAGATATTGCTGTTGATATGTGATAATCAATGGAATAATATTTTCATAAGAAATTAGTGAGTGTTATCTACATAATTACTTGGTACATAGAGGATAGCATTTGAATGCCTTGAAATTCATTGGCAATTCTTTACCATATTGTTGGTCTCACTTGATCAGCATTTTATCCTTATAATATTAGAATCTCTACCTAAAATATTAACTCAACTTTCCTGTAGTTTGGAGCTTTTTATCATTGTGGTGTTCATTAAGCTCAAATCTAATTATCTGGTGCTTTATTGCATTTTTTTTTTACCATGACACTATAGAAAGGAATATTACATGAGCACAGCCCTAGTGAATTAGCTTGAAAACTATGGCATGATATAGGTAGATACAATTTCAGTGCACGAGCACAAAACAGACAATCAAGGGTCAAATTTGAAGGGAAAGACCATATTTCATTTCAATGGGCTGTTATAGGATTCATCTTTTTTCCTTGGAGTTTTGTTAAACAGATTTTTTTGACTCAACTGAAAAGTTTGTTTAATTTTTCAATTCAAGTCCTGGACGAATTTGGGGGGAATGGATATCCCTCAGTCCTTGGCTCTAAGTCGTAGAAGATTGATTATCAGTGCACTTGATACCAACTCCTGGGATGTTGAGTGTTTAACAAAAATACTGTGTTCCACAGGGACGTGTCCCCAGCCCTCAAACCCATGCCCGTGTCCTCAATGATATTTTGGGTACGGCAGGATGACAGGGACATCCCCAAAAATTTTGAAAATGGCAAAACGTTTCGGAAATGCAATATATGGACAAGAAATGCTGCAGGGATGTTTGGCCGTCCCCGAGGTGGTTGGGGATGTCTGAGACACCTCTTGACCGTCCCAGGGATGGCTAGACATCTACGATGACAGTCATACTTTTTATAATGTTTCTTTTAAATCCACCATGATATTCACTACGTGACTACAGTGAAGATATGCAAGACATAAAATATGGATGTTCTTATATGAGCTTGTCATCCTTTCCAATTTTAAATTCTAGAAGATCTCTGTGTGCACGTTATAGTCAGAAAATGGAATCTTGCCATACAGAATTACCATTTGTTGCAATTCATGAGATCTTATATATCTGAAATTAGACTTGACGCTAGAGAAAATGAAATGTAGAAGTGCATAATGTCAAGATCTTGCAAGTGCACTTATAAGAGTGCTCAAAGCTTATGTTACACTTCTGGGAATTGTTTAGAATGCAAGCATACACCTTGAATATATTCAGCAAACAAATTAATCTATTACATTGCTCATCTGCCCACCTGCCAAAGACCATGGGGTATTTATACTTCCCGCATATAGTAAGTCATATAAGTCACCTTGCTAATATGACAGTGGCAAACAGTTTCCATAATTATATACCGATGCTGAACAATATTGCATTAAAAAGTAACAGGTACTGACAATTTTGCTCCCAAATGTTTCAATATACAAATGTGCATCTTCTTTTGCAACTGAGTTTCATAACTCTGCAGCAGCATCTAATGCAGGTTCAATGAATTAGCTGCCAAAAAATAACATCAACTGGGACTGATTAAAACTTAGATTTTTTTTATAGCTGAATTAATAATGAGTTTCAAATTACACTTATGGAATTAAGCATGGAGGCTGGTAAACCCTGTTGTGACATATTTCAGATCCATGGTACCTTTCATTGCAAGATAATAATGCACCCAAGTGAACTGTATCAAATATGACAAAAATGTCCAAAACAAAGTCCCTATTGTTTCAAAGTAGCTTGGTTTGGGTGTTGAGGAGCCACTAAGAACTCTGATTAAGTTCTCAACCGCCAGGACACTGAACTTTGAAGTTGAATTTAGAACTACATTGTCCACCTTGTGGCTATTGCTGTTATACTACTGTTGCTGCTGTCACTGCTGTCATGGTACTCAATATTAGTTAAACTTGCAGAAATTTGAGTCTCTCTCTCTCTCTCTCTCTCTATTCAAATGATAAAATAAAATCTATTCAAACTGAGTCTGAGATGTCCCTGAAATGCTGTGGAACATGGCAAAAATGATAAAATAAAATCTATTCAAACTGCATTACCAGAGTTTGCAGCATGGATATCTGTGATTTTCTGTAATTGGACACCAATTATCTTTGACTTTGGAATTATAGTAACAGACAGCTTCCCTATGACACTTTTTCTGTTTTAGTTGGAGAGACGCTCTGATGGGGCAGAGCAATTATGTACAATTCTTTCACTGAGCTCTGAGATAGATAGGAATGAGCTTTCCTCTTCTTGCATCATACTACCATTAACATATGGCAACTCTATATGGAACAATCAATAGAAACGCTGCATATAGTTTGTAGTATAATACATAGAAAAATTTGATTATATATGAAGTCCTGGTCCACCAAAAATACTCAATGAAATTTACTAAGAAATTCAGAGATTTGCATGTTAGTAGTGACAATGGCAAATAAATTACGTAAGCAAATAAATATCCAATGCCCTTAACAGTTATTTGTAACAAAAGAAGAATACATTAAATAAATGTAGTGTTTCTCCTTCTTGTATCAAACTACAAGTAACCATGGCAACTTTATATGGAACATTCAATAAAAACTCTGCATATAATTTACTCTATAATACATAGAAAGATTTGATTGTCTATGAAATCACGGTCCAGCCAAGATACTAAATGATGAAAAACCTATTGTACTGAAAGGATGTCCAATGTCCTTAACAGTTGTTTATAACAAAAGAAGACTATATTGGATGAGTGTAGGCTCTCCCCTTATTACATCACACTGGCAGTAACTATGGCAACTTTATATAGAATATTCAATAGAAACTTTGCATATAATTTGCAGCATAATACATAGAAATATTTGATTGTAAATGAAATTCTGGTACAGCCAAATTACTAAATGATATTTACCCAGCTATTCAGAGATTTGCACCTTACTAGTGACAATGGCACACAAATAACTTAGGGGTGTTTAATGGGAAAACCTAGATACTGAAAAAAGCTTCAATGCCTTTAAAACGTTGTTTCTATCTAAAGAAGAATATGTTGGGAAAATGTAGGCTTTCTTCTTGCATCATACTACCAGTAACGTATAGCAACTTTATAAATGCTATCAATAGAAACTCTGTATATAATTTCCAGTATAATACACCGAAAGTATTCATTGTTTATGAAAGACTGGTGCACTCAAAATACTAAATGACATTTATGCAGAAATTCAGAGATTTACATCTTAGTAGTGACAATGCTTAATAAATATCGAGGTACATCATAGGAAAACCAATGATATTGAAAGAAGATCCAATTTCCTTAACAAAGTGTTTATAATCAAAGAAGAATTAATTGGAAAAATGTAGGCACATAATTAAGTGAAATATTGCTATGATAATCAAACTCACCTTGAGAATGTCATTGCCTTAGGAGGATATTGATCCGTAGTTCTCTCTTCAGTTTCTTCCATTTGCCATATTGTTTTTTGTCATCGTTTGAGGAACCTGTTGATGCTTGCCTGTGTGATATAAGAAATAGAGATCAAAGAAGAATTAATTGGAAAAATGTAGGCACATAATTAAGTGAAATATTGCTATGATAATCAAACTCACCTTGAGAATGTCATTGCCTTAGGAGGATATTGATCCGTAGTTCTCTCTTCAGTTTCTTCCATTGCTATATTCTTTTCTGTCCTCGTTTGAGGAACATGTTGATGCTTGCCTGTGTGATTTAAGAAATAGAGATTTTGAGGAAAGGATGATGGAGTAAATGAAATGGTTATCCTTTACTTAAGCCAACCGACCATGACTGACTTCCACAGTTTGGCTCTATAATTTTCAACAGTACCACTCGTTAGCTTCCACAAAGACCGCCTTTATTTAGATGCCCAAAATTGCATTAGGACATGTTGGTAGCTCTCTAACTTGGAGGAACTCAACAAAAAACAAAGGTATAACTTACAATACTATGGGGGCAATACCAATTTCGGTTTTCAATGATATTGGAACAAAGTATATAACAATGATCCCTCTTTCTAAATAGCGAAGTGAAAAAAGCCCGTTTCCTTGATGAACTCAACTTTCTTGTTGCTTTCTTGAAAGACTATATTATACAGCCTGAGTTGGCCTATTGGTGAAAAACTTGCCCTCTTGAAAGAGAGTCACAAGTTCAAATCCTGCAGGGGGTAGGGTATGTATGCCTCATATTTGTAGAGCCAAAAAAATGTTGGAGTATCCCATATGTTGTAAGCCACCTGTAGAGCCAAAAACAGGCCGCCCGACATTGTGGACTATAAAAGGATCCAGTTCCATTTCCATTTCCATTTCATGAGAACATTGTAATTGGACAAATCACCCTTCTATTGGTAAAATATTATGGCAACCTTCCCAAGTGACCAGAGATTTTAAATACCAATTTTTTCTAAACTAATCTTCAATGGAATAACATTAGGTTTTGAAGATCAATTTCGGTGGAACTATATATTTTGCCAAAAGATATAATTGGGAAGGGTGCTTTATGGACATTAGCACCATCAATTTTGTTTCATGAATATGATAAACATTACAATTCAATTAATTTAATTTAGTGTTATAATAGATTATTGAATAAAAATTAAAAAATTGAATTAAAAAAAATAGTTGTTTTGATGGTTAATAGATAGATGGCTAATGTTTTGTTCAAAACTTTTAGATCATAATCTATTGGAAGTATTAACAATAAAATTTGAACTAGATTGTTCTTATTGTTAGGTTAAATCTACAAATTATGGAAATAACTTGGATTAGGCTTACAAGATAGATGTCTAATATTTTGTTCAAAATTCTTAGATCATAATCTAGAACCATAATTTCTTAGATGTGTTTGAAGTATTAACAACAAAATTTGAAGTAGGTGGTTTTAAGATTTTGTTAGATTAAATTTGCAAATTATGAAAATAAATTGGATTAGATTTGAAAAGTGTGGATCTCAACCCTATGTGAAAATGAACTTCAACCCATGGATTTGATATAGCATCATGGATATGATTTTTTTAAATGTCAAATTTGAAAGCTACTCATCTTGATTTTCTAAACTTGCATAAAAAGTTGGTTTTGTGGTCAAGAGTTTGCCAATAGCTAGGAACATGTTTGCATTTGGTCAAGCCCCTAAAAATAGAGATTCAACAATTGTATACAAAGATTTAAAAACAAGTAGTCATGTAGTATGCTCTAAGATGCTAATTGAACCCAAAATAAAAGGGAAAAGAGCAAGGTATGCAATTTTCATTATTACACCCTTATAGCAATCCATCTTAAATGTACCATGTGATATTTATAGCCTCACAAGTTGTGCCATGAGGGTCCATGTGATAATTTATGGGCTAATTATCTCTACAACAAGACACACCTTGAGCTTTGTTTGATATTTTTTCTAAAATGTGATGGTTAACTATCTTTTTTTCTTAACTAAAAAATGTGGAAAATTGCATAAATCACTTGAGGTAAACTCCTTGAAGAATTATGAGAAAATTGGAGAAAATTGATTGAGATTACACTATTGAAGTAATTAATTTCATTAATGAGAATTTGTAATTGCCACCAAGAAACGAAGAAGAGATTAACAAAACTTGATATTTTAAAACAATTTAATTCTTTATAGTGACAAACTAAGGCAAAACAAATCAACCAAGTACTTTCATCATTATGGACCATTATAACAAATTGACAATGTTTAAATTTAATAAACAATAATTTTCCTAGGAATCCAAGCAAAGTAATTGGAAATTATATTGATCACTAATAATTAAATCTAATAATATAAAGATACCATAGTGTGTTATGAAAGGTCCTTAAGGCAATCCATAAACTATAAGGAATCCAAAATACACTTCTTGAATATTGCCCCTTGATTACAATATAGAATTGTAGACGTATTAGGGTTTCAAATTGGAATAGTGCCAAGAAAGTATTTAGGTATCTCCCTTTGCATGGAAGCTAGAAAAACTAGGTTGTGGAATAAAATAGGTGGCATGGAAGATCAAGTGACTTAGTCTAGTAGGAAGTTCACTTCGATAAAGGAAATGCTACATATTATTTGGGTGTATAAGTTTTCAATGTTTAGAAACCAAAAGGTACCATCAATAAAATTAACAAGATTTGCCATGCCATCCTATGGTAGGGTCAATCAAGGAAAGAAAGATTTCTCTTTTAATTTGGACAAAGGTCTATAGGTCTAAGGAGAAAGGGGTGATGGAATCAAGCATCTAATGATCCATATCAAAGCTCTTGGGGCCAAGATGATATGGTGAATGTTTGAAGACAATGAAAGATCTTGAAGTAGGTTGGACTTTAAAGAGTTGGACCAAATTTAATCTTTAGCTAATTTGCCTTTGAGTTCTCATATTTGGTATTGTAGTTCTCGTATTTCTCATATGTGTAGTTGGACCAAGGCAACTAATTTTACAGATTGATGCAAAGTAGATGAAACCATGCCCATGGCATGAATTTGCGGTTTACCAAGAAGAAGATTATAGGAAAGAGCTCTAGGAAGCACATGCACCATAATTAGCAATAGGCAATGCTATCGTGCCAAGAGTTTGCCTACTTATGTTATCAAAGCCATGGATAGAGAGATTGTAAGAGAGATGCAAGGTGTATTTACATTGATGTGGTTCAATAGGTCTACACCACACACGTTGAGACGACCACTGTTGTCAATAAGAGTACACTTAGTTTATGCCAACAATAATGAGAACAGGTTCATTTTGATTCTAAACCTCAAGAGAAGGGAGTTCATATTGTTGGAAAATGATATTAGTAGTTTTTGTGTAAATGCAATCAAGCAAGGTAGCTATCTCATTCAACCTTGTATAAGATGACATAGGGATCTTTTGCAAGGCCTCTTGAAGCATGCCATGTGTTGGTAAATATATTTGTCATTGTGATACTTTACCATAAATAGTGTGACTCACCCAATGGGCAGTGACAACATTTACAATAGTTGGAGAGATTGCTATTGGACTAGCAATCTTCCTTTGCGTTTGAGAGGGGCAACTCCCTCGTATGATAAAGTTTTGGGTTTTTTAGGGGTATGCTTTTAACCAAAGAGTAGGAAAGGCAAACAAATTTAAAGTGAAACAAAAAGGAGAAACCCCTAGACATGGCTAACATGGGGCTGATAACCTAGATTTTTCTAGAAAAAAAGATATTGCAAAGTTCAGAAAAAGAGAGGGACAAACACATAGATTCATTCCTTAGGAAAGCTCAATTCTTAAAGAAAGTCAATGCAACTAGGGTTTTAAATATAGAATGTTGCCTAAAATAAGGAAGATACATTGACATAGGGTTTTATGACTCACGAATTAGAAAAACAACCTATTATCTCATGTAGTTGCATAGGTTAAATATATATAATAAATGAAAACATTTGCATTCTTAACATGACATAAAACCATGGAAGGAATGGCTTCAAATTCAACACAAGAAGATTTTACAACATAAAGAGACGAAATGTTAGCTCATAGACTAGCCATATCATTCTTTATTTAGTTCAAAAATGAAGAGCTCACAAACTCTTTCTACCCTATACAATGTGAGATTATTAATGTCTCTAGAAAAGAACCCTTTTACACTGGAAATGATTGTATTTATAACCCCTTACCTTGATAACTAACTCGTTACTACTTATTTTAAATAATATTACAAGGTTTTGTAATGATCACACATGTCCAATCCATTAAAATAAGTGTGTTATTAATCCTTAGTAAAATTGACTTTATAATAAAAAGTTGAGTCTTCTTTGGAATTTGATGGGCCGCTACGATTATCAAAGCATCATGTCAAACAATTTGCATGTACTAGCAAAAGGTGTTGGCTTTTAAAGTATCCCTATCAAATACTTTTACAAGTGAGGTTCATCTTCATGTCTTGTATACACGCTTACTGGGGTATTTCCAACTCAATGATCCCCAAACCTCTGTCTTCTTCAATTGTAGTAAGTAAAGCCTTTATTGGCAAATTGGCATATGAGTTAAACACCTTCAATCTAATTTCGGATATTGAGGCCAATATGGATGTCTGGTTGTAATTAATAATTAATGGGAACTTGTTGTGAATGATATCAATTATGCTCCTGGCATAGATAAACTTCATTTTCTTGTCACTATCATAGAAAACATTTTGAGAGTTGCCCTCCTCATAAGGTAATTAAATCTGCTCTTTTTTATGATGCAAAACTCACTTCCACACTTAATATCACTGACTGGTATTTCTAACTTTTTTATCAAAATCAAACTATGAAAGGGAAGATATTTCACTTGTCAAATTTACTTTCAGCTAGGCACAACCACCTATCATTCTTGCTACCAGCTTCTAAGATTCTTTGTTGCTTCTTATTATTCCATCCATTGATATTATTTACCTAGTATAACTTCATCCCTAAATGATAATGTACTTCAATAATTCCAAGAACATTTATACATAGCACCATTCTCTTGACATGCAAAGATGTGACTAGAAAGTTTTGATCCTACCAAGATCCAAGTACTATAGGAATGCCATCTTCATCACGTCGAGGGTCACCTATTGTCTTTCCTATAAACTCAAATGATAGTCTTCCTACAATATGCATTGAAAGCTCATTATACAAGTTCTTTATTTTCTCATTAATTAATTGGTTTTCATCTCTTAGAGCAGTACTGATTGTAGGATGCAGCCACCGAGACTAAGAATCAATGCTTGGATGTTCTACCATTACATGGCACTACCAAGTTGGCCTAGCTAGTCTCTACCTGTATGGAGTTGTAACATTTGCAATAGTATAAGTATCCTCTTCATCATTGTATTCTATTAGTTGAGAAGTCTATTCTGCATTAACTTGAACCATCTGAACAAGTTCTGATAATCTTGACCATCCAATTGGGACCTAGGAACATTCTTGAAGTCTATCCACATTTATATTCCTTCTTGCAATTTGATTTTCCCTCGATATCACCTTGCCTTAATTTCCAGCTATTTCTTCAACATTTAGTAAACTCGGTTACGTATTTTCTCTGTTAGTTGAAATAATAGTAGTCTTCCTTAGTTTTGAATCCTCGCTTACATTGGTTTTAGACAAGTTATTTGGATCAAAAAATTGTCTCATCTCAGTTATATCTTGAATAATTTTCTTTGGTGTTGTTGGATTTTTACAATATAACTTATTTCTACTTTTCTTCTTATGTCCAAAGATAAACTCAAAAGCACATATTAGCCCATCCATCTGGAGCTCAGTGCATGTTGCCTCATCTTTATGATGATATGTTTTTCTATTATCTGGATGGGATCTTGAGGACCTTACAGACAATTGTTCATGCTTCAAGTCATTCATGATATACTTTATGTATGAAAGTGAAAACTGATAACTGTAACATTTATTGAACCCTTCAATGATCTTGCAATCATTGCAGCTCAAGTGATGACATCTTTCAAGGCATTCTTGTGTAGTAGTGTACAACTTTGCAACTGGGGTTTTTGGCAAAAGTTCTCTATCCTTTATGTTTTGATGAATATTTGCATAGAAAGATTGGCTTTTCACTAGCCAAACGTGCTTGCTTGAAAGTGTTTAGTGCTTTTTAAATAGATACATTTTGTGTGTATCCTGTAATCATGGCATTCTATGAGAGAACATTTTCTGAGTCATTTTGGTAAATGGTTTGCAAGCTTCACTTAAAATTCCATGGTTTGCATATATATATTGATGAAAGCATTGCAAATACAACATTTGATAGAGTTCCTGCATCTTGTATGCTTTGAAAAATATTCATAACCTATTCAATACCCACTATGCTCGCATGATTGGGAAGAGATGTTAGCAAGAGGGTCATGGAATTTGGTTTTACGCTCGCCTATTTGCATTTTGCTTGAAGGTTTTTGAAGCCATTTCAATGAATCTATTTTGTAAACCTCCTATAATCATGATGTTCCATGAGATTATAACTCTTTGAGGCATTCCGTTTAAAACATCCTACGTCTCATTGTTAGTCGATGATTTCATGATTTGTGTAAATTTCTACAGGGCTCCTGTGGCTACAACATCTGATAAGAATCTTCTATCCTTTATGCCTTTGATGGAATCCATAACTTGTTCCAAAGATTCTAATGGGTGCAGACCGAACCAAGAATTCAACTTTCACTACCATTTAAGGTAAACAAATGAATTATTTTACTCCTCTTTTGTTGTTAGCGGTTTGGTGAGTTCTTGAACCTGTGAACTTGATGAGAAGTTCAATAATTTTTGAAATGTTTGATACAAATTAATATTTTGGCCTTTTAGAAGTTCAAGGAACCACAAAAGTGCTGACAAATTGATATTTTAGCCATTTTGGAGTTCAAGGAACTACAAAAGTGCCAACAAAGGGAAGTGTCAAGGTTTTGGCGAGTTCTTGAACTAGTGAACTTGTTGACAAAGTGTATTTTAGGGATTAAAAGGTTTAGAAAACCATAAAAACACTAATAGGGAATATATCTCATCTTTATAATAAGTTTACCAACTCTCAAAATTGTTGACAAAAGGTTTTTCGGGGATTTTAAAGAGTTCGCCAATACCATTTGCAACTACCTTTAAAAACCTTTATAAATTTTCATATATGAGTTGCATAGGCCTTTCTCATTAATCAAAATTCCATATTTTTAAAGTATGTGGAAGTAATGAACTTTCACCATACTTCAAAATTTCTGCACATTATCTAATTTAATAAAATACACTGTTTTACTATTTTCAAATGGGGTTGTTTTAGTGGTGACCCATGACTATGATTTGTGAACACCCAAGAATTAAATCACTCTAGTTGATCGAGCATTATTGGCTTAGACTTGACGACAATGAAATAAGAATAGGCCTATGCATCAAACTAACACTTTTAGGAAGTATTATCACTACAGAATGATTTGTCAACACATGTCGAGTTCCTTCTTGAAACATCCACCTTTATACCATATCAAAACCTGTGTCACATCTAACAAAACTTGATCAAATGCATTAATATTCTTGTGCAAATTACCAGGTAAATAAGGTGCAATAACTTGGTGTGAAGAACACGTGACACTTAAGAAGGACAAGATTTGACTGTTAATTGCTTGCAACTATGAATACAAATTGTTGAATACAAATTGACAAGTGATTGGGCAATTGAGGAGGATTAGGGCATTTGTGACCAAGACTAACATGGAGGAGTTTGATGCATGATGATGCTTGCTAATTTGATGTGAAAAGTTTAAAAACTGGCGAGGTAAAAAATGAGGCCAATAATTGACTCTAACTAGGGACAAGGACTACAAAAGACACAATAGGAACCTAGAGTCTCAAGCGAGAAACTAGTGCTTTATCCATTAGAAAATAGAGTCAAGAGTTAAAATGATGCAAAAGGGAATTGCACAACACAAAGATAGGACAAACTATTTAAAAAAAAAAAAAAAAAACCCGGACAAAACTCCTATTTAACTTATGTACATGGTACGAATCTTCCTACTTCAAACTACTTCTAAAGGATCACATGAATCCATTAATAGGTTGGGAGAAATAGGTGTCGTTATGGAACAATGGATGGTATTCATGGAGCACCTGTGAACTTAGTTTCCACTTTGCACTTACGATGAGAGGTCTAAAATTTATTCAATGTAAGAATTTTTTGAATAATGCATCATGATCGAACAACCACTCCTCGTTGTAAATCTTTGAATCCTCTAAAACCACTTCAATATTACCTTGCATATCATGGATGGCCTCTTCCTAAATTGCCTTAAGCGATTCCATCTCAATCTTTTGGATACATATCTAATCATTTGAATCTAAGGCAAAAATGCCTTGAGCTAAATGCCATTCGTGAACATATAGAGAGAAAGTATTTGATAGTTTTAGCTATGAACCCTCCTTGTGAACAACCATCCAAACATCTTGGATCAAGAAAAAAACATCTTTATTCGATGTGATTATTTCAGAGGATTCCTCGTCTAGTAACATGGAAGAAGCTGATAATATCATAGGCTCATCAAATGAAGTACCTTTTTTTATACTGAATGGAGCAACATGAATGAAACTCTCTTCATAAAGAAAATGTTCTGATATCTCATAACGGTGACTCAAAATCAGAATACTAGGAGATGAATCATTCTCTTGAAGCTTGCTTGACTGATGATTTTTAATTTCTTTCTCTTTTAATGCTTCAGACCCTTCTAGTCAGTATGCTATGCTCTCAATAGGACATGCTAAACAGAAGCTCGAAGTTTGAATTATCTTCTCACAAACGTCTTCTAGCAAGGTCATTATACATGCATATTTTATTGCATCCTCACTACTAGAATCATCATGCTCTTGGTGATTTTCAACATCATCCTCTGTTTCTTGTTCAAGAACTTGTCTTTGGGGTAGTTCCATTTTATTTAAGACTTGAGACTCACACATATCATTAAAGATAGGCATAAAAGTTCCTTCCTCTTTAGTACATCTGTCATTTGATAAATTATCTCTAAAGGGATTAGTACAAGAGAATTCATGAGCAGGAACATTGCTAACATCTTCTTGCAAATCTTTGTCCTTAGATCCTGGCTATACATGTAGCAAGGTGAAATTTCCTTTTATTAATTTTCACAAATGATGTTCCCACCTTCTCTATTGTTGTCACCATTATGCGTAGAGTGAATTGTAATGCCATGATCCAAAACTTCTACTAGTTCAGATTGTAACCAGCTTATCAATAACAACTTCAAGGAGCATTAGGTCATCTTTGATAAAAAAATTCATCTCTCTCCACCTTATCAATAACAACTTCAAGGAGCATTAGGTCATCTTTGATAAAAAAATTCATCTATCTCCAATGTGATTAACTAAGAAAATTGTTTATCCAATAATGATGAAGAGGAAAAAGATGAATGAATACCTTTGATTTCAATAGTTAAACAATTTTCTCCCACAATCGATAAAGGAGAAAAGATAACACCCTCTTCTCAAGGAAAGCAATCATTTGAAGCCTTAAGACACCAAATTGGAATATATATTTCCCTGGAATAAAAACTTTCAACAACTTCATTTGATTGATTAGAGTCATCTTGCTCCTCATTCAATGCTTCTAATTCTTCAAATTTTCTCTGCATGGCTTTAGCAAGGTGTAAAAATTCATGATTCAAATTAAAGCTGGACTAACCATTAACAATTGCTTGAGGTTTTGACACATATTCTACCCGTAAGACAACCGTCTCATTATCTCCAATTTTACAAAATCATCAGTGGGAAGGCAAAAGAAAGGAAAACTTTTCAATTTCTCATTAACCCAATGATTATCTGTAACCTCCTATGATTGTCCCCATATCTTTCTACGATATCTTTATGGTATTTAATGTCTTCTTTCATTTCTTTATTAGCCATTTGTATATCATATTTTTCATTTTCTCTCATAATTTTAGGGTTTGGACAACTATCAAAAGTATGTGTATATATTCCATCTTTAACATGTGTTTTATTTGATGAACTAGCATTAGGAGATTTGATGGATGATGATAAATTTGGTGGAATTTGCATGATGAAATTTTCAAAATAAAAAGGTTTAAAAATTAAGTCATCTCTAACCTTTTATTGTGGCATTTCTTCTTCATACCCAAACTCTTTGATTCCAAGTTGATCTTCAATCTTTTCCTCCACTATATTGCTCGCTGAGTGTTTTTCAGTAGCTTCAAAGGTGAAGGCTTCTATCTTTGGAGGAGAAAAAGACTTTGGTGAGGGCTCGTTATTGTTTTCTTCTTTGCTAGTCATGTTGGTGAAAGATTGTCCAATAGTCACTATTGTTGAAGTGGAACAATCTATCACATTTTTGGTTGAGTGTAATCGTAACCAACATTTTCCCTAGGAAATTGAAAAACTATTGTTTTCTTATAATCAAATAGGATTTCTGATTCATCATCGCTATCCTCATCATCTGAATAAGATTATTTAGTAGAATATCTATTATGAGATCCAATTAATGGTTCCAAAAACTCCTGTTCACCAAAAATTGAGAAGATTTACATTGCAAAGATTTGTAGCACCGATGTATCTTGATTCTCTTCTAGGTTGTATTAATTGTTTCTTTTGTGTCTGCAGTAGATGCAATTTTCTTTCAATCTTCTTCAAGAGAAAACTAGATTCGTAATCATCCGAGGGGTCTAGGTTTATCTTTTTGGCTTTTGTGATACTCTTTCTAAGTTTATCCCACAGACACATAATTTCAACATTATTTGATGTAAGAATTTCAATGATCATACATTTGGTCTTCTCCTTAATTTTTGCATTATTCTCTCATACTTTCAACATATAAAATCTATGGTAAAACCTCTAATTAGAAGATTAGACTTATAATCTTGTGAAGGGTCTAAGCTTATCCTCATAGCTTCAAAAATACTGACGCTAATGTGATTCCAAAAAGACCAAAGTACCTCATCATTCGTTGTAAGGATTTCCTTGATTGGTGGCATAAGTTGCTTCATAAGTCCTCGATTGTTTTCTTGATTTGCATGATATCATACCATTTTTCCAAGTTTTGTATTTGAATAGAGTTGCTAACCTCCATTCTAAGGGAGTGAAAGGATGCAAGATATGTGAAAATGCTTCCTGAACCGATCTAATGTGGAGAGGTAGTGCAAATTCTTAATCCTTAACAGTTATAGTGAATGAGATACACAACATAAACATTGAAAATAATAATAAGATATTATACCATAACATAGATATACATGGGGAAAACCCTTACAGGTGAAAAACCCCACACTCCAAAGCACAACCCAATGTATTATTTAGTGAACAATGTAGGTTACAATACACTTCTAGAGACAAGCTCTTACAAGAGTTCACCAAGATATATTTTTTGGAGCAATCTCAGTAGCATAACAATACCTGCATAAAACCTATATCAAACTACTCCACAAGCATCTAATTTATAGAGAATTACAAACATGAGAGAAACTTTAAGATGTGGGCACAAGAGGTGCACGTCCAAATCCACATGACACAATTCTCATTGCCTCTTTGCCTCCAAAAGACACATTTACAAGATTCTCTTACACCTCTTACAATTGTCATAACATTTGAATTCAAATCTCCAAACTTGGGCACTCCAAATATGCCTGAAATAGGTTATGACATATGCTCTTACACATCTTATAACTGCCATAGAATCTGTCATAACTAACAACACTTACAATTGTAAGAGAATCTATTGTAACTGACTATTAATATTTGTTTCCTCTTACATCTTGTCATAACCCATCTTGGGCACCCAACTTGTCTTCATTCCCAAGTCAAATATGCTTTATGATAGTTGTCATACTTGTCATAACATTCCTTTCTATTCCCGATTCTTACATTTCATAGAATTTATCATTTGTCATAACTTGCCATAATCTCTTAGACACTACACAAGACGTTGACACATGAAAAACAATGTCACCTCAAAATGGGATTCCTACTTCCTCATGTGAGGACAAAATACATCCATGTCACCTTCCCCATAGGATGATAAGTCACTATGCCAACTCCCACAAGATGACAAATTAGTTAGTATGTACATATAAAATTACATCATAGGAAAGTAATTAAACAATTAAATAAATATCAATTCTAGGAACTTGCCAAGGTTGAGACACCTTAATTCCCAACAGGGAGGTACCTTTAGATTTGTAAAAATCCAAAATGCACTAGCACTTTGAATCCCTAGGGGAGTCACCAAAAAATTATTGGTAAACAGATTTGTCACTACGATACTTCTCCAAAAATAGCACGACTCACCAATGGGCAACAACAACATTTATAATAGTTGGAGAGATCACTATTAGATTAGTGAGATCTTCCTCTATGTTTGAGAGGGGCAACTCCCTCGTATGATAAAATTTTAAGTTTTTTGAGGGTATGCTTTTAACTAGAAAGCAAGAAAGGCACACAAACTAAAATTGAAACAAAAAGGAGAAAACCCTAGACATAGCTAACATGGGGTCGATAATATAGATTTTTCTAGAAAAATGATAACAAAAAGTTAAGAAAAAGAGAGGGATAAACACATAGATTCATGTTGGAATACACACTATCACTGAGAGGGGGGGGGGGGTGAATCAGTGATATACAAAAACTTATTCCATAACCTTAAATACACATTAAATTAAATGAAGAACATGAGCAACATCAAATCAAATAAGTACACATGACACCAGCTATACGTGGAAACCCAATAAGGGAAAAAACCACTAAGAGTTGCTTGAGTCTATTGCTCAAATCCAACCTCAAAAAGAAAGAGAGATTACAATTATTTTTGTAGCTACAACTCTAAGGTACAATTGACACCTATGCACTATTTGCAACACATCACTACCTCAGGTGCATAAGGGAAAACACCACTAAGAGTTGCTTGAGTCTACTGCTCAAATCCAACCTCAAAAAGAAAGAGAGATTACAATTATTTTTGTAGCTACAACTCTAAGGTACAATTGACACCTATGCACTATTTGCAACACATCACTACCTCAGGTGCAATGCACACCTGATCAAATCAACCTCACTAAACTCAAGAGGCTCCAACCCCCAATCACCTGACCAACTCAATCACCTGAAAACACCACCCACACTTAGGCACCAACCTCATTATCCTAAACCACCATAAACAAAGTGAAAAAAGTTTGTGCAAGATTTGATTATCAGTCAATCTGATTTAAACCATTGAATAACACACAACCCTCTCAAGATCTGCTCTTTGTTCTCCTTGTTTCAAGTTTATGTCATTAGTGCAATTTACAATCTCTGCACCAACAAGAAATCAAAAATGTAGTATCCCTCATCACTCAAAACCCTGACTTTGTCATCATACAAAAGGCAACTCTCTACAAAGATAATGTTATCAACAAGCCATGATCCTCTACATGCTTTGCTTCTATGAGGTCTCTACTTATCTCTTTCACACACACATTTTCAATCACAGAACATTTCTTATCTATTATATCTGCAAAGACAATTCTCTGCTCCCTAGTTCAACATTATGCAAACCTTATTTCATCAAAACTTCATCACACTCCTTTTGTTCATTTAGTGCATTAGAATGAAATACTTACTGTCTCTTCTTTAATAATAAAACTCTCTAATCTCTTGACTAAAAAATTCTCTCTATCAAAATATTATATTACTTCAATTTTTGGCTCTACAGTCAGTCCTTTTTTTTTCTCCACACATTAAGCAAAATACTATAAACTACGTATAGCAACATTTGCAAACCATCCTAACACCACATAGAATTACTAACTTCCATTTTTTTTGTTGTTCATTCTATGCTCCTCGAAGGAAAACAGAGGGTGGTTACAAACTGCCTTTAAAAAACCACTCAAACTGCAATACACAGTTAAAACATGCAAATGCCCATCGAAGTCAATACTAACAGAGGAGATGTTAGGGTTTCAAAACCTTTCAAACTTGGACTATTGATCCTGAGGTTTGTGGGCATGGACAATTAAATATGAGCCTTTGATCTTAACTTACCACCCATTGCATTAAAAATAACTTGGTGAGGCTGGTTACTCCAAGGATGGGGCTAGTTAAAAACATGTAATGAGGACCCTTATGCAGGTTAGACTTAAGTGATTTACCTGTGATCATAAGTCACCACTCAAAAAGACCAAAAGGACACCCTTTTGTATGACGGCTAGGTAATGTTTTAAAGAACTATGCACAAGGGTTTAAGGATACAAAGAACACTTAGGGTTTAAGGGTTTGTATCACCAAATCATTTAGGAACTAGGTTTAGTGAACAATGAACCTGCAAAAACAAAAAACCCTAACTTTTAACCAGAGAACTCTTAACAATAAATCTTACTACAAACAACAACACCAATGACATGTGACTTAGGGTTAAAAAAAGGTAGACCTAGGGTTTAGGAGATTCTAGGCAAAAGAATAAAGCATATAGTAGGTGTAAACTAAACACTGGATGCTTGTGACCCAAATAACAAATAGTGAGCATTCTAAAATAGATTATCAAAACTCCAAAGATAACAACAACAACTTGACAACAATTATGTAATGTAAGGCTTTGAAATCTTCATCAAGTTGAAGCAAGAACACACTAAAACTTATATCATGAAGAATAGAAAACATCCTGCATCCTGATGAAGGTGAAGTCAACATGAAGTCAGCATCCTATTCCTTCCAAGGAGGCACACCAAACCACAAGAAAGGCTCCTGATCTCTCTCATGCATGAAGTATAGCAACAAACCACATGAAGGCTCCTTAGCTTGAACCATGATGAATAATGAAGACCATGAAGACCATAAGACCACACCAACAACCCAAGGACAATATCAAACATCAACACCTCTGCCATCATGAAGCAATGTGAACCAAGTATGAACTTCTCGAGATGACACACACCTAAACGTGAAACATATAAACCTTTGAGCATAGTTCACTAAAACCTTCCTGAGCATTTGAGCATAGTTCACTAAAACCTTCCTGAGCATGAAGCATAACAAGCACCAAACCAAAGCTTCAACACATGGATCAAACACCAACAATATGGATCAAACACCAATTGATCAACTCCTTGGATTAAACACCAATGCATGAGATCAGTCCTGACAACAAATGTCCTTGAATGTCCTGATGACAAACGAAGACCACCAAACTCAAGACATGAAACATGAAACAAACCATCAACACCATATGTGATAACAATGAATGAAGCAAACATGAGGCAAACATATCATCCTGACATGAGGCAACCTAACACTTTTGACATCAATGACAAACTTGCTCATCAATCTCCCCTTTGTCATTGATGCCAAACTACATCACATCACTTTCTCACTCCCCCTTTTTGACATCAAATGACAAAGTATGAAATGCTCCCCCTAACTAATATGCATTCCAAGAAAGACACAATCATCGGACCTGTACTCCAATCAGAAACACTGTCATGGATAACACTCACTGGCTACTGAGTTTATGTGCCCTGTCTCAAATTCTTCATTGCAAACATGTCAACAAAAGAAAATAGTAATCAATGCATCTAGTGCAATCATGGAGGACATATAACATCTAAGAACATTCACACCTACACTGCCCCCTTTGTCACAATAGATTGTTCTATATGCTGCAAAAAAACAACCAACCTTTCTCTTGTACCTGCTATCATAGATTGTATTATGAAAGAACATTTGTATCACCATGGAAGGTACTGTTTGAAAGGCACTATTCTGCATCAACATAAAGCTGACCTTCTGAATTAAGCATGAATAAAAGAAGACATGAAACAAGAATGTAAAAATGAGAATATGACCTTTATTGGTTCAAGGCATGTAGAGACAACACTACCCTTGACAAATCAAATCATTTCATCCATTGCACTCTATGAAGAAGATTCACTACATGTCAAACTAGAATGCAGAATCTCTGTCACACAAAAATGATATACACTGCACTATGTTAAGAAGCTTCACAACACTGTCATGAAAACCAAATCAAAGCAAACATGAGACTACACTGTTATAAATCAAAACTAGTTGTCCTTGATGATGTAGTTTCAGAGAAGATTTATTAATTGCATTTGCTTGCAAATTCAATGAAGCATTTTTCATCCATCCTGTTTCAAGGTCCTTTTGCATATGGACAACTATATTTTGTTTACAAGCTCTAAGGATGCTAAGAAAGGTTTATCAATTACAAAGATCTTTAAGTAATTCTAGTCACTGTTACAAATGCTGATGAAACTAACAACTCTCAATGTTATAAGGCATTATGATAAAAATTAAGACCAACACTAGGACTGATATTGAGCAAGATGAGAGACTTCACATTCCACAATAATAATAGTACTATCAAAACATGAAATGACATTGTCATAGGCTCACAGCTAATTGAAAATCATTGTTCTGCACCATATACACAAAGATTCTGCATACAAAAGATAACCCATAAAACTCTGTATCACTGCATTAATCTCTATAACAAAAGGTCTGCACTAGACTGCTAGATACTCTTCCATACACAAAGCTCTATCAAAAGATACCGCACACTACAAAAGAGATCCTTCCACTGTCTTGTCCTTCCTACATTAAGCTTGCATGTCTACCTCAGCACTTGCAACAACAACATTTGACTATAAGCTTCACAATTACTATGATAAATGCCATACTCTGTTTCAAAGAGACCAATTTTACAAAAGATGTCATACTTGTCTTAGCTTTCTGAAATCTTAATGACTGCTTTTACCTCTGTCTCAAACATCCACAAAAGGCAGAACCATGGCATGAGAAATTACTACACCATTGTCAAGAACATTTATACCTTGTTCCAATACTCCATCAAACTAACAGAGGTTGTAGAGCCTGTATTGTACTTGTCACAAGTACATTTTGAAACCTTTTCAACAATACTATTGTAACATCAGAAAATGTCCCCTTAGGGCCTTTTCCCTCATAAGGTTTAGCTCCCAGGTCTTTTGCATGCATTTAGGACATCTTACTTCATAATTTGGCATCCCGATGGAGTGAGCCCTAGGTAACATGACAAATGGGACCTAGGAGGACCCCTTGATCTTAACCCTGCCCAAAATAGGGGGAGAGGACTTGGGTGCCTGCACCCTAGTCCTGCCCTATTTTGGGGCAGTCCCAATTTTTGGGTGTCAGTTTATGACTGTTAGTTGGGTCCTATGCCAACACGGTAAGTTAATGTATACGCCTACAAATGGCATGATTCAGTCTAAATAAATATTCTTAATATTTATTCCCTTATAATTCTTCTATCAATAAATAAATAAACAAATTTATTTATTTGATTCACATTCCTCTTAATTAATTAAATATCAAAATATTTAATTATTTCTTTTAAAGTCTAAATTAAATAAAATCAATTTATGTAATTAAATTCCCTATATTCTTCTAAATGTCTCACATAATTAAATAATCCTATATTATTTAATTAATCATAAATTCCTCTATCCTAAAATCCACCTCACCTTTTCCACCTCACCATGTTGCACATGTAATTAAATATTTCAAATATTTAATTAGCTAATATTCCCTCACCCACATGTCCTATTTCTTCTCTAAATCAAAATTAGTTAACTCATCAATCAAAACTGTTAACTGATCAATCAATTCTGTCAGCTCCTCAATCTATTCAGGTAACTGATGAATCAATTCAGTCAATTCCTTAATCCATTCTATTAACTCTTCAATCAATTTTGTTAACTACCCTGTTACATGATGGAAGTGAGACACTTGTCCTCTCCCTATTCGTTGCACATTCCTCAACCATTCTCAACCATTGATCTGCTCATTTCGTCTCAACCGTTGATCTTCATTCTTCCAACTCTATAAATGGAACCTTATTCTTCCATTCTATCGATCTAGGCTATTTATATTGTTACTCTGCAGGAATTTACCAGCGCGCCTTTGGCACCCCCATTTCTATTCATTAGCTTGAGATCACACATTTTCTTTGAAGCTCATCATTCATTGCACGTTTATCACCATAGCCATTTACTATCGACATCCTTGAACACATCAAAGGAGTGCACTCTCTGAGGGCCCTACTTCATACAAGCAAGGATGGTTTTAATAGGCAAACAATAGAAGTTTCGATCTAAGGAAGGTTTGCATTATTTTATTCATTGTTTCATTTCATTTGATCTTCTTAGTTTCACTATTCTATTGAGTTATGGGTATTTGATGTTGTTTATTGCATATTCATTGTTTAACCAAATTTCCCTTAACATTTTTGGCACCCACCGTGGGGCCCTTGCCCTTTTATCTAATCAAAATTTGAGCTTTTTTTGAAGACAAGTTCCGTAGAGGCATTGCACAGGCTAATCTGGCACATTTGAACAATTTCACGGCGCTTCTATCCTCTATTCTGGCGCATATATTCTTTCTGCGCATATGTTCTTTCTTACTGAGCTTTTAAACTCTGTTATGACGCATATATTCTTTCTGCGCATATGCTCTTTCTTACTATGCTTTTAACCTCTGTTATGGCGCATATGTGTTACATCGCTTCTGTTGACTATTTCTGCGCATTTAGTCACTGAAGTGGCGCTTCTGTAGTAGGTAGGGATTTGAGGGTTTTTCTAAGAAGATTTTACTAACACTGACATCTTTGCAAGTATTCTCTGGAGCTGTTTTGCAGGATAGGTTCGGGTTTAGTTTCATATAGTTGCATTTTTGATAGCTTACACTTCACTTTCTAAAGGGATAGTAAAACAGATACTCATGCAAAATCTCACATAGCTTTTAATTAGGAAAGAGGTAATTGGATCATTTGCTATCTTGCATTGTAACATTGCTATCTTTTCAAAGTTATTGCTATTTGGTATAAAACTGAACTCATCATTATTTTCAGGGTTAAAACTGAACCACTACTATCTTGATTGACCAACATTTCAAAGTTAACTATTCGTGCTACGTGGTATAAAACTAAACTCATCACTGATATCTGGGTTAAAATTGAACCACTACTATCTCGATTGACTAGAATTTTAAAGTTAACTATTCGTGCTATGTGGATTAAAAGTGAACTCATCATTGCTTTCTGGGTTAAAAAAAACTGAACCATTACTATCTTACTAAATCACTTCAAAGTTCTGTGCTTGCCCAAGTAGATTAGCCCATTTAGTTTTTCTACTTTTAACTAGGTTGGATTAATCAGTGTCTTCTGTGCTTATCGAATGACAACAAGCTTATTGTCTCCCCTTTACTGGGTGACCAGAATGCCAGACTTGTTATTCCATCTGTTTAACCTTTAGAGGGGCCTACCCTTGGATGCACGCCTGTCCCCTTGGATGCACGCCTGTCCAAGTGGGAACGACCCTGAGTGGAAATAGGCTAGACGCCAAGCCCTACCAATTCACTTAAAATAAATGTGCTTGAGGTGAAAACCTCCTGTAATGAGTGCTACTGTGTTACACCGATGACCAACCTCCCCCAAAACCCTCTAAGGTGCAACCCTTTGAGGCTGGGAGACTCCATAATGGAGAGTAGTGCCGCCGCATGTGTAACCACTCGAATGGTTGCCCTCATTAAATACCTTCTATTCTAGTGGCCAAAAACCCTTGTAATCCATTTCAAGCCTAAGATTTGGTACTTGTTTTCTTTTCTTTTAGTCCAAAAAGAGTCAGAAAATCACTAAAAAAAAGTTAAAAAACCATAAAAATTCTTTGTGTTTGATGTGTTTTCTTGCCATTAATTTAAAAAATCAAATCAAGAAGACCTTTTTTTTGCAACCAAAGTACCAAAAACATTGAAAAAATTCCAAAAATTGCAAAAACACTGAAGAAAGCTAGAGTGGTGCATCCGTCCTCTGTTCCTATGCATCTATGCCGACCTGCGGCGCATTTGTCTAGACTTCTTGCACTTTTGTTGTCTGTTGCTGCACATACATCTTTTACCAGTATGGCGCATATATTCTGACTTGCTGTGCATTTGTTAAATTTTGCTGCGCATCTGTTTCAGTGCATACACGACAGTGAGCACTTGGACAATTTTTGAGGGAAAATTTTTACCAGTTCTAAGTACCCATTTCAGCTTAGCTCCAAGATCAGAGATCAGGTTCTACCTTGCAGTCAATTTTCATCCATTTCTTCCAAAAAGTCTCTCTTTCGTCAATCATCCCATCCACCTTCTATCAGGTCTTTCTAAGTCCCAAAGTCAGAATATCCCATATCAGGTCAGCGTAGGTCCCCTTTTCATATCATTGTGAATTCAAGTAAACCTAGTAGGTCATAAAACTTTGCTAGTAGTTTATTGCACGACTAGCCCTACACAGTAATACACGTATCGAGTACCCTTACTAGTGGCTACCATCTTGTATCCACCGCATTACTTGAAATCATTGAGCGAGAAAGTCCTTTAGCCAAGTCTTGTCCTAAGTATCCTATTCATAGCAGTCTCCGTCGGCACCTTGCCAAAATTTCTAGTCCCAATCCACTCCATCCCACGTCACCTTGCATGGTTCTTACTAGATCTCAATACAAAAAGCAACTTGAAATGGCCGGCTCATCCAACCACATCGTCACACCTCATGATAGTGACGAAGAAATCTCTCACGAAGATTATCAATGAAGCATCCAAGATCAGAAATTCCAACGCCTAGTAGAGAAGGTGCTCCATGCAGACCCTCATAAGTATTTCTATCATCTTGCTAGTCTTGGAATTAAACTCCCCGCGGATTTTGATATAAGCTCAATCCTAGAAAATATGGAAAATGATCACGAAAAGGGAAAGAATATCATAGACCCAAACGCAAATGATAAAGGAAAGCGAACCATGGACCAAAATACTCCTATGGAAGAAATGAGGAAACAACTCGAGAGTCTAACGCAACAAATGTCGGATCTCAAGATGGGTACAAACACTAAAAACTACTCCTTGGAAGATATTGCACCATACCCCTTTGACAAAAGTTTGATCATGAAACCATTTCCCTATCGATTTGAAGTTCCTAAGTTTGAGAAGTACAAAGGGAAAGGGGACCCTAGAGACCATATTAGGGAATTCAACGCAACATGTTTGGAGGTAGCTCACAATGAGACTTACTTAATGAGATTATTCCGTAGGTCTCTAGGTAGCCAAGCTATAGAGTGGTTTTCACAGCTTCCACCGGGCAACAAAACTTTTGATGAACTAGTCAACAAATTTATCACGCACTTCTCTTACAATATCAAACACGAAGTATCTATGCTAGATCTATGCAACACCAAACAAAAAAGTGGTGAGTCATTCGTCACCTTCCTACAATGATGGAGACAACTAGCAAGTAAGTGTTCTTATGATATACCTGAGAAGCAGCTATTGGAGATGTTTGTCCATAACCTCAATATCGATCTTAGCTATCAAATACAAATACAATTCCCTACATCATTCTCAAAAGTCATTGAAATGGGACTATTCATCGAAAAAGCTATGATCGCCAAAGGGGCAATCAAGTTATACAAGGACACGCCTACCTCCAACTACATGACGGACAAATCAAAGTTTTGGACCAAGAATAAGAATGTTGTCAACGATGGGGTAGTGGATGCCAAGGTGGCAGCTCCCAAGCAACAACCCATATTCACTCTCAAAGGAGAAGCAAACAATGTTGCACCCAACAAACCATTCTCTCAGGAACCAAGACCATGGTTCAGTTCAAATCCAAGGCAAAAGTTCACACTGCTGGGTGAATCCCAAGAATCCGCATTAAGGAAGTTATTGGCTAACAATGAAATTTCTCTACTGCCAACAAGTGATTATGAGCCTATAGTCAAACCTCCCTACTGGAAGGACACGGACTATTTTGAATATCATGGAGGAAGGGGGCATACAACCAACAATTGTATCCGTCTCAAAAATGTTATCCAAGATGTGCTTGATCAAAATCAAGGAGGAACCCAACAACATACCTCCAATGAGACACATGTGGCTCATAGGGATCCACTTCTAAATCACAACAAGCCATACAACAACAATAACAACGGCCATAACAACAACGACAACACCAACAACAATCACAATAGGCCAAATCAGAATAGTGGGAATAGTAATGCCAACTATGCAAGTGTGCCATTTGACTATACTATAAATTGCATTTATGAGCATGTCCCGCAAATCAATGTCATCATGCCCAACCAACAATCAGGACCTAACAGAACTAGTTGTAGTATCATTACCCGCAGTGGTAAAGTCACACTCAATACCGCCCCTCCAAGGTCGTCACCGTCTCAATCCAACTTCCGTCAGTATAATGTCATAGACCAATTACAGAAAACTTCGGCCCACATTTCTATCTTGGAGTTGTTGTGTCTATCTCCTTCCCATAAGGAGATCCTCGAGAAAGCCTTAGTGGAAACCACTGTCCCCACTAACTTGGCCCAAGAGAAGTTTCAGACCATGGTAGGTAATCTGACCTCCTCAAGCTCCATATCATTTACCGAGCAAGATGACCTCTCTGTGTCTCAACCTCATAACACCCCTCTACATATTGTCACCTTCATCCACAAGCACCGCATCAAGAGGGTCCTCATTGATGGGGGGGCCGATTTAAATATTTGCACGTTAAAGCTAGTCCTTGCATTGGGGTTCTCCAAAAAGGCAGTTGATCCAAGGAAGAAGATTACTATCAAAGCATATGATGAGGAAGAGCGAACTACAAATGGAACAATAATTCTACCCATACAAGTGGGACCAGTAATAAAAGATGTTGTGTGCCAAGTCCTTGATAGGGAGCTCACTTATAATATTCTTCTAGGGAGACCATGGATTCATGCCATGAAAGCTGTCCCCTCGACCTATCACCAATGCGTAAAATTCCCACACAACTGTAAGCAGGTCACCATCCAAGGTGACCTTGACCCCTTTCAGCATTGCAACTCCTTCCTTGCCAAACCTGATTACATCATACCAAACAACAGAGCATTTATATCCCCTATCCCACAGCATGATCATACCGTCGAAGCCTCCTCATCAAGGCCCAAAGAGTAGAAAATTACCATAAAAGAAAGCGGAGTGGGAGAACACTCCATAGAGCACAACCTCAATCTAGCCAAGATGCCTTTGTCTCCTCGATCTTTTGGCCGACCCACACATTTTCCAAAGCCATTTGGTCCTCCTATAGCTCCCACAACTCCCTTTGTAAAATGGGGGACCTTATCTGATGAAACAGAGGAAAGAGATATCCTACTGTGGCTTTATACTGAAGAAGAGAGCACATCACAAGAACTGCCTAGGCTCCCAACAGAACTCTATGGGCGAGGTGAAACTATCCTACACAGAATGGGCTACGAAGGACAAGGCCCCATCGGCCTCAGAAAAGAAGGAATCATAGAACCTATTCAACCTTCTTCATCCTCATTGGCTAGAAATACAAATGGTCTAGGATACAAAGGCAAGGGCAAAGCTAAAGAAAATGCTTGTCTTATGGAAATGACCCATACACTTCAAGAGGACAGTGACACAGATTCCAATGAATATGAGTGGGATGAGCTAATAGAGCATTCCTATGATGACAAAGAGGTCGATACCATCCAAACCTTTAGCCCCTACCGTGAGAGACAAACACTACCGAACAGACCACTAGAGTCTGATTTGCCCATCTCTGAGATTATGGCTCTCGAGGAAGGTTCAAATTCCATCGCAATAAACAACTTGGAGGAAAGTACCATCCTGAACACCACCCCTACCTATACTCCTAGTGTATCCATTCACACTATCAATGAATCAGGTCCTTCGATTCCCTCCCCTTTGTGCATCTTGAGCTTATTGACTGGGATCTGCAAGGAACTCCCCAACTAGATATGTTCCAAAACGATGATGCTTACATTGACTATATGGAACTTAGGGACCACCTACCCAAAGGAGATCATAAAGTTGGTTTCGCTATTGAACTTAATACCGTGGCTTACTTCGGAGAGGGTGCTAAGCCTTCTAGTCGCAAAAATATCAAGGTAAAAACTGGATTTGACGGTGAAAACTATTTTGCGGTAGTGTATGATCCCAAAACAGTAAAAAGAAAGGACGCATCTAAAGGTGAAAACCCAACTGTGGCACCTGATGATGGAAGGCTTGACACTCTCCCCACAGACATGCACCAAGAGAAGTCCCAAATTGTTGTGGAACTGACAGACCCTGTTAATATTGGTACAAAGGAACAACCTAAGATCATTCACTTTGCTAAATCTCTTACTCCACCAGAAAAGACCAAGTTTGTACCATTCTTCAAGAAAAAGCGAGGCAGCTTCACTTGGTCACATGTAGACATGCCAGGTCTAGACCCAAACTTGATTCTACATCATCTTCCATTAGATCTAGGAGTAAAACCAGTGAAGCAGAAACTGAGAAAGATGCATCCACACATAGCGCTATTGGTCAAAGAAGAACTCAAGAAGTTAATGGATGTAGGGTTCATCAGAGCTATAGACTACCCAGAATGGATATCCAACATTGTACCAGTGTCCAAACCCGATGGCTGAGTCAGACTATGTAATGATTTTAGAGATCTAAACAAAGCCTGCCGCAAGGATGATTTTCTGTTGCCAAATATAGATATTATAGTCGACCTAATAGCAGGGCATACCATGTTATCTCTCATGGATGGATTCTTGGGATATAATCAGACCCGAATAGCACTAGAAGACCAACACAAGACAACTTTTACTTGTTCATGGGGAACTTTCTGCTGGAATGTCATGCCATTTGGGCTAAAAATGTAGGAGCCACATATCAACATGCTATGATGACTATATTCCATGATATGATGCATGTAACAATGGAGGACTATGTCGATGATATCCTAGCAAAGTTGATCACAAGAGAATCACACCTAGATGTGTTAGAGAAAGTCTTTCAGAGATTAGACCAATTCAAAGTCAAGTTGAACCCAAAGAAATGTGTGTTTGGAGTCACTTCAGGAAAGCTACTAGCTTTCATCGTGTCGACAAATGGAATAGAGGTGGACCCCGCCAAAGTCAAGGCTATCATGGACATGCCACCACCTAAGAATCTTACTCAATTAAGATCGCTACAGGGCAAGCTACAAGCAATCCGTAGATTCATATCCCAGCTGGCAGACAAGTGCCAACCATTCAATCATCTCCTGCACAAGAACATTCCATTCAGATGGGACGAAAGGTGTGAAGAGGCATTCAACAAGTTGAAAGAATATCTTATGAATCTACCCATTCTCATGCCTCCTATCCAAGGGAAACCACTGATACTCTACATATCTTCTACACCTATAGCTCTTGGGGCTCTTCTGGCACAACAAGATTATGAGAATAAAGAAAGAGTCGTCTACTACATCAGCCGAACATTAGTGGACTATGAATTGCAATACTCACAAATAGAAAGATCATGTCTTGCAATAGTTTTTGCTTCACAAAAACTCTGACATTATATGCTTACACATCGAGTTAAAATCATTGCAAAAATAGATCCACTGAAGTACCTACTAAGCAAAGCAACTCTCACGGGTCGCCTAGCTAAATAGGTAATGCTCTTAAGAGAATACGACATTGAGTATGTAGACAGAAAAGCTATCAAGGGACAGATCATTGCTGATCAACTAGCGGATGCATCATTATAGGACACCACACCGATGCAATTTGAGTTTCTAGATGAATCCCTATTCAAAATATCAACATATTCCTGGAAACTTTACTTCGATGGGTCCTACACAAATCATGGATCGGGGGCAGGAATCTTGTTTGTGACTCCTCATGGTGACACAATTCCAAAGTCTTACCATTTGTTATTCCCATGCACCAATAACATAGCAAAATATGAAGCCTTAGTAATTGGTCTCAAGATGGCAACTGAGTGGAAAATCCAAGAGCTACATGTCTACGGTGATTCTCAACTTATAATAAATCAAGTCAACGATGATTACCAAACCAAAGATGAAAAGCTTGTCCCATACAAGTGGATGGTCGACGACTTCAAAGAACACTTTGTAATCATCTCTTTCAAACAGATCAAGAATAAAGCAGTAGATGCCATGACAACCATTGCCTCTCTCCTCGAGATACCTAAAAATGAGTCACGGTACGAGTTCTTAGTGGAAACTATCTGACAACTAGCTTATGATCTTCCTGAAACCCATTCCATATGCCTTCTAGTTGGATCTGATTCACCTTGGTATGGTAAGGTTTACACTTACCTCAAGGACAACATCCTCCCACCTGACCTATCTTCTAACCAACAATGAACTTTTATATGCCAAACCTCTCGCTATACCATCATTGCTGATACCCTATACTAACGTGTTCTAGATGGTACTTTACTCTGTTGTTTATAACGAGAAGAATCCATAACCTCTTTGCAAGACGTACATGAAGGGATCTGTAGAACACACTCTAGCAGTCCTTAGCCAAGAAACTCATGTGCTTGGGTTATTACTGGCTGAACATGGAAATGGATTCATATCAGTTTGTCAAGAAGTGCAAGTAGTGCTAAATACATGGGAACCTGATACATGCACCAGCTCAAGAGTTGAGACCTTTAACGACACCTTGGCCCTTTTGCCAATGGGGACTTGACCTTGTGGGAAAGATCCATCCACCCTCATCCAACGGCCACAAATTCATCATAACAGCCACTGAGTATTTTACAAAGTGGATTGAAGCCGTTCCCCTCACCATCGTCACAGGTAAGCAAATCTCCTCATTTATCCTAAATTACCTCATCTCCAGATACAAAATTCCTTCATCCATTATCATGGATAACGGAAGACCATTCAAAAACTAGGATGTCCAAGAACTCTGTGAACATTTCAAAATCCAACACTGTTTCTCCACTCCGTACTACCCCCAAGGTAACGGTCAAGCTGAAGCATCCAACAAGACCATCTTGAAACTTCTCAAGAAGATAGTCAACGATGCTGGCTGTGATTGGCATATCCAACTCAGTCCCACTCTGTGGGCCTATAGAACCAGTATACGCACTCCCACAGGTGCTACACCCTACGTCCTTGTCTATGGCTCAGAAGCTATCCTCCCCATTAAGGTCGAATTACCATCTCTCAGGGTGTCGTTAAAAGGTCTCATATCAGATGAAGAATACAGAGTCTCTAGGTTGCAAGAACTAGAGTTGCTGGAAAAGAGGCAACAGAAAGCATTTGATCATCTCAAAGCATATCAACAAACGATGTCAAGAAGCTATAACCACAGAGTTCACCCAAGAATCTTTAAAGTTGGAGACCTCATTTTTAAGGAGAATCCTCACAACCAACAAGACAGAGAAAAGAAAGGAAAGTTCGAACCCAACTGGCTTGGGCCTTATGTAATTGTAACTGCTTACGGATTGGGGGCATATCAGTTGGCAATGTCAGAGGGTGAGATGTTCGATGACCCGATCAACAACATACACCTTCGCAAATTCTATACCTAGGAGAACCCCAATGTAAGGGGGGCATAAAATACAAAAAAATAAAAAAATCAGAAAAATACAAAAAAAACAAAAAGTCAGAAAAATACAAAAAAAAAATCAGAAAAATACAAAAAAATCAAAATGTTAGAAAAATACAAAAAAATCAAAAAATAAAAAAAATACAAAAAAACCAAAAAAATTAGAAAAGTACAAAAAACTTGTCCTTTGGTGAAAACCTGGCAAATAGGCGCCTTGGATAGGTATCATGGTGAAAACCTGGCAAATAGGCATCATGTATACTTTCTAGCTTCTTCATGCAAATAAAAGCAAGTGGTGAAAACCTGGTAAACAGGCGTTACTTGTGATAAACCACCTTCTCCATCTTTGAGAAACCAATCACCTCATGTCCATTCTTCCTTCACTCGTGTCTTATTTTGATCCATATCTATCCCATATCAAATGCTGACAGTTACCTATCGTGGATTGATACTCTATCTCTTTGTTGGCCTTGTCAACCAAGGTTATGTCCCATACCGTATCCTTAAGTGTGAGCCTAGCATAGTGTCTCTCATCAGTTCATCCATGGTCTAGGTCCGTGAACTACGTTGCCTCTATGCCATCATGTAGGCAAGGCCATTTTCAATGCACCCCCAAGGCTTCCACTATCCCATCCGTCCCATATCTAGTCCTTCTATCCATCTGAGTCCATCTCCACTTTCTCTCGCCTAGGTCTTAGGTCCGTTAGGGTTTACCCTGAACTACGTTGCCTCTGCATCGTCACGTAGGTAAGGCCATTTAGCAATGAGCCCCTGAGGCACTAGGTCAGTCCCTTAGGGTTCGTCTCCCCAATAAGGATCGTAAAAATCTTCTCACCAAACAAGCAAGTGCAAGCATAACTCGCGCTTAAAGCAAAAATTTTGACACAAGGCATTTTAACCTATCCAAAGCAAAGCAAATACCCAAGGCCCTCTAAATGATTTTACTCAAATTATGGCAAGAACTAAACACATCTAAATGCAAAAATGTTTTATAAATTGGAAACATGGTTAAAACATTGAGTCTTGAATTATGCTATCATGCCTTTCTATGCTACTCCAGGATGCCAAAAGCTAGAGATGCTATGATGGGGGCATGATTATTTTCTTTGTTTGCTGCTTATGGATTAAACTTTAGTAATGTGAGGCCTTGTCTAAGGACATGATTGGCAAAAGATCATCGAGGACATCAAAGGTCTCACATGAACAGGGGCAATCCTTGTTTGTTGATACGCAAGAGATACTCAGGTCATCTCGGTTCAATTATACCGTGATGCATGTATTAGCTTGCTAAATCAAAATCCATGTAAGAAGTACTCAGGTCATCTCAGTTCAATTATACCTAGATGCTTGTGTTAACTTATAACATTTCATGAAAATACTAAAAAAATCGCCCAATGATGAAATAAAGCACTCCCAAATATTTGCACTGTCAAGATGTCAAAATCAATGCATCCATTTACACATCCATACATCCATATCCCATGCAATAAAAGATCCAAACAATGCAGAGTAACAATAGAAAATAAAAGCTTGTCAGTCTTCCCATCAAGTCATTCTTTCTCAATCAATCTCCTATCTATCATCCTGTCACTTCTGTGTCGATGGAGTACATTTGGACATCACAAAAATAGAGCATATAGTGGCATATCATCACATATGAGATAGTCATTTACATGATTAAATCAGTTGCATACAAAATAGAGTGCATTAGGTCATCCATATCCCATCATCATATAGTGTCACAAAATAAAAAACATAGCTAAGAGCATCACATAAAGTTGCATCGTCATATAGATATCATTTTGCATTCACATACATTACAAGCACATCAAATAAATAATTTAAAACTGCATTAGATCATATAAACATCACATAACATCATATTAAAAAGTTACATCCAGATAACATCTCATATAGCATCAGATAAAACATCTAAGTCTGCATATGCATCGCATCATACAATAGAAAAGAATCATAAACTCATAACATATAGAGCAAGTCACATAGCTGCATCGTCATATACATATCATAAAATGAGTCCAAATGTACAATATCATAGTATATGTCTCTGAATCAAAGTCATATATAAAATACATCCCAATGGCTGGTGATACATGTCTCAAATATACAAGTGTGGTACAAGTCTACCCCTGCTGCTGTGGACCACCACTGCCAACAGTGTCTCCTCCTCTACTGGTCTTAGACTGTTGTGGGCCCACCATAGAGGCCCCTAACCTTGATGGACTTGCTCTTTGGGATGCTGTAGACTGGCTCCTAAAGCTCAAAGCCCTCTAACTCGTTGGCACGACACCATGATACAAGCCTCGATAATACTGTGCCTGAGCCTGTGCTCTAGCAACCTCACCCTGCACCTGTGCTAGCTGTGTCTGTGTTTGTACTAACTGTACCTGTGCCTGCTGCACCTGCCCAACCAAGAAACCGGTCGCTGTATCTATCCCCAGGGCTACCAATGCGGTGTCCCGCTCTACATGGATAATTGTATCCATGCGTCTGCCATGTCTCTCTCTCTAGTCAACCCCGCAATCACCTCTGCGTCTGTCTCTCGCCAGGTGTCAACTCTCTTGAGCTATGCCGTAGCTGCCTAATCTCTCCCCTCAGGATAGCTATGGTTCTCTCCTGCACATCTGGCTGTACAGGACCCTGAGCTACCTTTGCCTATCTCTACCCCTGTGGCTGAGGTCCCTGTTGCTATGCCACCTGCTAGGGTGGCGACATCTGTGCCTACTGTGGTACCTACTCTACAACCTGTGATGGCACTGCCTACTCAGCCTAGGATTATCCCTCCCCACCTCTCCTCCTTTGTCTGGGTTGCCCTCCATCATCTCCATCATCTCCTCCATCTCTGCCACCCCCTCAGCCTCCTCTCCTCCCCCTCCTCCTCTGGCCCACCTGGCCCTCATCATCTGAATCTGCCTCATCTATGCGAGGCATCAGCACCCCAGGTCTTGAGTATCTCAAAAATGGGTGTGCAGTAAACCAATCCTCATAATCCTGTGTCACCCCTACATCTGTGATTGTCTGCCTCATGTCCCAGGGAATGTAAGGCGTCTGTTGAAACTCAGCTAGTGCCTCCTCATAGGATGCCATCAGCCCCCATTTGTACCTCTCCACATGTGTCCTGGAAAACTGCACCTACCCCTGTGGCATGCCCTGTCTCCTCCCAAACTACCTCTGTACCTGGCTGACTATCTGCCTCTCTAGGATAAACCGTGTCTGGTAGTAGTAGGGAAGCTCGTCTTCCTCATCGTCCCACGACTCACAGTCTAGATATGGTCGCCACTCGACCACATCTACTCGATCCAATGCATGTCGCCAGTACTCCAGCTTCTCTAGCCTGTGCTGGGAAATCACTCCTACATAGCCATAGCCGTATGGCTCTCCTCTCTGTCTCTTGAACACATAGATCAGTCTAGTAATCGCTATGTGCTCCCATAGCCATAACTGTAGAAGTGACACGCTTGTAGATAGGCTCGTACTCCTGTGATATACCACCTGGTGCATATCGTGGTATAAATGAGCAAGTACTCAAACTCCCCATGCATATTGAGTCCCCTTTGTAATCATCCTCTCCATGATCCTACCTCATCCAACAGGGAACCTGTGTGATCTCCTGTCGGGGGATACCACACCTCCGATCAGTCCTGCTACAATGCCTGGGAAGTAGTCGTAACACTCGTAGATATCCTGCCATGGGATAACCTGTCCGACCAGCTCAGGGTCATCAGACACTCACCTGCACTTAGTGAGTCCTGCGCTTCTCTATGGATCATACTCCACCAAGTCACCAAGTCACCCTGAATAGGCAAGTGTAGAATCCTGTAAACATCCTCCAAGGTGATGGTCATCTCGCCAGTAGGGAGGTGGAAGGTCCCATCCTCACTTTGGAATCTCTCCACTGCAACAGTCACCAATCCGCGGTTCACCTAAACCTTAGGTATGAAGCAAACATAGTCGAGTCCCATAGCGCTGAGTGCCTCTCTATCTATCTCCGTCAACATGTATCTCTACAGCATAGGCATAGGGAACTGCTCCCTAGACTGAAGTGTATCTCATATATCCTCTTGGAAGCACACAAAGCAAGGCATCAATCAAAAACTGCAAGTCCCATACTCAACATATCTATAGAAACATATCAACTTACTTAGCATTTCAAATTGATCAAAACAGCACACTACATCTCTTGACTAGATTCTTGCAATCTTGGAGATAGCTTATCGATTGACGTGTCAAGTAGGACACCAATCGGGTCAATCTACTAAGTCTTTCACTTATCTATATCATATGTGCCACAACATGTGGTAATTGCACCGTGTCACAGTAAATGCGCCATTTCTTGACCTATGCGCCACTTCTGGTATATGCACAACAAAAATGCATGTACCCTATGCTACACATGCGCCGCTCCAGTGTATGCGCCATTACATCTCATACATGCGCAGCAATATTATGTATGCGCCGACTTATTTTACCTATGCGTCGATTCTACAGATGCACCATTTTATTGCATGTATGTGCCGCTACACAACAAATGCGCCATTTCGCGCAACATATGCGCCAATCTGCGTTTCGGCGCATCTGTTTTCCCTAATTTTCTCATAGCATTTATGAGCCTCAAACGTGACCCTAGGGAAAGTTTTTCAAGCTACATACTCGAGGTCCTGCCTCTACTGGCCAGTCAAATCAACGAATGCACTCGAATCAATGCTCCTTGCATGGAATGTCCATCCTCGTGCTGACTGCTCTATGCTCTGACTGCTCTCATCTCTCCAATGAGAATCAAACCAAGACAAGTGTGCAAATGAATTGTCTTGTGGACCCAGCTCCTATTTATAGCATGAAACCCTAACCTGGCTAGGTGGCGACTACGACTACTTCCCGCACCCATTTTTCTTCCAGTTTTCTTCTCGTGTCTCTAAAACACGTCTTACTTTCTTCCAACCTAACCTAAACCCTTCATCTTCGTGAGATTGTCCGTCTCACATCTTCTACCTTTTTCCCATCCAATCTCTTGAGGGGGCATCCTATCGTTATAACCTATACCAGGGGCAAACTGGGGCATGTATCACCATCAGACTTTTTATTCTTTGAAGCAATGCAGTAAACTACATTGCATCAAAGAGGGGCAAAATGTATACGCCTAAAAATGGCACGATTCAGTCTAAATAAATATTCTTAATATTTATTCTCTTCTAATTCTTTTATCAATAAATAAATAAACAAATTTATTTATTTGATTCACATTCCTCTTAATTAATTAAATATCAAAATATTTAATTATTTCTTCTAAAGTCTAAATTAAATAAAATCAATTTATGTAATTAAATTCCCTATATTCTTCTAAACGTCTCACATAATTAAATAATCCTACATTATTTAATTAATCATAAATTCCTCTATCCTAAAATCCACCTCACCTTTCCACCTCACCTTTTCCACCTCACCATGTTGCACATGTAATTAAATATTTCAAATATTTAATTAGCTAATATTCTCTCACCCACATGTCCTATTTCTTCTCTAAATCAAAATTAGTTAACTCATCAATCAAAATTGTTAACTAATCAATCAATTCTGTCAGCTCCTCAATCTATTCGGGTAACTGATCAATCAATTCAGTCAATTCCTCAATCCATTCTATTAACTCTTCAATCAATTTTGTTAACTACCCTGTTACATGATGGAAGTGAGACGCTTGTCCTCTCCCTATTCGTTGCACATTCCTTAACCATTCTCAACCATTGATTTGCTCATTTCATCTCAACCGTTGATCTTCATTCTTCCAACTCTATAAATGAGACCTTATTCTTCCATTCTATTGATCCAAGCTATTTGTATTGTTACTCTGCAGGAATTTACCAGCGCACCTTTGGCACCCCCATTTCTATTCATTAGCTTGAGATCACACATTTTCTTTGAAGCTCATCATTCATTGCACATTTATCACCACAGCCATTTACTATCGACATCCTTGAACACAGCAAAGGAGTGCACTCTCTGAGGGCCCTACTTCATACAAGCAAGGACAGTTTTAATAGGCAAATAATAGAAGTTTCGATCTAAGGAAGGTTTGCATTCTTTTATTCATTGTTTCATTTCATTTGATCTTCTTAGTTTCACTATTCTATTGAGTTATGGGTATTTGATGTTGTTTATTGCATATTCATTGTTTAACCAAATTTCCCTTAACATTTTGAATTACGAAAATCTTAGCAGGAGTGTTTGTAGTTGCATATATAAGCATGTTTAGGAATTCGTTTGTAAACTAGATTTCAATTAGATGATGACTAGCAAGCTATTGTGTTCTCAAGGTGATTCAAGGCTTTCATTGTGTTGCAAGAGTAGACTTGTGTGGTTTATGTGTTTGTATTTGCAGATTTGAGCGTCCATTTCCTCATGGAATGAAGAGCATATTCCTCCCATGAGAGCTTCACTACAAGGTGACATTATATTGTGTTGTTATCATCATTTCCTTTGATTTTGCCTCTGCCTCACAAGGGCACGTACTCTCTATCTGACAATGGTGTTCATGGACTTAAGTGTCCTCCAAAGCTTGACTAAGGCAAGCCTCTAAACACCACAACCCCCTCCCAAAGTTTTGTGATTGTAGGTTACAGGTGTTGCATCTGAAAAAAGTAGAGTTGTAGGATGGATCAACAGACATCAAGGAATCAGGGTTTGAAGAGAAGCAGGACACTGGAGCCTTTTCGGGACTTGGTCGCTCGATCTTGTGTCCTTCATAGTTGAATTTCTAGAAACAAAAGTTATAGTGTTGATCAGTGTCGGAAGGAGGTTAGGATCTCGCAAAGAAATTGGTACCTTAGACTTGGGCACTCACTCCTGTGTCCCTGAATTTTCTACCTCAAAACCTTGAAAACAGGTAGTCTATGATTCAACATTTTACTTCCCTCTGCAAGAGCTTTTTTTGTTATTATTTCGTTTACAATTGTATTTGCGAAATTAGGGTTTAAAGGTTGATTAAGTATAAGAGAAGGAAAATTGATAATTAAATTCCCTAATCCAAGTTTCCCTACATCTCATAGCGACCTAGGGTATGATAGTGAATTTCCACTCAACCCTAGATCCTTGAATGTATAGGGTGAAAGGAGGATTCAAACATTTAAGACACTAAACATTAAACAAATCAAATTTTACCCTAAACATTTTGGTGAACCCGTGTTTTTGGACTTAAATTGCAACTTTTTGAGTGTGTGTCTTCATATTTGGATTGATTTCATTTATTCATATAGTCTTTCATCTTATTGCATTGAGAAAATTACAAAAAAATTAAAAAATTTGCAAAAATTTGAAAACCCTAGCTTGCATTTTCATATAGATTACTAAATTGAATCAATTCTTTCTAAATTTTCCTAATTCATGATTTTGGCATCAGATTTGATATAAACTATATAAAAACACAAAAAAAATTAATAATTTGCATTGCATTTTCATCATTAATTTGCTAGGCTTTTGTAGAAATTTTGACAATTTGCATATAACCTAGTAATTCCAAAATCTAGGGTTAGTAGGCAAAATCTTACTTCAGATTTTTATACTAATTTTAGAGGCACATTCAAATTAAAATTTGGCTGTAGTCTTTCATTTTAGTGTAAATTTGCATTTAGATTTCAAATATTTACATTTTTGCATAGAAAATTTCAACAAAAACTAGCAATTTTCATGCATTTTCATTAGATTTACATTGACATTTTGCATATTAAGGCTTGGAAATAATTTTTAGATCTAAGAGTAATTCATTTTAGTCATAAATCAGACTTCAAAACATTCAAATAGCATTTTGTGTCAAGATCTCAAACCTAGGGCTTCAAAAAGAACGATTTTCACTAAAATTGGCCTTATCGACTCTATAAACTTGCACCATAGGAGTGTTGTGAAAAGTATTTTTGCATTAATTGGCTATTATAAAGGTAATCAGTTTCTTCTCCTCCTAAAAATTTTCCCAACATCCTTTTAACGGGCTCTTATATTGAAAATTCGGTGAAAAACTACATATTTTGTCTATTTTTGCCCTAGGGTTTGACCTAGTTTGCACTCCATGGCAAATTTTATGGATTGAGTTGATTGATATCATCAGTATTAATTGATGCAAATCCTAAAATTCATTACAACACCCCTTTTTCTAGGTCTTGGAATTGAAAAATCGTGAAAAAAACCTATTTTTGCTATATTTTCACTAGGGTTTTACCTTAAGTGGCACTAAAAGTGTGTTGTGTTGGGTATTTTGACACCAAGTGGATGTTATTACTGATATTATTTTCTATCCATCATCATTTTCATCACAATACCTTTTGTTATGCTCTTTTACATTGAGTTTTGATGAAAAAAGTGCCTATTTCGACATATGCTCACTATAATTTGACTTGGCATTATCTTGGATTTGCATCAAGAGTGTGTTGGGAAGGATCTTATTACTGTTTTGGATTGATATCAGACATATAATTTTCTGCCCTTGATCAAAATCCTTACAACATCCTTTGTTTTAATCATTTGCATTGGAAAAAGTGCAAAAAATCAAAGCATCTAGGTCACTTTTTGCATATAGTTTTGCAATTATCTTTTGCATACTTTTGGAAAAACTTTCAAATCTGATTTGAGCATAAAAAAATGGCATCTAAGAACAACAACAATAATAGTTTCCCTCCTATATCTTACATGAAAAGAAAAGCACCTGAACCTAAAATTGTGTTTACACCTCATGATAGAACAATTGGAGACTCTGATGGACCTCTTTACATCTTTGTGGAAATAATGAGAAACCCTATGGATGGAACTCTTATTGATCCTAATTACATGACTAATGTTGCCACTGAGGATTTCCTCTTTTCACATCAACTAATGTAAGGTTCTTATGACCCTTCGAACATGATGATCAAGACACATAAGGGAACATTTGTTAAGCCTTTGGGTAAGATATCATTGTTGGTAACTGTATTTGAGAAACATGTTGAATAATGGTTTGATGTTACCCCCACTTTCAATACCTTTTAAATCAAACTTGGAATCCCTTGGTTAAAGGCTATGAAAGTTGTCCCTTCAACTATCTATAAATGTGTAAAATTTCCTTTGAACGAACAAGTGCATGTCATTCCCTGAAATACATACAAGCCTTCAAGTACACAACAACTTTTGACATTGGATTACTTTTGCGCCAAAACTAACAATAAACTAGAGCTATGAACAAACTTTACATTTTTGAGCTATAGAAACTATAAAGCAAAACTGTTCCATCCAGTACCTAGCCCTTCTATACAAGAAACAATGAAAGACAAACAACCCGCATGTGAAGAGAATCTTAGACCGAAAGGACAAGGTCCCTATGCTGAGGTTCCTCCCCTGAAATCCTTACAAGGATTGAGAGGTCATTGTTAACAACAAAATGTTCCACCATGACAAATGAGGTTTGATCTCGGTGCTTCATCTTCTAAATTGCACAAGCCTATGAAAGAGGATAACCCTATCTTACAAGAAATAAGTGGTAAAAGAAAATGAAATAGAAAAGCAAGAGACAAAAGAAAAAGAAGACAAGCTTATGCTATAAACCTTGCTTCTCAACAAGAAAACATTGATCCCAACATTCAACCAAACAATCATGATCCTAATGATGAACAAGACATGAATTTGGCTATCAACCAAACAATCATGATCCTAACGATGAACAAGACATGAATTTGGCTATGGTACCTTATGTCCCGCTTTCCTCCAACATTAGGGAGTGGGAAGATGACGATGATGATTTGCTTATATACAACCTCTAGCCTGGTAGGGGCCCTATAGGTAAGTATCTCTAACCCTTTATCTCTCTCGTGATGTGCTTCCCCTGTGATGTGTTATGTGTTGTTTAGGCCTCCTAGGATGACCCCTGATTCTCCTATAAGGTCTGAGATACCAAGAGACTGCCTCTATTGTGACCTTCTTCTATTTGTATCATCATTCTTCTATATTGTCTCTCTCTGATTTTATTGTTGTGTGTTGTGTCTTATGGACATAGCATTGCGATTGGTGACTTGGGGGCACCCTCCTACGTGACTGTCCCTAAGACACTTGTTTCTCCTCTCTGATTTATTGTTTCCCTTCCTCTAGTGTTTCTATCTAGCGAGCAGATGATGATAAACATTTATATTGATGTGGACCTAGTGTCCCTTTCAAGAGCAATCAAAAAATGGACTTAGTTCCTAATATGACGATGGGGTTGTATATTTTATCAGATGCTTGGCTAGTGGAAGCACTCATGCTTTTTGCATAGTGAATTTGATGATGTTTCTATCTCAGTTACAAACCTTACAAATACTGCTGCTCTGTGCACCTTTGATTGTCTTTGAATCTAGCCTTGGTGGTGCTCGATTAAGAGAGCTTCATGATATAGCCCCATGATTATCCTCGAACTCTGAATTCATTGTATAACCTTAGCTCTTTGTGTGGTTAATCATATGCATTGATGTTTTTGTTTATCATGATCTTGTAGACACTAACATGTTTCTTGTAGGGATGTGTTTGTGGGAACATTTGGCGATCATAAAGTACATGTCACCTTCGGGGGGCATGGGCTTTGTGAAAGTTTGTGTTCCCTTGTGTGTTTTCTTCCTACCTTAACATGCTTGATATCGATAATTGATATCAACCACCTTAAGGTGGGGGCATATATAAGGTAAGCTGTCTGTTGTAGATGTTAGCAATGTGTTTGTCCTAAGATGCAAAGACCTGCATGATGAGTACATCATGCATCCTGAGTTTGTTTGCAATCAATCAATCAATCATGTAAGCCCTCTGTGGAGGCAGGATATTGCGTATATCCTTTTTATCTTAAGCCCTTTGGGGAGGTGGTGATGGTGTATTTCTCAGAGCAGATTGCATCATCCTGTCATTTTCAAAAGTCCTATGCGGAGGCGGGGAGTGATTATGTGACTAACTCAACCCTTAAGCATGCTTTCAGTGATTGTTGTGGCGAAGCCCAATCATTGGTGTGTGCCTATAATGTGCCTGAGATGGTGTTGGACCTAGAAATAGGTACACTCCATCGCTTGTTTGCCGTGTTTTCTCCGTGTCTTCAAGTGTGTGTGTTTGGCTTGCTTGCTTTGTTTAGCATGTTTGTTGCCCCATATATAGTATAAAGATTAGTGCCTTAGTGTTGTGCTTCCTACATTTTGGGAGGTTTTGCATTCTTGCATGTGTGTTGCCCCATATATACAAAGACTTGTGCGATGAGTGCATCATGTATTATGGGAGGTTTGTTTACTTTCCAGTACTTGCATCTGCATTTCATATATGTAAGAAAAAGAAAAGAAAAAAATCATGCCTGTCTTCCATGCATTAATGTGTCTTCTATGCATTTACTGCTTTCTCTGTGTTTTGCATGATTGTAACTATCTTCTCTGTGTTTTGCATGCTTGTTACTATTTTCTATGTGATTAGTGTGTCTTCTCCATGCTTGATGTGTTTGCTGTGTTTGTGACCTTACTTTAATGCATGTATTGGCCTTGCGTTTATACATACATTAAGGTGGGGGCTAAATGTAACGTCAGAAAATGTCCCCTTGGGGGCTTTTCCCTCATAAGGTTTAGCTCCCAGGTCTTTTGCATGCATTTAGGACATCTTACTTCATAATTTGGCAACTCGATGGAATGAGCCCTAGGTAACATGACAAATGGGACCTAGGAGGACCCCTTGATCTTAACCCTGCCCAAAATAGTGGGGGAGGACTTGGGCACCTGTGCGCTAGTCCTGCTCTATTTTGGGGCAGTCCCAATTTTTGGGTGTCAGTTTATGACTGTTAGTTGGGTCCTATGCCAACACGGTAAGTTTGAATTACTAAAATCTTAGCGGGAGTGTTTGTAGTTGCATTTATAAGCATGTTTAGGCATTCATTTGTAAATTAGATTTCAATTAGATGATGACTAGCAAGCTAGTGTGTTCTCAAGGTGATTCAAGGCTTTCATTGTGTTGGAAGAGTAGACTTGTGTGGTTTATGTGTTTGTATTTGTAGATTTGAGAATCCATTTCCTCATGGAATGAAGAGCATCTTCCTCCCATGAGAGCTTCACTACAAGGTGACATTATATTGTGTTGTTATCATCATTTCCTTTGGTTTTTACCTCTGCCTCACAAGGGCACACACTCTCTATCTGACAACGGTGTTTGGAGACTTAAGTGTCCTTCAGGGCTTGACTGAGGCAAGCCTCTAAACACCACAACCCCCTCCCAAAGTTTTGTGATTTCAGGTTACAGGTGTCGCATTTGGAAAATGTAGAGTTGCAGGAGGGATCAACAGACATCAAGGATTCAAGATCTGAAGAGAAGGAGGACATCAGAGCCTTTTCAAGACTTGGGTGCTCGCTCCTGTGTCCTCTGTAGTTGAATTTTTAGAAACAGAAGTTACAGTGCTGATCAATGTCAGAAGGAGGTTAGGATCCCACAAAGAAATTGGTACCTTGGACTTGGGTGCCTGCTCCTATGTCCCCAACTTTTCTGCCTCAGAACCTTGAAAATAGGTACTCTATGATTCAACATTATACTTCCCTTTGAAAGAGCTTTTTGTGTTATTCTTCTGTTTACAGTCGTATTTGCAAAATTAGGGTTTAATGGTCAATTAAGTATAAGAGAAGGAAAATTGATAATTAAATTCCCTAATCCAAGTTTTCCTACATCTCACAGTGACCTAGGATATGATAGTGAATTACCACTCGACCCTAGATCCTTGAATGTATAGGGTGAAAGGAGGATTCAAACATCTAAGACACTAAACATTAAATGAATCAAATTTTACCCTAAACAACTATTGTGTGTGATCTATTGTTATTTCCATGACACTTTATCATCATTATAATACCTTTGTGATAAATGAAGACACTGTAATGAATTCAATATCCTTCATTGTCAAGAAAATCACTACATGCTATCTAATTTTGAATAATACTATCCCACCATAGAAAACAACACACCACAGTGTCACTTGAAATGTACAAACAAGATAGTATCTTGAGGAGTGAACTTCATAACTATGGTGTACAAACAAGGTGACAGGAAACAACACTTGTAGGAAGCATTTTTGTCACAAGGACCATGTGTCTTGACTGATCCTCTACTATAAAGAGTATCTCTAAACCCTTGTAAATATCCATGATAACATAGCAACATTAAAGCATAATAAACATCACCTACAACTAACTACTGTCATCACATTGGACCTCATTTTAGGAGGATTAACACCAGGTACACAAAGATGATCAAAACCATCAAGATTGTACTAGACTTCTTATGAAATGATTCTTCTAACTCCTTGGGACAAAAGATAAGACAATGATTTTCTCCCCCTGTCACCAAGCTCCTTCTTATGCAACTTGTAATGCATTTTGTGTAATATGCACTGGTTTAGGGTTTTCTTCTCGTAGATTTTGTTTTCTTCTCCAAACTTGTATAGGCCCTTTCTTCTTCTTGTTTAAGGTATTCTCTTTCTTTTGTTTGATCATATAGCTCCTAGATGGTTTCATCAAACTTTTCCCACACCATTGTGCTTTGTGTCCCAACTCATTACACCTATAACATATAATGTTGTTGTCTAGACCAAAGAAAGGAAAATTTCTTCTAGGCATGTTGTATGAACCTCTATTGACATTCCTCACATGATCATGACTTTTATTCATCCAACAATTCCTTGTATAAGTCCTACAATCTCTAGCTCTATAGCCATAAACATGACATGAATAGCAATAACCATGAAATTGAGAGTAATTGTACCTTATTGATTGCCTGGTAGGTAGAGATCTTGTGGACCTGATTATCCTTCTTCCTTCATCTTTAGGAGTAGCAGCATGATAACTATAATCTATCTTCTTCCTTGGTGTCTTTCTAACTTTAAAGGTCTATCCTTCTTCATATCCTAGACATGTGGTGTCCTTATAGTGTTTTTGTTTGCCCAACATTTCATGCAACTTGCTTGTGCTCTCTTCAAACTCCTGAGATCTCTTTGACAGAACCTTGAGACCTTCATAATCTTTTCTTAGATTGAGAATTTCTGCCTCTAATTTTAGGCATTCCATTCTTTTCACTTCAAGGTCAGATTTTATCACATCTATTATTCTTTTAGCTTCCTCAATCTCTATTTTTAGAATGATAGTTAATTTGTCTGATTCATCAACTTGTGCCCTTAAGTCTACAATCAGATTTCTTACCTTGTCAAGTTCTGAAAGCACTTTGTCCTTGGAGTCCATTTCATGTTGAATTTGTACCTTTAACTTAGAATTTTCCTCTTTCAAGTTTTCAATCACATTATAGGCAAAGAGTAGTTCTTTTTCAAGATCCACTCCATCATCTTTATATGTATCAAATTGAACTTCATCTTCATCAACCACTAGGCTATCCTCTACATTAGTACCCGATTCAAGTTGAGAACAACTTCTACCAAATGATTCAATATCATCATTTTCATGTAGTAAAGATTGAACCTCTAAATCAATCTGTGGCTTGACATTTCTCCTTTCCTTGTTCCTTCTACTTTTTGCCATTGTATTCCATCTCAGGATCTACCTTGGTTAGTTAGACTCCTGTAAGGAACCCTGCTCTAATACTAATTGTTGGAATACACACTATCATTGAGAGGGGGGGTTTGAATTAGTGATATACAAAAACTTATTCAATAACCTTAAATACACATTACATTAAATGAAGAACATGAGCAACATCAAATCAAGTAAGTACACATGACACTAGATATACGTGGAAACCTAATAAGGGAAAAAACCACTGAGAGTTGCTTGAGTCTACTGTTCAAATCCAACCTCAAAAAGAAAGAGAGATTATAATTATTTTTGCAGCTACAACTCCAAGGTACAACTGACACCTATGAACTATTTGCAACACATCACTACCTCAGGTACAATGCACACCTGATCAAATCAACCTCACCAAACTTAGGAGGCTCCAACCCCCAATCACCTGAAAACACCACCCACACTGAGGCACCAACCTCAATGTCTTGAACCACCATAAACAAGGTGACAAAAGTTTGTGCAAGATTTGATTCTCAGTCAATTTGATTTGCACCATTGAATAACACACAACACTCTCAAGATCTGCTCTTTGTTCTCTTTGTTTCAAGTTTTTGTCATTAATGCAATTTGCAGTTTCTGCACTAGCAAGAAATAAAAAATGTAGTATCCCTCATCACTCAAAACCCTGACTTTTTCATCATACAAAAGGCACCTCTTTGCAAAGACAAAGTTATTAACAAGCCATGATCCTCTGCATGCTTTGCTTCTATGAGCTCTCTACTTATCTCTTTCACACACACATTTTCAATCACAGAACATTTCTTATCTATTATCTCTACAATGACAATTCTCTGCTCCCTAGTCCAACATTATGCAAACCTTATTTCATGAAAACTTCATCATGCTCCTTTTGTTCATTCAATGCATTGGAATGAAATACTTACTATCTCTTCTTTAATAATAAAAGTCTCTGATCTCTTGACTAAAGAATTCTCTCTATCAAATTATTATATTACTTCAATTTTTTGCTCTACAGTCAGTCCTTTTTTTTCCTCCACACATTAAGAAAAATACTATAAACTACATATAGAAACATCTGCAAACCATCCTAACACCACATAGAATTACTAACTTCCATTTTTTTTCTGTTGTTCATTCTATGCTCCTCGAAGGAAAACAAAGGGTGGTTACAAACTACCTTTAAAAACTACTCAAACTGCAATACATAGTTAAAACATGCAAATGCTTGTCAAAGTCAATACTAATGGAGGAGATGTTAGGGTTTCAAAAACTTTCAAACTTTGACCATTGATTCTGAGGTTCGCGGGCATGGACAATTAAATATGAGCCTCTACTCTTAACTTACCACCCATTGCATTAAAAACAAATCGGTGAGGCCGGTTACTCCAAGGATGGGGCTGGTTAAAAACATGTAATGAGGACCCTTAGGCAGGTTAGACTTAAGTGATTTACTTGCGATCATAAGTCACCACTCAAAAAGACCAAAAAGACACCCTTTTGTATGATGGCTAGGTAATGTTTTAAAGAACTATGCATAAGGGTCCAAGGATACAAAGAACACTTAGGGTTTAAGGGTTTGTATCACCAAATCATTTAGGAACTAGGTTTAGTGAACAATGAACCTATAAAAACAAAAAACCCTAACTTTTAACTAGAGAACTCTTAACAATAAATCTTACTACAAACAACAACACCAATGACATGATGTGACTTAGGGTTAAAACAAGGTAGACCTAGGGTTTAGGAGATTCTAGGCAAAATAATAAAGCATATAGTAGGTGTAAACTAAACCCTAGATGCTTGTGACCCAAATAATAGATAGTAAGCATTCTAAAACAGATTATAAAAACTCCAAAAATAACAACAAGAACTTGACAACAATTATGTAATGTAAGGCTCTGAAATCTTCATCAAATTGAAGCAAGAACACACTAAAACTTATATCATGAAGAATAGAAAACATCCTACATCCTGATGAAGGTGAAGTCAACATGAAGTCAGCATCCTGTTCCTTCCAAGGAGGCACACCAAACCACAAGAAAGGCTCTTGATCTCTCTCATGCATGAAGCATAGAAAGAAACCACATGAAGGCTCCTTAGCTTGAACCATGATGAAGAATGAAGACCATGAAGACCATGAAGACCATAAGACCATACCAACAACCCAAGGACAACATCAAACATCACCACCTCTGCCATCATGAAGCAATTCAAACCAAGTATGAACTTCTCTAGATGACACACACCTGAACATGAAACATATAAACCTTTGAGCATAGTTCACTAAAAACTTCCTGAACATTTGAGCATAGTTCACTAAAACCTTCCTGAGCATAGTTTACTAAAACCTTCTTGAGCATGAAGCATAACAAGCACCAAACCAAAGCATCAACACATGGATCATACACCAATAATATGGATCAAACACCACTTGATCAACTCCTTGGATCAAACACCAATGCATGAGATCAGTCCTAACAGCAAATGTCCTTGAATGTATGACATCAGTCCTAAAAACAAATGTCCTTGAATGTCCTGATGACAAATGAAGACCACCAAACTCAAGACATGAAACATGAAACAAACCATCAACACCATATGTGATAACAATTAATGAAGTAAACATGAGGCCAACATATCATCTTGACATGAGGCAACCTTACCCTTTTGATATCAATGACAAACTTTCTCATCAATTCATTCTTTAGGAAAGATCAAATTTTTGAAGAAAGTCAATGCAACTAGGGTTTTAAAAATAGAATGCTACCTAAAATAAGAAAGATACATTTGCATAGGATTTCATGGCTCACAGATCACAAAAATCAAACTCAAGATTACAATCATTTAACCCTTAACAAGGTTTTTTATTTTTCAAGGCTCTAAGATGCTTCTCAGCAATGTGACCAACTCTTTGATGCCATAACATTGTTTTCTCTACAAGAAGTTCATTTCCTAAGAATGAGAACCCTTAGGTACCGAGAAAGCATGACCATCGAAAGTAGACACAATACTCTTCTTCGGTACTGGTTTCAATGGTGAGGATGAAGACTCTGAAGATATCTTCTTCATAATAAAATAATATTGCACTAAACCATGCATGCATCCAACTGAAATAGAGTACCAATCCAAACACCCTTAGTAAGCACCATAGTTCCTCTAGTCATATTCCATCCTTAATTCAAGAAAACAACTTGAACACCTACATCATTCAACTTACTTAAAAATAAAAGATTTCATGCCAAACCAAGGTCCAAGGATATGTAGAACACCATTGATCCCCTTCACTCATCCATCAAGGAATTGAATCAAGAATCTTCCATGACCAACAATCTTCAGAAGAGAGTCATCACCCAAGTACACATTCACACCATCATATTATTCATATTTTGTGAACCAACCCTAATGTGAGGTGATGTGGAAAGATGCACTAGAGTTAATAAGCCATATATCTTCCAATGCATGGGTAGCCAAGGCAGTGAGAAAAGATTCACCATCATATTGAGAGGATTTATCAAAATTAGAATTAGAGAGGTGCTTCTTTTTCTTCTCCTTCTCCTCCTTACACTGCTTCCAAAAATGTCTTGGTTTGCCATAGTTCCAACATAATGACTTGGACTTACTAGGGATCTCCCATAGGATTTGGATCTTCCTTTATCTTACTTCTTTTCCTTCTTGCCTTTATCTTTTAGCCTACCATGAACCACAAGAGCCTCCTTAGTTGTTTCTGAAGTTTCTCTCTGCATCTCTTCAGAAACTAATGATGCAACCACCTCATCCATATTCCAATGACCATCACAAGATGGTCCTACAAATTTAGCAAAGAACAAAGAAATGTTATACAATGATCCTCCTCCTCCATCTTCACTCCATTAGAACTCAATTGGGAAACAATCATATTGAAGGAATTCATATGATTTGCTACATATCCTCCATCTTATATTCTTAGAGAGTACAACTTCTTCATTAGGAATAACTTATTTATCAGGGATTTATCCTGATAAATTTCTCCAAGCTTCTTCCATAGATTTGCTGTAGCAGTCTCTTTATGGACATTTAGTAACATAAAGTCTACCAAATAGAGTCTCACAAGACCCTTAGCTTTCCAATCCATTAGATCCTAATATTCTTGTTTCATGCCCAAAAGTTTGGTACAGGATATTGCAACCCATAGATCTCTGTCTATGAGCATATCCTCCATCTTGAGTTTCCATAACTCAAAATTTCCACCGTTAAACTTCTATATCTCTATTCTTCCAGATGTGTTTGCCATCTCCTTCCTACAACAAGATCAAAAAATATTCTATGCAATCTCCCACTCAAACAAAGATTAGTCCAAAACACCTTGTACCCAACAACTAGAACCAAAGGGATCAAGATTTTATACCAACTGAAAGGAAGCAAGGCATGTGAAAACAGTTCCTACACCAATCTAATGAGTAGAGGTAGCACAAATTTTTAATCCTTAACAATTATAGTGAATGAGATAGACAACATAAACATTCAAAATAATAATAAGAGATTATACCATAACACAAATATATGTAGGGAAATACCTTAAGGGTGAAAAACCCCACACCCCAAAGCACAACCCAATGTATTATTTAGTAAACAATGAAGGTTACAATACAATTTCAGGGCCAAGCTCTTACAAGAGTTCACCAAGATATAGTTTTTGGAGCAATTTCGGTAGCATAACAATACTTGCATAAAACATATATCAAACTACTCCACAAGAATCTAATTTATAGAGAATTACAAACATGAGAGAAGATTCTAGAGGTGGGCACAAGAGGTGGGCATCCAAATCCACATGGCACAATTCCCAATGCCTCTTTGCCTCCAAAAGTCACTTATACAAGATTCTCTTACACCTCTTATAGTTGTCATAACATTTAAATTTAACTCTCCAAAATTGGGCACTCTAAATGAGATTGAAATAGGTTATGAAAGATGCTCTTACACATCTTACAATTGTCATAAAATCTGTCATAATTGACAACAATTACAACTATAAGAGAATCTATCATAATTGACAGCACTTACAACTATAAGAGAATCTATCATAACTGATTATTAATAGCTGATTCCTCTTACAACTTGTCATAACCCATCTTGGGCACCCAACTTGTCTTCATTCCCAAGTCAAAGATGCTTTATGATAGTTGTCATACATGTCATAACATTCCTTTCTATTCCTAGCTCTTACATGTCATAGAATCTAACATTTGTCATAACTTGTCATAACCTCTTACACATTGTACAAGATGCTGACACATGGAAAATTAATTCCACCTCAAAATGAGATGCCTACTTCCTCATGTGAGGATAAAATACATCCATGTCACCTTCCTCGTAGGATGACAAGTCACCATACCACAAGATGACAAATTAGTATGTGCATATAAAATTACATCATAGGAAAAAAATTAAACAATTAAAAATTATCAATGCTATGAATTTGTAAAGGTTGAGACACCATAATTCCCAACAAGGAGGTACCTTTATATTTTTTAAAATCCAAAATGCACCAGCACTTTGAATCCCTAGGGTAGTCACCAAAAAATTGTTGGTAAACATATTTGTCACTGCGATACTTCTCCAAAAATAGCATGACTCATCCAATGTCCAACAACAATATTTATAATAGTTGGAGAGATCACTATTACATTAGCGATCTTCCTCTATGTTTGAGAGGGGCTGTTGGTACCCATTTTGGCCTAGAGGTTGAGCTTGCATGTTGGAGGGTTTCTTCACTTAAACCCTATGTATTCTTTCCCATCGGCGTGACCTCGCAGGCGTTTTGCCGATCAGGTTGGTGGTAATGATGTGCTGTCGGCGTGACATACACCATCGGCATATCTTTTTTCTGGTTCCCCGACGGGATTGTTCTTACCGATGGTGCCATCGGTGTGATTTATGCTATCGGCGAAGCATTTTCCTATTCGACCGACGATGGATGTTTGGCCGATGAAGTGTCATCGGCATGTGTCTCGCCGAGGGATATGTGTATCGGGGTGATCGTTGTTATCGGCATGCTTCGTTTGTTTTTGGCCGATATGGATGGTCTGGCCGACGGTGGAGTTGGCGTTCGATACATTGGGAAGCGCTATCACCATGACTTTGGCTATCGGGCGAGCCGGTGTGGGGTTCACCGATGGAGTGGTGTTTGGCCGATGGTGTTGTATCGGCGTAACAAGTGATGTCGGCAGGTGAGTTTTTGGTTGGGCCGATGGTGTGGGTCACACCGACAGTGGAGGTGGAAGTGTCGTCGGCATGAGTTGAGCGGTCGGCGAAGGATTCATGGGCTTGGCCGACGGTGTTGATCTCGCCGATGGGAGCGAGGAGTTTGGCCGTCGGGGGGTCGTCGGTATGTGTTTGGCCGATGAGAGCTTGGAGGATGTCTATCGGAGTGAGGAGTATTGTCGGCCTAGGGGTTTTTTGTGGTGCCGATGGTGTGTGTCTTGCCGACGGAGGTGGGAAGCGAAGGACCATCGGCCAGACTGATGTGATCGGCGAAGGTTTTGAAGGGTCCTCCGATGGAGTATTCTCTGGCCGACAGGGGATGACGATAGGTGATCGGCCAGACTACTATTGTCGGTGGGAGATTTTTGAGGTAAGCCGATGGCTTAGGTCTGAGCGATGGGTTTTTGACGAAGGCATGTGTGTCGAGCGCAACAAAAGCGCTCGACACTTAGTTTGCATGCGGCTATGTTTATAAAGCGCTAGTGTGTTCTCCTCACCATGCATGTGGGACTATTCTTTTTCCACAATTTGAACATGCGATGTGTTTTGGTGGGAAACTTCTGTTCGACTGTTGCGATGATTTTCAAGCAGCCGCGGGTGGTTGAGACCCTTAATGGCGACAGTGCAGGGATGTGGACAATGGTACACATGGTCAGGTCGCCCAAATTTTGAATGAAGACCCCAGATAGTGGCGCATGGCTCGAGGCCCCCCTTTGTCTGCTGCATTAACACTTCTGAGTACCATTCTTCCTGTGTGATCTGTATCTGGCAGATTTTTGAAAGCCTTGTAATTAATTGCTGTGGTACACTTTCTGGCTGTTATAAGCAGACTGTGTTACCATTTTTTAGGTTGTTGAAAGTTGAAGATTTTTGGCTCTGTAACACAATACAGTCTGTTTTGGTTACTCTGTACAGCTACACTTGTGAGTTTATGTATCTCCTGTTGTACAATTTGGCATGAATCCACTGATTTCACGGTTAATCTTATATGAATAATGCTATGTTTGCATGTGTTATGCTGATTCTGTCTCCAGTTTTGCATGTATCTTTCTTACTACAATAGGGATGCCATAAGTATAGACAGCTTAACACTCTATATTGGGAGATATCTGTAAGGCAGATATCATGTGTATCCCCCTGAAATCCAGTTTTAGCTATTCATGCTGATCATTCACAGGTGTATGTCTACCAACTCCAAGCCCTGGATAGGCACCAATTTAGCTCTGTGTTGAGGTTATACACCATGTCCAGCTTTGCATCCAAAATTCAAATCAAACCATCTCTTCCTTCCATCTGTTAGTTGTAGGATTAGGATTAGGAACCTTTGCATGCTCTCATACCTAACTAGACATTATGTCCAAGAATGTTGCCAACCTTGTGATTTGTTACACAAATCTTGGTCCATACATGAGAGTATTCTGCCTGTTGCTGTCAAGTTAAATCCTTCTGTCATTGAGCCAGTCAAGGTTATACTTTTATCAAATAGGGAAACCCCCCTTGGTGCGGCAGAACCAGAAGTGAAGGGGAGGAGCTCACGCAACCTCCTGTACTCAGTTGGTTGAATATGCCTGTGCATTAGAACTGGCAAACCTAATGCTGATTCAGAAGAAAAACCAACAAAATGGCGACTCTGCTGGGGAGATCAATGTCATATCCATGAAAGTTTGAGTCTACAAGATTGAAAAATCAGACCTGGAAACTGTTTGTTGCAGCAGAGAAAAGGGTTATATATGTGACTCTGCTGGTGGATGACCCAGAAAGAAGGAAATCAATTTGCAGCTTCAGCTTGTTTGAAGCTCATTCCTCTTCAAGGAGGTGGCGACTCTGCATCAAAGAACCTGATAAAAGAACAAAATCAGTCAGAGAAGAATTTGCAGCTCCTGCAACATATCCAGGTATTTCATATTGTTTGACAGACTCCCTATTTGGTGAGATAGCACTGGTTAAAAGGGAAACATTGGTGAAAACAGAGCTTGCATGCTTTTAATAGAACTTACTCTATATTTCAAAGGGCATGCAATGTTGTTCAAAAGACTCATTTAAAGGACTTTAGGAAAGTTTGAAAAAATGGTCTAAATTTTGAGTGCCTAAAGTCATTGTTAGTAGAAAATCTGAGTAGAGAGGAGGGTTGCAAAAACATAAAGGATGTATTATCAGCCTATGCACCCTTGTGAAGTGTCAAGTGCAAAAATGTATAGTAGTCAGTCCCAACAATGTAATAAAAGAAGTTTCAACGTAGACAGATATAAGCCCATAAATTTCAGTGGCATTTGTGGCTATCCAAATGCTCTTCCACCTAAAATCAGATTTTTTTTGCCTAAATTTAATGGTATAAAGGATGAATCAGCTGAGAGACACTTGCAGCAGTTTATGAATGTGATAGATGACTTTGAGATTGACCAGGAGGATGTGGTTATGAGATTATTTGTTCAATCTCTAGATGAAGATGCAAGGGACTGGTTTTCCTACCTTCCAGCTCACTCTGTCAGCTCTTGGCATGGTTTTAAATCTGCATTTCTAGTACAGTATGGTGAAAGAATCTCTGAATATGCAGTTATTAGTAATTTTATGTACATCCATATTGAAGAAGGTGAGTTGATCCCAACCTTTAACCTCAGATTTATGAGGGCATTGAATAGAATTCCAGAATGCAGGAGACCTAATGATGCACTGTGCTTAGTTGTCTATTTGGGAGCTTTTGATAAGAAAATGAGTTACAGATTAAGAGACAAGGAGCCCACCACATTGCATCAGGCACATCAGTTTGCAATAGACATTGAAAACAATTGGAGGTATGGAATACAAAAGGGTTATTTTTCTGAAAATTTTTGTTGTCCTGCAGCCCCCAGTGTTAATGAAAGATTTAATTCAGGAGTTGACAATGAATGTCAAAGTATTCACACCCCTGTTGTCCCAGTTTTTGCATCATTCCAAGTTGATGATGTTTCTGTTATAAAGGAGGATGTCTTGTTTTGCCCAGTAAATGAAGTTGAAAACAATGGTTTTTCAAGTAATATTTACATACCAGCCCTTATCAAAGAGCCATCATGTTTAAATGATCCAGTTGTGCAAGGTTGTGATCATGTGGATCAACAGTCAGTATCAGTTTCATCAGGAAGTATTAGAGGGATGGAGAATGATGCAGATAGCTCAACTTCAGAATGCATTGAAGTAGCAGAAATCTTGTATGAGGGGCAATCAGATGATAAAAATGATATCCATGATCAATTCATGGATCAGGTTTGTTCTTCTTATGACTCTGGATCTGATAATAATGAAGAATTGGAGTGTCATGAAGAAGAAGCAGAGGCCTTTGCGGTGAGTGTTAATCCCCTTTATGATGAGTCTACAGGTGCCTTTGATGCTGTGAATCTTGACTTTCAGTGGTGCAGGATTAATCCTCTTTTTGAGGATGATGATGAATATAAAGAGACTGTCGACCTTGGTGTTACATCAGTTTGTGAGGAGGGGACATATGAATCAGATATCTTCAGTTCTTGTGAAGATACTATGGATTTGCAAACTGTGAATGATGGATGTTCATCATCACCTGGTTTAGATATGTGCAACATTGGGTGTGTGGATCAGGATTTGTTTTCAATATCAGTAGATATTGGGGGTCTCATTTTTTCTGAGTATTTTGAGTTTTTGGATCAGCTGGATGAGTGCCTGATGGTGTGCAGTAATCAGATAAATGATGAAGACTGCCAAGAGCAGTATGATGTACCATCTGAAGAGTATAACATGCATATGTTGCTTAATGCTGAAGGATTTTTTAGCATGTATGGTTGCATGTTTGATTTTGAAATGCAGAGTGACAGAGGCAGTACTACAAGTGGCAAGCTATCAAAGGTGGTGGAATATCTAATTGAGCAGATGACATTATGGGCAGATTATGCCAATCTTTTCAGTTGGGATTGGGATCTTTCAGTTTGGAATCAGGCATTTGGCAGGAAAAAATTTTGGTTCTTCCTTTTTGGCTACCCGGGGCCACCCAAGTGATGACTAAAATATAGTTTTTGTGCAGGCTGGTGCAATGATTGACTCTGTTGCCCAATAGATATGGCCCAATCTGCGAAACCAGAGATTCTGGGATCCTCGCTGCAGTTTTGCACCTGCACGTCCCCAGACAGAGCCAGTGTTGGTACCCATTTGGCCTAGAGGTTGAGCTTGCATGTTGGAGGGTTTCTTCACTTAAACCTTATGTATTCTTTCCCATCGGCGTGACCTCGCAGGCATTTTGCCGATCAGGTTGGTGGTAATGATGTGCTATCGGCGTGACATACACCATCGACATATCTTTTTTCTGGTTCCCCGACGGGATTGTTCTTACCGATGGTGCCATCAGTGTGATTTATGCTATCGGCGAAGCATTTTCCTATTCGACCGACGATGGATGTTTGGCCGATGAAGTGTCATCGGCATGTGTCTCGCCGAGGGATATGTGTATCGGGGTGATCGTTGTTATCGGCATGCTTCATTTGTTTTTGGCCGATATGGATGGTCTGGCCGACGGTGGAGTTGGCATTCGATACATTGGGAAGCGCTATCGCCATGACTTTGGCTATCAGGCGAGCCGGCGTGGGGTTCACCGATGGAGTGGTGTCTGGCCGATGGTGTTGTATCGGCGTAACAAGTGATGTCGGCAGGTGAGTTTTTGGTTGGGCCGATGGTGTGGGTCACACCGACAGCGGAGGTGGAAGTGTCGTCGGCATGAGTTGAGCGGTCGGTGAAGGATTCATGGGCTTGGCCGACGGTGTTGATCTCGCCAATGGGAGCGAGGAGTTTGGCCGTCGGGGGGTCGTCGGTATGTGTCTGGCCGATGAGAGCTTGGAGGATGTCTATCGGAGTGAGGAGTATTGTCGGCCTAGGGGTTTTTTATGGTGCCAATGGTGTGTGTCTCGCCGACGGAGGTGGGAAGCGAAGGACCATCGGCCAGACTGATGTGATCAGCGAAGGTTTTGAAGGGTCCTCCGATGGAGTATTCTCTGGCCGACAGGGGATGACGATAGGTGATCGGCCAGACTACTATTGTCGGTGGGAGATTTTTGAGGTAAGCCGATGGCTTAGGTCTGAGCGATGGGTTTTTGACGAAGGCATGTGTGTCGAGCGCAGCAAAAGTGCTCGACACTTAGTTTGCATGCGGCTATGTTTATAAAGCGCTAGTGTGTTCTCCTCACCATGCATGTGGGACTATTCTTTTTCCACAATTTGAACATGCGATGTGTTTTGGCGAGAAACTTCTGTTCGACTGTTGCGATGATTTTCAAGCGGCCGCGGGTGGTTGAGACCCTTAATGGCAACAGTGCAGGGATGTGGACAATGGTACACATGGTCAGGTCACCCAAATTTTGAATGAAGACCCCAGATAGTGGCGCATGGCTCGAGGCCCCCCTTTGTCTGCTGCATTAACACTTCTGAGCGCCATTCTTCCTGTGTGATCTGTATCTGGCAGATTTTTGAAAGCCTTGTAATTAATTGCTGTGGTACACTTTCTGGCTGTTATAAGCAGACTGTGTTACCATTTTTCAGGTTGTTGAAAGTTGAAGATTTTTGGCTCTGTAACACAATACAGTCTATTTTGGTTGCTCTGTACAGCTACACTTGTGAGTTTATGTATCTCCTGTTGTACGATTTGGCATGAATCCACTAATTTCACGGTTAATCTTATATGAATAATGCTATGTTTGCATGTGTTATGCTGATTCTGTCTCCAGTTTTGCATGTATCTTTCTTACTGCAATAGGGATGCCATAAGTATAGACAGCTTAACACTCTATATTGGGAGATATCTGTAAGGCAGATATCATGTGTATCCCCCTGAAATCCAGTTTTAGCTATTCATGCTGATCATTCACAGGTGTATGTCTACCAACTCCAAGCCCTGGATAGGCACCAATTTAGCTCTGTGTTGAGGTTATACACCATGTCCAGCTTTGCATCCAAAATTCAAATCAAACCATCTCTTCCTTCCATCTGTTAGTTATAGGATTAGGATTAGGAACCTCTGCATGCTCTCATACCTAACCAGACATTATGTCCAAGAATGTTGCCAACCTTGTGATTTGTTACACAAATCTTGGTCCATACATGAGAGTATTCTGCCTGTTGCTGTCAAGTTAAATCCTTCTGTCATTGAGCCAGTCAAGGTTATACTTTTATCAAATAGGGAAACCCCCCTTGGTGTGGCAGAACCAGAAGTGAAGGGGAGGAGCTTACGCAACCTCCTGTACTCAGTTGGCTGAATCTGCCTGTGCATTAGAACTGGCAAACCCTAATGCTGATTCAGAAGAAAAACCAACAGGGGCAACTTGGGCTCATATGATAATTTTTAGGTTTTTTGAGGATATGCTTTTAACAAGAAAGCAGGAAAGGCACACAAACTAAAATTGAAACAAAAAAGAGAAAACCCTAGACATGGCTAACATGGGGTCGATAATCCATATTTTATAGAAAAAGGATAACAAAAAGTTGAGAAAAAGAGAGGGACAAACACATAGATTCATTCCTTAGGAAAGATCAATTTTTAAAGAAAGTCAATGCAACTAGGGTTTTAAATATAAAATTCTACCTAAAATAAGCAAGATACATTTGCATAGGGTTTCATAACTCACAGATCAGAAAAATAACCTATTATCTCATCTAATTGTAGAGGCTAAAAACATATATTAAATTAAAACATTTGCAGTCTTCAGATGGCAGAAAACCATTGAAGGAGTGGTTGCAAATTCAACATAAGAAGACTCTACAACATAAAGAGATGAACTACTAGCTCATAGACTACCCATATCATTCTTTATTTAGTTAAAAATGAAGAGCTCATGGACTTTTTCTACCCTATACAATGTGAGAGAATCATTGCCTCCAAAAAAGAACCCTTTTACATTTGGAATGATTGTATTTATAACCCCTTCCCATGATAAGTAACTAATAACTAATAATTTTTTAGACATTAAAAATATTTGAAATAATATTACAAGGTTTTGTAATGATCACACATGTTCAATTCATTAAAATAAGTGTGTTATTTATTATTCATAAAATTGACTTTATAATAAAAAGCTGAGTTTTCTTTAGAATTTGACAGGCGTATGATTGTGATGCATGACCATCCAGAGATGTAAAAGTAATCTTTCATTATCCAAAAATTTTCAATTTTGGGTTTTACAAATACCCATTATCTTGAAGAATGGTTAAGAACATTTAAAGGTTCCAAAAAAGGCTAAAAATGGAAGGGCTTTCTATTTTTAGTAAGTTTGCATTTGAGCATGTATGAGCTTGAAGTTTTTCCCAAAGCTACGGAATTGCCAAATAAACATTCTAGGTGAGTTTTGACCCAAGGTCATGCTTGGATGTCAAGATATTAAAGTTTCCATTTTTGAAACTATTGGAAAAGTTTTGAAGTCAATTTTGAGGTACTTTGAGGCCCTGATTAGCCCTAAAAGTTATCTTAACTAGTGAATTGAGTTACAACTTGATAGATCTCTTCATGAGCTTTCCAACGCATCAAACAATTCATCAATCAACCTTTTGGATAAAAAGTTATGGCCTCCTGAAGTTGGGCCTCCCATTTTGAAAAATGTGAAAATGTGTTGGACACTTAAAAGAGCTGTAAAGGGAGAAATTACACGTGTTGGTGTGTGACTTGACACATCATAAGACATCTTTAATTGAAAATAATTTGGGTGCCACTTTTGGGTGGTTTTAGATCATGGTTTTGTAATTACCGTTGATGGTTTCCTACACTATATCTCCTATATATCAGGCTTGAGATAGAGGTTATGTGTGAGAGTATTATAGAAGTGGAGTGGATTCCAAATTTTTGGTTGGTGATAGAATATTGTAATCTTGTTGAGATTTATGAATAATATATTGAGCTTCTTTTTTGATTGTGAGGTTTTTCTCTCGAAAGAGTTCTCCCCACATAAATTGTTGTTTTTCTCATTAGTTTAAATTATCAGTTGTGAGTTTGTTGGGTGGAGTACACCGTCATCAAATTGTTAAGGCATTATGTTGAACAATTTGCATGCACTAGTAGAAGGTGCTGGTTTCCAGAATATCCCTACCAAATACTTTTACAAGTGAGGTTCATCTTCATGTCTCATAAACATGCTTATTGGGGTATTTACAACTAAGTAATCCCCAAGCCCCTATCTTATTTAATTTTAGTAAGTAAAGCCTTTATTAGCAATTTGGCATGAGAGTTAAACACCTTCAATCTAATTTTGAATATTGAGGCCAATATGGATGTCTAGTTGTAATTAATCATTAGCAGGGACTTGTTATGAATGTTATTGATTATGCTCTTAGCATAGATAAAATTTATTTTCTTATTACCATCATAGAATTTTTTTTGAGAGTTGCCCTCCTCATAAGGCAATTAAATATGCTCTTTTCTTAATGATGAAAAACTCACTTCAACACTTAATATCACTTATTAGTATTTCTAACTTTTTATCAAATTCAAACTATGAAAGGGGAGAATTTCTCTTGTCACATTTACTTTTAGCTAAGCACAACCACATATCATTCCTACCACCATATTCAAGATTCTTTGTTGCTTCTGATTATCCCATCCCTTAATATGTTTACCTAGTATAACTTCATCCCTAAATGCTATTGTTTTGGGAGAAATAACATCACCGGCTACAAGAAGATCTCGAACTTCAATAATTCTAAGAACATTTATATATAGCACCATTCTATTGACATGAAAAGATGTGACTAGAAAGTTTAGAGCCTACCAAGGTCTAAGTACTATAGGAATCTTCATCATGTTGAGGGTCACCTACTATCTATCCTAGCAACTCAAACAATAGTCTTCCTGCAATAAACACTAAAACCTCATAATACAGGTGCTTTATTTTCTCACTAATTAATTGGTTTTCATCTCTTAGAGCATTACTAATTGCATGATGCAACCACTCAGACTAGGAATAAATGCTTGGATGTTTTCTCATTATATGACACTACTAAGTTGGTCCAGCTAGTCTCTGCTAGTATGGCAACAGTAAAAGTATCCTCTTCATCATTGTATTCTAATGGCTAAGAAGTCTACTTTGCATTAACTTGAACCATTTGAACAAGTTCTGATAATCTTGACCATCCAATTGGGATCTAGGAACATTCTTGAAGTGTATCCACATTTCTGTTCCTTCTTGCAATTTGGTTTTCTCTTAGCATTACCATGCCTTAATTGCCAACTATTTCTTAAACATTTAGTAAACTTGGTTGTGGATTTTCTCTATTAGTTGAAATAATAGTAGTCTTCCCTAGTTTTGAATCCTTGCTTACATTGGTTTTAGTCAAGTTATTTGGATCATAAAATTGTCTCATCTTAGATATATCTTGAACAATTTTTTTTGGTGTTGTTTGATTTTTAGAATACAACTTATTTCTACTTTTCTTCTTATGTCTAGAGATAAATTCAAAAGCACAACTTAGCCCATTTGTCTAGAGCTTAGTGCCTATTGGCTCATATTTATGATGATATGTTTTACTGATGTAGGAGCATCCCTGGTTCAAGAGCAATCTTGCATCAACCAAAAAACATTTGCATTTTAGTTCTTTCATTTTCTAGTTTAGTTTGGGTAGTTCAGTCAGAAGCAGTTGTAGCTTGTGGTCCAGTTTTGGCATTTCACATCTTACAGATATGGACTCAGCATCTATATTCATTCATCTACATCATATTAAGAATTCAGAGCATTTGGATCAGTTACCGAAAAGTTATCACTATTAGAAGATCCTCTATTTTCTCAGTGCAGAGCTTTCTGACAGTCTCGAACAATCAGCTGAAGGAGAAGATTTGTGAGCATTGGCCAACTTGTGGATCCTAATGATGCATTCCGCAATGTTCCTTGGTTCATGGTTGACCTTCCTCATAGGTCCACACTTCATTGTATCCGTTGGAGCAGGATTTGCAAGCCGATAGGTCTAACCTATCCAAGAACACACATTACACCTTTTCATCAGGATTCTGAACCTCTTGTGGCCGACGCGGAGGAATCTATTGTTTCGGATAAGATATATATTGATGTAATGGATCCTTAGGAAAGCAGTTCACATAGTTCATATCATAGTGATATTTGATAGTTTAGATTTGTGCGAAGGAGCTTCAAAGCTTTATCTTGCACATGTATGTAATTAGGCCTGTGAGCCCTAATTGTACACTGCATGTTATCAGCCATAATGTATTTGAATTCTTTGATATACTGAATGACTGAATCTGCATTTGTTCCATTTCTTTGAGTTTTTCTTGTTGTGTTTACTCTTGCTGTGTGGTCTGGACAATTCATTCTATGAACCCTCCTACCGTGACTGCACCATTTACTATTATCTAGATGGGAACTTGAGGACCTTGAGGACAATTGTTCATGCTTCAAGTTATTCATGATATACCTTATGTATGAAAGTGACAACTAACAATTGTAACAGTTATTGAACCCTTTAATGAGAATGCAATCATCGTAACTCAGGTGATGACATCTCTCTTAGGTGTTCTTGCATAGTGGTGCACTTTGTAGCTGGGGTTTCTGGAAAAATTTCTCCATCCTTTATGTTTTGATGAATGTTTGCACAGAAGGATTGAATTTTCACTAGCCAAATGTGCTTCCTTGAAAGTGTTTAATGATTTTTAAATAGATTTGTTTTGTGCATATTCTATAATCATGGCGTTATATGAGAGAACACTTTTTTGAGGCATTTTGATAAATGGTTTGTGAGCTTCACTTAGATTTCCATGGTTTGCATATACATCAGATAGGGCATTGAAAATACAACATTTGACATAGTTCTTGCATCTTGTATGCTTTAAAAAATATTCATAATCTATTCGAAAGATGGCATGCTCATGCGACTAGGAAGAGATGTTGGCAAAAGGGTCATGAAATTTGGTTTTATGCTTTCCAATTCATATTTTTCTTGAAGGTTTCTAAAGCCATTTCAATGAATCCATTTTGTAAACCTCCTACAATCATGGTGTTCCATGAGATTACAACTCTTTGAGGGGTTCTATTTAAAACATCCCACAACTCACTGTCTATTGATGCTTTCATGTTTTGTTTAAATTTGTACTAATGCTCTTGCAGCTACAACATCTGACAAGAATATTCTATCCTTTATGCCTTTGATGGAATCCATAACCTATTGCATAGTTTCCATTTTTTGTAGACCATGCCAGAAATTTAATTTTTTCTACCATTTACGGAAAAGAAACAAATTATTTTACTCCTCTTTTGTTGTGAACTCACTGAGAAGTTCAATACCTTTTGAAATGTTTGATACAAATTAATACTTCATCCTTTTAGAAGTTCAAGGAACTATAAAAGTGCTGACAAAGGGGAGTGTGAGGCTTTCAACGAGTTCTTAAATCCATGAACTCACCAACAACGTGTATTTCAGGGATTAAAAGGTTTATCAAACCATAAAATGTTGATAGGGAATATATTTCATCTTTTTAATAAGTTTTCTAACTATGAAAAGTGTCAACAAAAGGCATTTCAAGGATTTTAAAGAGTTGGCCAATACCATTTATAATGTACCTTTAAAAACCTTTATAATTTTTTATGTATGAGTTGTATAGACCTTTCTCATTAATCAAAATGTCCCATTTAAAAAATATGCAGGAGTAATGAACTTTCACCATGTTTAATTTTTTTTGTAAAATTATTTGATTTAATAAAATATAGCATTTTAATATTTTCAAATAGGGTCATTTTAGTAGGGATCCATGACTATGAGTTGCGAACACCCAAGCATTAAGCCGCTCTGGTCTATTGAGCATTGTTGGCTTATACTCAACGAGAATGAAATAAGGATAGGCCTATGCTTCAAACTAAAACTTTTAGGAGCATGATCACTGCAAAATGATCTACAAACACATGTCAAATTCCTACTTGAGACATCTAGCTTTATACCCTATCAAAATTTGTGTCACCTCTAACAAAAAACTGATCACCTCCCTTCTTTGTGACAAACCTTTCAATTTTTTGAACACATTCTAAAAGGATGACAAGAATTCATCCAAAGCTTTCAATTTTTAGTTAATCGTGGTAGATATTCTCATGCAAATTGCTACATAAACAAGGCACGATAAATCTGTATTAATATTCTCATGCAAATTGCCAGGTAAACAAGGCACGATAAATTGGTGTGAAGAACACATGACAATTAAGGATGAGATTTGACTATTAATTGTTTGTGACTAGAATACAAATTGTTGACTAAATTTGGCTTGTGAATGGGCACTTGAAGATGACTGGTGCATTTGTGACCAAGACTAACATGACAGAGGAGCTCGACACATGATGATGCTTGCTAATTTGATGCGAAAAGTTTAAAAACTGGTGAGGTAAAAAATGAGGCCAACACCATGATATGCAGGAGAAGCTTGGATGATCTCCCAAAGAGAGATCTTAGCTTGAGTACCATGGAGCCTCTCAATAAGATCATAATCTCCAATAGTCTTGTTAGAAAGATTGCTACGTCCTTAATCCTATAGTGTGTATAGGGTTATGAGTAGTTGGCTTGTGGCTACCTTAACTCTAAATTATGATATATAATCATTATTATAGTCAATTATAGGTTATTAGGTTGGCCTAGGGGTTATATTTAGTATGTAAGTTGACTTGGGTGGTAGCTAGGGCATAATTAGGTATATATCTTAAGTAGAAACCCAAATTCTGTTATAACTCACTCAATTCTCCTCCAATTTCTCTTAAATTAGAACTTTAGCAGATCCAATATGTCCTTTGAAAACCCTTTAAATATCTTTAAAATATTCTCCAAAATGAGATAGATATGTGCTTCACAAAATGACCTCCAAAATTGAAAAAAATTGCCTTATTTCTTGCCTTCATAGTGCCAAGATCATGATCTGATACCACTTGTAATGAAAGAACTTGAACAAAAATGAATATTATAGGAAGTATGTTGTAAATAATTAATAATAACTAAAAATGACAAGCCACTTCGAGGGGGAAAACCTCCAAATATCTCTAATGAGAACACAATTTGCAATATAATGATCACATAGTTACCACTAGCTTCTTCATTTTCTCTTGTTCTTTCCAGTATTTTGATTCCTGCTTGAGTTTTTTTAATTAAAAAAATAAGGTAGTTAATTAACATTTCATTAAGTTGTGTAATGAATAAGTGCACCTAGTTCTGCAATTTCAACTGCAAATGAACATAACCATGCAATTTTGTTGATCAGGAATTTATATATCTAAATTAAGTGCAATATAAGTTGTTAAGCCTTAATTATAGATTAGTATTGTTCTTATTGCAATAGACATGGAAATGAAAAGGAATTGTGTTGGAATCTATACCCTTGTAAGTTCTATGGATTAAGGAATCATTCTGAAAAGATGTGTTGGAATAAAATGAGGAGAAAGCCTATGAAAGATTGTATGCAGATGGATTATGGATGGATTGAGGGATCAAAATGGAAATATGTTACTTGTATCTTTAGAAGGTTGTATCGATGGAAGTATTCATATGTTGGAGAGAAAAGAGGATATGGACCAGGTTATAGAGAGAGAAGACCTTATGTGGAGCAAAACAAGAATAGTAATTCAAACCACAGGGGGAGAAATGATAGGAGTCATAATTCTTATCATAGTGAAGGATACTAGAGAGATGAAAGAGGATTTGTTAGGAGAGGAACTTTTTTTCAAGTTTAGAAGTGAAAAGAATCAAGCAGTGAATGTCACCAAGAACCTATCATTGGAGAGGCTAATGATGAAGAAACAATAACTAATGTAGAGGTAGTTTATGCAGAGGAAGAGGAACCTTTTGTGTCATCGAATTTAATAGAGAAACCAGAAGAGGGTGAAGCATTGATCTTAAGGAGATTTGTGTCATAGAACAGAGAAAACAGTGCAAGAGAAAGTTTGTGTGAACAAGTGTGAAGCTTAGCAGAGAAAGGGAATTCATATTGTAGAGAAAGAGGGAATGACAAGATATTCTACCAGAGGAGAAAGTTTGTGTACCAGAGTAAAGGAAACATGGATAAATAAATAGAGATAAGTATAGGAGAAGTATTTGCAGAGCAGAAATTGTAAAATTTTGATGTGTGTGGGACAAATTATATCTGAAAACAAAGATCAGAAAGTGTTGCAGAGAAAATTTAGGAATGTATTGACTGTATCAAAGGAAGTAACATGGTTGTTCCAGAGGATGTATGTATGTATGTATTGATTGACTCTTAATTGATTGAAGCAGACATTGATCTTGAGGCATCTTGCAGAGAAGACTTGCTCATACTTCTAATCATTGAGGCAGTGCAAGGCTTGCAAGTAGAACACATAACTTAGAAGAACTTGAGCTAGTTTTGCAAAGTGGATTTGAACAGATTGTTGACCTTGAGGCAGTTGCAAGTACCTGTGAATAGACCATCAAACATGTTCAAAGAGACAAAATTGATTTTGACACAATACAAACCAAAGTGAAGAGGCTCACTTTTCAATTAACCTCGAGAGTCTGATGTAGGAGCATTCAGAAGCATTCAAATCAGTTGGGATAGTTAACCTTGGTGTTTTTTCTCGCAACCTCCAATCCTACGGAGAAACACACTTCTCAAACCAGGGGACAAGGGGTTTAAGACATGATATTTGCACCATCAATAGATTCAAGACAAGAAAGGACCAATAGACAAGGTTATCACTATAACCTTCTCCTCTTTGAGCTCCATAGGGCTCAAGTGGGTGTACCTAAATGTAGGCCTGAATATATGATAAAACTTACTCTAGATAACTCACTATAGGCCTGTTGGAAGTGGATGGTTCTCAGATGCATGGTAATGTGGTGTTTTATATGCAACCTAATTCAAGCATGTCCCATTTGCTTTGAATAAAATTGAGCACAAAAACCAACTATATCTTCATCTCACACAAGGAAGGGTTGCACTGCATCATTTCAAAGTGTAATCCCTTGCATTCATTAATTTCCATGAAGATACGGGAAACCAGACAACAAAAAATAATGAAAGGAAAAATTCTTTAAGATTTTAAATGGCAATTCCTTCTAGGGTTTGCACAAAAGAAATATACTAGACCAGTGCCTTGTCCATAACAAAGTCAAAATGAAATAACCTATCTTGTAATAGCCTGAACACAAAACCAATGACCATTAAATCATTATTGCATCACAATACCGAGGCCTCTTTAGGACATATCTATGACATTCTTATAGATCTTGAATGCAATACAATATATTTGGCATTTAAATGAGAGCACACTTTAACTTGTTCTTTGAACATGAACCATCAACCCAAAGACCTATTACCACTAGTAGAATTTTGGCAAATAAATGACTACGTGACTAAAACTTTTAGTCACGACAACTAAAAATGGCTAAATTCTAATAATTTTTTGCAACATTAGCTATAAATGACTAAATAAATGACTAATTAATGACTAATTTGATCATCAGGTAAAAAACACAATGAAATAATTAGTCACACAAATAAAAATGACTAAATAATTAGTCACACAAATCAAAAAATATTTGATTTGTAATTTACCTCCTTCCCACCATTTAGAAATGTCATTATAATTAAAAGCCATACTTAAAACATTTGGAAGAAATTTCCTGCCTTCATCCTTCACGGCCAAGGGTTTCTAATTGGAATGCTATGATTACAGGTTATGCATGAAATGGGTTTGTTGAAAAAGCTTTAGAAGACTTCAAGCAAATGCAATGGTAGGTGTAAATCCAGACTCCGCAACCTTTGCCAGCATCTTCCCTGCTTGTGCCAAAATGGGAGCTTTGGAACAAGGTATGGACACCTATCGTAGGAAAAAGAATAGAGGAGTTATTTGGATCCCTAATAGTTGCAGATACCATATGGGCATTAGCTAGAAGGGCTTGGTTTTGAAGCATAGTCAGTGGTATGTTATTTGATTTAATCTTACTAAGGTTTGTAGAAATTAGTTGAGAGGGAATTTGACTTGATTGTCTTTTTCAGATGGGTTTGCCTGGGTTCAGTCTGGTTCCTGCCAGATAAGCCCAGATTTGCCTAGGTTTGTTGCTAAAATTTAAAATAAATAAATAAAAAGGTGTCTTTTCCTAGACGGGTTAGGCCAAGGTTTGTCTAGGTCATTCAAAATATACCTAGATTCACCTAGGTTTTCCCTGCAATGGACCTGGCTGAATTTGCATCCGTTTAGTAGAGCCCCCTGGACCCTTACTGGGTTCAAACTGGAACTAGATCTAGGGATTTCCAATGACAAACTAGTAACAAAGGATTTCATAGTTAACAATAATGATGGACTGTTTTGGGATGCTTTTTATTATGGGTTCTCTCTTATACTTTTTATTGATATATCCATGTATACAGGATATTACAACAAATCTCTTTATTATTTTTGTGTGTTTGTTTCTATTTCAGTTTTTGACACCTATAATTTTTTTTTTTTGAAATCATGGGTTTGTTAATGCTTTCATGGACCTTTGCTGGACAGATGCGGGAAAATCAACTATTGGTGGGCATATATTGTTTTTGAGTAATATGGTGGATGAAAGGAAAATTCAAAAATATGAAAAGGAAGCAAACGAAAAACATCGAGAAACTTGGTGATACTTTGATCTGTAGCTCTATTTCTGAAAGTTTTCTAGCTTGTAGGGCTTGATGAAATGTTGACTTTTTAATCATGTAACATGCCTGTGTTCTTGTGGTTATTATTGCAAACTAGAAACTATTATTCTTTTCTGAAAATTATCAACCTTGTTAGTGTTGTAGCAGATTACACTTTTCTTGCATATTTTGGTAGATTTTATTTTCTTTGTGCATCTATTCTGATTTTCTTGCTACTTTTAATGTAATCATCAATTGTGAAGAACCTTCTTCATAAGAATATTGGTTGTGATTTTGTTATAAGGTAAAGATCCCCTGAAGTTGTACCATAATTGAATCTTTTTGGGGAATTCATTGAGCAAGTAAAACTTCTGTTACAGATTAATTATTATATTTAAAGGGAAGAAATTCTTGTTGAGTTGCATAATAAAAACATAAAGGAAAATAGTTTCTGAAGGATCATTTTGTTATTGATTAAATGTAGCATAATTAAATCATGAATTTTGCACTAACCACAGTTGAAATCTAAAGCAGTATGTTTCATGTGATACTTATGAAAATGGTCTTTTCATTTCAAGGGGAATTACCTTTGTTCACTCTCTCCATGGTAAATTGGTTTTGTATTTTTTGGTTATTTTGTGTTTTAAGGTACATTAACAAGCAAGTTTTGTAATGCAATATAAATCTCCTGGGTGCACTATTGGTTAACACTGGCACTCTTATTTCTCCTGGCTGATTTAGGTCTATGGCATATATTATGGATACAAATGAGGAAGAGTGTGCAAAGGTAAACTGGTATTTTCATTTTGGCTAAATGCTTTTCTCTTATTTTGTTGTTGAAATCACAACTAATTTGGTTTCTGTTTTGGTCAATAGGGGAATACAGTGGAGGTCGATAGAGCTCATTTTGAAACTGAAAAGTTGAGGTTCACAATTCTTGATGCTTCAATAAGAAAATTTTGTGCATCTTTAATTCTCTACATCATGCATGATAGTGCTTAGATGGCAATGCATTGTAGAAACGTGAAACATTTAACATGCTCTGTGTTTGTTTTATTTTTCATTGTCGGAGTGTTTGTCTTCTTTGAAAAAAGGAGTGAAAAGTAGCTAGGCTACAAAATGAGAAGATGACAATATACCCAATTTAGATTATGGATGCAATGGCCTTACAATTGAATGGAAGGAACCACAAGGTCACTATTTTTATGATCTTTAATTAAGGGTTGTATGAGTCCTACATAATGAAAATATGAGAATTATTGAAATATAGACAAAACATAGAAGAATTTGCATAACATATTTTAAATAATTCATTATAGGAGTGCAATATTGAATTTTAAGAAATTAGTTTATAAATTTGAATAATTTTACAATAACAGAATTTCTAAAGCCTTTTCAACAAATCCATTTTGTACATATCTTGCAATCAGTCCATTCCATGAGATGACATTTCTTTGAGGTATTCTATCAAACAGTTCTTGTGCCTTGTCTATGCTTCCACATTTTGCATTCATGTCTACCAGAGCATTTCCAACTATAATTTCTGAAAAAAATCCCCCTTCCATTATGTTTTGATGGATGTCCATACCCTATTCCAAAGCTCCCATTTTGACATAGGCAGGGAGGATGCTGGCAAAGGTTGTGGAATTTGGCTTTACACCAGCCAATTGCATTGTCTTTAAAATTTCTAGAGCCTTTTCAACAAATCCATTTTGTGCATATCCTGCAATCATTGCATTCCAAGAGATGACATCTCTTTGAGCTATTCCATCAAATACTTCATGTGCCTTATCTATACTTCCACATTTTGCATACATGTCTACTAAAGCATTTCCAACTATAATATCTGACAAAAATCCCCCTTCCATTATGTTATGATGGATGTCCATACCATGTTCCAAAGATCCCAATTTTGGTACAGGCATGGAGGATGCTGGTAAAGGTTGTCGAATTTAGCTTTACACCTACTAATTGCATTTGCTTGAAAGTTTCTAAAGCCTTTTCAAAAAATCCATTTTGTGAATATCCCACAATCACTGCATTCCATGAGATGACATCTCTTTGTTCCTCATTGCATACTTAGATTGGCCTAGTCTTGGGATTTCTATGTTTCTTCACCGTATTGTCAGACATCCAAATGGTCTTCCTTGGAGGACTAAAACATCAATGCACCCTAGAAATATTTTTCCACCAAACTTAATGTCCATACCCTGACATCTTCTTGTTGAGATCATTAGGCTCTATAGGATATGATTTCCAATCTGTTCATTAGGATCTGTAGGATATGATCTTGCTAGTCTGTAGGATATATGTTCACACTTCTACACTTTGGACTTTGGACTATATTTCCTACCCTATGGTTTCATATGTCTCTTGGATTAACACTAACCACATCCTAATTAACTAAGGTGGCTAGGTGGTTGCCTTGGTGGTTGCTCCACCTTGTGCTATATATGTATATTTTATATATGTGAGAATTGAAGGAATGTGAGGAGATGATTTCCTGCTTATGCTTTTCTCTTGTAATGTCTTCCTTCTTATAATTCTGCATCTTCCCTCATTGATCCCATCCATTTATTTTCTACATCTATCAGTATTGGCAATACTATGATCAATAAGAATATCTTGCTTTGCATATCTTGTATATAATTCAATGTTTAATCATAATGCTTTTAAATTTGGAACTTGGTAACTATACTTGTGATCTATTGGAATGTAAAGTTTGAATTAGCAAGAACATATCTACATTCTGATGAAGGAAATGACCAAGACAGATTTGGTTTTCACCTAATATGATGAAGTGAATTTGGCTAGTTAGCACTATTGAAATCACTATTTACCATGGGAAACAAGTGACTCCTGATCCTTCCTAAATCTAACTACAGGATAGAGCCTAACATGAAATTAATTATTTGAACATAATACCTTTCATCCTCATGGCATAGTGAGAAATAGTCAAGTAGTCCCTTATCCAAGGTTAACTCATATGACACAAATTTTAGGTAATTAACTTTATCTTGCAGACATGTCCAAGCTTACTAGTGTTATTAATTAACTTATTAAGGAACAACATCAAGTGGGGCCATAAGCTCTTTGTCCAGGATGCTTTAAGGGGAGATTAAATTTTCAATACTGATGGACTAAATATACAGTATACATGAGTGTATCACTGTTTAGGTCCAACTTCTAGCTTTGACATTAGTTCTCTAAAGTTATCGTGGTTAATTTCTTTGATATCACAGAGCACCACACTCATGGAGTTTAAACATACTTGTATAGGCATGTTATTCTTGTGTACCTTGTACACCTCATTATCATTGAGATTTTTCTTTGGCTAATAATTTTGGCTTTCTATTAATTTTGGGATTTGGGTAGGTATTGGCTATTTGCTTCCTACTTTGCCTTGATTTTTTGAGTTTTAGGTATTCAATTATGTTAATTATTATTTTGTGATCATTTTGAGAACTAGTTTGTCAAGTTTTATCTCCAGGTCTGATGCCTTTTTTACCCCTTTTATGGTGCATATTAATCCAAAACAAGTTTTGTCTAGTTTTCTGATAGAGTAAGAACGCATTGGCATTTTCTTATTGATTTTTTGGTTAAAATTACATATTATGAGTTAGTATTGATATTGAGGATTGTGTATTGCTTAAGGTGCTAGAAGGATTAAGCTAGCACGTAGAGTCTTAAAAAAAACACGGGCTACATGGTATCGTTCTGCTTCTCTGAAGTTAATAGTTATATAGTGATATGAAATATGAATAGGTGCAATGTCATCACAACTTTTTTATTATTTTCAAACTTTGAATTAAAAAATCACAAAGTTACTATTTTGAGATAGCCAACTTTATTCCACTTATAAGGAAAGGTTTCTCCATCATCCCAGTTTCCATACATTTAAGAAGGGAAAAAATGTGAGACAAGTCTCCAATCAACTACTCACTATTTTTTTATGGGTAAAAAAGTAATCAGCAAGCAACTTGCCTTGTCATTTTCCTTCATGCTTTTATGGATGTCCATACCCTATTCCAAACCCTCCCATTTTGCACATGTCTACCAGGGTAGTTGAAACTACAACATTTGGCAAAATTTGTCTATCCATTACTTTTTGATGGATGTCCATACCTTGTTCCAATGCTCCCATTTTGGCGCCGGCAGGAAGGATGGGGGCAAAGGTTGTGGAATTTGGTTTTACACTAGCTAATTGCATTTGCTTTAAAATTTCTAAAGCCTTTTCAACAAATCCATTTTGTGCATATCCTGCAATCATTCGATTCCATGAGATGACATTTCTTTGAGGCATTCTATCAAATAGTTCTTGTGCCTTGTCTATGCTTCCACATTTTGCATTCATGTCTACCATAGCATTTCCAACCATAATATTTGAAAAAAACCCCCCTTCCATTATGTTTAGATGGATGTCCATACCCTATTCCAAAGCTCCCATTTCGACACAGGCAGGGAGGATGCTGGAAAAGGTTGTGGAATTTGGCTTTACACCAGCCAATTGCATTTGCTTTAAAATTTCTAAAGCCTTTTCAACAAATCCATTTTGTGCATATCCTGCAATCATTGCATTCCAAGAGATGACATCTCTTTGAGCCATTCCATCAAACAGTTCATGTGCCTTATCTATACTTCTACATTTTGCATACATGTCTACTAGAGCATTTCCAACTATAATATCTGACAAAAATCCCCCTTCCATTATGTTTTGATGGATGTCCATACCCTGTTCCAAAGCTCCCATTTTGGCACAGGCAGGGAGTATGCTAGAAAAGGTTGTCGAATTTGGCTTTACACCTACTAATTGCATTTGCTTGAAAGTTTCTAAACCCTTTTCAACAAATCCATTTTGTGCATATCCCGCAACCATTGTATCCCATGAGATGACATCTCTTTGAGGCATTCTGCCAAATAGTTCACATGCCTTGTTAATGCTTCCACATTTTGTATGCATGTCTACCAGGGTAGTTGCAACTACAACAAATGACAAAATTCCTCTATCCTTCATGCTTTGATGGATGTCCATACCCTGTTCCAAACCCTCTCATTTTGGCACAGGCCGGGAGTATACTGGAAAAGGTTGTCGAATTTGGCTTTACACCTACTAATTGCATTTGCTTGAAAGTTTCTAAAGCCTTTTCAACAAATCCATTTTGTGCATATCATTGCAATCTATTAGACCATATTTCTTTCAGGGATTTTGTCAAACAGTTCACATGCCTTGTCTATGCTTCCACATACCCCCCCTCTCTATATATATATGTATATTCAAATCAAAAAGTAGTGTTGCTGTAAATACTCCTAAGCCTATATTCATATGTGATCTATAGGCACCAAGAAAACACATCCATACAACCAGCACAAATTTAATAGGTATCTCAATGATAAAGTTTAGGGTGTCTTCAAGATAGCCAACATGGGCAAGGAGGTAAACCATGCACACATAATGATCATTGTAGGTGTAATGCAATAAGGGTTACAAATGTGATTGAAGTATGTACAACTCTCATCCACTAAACCTGCATGGCTACATACACCTAGAATACAAGCAAAGCTTACAATGTTAGGATATGTTCTAGAGTGCTTCATTAATTCAAATATTTTGAGAGCATCCTTGCAAAATCCATTTTGTGCATATCCTATAATCATTGCATTCCATGAGTTGACATCTCTTTGAGGAATTTTGTCAAACAGTTCACATTTTGCATACATGTCTATCAGAGCATTTCAAAATATAATATCTCACAAGAAATCCCCTACCATTATGCTTTGAAGGATGCCCATACCCTATTCCAAAGCTCCCATTTGGGCACAGGAAGGGAGGATGCTGGCAAAGGTTGCAGAATTTGGATTTACAGCTGACAATTGCATTTTCTTGAAAGTTTCTAAAGCCTATTCAACAAAACCATTTTGTGCAATCCTGCAATCATTGCATTCCATGAGATGACAGCTCTTTGAGGCATTCTGCCAAATAATTTGTGTGCCTTGTCTATGCTTCCACATTTTGCATATATGTCTACCAGAGCATTTCCAACTATAATATTTGAAAAAAATCTACTTTCCATTATGCCTTGATGGATGTCCATATCCTATTCCAAAGCTTACCATTTTGATACAGGCAGAGAAGGAATCTGGCTTTACACCTGCCAATTTCATTTGCATGAAAGTTTCTAAAGCCTTTTCAAAAAATCCATTTTTTAATGTTATTTCAAAATATTTCCATTTACAATTTGTGATTTTAACTATTTCAATTGCTTCAATAGGTCAATTTTGTGCAATAAAGTAGGACAAATATTTAACATTTTTGTTGTGAATGAGGTGTAAAATTGCTAGTGACTATTTAATTATTGAAATGGATGATATTTAAATAAAATGCTTTCAAACAGATCATGTTATGAAATTGAATATGAATTGTGCTTTTATCTTGGAGTTGTGTTAAAATCTAACCATTTTGAATATTGGATATATTATTTATTAGTTCTTGCCTCTATAAAATGCCCACTTATATTTTCATCTGATCATTTTCCTATTAGTGTGTTTTGAAATCTGTATCAGAACCAATTAAAATCATGTGCTGTAGGGAAATTAAACCTTTAGTAATTCTTGATTTTCCTTTTTTTTTTTGCACTAAATATGAAAAGTTTCTAATTTTTGTTATTGGTTAAGGCTATTTTTTCCTTTATTTTTCTGCACTAAATATGAAATTTCTTTCTTTCATGTCACTGTCTTTGAGTTGCATAATGAGCAGGTTTGTTTGTACATTATCCTTTTTAAGAAAATCTTAGGGCTTCTAGTATACAATTTAATGTGCATGCATTGATGACTTATTTGCTTCTAGTATTCTTTCTATTTGTTACAATGGATATTTATGCATCTCTCGTTTGCTTTTGCAACATACTGTACTAGTCTCTTGTTAGCCTATCAGGTGTTGGAGCAGTTGGAGATGGATGATGAATATGTTGGCAATGAGGAGGTGATGCATGAGTTATTTGATGCATTTTCTTATCTTCTGTGGAAGAGTTATCAGTTAGGTAGAGGGTTTAAGGAAGTCTTAAGACTGTCTTCCTCTTGACAGTAATCACCATACTACAGTCTAGATTTTTGGACTCTCAAGAAGATTATAACAGATGCATGTCTAACTATTCAGGGGCCTTTTCCACATTGGTAACCACAAGTATATACATTCACTATCATTATATCTCTAATGCTGAGAATTAATACAACAGATCCAAATTACCTATCCCATGTTTCAGTTTCCAAATTCTAACAATATCCTAATTGCCTTATGATAATAGTGGCCTAACAAGGATAAAATAGTAGCTATCAGAGATAAGGACAGTTTATTGCTATAGGTAACAATTCACAGTGGCAACTTATGAACTAGAGCAAGTTGGGTGCATGAGACAGGATCTCTACAGAGATGACAATGCAATCTTGAACTAGGATAGTGAGTTTCATGGGATAGTCATGGATTTGTGAAGAAGACATCTATGAATGTCTTTGTGCTTCTATGCTTAGTGATACTCAGAAGATTAGTTTATTGCTCATTCTTTGAGCTATGTATTGTAACCATGAAGGTTTTTTTAGCAAAGAGAAAGCATTGTAACTTATTTTTAGATCTATATGCTATTTGTAAGCATTTTTGATCAATAAAACAAGCTTTTTTTACCTTCTCAAAGCTATTTCATTGTGCAAGCTTCAAAATATACTACTAAATATACTAATGACTAAATGCAAGATTAAAAATGACTAAATATACTACTAATTGATGCCAATTAATAATTATATTGACTAAATATACTACCAATTGACATAAATCAGTGAACAATGAATAAATATAACTAAATATATGACCAGTGTTAAATCAATGGATAAAAAATTGACTAAATATACTACCAAATTGATCAAAATGATGATTAAAATTAATGACTAAATACACTACCAATGGACAGAAATTAGTGAATAAAAATGACTAAATAAGTGACTAGTTAACAATAATCAATCATGACTAAATTAATGACTAAATATATTAGTGAATAAAACATAACTAAATAAGTGACCAGATTACAACAATCAATGACTAAATATAGTACCAAATCGATCAATTAAAAAAACCAATAAATGACTAAAAATGGTTTAGTCATCAATTTGGTCGTGTTATAAATGACTGGCAATAAACTACTAATGGTCATGTGACCATGTTTGGTCATTTATAAGTAGTTTTTAGTAGTTTTTTTAGTAATATATTGCTCTTTTTGTACTAGTGTACAACAAATGTGCAATAAAAACCATCATAACCCTTGATTACTTTGATTAAAAACATACAATGCATACATTTTGGAGACATTACAATAGTAAATGGTTCATCATAATATGTAAACTGATTTTCTTGCCATTAAAAGATGGATTACAACATAGAACCCTAAAACTTTGAGAACACCCAATCTAGAGACAATCCCTGCACAAAATTACAATACTCAAGACCTGGAGAATTTGGAACCTCCTCCCTTTGGCCTTGGATTCCCATTTATAGAAACATGGGAGCAAAAAAGATACAGGCAACCCATAATGACAGATGTCACATTTTCATTAGACAATTGAAAAAATGGGCAACACACTAGAATAACTGTCTTCATTCCACTAAGGCACGTCTTCCACAACAAATCATTACTTTAGGCAAATAGGAGCAACTAATTTTGTCTTTTATGCTTCCTTACTTTTCATGTGGAGGCAAACTAGGAGACGATAGGTGGTGTTTGTGATATATTCTTTCAACCTCCACCACCTCATCCATCCAGATACTTGATCCTAATACAAGCATCCTCTGCCTTGTCTTCCTAGTCGCACATGAAGAAGTAAAAATACTTGCCAGGGACAACCATTGAAGGAAGCACAAGATTTGGGAAATCCTACTGTTAAGCCCAGTCCCAAGCATAGGCAAGTGGCTCCTCATCTTTCAATAGGAGGTTTCCAACCTCCCAATCCAGACAAAAACCAGAGGAAACCACTAATACTTGGTGTTGGCAGCACCAACAACCCAAGTAAAGAAGAAGTAGCAGCACTCACAATTTCCTCTTCCTCTTCCATCTATCTTATCTAGGTGGATAACACTCCCTCCACTATTGCTAAAGCTCTACTAGAACCTCTTCCTTCAAGCAAAATCTAGGGATCCACAAGAACAGGAAGTCATCGGAGTCAGCAAATTGAAACTTGAATGCCACATCCAAACAAAAATAGGGAGAAGGGAAGGATTCACATTGATTCAATAGATGTTGTTTTGCTTCCACAATCTTACCAGATACTCCCATCCCTCAAGATAATACTTCTCCAACCTCTTTAATCTTATAGGGACACAACACCAACCATGAGAATAAAGAAGAAAATCCAAGGGAATAGGATAGTAAGTTAAGCATGCTTAAGAAATAAACTTCCATATTTGTCTGCATAGAAAGAAATGGTACACGAAGTAGTAACATGAATGCCTATTTATATTGAGACTGAAAAAGCTCCCACATTCTGGATAACCATGACTTGTCAATTTGCCTTATTAGTTTAATATGACCAATACCACTACATGCTAGCCTTAAGTGGAAACTTTTCAACGACGCACTAACATCGCAAGAAAAAGGAGTGGAGGTGGCACTCTACATTATGTCGATGTCCTACAACCTAGAGCAACCAATTTCCATAAAGGGAAAACCAAACCTGACCCCTTGGTCTCAGCGATCATTCCAATTCAGATGACACACTCAGTTCAAATCTTACTGAGACATGAGCAAGAAATCCTCAAAAGCTCATAACAGATCCCAAAGAACTGATTCTACACCTAGATGATCCCCCATAGGCTGATCTTGAGTACAACAATGATGAAGGCAATCCATCACATGTTTGAAATAGCCCATCTCTAAACAGACACGTCAAAACATGCACGCCATCACCCCGACCTTCATTCTATTTTGAAAATGAATCATCGATGAGAACATCTAGCCACAAGATCGATGGCCATCGCAAATCCATCACTATCAACTCCTTGCTTTAAGGCTTTTCAACACAAAAAAGGATGTGTTAAATCTTGTCCATTGATCCCCTAGCGAATCCGATAGATGGATGGAACCACTTGGCAGTTAGCCATTGCCCCGCATGACACTAGCACCCACCGACAGATCCCCCATAGGCTAGTGGGGAATGGTCAATATTAAATTATCATAATCAATACAGACCCCAAGACCTAGGACCCACCACTAGCATTGCCAGAAAATTACAAAGGCACACACAAGAATATGCCACGTGGCACATGCTCGCCATCCCACACCTATTTTTCATTGATTATTTTATTTCCATGGGCCAAGGGGCAACCAACAGGAACCAAGCAGTGGGGGCCATGCCATGCCATCTTGGGACAATTAGTACATGTCCTAAGTTGTGACTTAAAAAGGGATTTCCTAGGCACCTATGTAAGACATACTTTGACCCCATCCAAAGCAAAATATCAAAACTCATCTCCCAAACTTAGGATGATGGGCTGAATCAGAAGGTACACATAGCCAAATGCCTAGCAAGGGAAAGGGGCCAACTCACCAATGACATTGAAGGACTTAAGTCATAACTTAAGTGCCAAAGACAAGCGTAGGATGTGCCAATGATGAATTAGAGGAAAAGGCTAAGGTTTAAGCATGAATAGGGTTTTATAAGTTTTAAGTCTTATGAGTGAACCCTAGTAGATAAAAATGAAACCCTAACCCTCAGGGGACCAAAAGATGACCAGAACCACCAAAATTTTCAAATTCCCATCAGTGGCTCTAGTTGGGGATACAGTCCAGGTGCCTTATCCATTGGTCGGCTCTAAAAATTGCCTCAACCTGTTTCTTGAATAGCTCCAACATACCATTTTCAAACATTACTTAGAGGCCTTGATCCCCCAAAAAGGAAGAACTAAAACCTTCCTCTATCAAATACCTTGTTCTCAGATGTCCACTTCAAGAAAAAAATTGAAATGCTTCCCCAGAATGTTTGTTCATTCAGATTATTGAATGTGTCATCTCTAAATTGTCTTGTTCCTCTTTGATTTGTATCCTAAAATTCTAATTGAGATGTATCTTCATATAACATGAGAATAGCACACTAGTCCAAAATATTATGCCAGTTAACATAATAATCTACATGGTCAGTTTCCTAGACACTTAGAATTTTGTTAAATTGAATAGAGAAGTGAAAATACTTGCAGTCCACTAGGTGAACAACACTAGTAACCTTGTCTTCACCAACCACATTTATATCAAACCTGAAGCATTCATAAGTGACATCTTCTTGGAGTACCTCAACATGTTGTTAATATGGCATATTACAATCATACTCCAACTCCAATTTTGATGCATCACACTGATCAAAGGTAAAAGACTGAAATACATCAGCAAAGTGATCATCTAAATTTTGTCCTTCATATGATAGAAAATGCACATCCACAGGTGGCCCTTCAACCTAAACTGACAAGGAGCTATGTTCCTTCAAATTAGGTAGCACATCAATTCGATCAAGTATCTCAATGTCCTACAAAGGAAGCTCATCTTTAAATGTAGCAAGACTCTTTTCAAATAACAAATCATCATCCTCATAGGGCTGAATAGCTTCAATATTACTTTTTCATGTATCAGACCTCTAGGATTGCTCCACCTCACATTCTTCATACTCAGGGTCCTTCACAAAGACAAGATTATCCCTGCACCAATGAGGATTATCATTTCTCATCTCTGGTGGAGCCACATGTTCATCATAAAGAGGGTTATGTTTCTAGGTCATAGACACCTCTGCCTCTTCAATATGAGGATTCAAACTTCTATCAACATCAACACACTCCAAATGATCATAGTCTTCAAGAGAGCAGCCAAATAAACTTTCAATATCATTTGTGCTAGTACACTCTTTATCCAAAGTAATAAATTCTTTTTCCATTTCATAATTGCAACCATGATCATCAAAAGAATGACCATACTTACTATCATCATCACTGTCATGGAAAGGGAACTTAACAATATTAAAACTAGGTTCAGGTTCTTCAAACTGATTGCATAAACTCTTACCTTCAACATCATTATCAATAGTTTGCACAAGAGTGTCAACAACATTATTTTCATTATCCTAATAGATATAAAACTTATAGAAATTCATCTCATCCTTTTGTGTGCAGCTGTCTATAGCAAATCAACTAATGCTATTGAATTCCTCAAAAGGATTAGAACCTGGGATAACACCACATAAGTTCTCACATCCTGGCTCTCTAGATTGGTCATCTGCACACACTGCATCATCACTCCCACTAACTTGGGCTGATTCATCACATTGAAACTCTGAGGATGCACTTACTATATGATTCATAAAACCATCATGAAGCAAGTCCTTGCATATTCTAGCTTATTCACTATAATAGGCATCTTCATTTTCTCTCTGATGTGTTCCACTCACATATATTGCATCATTGTTTGATTCACATCTAGCAATAGGGCTAATGTGATCAACAATGTGAAACCTTGTTGATAACTGAGAGGGGGGGGGTGAATCAGTTATCCTAATTATTTCCCTTATTGAACTTTCCTTTTAATTGAAGCAGCATAAAATCAAACACAAAACATTAACCATGAAATGAGAAACACATGACACAGTATTTTTGACGTGGAAACCCTGTTAAGGGAGAAAACCACGGGGTGATTAACCCAAGAATTATTCTCTGTTAGAAGAATAGGAAATTACAAAAATGGCACTTGCCAATTAGGGCTCACTGCCCGAGCACACTGCTCACAAGAGGCTCACTGCCTACAAGAAGACACACTGTCTTACAAAGTGATAAGAATCACAGTCTTGAACTGATTGGAAGCATCTGCATATGCTGGAGTTCAGTTCCGGTTAGGTTTAGTATACTGATCTGCTGCACTTCATCTTTCCTCTGTTCTTTAGTCTGCTATCCTTTCACATACCGGATCTTTCTTGCTACTTCTGCTCTACTCTGGACTTGTTCGCATATCCTTTCACACATTTCACACACTTTACAACTAAATCCATCCTCTATATATATCCGCACAAGTAATTTCATCACCTTTCTAGTCGGCATCCGGAACAGTCTAGTTTCTTACAAACTTAGTTCTGTCGGCTGAATCCTTGCTCACCAAGCAATGCGGATCAAGCATATACTTGTAGATATCATCAATTATGTCGGCCAAACATGATTCATGCCTCCGCAACCTTTATCATCATCTGTAACACATCCGGAAAGTAGTCTGATACTCTGTCAGTCAGTTCTTCCTCTGTTTTCACTGTCTCTCAGGAATCCGGTACTCAACTATTCATATCTTTTTCCTTGTCCAACTCTGGAGGCTAAATCCTTGGAATATACCACTCAAGATAGTCCTCTTGACTTCCCCAGATCCGCACTGCACCAAGACACTTCCTCTGAGAGATCCGGACCAATCTGTCGGACCTTGCCACATGCTCTGTTCTTGTTCACCGGACCACAACAATCTTCAATCTGACTTCCGGTAGAGACATATCATGACTTGCGGATATGTGGGATGACCTTTGTTGCCATCAATGACAACAACCATGAATCCATATAGTGTCTCTTGCCAACAATCTCCCCCTTTGGCATTGATGGCAACACTTAGTGAAAAATGACTAAGTGTTTACACTATGCTCCCCCTTTGCTGATGCTCTGTCTTTATATACAATTTCCGAAACTCCCCCTGAGTTGGATTCCTCATTTTTCACTGCTCCTCACTCCCCCTTTGACATCAATGGCAAAGGGTAGGGTCCGCACACCAAAATTTTCAAAAATTTTCTATATATAGCCGCATATTTACATACTCACATATACTGCAGAATGTCTACAAAGGATGTCTGCAGTTGAACCATTTCAGTAGCCCAACTTAGCTTCATTCTGTCCAAGATTGAAATGTGACCACTCAACAAAAATGCAAAAGCTTCTGCCCGCCTGAGATCTGTCGGATCTTTTGTATGGGCGGTGGTCTGGGCATCACTGATGGCCTCATGCATAGGTTCCAACTTAGGGACTATAATCCTTCTAAGTTCTCCCATCCGGTTGGTAATGTTCTTCCTCTCCTTCTCAAGATTCTTTATTTCATTCAAGACTGCAATAGTCTGACATTCTTGATTTATTATAGAGGAAGAGAGAGGATCAAAACTTTGAGATAAGCTTTGAAGCTTGTCCTGTTCCTCTTTTATTTTCTTGTTAATTGCTGCTGTTGCCTTTGACCAAGATATACAAAATTTGTAGATGTCACCGCCATCCTTAAGAGAATTTTCTAAGCTCTTTATTCCAATGCTTACAATCTTCCTATCCTTAGAGATTAATTCTAATATTTCAGAAAATCTCTTATCCAAAAATTCCTTCCGGACCTTTTCTTCAGCTGATTTTTCTAGAGAATTAAAATGTGTATCAATACTGCTGACTAAGGTTTTTAGATTACTGGAAGTGGAGGCTGTCGGATCTATCTGGATTGATGGCATGATCTTTACAAGTACTCCGGAAGCAGCCTCTATCAACTCACAGTCTTCCATATGAGACTTCAGGAGCTTTTCATTTGCCTTGGCATTTGCAAATGAAGCTATCTTCATTGTTTGTACCGGAGAGAGAGAGTCAAAATCAAATGGACCTTTTAGAAGCTCCGGTTCATCAATCTCTAGAGTTTCTTTGCTCAAAAATTGTTGAACAGTTTGTGCAGTGTCTCTTGCCGGAGACAGATGTTTCTTTTCTTCTGCAGTCTTAGAACTGTCAACCTCTTTGTCTGTCACCACTGCTTCCTTCTCCTGCAATTGCTCTTCTTCTTTGGATCCGGAGACTGTAGGGGAAACCGGAGGAGAGATGCTTGCTTGTTCATGGGCCACTTCTTCTGGAGCAGAGGGTCCCAAGTCCTCACTTGTCTGTTCAGGGCTCACTTCTTCCGGAACAAAAGATTCCAAATCAGCAGCTGTTTCTGCACCTAAGTCCTCTACAACAGGAAGATTGAACCTTTTGAAGGCCTTCCGGAGGATCTCTTCTGTCTCTTGTGCCACTTTGTCAGTCTCACCAAGCATGAGCTGATTCATCCTGGCTTTACTTCTGAACTCATCTTTGCAGTCCTTGAAGATCATGTTCATTGTCTTGGGATCAATTTGAGGATATAGCTGAATAGCTATCTGCTCCCGGATCTCAAGATCTTTGGCATGAGCATTATTCTTTCTTACTTCCATTTCCTTCTCTAGGCTTTTAGGAATGAGAGATATGATCTCAATGAAAGCCTTATTGTATGTGTTCAGATATTTAACTGTGGCTTCCTGCAGAGTCTTTTGGTCTGCCTCACTGAAGTCATCATAGGATTCAGTCATTGGTTGAAGGTTTCCATCCACCGTGACCGACTTGATTATGCTCTCTAGTGACAGAGTGGGCTTTTCAACAGTTACCTCTGCCATTTCATCCTTGTCTTGGCCTGAGGAGGGCTTACCGGATCCTTTCTTCTTCTGTTTCTTTACTTCTCTTACTTCCTCATCTGATTCTGTTTCCTCTTTATCCTTTTGGCTTTCATAAGCCCTTGATGCTTTTGTCTTGGATCTTTTACCGGATGCCTGGACTTCCGGTTTTGAGCTTTTGGTTGTGGAAGGTGCAGATCTCTTTGATGATCTGGTCCGGGTGGGGGTTTCAACCGGAGCACTTTCTTTGCTTTTCTCTTCTTCCTCAGCCTTTCTCCTCTTTTCCCGGCTGGCATCAAGTGCCTCTTTTGAGATGCCTAGGCCTTGAGCAATGTGCTCTACTTCTTTTCTCACTTTTCTCTTAATCTCAGGTTCCCTGAGTTCTACATGTAATTTCACACTCAGCTCCTCAAAGGTTCCAAACCTTTCTGCCTTAGGATCTTTGGGCTGACTTAGCATGTGTTGAACATGCAGCTCTACTATCTGTTCATCAACTTCATACCCCATGGGCATGATCCAGACAGTCCTTGGCTCCACTGCCTCCATTAGGCACTGATCAGTGTCAACCATAAAGCATACTGAGTCCTTGTATTTCTCAATGAGAGACTGGGGAATTCTCTCTCTTGCTTGCATCATGCTCTGAAAGTTTTTGAAGTATCCCCATAGAGCTGTATTTCTCGCTTTTGCATCCCCAAGTCCATGCAAATAGTCTCTTATCTGGACTGCAACAGGTTTGTCATTCTGCCATACCCATCCACTTGTTCTGGGTAGCTCATTCATGAAGTAAAAGAATAGACATACAATGAGAGTACCATACTTAAAGGAGTTCTTCTTGTCTTTCTTGATTTTCTGTACATTTTCCATTAATTGGCTTAGTAGTAGTTCACAAAGATCATAATCTGCATTCTTTCTTAGCATTTCATATGCTGTGTATATTGCAGTTCCGGATACAGAATTCTCCCTGCTGGAGTGATAGATCTTGTATCCTATTATCATTGATGCATATTTGATATCCGGATCCGAAATATCTTCAATGGTCATTGCCCTCTTATCATATTTTGATCCGGTGGCCTCAGTTACAACATTGTTCTTGACAGATTTGAGGATAGGTACCCCCCCGGAAGAGTATAGACCAGTTACTGCTCTAATTGCTTCTTTTGTGATCTTACAGGGTCTATCTAGCCAAAGGAAGTTGTCATGCATCCTACTCAGTACATACCGGACCCATTCATCTTCTTCAAAGCTAGGGAAATGAATGAATTGCTCAAATTGTTTCTTCTGGATACCCTTATACTCTGGTTTGAGCTCAAAAGCATTGTCTATCAGTTGCTTGTGATAGAGGTCTCTTAATTTGAATTCCCCAAATTCCTCAATGTTTGCGTGTATGTAAACCCTAATATCTTCAGTATGTAAGACTCCGTGGGGAACACTAGAGAAGGCTCCTAGTGGATCTACCTCCAATGATTTGTAGGGATGTTTCTTGAATGAGGGGCGAGGTCTATCAGAGATCTTAACTATGTTTGGAGTAGCCATTCTTCAAAGATTTGCAGTGAGGCAATGAAAAACGAAGAATACCTTATGCGCCTTCAGTTTGCACGGAGTGGTTGGATTGATTTCTTTATGCAATAGCTTCGGCAGGAGATCCTTGGTGTGCTTGATGAACCTTGTTGCAGAGCTCCACTATTCGCTTCTTCTCAAGTGTAGAATGAGCAGATAACTTTTGAGAAATCCCTTATATTGCTCCGCAAACCCTAATATCTGTCTGCAATAAATGCTTCACCTGCATTATTCCGGTTTACCATGTCTGGACAGCTTGGAGTATCCCGGATTAGTCCTGATCACTGAATATCATCCGGATCTTTAAATCATGAATAAATCTAGGTAACATATTACAAGAACATCCCAAACACTCTGTCCAATCCGCAAGACAAGATCGTGCACTTCCGGATCTCTCCGGACCTTTTTGTAATCCTTTATCATACCGGAGCACCTCCCTGAACAGGTCTAACTTAATCGAACATAGCTTCTTCATAACTCCATGCGGACCTCTGAAAACTTGACTGAAGCATCTCAGGACTTATATCTACAAACCCTTTAATCCGCATCTTGTGCCACATCCGGCACAACTTGTTTGGCTGGGGGAACAGAATCTTCTTTGAGTCTCCCCCTGAGCCTGAGCTCACTTTTTAATTTCCGGAAGAAATATCAGCACCAGAATCTGGTGCAGATCCAACCTCTACATTCTCTGAGCTTTTCTTCACCCAAATCTTGCTCATCTGATTCCTAACTTCATCCGCATTCATCTTTTGTTTACCCTTGTCTTGATTCTGATCATACACCGGACCTCTTTTGTCCTGATTCTTGTTTCTGCAGACTTTAGCATTATGACCGGACCTATTGCAGATTTGGCAAATAACATTTCTTTGCATATTTAACTGATATCCCCTTGATCTGCATTGATTAGCCATATGACCTACTCTATTGCATGTAAAGCATCTACCTTTGAATGATTTGTTTACTTGCATAATTCTGCATTCATGGGATTTGTGTCCATACCTTTTGCAGTTGAAGCACTGTCCGGAGAAGGATGAATTAATCTGATTCATTCTCATTCTGCACTGATTAGCTTTGTGACCAAAATGGTTGCAGCTGTGGCAGTATCCATTGAAGGATGGATATTTTTGAGCATTTGGCTGTCTTACCGGAGGTCTTCTAGGCCTGCTCCTTGGATTTTCTGATCCAAGATTCCTCTGACCGGATCCGGAGCTTTCTCCTTTCTCATATCCCAAACCATACTTGTCATCAGTCCTCTTTTGACTTCCAAGAAGAACTTCAAGTTGAGCAGAACTTATCTTGAATTTCTCTTTATATTCATTTGCTGTTTGAAGATCTCTTTTGAGAGAGGTAATTTGATCCTTAAGTTTTTCTTCATTATCTTTGGCATCTTCAAGATCAGATTCAAGATGTCTGATAATCCTGTCCATCTGGTGGCATTCTTCTGATTTTTCCTTAAGAGATTGTCTTAGATTGTCTTCAGCCTTTCTTTTTTCTTCAATCTCTTGAGTGAACTTTATAGTTCCTGATTCCATTTCATGTCTCAACATAATGACTTCTTTTGATAATTTTTCACATAACTTGGTTTGCTCAGTCAATTCTTCATTTGTATTGCTTTCTTCACTTTGTCTTGCCAACTGTTGGAGCAGCTCCTTTCTCTTTTTCATAGAGAGACTTAATTTGTCTTTTAATTCCCTCATGAATTCATCAGCCTGTTTGAGTCTTTCTCTTAATTCACTGACTTCAGAATTTGACTGTTCAAGATCCTCAAGGGCAGTCTTGAGTTGCTCCTTTAAACCATATGCATCCATTTGAAATCCCAGATCTTCCTCAAGCTGTTAGGCTCTATTAGGAGGAACTTGGCTCTGATACCAATTGTTGATAACTGAGAGGGGGGGGTGAATCAGTTATCCTAATTATTTCCCTTATTGAACTTTCCTTTTAATTGAAGCAGCATAAAATCAAACACAAAACATTAACCATGAAATGAGAAACACATGACACAGTATTTTTGACGTGGAAACCCTGTTAAGGGAGAAAACCATGGGGTGATTAACCCAAGAATTATTCTCTGTTAGAAGAATAGGAAATTACAAAAATGGCACTTGCCAATTAGGGCTCACTGCCCGAGCACACTGCTCACAAGAGGCTCACTGCCTACAAGAAGACACACTGTCTTACAAAGTGATAAGAATCACAGTCTTGAACTGATTGGAAGCATCTGCATATGCTGGAGTTCAGTTCCGGTTAGGTTCAGTATACTGATCTGCTGCACTTCATCTTTCCTCTGTTCTTTAGTCTGCTATCCTTTCACATACCGGATCTTTCTTGCTACTTCTGCTCTACTCTGGACTTGTTCGCATATCCTTTCACACATTTCACACACTTTACAACTAAATCCATCCTCTATATATATCCGCACAAGTAATTTCATCACCTTTCTAGTCGGCATCCGGAACAGTCTAGTTTCTTACAAACTTAGTTCTGTCGGCTGAATCCTTGCTCACCAAGCAATGCGGATCAAGCATATACTTGTAGATATCATCAATTATGTCGGCCAAACATGATTCATGCCTCCGCAACCTTTATCATCATCTGTAACACATCCGGAAAGTAGTCTGATACTCTGTCAGTCAGTTCTTCCTCTGTTTTCACTGTCTCTCAGGAATCCGGTACTCAACTATTCATATCTTTTTCCTTGTCCAACTCCGGAGGCTAAATCCTTGGAATATACCACTCAAGATAGTCCTCTTGACTTCCCCAGATCCGCACTGCACCAAGACACTTCCTCTGAGAGATCCGGACCAATCTGTCGGACCTTGCCACATGCTCTGTTCTTGTTCACCGGACCACAACAATCTTCAATCTGACTTCCGGTAGAGACATATCATGACTTGCGGATATGTGGGATGACCTTTGTTGCCATCAATGACAACAACCATGAATCCATATAGTGTCTCTTGCCAACAAACCTACCATTTTTATCATCATGAATCTCAACATTCTCTACCATGTCTATCTAGCTAGGAACTTGGGCAAAATCACTTGGCTTCAACTTTTGAGGCCATAAATTCAAACTTGCCTCATATATCCCATAGAATAAATCAATGCATACCGATTCTTGAGGGCTGAGACCAACAGGGATCTCCATATATGTGTCCATGATATTGGAAAATAAAACATATCCTGATTCTCCCTCATGTCTCCATATGTCAAAGAGATCCTAAACAAGGACTACAGGATTACTAATACATGCAACTTCTTGATAATTTGTTTGGGGCTCTCTGTGATCAATACTATGGATTGATGTATAAATTGGGATAAAATGGATGTAAGTATTTTGATATTCATCTCTAATTTTTTATTTACACTTTTCATCAGCATGAGATGCCTCAGGGAAATAAACATTTGTAAACAAATAACCCTTAAACATTCCATATTTCCAATTGTTTTCAATATTCATGGCAATTTCATAAGCCTGATGCAGAGTTGTAAGATCCTTGCTTCTTAGCTGGTAACTCATCCTTCTATTAAAAGCTCCCAAATAAACCATCAAACTTGTTGCATCATTTAGCATCATGGCTTTAGGAATATCCCTTAATGCTTTTTCAAATCTCAGGTTAAATGCTGGAACTAGCTCATCTTCTTCCTTCTGAATGTTGATAAACCTACTAATCAGTGAACCTGCATTGATTCTCTCACCAAATTACTCCATGAAAGTTGCCTTGAATTCATTCCAAGAACAAATATAGTATGCTGGTAAATAAGAGAACCAATCTCTTGCATCTCCTTTTAGAGATTGAAAAAACAATTTCATGACAACATCTTCAAAATCTACTTCATAATCATCTATTACATCAATGAAATCTTGTAGATGCCTACTTGCTAATTCAGATTTACCACCACTGAGCTTTGGTATTTATCTCTGATTTCACATGGTATATGATTTGGAAAACCCTCAATTCCATTAAAATTTATGGCTCTATGCCTTTCACTAATGAATATTCCTTGATAGCACAGGTGAAGTAGTACAATGTACAATACCACACTTGACGCCATAACCAAAATAACAGAAGTATACATGCCTATTCTCAACTTCTCCCTATCATTTAGTGCCTAACTATAACTAATAAGGGACCAAATTCATCTCAAAATTTCACACAAACTATTTTCTATTATAACATTATCCTTCATAGGGACAGGAATACGTGAAATACTTTGAAATTTGTTATGGCTACTGTAAACGACTGGAGACTTAAGAGTATTTGAGATATTCTTCATGCATTTATCATGCTATTTCTCATAGAGTCACCATGTCCTATCACGGAGGATTGATCTTTAAACAGCATGAATCTCTTTACAACCTTTTTTATTTTGGGTCTTCTCCAAAAGTAGAGCCACATAAAACTTCTCACACACAACCAATCTTCCTTTTGACCAATCGGTTCAGAATCAAGTAGAGTCACCACCCTCTAAAGGGAATGATAATATTTTGTTCATATGAAAACTCTAACAACCCATGACAGACTACTGGAAAGATCTTGATAGTTTATAAACTAAGTCGCCAGTAGAGTCACCATCTTGTTGGTGACTTGAATGGGAAAAAACTTCACCAGAAACTATAGGGCAAGATTTGACAATGTGTTCACTTCAACTCCCCAGCGGAGTCACCATCTTGTTGGTGACTTGAATGGGAAAAAACTTCACCAGAAACTATAGGGCAAGATTTGACAATATTTTCACCTCAACTCCCCAGCAGAGTCACCATCTTGTTGGTGACTCAAATGGGAAAAAACTTCACCAGAAACTATAGGGCAAGATTTGACAATATTTTTCACCTCAACTCCCCAGTAGAGTTGCCATCTTGTTGGAGTTTTTTCTCGCAACCTCTAATCCTACAAAGAAACACACTACTCAAATTAAGGGACAAGGGGTTTAGGATAGGAAATCTGCACCATCATCAGATTGAAGACAAGAAAAGACCAACAGACAAGGTTATCACTATAACCTTCTGCTCTTTGAGCTCCACAAGACTCAAGCGGGTGTACCTAAATGTAGGCCTGAATATATGATAAAAGTTACTCTAGATAACTCACTACAGGCCTGTTGGAAGTGGATGGTTCTCAGATGCATGCTAATGGGATGTTTTATATTCAACCTTCAAGCATGTCCCATTTGCTTTGAATAAAACTAAGAACAAAAACCAACTATATCTTCATCTCACACAATGAAGGGTTGCACTGCAACATTCTAGAGTGTAATCCCTTGCATCCATTAATTTCCACGAAGATACAGGAAACCAAACGACAAACAACAATGAAAGGAAAGATTCTTTAAGATTTTAAATGGTGATTCCTTCTAGGGTTTGCACAAAAAAAATGTACTAGACTAGTGCCTTGTCCGTAATAGAGCCAAATGAAATAACCTATCTAGTAACATCCTGAACACAAAACTAGTGACCATTAAATCATTATTGCATCACAATAATGAGGCCTCTTTAGGACATATTTATAACATTCTTATAGATCTTGAATGCAATACAATATATTCAAAATTTAAATGAGAGCACACTTTAACCTATTCTTTGAACATGAGCCATCAACCCAAATACCTATTACAACAAATGTGCAATAAAAATCATCATGAGCCTTGATTACTTTGATTAAAAACATACAATGCATACATTCTAGAGACATTATAGTAGGACATGGTTCATCATAATCTGCAAATTGATTTTCTTTCCATTAAAAATGGATTACATCATAGAACCCTGATACTTAGAGAATACCTAATCTAGAGACAATCCCTGAACAAAATTATAATACTCAAGACCTGGAGAATTTAGAACCCCTTCCCTTTGGCCTTGGATTCCCATTTATAGAAACATGGGAGCAAACAAGCTACATTCCACCCATAATGACAGATGTCATATTTTCATTAGGCAATAAAAAAAGGCAACACACTAGAATAATCGTCTTCATTCCACTAAGGCAGGTCTTCCATAGGAAATCATTACTTTAGGAAAACATGAGCAACTAATTTTGTCTTGTATGCTTCCTTACTTTTCATGTGGAGGAAAACTAGGAGACGAAAAGAGGTGTTTGTGATATGTTCTTTCAACCTCCGTCACCTTGGCCATCCAGATACTTGTTCCCAATACAAGCATCCTCTGCCTTGTCTTCCCAGTCACACATGAAGAATTAAGAATACTTGCTAGGGACAACCATTGAAGGAAGCACAGGATCCAAGAAATCCTTCTGTTAAGCCTAGTCCTAGGCACATGCAAGTGGCTCCTCATCTTTCCATAGGAGATTTCCAACCTCCCAATCCAGACAAAAACCAGAGGAAACCACTAATACTTGGTGTTGGCACAACCAATAACCCAAGTAAAGAAGAAGCAATAGTACTTGCAATTTCCTCTTCCACTTATGTCTGTCTTATCCAGGTGGACAACACTCCCTCCACTATTGCCTAAGTTCTTCCATAACCCAAGACACTAAGGGAGGGGAAGATATAGCAACATTGCCTCTCTTCCTTCAAGCAAAATCTGGGGACCCACAAGAACAAGAAGTCATCGGAGTCAGCAGAGTGAAACTTGAATGCCACATCCAAATATAAATAGGGAGAAGTGAAGGATTCACATTAATTCAATAGATGTTGTTTTGTTTCCACAATCTTACTAGATCCTCCCATCCTTGAAGATAATACTTCTCTAACCTCTTTAATCTTATAGGGACACAACACCAACCATGAGAACAAAGAAGAAAATCCAAGGGAATAGGATAGTAAGTTAAGCATACTTAAGAAATAAACTTCCATATTTTTCTGCTTCCCTTATATTGAGACTAAAAAAGCTTAAGTTAAGCACCTATTTATATTAAGTTAAGCATAGTAAGTTAAGCACCTATTTATATTGAGACTAAAAAAGCTTCCACATTCTAGATATCCATGACTTGTCAATTTGCCTTATCAGTTAATATGACCAGTGCCACTACATGTTAGCCTTAAGTGAAAACTTTTCAATAACCTGCTAACATCACCAGAAAAGAGAATGGAGGTGGCAATCTGCATTATGTCGATGTCTTGCAGCCCAGAGCTATCAATTTCCATAAAGGGCAAACCAAACCTGACCTCTCGGTCTCATCGATCATTCCAATTCAAATGACACACTCAGTTCAAATCTTGCTGAGACATGAGCGAGAAATCCCCACAAGCTCATAATAGATCCCAAAGAACTGATTCTACACCTAGATGATCCCCCACAGGATGATCTTGAGTACAATGACAACAAATGCAATCCATCACACGTTTGGAAAAGCCCATCTCTGAACAGACACATCAAAACATATGTGCCATCACCCCTTCCTTCATTCTATTTTGAAAATGAATCATTGATGAGAACATCTAGCGACAAGATCGATGGCCACCGTGAATCCATCACTATCACCTCCTTGCTTTAAGCCTTTTCAACACAAAGAATGATGTGTTAAATCTTGTCCATTAATCCCCTAGTGAATTAGATAGATGGATGGAACTACCTGGCAGTTACCCGCTGCCCCGTATGACACCAACGCCCACTGGAAGATCCCCTATGGGCTAGCGGGGAACAATTGAGATTAAATCATCATAATCAATACAGACCCCAAGACTTGGGACCCACTACTAGCATCGCCAGGAAATTACAAAGGTGCACACAATAATATGCCATGTGACACATGCCCGTCATCCCGCACCTATTTTTCATTGATTATTTTATTTCCGTGAGCTAGGGGGCAATCGAAAGGAACTGAGTAGTGGGGGCCACATTACTCCAACTTGGGACAACTAGCAAATGTCCTAAGTCATGACTTAAAAAGGGATTTCCTAGGCACCTAGATAAGACATACTTTGATCCCATCCAAAGTCAAATATTAAAACTCATTTCCTAAACTTAGGATGATGGGCCGAATCAGAAGGTGCACACAACTAAATGAATCTCAATAATTTCTATTTACTATCTTGACTAGAAACCACAAATCAAACTTGTATTAAGCTCAAAAGATTGACAAAAATCAATAATTTATAAACTTGTTGTGGAGAAAACCATGAGAATAACATGAAAAATAAGAAAATACTATGTATTTTCTCTAAAATCAAAAGTACAAATGCTTTCCAGTCGTCTCCAATGAGTTTTTTCCCAAAACACCAACAAGAACCCACTAGTTCTCAATCAATTCTAACAATCTCTTACAATTTATAATCCATTACAATGAGTTTTCAGCTATATACATATGCAAATAAGCTTTACAATACTAAGTTTTCACCTCAAAATCCAATGACTATGATCAATTTGATTCAATGGCTCACATTTGTTGCTCAAACATAAAGTCAATTTTGGTGGTGTAGAAACCTAAAAATGTCTTAACTGTCTAACTATCCCTAACATCGTCCACAACACTAATTCTTTGTCCAATTAATTAATTAAATTATTATATGATTAATTATTTCATCCTACCACTCATCGCTCATTAATTCATCACTAAAATTGAATTAATTGAATTAATTCAATAGTCATACATTACTAACATCATCTAATTGATTAAATAAATATCTCAAATATTTATTTAATTAATTTACCCTCTTCCCTAAACCTAATTAATCAGATAAATCATGCTTATCTGATTAATCAAGCCTACTAATAAGCCTACCACTAACCTAGTTGATTAAATAGCTATTATTTAATTAGCTACCCTAGCCTACATGACCCCTGGACCTGGATTAATTAAATAAATCATTATTTAATTAATCCTAAACCCTGATTACTTCATCCACTAATTTTTTCCAGCCACATTAACTAAGTTAATCACCTTGATTAACTTGGTCAAAGCATGATTAAAACCTTCTCCCACACCCACAAATTAAAAATTACAAAATATTCACAAGCACTCCAACTCATTTTTACCATTTTCATGATAAAACATCTTCCTCTTTTTTATCTTACAAATGTAAGAGGCCAAAAATGTGCATGTGTCACATGTCTCTCACAACTCTACATAAAATGGAATTTTTAATTCCAACTCATCCCAAGGAAATTAATTTTAAATTTCCTCATCCATCTAAATCACATTTAATGCTAAGTCCTCAAAATGAATAAAAGATTCATTTTTATTCTCCACCCTCCAAATTTGTTGATCAAATCCTAACCCTCCATCTCACAATCAATCTCATCCATTTATGTGAACAATGAATCTCCATCATTGGATCAAAGTACCATGTAGTTTGCCTATAAATACAAGCCTCCACAAGCCATTTTGACATCCAATTTTAGAGTAACATTACTATGCCAAAATTTCTCTTGATCTCTCCATCTTATCTAAGCTATGTTGAATTGTATTAGTGTTTAAGACCATTTCACATTTAGAAGCATAGTCATGGGTGAAGCTAGGGCTTGTGGGTGCTAAGTCCTCTACCTTATCAAGGAGTGATGGAGACATTCAAGGTATAACTACTTGTTTTATGCATTTGGTTTACTTATTTCACCTTGTTCATCTCTTTCGTCTTCATTTGGCATGCTCGATGGGACCCCATGGTCCCTATTTAACCTTTGTTTGCTTGAGTTTTTGCAAGGAGAGGAACTTATAGGATTTTAACGCCAAAAACCCTCAGTTTGGGCTCTATCTGTCTGCGGATTGGTGCCATCTCTCAACGAATCATTGCTAACCTTTAATCTTAGAAAAGGATTTTAAAGTTTTTTTTAGAGGTTTAAGTAAGTTTTAACATCTTATGCTCTCTGTTTTTAATAGAAAAACATAGATACAGGGGGTTATAATGCAAAAATTTATATAGGGGTGTTTGAAATGGTTTTTTTGACTAACTTTGAGTCATTCTTGTTTCAGAACACCTGCTACTTGGTTTTTATTTGATGCTTGGTGTTTGTTGACATGGTAGAAGACATCCTAACCCCTTTTGATTTGATCATTTCAACTATCTTTTTTTAGCAGATTTAGGGGGACTGTCACGTTTTGGTACTATCTACACATAGAATGGCGCAAGGTAAGATAGGTAAAAACCAGTGTGGCACCATTTCCTGATATTTTAGTGCTATGTTGAGTTTTGCTGGCATTTTAATTTTACTTTATGTTATCAGTTTGATCTTAGACTTTGAAAATATTAGCACCATCTATTGCTTCTTTAGTGCCATTTGTTTGATTTGTAGCGCCATTTGAACTATTACTAGTGCCATCTATTTTATTTCTGACACCATCTATCTCTGTTTTGGTACTATTTTTTTTGATTATTTTTGGGGCACATGCATGTTGCTAATACATTTTTATAGATGTAAGAACACAGGTCAAAGACAGAAAACTCAGACTACTAACATTTCATTGTAGGATTCCTTTTGTGTGTGTTTGCATGATTAACATAGGAACACTTGGTTTGGTGCTTTAAAATGAACTTATGTGTTTAAAGTAGGAACATTTCAATTTGGTGCTCTAAAAAGAACAAGTGTTTGTTATGTTTGGTGCATTTGCACATTTTTGTTAGTAGATCTCAAGGTAGAACAAAAGTATCCTCTCCCCTTTCCTCTTAAAGGATATTGGGTGTAATAGAAATTGTTCTATCTTCTTTTTCCTTTTTTAGAAGAGCTTGCCTTGGTGGGAAAAGAGGTACTCACCCCAAGAGACAACTCTAAGCAGTGCTTTCAATTCGGTCTGCTATATAAATGGTTTAGGAAAAATCCAAAGACTTCTTGGTGAAGTATTCTTGTTCTAATAGTTCCCCAGTATCTATAAACTTGTGTGTGAGATACATTAACCCCATTCTTTCCTTGCAAAATGATTGATGTAAGTGGTTGGGATAGTCTCTTAAGTGAGTCACTACCACATGAATAAGCGTCAAGTCCTTGAATTCCCACTAGACACCTTAAGGTTAGAAGCTTACCTTGTTGACCAAATTATTGGTGTCTTGTTCAATGCAAGAGGATACATTCTCTGAAGATACTCACCATATGGCTCCCCTGAGATGAGACAAAAATCCTTGGCTTAGCATAAGCTACTTGTTGGCTTTCGAGGAGAGAGTGATTAGGTCATCCTTCCAGTCCTAGAGGCTGTTACCTATCATCTCTTGCAAAGACAAAAGTATATACACCCACATTAGGTGTTCCTACATTTGTGTCGAAGGAGATTCCAAGTTGTGGGCTTGAACAAGTTACCATTGGCCATTGACCTTAGGTAGACTAAGCATTATTTTCAAGTGTATTCAATTGTGTCTAGACCCATGGAAATTTGTCCTTAAGGGGCTATTGAACATACACATAACACTTATACTTCCTATCAAATATTTGGCCATTGTGTTCTCTTGTTTGATTGTTTGTCTACTTGCCAAGAAATCTCATCGACATTATCCAAAACCACTTAAACCATTTGAAAAATCAAACCATTAAATATTTGATCCATCCAAATCAACCATTTGACCTTCAAAATCTAGAAGTTGAGTCCAAAAATCCAAGATTTGTAAAAAATTGCCAAAGTCCTAGACAAAATCCTAGACACTGACTCATTTTGGCGCTATAACCTCTCAGTTTGGCACCTTAAAATTCTCTTGTGGCACCATTTTCTATGATGCCAGAATCCACTATTTTGGCACCATCTTGATCTATTTTGGCACCATTTCACTCTGTTTTGACACCTTATCACCAAAAAATGACACCATCTAGAGACTAGATCCCACACGTGTTTGGTAATTTGTCCTGGAATCCTTGAATCATGTCCAGTCAGAATCTGTGGTCACCTTGTCAAAATCCACCAAAATCCTAATTCACCTTTGACCATTATCCACAATCATTTTGTCCAAATTCATCCATATACTTTTATTTTGACCTTAGAGAAAAATTATTTTGACTATTGGACCTTTCATCTCATATCATAATCCATCTCTTTCATCTCCACATAATCCTACCTTGTGTCCATATTATTTGGCCTTAGATAAATATTATTTTGATATTTCATATTTGGTCATACGCTATCCACTCATTAACTATTTCATTTCAATCCTACATTTTGATTTTCACCTTCAGACCTTTAACTTATCCATTCAAAATCATTTCGAATCCAACATTCACCCAACCTTATCCAAGTTCTATCCATCTTATCCAAAAATCAAAATCATCAAAAATCAAAAATCCAAAATCATCCAAAATCCAAACATCAATAAATATCCAAAACCATACTTCAAATCAATTTTGTGCAAGAATTAAATCTAGATCTTACCATCCTCTAGTATCTCATTTTGCTTGTTGGTCATTAGACTAGCTTCAAGTAAAATAATCCTCCCCTTTTTGGCCTAAGGTCATAAATCTATCCTAAGTAAATAGGGATATCCCTTTTATAATCCAAAGGTCTAGATTTATTCAAGTTCACCTTTGATTTGAAAATCCTTTTCAAACATCATCAAAATTTATCCAACACCTTTAGTCATCCAAACTTCCAAGTCATCTAGGGTTTTCCCTAGTTGATTATCATCCAAAATCCATTTATCCAAATCATCTAAGGTTTTCCTTGGTTGACTATCATCCAAACCATCTTAAGACTACATTATTCACATCGTCATCCCTTTCAAATTCATCCTAAGGTCATCTTAAAAAAAATCACTCTTCACCTACATCCCAAAACCATTTTGCTTCATCCATTCCATCCATCCTCTATTCTTCATTTTATCCCACCCCTTTGGTCCAAAGTTTTTGAAAACTAATTTATCCCATTTATCTTTGAGGTCTTAACCTCTAAGGTTTCTCATCCATCCCCATATCCATATCATTAATCATCCTTAGGTCTACAAATTTTGAGATTTAGTCTCTAAAGCCAAAACCTATACCATACCTTACCATATCCATATCATTGTTCATCCTTAGGTTTAGAATTTTGAGATTATATTCTCTTAAGGCTAAATCTTCATCCCAATTTTCATCATCACCTATCCTTGGGTCCAATACTTTTAAATCTATTCTCTAAGGTCTCAATCTTCATCCACTCAACCAAATCCACACTCAAATCCATTGTATGCCCTTGACAAGGTCCCAAGCTAAGAAAAACAAGGACATCAAACCTCTTAGAGTCGATGTTGGCATAGGGATGCCTCAAACTGATCAAGACAATATCCTTACAATCCAACAATTACCAACATTTGATGCTGATGCTATGGTAAATCCTTTTCTACCTACCCAAACAACCAACACTTACCAAGTGGATCAAGATGTCCTAGAATTCACATAAGACGCCGATTCCATGGACATACTTGATAAAGTCCTAAAATTGGTCCCAATAGATATCTTGATTCCCACATCCCATAATATTCCTAACATGTCCCAAGATTCAAATGTCACCACATTAACTACACCAAATGTCTTGACCATGTCAACATCCACCATCACTACATCTACACCACAAATCACCCTTAACATTCCCAACAACACCATACATGCAAGTACTTCCACAAGTGTACCCCAATTTGATGCCAATACCATAGCTTTCATGACAATTATTCTCCCAACCACATTACAACACATCCAAAATTCCTAACAACAACCCATGTAACAACCCTTCATCCAATTTCACATATCTACAAAATCCAACCTCCCAAATACTTATTACATATTTTGTCCAAACCTCACAACAAAATCCCAATCAAAACCAACAAATTCAGCCACATGTTCTACAACAACTCCTCACCTATCAACAACACCTCGCCCATCAAAATCAAAGTCAAAACCAAGATCTCACAAAATAAAAATCCACCCCAAAATCAAAATTCCACCTTTCCTCTAGAAATTAATCCAAAACCAACAAAACTACATTCCACAACCACCACCTACCCAAGATTTACGTAGCATTGTGCAATCATTGATCCAAAAGGTTGATGTTATACAACATGGAAACAAAAGAAAGCACTATTCTTTTGAGGATATTTTCCCATATTCATTTGATAGAACATTACACATCCCCACTTTCCTAAATATTTCAAAACACCAAAATTTGACAAATACAAAGGAAAGGTAGACCCTAGGGAACACCTTAGGAAGTTTTACATAGCTTGCCTAGAAATCTCATATGATGATACCTATTTGATGAGACTATTTCCTAGAAGCCTCGATGGTCAAGCTACTGAATGGTTTGCTCATCTTCCCCTCGATATTAATACGTTCCATGAGCTTGCAGAAAAATTTGTGAATCATTTCTCCTACAACTTTGAACATGAAATATCCATGATCAACCTTTGCAATACAAAACAAAAGAGTGGGGAATCCTTTTCTGCCTATTTACAAAGGTGGAGAGGCTTTGCAAGCAAACTCCCTTGGCCAATTCCCAAAAAACAATTAGTCACTATGTTTGTGACTAATCTCAACCAAGAAATGGGGTTCCATTTACAAATCCAATATGCATCGACCTTTGAGGAGGTTATAAACAAAGGAACAACCATTGAAAGAGCCCTTATTGCTAAAGGCTCTATAAAAATTTACAACAATGACAACAAGACCAACAACAACAACAAAGTCAACAACAATAACACCAACACGTCCCATATGAACAACAACACACAATCCAATGATAAGCCTCACTTTTGGGGTAAAAACAAGAATACCCTAAATGATGGTGTCACCGATGTGAAGGCCGTACAAAATGTACAAAATCCCATCCCACCAAGTACATCCACAAACAATAATTTCAATGTTCCTAGGGGACCGGCAAGACAAAACAACCCTAAGACAAAGTTCACACCTTTAGGGGAACCCATTGAAAATGTCTTGAATAACCTTGTAAAGGTAGATCTAATCACATTACCCCCTATTCAACCTTATGACGAAAATCAATTTAAACCCTCTTGGTTCAATGAAAATGACTATTGTGAATATCATCGTGTGAAAGGGCATAAGAAATCTAACTACATGAGGTTGAAACATTGTATACAAGACCTTATCGATAGAGGTGATATAACCATCAATGAACCTCCAAGACAATCACTTAATGCCAACGTAGGAGCATACAAGGATTCCCTTCTCCATCATAACAAAGGAAAAGCCTCATCTTCCAGCCAAACATACAATGTTGTGCCACCTCCCTCTTCTTTCAATTCCATTGTGGGACAAATAGAAGATTATTCCAACTATGTCAACACCATCACCATTAGAACTAAAACACCAAATTGCACTGTAACTACTTGTCGCGGCTGCTTTTCCATCTGTGGAGCCTCTACCAATGATCAACCCTCTACGTCCACACTTACCAATCCACCATCCACTCACAAGTACAACCTCTTAGATCACCTTAGAAAAACCCCTACACAAATCTCCATCCTTGAATTGCTACGTACATCTCCCTCCATAAAGAAGTCCTTGACAAAGCCTTAATGGAAACCCAAGTCCCTACCAATTTGAATGTTGACCAATTCCAAGCCATGGTAGGCCACATCACCTCACCTCACTACCTCACACTCTCAAAAAATGATCTACCTGCATCCAATGCCACACATAATGAAGCTCTACACATCGAAGTTCTAATCCACAAAAATACCATCAAACAAGTCTTAATAGATGGTGGCTCCGATATAAATCTTTACACTCTAAAATTATTAAAACATTTGGGATACTCCAATGTGGTTGTGGATTCTATAACCATCAAAGGGTATGATGACACCAAAAGATTGTCTCAAGGCACCATCAAGCTTCCCATTCAAGTGGGACAAAAGATCTTGGAAACCAAATTTCAAGTACTTGATCTTGACCTCCCATTTAATATTCTTCTTGGCCTACCATGGATTCATGCCATGCAAGTTATCCTATCCACCTTCCATCAATGCTTAAAATTCCCTCACAACAGCATAAAAATTACCATCTATGCCGACCCTCATCATTTCCAATACTGTAGTTTCTTGGAAGGACATGACTGCACTTTTTGTCCTTATAAGAACACCACCAAAACATCCACCTCACATGCCAGTCCTACGTTATCACCTCATACATTGATCCTTCTATCATCACAACCACATCACAAGCATCCACTCTACTCGAGGTCAGGATCAAGATAAGTGACATGGGATGTGGTGAATATGACCTACATGGCATATTTTGTGTGGGCCTATTACCACCACTCCCCAAGACATTTGGTACTCCTAAAGAAGATGAAGTTTCTAAAGTTGTCATCAAATGCAAACCATCACCTACCTTCGAGAAGAAGCACCTCCTTGAACAAGATGTTCTTGAAGACATATCCTCTTGGTTATACAAAGAAGAAGAAAATCAAGAAGCTCCTACTCTCCCAACCGAGATCTATAGAAAAGGTCTCGTAATTGTCAAATATATGGGCTATAAAGGACAAGGTGGCATAGGCCTTCATGAACAAGGAATCCATATCTCTATGGGCTAGGGTACGAAAAACAAGAGACTAACTCCACCAATGTTGAGTATATCTTAAATGAGGTCGCTAAGGCCTTGCCCGCAGTAGATAACATCTATGAAGAGGACCATCAAGATTCTTTTAGAGATTTTGCTAAGCTTTTCAAATCATCCATATGCACCATCTACACCTTAACCACCATGCCATCTACATCCAATGACCTACATCTTGTTTACCCCCAACTCATAGATTGGGACCAACAAGGATCTCCCATCATTGATGTCGCACAAAATGATGAAGCAATAGAAGAAATAATGGGGGTTAGAGATCACTTTCCCCTTGGAGATCATAGGGCTAGCTACATCATGGAACTAAACACATCTGCATACTTTGTGGAGACCAGCCAAACTCTTAGTCACAAAAATGTGAAAATAAAAATAACATCTCCTAGTGAAAACCACTTTGTTGTAGGAAATCAAAATAAAGGACATATCACCTAGTGAAAACCTCCACGAGGCACTAGGAGATGAGAGGATGGACCTCCCCGAAGTATCAGAGCTATGTCAAGAAAGATCACCAATCTTAGTTGAAGCATCACATGAGATGAATCTTGGAACAAAAGAGACACCCAAGATCATGTTCCAAGCAGAATCCCTCACAACAAAAGAACAAGACGTGCTTTCTTAGCTTTCTTCAAACAAAGGAGTCATAACTTTGCATGGACATATTTTGACATGCTAGGATTAGACCCTGCACTGGTTGTCCACCACCTTGCAGTGCATCCTGATGCAAAGCCAGTAAAGTAGAAGCTAAGAAAAATGAATCCCCAAGCGATACTCCTCGTTAAAGCAAAACTCAAGAAACTCTTAGACATGGGATTCATTCACCCTATAGACTATCCCGAATGGGTATCCAACATTGTATTGGTACCAAAAGTCATTGGGGGCATTCATTTTTGCAGACTTCAGAGACCTTAATAAGGCTTGCCCTAAGGATGACTTTCTACTACCCAACATAGATATCATCATGGATCTCACCGCAGGGCACGAGATGTCATCCTTAATGGATGGATTTTCTAGATACAACCAAATCAAGATAGCCAAAGAGGACCAACATAAGACATCCTTTATATGTCCATGGGGAACTTACTGTTAGGTTGTGATTCCCTTTGGGTTGAAAAATGCAGGAGCTACCTATCAGAGGGCCATGACAGTTATCTTCCATGACCTTTTCCACAACATAATGGAAGATTATGTAGATGATCTAATGGGAACATCAAGGACTAGAGAAGATAATTTGAATGTATTGGCTAAAATCTTTGATAGACTAGAGTAATACAAAGTGCAACTAAATCCCAAGAAGTGTGTCTTTGGGGTCACTTCCGAAAAACTCCCAGGATACATTGTGTCAAGAAGAGGAATTGAAGTCAACCCCACTAAGGTTAAGGATATAGTAGATATGCCTGCACCTAAAACACTTAAAAAACTTCAAAGTCTACAAGGGAAACTTCAATCCATGTGCCACTTCATAGCATAGCTTGCAGACAAGTGTCAACCATTTCAGCATCTTCTCTAAAAAAAACATAGCTTTTGTATGGGATAATCAGTGTCAGGGTACCTTTGAATAAATAAAGGAATATCTTGCTAATCCACCCATTCTTATTCCACCAAAACAAGGACAACCCCTTCCTCTATATATCTCAACAACAGAAACAACGATAGGGGCCTTTCTAGCACAACACGATGAACAAGGAAAAGAGAGAGCGATATATTATATCAGCCACACCTTGGTGACCTATGAGATAAAATACACTCCTATTGAATGAGCATGCCTTGCCATTGTCTTCACTTCTCAAAAGCTAAGACACTACATGCTCAACCATAAGACAAAGCTCATTTCCAAGATTGATTTGCTCAAATATCTACTGACTAGAGTAGCTCTCACAGAATGGATGGCTAAGTGGGTTATGATCCTGAGTGAGTTTGACATTGAGTATGCAAAAAGAAAAGCTATCAAAGGACAAGTAATTTCTGATCAATTAGCTGATGCACCTATCCCAACAGAACAATCACTACTTGCAGAATTTCCAGATGAGTCCATATTAAAAATAGTGTCAACAATAGATACGTGGAAAATTTATTTTGATGGATCTTACACACATCGTGGCTTAGGGGCAGACATCTTGTTTGTCACCCCTCAAAGAGACACTATTCCTAAATCCTACAAAACCACATTTCCATGTACAAATAATGTAGCAGAGTATGAGGCCCTCATCATAGGACTTTGCATGGCCATTCAGTGGAAAATTGAGAAGCTGACAATTTATGGAGACTCCTAGTTAGTCATCAGACATGTTAACAATGAGTACGAGACAAAGGATGACAAACTCCTACCCTAGAAAAGGATGGTAGATGATTTCAAATATTATTTCCATGATATCCATTTTGAGCAAATTCCAAGGTTAAACAACAAAGCAACAGATGCTATAGGACAACAAAAAGTGTGAGTTCCTGATTGAAGAGTTTCTAATGTTGGCTTACGACGTACCACAATCAGAACTAGTGTGTGACATTGTTGGTCCCTTATCTCCTTGGTATCAAGAGACCTACATGTACCTTCATGATAACATCATCCCACCAAACCTATCATCCACACAATGCAAAACCTTCATCCACCGTGCTTCCCATTTTACCCTCGTAGGATACCCTCTATCGAAGAAGTCTTGATGGTACTCTTTATGATGTCTCAACTCTAGGGAAGTCAAAGTGGCCTTAAGAGGTACATGAAGGCATTTGTGGGGCACACTTTAGTGGACCTACCTTAGCAAAGAAAATTCTAATTAAGGATAGGGTACTATTGACCAACTATGGAATGAGATTCTTATCACTTTGTGAAGAAATGTCTACCATGTCAGCAACATGGTGATCTCATCCATGCACCTTCATAGGAGCTACAATCGATAACAACTCCTTGGCCCTTTTCATAGTGGGGACTCAAACACGTAGGAAAAAATCACCCACCCTCATCCAATGGCCACAAGTTCTTCATTACCGCTACTAAGTACTTCACCAAGTGGGTCGAAGCTATTCCACTCACTTTTACCACTGGCATCCAAATTACTAAATTCATCCTCCACTACATAATATGCCGTTATAGCATTCCCTACTCCATCATCACAGATAATGGGAAACCATTTAAAAACTAGGATGTCCACACCTTGTGGGAGAAATTCCACATCCAACATCATTTTTCCACACCATATTACCCTCAAGGTAATGGTCAAGTCGAGACTTCCAACAAAACCATCTTACACATCTTGAAAAAGATGGTTAATTAAGTCAGTCATGAATGGCACCTTTAGTTCAACGCCACCCTATGGGCCTACCGTACAAGCATTCACACACCCACAAGAGCCATACCATACTCATTAGTATTTGTTGTTAAAGCCATTTTGGCTATTGAGGTCAATCTCCCTTCTCTTAGGATTTCATTGCAGAATATAATCACTGAAGAGGAGTACCAAGTTGCATGACTAAATGAGCTAGAGCTACTAGATGAGAAATACTTGGATGCTCTTAATCACCTTCAAGCCTATCAAAAGCACCTACGCAGGAGCTACAATAAAAATATCAAGAACCACAAGTTTGAGATAGGTGACCTTGTGCTTATGGAGAATCAGAGAAACCTACAAGAGCATCACAAGAAATGAAAGTTTGAGCCTAATTGGTTGGGACCATTGTTGGCAACATAGTCAAGAGACACTACTGATATGATGTTGTCATTGATGGCAACAACCTGACATGTTTGGAGATAACTCCTAAGATAAAGATGTGTACAATATTTTGGTTTGGTAAGGTTAGCTTAGACAAATTGACTAAGTATTGACAACACATTGGGACAGTGACAGTGATTCAGTTGGTAATCCTCCACACCTAAAGATTACATTATGTAGTTTTGGTATGTTATTCACAGCTATCTGGTGATGTTATGTTCCAATGTTCAAGTCTTGAGTTCCTCCATAAGTCATACTATGATCTGTCTAAGTCTAGGTGAACAAAGATGAGTCAAGAACAGTGTAGAAAACTTGAGTAATCCACTCCGCATTCCTCCACCATTGAGTATTTCAATTTGTGGTTTAGAGGTGTTGTAAACACATATGTTAACTATCTAATTCTAGATTTGCAACATCTGAAGTCCACCAGAAGATCATCTACAAGCCTCTAAGTTTCGACAGACAGTTTGACAATGTTTGATTAAGACAGAGGTGACATTCCTGAGGTTCGCATATCTCCACACAAGAACATTATGATCTGAGGTTTTGAAGGTATCATTTATGATGTCTAATGAATTCTTTATGTGAATTCTGAGGTCTCATATGGTTCACAATAGAAGTTATGTAATGATAGACAATAAGGTCTAAGACTGCATTTTGAGATAAGGCCGACACTCAGATAGATCCTTGTGCGGTAGAGATATATTGCCTAAATCATTATTCTAAGTGAATCTAAATAGGTCCATAATTATATGAAGATCCTCAAAGGATTTCAATGGTCCACATAACTTCCTATAAAGAATCTAAGCTGACAGAGTATGAGGTTTTTATGTACACGCATCATCACTTGCAAGCCAACCTAGCTGTGAGTTAAATCATGTTGCACATATTTATATATCATAGTTTTCAGTGCTAGAAATGAGTGATTGTGTGAGTGTGGTGCAAATTTGATGTGTATGTGATCTAAGGTAGTTTGGAGAACATAAAGGAAATGTAAGAATAGAAAAATAGAGTACATGTAGTAGAGTAGAAAAGTAGGGTAGAAATGATGAAGACGTTTGAATCTGTATATTAAGCTTTCAATGGAACTACATTTTAGCATTCTGTAGATGCATCTGTAGCAGTTATCTCTTGGCAGTGAGCCATGTTCTCTTCTATCTTCTCTTCTCTTTTCTTGGTAGTGAGCCTATTGCAGTGAGTATTTCTTTAGACAGTGAGTCTTTGGGCAGTAAGCCCTAAGGCAGTGAGCCTTATGTAATCTGATATTGTTATCATAATATATTATGAGCTAAAACTCACTGTGGTTTTTCCCTTTTTGGGTTTTCCACATAAAAATCCTGGTGTCTATGTGTTATGTCTTTATGGTTGTTGTTCTTATGTTTATTCTACTTTCATGTTATTGAATTTGGTAATTAGATTAATGAACATGTAAAGAAGTGGTTTTGTGGAATACTGATTCACCCCCCCTCTAAGTATTCCTTGTATTCAATAATTGGTATCAGAGCAAGGTTCCTTGGAAGAAGTCCAACAACTTAAGCAAGATCTGGGAAAGTTTACTCATGGTAGCCAAATGGTATCCTACTCTAGGTAGTGTTACAATTGACAATTGCTCATATGTCAGTAATAGAGAATTAAAAACTACTCTTGAAGATCTTGATAAGTATGAAGCAGTTATCCAAGATTTGAGGGAGAATGTCAAAGAAGCTGATGAATGCATACTAAAGCTAAGAGAACAAGTCAAGAGATCAAAGGAGAGAAGTGAAGAGCTAAGTGAACAGTTAAAAGCAACAAATAAAACTCTAAGTGATTTATCGATAATGATTGAAGAAAAGGAAGAGAGTGAGAGGCATTTAAATCAAGCCTTGAAAGACAAATCTAAAGAATGTGATAAATTGGCAAAAGATGTTTTACTTTTGAAATATGATTTGGAAGCATCAAATAGTTATAAATAAAAGTTCAAGATAAGCTTTGCAAAGTTAGATGAGTTACTTGCAAGTCAGAAAAGTCCAAATGATAAGCAAGGTTTGGGATTTGAAAAAGGAGAAAGTTCTAAATCAAGACAAGCTAAGACCAAGATGAAGAAAGTCAAAGGAAACCAGATCCAGAATCAAAGAAACAGGCCTAGAAGACCTTTGATCAGGCAACCAAATGCTTAAAGGTACCCATCTTTCAATGTCTATTTTTTTAATTGCAATAAGTTTGGTCATAAGGCTACTCAGTGTAGGAGTAGAATGAATCAGAATGTTCCATCATTCTTTGGTCAATGTTTCAATTGCAAGAAAATTGGTCATAGATCAAATGAATGCAAAAGTCTGGTAAGGAATGGTTTTAACAATGCAAGGAATACTCAATCTTTCAATGGAACATGCTTTGCATGCAATAAATTTGGGCATATGGCTAACCAATGTAGATCTAGAATGAATCCAATCAATAGAAGGAATCAAGGATAGAGTAATATTGTTTGCTACAATTACAATAGACCTAGACATGTTGCAAGATTCTATAGAAACAAGAATGTGAAAAGAAATTATCCTACAAAGGAGAAGAAAACATAGTAGAGAGAAGATAAGGGAAATCACAAGGTTGATCCAACAGAAACCAAGAAATAAATGAGCAAGGTTTGGATTAAGAAAGATGAAAATGAGGTTTTGGTGCAGATACTTCCTCCGGGAAGTGAATTAGGAGCTCTGGCTTAGGGGAGCTGCAATAAAAATCATAAACCCCTAGCCAGATATTTGGTGCTGAAATCCAACACAAGGATATGAGTTGAGGATTTAATTAATGAATCTTATGAAGAAGATACCGGTAGAAAAGGATCTAATGTGATGCATTACAGAGTAATCTTGATCGACTGTGCTTAACAGTGAAGTGTTTGATAATTTTTGAAAGCAACATTTATGACAATTAGGTTTTATCATTTCAGGGGTTTAAAAGGGTCGCATTCGAAAGATTAATCACTTTACATTTGAGCTATCAAGAGTCCAAGGAGAGCTGAAGCAAGATTCTAAGCAACTGCAATGACGTCCAGTAATTCAAAGCAACTCAAGTAAACCCTAATTTAGCAAAAGAGGTATTTTACAGTTTGAAACCCTACTGAAAATTTATTACAAAAATGGTAACACCTCAAGTAGTTGATATCACTAAGATACCACGACTGAAATTCAAGAAACACCCTTTCAAATCAACAGAAGTGGATCTAAATGGTGCATTTTTAGAAATTCTGTTTGGTGTAATGCATGCGTAAGATGTTAGGGCTTACATTCATGTTGCCCTAGAAGAATTTGGTTATAGTAGGTTTTTTGATCTATATGTGAAGCACTTAATCGGTGACAATTTTGATTTGAAAGAAGAATATAAGGCGTTGGGAGTAAATAAATTCATTCAAAATATAGACTTTCCAACATTTGTAGAGGATGAATGGGTTTGGTACGTTTTGAGTAGGATACATGATGAATTCATGTGTCTTGAGAGACCATTTATGATAACAAAAGATGCTATAAGGGACCTAACTGGATTGCATTCAACTGGAAAAGTACTTGTGTTAAAAGCTGTGAAGAATGACATAGTGATGGTGGCCACCAGAGCTAAATTTGACAAAAGGGCTTTAATAGTTAATGAAATTGAAGATCATGCAGTAAGGTTTACATCAATGGTAATCGGCTACAAAATCTACTTCACAAACTAAGAGAACTCCGTCTCTGGTACTACCATTTACACAGCCTATGATATGATCAAAGAAGATGCTAATTATGATTTGTGTGATCAGTTTCTCCAGCAACAATTGATGGAGAATCTAAAGAAGACAAAGGAGAAGAAATATCCATTCAAGTTTGGTACTTTATTTCTTTACCTATTGTTTTATTTCATGCAAGAGCTACTAGGATTGAAGAACTTGTTTTAGATTAATGATAATCCAGTTGCAGTACAAATTAGAAATCACCTTAATGGGATAGGGAGTTATGATGCACAGACCACAGCCCTATGGGGTTACTTTAAGAATTTCTAGAGAATCATACAAGAAAGGGAAAGAATACCTAACTCCATTGTGGAAAAATATAAAAATGACATGCTTTATTGGTAATAATGATTAGTGTATGATAGAGGTTGTTGAGCCTAGAACAATCTGGATTCTCCCAATGGGATATGAAGTAGCAACAAATGTGTTTGATGGTTATGTAGAACTTATACTGAGAAAACCTAAGGACACCTCTGAGGAAAGGTTTGGAACCAATGAAGAGTTATCTATAAAAGTTCATGTTGAACTAAGAAAGCCAAAAATTCAAAAAAAGGCTAAGAAAATGACGAAAGAGTTTGCCTAGAGCAAGGGATTCACCAAAGAATAGATCTCCAATACAAGTTCAAGAGATGAGGTTGAAAGGGCAGCTAAAGAGAATAAGGAGCAAGAAAAGGAAGCCAATAAAGCTCAAGAAGTTCAAAAGGTGTAGTAAGAGGCACCTGCTGCACCTAAAAGAAGAACAAGGGGTGTAAGCTCCTTAGAGATGACATCCAAATCCTCTGATATTCCATTCTCAACCAATGCAGAAACACCCATTGGTAAAGGCCACAAAAGGAAGAAGAAAAAACCAAAAGGATGCATGTGAGCATAGGAGGTGATGATGAAGAAACAAAATCAGATGAAGAGGTTAAAAAGATGAGAGAAATATCAATTGAAGCCTCTAGCACTAAACAAGACCAACCCTCTAGAATAGGCAAAGGGAGAAAAAAAATGAAGAAAGCAGAACCTGAGAAAGAAGAGGCCACAATTAATCTAGAAGATGTCTTAAAGGCTATAACAATTGATGGAAATCTAAAGCCCATTGCTTAATTGTATGATGAGTATAATGGGTGCAGGAGCACCTTGAGACCTAAGAATCAGAAGGATTACCTAAGAATCAGAAGGATTCCATGCATTTTCTATTCTGTCCAAAGTTGTCTTTTCATGTTTGTAAGGCCTTAGCGCCATATTGAATCATAGTTGGTCGAGTAGTGGCATAAATTGAGTCTGTATACGTGTCATGAAAGATTGTAACTGAACTGAATGGGTGTAACTGAATGGCAGAGGTGGTTGTAGGGTGGTTTGCCTTCCATTGTATGTAACTGCCAACATGATTCTATATAGTCGGTCTGTGTTCATTAAGAAATCAGAGTGAAACGAACGGACACAGAGAGGGGGAGAATCGATTTGTATATATATTTTCTGAGAAGAAGAAATAAAAATTATGTTTGAGTTAATTATAGAGATGTAGATCAAAAGCATTCCATTGGTTGAGATTTCTTTGAAATCAGTGGAATGACTTCCTTAGGAGTAGATAATTTCTTGTTATGTTGAATTCTTGTTTTTTTTGAGTTGTTCAGTTGTAAAGTTGCAGAGGTTGTCATCATCGCAAGTTTCGTATCGGTTCACCAAATGTACATTGCGAATGTATATCACAAAAGCATGTTGAGAATGTATCTTGAGAATGGATATCACAAATGTATGTTGAGATTGTATATTGTGAATGTATCTTTCGTCGGATACAAAAGATGACTGGTTGTAACGGGTAAAGATACTTTAATCTACCAGTGATAGTAAGTCAAGCAAAGCATATACAAGTTGGTGCATACGCATATTGGCAAATGTTCCTAAGCGGTCGCCGATGATCGAAGTCTTGCCGACAAGGGCATTACTAACCGCCACGGTTAAGGTAAGTGGGAATGTAACCGCCATCGCACTGATTAGAATGGTATGTAGTCTCGCTGAAGACAAAGCATTGTGTTGAGTTGTCAGAGAGAGATGCGAGATCGGTAGAAGAGTTTTCAAGTATGCTGACAGCATTTAGATCAGTACGGTGGAGGTTATATTCCCACTTACCTTAACCGTGGCGGTTAGTCATGCCCTTGTTGGCAAGACTTCGATCATTGGCGACCACTTAGGAACATTTGCCGATATGTCGATGCACCAACTTGTATATGCTTTTCTTGACTTACTATCACCGATAGATTAAAGTATCATTACCTATTACAACCGATCACCTTTTGTATCCGACGAAAGATACATTCACAATATACAATCTCAACATACATTTGCGATATACATTCTCAAGATACATTCTCAACATGCTTTTGCGATATACATTCACAATGTACATTCGGTGAATAAATACAAAACTTGCGCTGATGACAATCTCTGCAACTTTGCAACCGAACAACTCACACAAAAACAAAAAGAATTCAATAGAACAGAAAATGATCTACTCCTAAGGAAGTCATTCCACTGATTTCAAAGAAATCTTAACTAGTGGAATGCTTCCGATCTACATCTCTGCAATTAACCCAAACAAAACTTTTGTTTCTTCTTCTCAAAAAATATATATACAAATCGATTCTCCCCCTCTCTGTGTCCGTTCATTTCACTCTGATTTCTTAACGAACACAAACTGACTATATAGAATCATGTTGGCAGTTACATACGATGGAAGGCGAATCACCCTACAACCACCTCTGCCATTCAGTTACACCCATTCAGTTCAGTTACGATCTTTCATGACACATATACAGACTCAATTTATGCCGCTACTTGGCCAACTATGATTCAATATGGTGCTAAGGCCTTACAAACATGAAAATACAACTTTGGACAGAACAAAAAATGCATGGAATCCTCCTAATTCTTAGGTCTCAAGGTGCTCTTGCACCAATAATGATGTAGACAAAGGCATCATTAAGACTGCAGTAATTAGATATCTAGAGATATATAATAAAGCTCTCATTGAGATAATCACTAATCTTCCTGACACTCTTGCCAGCATCATGTCAGTCAGAAAAGAAGCAGCTATGGAAAAAGACACTGAGCTTAGAGAATATGCACTGGTTAAGCTGTGTCCAAACATTACTCTAAAGGAAAAAGCAAAGATATCTAAAGTTTTGAATACAAGGTTCAGGACAAAAAGGAGAACCAACACATTAATGTCAGGAGATATTGATAAATTAGTAAAGGAAACTAAAGAAATCACCCTTGAAGTACTTAGAGAGTTCCATCTTCCAACCATATATGACAAGGAAGAAATAAATATTGGAGTTGATACTTCTTTATCAGATGTCAACTTAGATCAAGGAATAGATAAGAATGATGATCAGACCCTTGCACTTGATCAAATCCCTGTTATAGATGGTCAGGATGAAGTAGTTAAAGATCAAACTAAGGAAGTAGCCTCAGAAAAGAAAGAATCTGATCAAACCCCTACTGCTGGTGACCAAGACAAAGCTAATAAGGACCAAACAAGGACTAGTTCTCCTCTGGGTCAAAAAATTGATGATCAAGCAAACAAGGAGAAGACTGCAGATGAAGTGTCTGATGAAAGGACAAGAGACATTGCTACTAACACCATTACCAAGGACCCTGTTGAGTTGGTAAGGGAATTTCTTGAGAAATAACAGGAAAGTCAAATGTTGGAGTCAAATGAGTTGCTAGAAAGTCCCATAATCATGGCCCCTATGTTCCCATTGCAAAAAATGAAACTTGGGACAATTTTTCATGTAAAGGCACAGGAAGAAATGTTGAAATCACATATACATGACAATGATCACATTGGTGAAGCATCTGATATCCTAGAGAAGTTGATGCCTTCACACCAAAAAGACACATCATTGCCATCAACAGATCAACTCAAGGGACTAATAAACTTAGTAAGTACACATTTTGAGTCATTTGAAAAGTCTACAAAAATAAAGGCTAGAAAAGAATATAATGAGAAAAGGTTAGCTGAATTAAAGACCATGATAGACAATGATAAAATTCTGCTAGACAATAGAATCAAAAGTAAAGAGAAGGCTATTAAGGAATCATATCATATATACAAATTTTACTTATCATGATCGGAAGTTACCAAGGAGTTAGAAGAAAAAATCAAGGATCTGGAACTCCAATTGCTAAATATCTCCAAGTCATATGATTCGGCAACTGAATCTGTTAGGGTAAAATGTGGATTAATCAATTTAACAATAATAAACCTAAACATCAATAGAATAATGAAACTAAGAAAGATTGAATGAAATGAAGCAATGAATAATACAGTGCAAACCTTCCTTGAATCAAAGCTTCTATTGTTTGCCTATTAAAACCATCCTTATTTGTAATGAAGTTGGGCCCTCAGTGAGTGCACTCCTTTTGTTGTGTTGTAGGATATCGGTAGTAAACGACTATGTTGATAGATATTGCTATGAAGAGGAGCTTCAAAGCAGATGGTGATGTCAAGTAGATTGTATTGAGGGTGCCAAAGGCACGCTGGTAGATTTCTACAGAGTAACAATACAAATAACCTAGATGAATAGAATGGAAGAATAAGGTTTCTTTTATAGACTTGGGAGAGTGAAGATCAACGGTTGAGAAGATATATGAAGATCAATGGTTGAGAATGGTTGAGGAATGTGCAATGAATAAAAAGAGGACAAGTGTCCAAGTTCCTTCATGCAACAAGGGAGTTAACTGAATAGATTGAAGAGTTAACAGAATTGATTGGGGAGTTGACTGAATTGATTGAGGAGTTAACTCAATAGACTAATCAGTTAACTGGGTTGATTGATGAGTTAACAAAATAGATTGTCCAGTGAACTCAATTGACTAATTAGTTAATAGATTTGATTGATGAGTTAACTAATTTTGACTAGAGGATAAATAGGACATGTGGGTGAGAGAATATTAGCTAATTAAATATTTAAAATATTTAATTACATGTGCAACATGGTGAGGTGGAAAAGGTGAGGTGGAAAGATGAGGTGGATTGGTGAGGTGGATTTATGGAATTAGGACTTAGGATAGAGGAATTTAGGATTAATTAAATAATGTAGGATTATTTAATTATGTGAGACATTAGAAGAATTTAGGGAATTTAATTAAATAAATTGATTTTATTTAATTATGGGATAATGAACCAATCAAATAACCTTAGAATATTTATTTAATTGATAGAAGAAAATAAGAAGGGAATAAATATTAAGAATATTTATTTAGAATGAATCGTGTCATTTTTAGGTGTATACATTTTGCCCCTCTTTGATGTAATGCAGTTTATGGTGTTGCTTCAAAGAATAAATAGTCTGATAATGATACATGCCCCAGTTTGCCCCTGGTACAAGTTTGACGACAGGATGCCCCCTCAGGAGATTGGATGGGAAGAAGGCAAAAAGCGTGAGACAAACAATCTCACGATGAAGAAGGTTAGGTTTGAAGAAAATGGGTGAAGAAAGAGCCGAATGATACGCGATGCAAGAGAAAATGATAACACACACAAGCAAGCGAGCAAGTATGCACAAATGATACAAGAACAAACAAGGTATTGCCCCTGTCAAGCTGTAAACCAACTGATTAATTGATAACGATATATGACAGTGTTGTCATGGTGGGGAACGATATATCCCTAGAGCAACACAAAGGATAATGTCTGGTTGTAGGAAATGAAACATGTCATGTAAGACGCGTGTATTGGTCTAATTTCGACAATGTTACATCCTGTATAAGACAATTTGATTGATTAACTGATTGAGTTAGTTTGCAACCAAACAAGGATCAAGACCATTGAGGGTGCTTGGATAATTTGACAAGATTGACTTTGATTTGATTGGTATGGATTAAGGATGGACCTTGCATCTAGATCACTACTTAGACTGATAGTGAGAACTGTGGACAAGAGATATGATGATAGAAAGAAAGGTGATTGATAGAAGAATGACTCACAAGCTTTGTTTGTAAACATTGATACTCTGCATAGAATCGTTATTGCATGGGCTATGGATACGGATATGAAATACAATTGGATATGGTATGGGTATGGAATGCAAATAGATTTATAATGGATGCTTTGCTCTTGACATCTTGATGGTGCAAGTATTTTGAAGTGCTTATTTCATCATTGGGCAATTTTTTTTGGTACTTTTTCTGAAATGTTGTAAGTTAATACAAGCATCTAGGCATAATTGAACCAAGATGACCTGAGTATCACTTACATGGATTTTGATTTAGCAAGTCAATACAAGCATCTAGTCAAAATTGAATCTAGATGACCTGAGTATTCCTTGCGTATCAATAAATAAGGATTGCCCCCATTCATGTTAGACCTTTGATGTCCTCGATGATCTTTTGCCGATCATGTCTTTAGACAAGGCTTCACATTACTACAGTTTAATCCACAAACAACAAACAAAGAAAATAATCATGCCCCCATCATAGCATCTCTAGCTTTTGGCATCCTCGAGTAGCATAGAAAGGCATGATAGCATAAATCAAGACCTTGTAAGTTAACCTAACCAACATGAAACATTCTTGCATTTAGATGTGTTCGTTTGTTGCCATAATTTGAGTAAAATCATTAGGAAGGCCTTAGGTGTTTTTCTGCTTTGCCTTGGATAGGTTAATGTTCTGCGTCAGGATTTTTGCTTGAAAAGAGTGGGTTTCGCTTGCGATTGCTTTCTTGGTGAGAGAAGACTTCCACAATCTTTATTGATGAGACGGACCCTAAGGGACTGACCTAGTGCCTCAGGGGCTCATTGCTAAATGACCTTGCCTACGTGATGGCACAGAGGCAATGTAGTTTGGGGTAAACCCTTGCGGACCTAAGACCTAGGCAGTAGAAAGTGAGGTGGACTCAGATGGATAGAAGGACTAGACACAAGATGGATGGGAAAATGGGGCCTCAGGGGCGCATTAGAATAATGGCCTTGCCTACGTGACAACGTAGAGGCAACGTAGTTTGTGGACTGGGACTATGGATGGACTAGAGGATAAACGACAAGATATGGGATGGGTAGGAAGGTGAAGCCTTAACGCTAGATACTAATGACAAGGAAACACCATGGATAGGAAGATGGATGGGTGATAGTAGATATAGATGGTTAGGTAGAAGGAAAGAAGGATGTGATCTCCAAGGACTATGTTGCATAGGAATAACATACCGCATTGTAGGTAGAATACTTAGGATTTGTCATGACCACGTTTACAACGATAGGAGGATGAGAGGATAATGAAGGATTGGCGTGGCATGGAGGGATAAGGTATGTCAAGAGACACCTAAAACATTTGTCAACATTGTGCCCCCAATCTTTACCAAGACCAAAGAAAGTAGAGGAATAGAAAATTAGGATAGATAGACTGGACAATATAGGTATGTAATGGCTAGAAGGATAGGATAGGAAATAGTACAGAAGAGAAATGATAGGAAAGGAGTGATATGCCGATGAGACAAGGTGCCCCCAAGTGTAGGTGACATAGAAGATCAACTTACACATGATGCCTGTTTGCCAGGTTTTCATCATGGTACTTATCCAAGGTGCCTGTTTGCCAGGTTTTCACCATTGGATGAAGGGATTTTTCTTTACTTTTTCCTTTTTTTTTTTTTGAAACATTTAGGTAGGAGAATGCAGATATGGAAGGGAGAGACTCAGGGCTTTAGTTCTGTGAAAGGTGATAGTCCCACTAGATGGATGCTATCGCATGGACAATGTCAAGTGTTCTCATAGATGTTGGTAGGGGATCGCATGAAAGTGATATGGCGTAGGTAGATAGTGGCTTATGATGCAGAATATGGAGGGAAGGCTTATGCAAAAGCATGGACCATAGGAATAGGATGAGGAAGATATGTAGGATAATAGTGGAAGGAAGGGGAGATGGAGGTATATGAAAATGTTGTGGAATGGAAGGGAATGATGACCAACGGTTGCACATACCGTGGTAAACATTGAAGCTGGTGATGGGAAAGTAGTGTAGGAAGAAACAAAGACTTTTGCTTGTGGATGAATGACTTAGGCATGTAGGGATCCACATAGACTGAGTAGTTTTCTGATTGTTACTTGTCGTGTGGGATGGAAGAATTTGGGACTTATGGATGGAATAGGAGAAAGTAGATGGTTGAGATTCTTGAGAGGTGGATGCCTCATGTAACTTGAGGGCTTTGTGCTTAGGTACCCAAACCATTTTGCTTTTAGATAGTACCTGTGGAGGTATGGGCTTGGGTGTATGTAACTTTTGTGCAGCTTCAGAGGTAATTATTGGTTGGATGTGGACCCACACCTTTTTTAGTTTGGCATATAAGTGTGCGGGTGCATGCAGCTCTGGAGAAGGATGTTTCTTTGATTCTTGGCTTTTGTATCCTAGGTAATGATGACTCTTAGGATTTTTGACTTTATAGGTAGAGGCATCCAGATTTTTATTGTTGAATTCTCGTGGGATTGTGGAAGTGGAGTTGGAGGACATTCTTTGTTTATACAACATGTGCATTTGTTGGCCATGATTGGGATTGTTAGAAGATTCATAGATGGATGGATAAGGTTTTGGAAGAAGTGGTGGTAAAATGTATGGAGGGATATTAGGAGTTGGAAGTAGCAGAGGTAGATTGGATGGTGGAAGATGTATGGTCACAAGCTTTTGACTCTGGTAGGATGATGGAGGTGGAATGGCAACATACGTTTTGGGGATATGATAGGTTTTGCGATGGAAAGTGGGGGATTTTGAAGGAGTGGAGGAAGTACCAACATCTTGAGATTGTTCACTTTGGGGTATGTATCCAAGGCCATATGAAGGAGGAGGAACATTGACATGGACGGGCTCCAAAATACCTTGTTTGTGAAGGCCTAAGCCTTTACCTTGATAGTTCATATGTTGGAGTATGCGGTGGATAGCGGGATTTATTGCAAGTATGAGGTGAACCAGTGTTGTCATTGATGTCAACATACTCATATTACATTGACAAGAAGGATTGGATGAGCTGTGTGTTGAGGATATTGAGAAAATTACCCTCAGTCAGGAACAGTGAAGAACAGTGATGAGAAGAAGGCAAATATATTGGATAGGTTGAAAATCGGAGGATACGGATTAAAGGGTTTTCAGATATGAGTCCTAAGATGCTTCAGTCAAGTTTTCAGAGGTCCACATGAAGACCTGAAGAAGTTATGGCTGTCTGTGTGGAACCAGTTCCGGCAAGTGCTTAGAGGTGACAGAGGATCACAGAAAGATCCGGTGAGGTCCGGAATTGTACAATCCTAATCTGCGGATTGGAAAGAGTATTTGGGATGTCCTTGTGATGTGCCATCTCGAGTTGTGTATGATTTGGAGGTCCGGAAGTACCTCTTACATTATGACAGTGGCGACAGACTGTGTTCTTGAAGTTCCAGATAAGGAGGATAAGAGATTTTAGTAAGTAAAGGAAATGCAGACGTACCTGGTCATTCAGATAGGCTTGTGAAGGTTCTTGGATCATGTTGAGGTTGTGTCATTGGTCCGCATTGATAATGTATGATTTGAAGGTCCGGAAGTACCTTCTACAGTGGCGACAGACTGTGTTCTTGAAGTTCCGGATGAGGAAGACAAGAGATTCCAGCAAGTAAAGGAAGTGCGGATGTATCCAGACATTCAGGCAGGCGTGTGAAGTTCTCTGGATCGTGTCGAGGTTGTGTTGTTGATCTGCATTGATAGTAGATCCCGAAATTGAAGTTATTCTTCTGGATGAAGTTCTTGCTCTGTTTAGCCGACCGGATGAGTTGTTCATCCTGTGAATGTTCTTGTGGTGGCCGACCGGATGTGTTATTCATCTTGCGGATACTCTTATGATTGTTTGCCGACTTAGATGTTTGATCCCAAGTCGATGTCTTGTATAAATAACGGTCTGTGAGTTCATTTCAAGGTGTAGTGTGTGGATGAGTGTGGCATAGCGAAGAGAAGTGCGAAAGGCAGAACAGAGGTTTTTGGGCTTAATTGGAACTGATCCGGACATGGTAGAGATGTCATTCTCCAGTTCAAGACTGTGATTTTTATCACTTTGTAGACAGTGTGTCTCCTTGTAGGCAGTGGGCCTCTTTGTGAGTAGTGTGCTCGGGCAGTGAGCCCTAATTGGCATGTGCCATTCATTTTTCTTTATTCTTCTAACAGAGAATAATTCTTGGGTTAATCACCCCATGGTTTTTCCCTTAACCAGGTTTTCCACGTCAAAATCTTGGTGTTCAATGTGTTGATGCTTATCTGCTCTTGTGTTTATGTATTATGCTTTCATGGATGATCAATTGATATGCTACTAACTAACAACAAAGAATAGGGTGTTTGAAAGAAAGAAGAAGTTTTATACAACTGATTCACCCCCCCCTCTCAGTTGTATGCCCTAGATCCAACAATTGGTATCAGAGCTAAGTTCCTCTGATAGGAGCTTAACCGCTTGAGGAGATCCAGGATGTTGTCATACAAGAAGGATAGTCCGAAGTTCGATGGAACCAACTTCACTCTTTGGAAAGGTCGCATGAAGTGTCACTTGGAATGTATGGGAAAAGCATATTTGGCTATGGTTTCAAAACCATATGTACCTCCACAAGGTGGTCCGACAACTCTGAATGAAATCACAGAAGCTGAAAACAATCTGCGAACCAAGGAAGCTCTTTTAAGCGCATTGAATGACTCAGATCTCTCGAATGTTATTGACCTACCAACTGCATATGAGATCCTGACTAAACTGGAACTTCTGTATGAAGGAGATGAGTTTGTCAAAAGTGCAAGGTTGCAAAGTCTGAAAGGGAAATTTGAAAGATTGAAAATGAGAGATGATGAAAACATCACTACCTTTATGCCAAGAGTGAATGAGCTGGTATGTGGAATCAGAAATGCTGGTGGAACTTTAGATGAAAATGAGATTGTCTGCAAAATCCTAAGATCCCTTCCTGCTGCCTACAAAATCAAGGTTGCTGCCATTGATGAATTCAGAGCCCACACAACTGTCACAAGAGAACAACTGGCTGGCAAACTAGCTGCATTTGAAATGACCGAGTTTGGAGATGATCCTCCCAAGACTGAATCTGCTTTCAAAGCCAGTGCCTATGTGAAAGGCAAACAGAGATTTGATCCGGGAGAAAACTCATCAAGGAAAATGTCATGGTATGATCAAGCAAGAAGAGACATGGAAGAAGAAGAAGCAGAAACAGCTCAACTTGAAGCCCTCATTGCAAAGAGACTGCCAAGAGGATCCGGTAAGTATGAAGGAAAACTACCCTTTAAGTGTTTCAACTGCAATAAGATTGGTCATTTTGCTTCAAGATGTCCGGAAAGATCTGCAAGGTCTAATACTAACAGACAAAGGTTTCAAAAGAATTGCTATTATGTTCACGAAGAAGATGACAATGAAGGAGTAACAGATGATGAATCAGAACTAGGAAGCAAATCCAGAAATGAGTGGGTGTTTATTGCCATCAAGGAAGAAGATTCAATACTCTCTGAATCTGTCAATCACAAAGTTGTTGAAAAAGCTTTGGCTGCTCAAGTGGAAGAAAAGGATGATTGGGTTATTGACAGTGGATGTTCTCACCATATGACTGGTGACAAGAATAAGTTCTTGAATTTGGAAAGGTATGAAGGAGGAATGGTAAAGTTTGGTGACAATTCTGCTAGCAGAATCAGAGGCAGGGGAACTATTTCCTTCGATGGAAAGAGCAAAACAGGTAACGTACTGTATGTTGAAGGATTGAAGCACAATCTTCTTAGTGTTGGTCAGTTGGTGGACAAAGGCTATGATCTCCGGTTCAAAAATGGAAAATGCAGAATCTTTACAAACTCCGGAACTGAGATTGCATCCGGTACTCAGACAAAAGGTAATATCTTTCATCTGGTTGGTTCAAATAAAAGTTGTTTGTTTGCTCAAATTGATCAGAGTTGGTTATGGCATAGAAGAATGTGCCATGTAAATTTTGATAACATCATCAAGATAAGCAATACTCAGGCCGTAAGAGATCTTCCAAAATTGATGAAACCTACAAATAGTTTGTGCAAAGAATGTCAGCTAGGTAAACAAAGCAGAGTCTCTTTCAAAAGCAAAGATCAGTCTTCTACCGGATTGTTGGAATTAGTACATATTGATCTCTGTGGTCCGACAAGAATCAAGAGTCTACAAGGTGATAGATATTTCATGTTGTTAATTGATGATCATTCCCAGATGATGTGGGTTACCTTTCTAAAAGAAAAATCAGAAGCATTTGAGAAGTTCAAGATCTTCAAAGCTATGGTAGAGAATCAAACCGGATTGAAACTAAAGTGTCTAAGGTCTGATAGAGGTGGTGAATTTACATCTGGTGAGTTCATTGATTTTTGTGAGAAGCAGGGTATAAGGAGACAGTTGTCTGCTCCTAGGACTCCACAGCAGAATGGAGTGGTTGAGAGAAAGAACTGGACCATTCAGGAAGCTGCCAGGACAATGATGTTGGAAGCAAATGTTCCTCAAATGTTTTGGAAGGAAGCTATCAGCACTGCAGTCTACACTCTCAATCGAGTTCAAATCAGAAACAACACCGGTAAGACCCCCTATGAACTCTGGTTTGGCATCACCCCTACTGTGAAATATTTCAGAGTATTTGGTAGCAAGTGTTATATTAAAAGAGATGAAGATCTAGGAAAGTTTGATGCTAGAAGTGATGAAGGAATTTTCTTGGGTTACTCCACTCAAAGCAAAGCATACCGATGTTACAATAAGAGATTGAGGAAGATGATAGAAAGCACCAATGTGAAAGTTGATGAAGGAATTGAGAAGCCTTCAAGATTTTATGAGTTTGATGAAGATGACCAAGACAGTGTTCAAGGACCTCAATCCTCTCCGGTGAGACAGAGTCAGCCTGATCCGGTAAATCAGGAAGAAGAGATAGGTTTGAATGAGCCTGATCAAGAAGCAGCAGTGCAGGATACTCCCAAAATTCCAAGGTATGTAAGACTGAACCACTCTGAAGATCAGATCATAGGTGACAGAAGCAAAGGTGTACAAACTAGAAGGAATGTTGCTCAAAATCAGGATGAATGTTGTCTGATTTCAAAGATTGAACCTAAAACAATAAATGAAGCCTGCAATGATGAAAACTGGACCAAAGCAATGGAAGATGAATTGATGCAAATTGAGAAAAATCATACTTGGGATCTTGTTCCCAGACCTAGAGACAGGAATGTAATTGGAACCAAGTGGGTCTTCCGGAACAAACTAAATGAAGCTGGTGAAGTAATCAGAAACAAAGCTAGATTGGTCTGCAAAGGCTACTCTCAAATAGAAGGAATTGACTTTGAAGAGACTTTTGCTTCGGTGGCAAGAATTGAAGCAGTCAGATTACTTCTTGCATTTGCTGCCTTCAAAGACTTCAAGGTATATCAGATGGATGTCAAGTCTGCCTTCCTAAATGGTGATCTGGAAGAAGAAGTCTACATTGAACAACTGGATGGATTTCAATTGTCTGATAATGATGATATGGTCTGCAAGTTGAAGAAAGCTTTGTATGGATTGAAGCAAGCCCCAAGAGCATGGTATGAAAGGTTGGATAAGCATCTTGTGCAGATTGGATTCAACAAAGGTACTGCTGACAGTAACTTATATTTCAAAATTGATCATGAAAACATTTTGATTGTTGAAGTGTTTGTGGATGATATCATTTTTGGAGGAAGAGATAGTATGTGCAAAACTTTTGCAGATCAGATGAAAAGTGAGTTTGAAATGTCTATGCTTGGTGAAATGAATTTCTTCTTGGGTCTGCAAATTACTCAAACAAAAGAAGGGATCTTCATTTCTCAGACCAAATATGTGAAAGAATTGTTAAGGAAATTTGGTATGGAAGACTCAAAGCCTATGAACACTCCTATGGCAACCGGATGTAAGTTAAGCAAAGATGATGATTCTCCAAAGGCAGATCAGACAAAGTATAGATCAATGATTGGTGGATTGTTGTATCTCACTCAAACTAGACCAGATATAATGCAGGCTGTTGGTCTTGTGGCAAGATTCCAGGCTGATCCTAGAGAATCTCATGTTATGGCAATCAAAAGAATTTTTAGGTACTTGAAAGGAACAGTTGAGTATGGTCTATGGTACCCTAGAGATCCGGATTTCTCTCTTCATGCTTACACAGATGCAGATTGGGTAGGAGATGTGGATGAACGGAAGAGCACTAGTGGTGGAGCATTCTTTTTGGGGAAGAGATTGGTTTCTTGGCTAAGCAAGAAACAAGATGCAATATCTCTGTCTACAACTGAAGTAGAATACATTGCAGCAGCAGGTAGTTGCACTCAAATCTTATGGATGAAGCAGATGCTAAGAGACATCAAAGTTGAATATGAGGAGCCTATCACAATTTTCTGTGATAATTCAAGTGCAATTAATATTTCTAAGAATCTGGTATTGCACTCTAAGACTAAGCACATATCTATCAAATTTCACTTTTTGAGAGAACAAGTAAACAAGGAAGAAGTCAGATTGGAGTATGTTCCCTCCAAGGATCAGATTGCAGATATCTTTACAAAACCTCTTCCCAAGGACTCTTTTGAATATCTCCGGGAGAAGTTAGGGGTCATGGCCCCTCCAGTGATAAACTAAGATGCACTGATGTGCATCAGTCTGGTGGATATCACAGTCATATCTTGTGATCCAGATTGATGATGGGGAGCTGCTACTAAGAGGGAGCAGCTGGTATGATTCTGATGTATTAGAATTGCAAGTATGAGCCCTTTGCCATTGATGTCAAAGGGGGAGAGAATACATGTGAAAAACAAGTGGTTAATGATCAAAGGGGGAGAGAAGACATGTAAAAAGTTGTTGTTGATAGGGGGAGCTGTGACAGAAAGGAGAAGTTCTTGTCTTGATGGTTTTTCACATCATATGTTGCCATCAATGACAAAGGGGGAGATTGTTGCAAGTATGAGGTGAACCAGTGTTGTCATTGATGTCAACATACTCATATTACATTGACAAGAAGGATTGGATGAGCTGTGTGTTGAGGATATTGAGAAAATTACCCTCAGTCAGGAACAGTGAAGAACAGTGATGAGAAGAAGGCAAATATATTGGATAGGTTGAAAACCAGAGGATGCGGATTAAAGGGTTTTCAGATATGAGTCCTGAGATGCTTCAGTCAAGTTTTCAGAGGTCCGCATGAAGACCTGAAGAAGTTATGGCTGTCTGTGTGGAACCGGTTCCGGCAAGTGCTTAGAGGTGACAGAGGATCACAGAAAGGTCCGGTGAGGTCCGGAATTGTACAATCCTAATCTGCGGATTGGAAAGAGTATTTGGAATGTCCTTGTGATGTGCCATCTCAAGTTGTGTATGATTTGGAGGTCTGGAAGTACCTCTTACATTATGACAGTGGCGACAGACTGTGTTCTTGAAGTTCCGGATAAGGAGGATAAGAGATTTCAGTAAGTAAAGGAAATGCGGACGTACCTGGTCATTCAGACAGGCTTGTGAAGGTTCTTGGATCATGTTGAGGTTGTGTCATTGGTCCGCATTGATAATGTATGATTTGAAGGTCTGAAAGTACCTTCTACAGTGGCGACAGACTGTGTTCTTGAAGTTCCGGATGAGGAAGACAAGAGATTCCAGCAAGTAAAGGAAGTGCGGATGTATCCGGACATTCAGGTAGGTGTGTGAAGTTCTCTGGATCGTGTCGAGGTTGTGTTGTTGATCTGCATTGATAGTAGAGCCCGAAATTGAAGTTATTCTTCTGGATGAAGTTCTTGCTCTGTTTAGCCGACCGGATGAGTTGTTCATCCTGCGAATGTTCTTGTGGTGGCCGACCGGATGTGTTATTCATCTTGCGGATACTCTTATGATTGTTTGCTGACTTAGATGTTTGATCCCAAGTCGATGTCTTGTATAAATAACGGTCTGTGAGTTCATTTCGAGGTGTGGTGTGTGGATGAGTGTGGCATAGCGAAGAGAAGTGCGAAAGGCAGAACAGAGGTTTTTGGGCTTAATTGGAACTGATCCGGACATGGTAGAGATGTCATTCTCCAGTTCAAGACTGTGATTTTTATCACTTTGTAGACAGTGTGTCTCCTTGTAGGCAGTGGGCCTCTTTATGAGCAGTGTGCTCGGGCAGTGAGCCCTAATTGGCATGTGCCATTCATTTTTCTTTATTCTTCTAACAGAGAATAATTCTTGGGTTAATCACCCCATGGTTTTTCCCTTAACCGGGTTTTCCACGTCAAAATCTTGGTGTTTAATGTGTTGATGCTTATCTGCTCTTGTGTTTATGTATTATGCTTTCATGGATGATCAATTGATATGCTACTAACTAACAACAAAGAATCAAGTGTTTGAAAGAAAGAAGAAGTTTTATACAACTGATTCACCCCCCCCCCCTCTCAGTTGTATGCCCTAGATCTAACAGGATTATGTGTAGGTGGAACATTAGACACAAGTTCCTTATTGGATGGAGAAGATGAGATAGAGGATAATGGTGGCTAGTGTTCTAAGGAGGAACACTCATGGATGAAAGTGGTAAGACCAAGGATATATGGTAGGGGATTTACAACATGGTCGATAATGGATGGTGAAGGATCACTAGAATCTTGATCATCATTATGCTGTTTAGGATCTAAGTTATTGGGTTGATCATTCATGTGCACTTGGGAGGTAAGTGTCTCATCAGAGGAAGTGGAAGTTGTTGGATCATGGATGGGATTAGATGGAAAAGGAATAGAAGTAATGGAGGTTTCTTTCTCACGGATGGGTATGGGATCAAGTTGTTCAAGGACATCTTCTTCATAGGGAATATCTTGATCATAGAGAAGGTATAGATTATGGATGGGTTGGAATTGGATCTCTTTCCCATGTATAGATCAAGTTGCTCATGGATAGCTTCTTCATAGGTATTATCTTGATCGTGGAAGAGATAAAGGTTATGAACATTTTGAAATTGGATGGGGGTGTTTTGATCTTGATTTAGGCAAAGGGTGGATGTTTCCACATGCTCTAAGGTGTGCTCTTGACATAGCTCTTAGTATTCTTGAATGAAAGTGGATAGCTCTTGGATAGATTCTTGGTTAATAACATGAAGGTGCGACGGACCTTGACTTTGGTGCAAGGTAGGAGGCTCTTCAATAAGCTCAAGGGGTTGCGGATTACATGAAGGATTTTTGGTAAGGTCAAGGACTGGAATTTGGGACATGGTTGGCTCTCTATAAGTAGTCCTTGGATCACATCATTGGTAGGTGTATGGATAGGTGAACGAGGGGATTTCACTTTCTCCCTAGCTTTTCTCTAGTTGTATAAATTTGGAAGACATTTTTTCCAAAACTCATCTGATTCTTTTTTGGTCATCCATTTAGAGTTTGAGGAACTAGACGACGGTGTTGGTGTGGGACTGGTATGTGTTGGAATATGTGTCTTAGAATATGGTGAAGGAGGACTAGGAGACAAAGTGGTATATGATTTCCAACTTGAGGTGGTGCTTGCCTTGTCATGAGCATCACTAAGATGGGAAAATGATGTATGAGTTTGGGGCGAGGCGTAGCTAGTACTGACACATTTAGCTTGCAAGATTGCCATTTCTTGTTGTAAGACTTGGACTTGTTGAGAAATTGCTTATTTTTTTTTGCAGAATTTTGGAACGTTTTTCAAGATTTTTCTATTTTTTATTGGTTTGAGAATTCTAATTTTCAATTATGGCAAAGACACAGCAAACACATAGAAGTTTTCATATTTTATCTTTTTTTATTTTTTTTGTATTTTTGGACTTTTTGACTCAAAAACAAGTACACCCTAGGCTGGATAGGACAGTATTTGTTGAATCCTCTAGCTATGCAAATTCAAAGGGTGTAGCTTCAGGATCTGGTAGCACTAGCTCCCCTCCATGACACTCACTTCTCACGCATACTAGATCCAGGTTTCCTTAGGCTCGTACCCCCACCAAACCATAGAATTGTCCCTACTACCTCTACTAAGAATCACATGAATCAAGGCCGCTTCAAGGGCGCCGCCCTTTGCATCAACAAATAGGGGTTTGTGGCTTACTAAACAATTGGTTCGTAGTCAAGGCAACCGTTTGAGTGGTTACACATGCGGTGGCACTACTCTCCATTATGGAGTCTCCCAGCCTCAAAGGGTTATGCCTTAGAGGGTTTTGGGGGAGGTTGGCGGTCGGTGTAACATAGCAGCACTCGTTGCAGGAGGTTTTCACCTCAAGCACATTTATTTTAAGTGGATTGGTAGGGCTTGGCTTTAGCTTGTTTCCACTCAGGGTCATTCCCACTTGGACAGGCGTGCATCCAAGGGCAGGCCCCTCTAAAGGTTAAACAATTGGAATAACAAGTCTGGCGTTCTGGTCACCCACTAAAGGGGAGAGCATAAGCCTATTATCATTCAATAAACACAGAAGACACTGATTAATCCAAACCTAGTTAAAAGTAGAAAAACTAAATGGGCTATTCTACTTGTGCACTCACGTGGTTGCTAACTTTGAAATGGTTAAAAAGATAGCAATGTTCATTCCCATTTGTAAGATAGCAATGATCTAACTAAAGAAGATAGCAATATGCAGATATAGCAATGGTTCAATTACTCTCTTCCTAGTTATGGACTACATGAAATTTGCATGTATGCATTTTTACTTTCCTACTTAGAGTTAGATTAAAATTGTATGCAAGTTGCATGAACAATGGGTTACTCCTTCCTAATTAGAACTAGATGAAAATTGTATGCAAGTTGCATGAACAATGGGTTACTCCTTCCTAATTAGAACTAGATGAAAATTGTATGCAAGTTGCATGAACAATGGTTTACTCTTTCCTAATTAGAACTAGATGGGAATTGTATGCAAGTTGTATGAGAATGTCTAAATCAGTCCTATTCAACACTTAGTAAAAAATGATTGTCTTTAGTGAACGTTTTGCACCAAAACCAGGTTAGTATTCTCCTGATGTCCACCTGTGGTCCACGAAAACAAAAATTGAATCAAGAAGTTTGTAAATCAAATGATTAGGTGAAAAACACATAATCTAGAAATTTCATGAAAATATGGTTTTTGACAACAAAATACATATGAAAATTAGAATCTACACGAAATTCTATGCTGTTTTAAAAAAAAATCATGAAAATTCGATAAAAGATGCCAAAGTTATGATTGTTTGAAGTTTTCAAGGTAAATGGGAGGTTTGACTGATTATACCTATTGAAGTTGATGAAAAATGCTGAATATACTTGTATCACTAAAAAGTAGAGTGAATCAACTTTCCAATGACTATAAATTTGTGAAAATCCAATGTTCCTGCAAGAAGTTATGCCCAAAAGAAAAAAAAATGCCTATTTTGACAAGTAGGAGCAAACTTGACAATCAGAGAACCACTAGTGGTTAAGGCAATTTTTTGGTCACATACAATGTTTAATGTTGGCAGGTAAGTTTAATGTTAAATTTTAAACAAACCCCTGGTCCTCCATGTGACTAGGGGCTAAGTGCCTTAGAAAAAAAAAATATTTTAAAAAAAGAAAAAGTAATAATTAAACCTAAATGCACATTAGGTTTTTTTTAATTTAAATGTTTTGTTGTTTTTTTTGTTTTTTTGTTTGGGTAGGTTTGGGTGTTGCAGGCTGTGGCCAAATGGATAGGTTGAGTGGTGGTGAGTGTTGTAGGCAGGAGGAGCTAGGGTTGTGGGATGGCAGCGGTGGCAGGCGGTGTTGGCGGAGCTGCGGGTTAGGGACACGGGTGGAAGGGTGTAGGCAGCAGCGGGAACTGGGAGGGGTGGGAGCAAGAGAGGGGCGCAGGATCTGGGCTGGTAGGTGGGGATCGGGGGTCCGGGGGAGGTTTGGGGAGGGGTGTGCAGAGAGGGGCAGGGAACAGGGTAGGGAGAGAGGTGTTCGGGAGGGAGCGAGGTGAGGCTAAGGGCGGGTGGCAGGGCGAGTAGAGCGGGATCGGCGTGGGGGAGGTTGATAGGGGAGAGGGGTAGGCGGGAGATGGGAGGGGTGTTCGGGAGGGAGCGGTGGTTCTAGGTGCGAGGGAGGGGTAGGTTTAGGGGGTGGCTGGAGGGGATAGGAGGTTGCGGGGGTTTTTGGTGGGGAGGCCAAGGGCCTGTGTGCAGGGCACATAGCCCTGCAAAAAAAAAAAAATTGTTTATTTTTTTGTGTTTTTTTTTGGTTTATTTGTTTGTTTGTTTTTCTTTAATTTGTTTTGTTAAAATGAAAATAAATAAAATGAAAATAAATAAATAAAAACTGTTTGTTTTTTTGATTTTTTTTTCTTTGTTTTTGTTGTTTGTTTGTTTTTTGATTTCTGTGTAAATTTTCTTTTTTGGATTGCGATTTTTTTCTATATTTTTTTTTTTTAGTATTTATTTTTTTAAACACAAAACAGAAAAATAAATTTAATTCTAAATGCTTTTTTTTTTTTGCAAAAATGGGGCAAAAAATAAAAAAAATTTCAAAAATTTTCGAGTAACGAAAACTAGACAAATTATTTGTTATTTCTTACCTCCGAGGCTTTCTAGGCTCAACGGTGAGCTAAGAGGGAAGAAGTTAAAAATAGGTTGTGCTAGTTAAGAGGGCTAATAAGTCCTAAAATAGATTCTATGACTAATCTTGCAGAAGAAGCTTTGAAAGTAAAAGCAATAATTGATACACCCTTAGATGTGCAGAAGGTAGAAAAATTAGTTTTTCTGAGAAATGGTCACATTCAAATTTTGGATAGTGCAAAGAATAGATGAGATGTGCAGAAGGTAGAAAAATTAGTTTTTCTGATAAATGGTCACATTCAAATTTTGGATAGTGCAAAGAATAGATGGGATGGAGAGTCAACTCTAATAAAGACCATTTATAATGATATTCTACCTCCTACAACTAACAAATTAAGTTAAAGATTGTACCTATACATATGCAGAAGAGTATACAAATTTTGAGATTTTGACACAATACCTTTTCCATTGATGTCAAAGGGGGAGCAGAAAACCAGTGAAAAATAGACAAACAGCTAAAGGGGAGTAGAAAAATAGAATGTACAAAGTAAGGGGGAGCAACACAAGCATTTTTAACTAAGTGTTTCCATTAATGCCAGAGGGGGAGATTGTTGGCAACATAGTCAAGAGACACTGCTGATATGATGTTGTCATTGATGGCAACAACCTAACATGTTTGGAGATAGCTCCTCAGACAAAGATGTGTACAATATTTTGGTTAAGTAAGGTTAGCTTAGCCAAATTGACTAAGTATTGACAACACATTGAGATAGTGATAGTGATTCAGTTGGCACTCCTTTGCACCTAAAGATTACATTATGCAGTTCTGGTATGTTATTCATAGCTATCTGGTGATGTTATGTTCTAGTGTTCAAGTCTTGACTTCCTCTGAAAGTCATACTATGCTCTGTCTAAGTCTAAGTGAACAGAGATGAGTCAGGGACAGTGTAGAACACTTGAGTAATCCACTCCGTATTCCTCCACCATTGAGTATTTTGATTTGTGGTTTAGAGGTGTTGTAAACACATATGTTAACTATCTAATTCCAGATTTGTAGCATCTGAAGTCCATCGGAAGATCATCTACAAGCCTCCAAGTTTTGACAGACAGTTTAATAATGTTCAATTAAGATAAAGGTAATAGTTCTGAGGTCCGCATATCTCCACATAAGAATATTATGATCTACGGTTTTGAAGGTATCATTTATGATGTCTAATGAGTGATTGATGTGAATTCTGAGGTCTCATTTAGTCCGCATTAGAAGTTATGTTATGACAAACAATAAGGTCTAAGATTGCATTTTGGGATAAGGTCGACACTCAGATAGATCTTTGTGCAGTAGAGATATATTAGCTAAATCAATATTCTAAGTGAATCTAAATAGGTGCATACTTATATGAAGATCCTTGAAGGTTTTCACTGGTCTGCATAACTTCCTATAAAGAATCCAAGATGACAGAGTATGAGGTTTTTATATACACGCTTCATCACTTGTAAGCCAACCTAACTGTGAGTTAAATCATGTTACAGATATTTATATATGATAGTTTTTAGTGCTGGAAATGAGTGAGTGTGTGAGTGTGGTACGAATTTGATGTGTATGTGATCTAAGGAAGTTTGGAGAGTAGAAAGGAACAGTAAGGATAGAAAAAAAGAGTACATGTAGTAGAGCAGAAAAGTAGGGTAGAAATGATGAAGACTTTTGAATCTGTATATTGAGCTTTCAATGGAACTACATTTCAGTATTATGTAGATGCATCTGTAGCAGTTATCTCTTGGTAGTGAGCCACCTTCTCTTCTATCTTCTCTTCTCTTTTCTTGGCAGTGAGCCTATTGCAATGAGCATTTCTTTGGATAATGATTCATTGGGCAGTGATCCTTATGTAATTTGGTATTGTTATCATAATATATTATGAGCTAACACTCACCGTAGTTTTTTCCTTTTTAGGTTTTCCACATAAAAATCCTGGTGTATATGTGTTATGTCTTTATGGTTGCTGTTCTTATGTTTATTCTACTTTCATGTTATTAAATTTGGTAATTGGATTAATGAACATGTAAAGAAGTGGTTTTGTGGAATATTGATTCACCCCTCCCTCTCAGTATTCCTTGTATTCAATAATTGGTATCAGAGCAAGGTTACTTGGAAGAAGTCTAATAGCTTAAGGAAGATCTGGGAAAGTTTACTCATGGCAGCCTGGAGGTATTATGCTCTAGGCAGTGTTATAATTGATAATTGCTCATATGTCAGTGATCAAGAATTAAAAAATGCTCTTGAAGATCTTGATAAGTATGAAGTAGTTATCAAGGATTTGAGAGAGAATGTCAAAGAAGCTGATGAAAGCATACTAAAGCTAAGAGAGCAAGTCAAGAGATCAAAGGAGAGAAGCAGAGAGCTAAGTGAACAGTTGAAAGAAGTAAATGAAACTCTAAGTGATTTATCAATAATGATTGAAGAAAAGGAAGAGAGTGAGAGGCATTTCAATCAAGCCTTAAAAGACAAATCTGAAGAATGTGATAAATTGGCAAAAGATTTTTTACTTTTGAAATATGATCTAGAAGCATCAAATAGTTATAAAGAAAAGTTTAGGATAAGCTCTACAAAGTTAGATGAGTTGCTTGCAAGTCAAAAAAGTCCAGATGATAAGCAAGGTTGAGATTTGAAAAAGGAGAAAGTTCTAAATCAGGACAAGCTAACACCGAGATGAACAAAGTCAAAGGCAACTAGATCTAAAATTAGAGAAATATACCTAGAAGGACTTTGGTTAGGCAACCAAATGCTCAAAGGTACCCATCTTTCAAAGGCTATTGTTTTAATTGCAATAAGTTTGGTCATAAGGCTACTTAGTGTAGGAGTAGAATGATTAGAATGTTCCATCATTCTCTGGTCAATGTTTCAATTGTAAGAAAATTGGTCATAGATCAAATGAATGTAGAAGTCTAGTAAGGAATGGTTTTAATAATGCAAGGAATACTCAATCTTCCAATGGAAAGTGCTCTGCATGCAATAGGTTTGGACTATGGCTAATCAATGTAGATCTAGAATGAATCCAATCAATAGAAGGAATCAAGGACATATGAATATTGTTTGCTATAATTGCAATAGACCTGGACATGTTGCAAGATTCTGTAGAAATAAGAATGTGAAAAGAAACTATCCTATAGAGGAGAAGAAAACATAGTAGAGAGAAGATAAGGGAAAGGACAAGGTTGATCCAATAGAAACCAAGAAAGAAATGAGCAAGGTTTGGATTAAGAAAGATGCAAATGAGGTCAAGGATGGATCCACACCAGCTTTTGGTGCAGATACTTCCTCTAGGAAGTGAATTAGGAGCTTTGGCTTAGGGGGAGCTACAATAAAAATCATAAACCCCTAGCCAGATATTTGGTGTTGAAATCCAGCACAAGGCTATAAGTTGAGGATCTAATTGATGAATCTTCTGAAGAAGATACCAGTAGAAAAGGATCTAATGCGATGTATTGCAAAGCAATCTTGATCGACTGTGCTTAACAATGAAGTGTTTGACAACTTTTTGAAAACAACATTTATGAAAATTAGGTTTTATCATTTTAATGGTTTAAAAGGGTTGCATTCAAAAGATTAATCACTTTACATTTGAGCTATCAAGAGTCCAAGGAGAGCTGAAGCAATATTCTAAGCAATTGCACCAACTTCCAGTAATTCAAAGTGACTCAAGTAAAACCTAATTCGACAAAAGAGGTATTTTACAGTTTGAAACCCTACTAAAAATTTGTTATGAAAATGGCAACACCTCAAATAGTTGATACCACTGAGAGACCACATCTGAAATTCAAGAAACACCCTTTCAAATCAACAAAAGTGGATCCAAATTGTACATTTTCAAAAATTTCATTTGGTGTAATGCATGTGGAAGATGTTAGTGGTTACATTCATGTTGCCCTAGAAGAATTTGGTGACAGTAGGTTTTCTGATCTATATGTGAAGCACTTAACTGGCAACAATTTTGATTTGAAAGAAGAATATAAGGCATTGGGAGTAAAGAAATTCATTCAATATATAGACTTTCCAACATTTGCAGAGGATGAATGGGTTTGGTATGTTTTGAGAAGGATACATGATGAATTCATGTGGCTTGAGAGACCATTTATGATAACAAAAGATGCTATAAGGGAAGTAACTAGATTGAATTCCATCGAAAAAGTGTCTGTGTTAAAATCTATGAAGAATGACACAGTGATGGCATCCACTAGAGCCAAATTTGACAAAAGGGCTTTAACAGTTAATGACATTGAAGATCATGCAGTAAGGTTTGCATCAATGGTAATCGGCTACAAAATCTACTTCACAAACTGAGAGAACTCTGTCTCTAGTACCGCCATTTACATAGCCTATGAGATGATCAAAGAAGATGCTGATTATGATCCGTGTGATCAATTGCTCCAAAAATAATTGATGGAGAATCTAAAGAAGACAAAGGAGAAGAAATATCCATTCAAGTTTGGTACTTTAATTCTTTGCCTATTCTTTTATTTCATGCAAGAGCTACTAGGATTGAAGAACTTGTTTTGGACTAATGATAAACTAGTCGCAGTACAAATTAGAAATCACCTTAATGGGATAGGGAGTTATGATGCATGGACCACAGCCCTATGGGGTTACTTTAAGAATTTCCAGAGAATCATGCAAGCAATGGAAAGAATACCTAAGTCCATTGTGGAAAAATATAAAAATGACATATGCTTTATTGTGAATAAGGATCAGTGCATGATGGAGGCTGTTGAGCCTAGAATAGTTTGGATTCTCCCAATGGGATATGAAGTAGCAACAAATGTGCTTGATGGTTATGCAGAACTTATGCTAAGAAAACCTAAGGACACCTCCAAGGAAAGGTTTGGAACCTATGAAGAGTTATTTGTAAAAGTTCATGTTGAACTAAGAAAGCCAGAAATTTAGAAAAAATGATAAGAAAATGGTAGAAGATTTTGCCTAGAGCATGGGATTCACCAAGGAAAAGACCTCCAGTGCAAGGTCAAGAGATGAGGCTAACAAGGTAGCTAAAGAGAAGGAGCAGGAAAAGGAAGCTAATAAAGCTCTGGAAGTTTAAAATGTGCAATCAGAGGCACCTGCTGCACCTAAAAGAAGAACAAGGGGTGCAAGCTCCTTAGAGATGACATCCAAATCCTCCAGTATTCCATCCTCAACCAATGTAGAAACACCCACTGGTAAAGGCCACAAAAGGAAGAAGACAAAATCCAGAAGGATGCATGTGAGCATATGAGGTGATGATGAAGAAACATAATCAGATGAAGAGGTTAAAAGGATAGAAAAATCAACTGAAGCCTCTGGTGCTAAACAAGACCAACCCTCTAGAATGGGCAAAGGGAGAAAAAAGATGAAGAAAGAAGAACCTGAGAAAGAAGAGGCCATAATTATTCTAGAAGATGTCTTAAAGGCTATAACAATTGACATAAATCTAAAGCCCATTGCTCAACTATATGATGAGTATAATGATGAAGACAAAGGCATCATTGAGACTGTAATAATTAGATATCTAGAGATATATAATAAATCTCTCATTGATATAATCACTGATCTTCATTACTCCAAGAATGGTATTCATAACTTGAAGATGTAGGGTCAGTTCTAGCATATTGTTCCCCATTTGCATACAAGGTTAATCACACCTTCTATGTACTAAAAGAACTTATGCTATGAGTCCCCTTCCCTTATCTAGGCAAGGTTATACTACCTTGGGCATGCATGAGGTCAACCTATTGTCTGTGAGTCTAGTCCATGCAAAAACAAATATACATCACCACCTTGGTCCTTTCATACCTTGGTAAAAAATATCATCTTTTTCTATAATAAAACCTAGAAATGCTCTCAATAATGTTAATGCATGTACTTTACCTAGCTTACCTATCCCCCTTTCTATCACCAACCATTCAACACACTATCTGGACTTAGCATTTAAAAATGATTAACCCCTGATCCATTCATCCACTCTAACATATCCCCCACACAATTAGTGACTCCAACCAATTTACTCTACATACTTCACCCATTCCAATAAAAACCCCTCTAATAACATGGTGTCTAAAGTGACCTAACCATCTCTAAACCTACCCCAACCACCTAACCCCATCACCCAAGGTTTAAAGAACATCACATGTATCATGACATCCAACCATAGCATCAACCCATCCCATCTCATTATCATTTTACCATTACATTTATTCAGTTCATTAATCAATTCATCATTCGTCCATTTGCATTATCATAGTCACCTATCATTTTACCATTACATTTATCCATTACCATTTCATTAATCATTTATTCATTTCATTCATCATTATATTGTTCGTCATTTGTCATTTATCATTTACCATAACCATTTTACCATTTGTCCATTACATTACATTTCATCATTAATCCATTTTTCCATTGTTCATCATTACATCAATTATCATTTTCATTAAATCATTAAATAACATATCCATTTTACCATTTATCCATCACATACATAATCATGACATATCCATTTCATTTTTCATCACAAATAATATATGTTTATTAATCTGAGCTTATATCCCATCCATATCATCACATATAGAAACAAAAAATGCATCCATAATAAAATAACATCCATAACCATCTATAAAGCATAATCCATCTATCTATGCCATCCATAACATCATCATAACACATCCATAAATGCATCCATAATATCCATAAGATCATATCTATATCCATCACATCATAAATATCCATAAATACCATCATAAACATCACATAAAAGCATAATCCATCACATCCATAAACATCTACTATAATCATAAATACATCATCCACATCATATCATAAACATCCATAATGCATAAACCATCATATCATAAATATCCATAAAGTACATCGCCACCAAAATATACATTTCTAAAAAATAATAAATGTCATGGTACACAAACACCACAAGGGCCAAAATACATCAGTATATAAAATATCAACCCTGGGCTGATGACCCCCTAGTAGAGTCGGTAGGAGACCCAGGACATGGCTACTGCTGCTACTGAGGTGGCTACTATGGAGGTGCCTATGGCTTCTACACGGATTGCTGAGATCTATTGAATCTGTATGATCTAGATATCCTTGACCCACTCCTTTGACTATAACCAGGTACCTACTGAGCCTCAGGAACCATAGCATAGTAAGCACCATAATAATACTTGGCCCTCAAAATCTACTCTAAGAGATGGTCCTGTATCCACTGAATACACTACTGGGAGTCTAAGTAGATCTAGAAAATGCTGGTCCTAGCTACCATCCCCTGCAATTGAGTAATCTCTGCCTACAACTACCCCACCTATACCTCTGTAGCCTAACGTAGGGACCTCTCTGTGTCTCTCTTTGAGGTGACCTTGGCCACCTATGCCTGCAATTGCCCCACATGTGTTTGCAGCTACCCTATCTACATTTGCAACATGCTAATCTGACCATCTCCATCTCCCCCACTCCCTCCATCTAGCAGAGTAGTTGCTCCTTGTAACTGGGAAAGCTCCTTTCTCTGATGAGTCACTAGGTCCTCAAAGCTAGCAACCTAGGCCCATAAGGTCTCGGCATCCTCCTCATTTTTGGCTCGAGTATGCTGATGCATAGTACGAGTACCTAGAACAGGACCAGGCCTTGTCCCTGAACTTCCTACCTCTGTAGCTCTAGCCCCTGTAAATGGCCCCCTCTGAGTTACTGGTACCTATTGCACCTACGTCTGTGGTTAGACCTACTACTTAGGTGGTGCCTGTCTAGGACCCTGCTACTATGATGGTGCTCGTGGTGGTGACATCTGTCCCCTCTAAGCCTGCTACTGGAGTGGTGCCTGAGGTGGTGCATGCCTCTGCCCCTGCTGCCATGGTGGTGCCCACGGCGGTGCCATCTATCCTACATGTGTAGGTACTTGCTGCTACTACTGTCCCTACTATAGAACCTACCTAGGTGCCCACTACCATTAAGGACTCTGTTGTCCCTACCCCCGTCCTCTCCCCAATACCTACTCTGCTGCTACAGAAGCCAACATCCCATTAGTATCACCATCATCAACCTCCACCTCCTCTAGCACTGTCTCCTCCTCAACCTCGTTGCCCTCCTCCCCCTCTTCCACTATCATATCTGGCTTGACTATAGGATCTGTCAAGCGGATTGGCCTCCACACTACCCACCACCGATCATAATCTAGGGTGGTCCTTGCATCTACCATAGTACTCCTCCAATCCCATTGCATAGGCTGCAGTCCTCCAATATCCTAAATAGCCACCTGGGGCTATATCCTCAGCGGCCATCTGACATCCTATGGCGTCCTCCAAAAAATTGCCATCGCTTGTGGCAAGTCCTGTCGCAACCCAAACTGCCTCATCACCCATGAAGAGTGATACATATCAATGGTATGATCCCCTCAGCCTATCAAGTACATGGCCTGGACTATATACGGCATATGGATATGATCATCCGCCTAGGCCTCCACTCTGATATATGGATGCCACACAATACATACCAAGTCATCGAAAATATGCCACCAATATCACAACTACCCAACATAAGAATACTGGAGTGGTGCCCTGTACAAAAATACAAATGCCTAAACTATCCCTGAAACAAAGCACCTTGTGGCCTCATGATACCTACGTGCTCAAAGGCCCACACATGTAGCAGTGACACCTTGCTTGATAGAGCCCCATCTAGGTGATACACAATAGTGTGCATCTCATGGTACAACCGAAAGGAAGCAAGGTATGAGGAAACACTTCCTACACTGATCTACCGAGGAAAGACTTATGAAAATTTTTACTTTACAATTATAGATTAAGATGCAAATTAACAGAAAGATAATAACAACTTCCAAATGCAAACACAAAACTCACAACACAAGATATACATGGGGAAAACCCTTTCAGGTAAAAAGCCCCACACTCCAAAGCTGCCCAATATATTATTCAGAAATCATGAAGATTACAATATACTTGAAGAGCAAGCTTTTACAAAAGTATATCCAACCAGAGATCCAGGAGGTAATTTGGCATCTATAAGATTCTTACATACAACCTCCATCTCAAGTTCTTGATGTATAGGAGATACAATACAGTACACCGCCAACGGTAATTACAAAACCATGAGCCAAAACCACCAAAAGTGGTGCCCAAATTATCTCCAATCAAAGATGCCTTGTGATGTGCCAAGCCACACACCAACATGTGTAACTCTCCCCTTTACAGCTCTTTTATGTGTCCAACCCGTTTTTACATTTCCCAAAAATAGAAGGTCCAACTTTTGGAGGTCATAACTTTTGATCTGGGTGTCCAATTGATGAACCGTTTAATGTGTCAGAAAGCTCGTGAAGAGGTCTATCACCCTATAACTGGCTACACCAGTTATGACAATTTTTGGGATGTTTAGAGAAGTTTCAATTTTGGTAATTGAGTTCAAAGACTTTCTTCAGCAATTTCAAAAAATAGAAACTTTAATATCTCACGATCGATATATGATCTTGAGACGAAACTCACCCGAGATGTTTACTTAGCTGTTCCACACCTTTTGGGAAAAATTTCAGGTCTATCTGAGCTTAATTGAAGAACTTACTAAAAATAGTAAGTCTCACTATTTTTAGCTCGTTTGGAAACTTTTGGAAACTTTGAAAGTTCTAGACCATTCTCCAAGATAAAGGGTATTCGAAAAGACCAAAACTGGGAAGAATAGTAATCTTTCAAAGTTCAAGATTGAGACTCTTTTCTTAACATTCTCCCACTTAGCAAACACCTTGCAAGAGCAAAGGGAGTATCAACACCATGATTTAATTGCTAGGGGCCTAGAGGCCCATAGACTCTGAACACCATCTGAACTTCTTTGTGCTCACAGGTTTTGTCAAGGAATCTGCAATGTTCGTCAAAGTATCAACTTTCTCCAAGTTTATCTTCCCATCCTCTACCATGTCATGAACAAAATGGTACTGGACATCAATATGCTTAGTCCTCACATGGAAAGTAGGATTCTTTTCCAAACATATGACACTCTGACTATCACAACAAATAGTAATCTTCCCTACATCAAACCCAACATCAGAACACAATCTCTTAAGCCAAATGGATTCTTTAGAAGCATGAGTTTCTGCCATGTACTCAGCTTCAGTAGTGGACAAAGCAACCACAGGTTGCCGCTTACTTATCCAACTAATAGCACCACCAAACATTGTGAACACATAAGCGCTGGTGGATATCCTGCTTTCAATGTCACTTGCCCAATCTGAATCCACAAATCCACGAATACAAAGTGAATGTTGAGGTCCTATAGGATAACCATGATATCATAAGGAATACTTAGAAGTACCCCACAAATATCTAAACACTCTCTTAACTGCATCCCAGTGTACCTATCTAGGATTAGGCATAAATTGACTAAGGACTCCCACTTCTTGGGTAATGTCTGGTCTTGTACAGACCATCGCATACATCAAACTACCAACCGCACTAGCAAAAGGAACTTTGTTCATATCGTCTATCTTAGAAGGAGACTTTGGACAATCTACAACAGATAACTTTGTCTCCATTGTAACAGGAACAGTCAATGGTCTGCAATCCACCATGCTGTATCTTTCCAACATAGTGTTAAGATACCTACTTTGGCCTAACCAAAGTTTTCTATTTGTTCTGTCTCTTCTAATCTCCATCCCCAGAATGTACCAAGCTACCCCTAGATTTTCATCTCAAACTGTACTGACAACTAAGACTTCAAATAAGAAATCAAACTTTTACCATTCCCAATTAGTAACATATCATCGACATACAATGCAATAATGAGAATACGATCATTGTCAAACTTGTAATAAACATAATGATCTAATTTTGATCTCTAAAATCCAATACTCAACACAAAGGCATCAAACTTCTGGTACCACATCCTAGGAGACTATTTCAAACCATACAAAGACTTTTTCAACTTGTAAACCAAATTTTCTTTACCTTTCACCACGTAGTGCTCTAAATGTGACATATAGATTTCCTCCTCCAAGTCACCATGAACGAATGCGGTCTTCACATCCATTTGTTCCACTTCTAGATCATGTGTTGTTGCAAGAGATAATAGGAACCGAATAGATGTCAGCTTTGCAACAGGAATGAAAATCTCACCATAGTCAATTCCCTCCACCTGAGAATACCCCTTCACAACCAATCTAGCCTTATATTTCTCAACATTGCCATCTACACCAAATTTATTTTTGAACACCCATTTGCATCCAATAGGTTTTCATCCTTTAGGCAAAGGCACCAAGTCCCAAGTATTATTCTTTTCCAAAGAAGCCATCTCCTCTTCCATGGCCTCCTTCCAGGAACCTGCATCTTTCATACCCATAGCCTCTTTCATAGTTCTAGGCTCATCAGTGTTAGAAATCAAAGAAAAAATAAAACTGGAATCATGCAATGAATAACCAAACCTATCAGGTTGCTGCCTTATCCGTGTGGACCTCCTCAAAGATTGAGGTTAAGGTTCTTCATCTTTTTCTGAACTTTCAGAGCTACTAGAGCGCTCCTCATTATCAAGTCCAATAGATGTTTTTGGTTCAACTTTCTCAGGGGTGGAAGGAAGCTAAACCACATCATCTTTCCTCTCTTCTTTCTCTAGCTGTAAGACAATAGAAGAAGGATTGAGCTCTCTGAAGATCACACTTATGTTATACAGAACTCTCTCAACTATTGGATCCCAAAGCTTGTACCCTTTCACACTGATACCATAACTGATGAAGATACACTTTATAGCCTTGTTCTCCAACTTAGACCTCTTCTCCTTAGGCACATGTACATATGCCTCACAACCAAATACTCAAATGTGTCTTAAAGAAGGCTTTTTACCAGACCATACCTCCATAGGTGTCTTATTAACGAGTGTTGATGTAGGAGACCTGCTAACCAGGTAACAAGCGGTAGCAACAACTTCATCCTAGAACTTTTGTTCAAGACTAGCTCCACTTAGCATACTCCTTGCCCTCTCCATCAACATTCTATTCATCCTCTCTGTAACTCCATTTTGCTGAGGGGTATACAGAGTTGTCTTGTGCCTCTCAATCCCTTGTTCTTTATAGAACTTGTCAAAATCTGCTGAACAGAACTCACCACCATTGTTAGTCCTCAAACACTTAATCTTTCTATCCTTTTGATTCTCTACAAGAGATTTGAACTCTTTAAATCTATTAAAGACTTTAGATTTACTTCTAAGGAAAGATACCCATGTCCTACTATAACCATCAATGAATGAAACAAATTAAATAGATTTTGAAATCAAAGGAACATTAACATGACCAAACACATCAGAATGAATCAAGTCCAACACCTCAGAAGATTTGTGAGAACTAGAATAAAACTAAACACAATTTTGTTTTCCATAAATGTAATGTTCACAGAAATCAAACTCAAGGTTACAATCATTCATACCCTCAACAAGATTTTATTCTTCAGGGTCCTCAAACCCTTTTCACCAATGTGACCAAGCCTTTGGTACCATAACATTGTCTTCTTAGCTAGAAGTTTCATCTCCATAGAATGAGCACCCTTAGGTGCCCAGAAAGCATGACAATCAAAAGTAGATGCAACAGTCTTCTTCGTTGCTAGTTCCAATGGTGAGGATGAAGACTCTGAAGCTCTCTTCTTCGAAGTAGAGGCACTATTGCACTAAACTGCACATGCATCAAGATGAAACAAAGTGCCAATCTGAACACCCTTAGCCAACACCATAGATCCTCTAGTCATCTTGCATCTTCCATTTGAGAAAACAACCTGCACACCCACATCATTCAACTTTCTTATAGAAAGAAGGTTCCATGTCAAACCAGGGATATGCAGAATACCATTGATTCCCTTCACTCGTCCATCAGGGAATCAAATCAAGACTCTTCCATGACCAACAATATCTAGGTGAGAATCATCACCCATGTACACCTTTCCACCATCGTATTCTTCATACTTTGAAAACCAACCCCAATGCAAGGTCATGTGAAGAGATGCACCAGAGTCAATAAGACACACATCCTTAGATGTATGTGTTTCCAAGGTAGTGATAAATGCTTCTCCTTCATCTTGAGAGGACTTGTCAGAATCTGAATCATAATTCTTCTTTTTCTTTTTCTCCTCCTTGCACTCCTTGTGAAAGTGACCAGGTTTGCCACAGTTCCAACACAGGGCCTTGGACTTTCTGGGAGACTTAGATCTCCCATGAGATTTGGATCTTAATTTTTCTTCCTTCTTCTTATCCTTTTTCTTTCCCTTCTCTTTAGATCTACCACAAATCACAAGAGACTCCTTAGCTGATTCAGAAGACTTTATCTGCATCTCTTTAGAGAATAACAAAGAAACCACTTCATCCATCTTGAAGGTGGTAGTGGTACTCCCAATGGCCATAACAAGGTGGTCCCATGAATTTGGTAAGGAACATAGTAATGTCATACAATGATCCTCCTCCATCTTCACACCAACAGAAGTCAACTGGGCAATGAACATATTGAATGTATTCAGGTGATCAATGACAGATCCTCCATCTTCCATCCTCAGAGAATATAATTTCTTTCGCAGGAATAACTTGTCCACCAGGGATTTAGCCTGATAAACATCTCTAAGCTTCTTCCAAAGTTCCTTTGTAGTCTTCTCTTCATGGATATTAAGGAGCACTAAATCAGCCAAAGAGAGTCTTATCAAACCCTTAGCTTTTCGATCTTTGAGATCCCAGTCTTCTTGAGACATTGCTATTGGTTTTGTACTAGATACGACTTCCCATAAATCTTGATCTACAAGCATGTCATCCATTTTGAGTTTCTACAACTTGAAATTACTGCCATTAAACTTCTCTATCTCAAACCTCCCAGATGTGCTCACCATCTCTTACCTACAATAAAGATTTCAAAATCCTCTGCACAAGCTCCCACTCAAATGAAGATCAGCTCAAAAAATCCTCTACCTAACATCTAGAACCGAAGGTGATCAGGCTCTAATACCAACTGAAAGGAAGCAAGGTATGCAGAAATGCTTCCAACACTGATCTACTGAGGAAAGACTTATGCAAATTTTTACTTTTAGAGTTATAGATTAAGATGCACATTAACAGAAATATAATAACAACTTCCAAATGCAAACACAAAACTCACAACACAATATATATGTGGGGGAAACCCTTTCAGGTAAAAAACCCCACACTCCAAAGCTGCCCAATATATTATTCAAAAATCATGAAGATTACAATATGCTTGAAGAGAAAGCTTTTACAAGAGTATATCCAACTAGAGATCCAGGAGGTAATTCAAAATCTATAAGATTCTTACATACAACCTCCATCTCAAGTTCCTGATATATACGAGATACAATACAGTACATCGCCAACGGTAATTAAAAAACCATGAGCCAAAACCAACCAAAGTGGTGCCCAAATTATCTCCAATCAAAGATGCCTTGTGATGTGCCAAACCACACACCAACACATGTAACTCTCCCCTTTATAGCCCTTTTACATATCCAACATGTTTTTACATTTCCCAAAAATAGAAGGTCTAACTTTCAAAGGTCATAACTTTTGATCTGGGTGTCTGATTGACGAACTGTTTAATGTGTCGAAAAGCTCATGAGAGGTCTATCTGTTAGATCTAGGGCACACAACTGAGAGGGGGGGTGAATCAATTGTACAAAAACTTGCTTCTACTTCAAACACTTGATTCTTCTTTGTTAGTTAATAGCATATCAATTAATCATTTATGAAAGCATAAAACATTAACACCGGAGCAGATAAACATCAACACATTAGACACCAAGATTTTGACGTGGAAAACCTGGTTAAGGGAAAAACCACAGGGTGATTAACCCAAGGATTATTCTCTATTAGAAGAATAAGAAAAATGGATGGCACATGCCAATTAGGGCTCACTGCCTACAAGAGACACACTGTCTACAAGATGATAAGTTTTACAAACTTGAACTGGAGATTGACATCTTTACCATGTCTGGATCAGTTCCATTTAAGCCCGAGATACTTCTGCTCTGCCCTTCACTCTTTCACTATACCACACTCATCCACTACACAACACACTTTGAAATGAATCCACAAACCTTTATTTATACAAGGCATCGACTTAGGAACAATTAGCTAAGTCAGCAATTGTCCACAAGAACATTTGCAAGATGAATAACTCAACCGGTCGGCTAGTCTGAATAAGAACATCTTCATCCAGAAGAATATCTTCAATTCTAGGCTCTAACACTAATGTGGACCAACAACACAACCTCAACATGATCCAAGAACCTTCACAAGCTTGCCTGAATGACTAGGTACATCCGCACTTCCTCTACTTACAAGAATCTCTTCTCTCCTTTATCCGAAACTTCAAGAACATAGTCTATCACCACTGTCATACTGAAAGTGGTGCTTCCAGACCTCCAAACCATTAACCAATCAAGATGACACATCAAAAGGACATCCCAAACACTCATTCCAATCTGTAGAATAGGACAATGTACTTCCGGATCTCACTGGACCTTTTTGTAACATTCTGTCATTCCGGAGCATCTCTCAGAACTGGTTCTACTTGATCCATCATAACTTCTTTAGATCTTCATGCGGACCTCTAAAATCTTAACTAGAACATCTCAAGACTCATATCTACAAACCCTTTAATCTGCATCCTCTGATCCTCAACCTATTGAGTACATTTGCCTTCTTCTCATCACTGTTCTTCACTGTTCCTGGTTGAGACTAATTTTCTCAATATCCTCAGCACACAGCTCATCCAATCCTTCTTATCAATGCAATATGAGTATGTTGACATCAATGACAACATTGGTTAACCTCATACTTGCAACAATCTCCCCCTTTGTCATTGATGGCAACATATGATGTGAAAAACCATCAAGACAAGAACTTCTCCTTTCTGTCACAGCTCCCCCTATCAGCAACAACTCTTCACATGTCTTCTCTTCCTTTATTGCTGCGCCTTTGATCATCAACCACTTATTTTTCACATGTTTTCTCTCCCCCTTTGACATCAATGGCAAAGGGCTCATACTTGGAATTCTAACACATCAGAATCATACCAGCTGCTCCCCCTTAGTAGCAGCTCCCCATCATCAATCTGAATCACAAGATATGACTGTGATATCCACCAGATTGATGCACATCAGTGCATCTTAGTTCATCACCAGAGGGGCCATGACCCCTAACTTCTCCCTGAGATACTCAAAAGAGTCCTTGGGAAAAGGTTTAGTAAAAATATCTGCAATTTGATCCTTGAAGGGTACATACTCCAATCTGACTTCATCCTTGTTCACTTGTTCTCTCAGAAAGTGAAACTTGATAGATATGTGCTTGGTCTTAGAATGTAACATTGGATTCTTAGAAATATTTATTGCACTTGAATTATCACAGAAAATTGTGATAGGCTCTTCATATTCTACTTTAATATCTCTTAGCATCTGCTTCATCCATAAGATTTGAGTGCAACTACCTACTGCTGCAATGTATTCTACTTCAGTTGTAGACAGAGATATTGCCTCTTGTTTCTTGCTCAGCCAAGAAACCAATCTTTTTCCCAAAAAGAAAGCTCCACCACTGGTGCTCTTCCGGTCATCCACATCTCCTACCCAATCTGCATCTGTATATGCATGAAGAGAGAAATCATGATCTCTAGGGTACCATAGACCATACTCAACTGTCCCCTTTAGATATCTAAAAATCCTCTTGATTGCCATAACATGAGATTCTCTAGGATCAGCTTGGAATCTAGCAACAAGACCAACAGCCTGCATAATATCTGGTCTAGTTTGAGTGAGATACAATAGTCCTCCAATCATTGACCTATATTTTGTCTGATCCACCTTGGGAGAGTCATCATCTTTGCTCAACTTACATCTGGTAGCCATGGGAGTGTTCATAGGCTTTTAATCTTCCATTCCAAATTTCTTTAAAAGCTCTTTCACATATTTGGTTTGAGAGATAAAGATTCCTTTCTCTATCTGAGTAATTTGCAGACCCAAGAAGAAATTCATTTCATCGAGCATTGACATTTCAAACTCACTTTTCATTTGATTTGAAAAAGTTTTACACATGCTATCTTTTCCTCCAAAAATGATATCATCAACAAATACTTCAACAATCAAGATGTTTTCATGATCAATTTTAAAATATAAGTTACTATTAGCAGTACCTTTGTTGAAACTAATTTGCACAAGATGCTTATCCAACCTTTCATACCAAGCTCTTGGGTCTTGCTTCAATCCATAGAGTGCCTTCTTTAATTTGCAGACCATATCACCATGCTCAGATAACTGAAATCCATCCGGTTGTTCAATGTACACCTCTTCTTCTAAGTCACCATTCAAGAAGGCAGATTTGACATCCATCTAATATACTTTAAAATCCTTGAAGGCAGCAAATGCAAGAAATAGTCTGACTGCTTCAATTCTTGCCACCGGAGCAAAGGTTTCCTCAAAATCAATCCCTTCTATTTGAGAGTAGCCTTTACAGACTAATCTGGCTTTATTTCTGATTACTTCACCAACTTCATTTAGTTTGTTCCGGAAGACCCATTTTGTTCCAATCACATTCTTGTTACTAGGTCTAGAAACAAGATCCCAAGTGTGATTTTTCTCAATTTGCATCAACTCTTCCTCCATTGCTTTGGTCCAATTTTCATCATTGTAGGATTCATTTATTGTCTTAGGTTCAATCTTTGAAATCAGACAACATTCATCTGAATTTTGAGCAATTTTCCTCCTTGTTTGTACCCCTTTGCTTTTGTCACCTATGATCTGATCTTCAGAGTGATTTAGAGTTACATACCTTGGAACTTTGGGAGTTTCTTGTACTACTATTTCTTGATCAGGCTCATCCAGACAAACTTCTTCTTCCTGATTTACCGGATCAGTCTGAATCTGACCTTCAGGAGAGGATTGAGTTCCTTGAATTAGAACATCATTCTGATCATCTTCATCATACTCAAAAACCTTGAGGGCTTCTCAATTCCTTCATCAACCTTCACATTTGTACTTTCTATCATCTTTCTCAGTCTCTTATTGTAACACCGGTATGCTTTGCTTTGAGTGGAGTATCCCAAGAAAATTCCTTCATCATTTCTAGCATCAAACTTTCCTAGATCTTCATCTCTTTTGATGTAACACTTGCTACCAAAAACTCTGAAATATCTCACAGTAGGAGTTATACCAAACCAAAGTTCATACGGAGTCTTACCGGTATTGCTTCTGATTTGAACTCGGTTGAGAGTGTAGACTGCAGTGCTGACAGCTTCTCTCCAAAACATCTGAGGAACATTTGCTTCCATCATCATTGTCCTGGAAGCTTCCTGGATGGTCTAGTTCTTTTTCTCAACTACTCCATTCTACTGTGGAGTCCTAGGAGTAGACAACTGTCTCTTAATACCATGCTTCTCACAAAAGTCTATGAATTCACCGGATGTGAATTCACTACCTCTATCAGACCTTAGACACTTTAGTTTCAATCCGGTTTGATTCTCTACCATAGCCTTGAAAATTTTGAACTTCTCTAAAGCTTCTAATTTCTCTTTCAGAAAGGTAACCCACATCATCCGGGAATGATCATCAATCAGTAACATGAAATATCTATCACCTTGCATACTCTTGATTCTTATCGGACTGCATAGATCAGTATGAACTGATTCCAGTAATCCAGTAGAGGACTGATCCTTGTTTTTGAAAGAGACTCTGCTGTGTTTACCTAGCTGACATTCTTTGCACAAACTATTTGTAGGTTTCACCAATTTTCGAAGATCTCTTACAGCCTGAGTGTTGCTTATCTTGATGATGTTATCAAAATTTACATGACACATCCTTCTATGCCATAACCAACTCTGATCAACTTGAACAAATAAATAACTTTTATTAGAACCAACCAGATGGAAGATATTACCTTTTGTTTGAGTACCAGATGCAATCTTAGTTCCAGAGCTTTCAAAGATCCTGCATCTTCCATTTTTGAACCAGAGATCATAACCTTTGTCTACCAGTGATGCAGAGGCATCCACACTAAAACCTTGACATACAGCATGTATGTCTAACACCCTTCATCATCATCATCATATTTCCCTTAACACTGTCAGCATCATCATATTTTCTCTGCCGACCGATATCCTCCTGCAGACAAACCTTCGACCTTTCGCCTGTCAGCAGCATCATCATATCCGGCTATTGGCAGCATCATCACATTCGGCAAGCGCAAACATCCTCCTGATGTTCACTGTTCATCTTACCGCTAACCTCTATCTTCATCATCATGATGTTCAACATCATGTTCATCAGCAGGCTATAAAACATCCGGTTCCTCTCATATATCTTGATGACGACAACCTCATGCACCTTTCCTTCGATGCTTACGTCACCCTGATATCCTGATGATGATTATCTTGATGACGATGATGTCACATGCAGCTCCTTCAATATCCTGCTGCCCCGATATCCTGATGACGATTATCCTGATGATGATGACGTCACATGCAGTTCCTTCAATATCCTGCTGTCGGCCAAACTTAACATTATCGGCCCGCGATGGTTTTATCAACCCGATCTTCTACCTTATGCCGATACGCTCCTCCTCGGCAACACCTGATGATGATCACCCCAATGCACATTCACTTTATGCAATCGACTGCATCATTTTCATCTCCACTTACTCGGATGACACCCGAAGTAACTGCAGGATATACACAGAAATATCCTGATGATGCCGTTGCGATGGATTTTCCAACCTTAGCGAATTTTGATCCGCTGAATCTCCTGGGATGACCCGATCTGCTTTCAGGGTGATCTTCCAGACTCTAACAACAATCACGACCTAGCACATACCCATGCTAGGGTTCTCAACACCTCTTGACTGCGATCCTGCACACCTGCATGCAAACAAACACAAAATGCAAACTAAACCCTAAACTACTATACATAGCCATTCCACCGATTCGACGAATCAACCGGTGGAATGGATCAGCGAATCCATGCAACCACCAAAACAGCAAATCGATTACACAATGGAATCCAAACAGAGAATTGACACAACAGGATCTCTTTATTGATTTCAAAAGATGCAAATACAATATTCAGTCTCTCCCTCTGTCTCACTCTCTCCAACCTAGCTTCTCAACATCTATGTCTAAAACCAACCGATCCTCATGCATAAATAGGATCTCTTGCGAGTACTACTGACCCGACTCCAAGCGGCTGGGAAATCTCTCCAGGCGGCTGGGAGATCCAACTGGACCTACAGCATAACAGCTGTCCTAACAACCTAGCTAAAAATAGTAAAGTATGGTCAACATGACCTTATTACATGCATTGGTCTTATCAGACCTTCTTGGAAACATTAACCAGACCTAAAACAAACTAACTGCCTCATGGAGGCCAGCTGTCAGGTAGGTGCTCCTGCACCATACTCCCCAACAGAAAAGAACTCATGTCCCATGAGTTAGGATGTGGAAGTCCTCCACCTTTACACTTTGTCATGTCAGTGTTCTGACCTGTTCCAGCTTTGTCCTTTGCTGGTTCTCGGCTGCTCCAAGACTTCTGAACTGTAACTTGCCTTGTTGCAAGTAAATCCTCATGCCTGTCAATGTAGGCCCTTCTCTCACATACCTTGTGTTTGTCAGGTTGTCTTACCAGAACCTCTGTCTGAACTGCCTCTTGAACTTTTGTAATGTTCAACTCTATCTTTCTTTCAACCTTTATAGGACAAACAATAGTCCCAACTATGACAACATCCCTGTCATTCCTCTCAACTGGTTGCTGTTTGCAAACCTGTTTCTGAACCTGCTGCTGACCTCTGTCAGTCAAAACTATAACTTTCTTCAACCTGTTGTCCTTAACAACTTCTTTCCCTGCAGTGTCCTCAACTGCCTTTATGCCTGCTCCTATAGGCATCTGCACAAATTCCTTCTTTCCCACTAAAATGATTTTGGCTGCCCCCTGTGCTGCAGCTGCTTCCTGCAATGGCATCAACATAATAGTCTTCCCATCTTTCTTGATGGTGTAGGTATTAGCATACCCATCATACAGTACCCTCCTATCAAATTGCCATGGTCTACCCAACAGTAGGTGACAACATTCCATGGGCAAAATGTCACACAAAACTCTATCATGATATGCTCCAATCTGAAAATCCACATATGCCTGTTCATAGACAAAAAGTGATTGACTATCACTCACCCAAGATGCCTTGTAAGGGTGATGGTGTGGAATCCTTTCCAAATTCAGTTTATCCACCATTTCCTGAGATACCATGTTATCTGTTGAACCAGTATCAATGACAACCTTACATACTTTACATTTGCTCTTGCATGTGGTCTTGAAAAGAGCTCTTCTTTGCATCATATCCTTTGATGCCTACAAACTAATTCTTCTTAGCATCAATGCTTCTCCCTCCTCAGGATATCCATAACTGTCAGGAACTCTATCTCCTTGATAAGTGTTTGAACTCTGCACACTTTGCTCTACTTTCTCTTCTTGCACAAGTTGTACTCTCTTGTCATTCATTCTATCATTTCTGGATGATGAACCTTTGCTTTCTGGACATTTGAAAAATGGATGACCAAACTCACCACAGGTGTAACACTTTCCTGAAAATGTAGTAGAACCTCTACCACCTCCAAATCTGCCTCTATTACCTTTCCATCCACCTCTGAAATCAGACTGTCCCTGTCCTTTACCAGTGTCTTCTTGACCCTCATTGGTTTGCCTTGTTGTAGGGGCTAATCCTCTTCCCCTCATATTGTTGCCTCTTCCTCTCATGGACTTATCTTGTCCCCTATTCATCTTTTCTTCAATCCTAATTGCCATTTGGTAACAATCCTCCACACTCTTAGGGTTAGCTAAAACTAACTCATCCTGTATGTTCAATCTCAAACCAGCCAAGTACCTAGCCACCTTTTCTACCTCATTCTCATGATGACCAGTTCTCATACTCAATTTATAAAACTCCTCAGTATATGCCTTCACATCCATTTCCTTCTGCCTTAAAAATTGCAACTTCTTAAACATCTGAATTTCATAATCCTTAGGCAAGAATTTACCTTTGATCCTTGCTACCATTTTATCCCATGAAGTGATCTTTGACTTCCCTTGTTTCCTTCTCTCGGATTGTACATAATCCCACCATACCAAAGCATGACCTCCTAACTTGGTCTTTGCAATCTTTACCTTCTGATCCTCAGCAACATCTTCACATTCAAAGTGATTATCAAGTGCAGCAATCCAATCCAGTAACTTATCTTTATTCAAACTTCCATTATACTTGGAAACATCAACCTTTACCTTAGGTTTATCCCTCTGCACTGCCTTTAACAGTTTTGCAAATCTCTGGTCTTCAGCATCCAGATCTTCAGCTACCTCTTCATACTCTTCAACAGTATCTTCATCTTCTTCAGACTCACTGTCTTCCACTTCCCTCTTTTTGTTCTTTTCCAGGGCTACAAGCCTGGCTTGAAGTGCTTCAGCAAGCTCCTTCATCTTCCTCATCTCTCTGGCATGTTTTTCCTTCATCTCCTGCAATTCCCTTGCAGTACTAGTACCTTTCGGAGGCATTTTGTCAACCTCTCACTCCTCAACCTCTGTCCTTTCAGTGACAGAATCAACTCTACCTCTGCCCTTTTGGTGACAGAATCAACACACAACAGCCCAGACCTTTTGCTGAGCTCTAATACCACTATGATGCAGAGGCATCCACACTAAAACCTTGACATACAACATGTATGTCTAACACCCTTCATCATCATCATCATATTTTCTCCGCCAACCGATATCCTCCTGCAGACAAACCTTCGACCTTTCGCCTGTCAGCAGCATCATCATATCCAGCTATCGGCAGCATCGTCACATTCGGCAAGCGCAAACATCCTCCTGATGTTCACTGATCATCTTACCGCCAACCTCTATCTTCATCATCATGATGTTCAACATCATGTTCATCAGCAGGCTATAAAACATCTGGTTCCTCTCATATATCCTGATGACGACAACCTCATGCACCTTTCCTTTGATGCTTACGTCACCCTGATATCCTGATGACGATTATCCTGATGACGATGACGTCACATGCAGCTCCTTCAATATCCTGCTGCCCCAATATCCTGATGACGATTATCCTGATGATGATGACGTCACATGCAGTTCCTTCAATATCCTGCTGTCGGCCAAACTTAACATTATCAGCCCGCGATGGTTTTATCAACCCGATCTTCTACCTTATGCCGATACGCTCCTCCTCGGCAACACCTGATGATGATCACCCCAATGCACATTCACTTTATGCAATCGACTGCATCATGTTCATCTCCACTTACTCGGATGACGCCCGAAGTAACTGCAGGATATACACAGAAATATCCTGATGATGCCGTTGCGATGGATTTTCCAACCTTAGCGAATTTCGATCTACCAAATCTCCTGGGATGACCCGATCTGCTTTCAGGGTGATCTTCCAGACTCTAACAACAATCACGACCTAGCACATACCCATGCTAGGGTTCTCAACACCTCTTGACTGCGATCCTGCACACCTGCATGCAAACAAACACAAAATGCAAACTAAACCCTAAACTACTGTACATAGCCATTCCACCGATTCGACGAATCAACCGGTGGAATGGATCAGCGAATCCATGCAACCACCAAAACAGCAAATCAATCACACAATGGAATCCAAACAGAGAATTGACACAACAGGATCTCTTTATTGATTTCAAAAGATGCAAATACAATATTCAGTCTCTCCCTCTGTCTTACTCTCTCCAACCTAGCTTCTCAACATCTATGTCTAAAACCAACCGATCCTCATGCATAAATAGGATCTCTTGCGAGTACTACTGACCCGACTCCAAGTGGCTGTGAAATCTCTCTAGGCGGCTGGGAGATCCAACCGGACCTACAGCATAACAGCTATCCTAACAACCTAGCTAAAAATAGTAAAGTATGGTCAACATGACCTTATTACATGCATTGGTCTTATCAGACCTTCTTGGAAACATTAACCAGACCTAAAACAAACTAACTGCCTCATGGAGGCCAGCTGTCAGGTAGGTGCTCCTGCACCAACCAGCTATCCAACACTGAGAAGATTGTGCTTCAATCCTTCAACATACAATACATTACCAATTTTGCTCTTTCCATCAAAAGAGATAGTTCCCCTACCTTTGATTCTACCAGCAGAGTTGTCACCAAACTTTACCATTCTTCCTTCATACCTTTCCAAATCTAAGAACTTGTTCTTGTCACCTGTCATATGGTGAGAGCATCCACTATCAATAACCCAATCATCCTTTTCTTCAACTTGGGCAGTCAAAGCTCTTTCTACAACCTTATGATTGATAGATTCAAAGGATATTGGTTCTTCTTCCTTGATGGCAATAAACACCCATTCATTTCCAGATTTGTCTCCCATCTCTAATTCATCATCTGTTACTCCTTCATTATCAACTTCTTCATGAACATAGTAACAATTCTTTTGGAACCTTTGTCTGTTAGAGTTTGACCTTGTGGATCTTTCTAGACATCTTGAGGCAAAGTGACCAATCTTATTGCAGTTGAAGCATTTAAAAGGTAATTTTCTTTCATACTTACCAGATCCTCTTGGCAGTCTTTTTGCAATGAGGGCTTCAAGTTGAGCTGTTTCTGCTTCTTCCTCTTCCATGTCTTTCCTTGCTTGATCATACCATGACAGCTTCCTTGAAGCGTTTTCTCCCGGATCAAATCTTTGTTTGCCTTTCACATAGGCACTGGCTTTGAATTTAGATTCAGTCTTGGGGGGATCATCTCCAAACTCGGTCATTTCAAATGCAGCTAGTTTGCCAGCCAATTGCTCTTTTGTGACAGTTGTATGGGCTCTGAATTCATCAATGGCAGCAACCTTGATCTTGTAGGCAGCAGGAAGGGATCTGAGAATTTTGCAAACAATCTCATTTTCATCCAGAACTCCACCAGCATTCCTGATTCCACACACTAGCTCATTTACTCTTGGCATAAAGGTAGTGATATTTTCATCATCTCTCATCTTCAATCTTTCAAATTTTCCTTTGAGACTTTGCAACCTTGCACTCTTAACAAACTCATCTCCTTCATGCAGAAGTTCTAGTTTAACCCAAATCTCATAGGCAGTTGGTAGATCAATAAAATTTGAGAGTTTTGAGTCAGTCAATGTGCTTAGAAGAGCTTCTTTGGTCTGTAGATTGTTTTCAGCATCTGTGATTTCATTTAGAGTTGTCAGACCACCCTGTGGAGGTACATATGCTTTTGTGACCATGGACAAGTAAGCTTTTCCCATACACTCCAAGTGACATTTCATGCGACATTTCCAGAGCGAGAAGTTGGTTCCATCAAACTTCGAACTGTCCTTCTTGTATGATGACATCCTGGATCTCCTCAAGCGGTTAAGCTCCTTTTAGAGGAACTTGGCTCTGATACCAATTGTTAGATCTAGGGCACACAACTGAGAGGGGGGGTGAATCAGTTGTACAAAAACTTGCTTCTACTTCAAACACTTGATTCTTCTTTGTTAGTTAATAGCAGATCAATTAATCATTTATGAAAGCATAAAACATTAACACCGGAGTAGATAAACATCAACACATTAGACACCAAGATTTTGACGTGGAAAACCTGGTTAAGGGAAAAACCACGGTGAGATTAACCCAAGGATTATTCTCTATTAGAAGAATAAGAAAAATGGATGGCACATGCCAATTAGGGCTCACTGCCCGAGCACACTGCTCATAAGGAGGCTCACTGCCTACAAGAGACACACTATCTACAAGATGATAAATTTTACAAACTTGAACTGGAGATTGACATCTTTACCATGTCTGGATCAGTTCCATTTAAGCCCGAGATACTTCTGCTCTGCCCTTTGCTCTTTCACTATACCACACTCATTCGCTACACAACACACTTCAAAATGAATCCACAAACCTTTATTTATACAAGGCATCGATTTAGGAACAATCATCTAAGTCGGCAATCGTCCACAAGAACATTCGCAAGATGAATAACTCAACCGGTCGGCTAGTCTGAATAAGAACATCTTCATCCAGAAGAATATCTTCAATTCTAGGCTCTAACACTAATGCGGACTGACAAAACAACCTCAACATGATCTAAGAACCTTCACAAGCTTGCCTGAATGACCAGGTACATCCGCACTTCCTCTACTTACAAGAATCTCTTCTCTCCTTTATCCAAAACTTCAAGAACACAGTCTATCGCCACTGTCATACTGAAAGTGGTGCTTCCGGACCTCCAAACTATGAACCAATTGAGATGACACATCCAAAGGACATCCCAAACACTCATTCCAATCCGTAGAATAGGACAATGTACTTCCGGATCTCACCGGACCTTTTTGTAACACTTTGTCACTCTGGAGCATCTCCTGGAACCGGTTCTACTTGATCGATCATAACTTCTTCAGATCTTCATACAGACCTCTGAAATCTTAACTAGAACATCTCAAGACTCATATCTACAAACCCTTTAATTTGCATCCTCTGATCCTCAACCTATTGAGTACTTTTTCCTTCTTCTCATCACTGTTCTTCACTGTTCCTGGTTAAGACTAATTTTCTCAATATCCTCAGCACACAGCTCATCCAATCCTTCTTATCAATGCAATATGAGTATGTTGACATCAATGACAACACTGGTTAACCTCATACTTGCAACACTATCATCCTATAACTTGCTATGCCAGTTATGACAATTTTTAGGATGTTTAGAGAATTTTTGATTCTGGTAATTGAGTTCAAAGACTTTTTCTAGTAGTTTCAAAAAATAGAAACTTTAATAACTCGCAATCCAGATATGATCTTGAGATGAAACTCTCCTGAGATGTTTACTTAGATGTTCTGTACCTTTTGGGAAAAATTTTAGGTCAATCTGAGCTCAATCAAAGAACTTACTAAAAATAGTAAGTCTCGCTATTTTTAGCTTGTTTGGAAACTTTGAAAGTTCCAGACCATTCTCCAAGATAAAGGGTATTTGAAAAGACCAAAACTAGGAAGTATAGTAATATTTTGAAGTTGCAAGGTTGGGACACTTTTCTTAACAACAACTGCCCTAACATACATGGTCCCCATGCATACATCATCTCATGCTGAACCATCTGGTCAATCTCCTCACCCCAACCAATTGAGAAGCCATGCATGTGTCGATCTTTCATCACCAGTCCCCCAATCACTACACACAAAACTAATGTAAAGTCACCTACTCCAGCCACCAATATCTGAGCATAGCTCATCTGCCGTCGATCTGTTGTAGGAATTGGGTGACCTGGGGCAAATGCCCTATCCAAGGTTGATCATCCTCTACCAATATCATATGTAGGCCTCACTCCAGCAATTGGCAACCTCAAAATCCTCCAGACGTCCTCTAAGGTGATGGTCATCTCACCTATAGGTAATAAGAAGGAGCATGTCTCACTCCTCCACCGCTCCACTAGGGCTGTCATCATAGCCATATGTGCCCATATAGTGGCATCTCAGCCACTACCCGTAGTCCCAATCTCCCTAATTTAGTTAACACAACTTGATCAAAGCCATCTAACAGTCTCATAACTGCAGGAACTCATTGCTCCCGTGAAGCCACAATATGCCTATCAATCTACATTCGCAAAATAATCATCAAAAAACTAATCTTTCTTCTAATTCATTGCCATGATGCTATTTCTATCCCCTATGGTGCCAAAACAAAATTTGGTGCCAGTTTTAACCCATATGGTGCTAATCCAGAGGATGGTGCCATTTCTCCCTATTATGGCATCAATCTAGAGGATGGCACCACTTCTCCTAGTTTTAGCGCCAATCCAAAGGATAGCACCACTTCTCCCAAGTTTGGCACCAAACTAGAGTTTCATGCTAAAATGCCTTTTAAATCGAAAACCCCTGGCAACATTCCAGAGCATGGTGCTAGAAACCCTAGGTTGATGCCATTCCAGATGATGGCACCAAAGTGCTAGCATATGGCACTAAAATGCTAACTATTTGACCTATGGCACCAAACTAGAGTTTGGCACTGAAAATTTTGTTGATGGCGCTATTTCTCTAAAAAACCTAATTTTAGGATGGCACCACAAAATCCTAAAAAGATGCCAAAACTTCCAAAACTCCCCATTGGCCTATGGCGCCAATCCAGAGGATGGCACCAAATGGCTACATTATGGCATTAGACCGCCTAAACTACCCATTTCCCATGCAATAAATGATCCAAAACTTGAAATTGACAAAGTCAAAGATGGTCAACATACCCGTGGGTCTGCCAAGGGTGATCTCAGGTAGGTGTAGACTCACTCTAATCGATGCTTGTAGTGTGGGAAAGGTGGTTGCGCCACCATCTCATCTTCTCTCCTCTCATCCAATAAGCTCAATGTGTACAAATGTGGCACTTTGGGCCCACATTTTCTATTTATAACATGCCATGTCATCCTCCAACACACTTTTTCTCTCCCCAGGGTGCAAAACATAACCTTTTTTGCTCATTTTTCTTCCTGTCAACCTAGTTTTCCGTCCTCTATCCATTTTTCACAACCATTTCCTCCTTTTGAGAGATCACCTCAAAAATTGTATTTTTTCACCCGACCTCTTGAGGGGGTATCCCTCATCTATTTTATTCCTTCCTGGCAGCTGGGGCAAATTCTTTGACTTGACACCATATCCCTACTTGGTCACGATGCCACGTCAAAGAGGGGCAAATTTAGACACCTAAAAATGTCTTAACCATCTAACTATCCTCTGACATCATCCACAACACTAATTCTTCATCCAATCAATTTATTAAATTATTATTTAATTAATTATTTCATCCTACCACTCATCCCTCATTAATTCATCCCTAAAATTGAATTAATTTAATTAATTCAATAGTCATATGTTACTAACATCATCCAATTGATTAAATAAATATGTCAAATATTTATTTAATTAATGTGCCCTCTTCCCTAAACCTAATTAATCAGTTAAATCATCTTTATATGATTAATCAAGCCTACTAATTGGCCTACCCCTAACCTAGTTGATTAAATAGCCATTATTTAATTAGTTACCCTAGCCTAAATGACCCCTAGACCTGGATTAATTAAATAAATCATTATTTAATTAATCCTAGACCCTGATTACCTCATCCACTAATTTTTTCCAGCCACATTAACTAACTTAATCACCTTGATGAACTTGGTCAAAGCATGATTAACACCTTCTCCCACACCCACATATTAAAAATTAAAAAATATTCACAAGCACTCCAACTCATTTTTACCATTTTCATGATAAAACATCTTCCTCTTTTTTAGCTTACAAATGTAAGAGGCTAAAAATGTACATGTGTCACATGTCTCTCACAACTCCACATAAAATAGAATTTTAATTCCAACCCATCCCAAGGAAATTAATTTTAAATTTCCTCATCCATCTAAATCACATTTAATGCTAAGTCCTCCTCAAAATGAATAAAAGATTCATTTTTATTCTCCACCCTCCAAATTTGTTGATCAAATCCTAGCCCTCCATCTCACAATCAATCTCATCCATTGATCTCAACAATGAATCTCCATTGTTGGATCAAAATCCACTCCAATTTGCCTATAAATACAAGCCTCCACAAGCCATTTTGACATCTAATTTTAGAGTAACATTACTATGCCAAAATTTCTCTCAATCTCTCCATCTTAGCTAGGCTATGTTGAATTGCATTAGTGTTTAAGAGCATTTCACATTTAGAAGCATAGTCATGGGTAAAGCTAGGGCTTGTGGGTGCTAAGTCCTCTACCTTATCAAGGAGTGAGGGAGACATTCAAGGTATAACTACTTGTTTTATGCATTTGGTTTACTTAGTTAACCTTGTTCATCTCTTTCATCTTTAGGTGGCAAGTGTAATTTCCAAGATATTCCACCTCATCCCCTTTTAGCTTCCTCAACAAGCTTCCCTTAGTATCAAAAAGTAACTTTTCTTGTCCTCACATTTACTTTTTGGTACTAAATTTTCTAATTTTGACAAAAAGTAACTTTTGGAAGCCTAAAAACATTTAATATTTGATACTACATCTAATGCATTTAATTTTTACAACGTCACCAACAACTTGTAGTGTGACAGATATCAATAAAGGGATCATGTGCAGCAGTATCAAGTCATTTTCTCCATCATGTGTGTTTTTAGGTATCTATTTTCCATGTGTAGACATGAATATCGAGCTATAGGTGACCAATTCCATCATAAAAATGCATTTCCAACCCTCTATTCTTCATGTTCCCATCATTTTTCCATCACAAATTTTCATCTCAAACTTGGAACAACAAGCTAGACTCTCATTAAAAGTTGTATCAATTATATACTTGACTGCAAATTAGGTATAAGGTGGTACAATTCATCATCCATCAACTACATGGCATTTAATCCTTCATTTCCCATAATTTCTAGCTTTAATTTTGTATGAACAATAGTGATGTAAGTATGATTTTTGTGTTTCTATAGCTCTTGGGTTTTTTCTCATCATGTTTGATATCATCTTGGCCTTATCTTGTAGGTACAATAGTGGTTTGGTTATAAAAATGAAGTTTCTCCATGGCTGGGACGGTAGGGTGTCTTCAAGTCTTCATTCTTCCATGATGGCTCCATCTGATCTCCAGTTGTTTCCAACCTCTTATACCTGCAAACAACAATACCCAGTATTAGATTCATCATAAATAAATCATTTTGTCATTATATATCAAAAAGCATCTATTTGTAATCATGGATTAGTCAAGAACAAGTAGCTGACAAATTTGTTGCCATTGATAATTTCATAAATTTGGTGTTTCATCTTGGTTTCTATCATGAATCTCCATCACTCATCATTTCATCACCTTTCTATCTTCTCATTATGTTTTCTTTGATCCCATCCTTCATCTGTATCAAATTTTCATATCATGTATCTAGAACTCAAAAGATGGTCATGGCTGTCCTAGACCTGTAGATGACTATTTGAGACCAGTTTGGGGCTGACTTTTTATGTTTTTAAGAAAAAAAAGGAATTTTCTTTGTGTTTACATCCCTATGCCACCTTCTCCTTCCATTCATTGACATGTTAATGATATTTCCTCACAAGATCTTGATAGATTTTGCAAGCTATCACGAGGATAAATGTTGTTGTTTTGGGACAAGAAGCTGCTATAGGGATTATAACAGTCCTAAAATCAAGAATAACTCTTCTTTTTTGTGTTTAATCTCCTTATAACCACTTTGGTTATCTCCTACATACCTTAAAATAATTCCCAATCCCATCTTCATAATGATTTCTGAGTAGTAGGCATTATGTAGGGAGTAATAATAGTCCTATTATAACTACCTCATGGCTATGATAGTTCCATTTGCATTTGAATTTCCATTTTCTGATTTTGTCTTGAAAATTCTACAACAATACCTATATTCACCTTCATATAAATTTCAAGGATCAAAGACATTTCTAAGTATGGATTTTAAAACTATTTAATGATTGTACCATATTGATTTATTTTTATTATGACAATCCATTGTGGCAGCAACCTTATGATAGTTTTCTGTAGTGAAATGTTGTCCCTTATTACCTAATTATCTCATGGATTTTTCCTTATGGATACCTTATCCACTACATGATCATGGTAGCTCTCCAAAATTGTCTTGATTTGCCTTAATAATTTCATACAGGACTATACTTTCACCTTTATAGTATCTCACTTTGGTAAGAAAATCATACAACATGACTTATGACAACACCTTGCATAAGGTCTGTGATAGGTTGTCGTTAAGTCCTAACACTTTAGTTGAAAGATGTATTAGTTTGTTGACCGGTCTCTGTCCAAGGCTGTATACAATAGGGGATTGGTTTGGACATCTCAAATTAGTAATGGTTTTCCAAATTTTTAACAGAATAAACCTAAACTAGAAAGCATACAATTTAATCTACAAAGCATTTGAACTTAACCTATAAAGCATATGAACTCTAGACTAGGAATCAACACGTAAAATCTTTAACTAAGATTTTGAAAGAAACAAGCTAATCTAAGAAAGCAAGAAATTCTTTAAATTAAACTTGCATTATCAACTGGTCTTCAAACTTTTGCACCTAAGCAGGAGCTCTAGAAATTACAACATAACACATAAAACTTCAAAGACTTGCAACTTAAGAAAAATAATTGAACACAATATCGTGCAGGGTCACAACAACACTATCCTACCATAACACTATTAAACTGAAAGTTATACTAACCTAAAATAAAACATTCAAAAAATAGAATATAAACAACATAATCATACAACATTGAGATACTTATCTATTCCTAAATCCTTTGAGTGGCCAGCTCTCCAGAGATCTTCTATTAATTCAAATCACGTTCACCATTTAACAACTCCAAAATTCCATTCACATGCTCATTAATTAGAATAACATTACTCAAAACAGAACTTGATTGTCTTCATTCATAGCATAACATAACATAACTAAACATAACTATCTATATCATAACTATTTTGAGGAATTATAACATAATTTATACTACCAAAATCCTAGATACTCGGGTGGATTATTAATGCCATTGAAAAAGTCTTTAACAAGATAAATAGACTTTAGCTAAACTAGTTGACTTTTAAATACAACATATTAAAGGCTCTGAGTGGAGCTATAAAATGTCTTAAGTGCTTTCAACAACAAAAAATAATAGAAACTGCCAGGTGGTCAAATGTAACAACAAACTGAAGGCCACGATCATTTATCTCCTAAATTTTTGGTGCTCTAGTATTTCGGCACTGCTGACTTCAGTTGACATTCATGTCTATTCCTCCCACTAAGCCATACTCAAAAACTTGCATAAATACATAGATCTTTTCCACAAAATCCCGTCAACATTAGTGACAAACTCTAATCAATTCGAAAACAAAGATTGTACATCATTCTTTCAAAAATAAACAAATATTGCATATAAGACTAATAAATTGACATGGTTTAGGTAGTTTAGTGGCACAGAAAGGGTCATATGGTTAATGATAAAAATGAGGTTATTTATACCTCATCACCCTCCCCTCTCTAAGGTTGAGCATTTCCTCCTACTTTCTGCTGAGAATGGATCCTCTGCCTCTCTGCTTCCCTTTTCTTAAGTTCATAAAACATTCTATTGAGATCATACATGTCCCCTGCTTCAAGATCCTGATGATCAGGATATTTGAGAAAGCCCTTATCTAATTTTATTCTCATTTTCCATGCATGAAGATCTCTATGGTCTTGTTCTATAGTAACCAAAACTGCAAGTGGGGGCTGTATGATCAAGGGAGGTTTGTACCTCATGCTTATCCACTAGTCTTAATCTGCTGTAAAATATCTGTCAAGGCTTCTGCCCTCCTGTATGACCACCTAAGGTTGGTTGGAGAGATCATCTCTCTTCTCTTTAGGTATATTGGTAGAGGAGTATATCATTCCTCATAGGCATTTCATGCCCTATTTATCAAGTTTCACCCATTAATGCTAAAGTCTTGAAAATAAATTCTCAAACTTTCATTGTATTTTTCTTGCATAGCCTCATATTTCTTAATCCTTCTGAATTGGGTTCTGAAGGCAAATGGATTATGATGTGGATGCCTCATAAGGAGTCCTACTATTCTTTCTACCTATAGATATTCCTTGGTTCTATCCTGCCAATTGAGCTGATTCTTTAGATTGGACATAAAGGCTCTGAGCTGTACCTCTCCTACAAAGAGGTTAATGAAGAAATCATTGTATTTTTCCAATAAAAGATTATGCACAAAAAATTCACATAACAGATTTTGTTGAGCAGGGGGTGATTCTTTAAATGTCTCCAAGAACTGCTTATCATTTAGATCATGAGGTAAATTATAGGAGATTCTAAGGAGTTTCCATCTTAGCTCCTGCTCATTGAGGAACATTGAATATAACTTGGATGGTTTTCAACAAGCTAACAATAATGCTCCTATTTTGCATGCATTTATTTTTACTTGATACAGTCTATCATAGGATTCTTTTAGTAGTACTAATTCTTTCTTAAGCTGGGCATTTTCTATTCCATCTTGTGTCAAAAAATAACATCTTTCCATCCATTTTCTCAGCAAGGGAGGAATATGTACTTGGAACCATTCTATCTTTGTTGGTTGAGTCTATATTTCGTTAGACTCCATGACTACTTTAACATTTACTTCTTACAATTATTGTTCCAATTCTACAGTTTGGCTAAAGGTTGCATTAAGTTCCTATTTATGCTTTTCCTATCTTTCTACAAAGGCTTGAAGAAACACTACAAAATTATCAGTCAAATTCTTTATCTGTTCATCCTTTTGAGATAGGTTTGTTGAATGTTCCTTGCTTTTCTCCCCAGACTGTTTGAACTAGGATTGTAAATCTCCAATGAGTTTATCTTTCTATTCCAGTTTGGTTCCCAAATCTCTTACCTCATGAACTATTTATTGTAGGAGTTCTTCCTTTTTATCAATCTCTTGCTTTTGTACACAAATCTACCTATCACTATGTTGCAACTTATCTCTTAATTGTACAATTTATTCCCTCAATCTATTCAACTCAGTTTCCATTTGATCATGTTTTTCACTTTCTATATTTGTTGAAAGAGGTGAGCCAAGCATTTTTGTATTTTGGTCAAATACATATCCTTCATTATTTCCACCTATAGGGCCTTGCTCTGTTTCATCTATACCATCCAGTGGAGGTGACTGTTCATTTGACAGGATTGTTTCAGGCTCATTTCTATCCAGTGGTTGTTTGGACATTGAAATTATTTCCACAAAATCTTGTTCTTGTGCTTCAATTTCTTCAATATTCATATGGGCCAGATTCTATTCATCTACCTTCTCTTGTTCTTTCTCAGGTGGGGGAGTTTCTTTTTTAGACTCACGAGTGTCATTTTTTTCTAGGGTTTCATTTTCACTTTATTGTATGTCCCACCTCTTCCTTTTTGGGATATGCAATTGCTCACTTGCAATAGAACAACTGAAGTCCGTAGCTAGTCTTTTGCTTCTTCTTAGTGGAGGGGGTATTTGCAATTTTTTTAGGCCTCTATTTTCTTGTCCTAGGCAGGCTTTCTAGTTCATCTCTCGAATCAACAAATTATACATTCTCCTATTTTTTTGGAGTCTCCGGAATATTATGGGTCCTAGGGGGTTCATCAGTCTCTAAAGGGTTTAGCACATGTTTTGGTGCCTCATCTTTGGGAGCCCCTTTGTGAAGTTAGGGTTCAAAATAAGGCTCCCTAGGGTTTCATGTAGCTATTCGAGATGATTCTCCCCTCTCAAAGTGCCCTTTGGGTGCTAGGGTTTCAAAATTTCTAAAAAATATCTACAATCTTTCATCTATTTTCCTCTTTTTTAGTAGTTGGTATTTGCAAATTAAGGAGATGAGGCCATGGTGTTTCAACGGCCCAGACCCAATTTTATATCTTTCTATCATATGAATGAGGGAATTATATAAGAAAGTTGGAAGGTTGATTCTTAATTTAGGTTTTCAGCATCATGGTGGAAATGAGTGAGCATGCAAAAAGAGGGACCTATAACAATAGCACACTAGCTGTCACAGGTAAATTATTTGATAATCCATGCGAGTGTCATTCTCCATGGTTCTTCTATTGACATTCTCTGAAAACCCTTGTTTTACACCTAGGACTTATGACTAACAATGGCTGGTGTTCCCCTTCCCTCAAGAAAAGTTCTAGCATTTTCTGATAAGAAATGTTGGTTTATTCTGCTAAATTCACTCCTTCATTTTTAACACTAGATAAATCAAAAATGATTCGGGCACTTGCCTTGAATTTTCTCCCTTGTACAATGGAGTGCCCGTCTGAGAAATTCTCAATAAATTCATTAACCAGCTCCGCATTGTGTCCTTCAAATTTCTTAATAAAGTCCAGCCACCCTACTTTTTGAAATAGCTCTGAAATGTTCTATAGGGCCAACAACTTCTCTGCAGAATTAGGTTCTAATTCTGCTTCGCCCCCATACTAGTTTCTTTGATAATCCCTGCTAAATTTTTTACTAAATTGCTATGACAACAAAGGTGACTAACTATTTAAGCTGACTGAACTAAAGGATCAAATGAAAACCAATTTCACGGTTAATTGTATTTGTATTAAAAACAATAGAGTGAGTTGGCAATGATGTGATATTTGTCAACTTAGCATGGTAACCCAGACCTCCTGCTCATTATTACCATGCATGGTGTGGAGTTAATGTGTCGTCATATCCTTTAGTTGAAGTACAGTTCCCATGGATTTCTAATTTTGGGAAAAAGGGGAAAAGCATGCCAATCTATTAAATCTTATTTACAATATATTGCTTAATTAAGAAAGAACATGTACATACCTTATGCCCCAAAATTGATTTGGAATTCACTTCACCTTTGCTGACGTAATGGCCACATTTATGATTTTTCAAATTATCAATGTAAAGATTGGATGGGATGGCAAAAATGTTTGGTGGATTTATTAATGATGATGGCGATGTGGCTAGAAGTGTTTAATTACTATGATGGTAAGTGATCATAATAATTCTTACTTATTATGATAGAGGGTGGTGACATAAGGAATTAGTTTTAATGAATGTCTTGGTACAAAAGAGTTGGGTGGCGAAAATGGTATGAATGGGTATGCTCTAAAAGTTTTGGGGTATTTGCAAGGGGTCACAAGTTCCAGAGAATTGAAATTAGATGCTCATGGAATGAACATAACAGAAACAAAGGAAAGAAATTCTAGAGTAATGGAATAGGATACTACCAGAGTGAAGATACAAAGTTCTAGAGCATTGCTGAAAGATTGTGTCAGAACACAGGAATGAAGTTCTAGAGCATCGCTAAAAGATGTTGCTAGAATCCAGGAATGAAGTTTCAAAGCATCACTAAAAGATGCTGCCGGAACGTAGGAACAAAGTTCCAGAGCATCGCTGAAAGATGTTAGAATGTTGGAACAAAGTTTCGAAGCATCGCTGAAAGATGCTATTGGAACGTAGGAACAAAGTTCTGAAGCATCGTTGAAAGATGCTGCTGAAACACAAGAACAAAGTTTCAAAGCATTGCTGAAAAATGCCACTAGAATGCAAGAACAAAGTTCTAGAGCATCGCTGAAAGATGTCGCTAGAATGCAGGACCAAAGTTCCAGAGAATCGCTGAAAGATGCCGCCGAAACACAGGAACAAAGCTCTGGAGAATCACTAAAAGATGCCACTAGAACACAGGAACAAAGTTTCTAAGCATTGTTGAAAGATGCCACCGGAACACAAGAACAAAGTTCTGGAGCATCGCTAAAAGATGCCATTGGAACATAGGAACAAAGTTTTAGAGCATCACTGAAAGATGTCATCAGAACACAGGAACAAAGTTTTGGAGCATTGCTGAAAGATGCCAATGAAACTTTAACACAAACAAGAATGAAGTTTCAGAGCATCGGTGAAGATGCTAACAAAAATTTACATGGGTAGGAATGAAGTTCAGAGCACTGGTGAAACTTTGTACTATTCGGAGGTAAATTCCTACAAAACAATAACAAAATTTAAATAACTAAGATAAATACACAATAAATTAGACAAATGCTTAGAAATGAACACACATAAACACACATATATATATTTTTATTTTATATTATTTTTTATGGTTATATCTCCTCTACCAAGGCAGAGTTGATACATTGGTTCTCTCCTTGCGTCTCTACCATTTTTGTAAATTCCTACTTGTTTATAGGTTTGTGGTAAATCTGCAATCAATGACCGTTGACTAGGAGTGTTCAAGTGTCACCATCTATGGGTTTTGTAAGGAAAGAAAAGTGCAGAAATGCCTTCCTAATGCCAATTTGTAGAAGAGAAATGCATAAAAAATCTTTCAATTGATTAATTACAGAACATTCAAGATGCACATATACAGAATACTAGAATAGACAATTCAAACATACCTAGAATAAACACCAGATATACATGGGAAAACCTTACGAGAGAAAAACCCACACACCAAGCAAAACACTTTGAATTACAGTAAATGGAATTTACATACAAGTTACAGTCTTTTGCTTCTAGATGTTAATTCACAGTAACAACAAAAGGGTGGCAAAACATTTCTCTGATCAGCCTCATCCTTCTCATAGAATAGCTAACTCAAGAATGAACTCTACCTCTACACTTCAAAATGTCCCAATGATTCATATATCATATATTCTTTTTTTGTTGTTACAACTCCCTTCAGTCAGATGAACCTTTTGGTTACAATACAAGAACATACGGTTCTACATTCCATGCCACAAAGGAAATCCAACCATTCCATTCCTGTAGAAAAATGACTTCCTTATAGTCGAACCAACAACACTTGTCAAACTGTCAAACCAAAGTGTAACTGTCAAGCTTCATCAAACATTTCATCAGACTATCGAAGAGACTCAAAGTAGAGTCCTACCAATATCCAGTCATTCCAAAAGGAGAGCCAACACTGCATATCGAGCTATCTAAGAGACAACTTAATGAGTCCCACCGAAATACAGATATCGTTGCCAACTACTGTTGAGTCATCGTCATCACCCAATCACTTTCCAATTAAATATTGACTAGTTCCCACAAAGTTAATCACCATATCAAAGTGACTAGGTATCGTATCCTACCGATACACCAAAACATCATTCTGGTGAAGGTCATAACACCACAGTGGTTCCCACTGACAAGTCAGCATCGAAGTATTAGAGAGACTCACTTCAGAGTCCCATCGATATACAGGGGACAATAGGTCCCATTGGTTTGTTGATGAAACTCCTTGGAGGCTCTCATCGATACACCGAGTCCCATCGATGCAGCTAATGCTCATAGTGATATCGGGCTGTTAGAGTGACTACAGATGAACTCCCACCAAACTACCAACATGGGAACATAACACCAAAGCATGAGAGAATTGGTCCAGCTATGAACAAGTCCTATCAAATGAGAACAAATAGGTAGAAATGGAACTACAAACTAGTAATTTGAGGCACCATTCCCAACATGCTCCCACTTGATGAAGAACTTAGTGGTTTATCCCAAAGCTTGTAGTTACTGAATGTCATAGGCCCCAAGGCCCATTGAACCGGCACACCATCTATACTTATCTATACTCACAGGTTTTGTCAATGCAGCAACATTTCCCAAAGTATCCACCTTTTCCAATTTAACCTTTCCATCCTCCACCATATCACGAACAAAATGATACTGAACATCTATATGCTTTGTCCCAACATGGAAAGTGGGATTTTTCACCAAACAAATAGCACTCTGACTGTCACAATAGATTGTAATATGCCCTACATTAAAACCAATATCAGAACACAAATGTCTAAGCCAAATGGCTTCCTTACAGGCATGAGTTGCCACCGTATACTCAACCTCGGTAGTGGACAAAGTGACTACAGTGTACCACTTTCTCATCCAACTAACTGCACCACCAATTAATGTGAATACATATCCACTGGTGGATCTTCTACTATCAATGTCCCCTGCCCAATCAAAATCCACATATCCATGAATGCTTACTAAACTTTTAGATCCAGTTGAGTTACCATGATAGCACAAGGCGTACTCAACAGTACCCTTTAAATATCTAAAAACTCTTTTCACAACATCCCAATGCAACCTTCCTGGATTAGCCATAAATCGACTCAATACTCCCACTACTTGGGCAATGTCTGGCCTAGTATAGACCATCTCATACATTAAACTGCTAACTGTACTCACATAAGGCACCCTGGTCATGTCCACCATCTTAGTAGGAGATTTTGGACAATCTTCAACAGAAAGTTTCATTCCCTGCAATACTAGAACAACTAGCTTCTTGCAATCTGTCATATTAAACCTCTCTAGGATAGAATTAATGTACTTGCTCTGGCTGAGCCAAAGTTTTCTATTTGTCCTATCCCTTCTAATTTCCATCCCCAAAATATACCTTACTGCACCTAGATTTTTCATTTCAAACTATGCTGACAACTGAGATTTTAATTCAAAAATCATAGCCTTACTATTCCCAATGAATAACATATCATCCACATATAGGGCAATAATAAGTAAACAATCATTTTCAGTTTTATAATACACATAATGATCTGATTTTGATCTCACAAATCCCAATAACAACACAAAAGTATCAAACTTTTGGTACCACATTCTATGAGACTGTTTTAGACCATACATAGATTTCTTTAACTTGCAAACTAGATGTTCTTTACCTTTTTCAACAAAGTGCTCTGGCTGGGACATGTAAATTTCTTCCTCCAAATCACCATGAAGAAATATTGTTGTCACATCCATTTTCTCAATCTCTCAAGTCATATGCTGCTGCAGGTGACAAAAGAAATCTGATAGATGTCAGCTTAGCTATAGAAGAGAAAATTTCTCCATAATCAATTCCCTCTACATGGGAATAGCCTTTTGCGACCAACATTTTCAACACTGACATCTAGACCTATTTTATTTTTAAATACCCATTTACAACCAACAGGCTTTCGACCTTCAGGAAAGGGTACTAGATCCCAGGTTTCATTCTTTTGCAATGATGCCATTTCTTCATTCATGGCTTTCAAATAGGAATCTAAATCAAACATATTAATTACCTCTTTTACAGTCCTAGGCTCATCAGTGTTTGCAATCAAAGCATAAGCACAATTAGAATCAAGCATAGAAAATCCAAACCTTTTAGGTTGCCACTTTTCATGTGTAGACCTCCTCAAAGGCTGAGGCTGAGGTTGTGTTTCTTCTTCAGAACTTTCAGAGCTGCTAGAGCTCTCCTCACTTTTAGGAACACTTGGAATCCGTTGTTCTTCCTTCTCTGAAGTAAGAGGAATTTCAACAACATCCTTCTTTTTGTCTTCTTTTACTTCTGGCTATATATCAACTGAAGAAGGTTTCAACTCACGAAAGATTACACTTCTGCTATATAATACCTTTTCAGTAACAAGATTCCAAAGATTGTATACCTTAACACCAATACCATAGCTAATAAAGATACATTTTACAGTCTTGTTCTCCAATTTAGATCTTTTCTCATTCGGCACATATGCATATGCCTCACAACCAAAGACACGAATATGTCTCAAAGAGGGTTTCTTACCAGACCATACTTCCAAAGGTGTTTTATCAACAAGTGCCAAAGAGGGAGATCGATTCACCAAGTAACATGCTGTAGCCATAGCCTCAGTCCAGAACTTCTACTCTAGGCCAGTGCTACCTAACATACTTCTCGCCCTTTCCATCAACGTCCTATTCAACCTTTCAGCAACTCCATTTTGCTGTGGAGTGTAGGGTGTAGTTTTATGCATTTTAATCCCATGGTCTTTGTAATACCTTTTGAAATCTGTAGAACAAAATTCACCGCCATTATCTATCGTTAAACATTTAATTTTTTTATCAGTCTAATTTTCAACCAAGGTTTTAAATTCCTTAAACCAACTGAACACTTCTGATTTACTTTTTAAAAAATACACAAATGCCCTTCTCGAATAGTCATCAATAAAAGAAACATATTATTTAGAATTCAATAATGAAGGCACATTAACTGGACCAAAAACATCAGAGTGAACATAATCTAGTATGCTAGAAGATTTATGAGGACTAGAGTAAAAAGAAACACGGTGTTGCTTTCCATATATGTAATGTTCGTAAAATTTGAACTCAAGGTTACAATCATCAAGCCCTTCAATTGGGTTTTTGTTTTTCAAGGCTTTCAAGCCTTTTTCCCCAATGTGGCCGAGTTTGTGATGCCACAACATGGTTTTCTTTGCTGGGAGTTTCACCTCCAAAGAGTTTGCAACCAGAGGAACTACATTCTCCTTCTCAGTGATGGCAGCTCTTTCTAATTTTGTAGAGGTGCTATTATAGTGAACATCATGTGCGTCCAGCCTGAATAGAGTGCCTATGCATGCACCCTCGACAAACACCATTAAGACTTTAGTCATTTTACACCCACCATTCACAAAAGAGATTTGTACACCAATGTCATTCAGCTTACTAATAAACAACAAATTTCAAGCTAGACCTGGTATGTGTGTTACATCATTTATTCCTTTTATTCTTCCATTAGGAAACTTAATTCTGACTCTTCCATGGCCAACTATTTTAAGGTGAGAATCATCACCCAGATACACCCTTCCACCTTTGTCTTCTTTATACTTTGAAAACCATTCTCTGTGAGATGTCATGTGAAAGGATGCACTTGAATCGATTAGCCAGACATCATTTGATGCCTAAGTCACCAAGGCTGCAATGAAGGCATCTACATCACTTTGAGAAGATTCATCATCAGAAGACTTATTCTTCTCCTTTTTCTCCTCTTTTGCAATATTTCTAGATATGTCCTTTCTACCCAAAATTCTAGCATTTCACCTTGGACTTTTTGCCAGGAGACTTCAATCTCCCTTCTGACTTGGATCTTGACTTCTTGTCTTTTTTCTTGCCTTTCTCCTTCAATTTGCCTAGAACAACAAGGGCCTCCTTGGCCATCTCAAAAGATTTCCTTCACATTTCCTCTGACAATAGCGAAGTAACCACCTCTTCCATCTTGAAATTGGTTGTTGTACTTCTAATAGCCATTACCAGGTGATCCCATGTGTCAGGCAACAAACACAACAGGAGCATGCAATGATCCTCATCTTCTATCTTCACACCCACAGACACTAATTGAGCAATGATCATGTTAAAAGTATTCAAGTGATCAGCAACAGACATTCCGTCCTCCATCTTCAAAGAGTATAGCTTCTTCCTAAGGAATAACTTATTTACTAGAGATTTCGCCTGATAAATGTCACCAAGCTTCTTCGACAGAAGTTTTGTTGTCTTCTCTTCATGGACATTTAAGAGAACTGAATCAGCCAAGCATAGAGACCCCTGGCTTTCCTGTCCATTGCATCCCAATTATCTTGTGAGGTTGTTGCGGGTTTGGTTGAGGACACTACTACCCACAAATCAAGATCAATGAGCAAATCTTCCATTTTGAGTTTCCACAACTCAAAATTGCCACCACTAAATTTCTGAATTTCTATTCTTCTAGATGTGCTTGCCATCTCAAATCTGCAATCAAGACAAATTGATTTCTCTACCAAACTCCCACTCAACCAAATTAGCACAAAAAACCTGACTCACCCACAAGGATAACACAATTAGCTAGGCTTTGATACCACTTGTAAGGAAAGAAAAGTGTGGAAATGCCTTCCTAATGCCAATTTGTAGAAGAGAAATGCATAAAAAATCTTTCAGTTGATCAATTACAAAACATTCAAGATGCACATATACAGCATACCAGAATAGACAATTCAAACATACATAGAATGAACACTAGATATACATGGGAAAACCCTTATAGGAGAAAAACCCACACACCAAGAAAAACACTTTGTATTATAGTAAATGTAATTTACATACAAGTTACAGTCTTCTGCTTCCATATTTTAATTCATAGTAACCACAAAAGGGTGGCAAAACATTTCTCTAATCAGCCTCATCCTTCTCATAGAATAGCTAACTCAAGAATGAAATTTACCTCTACACTTCAAAATGTCCCAATGATTCATATATCATACATTCTTTTTCAATCATTACAACTCCCTTCAGTCAGATGAACCTTTTGGTTACAATACAAGAACACACGGTTCTACATTCCATGCCACAGAGGAAATCTAACTGTTCCATTCCTATAACAAAATGACTTCCTTACAGTTGAACCAATAACACTTGTCAAACCGTCAAACCAAAGCGTAACTATCAAGCTTCGTCAAACATTTCATCAGACTATCTAAGAGACTCAAAGTAGAGTCTATTGCAAATATGTGTCTAATCGGTGTTGTCATTGATGTCAACATATTCTTGTTGTCATTGGTGTCAACTGTATCTCATTCTAGAAGACTTGTATGTTGAGGATATTGAGAAAATTAGCCTCTTCGGAAGAAACAAGTGTGTTACATATCTCTCTATAAGAAACAACGAAGACAGTGCAGTTCAGTGAAGTAGATTGCTCTGCATTCCTAGTGAGATGAAGATCAGAGTTTGCAGACCAAGGGATGTTGTAAGGGATTGTCTGAAGTTGCTCCAGTTAATATTTGAGGGATCCGCATGAAGAATTGGGGAAGTTATGGTAATATGAGTAGAATCAGGTTTTGCAGGTGTTCAGAGGTGACAGAGTGATATGAATTTGGTCCAAATTGATCCACATTGAAATATTATGATCTGCAGATCTAGAGGCATGTTTGGGATGTTAGTGTCTATCCTCCACTCAAGTGGTTCATGGTTTGGAGGTCCACAAGCAATCTTTCTAGTATGACAGTCATGACAGTTAGTGTTCTTGAGTTACCAGATGAAGGTACAAGTGATTATGGCGATTTAAGGTGGTGCGGTTGTTCCTATTGATTTCATTGTGCTTGTGGTGGTCTCTGGATCATGTGCCTACTATGTTGGTGGTTCGCATTGAGGATTGAGTTCATGATTGAAAATTTGTCTTTGGGTGTTGCTATTATTTCCAGACTTGGCTGACCGGATGCTTTGTGCATGTTGCAGATGATCTAAGAGAGGTTCTATGAAGTGTGGAGTGTTGTTTGAGGAAGATTTGGGTCCCATCTATGTTTGACTGACAGTATAGTGATTTGTATTAAGTCAGATGTTTGTAGTGCTAACCTTGATGTTTATTCCAGGGTTGATGAAGAATATAAATATGTGTGGTTGAGTTGTGGAAATGTATCCTTGTGCAAAAATGATAAGATCATAAGAAAGGAAGAAATGTAGAATAGAGAAGAGGAAGAGTAGAAGAGGAAGAGTAGTAAAGGATGAGGAGATAGCAAACAAGTGTTTGAGGGACAGAGTAGAAGTGTTGTGCGTATCAATGGAACTGACCTTGGCATGAAGAAGATGCTATTTTCTAGTTCAATCTTTCTGTAATAAACTTATAAATATTTTTGTAGGCAGTGACCCTCTTTTGAGTAGTGAGCTTTGGGTAGTACGTCTGAAGGCAAGTGCCTTCCCATTTTCTATTCTTTTAACAGAGAATAAATATTGTGGGTTAACCCCAATTGTGGTTTTTTCCTTAACCGTGTTTCCACGTAAGAATCCTGGTATTATGTGTGTTGATTTTGTTTTTACTCATGTGTTGTTGATTCATGCATTCACGGTTATATCATTCATTTGTTAATAAGTGGTAAAGAAGTTTAATTGTAGAAAAAGATAAAAGTTCTTGTGACAACTGATTAACCCCCCATCTCAGTTGTCTACCCTTATTTCAACAATTGGTATCAGAGTTGATTCCTCTAAAAGAAGCTTGACCGCTTGAGGAGATCTAGGATGTCGACTTACAAAAAGGACAGTCCAAGATTTGATGGAACAAATTACTCTTTTTGGAAGAGTCACATGGAGTGCCATTTGCAATGCATGGGTAAAGCTTATTAGTTGATAACAAAGAATGAGTATGAGCCCCCGGAGAAAGGTCCTTCAACTCCGAATGAACTCAAAGATGCAAAAAACAACATTCGAGCCAAAGAAGCCTTATTGAGTGCCTTGATTGATACAGAAATGACAAATGTCCTAGAATTGAAAACTGCTCACGGAATCTAGAAGAAGATAGAAACTCTATATGAAGGTGATGAATATGTCAAATGTGCTAAGTTGCAGAGCCTGAAGGGTAGATATGAAAATTTGAGGATGAGTGAAGATGAAAACATCACCTCCTACACGCAGAAGGTGAATGAACTTGTGTGCAGTATCAGGTGTGCTGGTGGAACTCTAGAAGAATTAGAAATAGTTGGCAAGGTTCTTAGATCCATACCTACTTCATACAAGCATAGAGTTGCTACTATTGAGGAAATCAGGACTGCGACAACTGTTACAAGGGATCAGTTGGTTGGAAAGATCTCAACATTTGAAATGAGTGAGTTTGGTGATTCTCTTCCTAAATTTGAATTTACATTTAAGGCCAGTGTTTCTAGAAAGCAAAGATTTGATTCAAGTGAAATCTCTTCAAGAAGACTAACTAGATTTGAGAAGGCAAGGAAGGATTTTGAAGAAGATGAATCAAAGCCAGAAGAACTTGAAGCTCTTTTTGCCAAAAGACTACCAAGAGGATCCGGTAAGTATGAAGGAAAGTTGCATTTCAAATGTTTTGCTTGCAATAAGATTGGCCATTTTGCCTCAAGATGTCCGGAGAGGGTTTCAAAACCAAACCCTAGAGACCTAGGGTTCAGAAGAAATGCTATTATGTCCAAGAAGCTACTAAAGAAGGAGTCACTAATGATAAATTTGATAAGGGAAGTACCTCAGGAAATGAATGGGTGTTCATTGCCATCAAAGAAGAAGATTTGGTGCCTATTGAATCTGCTAGCTATGTGAATGTGGAAAGAGCCTTGTCTACTCAGGTTGAAGAAAAGGATGAATGGGTAATTAACAGTGGATGCTCTAATCATATGACAGGTGATAAGAGTAAATTTGTAAGTATGGAAATGTATGAAGGTGGAATTATGAAGTTTGGAGACAATTCAGGTGGTAGAATCTATGGCAGAGGATCCATCTCTCTTGATGGTAAGAATAACACTAATGATATTTTGTATGTAGAAGGGTTGAAGCATAATCTTCTCAGTGTTGGATAGTTGGTTGAAAAGGGATATGATCTCCAATTCAAGGATGTAAAATACAAAATTTTGGAAAGCTCTGGAACTGAGATTGCATCTAGTACATAGACTAGAGGTAACATCTTTCATTTAAGTGGTACTGGTAAAAGTTGTTTGATTTCTCAGATTGATCAGAGTTGGCTATGGCATAGGAGAATGTGTCATGTAAACTTTGACAACATTGTCAAGATAAGTGCTACTCAGGCTGTAAGAGATCTTCCAAAGCTTGTGAAACCTACCAATAGCATGTGTAAGGAATGTTATTTGGGCAAGTAGAGTAGAACTACATTCAAGAGTAAATAACAATCTTCAAGCAGATTGTTGAAACTTGTGCACACTGATTTGTGTGGTCCCTCCAATGTTAGGAGTCTACACAGAGACAGATACTTTATGTTGCTGATTGATAATCACTCCTAGATGATGTGGGTCACCTTCTTGAGAGAGAAATTAGAGGCTCTTGACAAATTCAAAGTATTTAAGGCTAGGGAGTAGAATGAGATTGGTATGAAGATAAAGTGTCTGAGATCTGACAGAGGTGGAGAGTTTACCTCCGGTGAGTTTAATGCATTTTGTGAAAAGCATGGAATAAGAAGGCAATTGTCTGCTCCTAGGACTCCTCAGCGGAATGGAGTGGTGGAAAGGAAGAACCTGACTATTCAAGAGGTTGCTAGAACTATGATGATGGAAGGAAATGTTTCACATGTCTATTGGAGAGAGGCTGTGAGTACTGCTGTCTACACTCTTAACCAGGTGCAGATCAAAGGTAATTTTGGTAAAACACCTTATGAACTGTGGTTTGGTAATGCTCCTTCTATGAAATATTTTAGAGTTTTTGGTAGTAAATGCTATATCAAAAGAGATGAAGACCTAGGCAAGTTTGATGCAAGATGTGATGAAGGAATATTTCTGGGTTATTCTAATCAAAGCAAGGCATACTAGTGCTTTAACAAGAGATTGAAAAAGATTGTTGAAAGTGCTAATGTCAAGGTTGATGAAAGCAAAGAGAGACCTTCAAGGTTTTGTGGATATGAATCAGATGATCAAAATGAAAGTCCAAATGAAGGAAAGCAAGTTTAGTTTACTGAAGAGAATCCAGTGACTCAAGAAGTTAATGCAGATGTTGAGGAACAAGCTCAAGAATCAAAAGTTGAAGAAAATCTTAAAACTTCCAGGTATGTAAAATTGAATCATTTTGAAAATTAGATCATAGGAGATAAAAATAAAGGTGTTCAAACTAGAAGAAGAATTGCTGAAGAACAAGAGGAGTATTGTCTGATTTCAAAGATTGAACCAAAATTAGTGAATGAATCTTGTAATGATGAAAGTTGGGTAAAAGCAATGGAAAAAGAATCATACTTGGGATCTTGTTCCTAGACCTAAAAATAAAAATGTAATTAGAACTAAATGGGTCTTCTAGAATAAATTGAATGAAGATGGTGAAGTTGTGAGAAACAAAGCAAGATTGGTCTGCAAAGGTTACTCTCAAGTAGAGGGAATTGATTTTGAAGAAATTTTTGCTCTGGTGGAAAGAATTGAAGCAGTCAGATTATTTCTTGCCTTTACTGCTTAAAAAGATTATAAAGTCTACCAGATGGATGTCAAGTCAACATTCCTGAATGGAGAGCTGGAAGAAGAAGTCTACATTGAGCAACTGGAAGGATTCTCGTTGTCTGATCAAGAAGATAAAGTCTGCAAACTGAAGAAATTATTATATGGACTTAAACAAGCCCCAAGAGCCTGGTATGCAAGATTAAATAAGTATCTACTGAAGTTAGGCTTTAACAAAGGTACTACTGACAGTAATATTTATTTCAAAATTGATCATGAACACATCTTGATTGTTGAGTTATTTGTTGATGACATCATCTTTGGTGGAAATGAGAGTATGTGTAAGAATTTTACTGATTAGATGCAAAATGAGTTTGAGATGTCCATGCTTGGTGAAATGAATTTCTTCTTAGGTCTGCAAATCATTCAGTCAGAAAAAAGCATCTTCATATCTTAGTCTAAGTATGTGAAAGAGTTGTTGAAAAAGTTTGGAATGGAGGATTCAAAACTAGTGGGTACTCCGATGGTAAATGGATGCAAGTTGAGTAAAGATGATGATTACCCTAAGGCAAATCAAAAAAGGTGTAGATCAATGATTGGAGGACTGCTTTATCTAACTCATACTAGACCTGATATTATGAATGCAGTTGGCCTTGTTGCTAGATTTCAAGCTGATCCTAGAGAATCTCATGTTGTAGCAGTCAAAAGAATTTTTAGATATCTAAAGGGAACATTTGACTATGGCTTATGGCATCCTAAGGGTGAGGATTTCACTCTTCATGCATATACAGATGCTAATTGGGCAGGAGATGTGGACGACATAAAGAGTACTATTGGAGGTACATTTTTCTTGGGAAAGAGATTGGTTTCTTGGTTGAGTAAAAAGCAGGAGGCAATATCTTTGTCTACTATAGAGGTAGAGTACATAGCAACAGCAAGTAACTATACTCAAGTATTGTGGATGAAGAAAATGTTGAAGGATATTAGAGTTGTGTTTGAAGAACCTATTACAATCTTCTATGATAATTCAAGTGCAATAAACATTTCAAAGAATCCGGTGTTGCATTCAAAGATAAAGCACATATCCATCAAGTTTCACTTTTTGAGAGAGAAGGTAAATGAGAATGAAGTCAGATTACGGATATCTTCACTAAGCCACTACCTAAGGATACTTTTGAGTATCTCAGAGTGATGCTAGGGGTTATTACCCCTCCTATTCTAAACTAAGGTGCACTAAGGTGCATCAGTCCAGGGGAATTCACAGTCATATCTTGTGATCTAGATTGGTGTTAAGAAGTTGCTACTCAGGGGGAGTAGTCGGTATGCTGATTCTGGAGGAAGAGATGATTGCAAATATGTGCCCTTTGCCATTGATGTCAAAGGGGGAGAGAAGTCATGTGAAAAACTTGGAAGTAAGTAGTTGATGGTGAAAGGGGGAGCAATAAAGAAAATGGTTGCAGGTGTGATAAGAGAAAGGGAGAGAAGTTCTTGTCTTGATGGTTGAAACAATTTTTCACATCATATGTTGCCATCAATGATAAAAGGGGAGATTGTTGCAAATATGTGTCTAATCAGTGTTGTCATTGATGTCAACATATTCTTGTTGTCATTGGTGTCAACTATATCTCATTCTAGAAGACTTGTATGTTGAGGATATTGAGAAAATTAGCCTCTTCGGAAGAAACAAGTGTGTTACATATCTCTTTGTAAAAAATAGTGAAGATAGTGCAGTTCAGTGAAGTAGATTGCTTTACATTCCCAGTGAGATGAAGATTAGAGTCTGTGGACCAAGGGGTGTTGTAAAGGATTGTCTAAAGTTGCTCCAGTTAAGATTTGAGGGATTTGGATGAAGAATTGGGGAAGTTATGGCCATCTGAGTAGAACCAGGTTTTGCAGGTGCTTAGAGGAGATAGAGTGATAGGAATTTGGTGTGGATTGATTCGCATTGAAATATTATGATTTGGGATCTAGAGGCATGTTTGGCATGTCAATGTGTATCCTCCACTCAAGTGGTTCATGGTTTGGAGGTCCGCAAGCAATCTTTGTAGTATGATAGTCATGACAGTTGGTGTTCTTTGTTCTCAGATGAAGGTGTAAGTGATTCTGGTGATTTGAGGTGGTGCGGTTGTTCCTATTGATTTCATTTTACTTGTGGTGCTATCTAGATCGTGTGTCTACTATGCTGGTGGTCCGCATTGAGGATTGAGCTTGTGATTGAAGATTTGTCCTTGGGTGTTGTTGTTCTTTCTAGTCTTGGCTGATTGGATGCTTTATGCATGTTGTAGATGATCTAAGAGAGGTGCTATGAAGTGTGGAGTGTTGTTCAAGGAAGATTTGGGTTCCAGTTATGTTTGACCAATAGTATAGTGAATCAAATTAAGTTAGATGTTTGTAGTTTTGACCTTGATGTTTATTCCAAGGTTGATGAAGCATATAAATATGTGTGGTTGAGTTGTGGAAATGTATCCTTGTGTGAAAATGATAAGATCATAAGAAAGGAAGAAAGGTAGAGCAGAGAAGAGGAAGAGCAGAAGAGGAAGAGCAATAAAGGATGAGGAGATAGAGAAGAAGTGTTTGAGGGACATAGCAGAAGTGTTGTGTGCATCAATGGAACTAACCTTGGCATGAAGAAGATGTTATTTTCTAGTTTAATCTTTCTGTAATTAACTTATAAATATTTCTGTAGGCAGTGAACCTCTATTGAGTAGTGAGCTTTGGGTAGTGCACCTGAAGGCAAGTGCCTTCCCATTTCTGTTCTTTTAACAGAGAATAAATCTTGTGGGTTAACCCCCACCATGGTTTTTCCCTTAATCAGGTTTCCACATAAAAATCCTGGTATTATGTGTGTTGATTTTGTTTCTGCTCATGTGTTGTTAATTCATGCATTCACAATTATATCATTCATCTGTTAATAAGTGGTAAAGAAGTTTAATTGTAAAAAAGGATAAAATTTTTTGTGACAACTAATTCACCCCCCCTCAGTTGTTTGCCCTTATTTCAACAAAGTCCTACTGATATCCAGTCATTCCAAAAGGAGAGCCAACATTATGTATCGAGCTATCTAAGTGACAGCTTAATGAGTCCCACTAAAATACATATATCATTGCCAACTACTGTTGAGTCATCTTCATCACCCAATTGATTTCTAGTTAAGTATCAGCAGGGTCCCACAAAGTTAATCGCTATATCGGAGTAACTAGTTATCATATCATACCGATATGTTGTGATCTTCACAACATGCCCCATTTTACTCCTTAGCAAAATGAGGACCCCTACTGTGGCTTTTTGCTTTTTGCTTGTGTGTGTCGTTTTGCTTGGTGGTAAAGGGAAAAAGGAGTTAAAATTGCAAACCTTGTTAAAAATGAAGAAGAAATATATTTTAGTATCAGTGCATAGTATGGTTGGATTCCTTGTCAAAAATGAGCTAGGGTTACTTTTTGAACCATGTTAAAATTCGCCATATTTTGCAAGTTATGAGCATTTTGGTAAAATGTACAAGGGAAGGGTTTGCTATTTGCACATACAAGTCTCTTTGTATATTCGGTTGCATATACAAGGCCCTTTGTATGCGAGTTTGCTTGTACACAAAGACCTTTGTATATCGCTTTCCATATACAAAGTCATTTGTATATGTAAAGGTCATTTCATACCTGGTCGCATGAGTAGTCGGATTCATATACAAAATCATTTGTATGTCCTTTTTTGCCTTGTATACATTTGGTAGAGTTTATGCATACATACAAGATGGACCCGAGGTGGTTTTAGGTTAAAATGAATTGATGTTTCAAATCCGCTTTGTATCTCACGTTTGTATGTTTGGCAGGTAAAATATACAAGGCACTTCATACATGGCGGACCCGAAAAGGTTATTAAACAGTGTTAAATCATTGTATCTTTGCAACTTGTATATTTTGGTGATATGTATTGCAAATATACATCACACGGACTTGAAGTTTATTAAAAGTGGTTAATTCATTGTTTGTATCCGCAATGTATATATCTTACATACATTGCCAAGATACAAACACTTCATACATTGTTCGGACCCGAAAGTCTATTAAAAAAGCTTAAATCCTTGTATATTTCTGGCTTTGTATGGACATACATTCAAACATTTATGCAAGTGTGGACTTGAAAAGTTATTGAGAATGGTTAAGTCCTTGCATATTTTGTGTTTTGTATATTAAGGATATACAAAGACTTTATACAAGCCGCGGACTTAAAAGAAAGTTGAAATAGCGTTAAATCATTGTACATTCCGTGGCTTGTATGTTCCGAAGCATACTTCGATGATATACAAGCCGGAATCCAAAAGGGATTAAGATTGGATTAAACCAATGTATCACGTCCAGGGAGTTATACAAGTCAAAATATACAACGAAACATACATTCTGCGGACCCGAATGGAGTATTGAAAATAGTTAAATCCTTGTATGTTTCCACAATGCATATTTCATAACATACAATACAAATATACATCAGGCGGACCCGAAGGGATTATTTAATTGAGTTAGGTCTGTATGTTTCAACTTGTATGTATGTTTCAATATACATACATTCCGAAACATACAAAGTGGAGATACATTACCCGGAACCCAAATTTCATGAAGTAGAGTTAATTCAATGTATATCGGGCTTGTATATTCTCATATACAAGCCGATATACATTGTGTGCATACAACTGCCAGAATCAAAGATGTTGTGGAAAGGAGTTAATTCATTTTATATTTCTGGCTTGTATATCAAAGATGCGTTGTTATACATACAAGCCGGATTCAAAATGGAAGTTAAAAACAGAAAATTCTTTGTATGCATATGCATTTGTATGTTGCAATATACAAACCAATATGCATTGCAGACATACAAGCCGGAATTCAAATAGTTTGAAATCTAATTAATCCGATGTATCACTTCCAGCTTGTATATGGGAAGATACAAAGATTTAAACAAGGAAAAAGGGGCAGGAAAGCGAAGCAAGGGAAATTTTGAAGCTTTTTTGGCGCCCGATGCATGTTTCTGGTCAACAATGGTTGATCTGACTGGTTTTAACGCTATATAGGCATTTTGATGTGCATTTTCCATGGTTTTTGAGCCCGATGGTTGTGTTTATGCATTTGGAGCTTGATTTAATGTAAATGTTTGTTTTTCCTGCTGATTTATTGAACGATGGTACTGTTGTGTGGTTACACAACACGCCCCATTTTGACTTGGCAAAACAGGGACCCAGCTTTTGTTTTGGCTTGTGTTGTCTGTTTCTGGCGGTTTTGGTAAAAATTAAGTCAGGTGCATCATCATCATGAAGGTCAGGATGAGGTAGGTCATCATCATGAGGTTAGTTTCTCAAAGTTCATATTTTGTTTCTATGACTTCATGGTTGGAAAGAGCTTGAAATTCCATGCATGTTTGCCTTTTGCATCACTTGAAAATTCGTCCATATGAGGGAGTTGTGAGCAGTCAAAGTTTTGGTCAAACCTGATAATTGCTATATGAACATCATCATCATGATATTTGAAAAGCCCCCCGATAATATCCTGAGGTCGAAACATCCGGACGTCAAGTTTAAGTCGTAATAATCCTTTCCCATCGAGCGGTCTTTTGTATCGCCAAAGGTCATCATCATGATCTTGCTCTATCACCCGGTGAATATCATGCAGTCCCGAAATATCCGGACGTCAATCTTAAGTGCTAGTGTGTTTTACCCGTCGAGTAACCTTAGAAACATTGCGAGCATCATGATATTCCAACATCACCCGATATTATAATATCATGCTGATATTATAATATCACCTTACTTAGAGAAATCTGCCATCTGCATAATTTGCGCGCGCACGACAGTCTTGGTGATCATCATCATCATGATATTTCGAGACCCGACATTTCCTAATATCCTCCTGACCTCCTTTTGCGTGATCATGATGATCACCTTATCTTTCGAAGCGGAGGGTGATTTTCGTTTCTTAAGTCGTGTTGAACAAGATCATCATGATCTTGTTCGTCTCTCCCAACAGTTCGTAATATCATCCTGCCGACGAGTATAACCTTTTGCAAATATGATGATGACGATGACGTCACCATCACCTTTGTCCTTCGGCAGGATATTTTCCAAGGCGTGATCCATTTCGCCAATATGATGATGACGATGACGTCATCTTCGAAGATTAACACAAGCCCCGGATATCCTGATGACGTCATCAGGACTTTCAGCAGGATCATATTTTTGATCACCCAGTGCGTATATGATGATGATGATGTTCATCATCCTGATCTTTCGAGCGGATTGCCTTGGCCGAAAAGGGTCATACTGCTTTCATGACCTGATCATCTTCCTTAGAGGGAACCCGATACTCCATTTACCTCCTGATCGTAACGAAACATGACGGTGACGTCATCCCTTTGCTTTTTAACCAAGCCTGATGATGACGATGACGTCATCATGATTTTCCTCAGCGGTAGGATCATTTTCCAAGTCCTCCTGTTTGTCTTCATCATGATGATGATGACGTTGTCTTTCTTTCCCGAATGAGAAAGAACAAAACATCCTGATGTGCTTTTCATCAGAGCATTAGGAAAGGAGGATCATCATATTTTGTAGTATCCTGCGGCCACTTTGAAGATATATAGTTGATCATCATCATGATTTTTGGCGTCGGTATAACTGTTGCCGTCGGCCTAAGGTAAAATTGTCACCCTGATCATATGTAGTCACGCCGATGCAAATATGATGATGATGCAAAGCCGGATTCTAAGGATGGTTGAAAGGCGATTATTTCTTTGTATAATCTGAGATCATCATCATCATATTTCGAACCCGATATACAAGAAAATGGGCAAAAACATGAAGCGATAGAAATTTGAAAGCCCGACTGCCTGATTTTGGTCAACGAGGGTTGACTTGGTTGTTTTTATGCCGTTTATGCATTTAGTGCATATTTTTCACAGGTAAAGCCTGATTGCCTGTGGCTGCACATGGGGAGGTATGTTTAATAAAGCGTTTACTTCCTGTTGTTTAGCATGATGATGATGAACTTAATGTTTGTCTGTTTACTTGCAGGAAATCATCATGATGCTGCTGAAGCAGAACATTGAAGTCATGATGCTGCTGAAGCTGAGCGTGGAAATCATGATGATGCTGCTGAGGCTGAGCGTTACAAAGTTGCGCATGGAGGCAACATGAGCCAGAAATGAGGAGGATATTGTCAAATATGCTGTTCGCCAGCTGGAGACCGAATCAAGTTGAAGATGCTGGAATATTCTGTGCCAGCTGTACATTTGCTAACTGACGAAGCATGTGCTTTTCATCTGGGCCGTTGTTTGTTATGAGAGGATCCTGATCCTTGGATCATTGTAACCGTTTTCTGGCAGTTGCTCTATATAACATCCAGAGCTTGTCATTTTGGAGGGAGGAATACATTAGAATACACAGACGCATCTGGCGCAAAAGTCAATTACTGTAGAATAAGTTAGGAGATCGGATTACTGAGACTAATGAGGATAGAATTGTTGAAATGTCAAGGTTCTTTCTTCAGATCACTGTAAATGTACCTGTTCTTGAGCATACTGAATGAATATGAAGTTCCAGATTACATCCTGATTGCAAATTTTACGTAATCTTCTGTTGATTTCTGGATATGTACTGGTGAATGCTGTGTTCAACTGGAAGCGCTTTCATTTCATTACATGTTGTTGTCAACTTTCCTTTGAAGCTTTGCACTAGATCATGCAGATTTGTGGAATGTCCTGGTGAAGTATGATTTCTAGTTTTTCTTCTTTTCATTGCAAGTATGGGAGCTTGTGTGTGAATCAGTGATCTAAGTCCAGTAATTTTGGGAATCTCACTCTCTAACCCTTTTCCTTTTTTCAATTTCATTAATTCATCACCATAACTGCAAATCATGATAAATAACAAGCAGAAACAGTGAAATATGCTGAAATCCCGTAGGTAACTGAAGATCCTTAGCATATTTGGTTAAATGCATGTAGTATTGAAAATATCATGCAAAGAATCATAAATAATGGTAGAAATCATGCAAATATCAGCCTGTATGCACATTGTTTGACTAAATTTACAGTGCAGAGGTAGAATTGTTGGAGCTTATGCAGAGCGAACATCCAGAGCAGGATATTTGAAGATGATGATGATGAATAGTGCAGAAACACGTAAGGCCCCTGAATGGAAAACAGCAACACACATCAACCACTGAGTAACGTCAGTAGATTAAGACCTAATCAACGGAGACTTGGGATCATGAATTCTTTGAATTCATCGTATCTTTCAAGATGAGTAAAGGTTGTTGTGTAACTTTTATTCTATGTTTGTGAATGACTAACATCATGACCAACATAAATTGGCGCTAGAAGGAGGGCCTGAGTCCGGAAGATCACGTTCATCATCAGTACTTTCAGGTTTGATGACGCTCAGAGTAAGGTAACTTCAGATCATTTGTGAATTTCATCAAATTGCGTAAATATTTGCTGCGACAAGTTTGTATTTGCACATTCTGTGTAAAGATTTCCAAATTTCACATAAATATTGCAAGCTTTACAGTAGATTTCTTTAAATTCACTAAATATTGGCCAAAGATGCATAAATTTGTTCAAGCTTTGAGAATTTGAGCCTTAGACACGTGAGATCTGGTGCTACTGGTTGAAATATCCCAATATCCTGTCATATTTGCAGTATCTTCGCAAATATCGCGTAAATATTCAGTCTGATTTGCAAGCTGACCGCAAATATCACCTCGTCCGGTGGAATCCAGCCAATATTTGCAAAGTTTCAGCTAATTGGCCTCCAAATCGAGAAATCCTGGCTCACAGGATAAATACCAGGTCTAGACATAGTGAAATTTTTGAAGAATTGCCTGTCAGAGGTTTTAGACCTAAGACTGTAGACGTTCACCATACTCCAGAGTCCAGTGCGTCCAGAACTTCACCAGGACCTCCTCCTGTAACTCCTGTTGGTTTGCAAATACCTTCCGGTATACCCGTGACACCTCCTGTTCAACCTCAGGGTATACCTTTAGTCCAACCTCAGCCAACTGCACCACCGGTTCAGCCCCCTCAGGTTGCAATGTTGTTCTTTGCAGCAGAATCACCATTGACCTTTACTGCGTACCATGAGTTACCAAAGTATCCGGACAAGCTTTGTCCAAAATACCATCCTTATCAGGATGCAGATGATCATATCAGGACGTTTAAAGAAGCTTGCTGCAGAGCCAGAATAGAACATCAGGATGTGGTGTGCAGATTATTCCCTTTCTCCTTAGGGGAAGAAGCTTATAATTGGTTCATCAGTCTTGGTCAATCTTCTGTAGGTTCGTGGGCTGTCTTAGAGAAGGCCTTTCTTGACAGATTCAAGGTCCCTATTGATCCATCCATGAATTACCACCTGTTTGCCACAATTAAGAGATTGGAGCATGAACCTATTGCAAATTTCAATGCTAGGTTCCAGAAAATGTTGTCCAAGCTAGTTACCCCATATGTGGTGGCTGATGATGCTGCCAGAAGTATTTATTATTCAGCCCTGGATCCATTAACCGCCATGTTCATCAGGAGAACACATCCTGCGATCACCACATTGACAGGAGCTTTTCAAGAAGCTATCAAGGTAAATCAACAGCTGATACCTGCTCCTACTCCAAATATAGCATTCCCTGCTTTGCCTGGCATGCAGTCACAATATCCAGCACAGTATCCTGCAGCTTATCCTTCGCAATATCCTGCACAATATCCAAATGGAGCAGTGATGCCCCCAGCAATCATGCCTGCACCTTTGCAAGTACCCCCATTGAGTATCATGCCTCCTCCTAATGGAAATGGCCAATCGCTACAATATCCTGCACATACTCAGACACCTCAGGGTACAAACCTATCCCACAATAACCATGGATCTTCCTTTTTCCAGCCTCAGACTGAAAATGTAGTGGCCAAAGCTCAAGAGGAGAAAGAGGAAATCAAAGAAATGTCTGCTCAGTTGAGAAAGCTCACCACAGAAGTAACACACTTGAGAAATCAAGGGTTTTATTCACAGTCAGGTCAGAATAGGAGTTATTCCAATGACAGACCAAATTACCCTGACAGAGGATACAACAATAACTTCAACAGTAGTGCTGCAAATAACAATAATCCTCCTAGGCAGCCCAGAGTGTGGAACTCCAGGCCAAATAATGGTTCATTACCATCACCCCTAGACAATCAGCCTCCTGGTGAAGCCAAACAAACTACTAGAGTCAATCTTGCTGAAGCAGCCCTTACCAATTGGTGCAGGATTCACAACACCAAAGCACATGCAGAATTAGACTGTCCACAATTTAGGATTGCTGCCAGCATTTTTCAGACTGAAGTGTCTAATACTTCTGGAAATCCACCTCAGGCAGAAGGAAATGAAATAGTTCCTTGTGGATATGACTCAGCTTTTGTGCTGGAAACCTACACTAATCAGCCTCATCAGGATTATAATCAGACCTGTGAAGAATCTGCCTTAACCTTTGAAGCAAATTATGTCTTCCCTTTTGAGGATGAAAATGAACCTACAAGAGAGCATGAGGAAGTACATGCATACCAGCAGCAATACCCTGGTAAGCACAATTATAACCTGAGGAGTAATGCCAACAGACCTGCTGGTCCATTGACATCATCTCTACCTCCAAATAACTTCAACACACCTCCTGATCCTAAGGCTAGCAATAACCCTGGGTTCCCTAAGGTGAATGCTCAATACTTGTCTCCTCAAAACACAGTAACAAAAGTCGCAGGTACACCTCATGAATCCGACAGGTTAGTCAGCTATTTGGCTGATGAAATGAAGAAAATCAAGATCAGCCTGTCCCTATCTGAGTTACTGAAAACTCCTGCCATCAAAAGGGCATTCATGAAGTCGCTGGATGATCCTGCTTCTAAAGAGGATAATCACCTTTCGAGTCAATCCAATAGCAGAGACCATACTGCTAAAGATAGCACTGTCAAGCCCAAAGTGTCAGCCACAGTCCAAGCTGCTGAAACCTCTCACATGACCTTGTATAGAGACAAAACTGAATCACCTCCGTTTCTCCTCACCATAAGAATGTTCAGTAAGAATTTGCACAATTGTTTAGTTGATTCAGGAGCCTCAACTAATGTTATGCCTTTGTCAATATGCAACGCATTAGGACTGCATCCTGCTAAATCCTTAAAGAAGGTCACTCAACTGGACAAGACAGAAGTAAGTGTCGTAGGAGAACTCACTCATATTCACATGCAGCTAGCGTCTGATCCTAGGATCCAGTATTACATTGACATTCAGGTAGTTGACATACCTGATACATACGGGATGTTGCTTAGCCGGGACTGGTCTAAAACGCTTAACGGATACATGTCCACAGACTTCAGTCACATGTGGTTGCCATGGAAAGGTATACCTAATCAGATCAGGATTGATGCTGAGCCTAGGATGAAACATATGATCACGGAATATAACAGAACAAATGAGATCATGTATGTAAACGTAGAACCTGGAGTTTATCACATCAGGCCGCAAACTGTCCAAATAGAAGAGGTCCTGATGCTTGATGTTCATCATCATCATGATGATGATTATCATGAGGATATGCCAGTCGTAGAACCTAATAATGATCCTGATAATGAGAATGAAATAGATCGCTTCAGGGATTTTCAGATGCATTTATCTACTCAGATAAAACATTGTCAATTATTAAATATACCTGCTAATGATATTTTGATCGACGGATGGTGCAGATTGCATGGAGAAGCACACTCGGAAAAGACTTGCGAACCATGCTTGGACATGATCATGCTGGAGCAGACGTATAGTGAAGCATCATCATCATATTCCGAGGTGAGTGCTACATCTGATGATGATGATGATACTAATTTTTATTTGTCTTCTGCAGGAACAGAAGAGTCGACAGATCCTGATGAGGATCATATCCGAAAAATAGAAGAGATCCTGGTGTCCAATCAGACAAATGATGCGAGAAAGGAAAAGATCACTCCTGGTAGTGATTGCTTCATGGAACCGGATTACGAGTTGTATGATGAGGATAAAGGCAGTGACCTGACGAAGTTCGAAGAATTTCTGGTCAAAGAAATGAAAAAAATGACACAACAATGTAGATCTCCCCAGGAGGTTTTAATCAAAGGTTGGTGTAGGCTGCATGAGGCGCCTCACTCAGAAACCACTTGCTCACTGTGCTTACACATTTTGAAGAAGCATGCAGTTGTATGTGCTGAACATCATCCTCCTGTTAGGATTGAAGAGAAAACAGAAAAGCCATCAGGCTCATCAGATAAAGGAAGGAAGAAGCTTGAAGATGGCACACCTAAGTTAAGGTGGATATCGGGCGGAGCAGCAGCCAGAGCTGCAAAGAAAAAGGAAAGTTCAAATAAATGTCCCGCTGAAGATAAGCCTTGGATCCTGAGGTTTGATGGATCCAAATCTAAGCAAGGTTCTGGAGTAGGGATTGACCTTACTGATCCATCAGGGAAATCCTATTTAGCAGCTTACAGATTACAGTTCCCCTGCACTAATAATGTCACAGAGTATGAAGCTCTGATTCATGGACTGTTGTTTGCCCATAAGAAGAAGGTGAAGATCCTGCATGTCTTTGGAGATTCAGAACTAGTTGTGAGGCAAGTACGAGGAATTTACTCTTGTAACTACAGAAAGCTGTCAAACTACAGACATCGTGTGTGGGACCTGATTGAAGACTTTGATGCCTTCAACATCGTTCACGTGCCAAGAGAACAGAACCAAAGGGCAGATGCACTTGCTCAGGCCGCCAGTACGCTGGAACCACTGTCTATATCTGGTCTGAAGAGATTTGCAGTAGAATTGGTGTCAGTACCTTCGGTGCCTGACAATGTGACCAATCTCCAAGTGTTTGATGATGATCAGCACATCCTGGATTTCATATCAAACAGAGATGTATTTGAAGCTCAGATCATAGATGAAAATGGTATGGAAGATCATGTCTGGGAAGAAGATGAGATTTTAGAGTTGCCTGGCAACACAATTCCCAAAGGTATGATTGAATTAGAAAGAGCCTTTGATCTGGATAATATGCTCAAGCATAAGGATCTGCCTAAGGCAGATGGAGGTCAATATTCACAGGTGAATATTGGACAAGCTGATGACAAGAGGAATGTCTTGTTGGGTAAGGTTTGTACACCTGAAGAGTTAGATGGAATAACTCAAGCCCTTAAGGATTATATACATGTAATTGCATGGACTTATGACGAGCTGAAGACGTATGACACTTCTGTCATAACTCATACTATACCCCTCAAGCCAGATGCAAAACCTTTCAGACAGAAGCAGAGGCCAGTCAATGCTCTGCTTGAGCCCATCATCCTTGAGGAGGTCAAGAAATTGTTAAATGCCCGGATAATATTTCCGGTAAGGCACTCCACTTGGGTGGCAAATCTAGTACCAGTCAGGAAGAAGAATGGAGACATCAGATTGTGTGTGGATTTCAGGAACCTGAACAGAGCATCAGAAAAGGATAGCTATCCTTTGCCCTCTTTGGATGAAGTTCTGCAGATGGTAAATGGAGCCAAGATGATGTCCTTCTTGGACGGTTTTTCGGGATACAACCAAGTGATGGTTGATAAAATTGACAGATTAAAGACTGCCTTCACCACAAAATGGGGGATATTTGCATATAGACGTATGCCGTTTGGATTGATAAATGCTGGAGCTACATTCCAGCGAGCAATGGACATAGCCTTCAGAGGCTTAATAGGAAAATGTATAGTCATCTACATGGATGACCTGACAGTGTTCTCCAAAGAAAGGGGAAATCATGTTGCTGATCTCAGAAGTGTGCTAAAGAAGTGTGAAGAATATGGAATATCTTTGAATCCCAAGAAGTGCATATTCGGGGTCACAACAGGAAAGTTACTAGGCCACCTGATCACAGAAGATGGGATTATCATTGATCCTGACAGGGTGGAATCTATTATGAAACTACCACTTCCAGGAAGCAAAAAGGAGCTTAAATCTTATTTTGGTAAGATAAATTTTGTGAGGAAGTTCATCACTGGCTTTGCTGAGATTGTCAGACCACTGAATGCCATGTTGAAAAAAGATGCACAAATTGACTGGACACCAGAAGCCAGAGCTGCTTTTGAAGATATAAAGAAGGCCATTTCGGATGCTCCTGTCCTCATTAGTCCAGATTATACAAAAGATTTCTACATCTACTCATTTGCTTCAGAACATACTTCTGCAGCAGTGTTAACTCAAAGAAATGAAGATAAAGAAGAGAAACCAATTGCCTTCATGAGCTGTCCTTTCAGGGATGCTGAGTTGAGATATGTAGATGTTGAAAGACAGGCACTTGCATTAGTCAGAGCAGTAAAAAAGTTCAGACATTATATACTGAGAAGCAAAGTGATTGCTGTGGTACCAGATGCAGCAGTAAAGATGCTGCTGATGCAGAGTGAACCTGGTGAAAAAAGGGCCAAATGGATTACGGTACTACAAGAATATGACATGGAGATCACACCCATGAAGCTAGTAAGAGGACAGGCTCTGAGCCAGATGATATCTGAAACTGATCCAAACATCATCAGTCAACAGTATGTGATAGATGAGAAAGACAATAAAGAATGGTATTCAGACATCAGGCACATCCTGATCACTGGAAGATGTCCTTTGAGGATGCAGGCTTCACAGAGAAGAGCCTTAAAGATGAGATCCCAGAAATATATGATGAAGGGAGGAGCCCTGTTTAAAAAGAATTATGAAGGGATATACCTGAGATGCTTAGAGAAACCAGAAGCCAATAAAGTCTTGACAGAGTTACATGACAAGTTTGGAACTACCCACGGATCAGCGTTGGCCACAACACATGCAATCCTCAGAGCAGGATATTACTGGCCTACAATTTTTAAAGACACAGCTGATCATGTTAAATGTTGTCATGTTTGCCAGGTTGCTGCCAACAGAGAAAAATATGCTGCACAACCATTGCAGCCAGTGATGGAGGAGCGCCCATTTGCACAATGGGGCATGGATTTCATAGGACCAATCAATCCTCCGTCTTCTTCAGGCCAGAGGTATGTCCTAACAATTACTGATTATTGTACCAGATGGACTGAGGCTATCAGCAGCAAAACTTGTACTGCTGATGATGTCATTAAATTTCTGGAAAGCAACATTGTCACCAGGTATGGAACTCCTTATGCATTGGTAAGTGATAATGGTTCTGCCTTCATTTCCACTAAATTGTCAAGTTGGGCTTTTGATCATGGGATCATACTTAAGTTCTCATCCAATTACTATCCCCAGGGAAATGGATTAGCAGAATCCACCAATAAGAATTTACTGAGTATCATAAGAAAATTGATAGAGAAAAATCCCAGGGAATGGAACTCATTTCTGAAATATGCCTTATGGGTAGACAGAACTAGAATGAAAATTGCATTAGGAAACTCACCTTTCCAGCTAGTATATGGGGTAGACCCTATCCTCCCTGTAAACTTGAAAATTCCTACTCTGCAGTTTGCCCAAGACTATCTAGGCATAGATAATAAACAGGAAGTCAGGTTGCTTCAGTTGATGCATCTGGAAGAAAAACGAAGCCAAGCGATTGACCAATTTGCAAAACATCAGGCTGTTGTCAAACGCTGGTTTGACAAGAGAGCCAGAATTAAAGCTTTCAGGATATCAGATTTAGTCCTGATGTGGGATAAAGCCCATGAAAGGAAAGGTGATCATGGTAAGTTCGATAGACTATGGATAGGTCCCTTTCAGATTTCTGAAATTTTAGGAGACAGCACTTATAGGCTTAAGAACCTGACAGGTGAGGATGTCCCGTTGCCAGTCAATGGACAATTTCTCAAACATTATTTCCAGGCCTGAGTGACTTCATGGCAGTCTTGTGTATCATATTGTATATTTGTATAGTTGTTTGTGCAGTGTTTGCTTGTTGTTGTTGTTGTTTGTTGGTTGGGACCTTGTTCTGGTAAGTCAGGATGATGCACTTCATCACCTAAGAAAATAACTAAATTGTTAGGATTCAAGTGATGAGATCAGATTTAGATATAGATTGTAATTCATTCTGATAAATACTCATGATCAGGTTTATGATGTCTTTTCATCAGGGTACTTTTTCTTGTCCAAAGTGAATCAAACACAATGAAACACCTAACAGCCTTGGGTTTGTTGAAGATATGAGTATAGGTGTTAAGTGAAAAATCTAAAGGGACTCCCTTGCTACCAATACAATCTCCAACCTAAAGCTGCAAGTGACTACACCTTGTACAAATGAGCAGACATGATGATATCAAAATTTAAAATTTTAAAGGAAAATCAGAAACAAAATAAAATTAGGCCATCTAAGTAACTCTACCGGGGCTATGGACGCCTGCTGGCAGTGGGGCTCTACTTAGGGAGATTGTACAGATAACCTTGCCGGGGTTATAGACACCTGCTGGCAGCAAGGCTCTATCCAGGTTGGCTATGAGGGATGATCTCCAACTATGTAGTTTAACACCAGTTACTTATGTTTTCAACTTACTTTCAAGATGAGGATAATTAATCATCTGCACACACCTGATCCTTTGTTAGCTTTATCACCATAATGAAATTTTATCATTCAAAGATCATGATGATTTACTTAGACAGAATTAGAACACTATAGATAAATGTGATTACATCACTTGAATTATTTGAATTTTGTTGTTTTCTTTGGTGGCAAGTTGTTGTGTGGTTACACAACACGCCCCATTTTGACTTGGCAAAACAGGGACCCAGCTTTTGTTTTGGCTTGTGTTGTCTGTTTCTGGCGGTTTTGGTAAAAATTAAGTCAGGTGCATCATCATCATGAAGGTCAGGATGAGGTAGGTCATCATCATGAGGTTAGTTTCTCAAAGTTCATATTTTGTTTCTATGACTTCATGGTTGGAAAGAGCTTGAAATTCCATGCAGGTTTGCCTTTTGCATCACTTGAAAATTCGTCCATATGAGGGAGTTGTGAGCAGTCAAAGTTTTGGTCAAACCTGATAATTGCTATATGAACATCATCATCATGATATTTGAAAAGCCCCCCGATAATATCCTGAGGTTGAAACATCCGGACGTCAAGTTTAAGTCGTAATAATCCTTTCCCATCGAGCGGTCTTTTGTATCGCCAAAGGTCATCATCATGATCTTGCTCTATCACCCGGTGAATATCATGCAGTCCCGAAATATCCGGACGTCAATCTTAAGTGCTAGTGTGTTTTACCCGTCGAGTAACCTTAGAAACATTGCGAGCATCATGATATTCCAACATCACCCGATATTATAATATCATGCTGATATTATAATATCACCTTACTTAGAGAAATCTGCCATCTGCATAATTTGCGCGCGCACGACAGTCTTGGTGATCATCATCATCATGATATTTCGAGACCCGACATTTCCTAATATCCTCCTGACCTCCTTTTGCGTGATCATGATGATCACCTTATCTTTCGAAGCGGAGGGTGATTTTCGTTTCTTAAGTCGTGTTGAACAAGATCATCATGATCTTGTTCGTCTCTCCCAACAGTTCGTAATATCATCCTGCCGACGAGTATAACCTTTTGCAAATATGATGATGACAATGACGTCACCATCACCTTTGTCCTTCGGCAGGATATTTTCCAAGGCGTGATCCATTTCGCCAATATGATGATGACGATGACGTCATCTTCGAAGATTAACACAAGCCCCGGATATCCTGATGACGTCATCAGGACTTTCAGCAGGATCATATTTTTGATCACCCAGTGCGTATATGATGATGATGATGTTCATCATCCTGATCTTTCGAGCGGATTGCCTTGGCCGAAAAGGGTCATACTGCTTTCATGACCTGATCATCTTCCTTAGAGGGAACCCGATACTCCATTTACCTCCTGATCGTAACGAAACATGACGGTGACGTCATCCCTTTGCTTTTTAACCAAGCCTGATGATGACGATGACGTCATCATGATTTTCCTCAGCGGCAGGATCATTTTCCAAGTCCTCCTGTTTGTCTTCATCATGATGATGATGACGTTGTCTTTCTTTCCCGAATGAGCAAGAACAAAACATCCTGATGTGCTTTTCATCAGAGCATTAGGAAAGGAGGATCATCATATTTTGTAGTATCCTGCGGCCACTTTGAAGATATATAGTTGATCATCATCATGATTTTTGGCGTCGGTATAACTGTTGCCGTCGGCCTAAGGTAAAATTGTCACCCTGATCATATGTAGTCACGCCGATGCAAATATGATGATGATGCAAAGCCGGATTCTAAGGATGGTTGAAAGGCGATTATTTCTTTGTATAATCTGAGATCATCATCATCATATTTCGAACCCGATATACAAGAAAATGGGCAAAAACATGAAGCGATAGAAATTTGAAAGCCCGACTGCCTGATTTTGGTCAACGAGGGTTGACCTGGTTGTTTTTATGCCGTTTATGCATTTAGTGCATATTTTTCACAGGTAAAGCCTGATTGCCTGTGGCTGCACATGGGGAGGTATGTTTAATAAAGCGTTTACTTCCTGTTGTTTAGCATGATGATGATGAACTTAATGTTTGTCTGTTTACTTGCAGGAAATCATCATGATGCTGCTGAAGCAGAACATTGAAGTCATGATGCTGCTGAAGCTGAGCGTGGAAATCATGATGATGCTGCTGAGGCTGAGCGTTACAAAGTTGCGCATGGAGGCAACATGAGCCAGAAATGAGGAGGATATTGTCAAATATGCTGTTCGCCAGCTGGAGACCGAATCAAGTTGAAGATGCTGGAATATTCTGTGCCAGCTGTACATTTGCTAACTGACGAAGCATGTGCTTTTCATCTGGGCCGTTGTTTGTTATGAGAGGATCCTGATCCTTGGATCATTGTAACCGTTTTCTGGCAGTTGCTCTATATAACATCCAGAGCTTGTCATTTTGGAGGGAGGAATACATTAGAATACACAGACGCATCTGGCGCAAAAGTCAATTACTGTAGAATAAGTTAGGAGATCGGATTACTGAGACTAATGAGGATAGAATTGTTGAAATGTCAAGGTTCTTTCTTCAGATCACTGTAAATGTACCTGTTCTTGAGCATACTGAATGAATATGAAGTTCCAGATTACATCCTGATTGCAAATTTTACGTAATCTTCTGTTGATTTCTGGATATGTACTGGTGAATGCTGTGTTCAACTGGAAGCGCTTTCATTTCATTACATGTTGTTGTCAACTTTCCTTTGAAGCTTTGCACTAGATCATGCGGATTTGTGGAATGTCCTGGTGAAGTATGATTTCTAGTTTTTCTTCTTTTCATTGCAAGTATGGGAGCTTGTGTGTGAATCAGTGATCTAAGTCCAGTAATTTTGGGAATCTCACTCTCTAACCCTTTTCCTTTTTTCAATTTCATTAATTCATCACCATAACTGCAAATCATGATAAATAACAAGCAGAAACAGTGAAATATGCTGAAATCCCGTAGGTAACTGAAGATCCTTAGCATATTTGGTTAAATGCATGTAGTATTGAAAATATCATGCAAAGAATCATAAATAATGGTAGAAATCATGCAAATATCAGCCTGTATGCACATTGTTTGACTAAATTTACAGTGCAGAGGTAGAATTGTTGGAGCTTATGCAGAGCGAACATCTAGAGCAGGATATTTGAAGATGATGATGATGAACAGTGCAGAAACACGTAAGGCCCCTGAATGGAAAACAGCAACACACATCAACCACTGAGTAACGTCAGTAGATTAAGACCTAATCAACGGAGACTTGGGATCATGAATTCTTTGAATTCATCGTATCTTTCAAGATGAGTAAAGGTTGTTGTGTAACTTTTATTCTATGTTTGTGAATGACTAACATCATGACCAACAGGTACTAATTCCTGCTTGTTTATTGCAGATTGTTGGAGTAGCTGGGAAGAAGCAGAGTTGCCGACACAGTAACAGCGTGCAGGTGAATGCAAAGGCAGGGTTTTAAATGACGATGACGTCCTAGGCAGCGGGCCAGATCCAGAGAAGCCAAACACACCAGAAGGAGACAAAGCTTTCAATGCAGGGGAGTTTGTAGATGGAAACATTATTGGAGTGATGCCTTGTTTGGGTATGCTGCTCGAATTCTTGGTGGGATTCATTTCTCACCATTGGATGCTACATTTCAATATGCTGACCATTGATCTCTCAAGGTTTTTGGGTTCCAGATTGGGGAAAAACCAAAGATATATATTGGGCCCATTTTTATTCTAGAAAGACAAGAAGAAGAGGTCATAATATACAAAAAATTAGACCTGTAATAGTTTTAGGAAGAGATCAGATTACTGAGACTAGTGAGGACTGGATTGTTGAAATAATCAAGGTCCCTTCCTCAGATCATTGTAAATGTACCTGTTTTATGAACATACTATATGGAGATGAAGCTTCAGACTATACCCTGATTGTAAACCTTAAGTAGTCTTCAAGTTGATTTCTGGATATGTACTGGTGAATGCTGTGTTCTATAGAAGCGCTTTCATTTCATTACATGTTGTTGTCAACTTTTCCCCTAAAGATTTGCACTGAATCATGCGGATTTGTGGACTGTCCTAGTGAAGTATGGTTTTAGTTTTCTTCTCTCCATTGCTGTATGGGAACATGTATGTGGATCAATGATCTTAGTCAAGTAATTTTAGGAATCTCACTCTCTAACCCTTTTTCTCATTTTAATTTCATTGAAATCACTTTCATAACTACACATCATGATAAATCAGAAGCAGAACAGAAAAATATGCTGACATCCCAAAGACAACTAAATATCATTAGCATATTTTGAGTTAAATGCATGTAGTATTAAAAATATCATGCGGAGAATCACAAATAAGGGTAGAACTCATGCAAATATCAACTTAGCACATCATTTGGAGATATATGCTGTGTAGAGTAACCTCCCTATATAGCATTGTTGCAAAAACAAAATCTACTAATCTACGTAAGGCCCCAAAATGGAAAACAACAATACACATCAACCACAGAGTAACATCAGCAGATTATGAACTAATCGACGGGGACTTGGGATCATGAATTCCTGGAATTCATCGTATCTTTCAGGATAAACAAGGGTTGTTGTGTGACTTTTGTTTTGTGTGCTTGGTTGTGACTGACATCACAAACCAATCAACAAGAAACTGGCGCTAGAAAGAGGGCCTGGACAAAGAATCTATAGATTTTTGCAAATATCATATAAACATTTTCTGAACTTTCAAGTTTTATTCTAAGATATGATAGACCTCTTTAAAATTTCAAAAAAAAAAAAGAAAGTAGGGTCTCATTTCAATGGATGAATATGAGGACAATTATCAAGTTAACATTCCTTTATTTCAGGAAGCTTTGACTAAGCAGCTTTATCCTCAAAGTTTGTATAGCTTTGGTTTGTCCGCTTGTTGCAGGATACACCAGACTATGGAGCACAGTGAAATTAATTGTCTAACTTTTCTTTCAAGGTTGGATTTATATTTGAAAGGACTAATATTTTTTTTAGATGTGTTCAGGACTGAGGTTTGGCAGAAAAATGAAAGAGTTCTGGAGTGACAAGACAATACGTCTTCAGAGGCTAGGGGACATACAGAAGAGGTACTGGTTGAATCAGTTCCAGAAGGTAAAAATAATGAAACATCTTTCCTTGAGACATTTTATGGTGACATTGATAGGAGTTCTTCAAACGGAGAGTGCTGGTATAAATCTGTCAAAATTTGTAGAGAAGAAAGTGCTTGTCAGGATGAAATCTTTGATTCTGATCCTAATACTTTTGATAAGGATAATGAAACATATTTCCTTAAGTCATTTTATGGTGAGAACTGAAGATCTCTGCTTAATAATAATAATGAGCCAGAGTGCAAGTATGAGTCTTTTGAAAATCCTAGAGGAGAAAGTGCTTCCTGTTTCATGGCATCAGACAATCAGCAAGGAAGATTTGATGAAGGGGAAGATAAAAATGAAATTGATCTTGATAAACTAAACAAATATACTGAATTATTAAGTGCTTGTCAGGATGATGTTTCTGGATCTAAATTTAGTAGTTTTGATAGAAATGAGTTGATAAAAAAGTGTAAACAAGTAATAGAACAATTTAAACACACTGCTGTTGATGAAGTTTCTATTATAGCAACTAATGGAGTCATACAAAAGGAAATAAATGCTGATTTACTAGATGACTCCTTTAAATTGAATGATCAAATGCAAGAATGTTGCAGGACAATGGAACCAGATACCCTACTAGATGGTAGAAGTGAAATAATTGATGAACAACTCATGAAAGTTGAAGATGCAGAAAGCTTTGGAGTTGTTGTGCATGATCAGATGCCAGTCCAATGTCGTGAAACAAGGGAGTATTCCTATTAGTCGAAAGTTGTTTCGCCTTTACAGTCAAATGATTTAGAAATGATAAATTCTTGTATATCAGATTATGATTATAAAGATACTCATTTAGATGCTGATGTGCAGGAAATTAATGAAAACATTGGGGTGCTTCCTGAATTTGAGGATAAACCATACATACAGAATGAAGGGATAGATGTGGATAAAGATGAAGAAATAACCCATCAAGAGCCATACATCCTTCAAGTCAAAGTGAGAGCTGACATTGCACTGAGCAATGAAAATATAAAATCAAATGAAGGACCAGCTATCAATGAACAAGCATGTCCAACAGAGTAGGAAATACACCAGGTTGTATTTTTCCCTTCCATAGTGAATAATGTTGAATGCTATTTTGATTATGAAAACTCAGGAGATAAGACATGCATATGGATTAATCATGAACATGATGAGCTTCCTCAGTTGCTGATAATCAGAGATTATTCTGTTAAACATAATGAATTTAGAATACAAGTGTTTTTTTCAAAATACAAAGATAAATTTACTAGGATCAGAACCACAACTAATGCCTTGATGCTCCTACACAATCTAAGGAAATGTGCAAATATAGGTGTCTTTGGGTCTTTTCCTGGGTTTTGTTTACCTTGTAGGGTTTGTATGTAGTTTGGTAGGATAGTTGTTTTGTTTCTTTTCTTTGCTTTCTTGTCTTGCTTTTTGTTGTTTGCTTTCTTTGTATAGTTGTTTGTACAGTGGCTTTGTTTTGCTTGTTTTGTTTTGGTTTCTTTGTTTCCTCAGCAGGGATCTTTCTTTTGATTTAGAGTATAAAGGGGCAGATTAACAACCACTAAAAACAATGGAAAATTAGGATCATTAAGGTTAATTATTTGAAATCTATGCATAACTTGTTGTGACAGTCATGAATGTAGAAAGTTGTTTAACTTGTGAAATTTTGTATTCAATAAGAGTGGGTTGAGTATTCAAGGAATGTTTCTCACGATGACACACCTAAAATCCTTGGGTTTGTTGAACCTACCAGTGTAGATATTAGGTGAAAAATCTGAGGTCACCCTTGCTACCATTACAATTCTCAGCTTAATTTCAGCAAGTGACCACTCCTTGCATCATGAAGTTACAAATGCAGTATCTTATGAAGTCTCTATCAAAAATATATAAAATAAATAAATAAAATTGATTATACTAAAAATCTAGATTAAGCCATCTAAGTAACTCTACCGGGGCTATAGACGCTCGCTAGCAGTGGGGCTCTACTTAGGAGAATTGTAACGATAACCTTGTCGGGGCTATGGACGCTCGCTGGCAGCAAGGCTCTATCTAGTTGGCTATGAGGGAATGTCCTCACCTATGTAGTCTAATATCAGTCACTGGTTTGTTCAACTAATCTTCAAGATGAGGCTTATTAACCACGTGCACCCACTTAAACTGAAATGAAAATTCATGCACCTTATTGAATATATTGAGTCTCAAGTTGGATAATAATTTACAGAAAAGATAGTTGGAAGTTATGAATTTATTTCATTCAATTTTCTTTAATGGGTTGAATTTGATTCTTTTGTTTGGTTGCTAGTTGTTGTGATGTTCACAACGTGTCCCATTTTACTCCTTAGCAAAATGAGGACCCCTGCTGTGGCTTTTTGCTTTTTGCTTGTGTGTGTCGTTTTGCTTGGTGGTAAAGGGAAAAAGGAGTTAAAATTGCAAACCTTGTTAAAAATGGAGAAGAAATGCATTTTAGTATCAGTGCATAGTATGGTTGGATTCCTTGTAAAAAATGAGCTAGGGTTGCTTTTTGAACCATGTTAAAATTTGCCATATTTTGTAAGTTATGAGCATTTTGGTAAAATGTACAAGGGAAGGGTTTGCTATTTGCACATACAAGTCTCTTTATATATCGGGTTGCATATACAAGGCCCTTTGTATGCGAGTTCCCTTGTATACAAAGACCTTTGTATATCACTTTCCATATACAAAGTTGTTTGTATATGCAAAGGTCATTTCATACTTGGTTGCATGAGTAGTCAGGTTCATATACAAAATCATTTGTATGTCCTTTTTTGCCTTGTATACATTTGGTAGAGTTTATGCATACATACAAGATGGACCCAAGGTGGTTTTAGGTTAAAATGAATTGATGTTTCGAATCCGCTTTGTATCTCACGTTTGTATGTTTGGCAGGGAAAATATACAAGGCACTTCATACATGGCGGACCCGAAAAGGTTATTAAACAATGTTAAATCGTTGTATCTTCGCAACTTGTATATTTCAGTGATATGCATTGCAAATATACATCACATAGACTTGAAGTTTATTAAAAGTGGTTAATTCATTGTTTGTATCCGCAATGTATATATCTTACATACATCGCCAAGATACAAACACTTCATACATTGTCCGGACCCGATAGTCTATTAAAAAAGCTTAAATCCTTGTATATTTCCGGCTTTGTATGGACATACAATCAAATGTTTATGCAAGCGCGGACTCAAAAAGTTATTGAGTATGGTTAAGTCCTTGCATATTTTGTGTTTTGTATATTAAGGATATACAAAGACTTTATACAAGCTACGGACTTAAAAGAAAGTTGAAATAGTGTTAAATCATTGTACATTCCGTGGCTTGTATGTTTCGAAGCATACATCGCTGATATACAAGCCAGAATCCAAAAGGGATTAAGATTGGATTAAACCAATGTATCACATCCAGGGAGTTATACAAGTCAAAATATACAACAAAACATACATTCTGCGGACCCGAAGGGAGTATTGAAAATAGTTAAATCCTTGTATGTTTCCACAATGCATATTTCGTAACATACAATACAAATATACATCGGGCGGACTCGAAGGGGTTATTTAATTGAGTTAAGTCTTTGTATGTTTCAACTTGTATGTATGTTTCGATATACATACATTTTGAAACATACAAAGCGGAGATACATTGCCTGGAACCCAAATTTCATGAAGCAGAGTTAATTCAATGTATATCGGGCTTGTATATTCTCATATACAAGCCGATATACATTGCGTGCATACAACCACCAGAATCGAAGATGTTATGGAAAGGAGTTAATTCGTTGTATATCAAAGATGCATTGTTATACATACAAGTCAGATTCGAAATGGAAGTTAAAAATAGAAAATTCTTTGTATGCATATGCGTTTGAATGTTGCGATATACAAACCGATATGCATTGCGGACATACAAGCCGGATTTCAAACAGTTTGAAATCTGATTAATCTGATGTATCACGTCCGGCTTGTATATGGGAAGATACAAAGATTTAAACAAGGAAAAAGGGGCGGGAAAGTGAAGCGATGGAAATTTTGAAGCTTTTTTGGGTGCCCGATGCATGTTTTTGGTCAACGATGGTTGACCCGACTAGTTTTAATGCTGTATAGGTATTTTGATGCGCATTTTCCATGGTTTTTGAGCCCAATGGTTGTGTTTATGCATTTGGAGCCTGATTTAATATAAATGTTCATTTTTCCTGCTGATTTATTAAATGATGGTGCTAATTCCAGCTTGTTTATTGTAGATTGTTGGAGTAGCTGGGAAGAAGCAGAGTTGCCGACACAGTAATGGTGTGCAGGTGAACGCAAAGGTGGGGTTTTAAATGATGATGACGTCCCAGGCGGCTGGCCAAATCCTAAGAAGCCAAACACACTAGAAGGAGATGAAGGTTTCAATGCAGGGGAGTTTGCAGATGGAAACATTATTGAAGGAGCGATGCCCTGTCTGGGTATGCTACTCGAATTCTTGGTGGGATTCATTTCTCACTATTGGATGCTGCATTTCAAGATGCTGACCATTGATCTCCTAGGGTTTTTGGGAGCCAGATTGGGGAAAAACCAAAGATATATATTGGGCCCATTTTTATTCTAGAAAGACAGGAAGAAGAGGAGGTCATAATATACAAAAAATCAGACCTGTAATAGTTTTAGGAAGAGATCGGATTACTGAGACTAGTGAGGATTGGATTGTTGAAATAATCAAAGTCCCTTCCTCAGATCATTGTAAATGTACCTGTTTTATGAACATACTAAATGGAGATGAAGCTTTAGACTATACCCTGATTGTAAACCTTAAGTAGTCTTCAAGTTGATTTCTGGATATGTACTGATGAATGTTATGTTCTATAGAAGTGCTTTCATTTCATTGCATGTTGTTGTCAACTTTTCCCCTGAAGATTTGTACTAAATCATGTGGATTTGTGGACTGTCCTGGTGAAGTATGGTTTTAGTTTTCTTCTCTCCATTGCTGTATGGGAACATGTATGTGGATCAATGATCTCATTCAAGTAATTTTAGGAATCTCACTCTCTAACCATTTGTCTCATTTTAATTTCATTGAAATCACTTTCATAACTATACATCATGATAAATCAGAAGCAGAACAGAAAAATATGCTGACATCCCGAAGACAACTGAATATCATTAGCATATTTTGAGCTAAATGCATGTAGTATTGAAAATATCATGTGGAGAATCACAAATAAGGGTAGAACTCATGCAAATATCAACTTACACACATCATTTGGAGATATATGCTGTGTAGAGTAACCTCCTTGTATAGCATTGTTGCAGAAACAAAATCTACTAATCTACGTAAGGCCCCAAAATGGAAAACAACAATACACATCAACCACAGAGTAACATCAGCAGATTATGAACTAATTGATGAGGACTTGGGATCATGAATTCTTGGAATTCATCATATCTTTCAGGATAAACAAGGGTTGTTGTGTGACTTTTGTTTTGTGTGCTTGGTTGTGACTGACATCACAAACCAATCAACACGATACACCGAAACATCATTCCGGTGAAGGTCATAACACCACAGTGGTTCCCACTAACAAGTCAACATTGAAGTATTGGAGAGACTCACTTCAGAGTCCCACCAATATATAGGGGTCAATAGGTCCTATCAGCTTGTCGAAGAAACTCCTTGGAGGCTCTCACCGATACACCGAGTCCCATTGATGCACCCAATGCTCATAGTGATATCAGGCTGTTAGAGTGACTATAGATGAACTCCCACTGAACTACCGACATGGGAACATAACACCAAAGCATGAGAGAATCAGTCCAAATATGAACAAGTCCTATCAAATGAGAACAAATAGGCAAAAATGGAATTGCAAACTAGTAATTTGAGGCACCATTCCCAACAGGTTTAAGCTACACTGTTCCATTTGGAAATACTTTAGAAATTTTGTATGGACTGAACCAATGAGTCCTTAATTTACCTTTTTGATCTTTATATCTGGAGTCAAACAACAATGCCCAATCACCACTGTGGAATTCCCTTTCTTTTATATGCTTGTTGTGCCAAGCCTTTTGTTGCAGTTGAGCCAATTCACTTTAGTGAATGGCTTCTAGGTGGAGTTCATCTAGTTCTCTAAGTTGTAGGACTCGTTTAACTTGGGCTCAATCAAGGTCCAAGCCTACTTCCATTGTTGTTCTAAGCATTTGTAATTTGAATTTAATGGGTAGAAGAGGTTTCTTTCCAAAGATCAATTCATAGGAAGTGAGACCAGTGGTTGATTTCCAAGTTGTGTTGTAGGCCTAGACTGCCTCATGCAGTTTCCTAGCCTAGTCCTTCCTTCCTGACAAAACCATTTTTGTCAGGATGTTTTCAAGCTCTCTATTAGTGACTTCCACTTAACCATTTGCTTGTGGGTGGTAAGGGGATGATTTCTTATGAATTACTTGGAAATGGTCAATGAATGCCAGTAGAACTTTAGACATAAATTGTGGTCCCTAATATGTGACAATTGATCTGGGGGATCCAAATTTGAGGAAGATTTTGTTATAAAGGAAATTTGTGACTTGTTCTTCACTAGCAACTTTTAGTGCTTGAACTTTTGCTCATTTGATTAGGTAGTCAGTACAGACCATGATGTATTCTTTACACTGTGAAGGAGGATCTATGGGTCCTATGAAATCTAGTCCCCATTTTTCAAAAGGTTCAAAAACTACATGTGGATGCAGAGGCATCTTGTTAGATGCAGTAGGTTTCCCTACTCATTAACATTCATCACAATGGCGAACATATTTTTTTTACATATTTATGCATGGAGAGCCAATAGTAGCATGTGTCTAAGATTTTGTGAGAGGTTCTTTTTGATGAATAATGACCTCCAAAGGGATCATCATGGCATGCTCTTAGTATACTGTATGTTTTGTCTGATCTGACATAGTGACGCAAAACTAGATCAAGTTCACTCTTGAACAACATACCATTGATCCATCTGAACTGTGCACTTTCTCTAATGAGGTGTTTCTTTTATTTTGATGTAAAATCTGGTGGAAACTTAAAGGTGGCTAGATAGTTTGTTGTCTACAAGCCAGGGTGTTTTAATGGAGATGGTGAATAAGTTTTCATTTGGGAATTCATCTTGAATAGGGGCACAGTCTCCATTGTCCCATTTGATCCAAGATAAAAAGTTTGCAACTACAATAAGCTTCCCGTGCTTATCAATGATGGTTACATTGAATTCTTGGAGAAGTAATAAACATGTAATTATCCTTCCATTTACTAAAGGTTTGTTCATTAAGTATTTAATGGCTGAATGGTCTGTGAACAAAGTTACCTTATACCTGTTACCAATTTTTCACCTATAGCTCAAATTGGCAGAGCTAGTTCATTGAGTTCATTTTAAGATGAAAAGTTTTTTTTTAAAGATAATGCGCTTGGTAAACTTTTTAATGTGACTGGTGATGCTGGTGCGATACACCCTCCAACTCCACACTAATGCTTTTATCTGGAGCGATGAACCGGTAAGGCCACAACATGGGGGACCTCATCCCCAAGTAAGAACACTTCAAACCCCCGAGCTCGTTGGCCCAGCAAAGGCCTAAAGCTTGCGAGCTTGTTGGCCTAGTGGGGGTTTGAACTATGGTGGCCGCCACTACAATCGAGCGACTTATCCACTGAACCATGCCCTTAACGACATAATTTTAAGATGAAAAGTTTTTAACATTTGTCTACTATGATAGTTTGCATAGTTTAAAGTGCTTGAAAAGAAAAGGTTTATTTTTATCATTGTTATAATAGAAATACTTTGCAGAGATTTCATTAGTGAAAGGAGTTATTTCATTTCACATTACTATTTTCATTCTTTTTACAAATGAGGTATACCAAACTGAATAAGCATTGCATTGAAAGAAAGCAAGAGAAATCAAATGTCCCACACAAGCTGTGGGAATAGCTAAACCAGTACAAACATAGGAAATACACTATGCATCTGAAAATAAGAAAGGAAAAAAGAATATCCATCATTGCCTGTTTAAGGTCTTGGTTTAATCTTCATTGCAGCTGGCTCCTCCTCGCTCCCGATCTTTGAATGAACTTGTATCATGACAAGAAGGATTGTTAGAGCTCCGGATATGGTTTCCTATGTGCCTATCAATAGAAACATAATATATTGCCTATGATGCATTGAATCAGATAGTCAGATCTTCCATATGCAAGAGAGCCTGAAAATGAAACATCATTGAGCTTCACTGTTTTGAAAAACTAACATGTTTGTTCCCTGTGTAGGTATAGGTAAAATCATGGTGCTGATCTAAGGATATTTTATCATGTGGTAAAAAATGGGCTCCCACAAGGGTTTAACCCAACATGCTTCCCCTGAATCTTAAGAGAGGATGGAATAGAAGTTCATATTCATTGTGCTCAAATAGAACATATTCAACTAAAGGAAGTGCTACATCAAGATAGTGCATGAGCTTCTGTGAGGCCGATTATTTTTCCTTCCTTATTTTGATCATTTTGTATTTCAGTTGATGACATTATCAGACTTTTAGAGACTATGGTTTCATGATGCAGATTTGATTATATCTCTTGATTTTGATATGACATTGATTAGACATATGGTGATTTGATTTGATCATATTTTGATGCTATTTGTGATTTGACATACGAGATATATTAGATGATGTTTTGTGATGTGATTTCTAGTTATTTATGTGATGATGATTATGTGACATTTGATAGAAAAATGCAGTCTAATTTAGAATTATGTTATAGATGATTATTGTTGAATTCAATGACATGAATTTAATTCCAGTTGCTTCGGCTATGATTATTCATGATATGATTGACACTTGATTGAGATGTGCAGGATTATATTCCTAGGCCACAGGAAATTGGAGGTAGAATTCACACACATGTTATTCCCTGTGAAACTGATCCGTTCCCAAGAGGGATAAGGATCACGTTTGAAATTGAGTGTTGATTTAAGTGCTTGTTAATTTCTTTTATCATGTTGGCCTAGTACCCCTTGGTTCAATTTAATTATATCATGTGTTGTATAATTTTTATTGACTTATACCACTTGGTATTGTTTTATTTTTGAGGCCATTTAAAGTGGATTTATGACACCCTAGGTGAACCTTAGTGTCCCAAAATTTACCCTATGTGGTTACCCATGGGTCTAGGGTCAATTTTGACTAACTAATCCTTGGGTTAACTCACTTTTGGTCACTCTAAACTAAGGTTTAGTCAAAGTGACGGAATTTGAATTAGATAAGGGTGGGAGATGAGTCATGCTTTGGGAAAGACTCATCTTCCTTCCCAATGTTTGGGAATCCCTTCACTAAGGAGACTTGGGAGGTCTCCAAGACTCCCAAGTGTGTGGGATCTTCCTCCAAGGCTCTCACACATGTGTGAGAGCATCTTGGAGGCAGATGGCTCTCTTAGAGAATAAGAGGATGCCATATGGCATCCCTTATCCTCATGGAGGCTTGGTGGGGAATGCCACCTCACCACTTGTCCTCTCACACATGTGTGAGAGCACAAGTGGAAAAGGTGAGGATTGAGATGGAATTGGAGGATGACACTTGTCACCCTCACACTTCCTCTCCCTTGCAAGTGGCATAGGAGGAGGAAGGGGAAGGTGACAAGTGTCACCTTCTCATTCCTCAAGGCCAATTTAGAAGGCCTATATTACCTCCTCTTATTGAGGAGTGTGGGGTTCTTGTATTTTGGAGATTTATTTCTATTTTAAGCAATTTTTGGGAAAGTTAGAGAGATTTTAGAGATTGGAAGGTTTGGGGAGGCTTGGAGCTCCTAACCAAATGTGCTTCCATTATTAGGGATTTTGAAGGTAAGCTCTATGTCTTATTTTTTACCCTTGCTTATTTATTATTGATGTGGTTGTGGATTTTATTGTTTGTTGTTTCATTTTTTGTGTGGGATGGGAGTTTGGTGAGTGCACCTCCATTTGGAGGTAAGGCTCAACTCGTTTGGGGTAGGGGAAAGGAACCTCCTTGAGGTCACTCCCATATTTGTGTTATTTATGGCCTTGAGGGCTTCTTACTTGTTGTGGAGATTATTTGAATGGCAAGAGTGCCATGGAAGTTTATTTTGAGATATTTGAGGAGTTGTGGTTTTGGAGGTTTTGGCTTGAGGCCATGAGACTTGGTATTTTAGTATTTTGGTGTGGCCTTTGAAGTAGAGGGGTCCATTCCCTACCCCCATCAAACTCATTTTCATGAGTTGTGTTATGTGTTTATCCTTGGGGTTTATTTTTGTGTTGTTGTTGCTTTGGTGCTTGGTGTGGTGTGTTGTAACCGTGTGAATCCTTACCTCCCTAGCTCAGGGGTGACCCACTTACGGGTCTATAGTCAGGAGGAGGGCATTTCGAAGTGGCTGGGTTTCCCTTCTTGTTGAGTTTTACTTGCAGGTTCTTATTGGAGAAATGGAGTTAGAGAGGAGTCCAGATTTGTGCTTCTATAGTTGTTTGTTGTTGGCTGTTTGAGCCATGGCCTTTGTGGCCCTATTGTAATTAATTTTGTTAATTTATTTTTCCCATGGAGTTGGTTGCAGTAAGTGTGGTAATGGAAACATTCTTTATGTTTTATTAAAATGTTGTTCATTCTCTATGTTGTGGAGTTAGTATGTTTTGAGAAATGCATTGAATTCAAGTATATATTTTCTGTCATTGTTCTCTTCAAGAAAGGAAATACACCTTAGTGTAAAATAAATTTTATTGCATACAAAGAAAAGAGGATGGAAATTTAAGTGAGTTATTTTCTGTTATGTGGCTTGAAATTTTATGTTAAATGTTGTTGTTAGGGAAGTTATACTGTTGGGAAAACTTAGATAAAAATGCATATCCTATCTTACTATATTCTTTCAAAAAAAAAAATATAGAGATATCTAAGTATATTTACGTTTTTCCAAAGAAAAAAAAAGAATGCTACTGATTTAGTTTATGTTATAAATCTGAAAGTTAATATTCTGTTAGTTAAACCATTGTTATGAGAAAGTAGTTATTAAGTATATATTTAAATATACATATATATATATATATATATATATATATATATATATATATTACATCCTTATTTTCTTTAATCTAGTTGTTGTTCATTTTATGTGTATATACAGAAAGTTAAAGTAACCATAGAAGCTCAATATTTGTTGTATGTATTAAATATATATATACAATTATATATATAAGTGCATACATATATATACCAAAATAAAATAAAATGCTTTTAAACTGTGATATTTTTGAATAACTATTAGTATCAAACTTAGTATACACACACACACACATATATATATTTAAAACAAAATTTTCATTCAAAAAAAACACAGAGAAAGAGATTCTCGTAGGGTGGACTTTGTATTTCCACAGAGTTTGAGTGTTGTTTTAAAAAAAAAAGAAAAAAGGAGGCAGAGGGATGATGGCCTAGCCGCCGCCCCTTTGCCCTTACAATAGTCTTTGGTGTGGGGAGGGGGCCGTGCCTCCCCCCACAACCATGGGTGTGGGGGGAGGCACGGCCACCTCCCCACACCACCTCTTCCCCAAAACCTCGTGGAGAACCCTCCTCCATAGACCTTCATCCGCGGCCCCTCAGCACCACGCCCCTCCCCACCTCTAACTCTTATAACGAATAACTGCCACCGCTGTCCCATTGCTGTGGTATTCCGTCACTTCTACCCTATGCCCCGTCCTCTGCCTCTCCACAGCGACCTTCAAGTCAGCCACCGAACCCTGCAACAAATTTTTGACCATATCATCATACGGTATTTTAGATTGATATATATATATGGTTGTGGGGGGAGGCACGGCCACCTCCCCACACCACCCCTTCCCCAAAACCTCACGGAGAACCCTCCTCCGTAGACCTTCATCCGCGGCCCCTCAGCACCACGCCCCTCCCCACCTCTAACTCTTATAATGAATAACTGCCACTGTTGTCCCATTGCTATGGTATTTCGTCACTTCTACCCTATGCCCCGTCCTCTGCCTCTCCACAGCGACCTTCAAGTCAGCCACCGAACCCTGCAGCAAATTTTTGACCATATCATCATACGGTATTTTAGATTGATATATATATATATATATATATATATATATATATATCAATCACTGTGTGTTTTTATATATATATATATACAGAATAGAGAATCAGCTAAAGAAAACTCTCAAAAACTTGGATGCAAACCTCCAGGGTATTTTAATGGCTTCCATGCCATTGTTGAAAGATCTCCAACCTACAAGCAAGTGATCAAAACAAAACAAGGAAAAACAAATGGAGGCAAACCAAAATGGGAGAAAAGAAGAGGAGGAAACAAAATGAGAAAAAAACAAGGGTTAGGGTTTCTTTATGGAAACTATTAAAATAAAATTAGGGCCTTTCTATTTTGAAAACCAATATTTTTATTGAGGAGTTTGTGAGGGATTTATTTTATTCCTTTATTTTAAAAACCTCTATTTTATCTTGCTTTTAGTTTATCTCTTGTGCTCATTTATTTGATTTATAATTTAAATGGGGTTTTGTATTTTTGTTTTATTGCCTTGTGAGTTATATTTTTAAAAGGGAGGGCTTAATTTTGTTATTAGGTGGAGTATATTCCCTTCATTTTTATTTCATTTTAATTAGGGCATTTATTTTATTTTTCCTAGTGTGATTTAATTATTTTATCGTTTATCAATTTCATTATTATTTTACTAGAAAGAGTATTTTAATCTCTTCCCCCTCTATTATTTCAAGTTAGATAACAAATATAATGCCGTAATAATATTTATTAACGGACTCAATTTTTAAATTTATTTGGCGTCATGTAATTATTTTATTATTTTATTTTAGATTTTTTATCTTTTAATGCAAGGTCAATTTATTTGACCTTGGCAGGATATTTATTTTGTTATTTTAAATTGTTTTAAAATTGCTCTTAAGTTTAAATTTTTATTCTTAGATTTTATTTAAGTTCTTATTGGAGCTTTATTTTAAAATTTTTAAGTTGATTATTGAAGATGCGTTATGCTGTCAAATTTTTCCTAGATTTCTAGGATTTAAATTTTTGATATTTTATTAACTTTTGTTTCACCATTCCACTTTAATCATGTGTCCATCATACCATTATTTCTTAATCTTTATTTTGATTTCATTTTGACCTGCATTAGGGTTAGGTTTTTGAATCTGGCAAAATCCCCTTCTTACCTAGGAAACTTGGGGTTAGGATTAAAATCATTCTAACCCTAAAAGCGACACACTTCATGTCGCATACCCCCTAGACGGCTTTCATCACGTAGGGGATTACATGGGACAACGCACCTCCCTGAATTTGTTGACATGTTTACACCTTATGCATATTACCACCGAGCACGCAGACGTGTGCAAGGGGGTTCCTAGGGATAGGTAGAATTTTTTTTTGTAATTTGTGTCATGACCACATGGAAAATGTGGACATGACACATGTGTTGTGTGTCGTGACCGCATGGGAAATGTGGGCATGACATTCGGTATTAGAGCTTAAGTTTAAACACTGGAATTGTTTAGGGCACATTATTATTTCCATAACTTTGATTAATTTGTGGTTACCTCATTTTTGTAGGATGCCTCCTCGATAAGTTCAACAAGCACAGTCTCGCCACACAGCATCTGTCGAGGTGCATAGTGATTCTTCTATTGAGGGACAGGTACAGCCAGCCTCACAGGTACTGCAAGCACCACCAGGCCTACCTATATCTGATATTGGGCCATAGATATTATAGGCATTACAGGCAGTGTTAGATAGGCTTCCACTAGTTGTAGTTGAGCCACACATAGAGCCACGTGTTGAACCCCATGAGGATCTGCAAGAGGAACTATGCATGGAGCCATGAGCAGAGTCCCGTGTCGAGCCACGTGTGGAGAACTGCGTTGAGCCGCGAGGGGCACCACGTGTGGAGCCATATGTTGAGGTGCTAAAGACGACAACATAGGAGGTTGGATCAGCTAATGGGGCTCGTAGTAGGAGCCCTCCATGTCATGCTAGGTGTGATGAGGCAGTACGAGTAGAGCACATTATTGACATACCTTATGACTATTACACAAATGAGCCTATAAGAGGGCACAGGGACAGAGGAGATCCCATTAGGGATTTGTTGAGGCTGAACCCTCCTACTTTCATCAGGACCATAGAGGGAGCTGAGGCAGAGGCCTGGCTCATCATCTTAGACAGATGCTTGCGTTGCGTCTTTATGAGGGCAACACGAAGGCTCATGTAGTAGTACACCTGTTGTTAGATGCAATAGCTACCTGGTGGCATACTAAGGAGTGCAAGCGTCACCTATCATTAGACACTCTCACATGGGAGACCTTCATTGAGTGCTTCAATGCACGATACTTATTATAGGTAGCATCACATAGATGACTTTCATGACCTTTAGCAGAGGGGACTTACGGTGGCACAATATGAGGGTAGATTTACTAAGTTGTCTCGATATGCAGAGTATCTCCATGACAAGAAACTCCTGGTTCATAATTTTATCAGAGAACTAAACCACAACATAGCAGGGCCTGTTCACATGGCAGACCCTCAGACTTTGAGTGATGCTGCTGAGAAGGCATATATCGCTAAGGAGATACAGGGACGAGGGTAGAGTTCATGCCCTTAGTTTAAAGATTGTGGGCAGCAGCAGCATCAGCAGAGCTTTCGTAGACCATCACAGCCACCTCATAGGGGAGGATTTAGTTTCGCACCCTTACCTCCTAGGCCCCCACAGTAATAGCAGCCACAGTAGCAGTAGAGAGCCAAGACATAGTAGAGGACACATGGGGGGCATAATAGAGGTTGGTAGTAGCAGGGACCACCTGCGGGACCCGCGAGGTCACAACAGTCATATAGGGGCTCACAGGGGTCCACTGGTAGGTCAGGACAGTAGCAGTTGAGTAGGACTCAGACTAGACAGGTACATGCTAGGGGGCCATGTTATGTTTGTGGTGGAGTAGGCCACCTAGCCAAAGAGTGTCCACAGGGTTTTAGAGCAGGGGGCAGCCTTGTGCAGGAGGATCCGAGCATACTGTTGGAGATGTGGGTAGGTCCCATCGTATGTTCGCAGCGGTTGATAACCGCTAGGATAATTTTTAGGTGTCAGTGATTGAGATGTTAGGTATGATAGGGGGTATCCCCATTTCTATTCTCTTTAATTCTAGTGCTAATGACTCTTTCATATCTCCATCGTTAGTGGAGTATTACAGGCTGGTGGCCTCTAGGTAGGGTGATAGGTGGGTGGTTGAGTTGGCCTCAGGGGCCAAGATGACAGTAGATGCCTTAGTCCATGATTGCGAGATTTAATTGGGACCCTTTGCCACAATATGTGACCTTAGAGTTATGATATTAGGATCCTATAATGTGGTGTTGGGTATGAACTGGCTTGTGGCTCATTGAGCCAAGCTAGATTGTCGTCGAAAGGTGATCAATTGCTTAGACGATCATGGTACATCAGTTGAGATAGTGAGCATTCAGAAGCCTACAACAGTGCGTATGATATCTGTTCAGTAGCTTAAGCGCTACATGCAGAAGGGATTCACCATCACTGTGAGTGACAGATCAGATGATGAGCCTGAGGCATCTTTGGATGGTCATCCCATCCTTAGAGAGTTTACCGATGTGTTTCCAACAGAGTTACCAGGGATGCCAGCCCGTCGTGAGGTAGAATTTCACATTGAGTTAGTGTTGGGTGCTGAGCCAGTGTCTCATGCACCCTATAGGATGACCACACATGAGCTCACAAAGTTCAAGTTACAATTGGAGGACTTGCTCAAGAAGGGGCACATCTGACCGAGCATTTCACCTTGGGGCACTCCTGTCATTTTCGTGAAGAAGAAGGATGGGTCTCTTCGATTATGCATGGACCATAGGTAGTTGAATAAGGTGATGATGAAGAACCGTTATCCTCTGCACAGGATTGATGATCTTTTTGATCAGATGCAAGGAGCCAGGGTGTTCTCTAAGATTGACTTGAAGTCCGGTTACCACCAGTTACGTATCACAGAGGCGGACATCCATAAGACCACCTTCCAGACTCGATATGGCCACTATGAGTTCACTATGGTCCCCTTCGGCTTGATGAACACCCCTACAGTGTTCATGAGTCTCATGAACGGGGTGTTCCATACCTACTTGGATCGGTTCGTGATCATTTTCCTCGATGATATTTTTATCTATTCACGAACTGAGGAGGAGCATGAGGAGCACCTACGTCAGGTTCTACAGTGTTTGAGGGAGAAGAATCTTTATGGGAACTTGGCGAAGTGTGCATTTTTTAGGATAGAGGTACAGTATCTAGGGCATATCCTATTTGGCAATGGAATCTTAGTAGATCCATCAAAGATCAGGGCTATCAGAGATTGGCCAGCACCCACTAGTGTGACAGAGGTTAGGAGTTTTATGGGGTTAGCTAGTTATTACCGTCGCTTTGTTGAGGGTTTTTCTCAGATAGCGCACCCCATCACTTCCCTTCAGCAGAAAGGGAAGAGATTTTTATGGACTGAGCAGTGTGAGAGGGCCTTTGGGGTCATCAAGGAGCATCTTACCAGTGCTCTCATTCTAGTGGTTCTTGATCCTGCAGCAGATTTTATGGTTTGCACGGATGCATCACTTGAGGGTTTGGGAGCTGTACTTATGCAGGGTGGTAGAGCGATCGCGTATGAGTCGCGAAAGCTCAAGACCCATGAGCTGAACTAACCCACGCATGACTTGGAGTTAGTGGCAGTGGTTCATGCTCTAGTTCATTGGAGACATTTTTTATTAGGTCGTCGCTTTGAGCTCCATTCAGATCACCACAGTCTTCAGTATATCTTTACACAGCCGAATCTGAATGCTTGTCAGTGGTGTTCAATGGAGTTTCTTTGCGAGTATGACTTTGATGTCCACTACATCAAAGGGAAGGAGAACGTGGTTGCTGATGCATTGAGTCGGAGGTGCCATGAGCTCTTGACATTGACTCTGAGTGTGGACTTGAGAGGATGCATTATTCAGCATCTGCCTGAGGATGAGTGGTTTCTTGAGGTGCAGCAGGAGATCAGTTCATAGAGGGCCCTTGTGGGCAAGTATGCAGGGTATTCACTAGAGGTAGATGGGTTACTTCATCATTGACAGTGCATCTATGTACCCCGCATAGGTGACCTACATACTGTAGTGTTATTAGAGGCCCATAGAGCACCATATGCAGCACATCCGGGGGTGAAGAAGATGCATGCCGACCTATGACAGCTGTACCATTGGGTGGGTATGAGATGGGATATTGCAGAGTTTGTTACTTGATGCCTTGAGTGCTAGAGGGTCAAGGCTGAGCATCAGTGGTGCAGGAGCACCCCTTTAGCAAACTGATTATACATCAGAGGGAGAAGGTTAAGGTCTTAACAAGTTGTTATGCTTTATGGATTTTCTATAGTCAATGTAATAAGGTCGATTTGACCAATGCATCTCATTGTAGTTGGCATTTAGATTCATAGGACACTTGTCAATCTATTATGATAAGGTGGTTAGTTGTTAGCAGCTGTTAATTGTTTGTTATCTCCCAACCGTTTGGAGTTGACTCCAAGCCACTGGGAAACATGTTAGTACTACTGAGAATGAAGAGTTAAATACCCTAGATCAGGTCAGTTTAAGGGGATAGACATATAGATGTTGATAGATAGGTTAAGTGGTATTTTGAGTTGTAGATCTGTGAAATCAGAGATTTGTATCCATTTCTGAAAGTAATAAGGAGATCCTGTTTTGTGTCATCTTTCTAATTTTTAAATTCACTATGTGATTGATTTTCTGTTTTGAAATCGAATGGACTCTTAAACCCATTCCACTAGCGAGATTCTTTGAATCGGTGGAATGGTTGTATATAGTAGTTTAGGGTTTTTATTTTATTTGGTAATGTTTAGGTTTGTAGGATTAGTTATGGGAAATGCATTGACAAAATCCTAGCGTATGCATATGCTAGGTTAACAAAGTGCAGAGAGCTGCATGTATGGAGGTGAAATAGTTCTGCACAGTCGCTAAGTAGAAAGTTGATTAAAATCGTGAAAATCTGCGTGAGTTGAAAGATATACAAATTGTGTGTATATCTCTTTTGTATGCAATATACAATCTATGTATATATCACTTTTGTTTGTCGCAGACAGTTGGTGTGTATATCGCTTTTGCATCCGAGTACCAGTTTGGGTATATTCGGTAATCACACATCAGGTTTGTATGTTGTGGATGTTGCAAAGTGCTGATATACAATCTATGAGTATATCGCTATTGTATCTCAGGTTCAATTCCTGGGTATACTACAGTCGCATGGTTGTGGGTATCTATCAAATGCATGTTTGAATTGCATGTTGAAAATATACAAGGATATATATACAATTTATGTATATACTGCAAATGTATATTAGATGCAGTGAATGTGTATATCCCTCTTGTATGTGAAGACAGTTCCTGTGTATCCATCAGTTGCATGTCTGGGTTGTATGTGATGGATGTACATTGCAAATGTACATCAGGTTGATACAAATAAATCAACAGTCAACCTTCCCCAAAAGCTTATTCTGGAGGCATATTCAGTGAATGCATGTTTTGAGTTGTATATTTGAATGTATATTAGAATATACATTCCGCAGATACATTGTACGACTAGCCGTGGAGGTAAACCGGTATGCAGAACACTGTAGCAGACTGGTACTAAGGAGTGAAACCTTGTATGCAAAATGGACAAGGTGTTGTATGGAAATTGTGAATGCGATCTGTGAGCATTTCACTGTTGAATTAAAGCTTTCTCTATATAGTTTTGCATCAATTAGCATCCAACAGGTCTTTTATACCCACATGAGATACCTGAGTGGAAATGGGACACCATTTCCATGGATTTTATTATTGGTCTTCCTATGTCTTCGCACCGCCATGATGCCATCATGGTGACAGTCAACAAGTTGACCAAGGTGGTACATTTTTCACCTGTACACACAACATACAATGCAGCAGTAGTGGCGAGAGTATTCTTAGATGATATTGTCAGATTACATGGAGTACCTCGCCGCATCATTTCAGACAGAGATCTTGTGTTCACCTCAATATTTTGAAGAGCCTTGCAACAGGCATTGGGCACACATCTCAAATTTAGTTCTGCTTATCATCCCAAGATAGATGGATAGACAGAGCAAGTCAATCAGGTTTTAGAGGACATGCTTCATATGTATGTTATGGACCATTAGTCTAGATGGGAGGAGTATCTGTATCTGGTTGAGTTTGCCTACAATAATGGGCATCACAACTCGTTGGGTATGCCTCGTTTTCAGGATTTATACGGTAGACCATGCAGGACACCTTTGAGTTGGGATCGGATAAAGGACAAGGTTGCCATTGGTCTGGAGTTAGTTCAGGATATGGAGCAGTAGGTCACACTGATTAGGCAAAGACTTCAAGAGGCACATGATAGGTAGAAGAAGTATGTCGATGCTAAGAGGAATGATCGGAGCTTCTCAGTGGGTGATAGGGTAATCCTTAGAGTGCGGCCACACAAGAGTCCAATCGGTTATGGAAAGGGCTCTAAGCTTGCACCACAGTTTGTAGGATCTTTTGAGATCTTGGAGTGGATAGGACCTATTGCCTATCATCTAGCGTTGCCACCTAGCCTGTCACGTATCCACGATGTCTTTCATATTTCTGTATTGAGGTGATATATATCTGATTTATCTCATGTATTAGACTGGAGTTCTCTATAGGTAGAGGTGGATGGGAATTTGGCTTTAGAGCCAATTTGCATATTGGTTCGTCAGACGCCGGGCCTTCGAGGTCGAGAGCTGGACTAGGTTAGGGTCCAGTGGGATCGTTATGATGAGGTCGCAATGACTTGGGAGGATGCAACTAGTTTGAGGGCACTCTATCCTCACCCTTTTGATGACTTCCAGGAGGAAGTTTAGTCTTGGGTGGGGAGGATGTGAGGCCGATTATTTTTCCTTCCTTATTTTGATTGTTTTGCATTTCAGTTGATGACATTATCAGACTTTTAGAGACTATGGTTTCATGATGTAGATTTGATCATATCTCCTGATTTTGATATGAGATTGATTAGACATATGGTGATTCAATTTGATCATATTTTGATGTTATTTGTGATTCAACATACGAGATATATTAGATGATGTTTTGTGATGTGATTTCTAGTTATTTATGTGATGATGATTATGTGACATTTGATAGAAAAATGCAGTTTAATTTAGAATCATGTTATAGATGATTATTGTTGTATTCAATGGCATGAATTTAATTCTAGTTGCTTCGGCTATGATTATTCATGATATGATTGACACTTGAACAAGATGTGCAGGATTATATTCCCAGGCCACGGGAAATTGGAGGTAGAATTCACACACATGTTATTCCTTGTGAAACCTATCCATTCCCAAGAGGGATAAGGATCACGTTTGAAATTGAGTGTTGATTTAAGTGCTTGTTAATTTCTTTTATCATGTTGGCCTAGTACCCCTTGGTTCAATTTAATTATATCATGTGTTGTATAATTTTTATTGATTTATACCACTTGGTATTGTTTTATTTTGAGGCCATTTAAAGTAGATTTATGACACCCTAGGTGAACCTTAGTGTCCCAAAATTTAACCTAGGTGGTTACCCATAGGTCTAGGGTCAATTTTCACTAACTAAACCTTGAGTTAACTCACTTTTGGTCACTCTAAAGTAAGGTTTAGTCAAAGTGACGAAATTTGAATTAGATAAGGGTGGGAGATGAGTCATGCTTTGGGAAAGACTCATCTTCCTTCCCAATGTTTGGGAATCCCTTCACTAAGGAGACTTGGGAGGTCTCCAAGACTCCCAAGTGTGTGGGATCTTCCTCCAAGGCTCTCACACATGTGTGAGAGCATCTTGGAGGGAGATGACTCTCTTAGAGAATAAGAGGATGCCATATGGCATCCCTTATCCTCATGGAGGCTTGGTGGAGAATGCCACCTCACCACTTGTCCTCTCACACATGTGTGAGAGCACAAGTGGATAAGGTGAAGATTGAGATGGAATTGGAGGATGAAACTTGTCACCCTCACACTTCCTCTCCCTTGCAAGTGGCATAGGAGGAGGAAGGGGAAGGTGACAAGTGTCACCTTCTCATTCGTCAAGGCCAATTTAGAAGGCCTATAATACCTCCTCTTGTTGAGGAGTGTGGGGTTCTTGCATTTTAGAGATTTCTTTCTATTTTGAGCAATTTTTGGGAAAGTTAGAGAGATTTTGGAGATTGGAAGGTTTGAGGAGGCTTGGAGCTCATCACCAAATGTGCTTCCATTATTATGGCTTTTGAAGGTAAGCTCTATGTCTTATTCTTTACACTTTCTTATTTATTATTGATGTGGCTGTGGATTTTATTGTTTGTTGTTTCATTTTTTTGTGTGGGATGGGAGTTTGGTGAGAGCACCTCCATTTAGAGGCAAGGCTCAACTTGTTTGGGGTAGGGGAAAGGAACATCCTTGAGGTCACTCCCATATTTGTGTTATTTATGGCTTTGAGGGCTTCTTACTTGTTGTGGAGATTATTTGAATGGCAAGAGTGCCATGGAAGTTTATTTTGAGATATTTGAGGAGTTGTGGTTTTGGAGGTTTTGGCTTGAGGCCTTGAGACTTGGTATTTTGGTATTTTGGTGTGGCCTTTGAAGTAGAGGGGTCCATTCCCTACCCCCATCAAACTCATTTTCATGAGTTGTGTTATATGTTTATCCTTGGGGTTTATTTTTGTGTTGTTGTTGCTTTTGTGCTTGTTGTAACCGTGTGAATCCCTACTTCCCTAGCTCAGGGGTGACCCACTTGCAGGACTATAATAGGGTGGAGGGCATTTCAAAGTGGCTGGGTTTCCCTTCTTGTTGAGTTTTAATTGCAAGTTCTTATTATAGAAATGGAGTTAGAGAGGAGTCCAGATTTATGCTTCTATAGTTGTTTGTTGTTGGTTGTTTGAGCCATGGCCTTTGTGGCCCTATTGTAATTAATTTTGTTAAGTTATTTTGCCCATGGAGTTGGCTGCAATAAGTGTTGTAATGGAAACATTTTTTATGTTTTATTAAAATGTTGTTCATTCTCTATGTTGTGGAGTTGGTATGTTTTGAGAAATGCGTTGAATTCAAGTATATATATTTTCTGTCATTGTTCTCTTCAAGAAAGGAAATACACCTTAGTGTAAAATAAATTTTATTACATACAAAGAAAAGAGGATGGAAATTTAAGTGAGTTATTTTCTATTATGTGGCTTGAAATGTTATGTTAAATGTTGTTGTTAGGGGAAGTTATACTGTTGGGAAAACTTAGATAAAAATGCATATCCTATCTTATTAGATTCTTTCAAAAAAAAAGTATATAGAGATATCTAAGTATATTTATGTTTTTCCAAAGAAGAAAAAAAGAATGCTACTGATTTAGTTTATGTTATAAATCTGAGAGCTAATATTCTGTTAGTTAAACCATTGTTATGAGAAAGTAGTTATTGAGTATATATATATATATATACACACATTACATCCTTATTTTCTTTAATCTAGTTGTTGTTCATTTTATGTGTATATATAGAAAGTTAAAGTAACCACATAAGATTACTATTTGTTGTATGTATTAAATATATATATACACTTATATATAAATAAATAAATAAATATATATATATATATATAAGTGCATATATATATACCAAAATAAAATAAAATGCTTTTAAACTGTGATATTTTTGAATAACTATTAGTATCAAACTGAGTATACACACACACACACACACACACACATATATATATATATATATTTAAACCAATATTTTCATTAAAGAAAAACACAGAGAAAGAGATCCTCGTAGGGCGGACTATGTGTTTCCGCAGAGTTTGAGTGTTGTTTTAAAAAAAGAAAAGAAAAAGGGAGGTAGAGGGACGAATACCTAACCGCCGCCCCTTTGCCCTTGCAATAGTCTTTGGTGTGGGGAGGGGGCCGTGCCTCCCCCCACACCCGTGGGTGTGAGGGGAGGCATGGCCCCCTCCCCACACCATCCCTTCCCCAAAACCTCGCCGAGAACCCTCCTCCATAGACCTTCCTCCGTGGCCCCTCAGCACCATGCCCCTCCCCACCTCTAACTCTTATAACGAATAACTGTTGCCATTGTCCCATTGCTATGGCATTCATTCACTTCTACCCTACGCCCTGTCCTCCACTTCTCCACAACGACCTTCAGGTCAGCCGTCGAACCCTGCAACAAATTTTTGACCATATCATCATATGGTATTTTAGATTGATATATATATATATATCAATCATTATGTCTTTATATATATATACAGAATAGAGAATCAGCTAAATAAAACTCTCAGAAATTTGGATGCAAACCTCCATGGTATTTTAATGGCTTCCATGCCATTATTGAAAGATCTCCAACCTGCAAGCAAGTGATCAAAATAAAACAAGGAAAAACAAATGGAGGCAAAACAAAATGGGAGAAAAGAAGAGGAGGAAACAAAATGAGAAAAAAACAAGGGTTAGGGTTTCTTTATGAAAATTATTAAAATAAAATTAGGGCCTTTCTATTTTGAAAACTAATATTTTTATTGAGGAGTTTGTGAGGGATTTGTTTTATTCCTTTATTTTAAAACCTCTATTTTATCTTGCTTTTAGTTTATCTCTTGTGCTCATTTATTTGATTTATAATTTAAATGGGGTTTTGTATTTTTGTTTTATTGCCTTGTGAGTTATATTTTTAAAAGGGAGGGATTAATTTTGTTATTAGGTGGATTATATTCCCTTCGTTTTTATTTCATTTTAATTAGGGCATTTATTTTATCGTTTATCAATTTCATTATTATTTTACGGGAAAGAGTATCTTAATCTCTTCCCCCTCTATTATTTTGAGTTAGATAATAAATATAATGTTGTAATTATATTTATTAACGGACTCAATTTTAAAATTTATTTGGCGTCATATAATTATTTTATTATTTTATTTCAGGTTTTTTTAATCTTTTAATGCAAGGTTGATTTATTTAACCTTGGCAGAATATTTATTTTGTTATTTTAAATTGTTTTAAAATTGTTCTTAAGTTTAAATTTTTATTCTTAGATTTTATTTAATTTCTTATTGGAGTTTTATTTTAAAATTTTTAAGTCAATTATTGAAGACACGTTATGCTGTCGAATTTTTCCTAGATTTCTAGGGTTTAAATTTTTGATATTTTATTAACTTTTGTTTCACCATTCCACTTTAATCATGTGTCCATCATACCATTATTTCTTAATATTTATTTCAATTTCATTTTGGCTTGAGTTAGGGTTAGGTTTTCGAATCTGGTGAAATCCCCTTCTCACCTAGGAAACTTGGGGTTAGGATTAAAATCATTCTAACCCTAAAAGTGACACACTTCATGTCGCATACCCCCTAGACGACTTTTATCACGCAGGGGACTACATGGGACAATGCACCTCCCTAAATTTGTTGACATGTTTACGCCTTATGCGTATTTCCACCGAGCATGCAGACGCGTGCGAGGGGGTTCCTAGGGATAGGTATAAAAGTTTTTCATAATTAGTGTCATGACCACATGGTAAATGTGGACATGACACGTGTTGTGTGTCGTGACCGCATGGGAAATGTGGACATGACAGCTTCAAAGCTTAATGCCCATCCATGATTGTCAGTTCAAGTATTATGAAATAAGAACCATGAATGAGCATTAAGCTCTTTTGAAGACTGCACAATGATCTGAGTAAGAGGCATTGCCATTATTACCTAATTTCACTACTAGCTCAATTAGGTAGAGATTTTGAAATTTTAGATGAGAGTAAGGTGCATTTATTTTCTGCTTTATTACATTCATGTGCATAAATAAAACAAATTCAGATTAAAGTGCTAGTTTGCATTTTAGATGCATAACTTATTTGAAAGATTGTACAAATCTTTTAGAGGAAAAGTAATCTTTATTTGAAAAATAAATGTATATGGTCTCACATAAGCTGTGAGACTAACTAATTCATTGCTAATGAAAATAAAGACTATACATTTATAGAAAATTATAGAAATAAATGTACAAATGGTATAGGGTGACTCGTCATTGCCTCAATAACGAGTCTTGGTCTTGTTTGTTTTGTCTTGCATCATCCTATGTTGTCTGCATATCCTACATCCAACTGTTATCTCCTTACTACCCCTAGTTATCTACATTAGAGGGTGAAAACTGATGTTAGAGAAATGATGAGGCATCATATAACATATGACATATATCTACAAACATACGGTCTAATTTTTAGATGCAATAAATCCATCAGTATCACATGGACCTTCAAGAAATCAACAAGATAATCGAGAACATCAATCACATGCACATATTTTCCTAACATGTTTGTTTCCTATGTAGGTATAGAGAAAGTTATGTTTCTGACTTGTTTATCTGATTTCAGCATGTGGGTTAAATGTGGCTCCTACAAGGGTTGAGCCCAGCATGCCACCTTATTGTGCTTTAAAGAGGTATAGAAAGATTAAACCAATGCAATGATGTATTATTCCATGAAGGTACAATATGAACACATATATATGTGTATGAGAGAGCATGAATAAAAAAATGTAATCATAAGCTATCATAAGTTACATAATGATCAATGTTACAGTATGTACATGATCAAGGCTATCTTATCAACATGCTGTCCTAAATAGAAATGCAATGTAAATGGAAAATACAGTGATGTAGCTGAATGAAATAATCAACATAAGATAATCATGTTTCCATGCACTATGGATGTTAGCAATTATTGAATGTAGGTGCCCTTCAACCCACAATGAATTCAACTGAAGTAGCATCCCTTCATATAAGGGCTAATTGGTAGTCATGTTTCAAAAGGCCTAAGAAATGATACTTCACATGTTCTATCCCAAAAAATTCAACATGTCCAAGACCAAGACAACATTATCATGTAGGGAGTGCATTATACCATAGCCACAGTCAGTAAATATGGTTGCTAATACAATGATAACTATGCAGTTCAGAGACATGAGCTTCACTGTATATATTGTATTTGGTACAAGTGAATTTTTAAAGTGTCAAGGATAGCATGGTACAACTATATCAACTGTCAAGATCAAGAAAAATGTGAATTCCTTTGTAAAGTTACAATGCAAACAAACCACAGTGATTTGTATTCACTATTACCAAGTGCAACATATATAGTGGCAATTAGATGGATATGGTAGAAAATGTGGAAGAAATCAGAGACAAAGGAAAGATCACATGGAAGCTCATCATAACAAGAATATACATTATACAATACAGTCATAGTATCATTATTATCATGAAGTCAGGGGTGATATGATAGAGAAAGGTAGTGGTTATCTTGTATTGTTGGCATAGTCATCACTTACAATCCAAAGTCCAAAGCATTATGAGAAATGATGATAGAGCTTAGAGAGGACACCCTAGTGGAGTTTCACACTTCAGGCCATGATCATGCAAAAATCAATAATATTGTAGCATGCAATCGGAACAGAGTGTTTCCATTGTGTCTCTTTATAGAAATATTGTATTATACAAGTCATAACCATAAGGATCATTTACAGTCAAGATAAACCTTCCATTGATTAGCCACAAAGTGACCTCATAGTGACAAAATGCTATCCATTTCTATCAAAATACAAGTATTAGGAGACAGTCAAAATGCAAAAGGCAGTCAACAAAGTTCTTCTAAGTCAAAAGGATAAGATCCATAACAGGCATGTAGAATAGTCAGATAGTGGACAAAAGAAGCAAACAACCTGATGATCATAATAGTATAGTAAGGAATTAGGTAACAATATTCACAGTGAGCATAGAATGAGAAGACTAAAAGACAGAGCCAAGACAATAAGGTTTCCATCATGGAATGAGGACTAAGCTTGTAGAACAGTCACCTAGTGGCAGAGGAGTGTGAAAGGGTATAGTCATGAAGGGTTTGAAGCCAAAGGGTTTGTCTCATAAAAACCTTATAATTTTCAACAGATATAGTTGCTATGAAGTATGAAGGAAGGTGTCAAATAAAAAAACAAAAGCTTTCTGAGTGTCTTCAACTCTTTTTAAGCAATGAAGCTATGCTTTCATTGCTGAGGTTTCAAAAGGAGACTAGGGTTTGTCCTTCAAACCCTAGTGAAGATAAACTATAAGAGATTTCATTCTTCTTCAACATTTAAATAGAAGGAAAACTGAAAGAATAAGAGTAGGGTAGTATCATGGTAATACATAGAAGCATATTATACAGAAACAAACTTTTCTTCTAGATTTGTAGCTTTTTACCAAGAAATGTAGCTTGTAGAACATGAATATGGCCGCACATTGAAAGAAAATAAGAAATTTATCATATACTGTGTAGTAATGAAAGCAAAAATAACACTATTTTTAGAGTTTTGGTTTCAAAAAGTAAATATTTTTACTTGCATGTAACTATTGAAGCCTATTCACCAAGAAATGCAGCTGAAAATGCCTTCGAAACCTAGTAAGAAGCCTCTCCAAAAGTCAAGATAGAGCTCAACTATGGCAGCACACACAAGAGACCAAAACTTGTAAAATGAAAAAGTTGCAAATTTGTTCAACTTTTGTCTTTTAGGGTTTGTTGCCCTAGGAGCCCGATGGACGTTTTTGTCTTCTTTTTTAACTTTTGCATCTTTTTCATAAGAAAGCCCTTGGTCCAAGACTTGGGTCTTAGGCTTTGGAAACATGCTATGCCTAGTGATATGCCACGATGTGGTAGATAAGTCTTTTAAGAATTTTGTATTAATTTTGTTCCCTCTTTCTAGGGTCAGCACTTCAGTGCTTTTATTTCCTTTGCTTTTATTTTCTTTGCACAAGATACAAAATGTAAAACAATTAAGCTTGAATGATGTCATTATAAATCATTTAAGTTTATTGTTATCATTAGATGCAAAGAGAATGGTAAAGCATATTTATGACATGAAGTGACCTTGTTATGCAGAGCATATAGGAGAGTGGAGGATTTGGCAAACACATGCCAAGTATATAGCCTTTTGTTTTTCCCTTGAGCTGAGTGTTTGACTAAGTCATGGAGGCATTTAGTAGTTGAGTTGAATGTTTTAAGAGAATCTAGGAGGTGTTTTACTACTTTTGGAGTCTTTTAGGAGTGGTTTTCATGTGTCATCATGTTAGACCAAGTCATGATGGACTTTTTCTCTCATTGTGAGCTCTTTTGGAGGAGATTTAGGTCCTATATTCTAGGTTTTTTGAGTGCATCCGACCCAAAGCAGTTAGAGACCCTATTTTGATGCAACTGCCTTGGAGTTGTGGATATAGTCACTTATGTGACTCATTTGTAACTAGTTCTGATAATGCAATTTTTGGAGACTTGTGATTTTTACAATCCTTTCTTAGATTTTGACAGTTTGTAACTCATTGTGGACATGAATAATAGAGGAGACCTTGAATATCAATGATTTTTGGAGTTTTTCCTTCTTTTTCCTTGCTTCATTGTGTGCATTCGAATGGTTTGATCAAGTTATCTGTGAGGTACTGTTATTTCGTTATAGCTTTGTCCCATGTTTAGCACATTTATACATGATTTTGTTTATGCAGGTCATAGTTTGTGTTAAATTTTTTGAATGACTTATGGTTGTGAAGTCATCTTTCTTCTAGAAATCTGAGCATCAGGACCTTATTATGAAATGCTTATGAAAAGACATACAAGAATGAGTTGTGCAAGTTTTTTAATCATTTTAGGCAAGTGTTGATTATCTAAGTTTATGCCCAAGTTCAGTTTGGTGGATCACCTTTTTAATCCTTTTGTTCATTTTTAGTTTACTAGGTTATGCACATTTATTTACCCTTTTCCTTGTCAAAGCAATAGGATAGAAAGTAGTTTTTAGGTGACACCATAGGAAGCCATCCTTCTTTGGAGGTTGACCTCTATTTTTAAGTTACCCGTAGCTTTAGAGGTCTTCCCATGTTTCAATAGATTGTTGAAATTCACGTTCAACATGGTGCAAATCTCATTGACAATAGTTTTTGGCACTCTCGGTGGGACTGATTGGACTATCATGGTCCACAAGTCCTCTATTCATTGTTGATATTTGGTGTGTATGTCAACAACATCAGCCTTTGGAGGTAATATTCAGACACCTGGCAACTCTACAAGTGAAGAATCAGCTGGTTTTGTCAGTCCAAGTACACGCAACTAATGAGGTTGGTGCTACTTGTTAGTTTTCTACCGTTTGAAAGTATTTTCCTAGAACTTGGTGACTCTATTTGGTGTTCTAACTCATATCCTAGTGTTTCAGGACTATTTTAATTATATTAATTCCAAATCAGTTATCTAGACTTGCCTATGTTTCATGTTTTACTCCTACAATGTCTAGTTATCTGCACTGTGATGTTTTTTCACCTCCATTCTATGAAAATCATGCATATATGCCCTCTTACCAACCATATCACATAGAACAACATGCTGGTTTTATTCCAAATGATCCTGTAATAGCAGATTACCAGTAGTCCTATCATGTTTTCCACCCTCCCATCTCTGCTCAATCTTAATATTAGCTGATATATGATCAAATTCAACCCCAAGAAGAGGTTTTTGATGCCAACCAGCATGATTATTCACATAATCAACCTCAAGAGCACCCTTACTAGAATGTGTTGGATCTAATCCAAAAGTTTGTCTGTGTTTTGTGGGTTTTGAGTCAAAAGCTTGAACATATGAAGATTAGTGACGTTAGTAAGGAGTTCTTACACATGTATTGGATGTTGGTTGAAATCAAGAAGTAGAAAAAGATTATCTTGCAATAGCAAGAGTTGGCTGAGCAATCCTTTGTTTATGATCAAGAGTGGGTGACAAAAAAAATATAGTTTTAAGGAAGTCTTGAAAGAGAGATAGCTGCTAAAAAGGAGCAAATGAAGTTTTTGTCTTCCCAGGTGTAAATTAGTCGAGCTTACTTGTATTATCAATGCCAAAAAAGGTGTGAAACCCAGGTAGCCCTTTCCATTCCTAGTTTTAGCTCAACTCTTCCTGTAAAGTTGAATCATCATGTGAATCAAGAGTTTTCCAAGTATAAGTTCCCTAGTTTTAAACAAGAGAAACCTTTTGAGCCCTTTAGTGAGCCTACTAATGAGCCTTCTACCCTTAAGATTCCAAGTTGGGAAGGGTCATCTTTTTTGCCTTGTGAAGTTCCTTCACCTATCATGCAAATGGAACCATGCTCTTGTTGTCATATTTTGCCTAGCCCCAAAATATTCCTATCCCCCTCTTTCTATCAAAGAAATCTAATCAGATAAAGCTTGAATAGAAGGAGAAAAATATTAAATCCTTCATTTCCCCATGATGTTCCTTGCAAAATTTCCCAAATTCTCACTTGGAGAGTCCTTACAGAAAATCCAAAAAAACCCAGAAATCTTTTGTCTTCAAGTGCCTTCTATCACATAAGATAATTCTTAGTTTTATACTTAATCATTTATGTATGTACCTTTGTATGTATCATTGTATATCTTTGTTGTATCACATATACAATTGCATATACAAAAGCATATACAAAGGAAGATACAAGGCAATATACAAGGGGGAGATACAAAGGGTGTGTCCTTTTATTGCATGTATGTGCGATTGTATCTTTGCACATACAATCTTATATACAATCGCATATACATACAATCCCGGACCTGAAAAAATATGCATTTTGGTTTAGAAAGGCAGATGCGGTTGTATGCATCTTTGTATGTATGTTTGCATTGTATATTTGCGGATACAAAGGGCAGATACAAGGTCATATACAAGGTCACATGCAAAGGTCAGATGTAATGTTTGTATGTACAAGTGATTGTATGCAGTTTTGTTTGTATATTCGCATTGTATATGTGATATACAAAAGGTGATGCAAAAGGAAATACATACAATTCAGATGCAAATGAAGAATCAAATGTGGTAGATTTCAAGTTGGGGTCCACCTATTTTATGTATATGCGATTGTATCTTTGCACATACAATCCTATATACAATTGCATGTACAAAGGTTAGATACAACAGGGATACACAATGCGGACCCGACTGGGAAATTAAATTTGGCAAACTCAGCGGCAGGATCCGTAGTTGTATGTTGAAGTGCATGTATATACCAATATGCAAAAAGAAAAGATACAAGGCCAGACCTGTTTTAAAGTTCCTTTCTGGTTGATAATCCATTGAGTTCCACAGTTGTATGTACATGCGATTGTATCTCCTATATACAAGTGTGATGTACAAAGACACATACAAAGGATTTTCGGCGAGACAGGCTTTATTGGCAGCTCAGTTTGAGGTCTCTCTGATGGCCGATAAAGATGTAAAGGATGCAGCGGTGGGTCCTAGGTTCAACTTAGCGACCAATGGAGTGATGACACGTGGCAAGGGCATATATACAAAAGGTGATACAAAAGTAAAGGTCCACTTTTGTATGTTGGCCATTGTATTGTATATACAATTACACATACAAAAGCATATACAAAGGGAGATTCAAAGATATGCAAATCAATTCGATATGCAAAATGCAAAAAAGCAAATGAAGAAATCACATAGGTACTGTTGGTTTTTTCCCAGACTGGATGCTTATTCCCAGATTTCCCTACAAGGTAGCCATCAGTGATCAATAGGATCTCTGGGCCAGGGGCCAACAGTGTAGGAGATAGACTCTATATTTTATCTCCTCTTCTTCTTCAGGCTCTGCAAAACCTAGGGGGGTATTCCCTACTCAACATCCATGAGGATATGCATACAAAGGCTGGGATGCTGACAGAAAGCAGATAAGTCCTCCTGTAAGTAGACCAAAACTGAAAGATAAGAGCAAAGGGGCTAGCTTTGGGCCTATTTGAAGTTGTAGACAGAGGACTGAGGATCCTAAAACTAATTCTAATGTCCTAATGGTTGTTTTAGATTTTGATTTGGATTTTAAGTTTGGATGCAAAGCTAGACATGGTTGTAACACAAACACAAAGCAAGATTGGTGCCTATCCAGGGCCTGGAGTCAGTAGACATACACCTGTGAATGATCAGCATGAACAACTAAAACTGGATTTCAAGGGGATATATGTGATACCTGCCTTACAGATATCTCCCAATACAGAGTGTTAAGTTATCTCTACTTATGGCATCCCTACTGCAGTATACCCTTCCCAATGTTCAACCTGAAAACAGTTTAATCTACCCCTTGAGCAGAAGTTAAAAGATCAGACATTCAACATAGGAATTCTATGCTCTAGAATCTAAACATTACCCAAATATCCAGATTCAGAAGAAGAATACATGCAATACTGGAGACAGAATTAACAAAACACATGCTAAGATAGCATTTCTCATATAAGATTAATCATGAAATCAGTGGGTTCATGCCAAAAACATACAACAAGAGATACATAAACTCACAGGTTAAGCTGTACAGAGCAACCAGATCAACTTGTTTTGAATTACAGAGCCAAAAATCTTCAACTTTCAACAACCAAAAATGAGTAACACTTCCTGCTTATAATAGCCAGGTAGTGTACCACAGCAATTAATTACATGGTTGACCAAAAATCCTGCCAGATACATAGTATCAGCAAAATGGCGCTCAACGTATTACCAGATTGGCGCCCAAACATGAATGCAGCAGGTAGGGGAGGAGACAGGAAGAAATCTCGAGCCCTGCGCCACTGTCCGCTGATGTACACCTTTAATCGGGTACCGGATCTGCCCATACCTCTGCAACCTTCGCCATTAATGGCGCACCAACCCGCGGCCTTGGGAAAAACATCTAACAGTCGATCGCAACCACTTCCCGCCAAGATTCATCGTCATGATATATGAAAATATGCAGGATATCAATTATCCCACATGCACCCCGCAGCAACCTCTTTAACACTTTATATACTAGGTCATGAGCATATATGATGTCAGTGCTTTTGCTCCTGACGACACTAGTATAAGACTTCATCATCATCATCCTCCAGCAGCATGATATCCTGTTGCTTGAAATATCACCCTGACGTCAGCATCATATCGCAATATAACCTGCATGATAATCGCCTTCATCGGCACAACCTGATCCATCGGAGGTACATCCTCCTGCTGAGCCTATACCAAAAGTCTGGCCGATGAACATCCTGATGACGTCATCATCATATCCGCCCTCTGCGCACCTCCTCATATCCGGATGATGTCATCATCATGTTTGCAAATATCGGGGGATCTCCACAAGATGATCAGTGTTAGAAATATGACCCCCCCCGGACCTTGATGACGTCATCATCATATCAACATCAGGATGATATTCGGAAGACAACCGGATATTTGGAAATATCATCCTGATGCACAAATATCATGCTGCACTGTAGCTCCACTATAAGATCGGGGCGATAGATGAATATGATGATGCTTGAAAAGATCACCCCCCACTAGATAATGCACGAAGCCGGCAGGCGGATATCTCCTTGATATCAGCATCATCATGACGCTGGAACAAACATACATCTGGGTGATATTCAAAAATGAAAATATCACCCCCTCCTTCGGAAATATCATGATGCAGATAGGCAGAGAAATAGATATCACCCCGACATAAGAATGACGTCAGCATCATCAGGATGATAAAACAACGAACATGAAGTGATACAACATCATCAGGATGATATTGACTAAGATCATCCTGACGTTCAAAATATGATGACCCCAGTGAATATCGGGTCATACTTAGAACTCTTCAACAACATCATCAGGATGATCATAACCAAGATCACCCGATGATAAAAATATCACCTCGGTGAAATATCATGCAGGCAGAAAATATGATGACCCCCGCAAGCAACACGGTGATAACTGGAAATATGATGATGATGATGACGACCCTTAAGAAAAAACAAGTCAGGTCGAACAACTCAGAGAATAACCCCTTCAGAAGATCAGGGTGACATCATCATCATAAAAGGGCAAGGTGATAATTGGAAGATCACCGGATACTTGAAAAATCACCCCCGCAAGCAAATCAGGGCACACTGTAGCTCGCCAGCAGGATCAGGATGATATCCAGACATCACCCGATATTTGAAATATGATGATCCTGATGAGAAACCAGTTGACAGAGAACATGATGATGCTGACCACCATCGAAGAAAATATGATGATGATGACCTCCTCCTCAGGAAAATATGATGCTGCAGCTGAACAATGCCGAGGAGGTCCAACACTTAGGAAAATGGGCAAGAAGATATAGGGTTCAAATGAAGAAACCCCCTAAACATGAAAAATCACCCCTCAGGTCAAAAAGAGTGCTAACACTGGCTCCGAATGGGGACGTGCAGGTGAAAACCTGCAGCGAGAACCAGATCTCCTGGCAGACCAGACAAAAAGCCAAAAAGCACGAGCTGTACAAGGCATTTACACTACATACATGTTTTTACAAATGTGCATAGCAACAAGTCATTTATGCAAAATAGAACTTAAGGAATTGGCCATGCACAGGCAATTCCAGAACTTCACCATCTAGGGCCTGGAGGAAATAAGAATCCTGCCCATGAGTATTGCAAACCTGATATGGGCCCATCCATAAGGGTTCAAATTTACCATGTTTACCCTTTTCCTGACCTTTAGCATTCCAAATGAGCACCAGATCATTGACTTGAAACTTCCTTTTTGTAGTTCTCCTGTCAAACTGATATTTCACATCTTGTTGTCTTTTGAGATTGATCTGGTGGGCTTTCCTTCTGTTTTCATCCAATGCAACCAGCTGGTTCACTCTTTCTGTCATGGAATCTTCAATCTCCTCATCATTTTCCTGAATGAATCTGTAAACTGGTAGGAGATTGTTTATGGGCAATCTAGCTGATGCACCATATACTAGCTCAAAAGGTGACTTCCCAATAGCCCTTTTTACTGTCACTCTGTCAGCCCATATTGCTAAGTTCAATTTTGAGTCCCAAGCTCTCTTATTCTTGTCCAACATCCTCTTGATAATTTTCATGATGCTTTTATTGCTTGACTCTGCTTGACCATTCCCTTGTGGGTGATATGGTGATGTATATGATAGATTTATCCTATACCTGTTGCAAAAATCAACAAATTCACCTGATCTGAAGCACATAGCATTATCAGTGACTATCTTAAATGGTACTCCAAACCTGATGATAATATTTTCTAGTATGAAATCTGTCACCACCTTGCTTGTAGCTCTCTTAGTTGGAATGGCCTCAATCCATTTGGTAAAGTAATCAGTTGCCACCAAAATCCAACTGTGTCCCCCACTTGATTTGTCTGCAATTTCCCCCATGAAGTCAATTCCCCATTGCTGAAATGGAGCATCCACAGTTACAGTTCTGAGGGGTAAAGCACCATCATATTTCAGCTTTCCTAAAAATCTTTGGCAAGGGTCACACTTTCTCACTAACCTTTGTGCATCTGAAAAGAGAGTGGGCCACCAATATCCTACCCTGAGAATTTTATGAGCTGTTGTTTGGGCAGTATAATGTCCACTGCACAATCCTTTATGCATATCAATCAAAACATTGTTAGCCATATCCTCATCCACACATCTCAGCAGCACACCATCAGGGTTTTTCCAGTATAGCTCACCTTGAACAATAACATACCTGATTGCATGTAACTTTAAAGTCCTCCTTTGACTGTCACTGAAATGGGAAGGACAATTTAGATTTTGCAAGTAGTAGATAATATCCTTGTACCATTCAGATCCTGATACATTTACACTCTCATTTAGGACTGCATTAATTTGGCATGCTTCCAAGTTTGACTGTGCCATCATCTTGGCTAATCCTTGTCCTCTTATCAACTTAGTAACTTGTATGTCTATGTTGAACTCTTGTAGTTTGTTTATCCATCTGCACCTTCTTCCAGTCACTTCCTGCTGAGTGAATATGTCTTTGACTGCGGCATGAGGTACATATGCAATTATATATGATCCTACCAAGTATGGTCTGAAACTTTTGATGGCTCTGACTAGTGCATATGCCTGTTTTTCCATAATATCATACTTCAACTCAGAGGCCTGCAAGGACATACTGAAGAAAGCGATGGGCTGTTCAAAACCATCTTCATTTTTCTGTAGCAAACATGCAGCAACAGTATGAAAGGAAGCAAATGAAAATACTTGGAATGGCCTAGAAAAATCAGGAGATTTAAGAACAGGGGCCATCTTGATTGCCTCTTTGATACTCTAAAATGATTCTATTGCTTCCCTTTCCCAGTTGACAGTTGCATCCTTCTTCATCATCTTGGAAATGTTCCTTGTGGTTTCTGCAAAGTTGGGAATAAATCTCCTAACAAAATTTATCTGTCCAAAGAAGGACTGAACTCCTTTTACAGTTTTTGGCATTTGAATTCTGTCAATAGCAGCCACTCTCTCTGGATCTATCCTGACTCCATCCTTGGAAACAATATGTCCCAGGAGCTTTCCTTCAACTACCCCAAAGGCACACTTCTTTGGATTTAAAGAAATACCATATTCTAGTGCTCTTATGAAAATCTGCTCCAGATGCAAACAATGCTGCTCTTCTTTCTTTGAGTAAGCAGTCAAGTCATCCTGATATACAACCAGAATTGAATCAATCAGCCTTGCAAAAGCAACATCCATTGCTCTTTGAAATGTAGCACCTGCATTGGTTAGTCCAAATGGCATTCTAACATACACATAAGTTCCCCATGGAGTGGTAAAGGCGGTTTTATACTGTTCTGATTCCTTTACCTTCACCTGATTATAACCTGAAAATCCATCCATCATGGATAAGAGTTCACAACCAGTCACTCTCTGCAACATAGCTTCCATATTAGGCAGTGGATAGTTATCCTTTAAAGAGGATACATTCAAGTTCCTGAAGTCAACACAAAGCCTAATATCACCATTCTTTTTTCTGACTGGGACAAGGTTAGACACCCAAGTTGAATGTCTGATTGGCACAATTATTCTAGCTTCCCTGAGCCTTTTGAGTTCTTCTTGCATCTTGGGAGCCAAGGTAGGATTAATAGGTCTTTGCTTTTGTCTAAATGGCTTAGCTCCAGGCTTCAATGGGATCTCATGCTGGAATAAATCTTCCCTATAGGCTTTTAGGTCCTCATATGACCAAGCAAAAACATGTTTATACTTTTTCAGTAATGCAATCAGCATACTCCTAATGTGTGGTTTGAGCTGTTTACCAATGTATACCTTCTGAGGGGCCTGAGATGTCCCCAAATTTATCTCTTCTAAATCTTCCTTATTTGTGGGAGATGTCCTTGTGACCAATTTATCTCTACTGTCAAAAGCTCTTTCCAAAGCTACCAACCCCCTAGGGATTTTATTAGTCTTTAATTGAATTATCTCTTTTCCCACAAGAGTTTCTTTTCCATCTATAGTCTCTACAAAAGCTTGGAAGTCAATTTCTTGATTCTCATATTCATCTATGCAGTGCAAAAATTTCAACAAATCCCTATCATCATTAAACACTTGCCAACTGCATATATTTTCTGGTACTGTAGGCCTAATTTTAACTTCTACATTTGTAACACCTGACAGAGTGATGTCATCTGGCCTTATTGCAACATTGGCTAAGAAATCAGCCATAACATTTTTTGACCTCTCTACCCAGCCTATTGAAAATGCATCAAATAGTTCAATGGTATCCCAAATAGCATGCTTGTATTGTTTCAGTCTTTTATTTTTTGTAGCATACTTATCTCTAATTTGGGATACAATCAGCTCAGAATCCCCAAATACTCTTAACATCTTAATTCCATGTTTGAGAGCAATATTTAGGCCTAAGAGTAAAGCCTCATATTCTGCAATGTTGTTTGTGCAATCAAACCTCAGCAAGAAAGAGAATTTGAGGAGCTTACCAGCTGGAGACAGGAAAATAACTCCAGCTCCAGAGCCTTCTTTTGCACAAGCTCCATCAAAAAACATGGTCCATAAGCCCTGCGGATCCAGCTCTTCAATGTAGACATTTTTTTCTTTATCTTCTGTATCATCTGAGACAACCCTGAAGTTATCACAGTCAGTGTCTACAAAGCATACCTGTTCCTCTGCTTCTTGGTCTTCCACTGTCTCTGATGATCTTTGTTCTCTGATTAGCTTAACATCCCTGCCATTCATTGGAATCATGGCATATGACAGGTCCAGCTGCATACTTCCACCAATTGGTGCTGCCCATCTTCCTGACAACAACATACCATACTGTGGCTTGATGTCAACCACTGTTATATTCATTTTATATCTCTTTTCAGGAAATGCTGCCAGTTTGAAATCTACATCCTTCATGATTCCAATAACTGGTACCTCTCTGGCATCCATAGCATAACATTTTCCACATGCCTTGTCAATTTTCAATCCAGTTTGTTGCATGATGGCCAAAGGCATGACATTTGTAGATGCTCCAGAGTCAAGCATACAATTTCTAATTATTTTTCCATTTATAACCAGGGAAACATAAAATGGTTCCACTTGTGAAGGACACTTTGTCATAGTCACTCCTAAATAGACTTCAGGAGTCTCATCTTCTTCATTACACATGACATGTTTTTCACCCTGGGTCTGAACATTTTGTTTAGCTTGAAAAGGTACCCCTGAGATTAGGGATATTGTCCTATTCTTGATCTTTTCCACTTTCATGAGTTCCATAAGTGGAACAGAGACTTTTACCTGAGAGAGGACCTGAGCTATATCAAATGGAGCATGATTTTGTATAACAGTTGTAGCTTGCTCCACAATCTTGTTTTTATCCTGAGCTGATTTAGCTTTTACTTTCATAGTTCCCTGATCATCATTCTTGTCTTGGGAACCTTTACTTTGATCCTCAGCCTGAGGGATTTTGTTTTCTGGTCCTTGAGATTCATGACCTGTTCTATGTCTAAAATTCTGTTTATTATTTACCCACTGCCTTTTTTGTGGTTCAATTCCTTTATGATCATGCACTAGCTGACCTGCAGAAATATCTTTTGGCTGATGTGGGCTGCCTACTTGATTTTTACCTCTGAGATTGTAGTTGCTTTTGACTTGAGCAACTACTGCAGCTGTGAAGGCTCTAATTTCCTCATCAGAAGGTCGTTGTAAGTTACTCAGAAAATTGTGTGAGTTCTGAGCATATACATAGTTATCTTCATTATCTTCATCATATGGGAACTGTTGGCAGGCCTGAATTTGATGATTTGTATTCTCATCAGCATCATAAAAAGTGTATCCATTACCTATGGACATCATATTAACATCATCATCTTGCACATGATGTGGCTCATTGCATTCATTACAAGATGTAGCATTATCATACAAGGATTGAGCAATCATACACTGTGACTGTGAATGTGGCATCTGACAAATTATACACCATGGAGCATCATCAACAATATTTATAGCTTTCTTTAGAGGATCAGGAGTTTCTTTGACATGTTGAGCCCTCTGATTTGTGTTGTTACGTGGGAATACAGGCTTACCATCATGCCAATTAGTGTTATAAGGCATATCATGTAATGATGGCCTCTTTTCCTGCCTTTGATAGACTTGCCTATCAGGGCCCATCCCTTTTTCACTTCTAGCTAATCTATAGCTTAGGTCCTTAACAACATTTGCCAATTTGTCTATCTTATCTTCAGGGGCAGATGTATTACCTTGAGTGTTCTGAGGCTTGTTTGGATTCTGCAGAATTTTTACATCATCCCTTCTATTTGTCTTGCCCGATGCTTTCCTGTTGTTTTCAATATTCACTGCAATTCTGAAAGCATCCTTGAGAGTAGCAGGACCTTTATCTCTTAATCCATATGCAGTTTTTGCATCAAAGGCATTGATATACAATATTATGCACATTGGTTCATTTGGCCTCATGTGATGTGGCAATTTGTTTAATACTTTAGTAAATCTCGCATTAAAATCTGCAACCTGCTCATTTGACCCTTTAGTGATACTGGTGAACTCATTTACAAAAAAGCTAGGGTCAGTTTTATCACCATATTGCTCCTTGAACATCCTTTTAAAATCATCCCATGATGAAATACTCTGGTCAGGCAGATTCTTGTACCATTCTCTTGCCTCATCTATTAAGGATTGCATGAATGACTTCATGAAAACATCCTCATGTTCAACCTCAAAGTTATCCATGACATTTTGAAAGGCTTTTAGATGATCTTCTCCTGACACTGTGTTGTTTCCTAAAAATTTAGGCACTTGCAGCCTCAGATGCTTATCAATGGGGTTAGGATACCCAGGAATACCATCAAACACCAGCTGCCTGAATCTATCTAACTGCATGGGCTGTCTGTTTAACTGATTAACATTAACATTTCTATTTGCATTTTGGTTTCCTACATTGTTCAGTGGTATCCTAGCATCATTCACATTTTGTCTCTCATCATGATGCTGATGTTGCACTTCATATCTTTGCTGATGTCTCTGCACATTTGATTCTCTAGGGTAGGAACTGAATCATTTTGGGCAGTTCTTAAGGCTTGCACTTTCTGCTTCATATCATCTCTGATTTTCATGGCTTGTAGATATTCTAGTTCTGCTCTTAGACTTCTGATTTCTTCAGCTAACTGTTCATCCTTAGGCCTGGAGGTAGATGGTCTCATACCATTCTGGTCATCATCTTCATCATCCCTCAGAGACTCTGCCTCTTCAAACCTTTCACTAGGGTCTAGAAATGGGCGTTCTTGGAACACCTCTGACCTCATTCTCATGCTACCACCCTGTTGCCTCTCATATGCACCTTGAATATCAGCTTCTGCATTTGAAAAGTAAGGCACATGCTGTCCTGATGGCCTAGGGTTATCTTGTACATCATCATTTTTTCTGGGGGAACCCTCATGACTAATAGAGACAGCTCCCTTTCTTCTGTACATTATTCTTCTTGTTACTGGTAACTCTTTAAATAAAGGATTTTGTTGGGATCTTCTCCCCTGCATATAAATTTTACTTTGACCGGTTGGGAGATTACTTCGGAGTCGCCACCTATTACTAGGAACTATTTTCTTTTGAAAACCAGGGTTCTTTCACAAACTCCCCAGCAGAGTCGCCAATTTCTGTTGGTTTTTTCCCAGACTGGATGCTTATTCCCAGATTTCCCTACAAGGTAGCCATCAGTGATCAACAGGATCTCTGGGCCAGGGGCCAACAGTGTAGGAGATAGACTCTATATTTTATCTCCTCTTCTTCTTCAGGCTCTGCAAAACCTAGGGGGGTATTCCCTACTCAACATCCATGAGGATATGCATACAAAGGCTGGGATGCTGATAGAAAGCAGATAAGTCCTCCTGTAAGTAGACCAAAACTGAAAGATAAGAGCAAAGGGGCTAGCTTTGGGCCTATTTGCAGTTGTAGACAGAGGACTGAGGATCCTAAAACTAATTCTAATGTCCTAATGGTTGTTTTAGATTTTGATTTGGATTTTAAGTTTGGATGCAAAGCTGGACATGGTTGTAACACAAACACAAAGCAAGATTGGTGCCTATCCAGGGCCTGGAGTCAGTAGACATACACCTGTGAATGATCAGCATGAACAGCTAAAACTGGATTTCAAGGGGATATATGTGATACCTGCCTTACAGATATCTCCCAATACAGAGTGTTAAGTTATCTCTACTTATGGCATCCCTACTGCAGTATACCCTTCCCAATGTTCAACCTGAAAACAGTTTAATCTACCCCTTGAGCAGAAGTTAAAAGATCAGACATTCAACATAGGAATTCTATGCTCTAGAATCTAAACATTACCCAAATATCCAGATTCAGAAGAAGAATACATGCAATACTGGAGACAGAATTAACAAAACACATGCTAAGAGAGCATTTCTCATATAAGATTAATCATGAAATCAGTGGGTTCATGCCAAAAACATACAACAAGAGATACATAAACTCACAGGTTAAGCTGTACAGAGCAACCAGATCAGCTTGTTTTAAATTACAGAGCCAAAAATCTTCAACTTTCAACAACCAAAAATGAGTAACACTTCCTGCTTATAACAGCCAGGTAGTGTACCATAGCAATTAATTACATGGTTGACCAAAAATCCCGCCAGATACACAGTATCAGCAAAATGGCGCTCAACGCATTACCAGATTGGCCCCCAAACATGAATGCAGCAGGTAGGGGAGGAGACAGGAAGAAATCTCGAGCCCTGCGCCACTGTCCGCTGATGTACACCTTCAATCGGGTACCAGATCCGCCCATACCTCTGCAACCTTCGCCATTAATGGCGCACCAACCCGCGGCCTTGGGAAAAACATCTAACAGTCGATCGCAACCACTTCCCGCCAAGATTCATCGTCATGATATATGAAAATATGCAGGATATCAATTATCCCACATGCACCCCGCAGCAACCTCTTTAACACTTTATATACTAGGTCATGAGCATATATGATGTCGGTGGTTTTGCTCCTGACGACACTAGTATAAGACTTCATCATCATCATCCTCTAGCAGCATGATATCCTGTTGCTTGAAATATCACCCTGACGTCAGCATCATATCGCAATATAACCTGCATGATAATCGCCTTCATCGGCACAACCTGATCCATCGGAGGAACATCCTCCTGCTGAGCCTATACCAAAAGTCTGGCCGATGAACATCCTGATGACGTCATCATCATATCCGCCCTCTGCGCACCTCCTCATATCCGGATGACATCATCACCATGTTTGCAAATATCAGGGGATCTCCACAAGATGATCAGTGTTAGAAATATGACCCCCCAGACCTTGATGATGTCATCATCATATCAACATCAGGATGATATTCGGAAGACAACTGGATATTTGGAAATATCATCCTGATGCACAAATATCATGCTGCACTGTAGCTCCACTATAAGATCGGGGTGATAGATGAATATGATGATGCTTGAAAAGATCACCCCCCACTAGATAATGCACGAAGCCGGCAGGCGGATATCTCCTTGATATCAGCATCATCATGACGCTGGAACAAACATACATCCGGGTGATATTCAAAAATGAAAATATCACCCCCTCCTTCAGAAATATCATGATGCAGATAGGCAGAGAAATAGATATCACCCCGACATAAGAATGACGTCAGCATCATCAGGATGATAAAACAACGAACATGAAGTGATACAACATCATCAGGATGATATTGACTAAGATCATCCTGACGTTCAAAATATGATGACCCCAGTGAATATCGGGTCATACTTAGAACTCTTCAACAACATCATCAGGATGATCATAACCAAGATCACCCGATGATAAAAATATCACCCCGGCGAAATATCATGCAGGCAGAAAATATGATGACCCCCGCAAGCAACACGGTGATAACTGGAAATATGATGATGATGATGACGACCCTTAAGAAAAAATAAGTCAGGTCGAACAACTCAAAGAATAACCCCTTCAGAAGATCGGGGTGACATCATCATCATAAAAGGGCAAGGTGATAATTGGAAGATCACCGGATACTTGAAAAATCACCCCCACAAGCAAATCAGGGCACAATGTAGCTCGCCAGCAGGATCAGGATGATATCCAGACATCACCCGATATTTGAAATATGATGATCCTGATGAGAAACCGGTTGACAGAGAACATGATGATGCTGACCACCATCGAAGAAAATATGATGATGATGACCTCCTCCTCAGGAAAATATGATGCTGCAGCTGAACAATGCCGAGGAGGTCCAACACTTAGGAAAATGGGCAAGAAGATATAGGGTTCAAATGAAGAAACCCCCTAAACATGAAAAATCACCCCTCAGGTCAAAAAGAGTGCTAACAGGTACAAAGTTGAATAGTTTGAAGGACCTGATATGCAGGTGAAGTCATCCAGATCTCCTCTTCAACCAGGTTCTTTAGGATGATGACGTAATCATGATTTTCAAAGTGTATCCAGTTTTTGTATGTCTATATGCATACAAACGATGACCCTTTTGCAGCAAAGATAAATTTGACGACATGCATTTAAAATTTGTAGTTTCAAACAAGGAATTTAGGGGCTGATTGTATCGGATGTAGGGCCCGATCATTCAACAAATTCAAGTGATCAAATGCCAGATTTAGAGGACTCAGGAATCTACAGTGCCGTAAAACTTTGTTCGAGGGTTTGCATCCTACTTGTGTGCAATGCAAATCTGATTCCTCACCTACCCTTTCCAAATATTTGTAGCATTCATTGCTACAAATCAAACAACTCAGCTATTTCACATTGATGACCAAAAAATATCTCTCATCTACTCTTTTCCTGTTTTCCACACCATAACTTCTGGCAGGTCAACACTCCCTTCAGACACAGATATTTTCTGACAGAGCCCATGGGGTGAATTGATTGTAGCCAACTTAAGTCAAATGAAAAATGCTATATATGCACAAACATGAGATGTAAAAAGGGTTGGAAGATTTAGTAATCTATGCTTCTGATTCCAAACAGAGCATTCCTCTACTATAATCTTGCCCTCTGATTAAATACATGCTGGTTATTTTACCTCTTCATGCTATTTTGACTCCGTGTGATCTAAGAATGATGTGTTTGTGAATGTTTAATTCCTTCTAATCATCTCTTGCTCCTTGCCTTTGTTAAAATCAGCTTTATCTGTGTATGTTTATTGGTTGTATCTAGTCATTTTGTGCATTTTCTCAATTTTGTGAGGGTTCTTTTATTCAACTTGGTGTATCACCTAATTTCTATTTATGTTTCCTTCTATCCCTTTTCCCCTACAAGCATTAGCACTAGGTTTAGATTTTTTCCTCTAAGTGTTAGGCTTAGAATGAGGAAGCCGGCCTTCTCTAGAGGTTCTTTCCAACTCAGGTGACCCACATACCTGGAAATATCCCATGTTTCTCTAGATTGCCAAGTTTTACAACTTAGCAAGGGCGTAAATCTGAGAGACAACAACTCTAACATCTAGAAAGTGAAAGAAGAGCAGACCCTTGACCAACATAGCTCACTCAACATGGAGGAAAATAGAAATATAAACTTGTTGCATTTAACTACAGAGGAATATAGATTAGAACAAAAGAATATTAGATAGGAAAAGACCTTTCAAGAAGTGTCTTTGAATGCTCTAACTTGTCAGCTTCCTCATTTCGTAAAAGATGGTGAAAGAGGCTGATCAAGAAGAGCAATTTACAGTTTAGAATGAAGAAGGTGTGAGTTTTTACAATCTAACAACAGTTTCAAAACAACAAGAGGACATCAAACAATCTGAGGAGTTGCTAATTGAAAACAATCAGTATGAAAATGGAGCCTTGGACCATGAAGAAGAACATAAATCTGAACCTGACACCATTTTCCAAGTTATGAGCTTTGATATATTTGAGCATGTTATGCACGAGAAAACTAATGTTGAACTTTTTGGAGAGATGTGCATAGGCATATATGAATAGTTTTGTTCAATGTTGGATGACAAAGAATTAGATCTTTTAGGAGAGGTTGACAATCATGATGAACTAGAACAACAAGTTCACAAGCTCGAACTAGTACTAAAGCAATAGGAGAAATATGGTCCTGATAGAGAGGAGTTCATTCTCTCAAGCCAAGAAACTTCTCATGAATCTGATTTGCAAGGTCTTAGTTGGTTGGAGGAGTTTCCTTTCTATTGTACTGAAGAGTTTGAGGCTGATATATCAATTAAAAGTTTGCTTCAAGAGGCTACTTCAATGTTTGAGTTTTTGCCTTCCTTCATTGAAGAAGAAAGTCCTAATTTGAAGTGTACTTCCTTGAGTGATAATGAGGATTTTAAGTTTGAACTAGTTATCCCTAAGAGCCTTCCAAGAGCTGATAGCTTTGATGAGTTGTTAGACACCTTAGTGTAAGAGCATTATCCATTGACCATGGAGAAGGAATCAACATGGCAACTTATTATGTAAGGTGAAGGTAATGCTATTTTTTCTAAGCATCCAGATTATTTTCTCTATAGTCCAAACTTAGCCAATGGGAGTCCAATTTTTATCCATTCTAGGGGCTATCCAATCAAATATTTAGCTAGTATGGAGGCCACTAAAGTACAAGAGGTCATGCTTGTACCCAAGTATGAGGATGCAATTAAAGAAGAAACTAATTTTGGAGTTGCAGCTGAAAGTGATCAAATTCAGATCACTTATCTAGTCCATGATAGAAATAGGCATGATGAAAATCAAGATGTAAGTGAGTTTATTTGCACCTTTCATGAAACATTGCAACAGTTAGAAAAATATGTGCATGTGTTTCATGTTTTTTAAACAATATATAATCATGTAATGCATTAGTTGTTGATTAGAAAGGGGTGTTATTTTGCAAAGCTAGTCGATGGTTTTGTTTGACCAAATTCTTGCTGGTTAGGGTAGGTTAGAATAGGTTTCCAGATACAATTTTCAATACCCTAAGTGTTGTTCGACATAGTTAGGTAGTTTTCCTTCTAAAGTTTTGGTAGTGTTTGAATAAGTTTCCAAGGTATCATGTAGTGTTCCAGTGAGTTACGATAGTTACAAATCTATTTATCCAAGTTTTGTCAAGAAGTAGAGTGACTCTATGCCCAATAGATAAGGTCTAGGCAACTGGTCTGATGTTTAGCAGGCAAACATATAGCAGATGTTGCCAAAAATGTTACCTAATTTCACTACTAGCTCAATCAGGTAGAGATTTTGAAATTTTAGATGAGAGTAAGGTGCATTTCTTTTCTGCTTTATTACATTCATGTGCATAAATAAAACAAATTCAGATTACAATGCCAATTTGCATTTTAGATGCATAACTTATTTGAAAGATTGTACAAATCTTTTAGAGGAAAAGTAATCTTTATTTGAAAAATAAATGTATAAGGTCTCACACAAGTCGTGAGACTAATTGATTCATTGCAAATGAAAATAAATACTATACATTTATAGAAAATTACAGAAATAAATATGCAAATGGTAAAGGGTGACTCATCATTGCCTGAATGACGAGTCTTGGTCCTATTTGATTTGTCTTGCATCATCCCGTGTTGTCTGCATATCTTGCATCCAACTGTTATCTCCTTGTTGCCCCTAGTTATCTGCATTAGAGGGTGAAAACTGATGTTAGAGAAATGACAAGGCATCATATAACATATGACATATATCTACAAACATATAGTCTAATTTTCAGATGCAATAAACCTGTCAATATCACATGAACCTTTAAGAAAGCAACAGGATAATCGAGAACATCAATCACATGCACATATTTTCCTAACATGTTTGTTTCTTGTGCAGGCATAGAGAAAGTTATGTTACTGACTTGTTTATCTGATTTCAGCATGTGGGTTAAATGTGGCTCCCACAAGGGTTGAGCCCAGCATGCCGCCTTATTGTGCTTTAAAGAGGCAAATAAAGATTAAACCAATGCAATGGTGTATTAAATTCCATGAAGGCATAGTATGAACATATATATGTGTGTATGAGACAACATGAATCAACAAGTGTAATCAGAAGCTGTCATAATTTACATAATGATCAATGTTACAGTATGTACACGATTAAGGCTATCTTATCAACATTTTGTCCTAAACAACAATGCAATGTAAATGGAAAATACAGTGATGCAACTGAATGAAGTAATCAATAGAAGATAATCATGGTTCCATGCATTATGGATGTCAGCAATTATTGACTGTAGGTGCACTCCAACCCACAATGAATTCAATTGAAGTAGCAATCCTTCATATAAGGGCTAATTGGTAGTCATGTTTCAAAATGCCTAATAAATGATACTTCACATGTTCTATCCCAAAAAATTCAACATGTCCAAGACCAAGACAACATTGTCATGTAGGGAGTACATTATACCATATCCACAGTCAGTAAATATGGTTGCTAATACAATGATAACTATGTATTTTAGAGACATGAGCTTCACTATATATATTGTATTTGGTACAAGTGAATTTTCAAAGTGTCAAGGATTGCATGGTACAACTATTTCAACTGTCAAGATCAAGAAAAACGTGAATTCCTTTGTAAAGTTACAATGCAAACAAACCACAGTGATTTGTATTCACTATTACCAAGTGCATCATATATAGTGGCAATTAGATGGATACAGTAGAAAATGTGGAAGAAATAAGAGACAAAGGAAAGATCACATGGAAGCTCTTCATAGAAAGAATATACATTATACAGTACAGTCATAGTTTCATTATTATCATGAAGTCAGGGGTGATATGATAGAGAAAGGCAGTGGTTATCTTGTATTGTTGGCACAATCATCACTTACAATCCAAAGTCCAAAGCATTATGAGAAATGATGTTAGAGCTTAGACAAGACACCCTAGTGGAGTTTCACACTTCATGCCATGATCATGCAAAAATCAATAATATTGTAGCATGCAATCAGAACAAAGTGTTTCCATTGTGTCTCTTCATAAAAAGATTGTATTATACAAGTCATAACCATAATGATCATTTACAGTCAAGATAAACCTTCCATAGATTAGCCACAAAGTGACCTCATAGTGACAAAATGCTATCCATTTCTATCAAAATACAAGTATTAGGAGACAGTCAAAATGCAAAAGGCAGTCAACAAAGTTCTTCTAAGTCAAAAGGATAAGAGCCATAACAGGCATGCAAAATAGTCAGCGAGTGGACAGAAGAAGCAAACAACCTAATGATCATAATAGTACAGTGAGGAATCAGATAACAATATTCACAGTGAGCATAGAATGAGAAGACTAAAAGACAGAGCCAAGATAATAAGGTTTCCATCATGGAAAGAGGAGAAACCTTGTAGAACAATCACCTACTGGCAAAGAAGTGTGAAAGGGTACAACCATGAAGGGTTTGAAGCCAAAAGGGTTTGTCTCATAAAAACCTTATAATTTTCAATAGATATAGCTGCTATGAAGTATGAAGGAAGGTGTCAAATAAAAGAAAAAAAGCTTTTTGATTGTCTTCAACTCTTTTTAAGCAATGAAGCTATGTTTTCATTCCTAAAGTTTCAAAAGGAGACTAGGGTTTGTCCTTCAAACCCTAGTGAAGATAAACTATAAGAGATTTCATTCTTCTTCAACATTTAAATAGAAGGAAAACTGACAGAATGAGAGTAGGGTAGTATCATGGTAATACACATAAGCATATTATACAGAAACAAACTTTTCTTCTAGATCTGTAGCTTTTCACTGAGAAATGCAGCTTGTAGAACATGAATATGGCCGGACATTGAAAGAAAATAAGAAATTTATCATATACTGTGCAGTAATTAAAGTAGAAATAACACTATTTTTACATTTTTGGTTTTAAAAAGTAAAGCTTTTTACTTGCTTGTGGCTGTTGAAGCATATTCACTAAGAAATGCAACTGAAAAATGCCTTCGAAACCCAATAAGAAGCCTCTATAGAAGTCAAGATAGAGCTCGACTATGGCAACACACAGAGGAGACCAAAACTTGGAAAATGAAAAAGTTGCAATTTTGCTCAACTTTTGTCTTTTAGGGTTTGTTGCCCTAGGAGCCCGATGGGTTTTTTGTATTCTTTTTTAGCTTTTGCATCTTTTTCATAAGAAAGCCTGTGGTCCAAGACTTGGGTCTTAGGATTTGGCAACATGCTATGCCTAATGATATGCCATGATGTGGTAGATAAGTCTTTTAAGACTTTTGTATTAATTTTGTTCCCTCTTGCTAGGGTCAACACTTCAATGCTTTTATTTCCTTTGCTTTTATTTTCTTTGCACAAGATACAAAATGTAAAACAATTAAGCTTGAATGATGTCATTATAAATCATTTAAGTTTATTGTTATCATTAGATGCAAAGAGAATGGTAAAGCATATTTATGACATGAAGTGACCTTGTTATGCAAAGCATATAGGAGAGTGGAGGATTTGGCAAACACATACCAAGTATATAGCCTTTTGTTTTACCCTTGAGCTGAGTGTTTGACTAAGTCACGAAGGCATTTAATAGTTGAGATGAATGTTTTGAGAGCATCTAGGAGGTGTTTTACTACTTTTGGAGTCTTTTAGGAGTGGTTTTCATGTGTCATCATGTTAGACCAAGTCATGATGGACTTTTTCTCTCATTGTGAGCTCTTTTGGAGGAGATTTAGGTCGTATATTCTACGCTTTTTGAGTGCATCCGACCAAAAGTAGTTAGAGACCCTATTTTGATGTAACTACCTTGGAGTTGTGGATATAGTCACTTATGTGACTCATTTGTAACTAGTTCTGATTATACAATTTTTGGAGACTTGTGATTTTTACAATCCTTGCTCAGATTTTGACAGTTTGTAACTCATTGTGGACATGAATAATAGAGGATACCTTGAATATCAATGATTTTTTGAGTTTTTCCTTCTTTTTCCTTTCTTCATTGTGTGCATTCGAATGGTTTGATCAAGTAATTTGTGAGGCACTATTATTTCCTTATAGTTTTATCCCATGTTCAGTACCTTTATGCAGGATTTTGTTTATGTAGGTCATAATTTGTGTTAAATTTTTTGAATGACTTATAGTTGTGAAGTCATCTTCCTTCTAGAAATATGAGCATCAAGACCTTATTATGAAATACTTATGCAAAGACATACAAGAATGAGTTGTGCAAGTTTTTTCAATCATTTTAGGCAAGTGTTGATTATCTAAGTTTATGCCCAAGTTCAGTTTGGTGGATCACCTTTTTAATCCTTATGTTAATTTTTAGTTTACCAGGTTATGCACATTTCGTTACCCTTTTCCTTGTCAAAGTAGTAGGATAGAAATTAGTTATTAGGTGACACCATAGGAAGCTAGCCTTCTTCGGAGGTTGACCTATATTTTAAAGTTACCCACAGCTTTAGAGGTCTTCCCATGTTTCAATAGATTGTTGAACTTCACATTCAATAGGGTGCAAATCTCATTGACTATAGTCACATCATTATTACATTCATTGTCTATCTCATTATCATTTGTATGCATGTTCAGGACAAAACTCTTGTGCTAATCAGAGAATAATCAATGCATCATATGAAGTATAATCACAGGAGAAAGGTATGTTGTTCACAAGAAAATCAGATGAAGTAATCCCCAAGTATGCATTGCAATGATATGGAAGATACATCATAAAAAAAAAAAAGCAACCACTATTGTCAACTATGGAGCTATGGAAGATTGAGCCCCTTTTATTTTAGCTATCACTGTTTCAATCATGCTTTTCGTAATGCTCAAAGTTGGAGCAAAGATACTATGTTACCATAAGATGTCGAGACAGTGGCTACCATATGCATAGTAATCAAATGTCTCATTTAGGTCCTCATCAAAGAGATAGTTGGGCAACAATATAACAGTATTAATCATTTGTTGTTAGTGAAGAGTGAAAGTCCAGCCATCTAGAATAAAGGAGCCAACATAGAAAGAACAACTAAGACTATACTGTTCATATGGAGCAATCACTTATTCATAATATAAAGTATAGTCTTGAAGGTTCCAGTTAATTGTGACATTCATAAGTAACAATAGTAAATAAAGTATGCAAAGCAATCACAACTCTCCAAGGATAGGTTGCCACATGTCATAGACATTGAGATAGTCAAGTGTGTTAGATAGTCAACATCAATCTAAAACAACAAACTTGTGAAAGCAAAAGAAAATGATAGGGATAAGCACCTAAAGGAGCTCATGGAGTGTTTCAAAATGTAGTGATGTATAACACAAGTGCCATGATAACTTTATGATTTGAAAAGAGGATCATAAGCTATAGGTTCAGTCGACAAAGATAGCAGTAAGAGATCTAAAAAGGCACAACTAGATCATGCTTGTTTATGAAGAGATAGCACAAGAAGGTACAATAGGTAACAATGAGCAACATCACCCCATGATACATATTGCTTTAGCTGTATGTATAGCAACAATTGTAAAAAGTATCATTTGTACACATGAACAATCCAACTAATGAGTAGTGTAGTTGCAGCTATGCATAGAAATGCTATACTCTGAAATATCTATGCTATACAGTGAAGTAAAGGAGCCATAATCATTAAATATGAGTGCATTTGAAGCAGCAAAAAAGATGAAGCCATAATCTTTCTTTCATGTGATGGCAAGAGTTTCACAAAAAGGGTGTATATGAGAGGATAGTGACACCATGAAGTATAGGAGCAGTTAGTATCAGCTAAAGAATTCTATCATGAAGTCTCATGAATGAAGAACAATACAAAGAGATCAAATAGGTCCAGCTACAGTAATCAATGCCAAGTCACAGTCATCAAATAAGCAACGTACCAAATGCATACATATGAGTATAGAACCTCAAGAAAGGATGTATATATTAGTTCACAAAAATAGGAAGAAGATAGCTTAGTCTCAATATTTAAATTCATCTGCAAGAGGTGCAAAGAAGAACGACATGTATGTCAACATCACATGAGTCCATGTGGAATAGTAGAGGAGATAAAACCATAGTCTTTCTTTCATAATGATAGTCACCACATCCAATACAAATAGTGTTTTGAAAGGTGAAGGAGTAAGGCTAGACAGAGGGTTTTTGAGCCATGTTTGAGCTACAATAAACTATAAAACTTTAGCCATGGCTTGTGATGTTCATATATGGAGCAATATTTAGAAACTTTGTTAGAGCCGCGACCTAAGAGAGCATTTTCTCACAAAATGGTTAAACCCACATGGGTTTTCGAATAAGAATCACAAAATACAGAGGATGATAGAAGGGTTTGAAACCCATGTAAATAAAAGGATACTTAGAAATATAAGCTTAGCCATGACCTCTAATGGAAAAAATATATAGGAAATGAAGAAATGTTCAAGATGAAAGGCTTACTCACACTCCTGTGTAAGAACATATATTTGAAATCACTAAGAAAAGCTTCACCAATGCTCCAATGGTGGCCTAAAGATAGAGGATAGGTTGACAAAGAGAGAAACCAAACAAAATACATCAGAAGTTTTGTGATGGCTGCGGCTTTAAGCTAGAAATTGTGTTTAAAATGGAGAATATTGTTCAGATCTATGCTAGAAAAGCTTACCTCTACAAAAATCTTCATAAAACCCTCTCAGGAACAACAAGAAATGGGTCAAGTTCGAGCCTCAAACACTAGTCTCCATGGCAGCTAAATGCAGAGCCATTTCCATCAAAAGACAAAGTGAAAATAGGCCCGAAATGATAGGGTTCAAATGTTTTGTTTATGGCTTCCTTTGTGCCCTAAGTCAATTTGGGCATTTTTATCACATTGTTTTAAAATTTAAATGCCTTAACTAATACCCCTATGGTATTATTTGTTCCCCTTTGAATATTTCATTGCCTAGGTTTATGCCTTAGGGGTACTTTACAACTTGGGAGGAGAAACGAACCTTCAATATGCCTTAAATATTTTATGATTTTTTATAGAAAAACCAAAACACCCAAACAAAGAAGGACTTAATACTTGGCAAGTTTAAATTAGAATCATAAGTTTTGCCTTAATCATGAAAATAAAGCAAGTGAAGTGGGCCATGACTCATGTATTTTTGAGTTTTTTTAAAAGTTAGAACTACAAAAAATCACTGTAAACGTTATTTAAAGCAATATCATTATAAATTGCTTTAAACAATTGTTATTTTAATACAGTTGGAAAAGTAGGGATAAAAATTCCTTATTTCATCTCCTTGGGCGAGTTGGAAAAAGATAGACAGTTTGGAGTTTCTTTTTTTAGTTTCCAGTCAGATAAGGCCTATTTTTTTGCATCTTTTGGTGTGGCCACTTGATAAGAGAATCTTGACAACTGTTTTACTCAGTTTAGAGGCATTTTGAGCACTATTTTGGAGGCTTTTCTTTGGAGCTCGAAAATGGCTTAGAAAAGTTACCTTTTTGAGAGTTTTTTGATTAGTTTTTTTTCCATTCTCATTTTTAGAAAGCCTTTTGGCTATTTAAGGGGGAGAAAGATGTAGTTTTCTCACTTCAAAATATTATTTCTTCCTCTCTTGTTCACCTACAGAGAGATTTGTAAACATTTTGTATTGAGTTCTCTACTCCTTTCAGTTTCAATAGACCAACAGAGTTCTCCTTTTCATACTTTCTAATTTGCTTTGTAGTCAATGCTTTGATATTGAATTGTGATTCAATTTTCAAACCCTTTCCTATGTCTCATTGTTGCAAGATTGAGTGTGGGAGTTTCATGTAATGCAGGTTGCATGTTATGTTTAGCCTGGTTAGTGGGTTGAAGTTGTGATAAAACTTGTGTTTGTCCTTCATGCAAACCTCTAGCTTTCGAGCTTTCATGTGAATTACTTTTGTATTGCATTGTTTTAATGAAATTGTGAGGATAAAAGGCTTTGTGAGGTTGATTGTGAGTCAAGTTAATGAATAGATAGATTTCTGGTACATCACCCATTAGGTTTAGAATTTCATTTTTAGTCAACCTTCTAACCCTTCCCTCAGGAAGTCTTTTAGATTTGGTGATTTACCAGGGGAACCAATCCACTCTGGAGGTTCACTCCATGTTTTAGGCAACCCACATGCCTAGGAGTGGTCCCATGTGTCAATAGGTAGCTAAGTTGATAGCTTAGCATTTGGGTGCATACTTTGTTGATAACAGTTTTTGGCATGCCCGGTGGGACCGTTTGAACTCTCGCAGTTCAAAGCTCATCATTTCATTGCTGGTTCTTGGTGTGTGCACCAGCAATCTTGGCATTTGGAGGCAAATTCTTCAAACACATCTGGTGACTCTGAATCAAGATCTACTAGTTTTGATAGATCAAGTGCTGGTATGTTTCAAAAATTAAGCTTTTATTCTTATTTCCAGCTCTTCATATGAGTAGAAATGTCAAATTTTCATAGTCAATATGTATACCCACCCCATACTGTGAAAATACTGCCAACAAACCTTTTTATCAACCATACCCAAGTAGCCATAATGCTGGTTTTAGTCCAAATAACCCTATTTCAACAAGCTACCAGCTTACTCAAGATACTTACCACCCATCCACCTTTGCCCGATCTTCCAATCAACCTTAAAATATTGAAATTATGGAGCTTAGTGACATTCTATTAGAATTCAACAAGCAAATGGATGACATTAAGAGGGGTCAAGAGATCAATTTTTAGCTAGAAGAATGTTCTTATCAGGCTTATCCCCATGGGCAAGAAGGTTTGGCTTATCAGGCCCAACTTCATAGGCAAGAATTGAAGGCAAAAGGTAGGTAGTTTACAAAAGATTTGGTAGATCAAAAGAGATAGTTTGAGGAGAATCATGCTCAACATGCTTACCTCCCACCCACCCCTACTCAACCTCTATATCAACTTTCATATACTCAAAATTAGCTTCAAGAGCATGAAAAGGAGGAGATTGCAAGCATAAAGGGTATATTGTTTGACTTCATGTAGCAGTTAGAGGAGATCAAGAGGCAACATGAGTATAATCAACAATAGGAAGAGATGGCTTATCAGGCCTATCTCTATGAGCAAGGGTCAGAAACACAAAGGCACGAAGCCTAAGCAGCTCCCACCATTCCAAAATAGCCTACTCAAGAGGAGGTTTGTAAGTATAAGTTTCTAAGTTTTAGACAGAATGAGCCACTTAGTGTTCCTAAAGTTGAGATTTTGAGTTTTAGGTAGAATAAAGTCCTTAAATCCTCAAGCCAACATATTAATCTTGAAATACCAAGTTTTAGAAGCCTTCATCCCTTGCAAGTTGAGGAAAATAATCATTTTCATCCTAGTATAGTTGTAGATCAACCCCTTGAGAAACATTTTTCCTCGCAAGAAATCCAAGAAGCTTCCCAAGTTTCCCCACTTGAGGAATCCAAGGGTGAACTCTTTGATCATAATACCTTACTCTTCATCGAAGAGCTTAGAAAGGTAAATCCACTACGTTTAGCTTTGGAAGTTTACCATTTACATCAGTAGAAGATCGAACAAGAAAAGACTTCTCATGATGAATCTTTCAATGTTTTCACTAATGAGCTTCCTTGTTTTGTGGAAGATGATTAAATTTTTTCAAGAGATCAACCATTGCAATAGGATATTGTTGTGTGGTTACACAACATGCCCCATTTTGCCTTATCAAAATAGGGACCCAACCTGTTTTTGGTTTTCCCTTGTTTTTCTTGTTTTGGGTGGTATGGCAAAAGTCAAGTATCAGATGCAAAAAAGGATCACCCCAGATATGCATATGCCTCATAAAGGAGGGTTAAATGTTGAAGTCAAATTCTGTCATCATGAACCCCATAGTGTGAAAGAGCATAAAATTCTAAGCATGTTTACCTTTTGGATCACCCTGAAATTCCTTAAGGGTAGGGAGTTATGTTCGGTCAAATTTTGGTTAAACCAGATATTCCCAGAGGGTCATATTCCCTAATATCCTTGATATTCCCGAATACCCTAATATAGTTTTTAACGAAGAGAAACCTGATATCCGCATATTTTCTAATATGCAAACGTCAAATTTAAATGCAAGAGGCCATCTAATAGTCAAGTACCCACGCACATTCCCAGATGAACATATTCCTCAATATCCCTGATATTCATTAATATGCAGATCATCTTTGGATATAATGTAAACACTCAACATAGGTGTAATCCTTAATATCTGTCATATTAGTTAAGATCCCCAATCTTCCTGAATGTGATGATGATGTCATCCTAATTCAATATAAAGAAGACTTGGTGTGATGATGACGTCATCAAAATGCCTGACATTCAGAAGGTCATCTATTTCTCAATATCCCACATATAAGCTAACATGCTTGATCTTCGTCAATATTATGATGATGTCATATCCCAAGTGGATTTGAAATATTAATGATGACGATGATTTCATCCTAATCTTTAAATGTGGGGGATGTTTTGTGAAACTAAGATCCCTGATAATTCTTAATATCCTCATATCCACACTTGAGGCACGTAACACATGGATCCTCGAAAACCAATAGGAAGCTGCCACATGGCATGCTAACTAGATCACGTTAGCACATTACATTATCACAATTGTTAAATAGGGGAATGATGACCTGATTTTAGTCATCAGTCAACATTTGGTCATCTTCATGATGACATCATCATGATATTCTTGGATATCAGTCATATTTCTTAATGTCCCTGATATTTGTGAATATGCATCCCTACATTAAATGCCAGTCTAACGGTGGTTGAACCTTTCAAAAATTTGAATAACCACCCGCCACCTGTTAACATCTTCCACACTTTGGTGTTGATCAATGGATATCAATAGAGTGACATTAATCACACCCTAATTCACCCTTGCTTTTGATTAAAAGTAAATATTTAAGCTCATTTTTGAATTTAACAAGCATTCAAGAGAAATTACAGAGTTACTATGCGATTAAGGTTATATTACTGCAACTTGTAAGAACAACAAAACAGGTGCGGATTCGAATGGCAAATGATGGAGAGTATCGGCAGGGCAAATGTGTGCACCTAGATATCAATTAAATAGTAAAAAGGGTAGCAGATATCAGGTATGTATCAACAAAACCCTCTTTTGTCATTTATGGATGAAATGAATAGGTAAAATTGTTTTTACTGCAGTAAATTGATGTAATGATGTATGCAATGTATTGAATGAGGAAATGTTAGGGTAAGAAATGCATGTGCTTTATTGCAGGATTCGATGGTACTCCGTAAAAATAGGTCAGAGGCAGAATTTCTGAAGCCCATGTCCATACAACTAGAGGGAATTGCATTCAAATATGATCAGATAAACGACACCCATCTGAGGAATACTGATCTAGATGCATGGATGGCTAGGTTTGAACAGGGAAGTAGAGAGACCCTGCTTATTAACATTTATAGCTCAGGCATGTGGCATGTAGGAGGATTTCCTTATGCAATGGAGGCCACTGAGCTGGTAGTGGAATGTGCACGTAACTATAATACCAACACTAGAAAGGTAGAAAAACATGGTCAGGTATATGCAGACTTTTCATTAGAAGGCATTACTGTAGCCTTCAATTTTCCCAAAGGACCTCAAGTAAGCGGAATAAATCTGGAGAAACTAGAAAAGAAGTACAATAAAACTAAGAAAGATTGTAGAAAAAGCATGTACTCATGGAGAGCCCATGACATCACATATAAGGCTACTGCAAAGTTACCAATGCATCTGTATAAGTTTGATTTTGCACCTAAATTTCAATACATGATGGTGATGCCTAGCCACATGACAGGAAGACCAAATGCTAGAACCTTTGAGAATTAGATGTATGGCCTCATGAGGATGGTGGCAGATACTGATGAAAAATCTCAGTGGGCCAAGATCATAAGTGATAGTCTAGATGAAGAAATGAGAAGGTTAGGAGGAAAGGTCAACATGTTCCATGTGACCTCTTATGTTGTTTATGCTTGTGCATTCAGAGGCACATTCAATGGTCTACAAATAGAGGGCAGGGTTTGAAGTAACCTCAGAGATGTAAACAAATGGAACCATTATCCATAGGTGAAACAGAGAGAGTCTCTCCAACGCTACCGGATAGTGAATGACTCATTTTCTATGCATTTAGTAAGAACCATGGAAGAGGACATAGCTAAGAGGTTAAGCATGGAAGCTCAAGCCATGATATACAAGCATGGGGCTTGGTTCATCCAATTCCCCACATTCACATATATAAGGATAAAAGGTTTTACTGGGCAACCTCTCATGTTACCTAGATATCCAATTGATAAGGTTATCCTAATGGAGATGGCCAGGCAGATACTACCTTCATTTGAGGCCTATAAGGAGAAGGGTAAAATACCTAATATTTTATTCCCAATCATGATTGGATGGTACATGTGTCCCGACAAGGAAAGTGTCAAGGATGCTATGGGGGGATTGAAATTGATGTCATTACAACATTTCTCACTATCCATGCCATATGACCCATATGGCAGGATGCAAACACTAAATAAACAGCCCGTGCATGAAATGCATATTGAAGACTATTCGGTTGATTGTGATGATGAAGTGGAAGTGAGAAGGAAGGGTTTCCAGAGGCTTACTTTGAAACAGATTCATACATTGGACTGCTTATCAGTGCTTGTACAACTACATGAGGATGATGGGAACATCATGTCCCAAGAGTATGAAACCAAGAGAATATACAATGAAACAATATCCTCCCCTGACTGGAATCAACCAGAAGATACCTCATTGGAACAGATGACACAAAAGGTTACATCATTAACCAAGGACTGGGTGGAGAAAGAGGTCACCAAGTTAAAGAAGAGGGGGATGGATCTCATTGTTGACAATAAAAAGAAAAGAAAAGAATTGACAGATGAGGAGTATGATGACTTCCTCAAAGAAAAGAGAGCATCCAAAGGAGACATGCAATAGAGTAAATCAAAGAAGGGAAACCAAGCTAGTGGGGTGACAATCATTCGTCACACTCAACCCAAGGAGGATATAGCCTCAACTTTTACTACAACCACATCCCAGGCACCTACAAAGAAGTGAGAACCTACTCTAAAGCCCGCTCCTACTATTAGAGAGGAAGGAGAAAGTACTGATGATGATGATCTCCTAATAAGTAGGAAATAGAAGAAAATTCAGGAGACACCTCAAAAACAAGCATCTGTAATGAGGGGAGCAATAGAAAAGAATCCCACCATCATATTGAAAGGGGTTGGTGGTGAAGGTATCAAGAGAGTCCTATAGTATGAGGTTCCTATTCCTGATACAGTGCATTTCAAGACATAAATGGCAGAAGAGCAGAGAACAAAAGGATAGAGTAGGAATGATAATGTATCTTTTCAATTGGATGAGACAATGGATTTATCAGATGATGATGTTGTGAATGAATCATCTGGTAGTCCAATGGAGGCACTAGTAAAGAATACCAAAATGTACCCTCATGGTACCCCAATGGTACAACAAAAGATGCAAGAAGAAGAGGCAAATGTTGTTGGAGTACAATACCACTGAGAGGGGGGGTGAGTTAGTGGTATACTAATTTTAACAAGACCTTGAGACCTTGAAATTATCTTTCAATACTTTGAAACAAGGGTAACTGCTATTGAATGGAGATGAGACATCATATTAACTATGAACATGATGACAGCTTTGGTTAAGTTAAGATAGGTATCATGACAACTAAAACTGATAGATCAATGTCAAGAATGCATCAACACAATATAATAAAATAATCTATGATAAATATTGACTCATGAACATCAGATTTAAGAGTAAGGGTGTTCACATATTAGACATAGGATAAATTTAAAATTGAATAACACATGATAAGCAAATGAACATGAAGATCAAACACATCAGTGATAATAACAACCCATAACACAAATATTGTCCTAAGTGGAAAACCCTCATGGGTAATAAAAACCACTCGAAATGCCTCACTGGCTACAGAAAAGTGTCTCACTGACTTGCATCAATGCATCACTGGCTTATACATTTCACTACCTCACTGGCATACCATAATCAAATACAATGAAGAGTATGAAACAATATAGAGGGTTACTTTGTTTCACTAAAGCTCACTTCTTGACCCTCTCATTATTTGAGACTCAAGCATCACATAACTAAAATTGTGCACATCAACAACACATTGGTATTTGTCTTAATGATAATGTAAGATACAATATCATCAACATCACATCAGATGTTTACAATACATGTCATTTTATACATCTTCACAAAACCTTCTTTCTCTCATGAAACAGTTTGTGTCTGTAATTGAACCTCTTCAATTGTCTCAGGCAATTTGCAACTACACAAGTAACTATCACAAGAGCATGGTTGAATAGTCCCATGAAGACCAATAAACAATGCCTTTGAAGTAAAGATTTAACCATAGTTTGAGTCTTGAAACAATAAATCTTTAACCATATATCATGTTCAAATTGTGTAATGAACTAAAGAATGCTTTGGCAAACTATAAAACCAACATGTAATCATGTTAAAAATAAAGTACCATGAAACTGTCTCAATACCCATGCAAGAAACCCTAACTCCTTCAAACCCTAACCATAGGTTCAAGTTTACAAACCCTCATTTCAGTTTCTACTGTCTACAACTGAATGATGTAGTTTCATAATAGAATGTCCACATTTCATATTAAAGAAAGCTCTCGAATGTTTGTGTCACACCATAGAAGAAGCCACAGTTTGCTTTTGGTTACATAACTACCTTTCAACAAAACAACATAGCATTGTAACCACTAAACACCAAAAAAATGTATGATAAGATGAGTCATCTCGGGTCAAGATTCTTCAAGGTTTAGACCATCAGAGAAATTTTTTTCTTTTAAGACTGTTCCAACCAAGAAATATTATACCTTTGAGAAAAGAACCACTATTCTTCAAATAGAAATACAAAGGAATAAAATCACATGATGAACTGACAAGAGAAACACATTTTTGTTGTGACTTGAAGTCAAAGAAGCAACTAAAAGAACAGACTAGCTCATGCCATGTAGAAGTCAGCACTGTCAAATCTTAATGATCTTCCGAAATCATAATAGAATCTTGTAGAAACTTGTATACATCTTAAACCCTAAGTCAAGAGGGATATACACCAAAGTTGCACACTACAAAATGAAACCTCAACAAGCACTTTCTCCATATTCTTCCATTGACTGTCTGTCCCGGTGAGCCCTAAAAAGGCCTAGTGATTAAAAAATGAAACCATCAATTTTTACCTTCTATGAAAACCATAAACCTACCCAGCAGGTTAATAACTTTAAGTGCCCGATGGGAAATGCATTTTCTAAGTGATATTATATATTTGCATAAGAAAATAACCTTTATCAAATAATGACACAATATGATGCCCCTTTTGTGACTTTAACCTCATGGTAAATGAAGGATTTAAGATATATGCATAACCTTGCATTGTGCTTAAAGAATTAAATGAAACAACATAGCACTAAAGACCTTGAGACCAAATTGTCTCATGATACAAATAATATCATAATACCAATTGATACAAGAGAGCTCACTGTAATTGCAAACTATAGCATCCATAGACTATTTATGACCATGAAATCCACTTCAAACCAAATACACCTACTAGTGTATGAAACCAATGATACACCTGAAGAACAAAGAATGTACCTGTAGAATGTAGAAAGTGCCTCAACCATCATGGCATAGTCAAGTGCCACAATGAAATACAACCCACTGAGATCAATACAACTGAAGTACATACCATACCAATACTAACATAGTATCATGCCATATCAACTGTCCTATCACCATAGAAAATGTAACATGATATCATATGAATATCATATGCCAATTGTATATCACCATGAGAGTAGCCAAGACTTAAAATCATCAGGAGATCATAAGATCATGAGAGCATATCAACTGCTATCATAAGAGCATTATGAGATCATGAGAACACGTGCCAAGCATGTGTCAACTGTATGTGCCAACTGTTCATAACATCAGGGCATGTGATTGTCATCATAGTATCACACCATTACCATATAGAATAAATAACCTTTGACAACATTACAAGCCAAATACCAACTACCTGTAGAGCATAGTAAGTGCCACAACCAACATGTTCGATGTCTCTTCAAGTGAACAACATTATGATCATTAACAAGAACATCATCAAGAACATGAGTTTAAGCATCAAATACTAAACATCATGAATACGAAGTCAACCAAATGTGAACTGTCATGATACATAAATACCAACTGTCTCTATGCCACAAACCTATGAGTTTGTGTACTTGACATCAAGGACAACAACTGAGAGGGCAACAAATGTATCAAAGGATGGGGAAAAAAGCTCTTAGGTGGGTGGTGACCAGGAAAAGAAAGGAGATGTGGATGAAGAGGTCACAAAGACCATGAAGATACGGCAGAACAGAGCAATCCTGATGCTCATGTAGATCCACCATTACAAGAAGAATAGGATAAAGTTGAAGATGGTACACAAGAGGTCCCTGCTCATGAGGAAGAGCATGAAAAGGAAGTACACGGTGAACAAGAAAAGGGACACTCATCACCAAGGGTGGAGCAGAACATGGAATCACAAAATGTTCCAATTAGACATTCAGATCAGCAAGTGTCCACCGATGAAGTGCCATATTGGCTACAACAAGAGGTATATGCACCTCCACCTAGTGTAGTACTAGAATTTGATATTACATCATTATTTATAGCTAATACAACTAACTCAAAGAGAAGGGATAGGGCCACATCAGCCATAAATAGAGACTCAACAATAGGTAGGAGGACACCTGAAATAGCTATACCTATGGTAGATAAAGCAAAAGGAGAGATAAGTGTTATTGAGTTTCAGATGACCACTATCGATTTGGGCTTTGCTACAGAGGAACAAGAGAGTGAAGAGGCCAAAGACATAACTGATTCTTTATTGAAGAATGTAGAAAGATAAAAGAACAAAAATAAGGTGCATAAGGAGCACATTTCTCAACTGTACACATTCATAAAAGGGTTGCAAGATCCCAATAATATGCCAGTCAACACTTCTGCCCCACTGACCATTATATCACAGGATGAGGTGATTGGACTATATATCATGAAACATAAAGCTCACATGATGGATAATTGGTTCATCCAATTCATTGCAGAGGCAAATCAAGTGATAAAAAGCTCTCTCAATAACTAGAACCTACTCATCACATTGAAGAGCAAGGGTGACAAATTGCAAAAGGAGGTTGGGTAGAGACCAATCAAAATTGAGAAACATCTGACTGTCCCATCAGAAATGAAGTGCATAAATATCAATATCCTAGTTTCCAACAAAATACTGAACAACCAGACATCCAAGTTGTTAAACATATGGTATGGAGATACCAAATTTGAGAGTGATATACTGAAGAAGTGTAATGCAAAGCTAAGAGATATCAGTGTCAGATTACACAAACTCTTGTCTGATGAGGAAGAAATTTTAGAGGCTCTCGAAGAGAAAGTAGAAGGGATGATTGAGAATCAAGATGAAGACTTTGCAATCAAAGCCTTCCAGGACAACTTTAAATTTTCTGTAGATGACCCCCTAAATCATCTATCAGAGGATACAATTAATAAAGCCATGAGGATGAAGGCAAAAGTGGAAAAGTATAATGAGATGTTGAATAGTAGAAAGAATAAATGGTCTGCATTACAAGCATAGTTGAAATCACAAGAACATGCAGTCAAGAAAGCCAAGGTCTAGGATGGAGGGGAAATAGAAAGGATAGTACAAGTATATGAGCCCATCAGGGGATAGATAAGTGTGCCTACAAAAGAAGAGAACTTATCCAATGATGATGAAGATGAAGAATAAGCATGATGCATATGATCATGTGCATAGTATGATACCAGATGGTTTCTAGCTAGCAACCTGTGCCATGTGTATCGTTTGACTCGGTCAAGGAGAAATGTATGCCGTTGATTCTGAATGACAAATATTGATCTTAGGATCATTTTGTAACCACCTCCCCCCTTGTCCTATAAAAGGGTGATGGAGTGTACTTTTCATTCATTCAAAACTTAATTGAGATTAGATTGTTGAAGCATCAGGACTAATTCTCAAGGCTAATTGTAAATGTACATGTCTTTTGCATACTTAATGAAGAAGAAGATCAAGATTACACATAATTGTAGACTTTGAGTAATATGTGGATGAATTCTTGACTTGTACTTTGATTTGCTGCGTCCCTTGGATTGCAATTCATGTTGTGCATGTTGCTTTCATTCCTTTTCCATTAAAGTTAACATCAACCATACCTAGCTATGGAACATCCTGGTGACCCTATGGTTTGATTTCCTTCTCTTCATGACAATATCTAGAATGTATATGGACCAATAGCTAAAGATTCAACCATTTTAGTAAAGTTTAACAAGCATTCATTACAATTTATTTAATTTTATTTGAAATCACCATCACAATTGCAAATTCATAGAAAATATAAAGCAAATATAGTGAAATATGTTGATATCTCGAAGAGAATTGAATATTCATAGCATATTTAAGTTTAAAAGCATGTATAATTGAAAATCTTATGCAAACATATACAAATCTTAACAACAATCATGCAAATATCTACTTGCAAGTATATTATCTAGATAAATTCATAGTGCAGAGGTGAAAATTAGTTAATAACAGTTGATGTTTAGAAGAATTGATTAAACTTAGAAAATATTTTCATCATCTATTAGATACAATAGGATTAACCCTGTTTGTTGAAAGATTTACAGAAAGTAGGTGAAAAACTAGATGTTCAAACATCAGTTCTTGGAATAAAAAACGTAAGGTCCCTTGAATGGAAAACAACAAGGCACATCAAACCAATGAGTAACATTAGTAGATTATGAAGTAATCCATGGAGACTTGGGATCATGAACTCTTTAAATTCATGATATCTTTCAAGATGATAATGGTTTGATTGGCAATTCTTTATCTATGTCTGTTTGTGACTAACATCATAACCAACATAAATTGGCATAAGAAGGAGGACCTACTCTTCTGCTTCTTGAATCAGTTGCTTCCACATCATCCCTACATCTACATAAGGTGATCTTGTCAAAGTTTGTAAGAATTAGTCATACTTTAGGCATTTGTGCAAAGTTTCACTTGTTTTAAGTTGTTTTATAGAGTTCTAATCATAAATATCTTAGTATTGTGCATGAATACTTTATTCTTTATAGTCAATTGCTTAAAGTTTTCAAATATTGAGTCATTGTTCAAGTTTTATCACAAATATCCTGTAGTATCTTGTCTGCATGATTAGATAACCTCATATTTACGATTAGAAGTCCAATCTCTACTCATATTCACATTTTGTGCAAATATTGTGTGAATATATGATTATTATAGAGTCTTGATCATAAATATCCACCCAAGAGGATCAGATCCTCTGATCTTTATGAAGATTCAGTTGAAATACACATGTTCTATCTTAAATTACTAGAATCCTGGCTCACAGGCCTAATACCAGATCCAGATCCATTAGACTTCTTGAAGAATTGCCTATTCATGGACTTAGACCCCATACAACTGACATTCATCATACTCCTAAGTCTAGTGTATCACCATCCTCATTTAGACATACTGTAACACCTCCAGTGTCTCCAGCTATATCTCAGACACCTTCAGGATCTCTGGTTATACCTCAAGTGCATCAAGCACTAGTCACAATGTCTTTCTTTGCAACTCAGTCACCACTTGTGTTTGTTGCATATCATCCTTTGCCTAAGAATCCTTATAAAATATGTCCAAAGTACCATCCATATCAATATGCAAAAGATCCTATCAAGACATATAAGGAAGCCTACTTTAGAGCAAGAATAGAACATCAAGATGTTGTGTGCAGATTGTTCCCTTACTCCTTAGGAGAAGAAGCTTATAGCTAGTACATCAGTCTTACTGAATCAACCATTTGTACCTGGGATGCCCTAGAGAAAGATTTCTTAGGGAGATTCAAAATACCAGTGGATCCAGCCATTACTTACCATGTGTTTTCTACAAGCAAAAGAGCTCAGGGAGAAATGATTTCCAACTTCAATGCTAGGTTTCAAAAGATGTACTCCAAGTAAGTTGCTCCATACAATGTAGGTGATGTGGCAGCCATATCCATATACTATGTAGCCTTAGATCCTTTGACCTCTATGTTCATCAGAAGAACACATCCACCTATCACTCCACTAGTTGGTTCTTTTGAAGAAGCTATTAAAGTCAATCAACAGTTAACCCCAAGCTTTGCACCTAATGCCGGATACCCTACATATCATGTGCAACCTCAAGGCAATGGAGTCATGATACCTCTAGCCATCATGCCTAGTCCCTTACAAATACCTCCCCTTAGCATTATGCCTCCTCTAAATGGAAATGGCCAGATGATACCTCATCCTGGATAGATACCTCAGGATGTAGGACAAAACAATGGTGGTAGTTCCTTCTTCAAGCCTCAACAAGAGAATGTAGTAGCCAAGGTTTAGGAGGATAACAGTGATATTAAATAAATATCTACACAATTAAGGAAGTTGACCACTAAGATTACGCACATGAGAAATTAGAATTTCTATTCTCAACCAAACCAAACTAGAGGATATCCTAATAGAGGATATGCAAATAATAATGATAGACTAGGATATCCTGACAAATGATACAACAATGAGAGGAACATCAACAACAATAACAATAATACTAATCCTAGATGACCTAAAACATGGAACACTAGGCCAAATAATGGTTCATTACCATCACCATTGGACAATCAACCTCCTAATGAACCTAAAAAAACAACCAGGGTAAACCTAGTAGAAGCTTCCCTCACTAATTGGTGCAGGATCCATAATACCAATGCACATGTAGAGTTAGACTATCCCCAGTTTAAAATAATGACTAGTATTTTCCAAGATGAAGTGTCCAATACTGCAAGAGATCTTCCTCATCATGAAGGGAATGAGATTGTTCCTTTAGGATATGAGTCTGACCTGATGTTAGAAAGTTCCACTAGTCATCAACATCAGCATCATCAAATGACTTCCTTTCATGAGAATTACATGCTAGTATGTGAAGAGTCTGCATGTGAAGAGTCTACCTTAGCATTCAAGACAAATTATGTATTTCCCTAGAGGATGAAAATGAACCAGAACTAGAACATGAAGAAGTTCATGCCTACCAACAACAATATTAGGGTAGACACAACTATAATCTCAGGAGTAATCCTGATAGACCATCTGGTCCCTTAACCACATCAGTCCCTCCCAACAATTTCAACACTCCACCTGATCCCAAAGCTAGTAATAATCTTGGTCTTCCCAAGGTTAGTACTCAATATTTTACACCCCAAAATGCAGTGTCAAAAGCCATCAGTTAGCTTCTTGAATATGATAAACTAGTCACATATCTGGCTAAAGAGATGAAAAAGATTAAAATCATCTTATCCCTATCAGAATTTCTTAAAACTCTAGTCATCAAGAAGGCTTTTCTAAAATCTTTAGATGAGTCCACACCTAAGGATGATAATCACTGTCAGAATCCAAGTCAAATCCTGACCAAAGACCCAATGTCTAAAGAAAATAATGCTAAACATAAAGTGCAGGCTACTGTTCAGGCTGCTGAGACCTCACATATGACTCTATATAGAGACAAAACTAAATCACCCCCATTCCTACTTACACTAAGAATATTTGGAAAGAATTTTCATAATTGTTTAGTGGATTTAGGTGCATCAACAAATGTGATTCCACTATCCATTTGCAATACCTTAGGGTTACATCCAGCCAAGTCTCTTAAAAAAGTAACACAACTAGATAAAACTGAAGTGAGTGTAGTACGAGAATTAACACATTCATATGCAATTAGCATCAGATCTAAGGGTCCAATATTACATTGATATTCAAGTGGTGGATATCCCTAATACCTATGGTATTTGACATTCAAGTGGTGGATATCCCTAATACCTATGGTATGTTGCTTAGTAGGGATTGGTCAAAAACACTCAACGGTTACATGTCTACTGACTTCAGTCACATGTGGTTACCCTGGAAGGGGATTCCTAATCAAATAAGGATAGAGGCTAAACCTAGGATGAAACATATGATCATTGAGTATAATAATATCAATGAGATATTATATGTGGATGTTGAACCAAGAGTTTATACTATCAGACCTCAAATAGTTAGAATAGAGGAAGCTCCAATGTACAACATACACATGCACAGAAATGTTCATCAAGATAATAAGGTGATCATAGAGTCTGGTTGCAGTTCAGCTGATAATGATGAAATAGATCATTTTAAAGATTTTGAATTATACTTATCCAAAGAGATGCAACGTTGCTAGATATTAGGTATATCCAATCAGGATATCTTAATTGAAGGTTGGTGCATGTTACATGATGAAGCCATTCAGAGAAAAGTTGTGATGCATACTTGGGCATGATGGAATTGGAAAGAGCTTATAGCAAAAAGGGATCATCTTCAACCAAGGTAAATACAATATCCAATTATGATGATATTGACTCTTCTTTGTCATTTGCAGCTATAGGAGAGTCTGAAGAAACTACATATTAGGATGAAGATTACATGCATAATCTAGATGAGATCTTGATGTATGATGAAAATATTCATAGAAATAAAAATAGTATCACCCCAGGGATTGACTGCTTAATTGAGTCAGATTATGAATTGTTAGATGAAGATAAGGGAAGTAATCTGACAAAGTTTGAGAAGTTTCTATCTAAGAAAATTCAAAGGCTTACATTGCAGGAGGTTTCTCCACACCATGCTTTAATTGAAGGTTGGTGCAGACTCCATAAGGCACCACATTTAGAAACCACATGTGCCTTATGGTTACATGTACTGAATAAGCAAGAGTAACTTTGTTTAATGAATCAACTATTTGATAGTAGAGACACGTCTAAAGAGGAGAAGATGAAAGGAAGCTAGGTGTGTAGAAATCGCTTCCTACACTAATCTAATGAGGGGAGGAGAGTGTAAATTCAATTTTATCCTTACTATTACAACAATGTTAAACCACTAATAGAGATATTGTAGTAAACACATAAACAAGAAAGTGAGACAAAAGAAGAGAGACACAAGATATACGTGGGGAAAACCCTTTTGGGTGAAAAACCCCACACTCCAAAACATAGCTCAAATGTATTCCATCAACAAAGAAGGTTACAATACAATCATAGAGCCAATGCTCTTGTAGGAGTCTTTGACACTCATATCTAGAGATATTCTGGTAGCATAACAGTACCTGTCAAACCTATAATACATCTCCTCTCAAAAGCACCTGTTTATATAGCAAATACAAGGCAAATATGGCTCCGCATAGGGATGGGCATCCAACATGGCCTCATGGCCCAAAACCCATGCCTATGGACACTTGTCCAACACTGTAGGATGCTTCTAACACTTCTCAAGTCACCCCATCCCAATGAGGTCACCTATTTCCAAAATGGGCTATGACATATGCTCTTACGACTCTTACAATCATCATAGAATCTATCATAGCTGTCATAACTTACAGTTGTAAAAGAATCTATCATACACATGCTATAAATAACATATTCTCTTACAACATGTCATATTCCACCTTCGGGTGCCCAAAGATGCCTTTTTCAAAGATATTTTTTCACACATGTCTTCACCTGTCATAGAATCTCCTATTTCTGACTCTTACATGTCATAACTTTGTCATAGGAATCTGTCATGACTGTTTTGGTCAAAATTCCCTTACACAACATCCAAGATACTGACACATGGAAAAATATTCCTACCACTAAGTGGGATTCCTATCTCCTCATGTGAGGATAAAAATACATGTGGCCATATGCCATGTAGGATGACACATCACCATTCCAATTCCCACAATATGACAACATGGGATTTGCATCCAATTAAAACAATAGGCAATTAATAAATAAAATACAAGGAATTACCAAGGTTGAGACACCTTAATTCCCAATAGAGGAAAGAGATTAAAGTACATCAAGATAGTGATAGAGATGATACTATAGAAATGAAAAGAAGAGAGGTATCATGTTCATATCAGTCACCAAAAATGACAAAGGGTGAATCCTAAAAGTTGAAATGGATATTAGGTGGTGCAGCTGCCAAAGCCAAAAGGAAAAGAGAAGGTTCTAATAAGCCATTAATAGAAGATAAGCCATGGATCCTTAGGTTTGATGGATCCAAGTCTAAACAAGGAGCTGGAGTAGGCATAGACCTTATTACCCCAGTAGGAAAGTCCTTTTTGGCAGCATACAGATTACAATTCCCATGTACCAATAATGTAATAGAGTATGAAACTTTAATTCATGGGTTGCTATTTTCTCTTAAGAAGAAAGTCAAGATTCTGCATGTCTATGGAGACTTAGAATTGGTGGTAAAACAAGTAAGAAGTATCTATGCTTTCAATTACAAGAAGTTGTCCAACTATAGACATAGGGTTTGGGACCTGATTGAAGAATTTGATGCATTTAATATCACACATGTCCCTAGAGAACAAAATCATAGAGCATATGCTTTGGAATAGGCTGTTAGTACATTGGAGCCTTTGTCCATTTCTGGATTAAAGAGACTTTCAGTTGAACTGATATCAATACCCTCCATACCTGACAATGTAACTAATCTTCAAGTATTTGATGATGCTCAGTATGTCTTGAATTTCATAGCTAATCGAGATGTATTTGATGCACAAATCCTAGATGAGAAGAATTTGGAAGATCATGTATAGGAAAGGAAGAAATTATGGACTTACCAAGCAATAAGATCCCTAAAAGAATGATAGAATTAGAAAAGGCATTTGATCTGCATAACATGATGAAACAAAAGGATCTCCCCAAGACAGATGGAGGAGAATATTCACTAGTCAACATAGGACAAAATGAAGATGTAAGGAATGTCCTGATTGGTAAGGTCTGTACTAAAGAAGAAAAGGCAGGGATAACCCAAGCATTGAAATATTATATTCATGTTATCACCTAGACTTATGATGAGCTAAAGACATATGACACATCAATTATCACCCACACTATTCCACTGAAGCCAGATGCCAAACCTTTCAGGTAGAAACAGAGACCAGTCAATACACTGTTGGAGCCTATTATCTTTGAAGTTAAGAAATTATTGAACACCAAGATCATATTTCTTGTCAGGAACTCAATGTGGGTAGCCATTTTGGTTCTGGTAAGAAATAAAAATGGTGATATACGCTTATGTGTAGACTTTAGAAATGTGAATAAGGCTTTAGAGAAAGATAACTATCTGTTACCCTCATTGGATGAAGTCTTAGAAATAGTGAATGGAGCTCAAATGATGTCCTTCTTGGATGGTTTTTTAGGATACAACTAGGTAATGGTGAACAAAATAGATAGATTAAAAACAAAATTCACCACCAAGTGGGGGATATTCGCTTATAGACGCATGCCTTTTGGCTTGATCAATGTTGGAGCCACATTCCAACGTGCAATGGACATAGAATTTAGAGGCATGGTTGACAAATGCATAGTCATATATATGGATGACCTGACCATATTTTTAAAGAAGAGAGGTGATCACATAGAAGACCTCAGAAAGGTGCTCAAGAAATACGAGAAATATGGTATCTCACTCAATCGAAAGAAATGCATATTTGGGGTAACCACAGGTAAGTTACTTGGTCACCTAATATTAGAAAATGGGATCACCATTGACCCTGCTAGGGTAGAATACATCATGAAGTTACAACTTCCTAGGAGTAGGAAAGAACTTAAATCTTATTTTGGTAAGATAAACTTTGTAAGAAAGTTCATCGCAGGATTTGCAAAGATTGTTAGACCACTCAATACAATGATTAAGAAAGATGCCAAGATTGAATGACACCTAAAGCAAAGGCAGCATTTGCGGACATTAAGAAAGCCATATTAGATGCACCTATCCTAATTAGCCCAGACTACACAAGAGAGTTTTATATTTATTCATTTGCTTTAGAGCATACATGTGCAATAGTCCTGACACAAAGGAATGAAGCCAAGGAGGAAAAACCTATAGCGTTCATGAGTTCTCCATTTAAAGATGTAGAGATAAGATATATGGATGTTGAAAGACAAGCTCTTGCTTTGGTCAGAGAAGTAACAGAATTTAGACATTACATCTAGAGAAGTAAGGTAATTGCTATGGTACCTGATGCAACAGTAAAAATGCTACTAATGTAGAGTGAACTTGGAGAGAAAAGAGCCAAGTGGATAGCAGTTCTCTAAGAATATGACATGGACATAAAACCCATGAAATTGCTTAGAGGGCAAGCCCTAAGCCAGATGATTTCTAAGGTTGACCCTAACATAGTAAGTCAACAATATGTTGTGAACACTAAAGAAAACAAACAATGGTATTCTGATATCAAACATATCCTGATCACTAGGAGATGCCCATTGAAAATACAGGCTTCTCAAAGGAGATCTTTGAAGATAAGGTCACAAAAATATATTATAAAAAGAGGAGTCCTTTTCAAGAAGAATTATGAAGGAATATACCTTAGATGTCTAGACAGACCAGAAGTAGACAAGGTTCTTGCTGAGTTACATGACAAGTTTGGAACGACACATGGTTCCCACTTGACCACTGCACATGCTATCCTAAGAGTAGGATATTACTGGCCAACAATTTTTAAGGACACTGTTGAGCACATCAAATGTTGCTACACTTGTCAAGTTGCTGCCAACAAAGAAAGATATGCTGCTCAACCCCTGCAACCAGTTATGGAGATGTGCCCATTTGCCCAATGGGGAATGGTTTTTATAGGTCCTATTAATCCTCCATCATCTTCAGGCCATAGGTATGTTTTGACAATCACTGATTATTGTATTAGGTGGACTGAAGCAGTCAGCAACAAGACATGCACTGCAGAGGATGTGATCAAGTTCCTAGAGAACAACATAGTAACTAGGTATGGAGTTCCATATGCCCTTGTATGTGATAATGGACCAGATTTTGCATCATTGAAATTGTCTAGTTGGGCCTTTGATTATGGAATCATTTTGAAATTCTCTTCAAATTATTATCCCTAGGGAAATGGCTTAGCAGAGTCAACAAACAAAAAATTATTGAGTATCATAAAGAAGTTGATAGGAAAGAACCCTAGGGAATGGAATACCTTTCTTAAATATGCCTTATGGGTGGATCAAACCAAAGTGAAAGTCACTTTAGGAAATTCTCCTTACCACTTAGTATACGGAGTGGATCCCATCCTCCCTGTTCATCTCAAGATCCCCACATTGTAGTTTGCATAAGAATATTTAGGCATAGATAATAAGCAAGAAGTTAGGTTGCTACAACTCATGCACCTAGAAGAAAAGAGAGATAGGGCGATTGATCAATTCACCAAACATCAATCTACTGTCAAATGCTGGTATGATAAAAGAGCCAGGATAAAAGATTTTAGGATTTTAGGCCTAGTCCTAGTCTGGGACAAAGCACATGAAAAGAAAGGTGATCATGGAAAGTTTGATAAACCTTGGATAGGTCCTTTCCAAATTTCAGAGATCCTAGGAGATAGCACTTATAGACTCAAGACCCTAACAGGTGAGGATGTTCCAATGCCAATCAATGGATAGTTCCTTAAACATTATTTCCAAGTTTAGACAGGGTCATGTCATGATACTATACCATAATGTACATCTTGTATAGTTATTTGTATAGTTTGCTTTGTGTGTTTGATTTTGGTTTGTTGGCGTTGAGTCTTTTCTTTGATTTGGCAAAATGATGCACCTTTTCACTATAGAACACCACTAAAATTGTTAGAATTCAAGAGTTAGACATAAGTTTTTACATAGACTGTATCCCATGTTAACAAGTATCCCTAATTAGGTCTGTGATATCCTGTTCATCAGTATTATTTTTCTTGTTCAAGGAGATATTCACATGACCCATGTAACAGCCTTGGGTTTGTTGAACATACTAGTGTGGAGTTAAGTGAAAAATCAAAAGGTTGCCCTTGCTACCATTGCAATTCCCAACCTAAATCAGCAAGTGACTACACCTTGCAAAATTTGCTTACATGATAACATATTATGAATACAAAAAAAAAGAGAGAAGAAATATATTGAATATCCAAAGAGAAATTAGGCCATCTAAGTAACTCTACCAGGGCTATAGACGCTTGCTGGCAGTGGGGCTCTACTTAGGGGAATTGCAAAGATAACCTTGTTGGGGCTATGGATGCCTACTGGCAGCAAGGCTCTATCTAGGTTGGCTATGAGGAATAAACCAAATTAAGTAGCTTAACTTCATCACTAGTGTTTTCAACTCATCTTCAAGATGAGGGATATGAATGACATGCACACACTTGATCCCTTTGCAATACATTGTTCCATTGATGAATATGATACCATCTAGAAGATCATGATGCTTGTGCTTAATGAGAGATGGAGCATAATGTTCTAACTTATCCTCACCTCTTGAATTATTGGAATTTCATTATTTTCTTTGGTGGCAAGTTGTTGTGTGGTTACAAAACATGCCCCATTTTTCCTTAGCAAAATAGGCACCCAACCTATTTTTGGCTTTCCCTTGTTTTTCTTGCTTTGGGCGGTATGGAAAAAGCCAAGTATCAAATGCAAAAAAGGATATCACCCCAGATATGTATAGGCCTCATAAAGGAGGGTTAAATGTCAAAGTCAAATTTTGTCATCATGAACCCCATAGTGTGAAAGAGCGCAAAATTCTAAGCAGGTTTGCCTTTTGGATCACCCTGAAATTCCTTAAGGGTAGAGAGTTATGTTTGGTCAAAGTTTAGTCAAACCAAATATTCCTGGAGGGTCATATTCCCTAATATCCCTGATATTCACAAATATTCTTGATATATGTTTTAATGAAGAGAAAAATGATATCTGCATATTTGCTAATATGTAGACCTCAAATTTAAATGCAAGAGGCCATCTAACTATCAAGTACCCAGGCACATTCCCAGATGGTCATATTCCTTAATATCCTTGATATTCGTTAATATGTGGATCATCTTCACATATAATGTAAACACTCAACATAGGCATAATCCTTAATATCCATCATATTAGTCAAGATCCCTGATCTTCCTTAATGTGACAATGACATCATCCTAATTCAATATAAAGAAGACCCAGTGTGACGATGACATCATCAAAATGCCCAACATTTGGAAGGTCATCTATTTCTCAATATCCCGCATATTAGCTAACATGACTGATCTTCGTCAATATCATGATGACATCATATCCCCAGTGGATTTGAAATATTAACGATGACAATGATGTCATCCTGATCTATGAATGTGGGGGATGTTTTGCAAAACTAAGATCCCTGATATTTCTTAATATCCTCATATCCACACTTGAGGCACGTATCACATGGATCCTCAAAAACCAATAGGAAGATGCCACATGGCACGTTGACCAGATCACATCAGCATGTTACATTATCATGATTATTAAATAGGGGAATGATGACCCGATTTTAGTCGTCGGTCAACAATTGGTCATCTTCATGATGACTTCATCATCATATTCTTGGATATCAGTCATATTTCTTAATGTCCCTAATATCTATGAATATACATCCCCGCATTAAATGCTAGTATAATGATGGTTGAACCTTTCAAAATTTTGAATAATCGCCTGTCACTTGTTAACATCTCCAACACTTTGGTGTTGATCAATGGATATCAATTTACCATTGCTTTTGATTAAAAGTAAGGATTTAAGCTCATTTTTGAATTTATCAAGCATTCAAGCGAAATTACAGAGTTACTGTGTGATTAAGGTTATATTACTGCAACTTGTAAGAATAATGGAATGGGTGCGGATTCAAACGACGAACGGAGGAGAGTATCGGCAGGGTAAAAGCGTGCATCTGAATATCAATTAAATAGTAAAAAGGGTAGTAGATATCAGGTATGTACTGGAAAAACCCTCTTTTGTCATTTATGGATGAAATAAATAGGTAAAATTAATTTTACCACAAGAAATCAATGTAATGATGTATGCAATGTATTGAATGAAGATCAAAACATCAGAATATTCATATTATCATTAAATTGTATGATCATATAACATGTTAGGGTAAGAAATGCATGTGCTTTATTGTAGGATTCGATGGTGCTCCATAAAAATAGGTTAGAGGCAAAATTTTTGAAGCCCATGTGCATACAACTAGAGTGAATTGCATTCAGATATGGTCAGATAAATGACACTCATCTAGGGAATACTGATCTGGATGCATGGATGGCAAGGTCCAAACAGGGAAGTGGAGAACCCCTACTTATTAAAATTTACAACTTAGGCATGTGACATGTAGGAGGATTTCCTTATACAATGGAGGCCACTGAGCTGATAGTGGAATCTGCATGTAACTATAATACCAACACTAGAAAGGTAGAAAAACATGGTCAGGTATATGCAGACTTTTTAGTCAAAGGCATTGCTACAGCCTTCAATTTGCCCAAAGGACCTCAAGTAAGAGGAATAAATTTAGAGAAAATAGAAAAGAAGTACAATAAAATTGAGAAAGATTGCAAAAAAATCATGTACTCATGGAGAGCCCATGACAACACATATAAGGCTACTGCAAAGCTACCGGTGCATCTGTATAAGTTCAATTTTGCACCTGAATTCAATACATAATGGTGATGCTTAGCCGCATGACAAGAAGACAAAATGCTGGAACCTTTGAGAATTAGATGTATGGCCTCATGAGGATGGTGGCAGATACTAATGAAAAACCTCAGTGGGCCAGGATCATAAGTGATAGTCTGGATGACGGAATGAGAAGGTTAGGAGGAAAGGTCAACATGTTCCACATGACCTCTTATGTTGTTTATGCTTCTGCATTCAGAGGCACATTCAATGGTCTACAAATAGTGGGTTGGGTTGGAAGTAACCTTGGAGATGTAAACATATGGAACCATTATCCACAACTGAAATAGAGAGAGTCTCTCCAAAATTACTGGAGAGTGAATGACTCATTTTCTATGCATTTAGTAAGAACCATGGAAGAGGATAGAGCTAATAGGTTGAGCATGGAAGGTCAAGCCATGATATACAAGCATGGGGCTTGGTTCATCCAATTCCCCACATTCACATATATAAGGATAGAAAGTTTTACTGGGAAACCTCTCATGTTGCCTAGATATCTGAATGATAAGGTTATCCTAATGGAGATGGCTAGGCAGATACTGCCTTCATTTGAGGCATATAAGGAGAAGGGTAAAATACCTAATATTTTATTCCCAATCATGATTGGATGGTACATGTGCCCCGACAAAGAAAGTGTTAAGGATGCTATTCAGGGATTGAAATTGGTGTCATTAAAGCCTTTCTCACTATCCAGGCCATATGACCCATATGGTAGGATGCAAACACTAAATAAAAATTCCACGCATTAGATGCATATTGAAGACTATTGGGTTGATTGTGATGATGAAGTGGAAGTGAGAAGGAGGAGTTTCCAGAGGATTACTTTGAAATAGATTCATACATTGGACTACTTATCTGTGTCTATGCAACTACATGAGGATGATGGCAACATCATGTCCCAAGAGTATGAAACTAGGAGAATATACAATGAAACAATATCCTCCCTTAACTAGAATCAACCAGAAGAAACCTCATTGGAACAGATAGCACAAAAGGTTATATCATTAACCAAGGACTGGGTGGAGGCAGAGGTCACCAAGTTAAAGAAGAGGGTGATGGCTCCACTATTGACAATAAAAGGAAAAGAAAAGAATTGACAGATGAGAAGTATGATGACTTCCTCAAAGAAAAGAGAGCATCCAAAGGAGAGAGACAACAAAGTAAATCAAAGAAGGGAAACCAAGCTAGTGGGGCAACAATCATTCATCACACTCAACCCAAGGAGGATATAGCCTCAACTTCTGGTGCAACCACATCCCAGGCACCTACAAAGAAGCAAGAACCTACTCCAAAGCCTGCTCCTACTGTTAGAGAGGAAGGAGAAAGCACTAATGATGATGATCTCCTGATAAGCAGGAAAAATAAGAAAATTTAGGAGACACCTCAAATACAAGCATCTATAATGAGGGGAGCAATAGAAAAGAATCCCACCATCATACTAAAATGGATTGGTGGTGAAGGTATCAAGAGAGCCCTGCAGCATGAGTTTCCTATTCTTGACATAGTGCATTTCAAGACATAAATGACAGAAGAGCAGAGAACAGAAAGATAGAGTAGGAAGGATAATGTATCTTTTCCATTGGATGAGACAGTGGATTTATCAAATGATGGTGTTGTAAATAAAGTATCTGCTAGTCCAATGGAGGCACTCTTAAAGAATACCAAAATGACCCCTCATGGTACCCTAATGGTACAATAGAAGATGTAGGAAGAAGAGGCAAATGTATCAAAGGATGGGGAGCAAATTTCTCAGGTGGGTGGTGACCAGGAAAAGAAAGTAGATGTGGATGAAGAAGGTCACACAGACCATGAAGATACAGTAGAACAAAGCAATTTGGATGCTCATGTAGATCCACCATTACAAGAAGAACAGGATAAAGTTGAAGATGGTACATAAGAGGCCCCTACTCATGAGGAAGAGCATGAAGAGGAAGTACATGGTGAACAAGAAAAGGGACAATCATCACCAAGGGTGGAGCAGAACATGGAATCATAGAATGTTCAAATTGGATATTCAGATCAACAAGTGTCCACTGATGAAGTGCCATATTGGCTACAACAAGAGGTATATGCACCTCCACCTAGCGTAGTACTAGAATTTGGTATTACTTTAGTATTTACAACTAATACAACAAAGCCAAATAAAAGGGCTAGGGCCACATCAACCATAAAAAGAGACTCAACAACAAGTAGGAGGACAACTAAAATAGCTATACTTGTGGTAGACAAAGCAAAAGGAGAGATAATTGTTAGTGAGTTTTAGATGACCACTATCAATTTGGGCTTCGCTACAAAGGAACTAGAGGGCCAAGAGGCCAAAGGCATAATTGATTCTTTATTGAATAGTGTAGAAAGAGAAAAGAACAAAAATAAGGTGCATAAGGAGCACATTGATCAACTGCACACATTCAAAAAAGGGTTGATAGATCCCAATAATATGCTAGTTAGCACTTCTACCCCTCTAACCATTATATCACAAGATGAGGTGACTAGACTGGATATCATGAAACATAAAGCTCATATGATGGACAATTGGTTCATCCAATTCATTGCAGAGGAAAAGAAGGTGATAAAGATCTCTCTCAATAACTGGAACCTGCTTAGCACATTGAAGAGCAAGGGTGACAAATTGCAAAAGGAGGTTGGGCAGAGATCAATCAAAATTGAGAAACATTAGACTACCCTATCATAAATGAAGTGCATAAATGTCAATGTCCTAGTTTCCAACTAAATACTAAACAACCAGACATCCAAGTTGTTGAACATATAGTATGAAGATACCAAATTTGAGAGTGATATACTGAAGAAGTGCAATGCAAAGCTAAGAGATATCAGTGTTAGATTACACAAACTCTTGTCAGATGAGGCAAAAATTTTATAGGCTCTCAAAGAGAAAGTAGAAGGGAAGATTGAGAATCAAGATGAATACTTTACAATCAAAGCCTTTGAGGACAACTTTAAACTTGCTGCAGATGACCCCTTAAATCATCTATCAGAGGATACAATTAATAAATCCATGAGGATGAAGGCAAAAGTGGGAAAGGATAATGAGATGTTGAATAGCAGAAAGAATAAATGGTCTGCATTACAAGCATAGTTGAAATCACAAGAACATGCAGTCAAGAAAGCCAAGGTCCAGGATGGAGGGGAAATAGAAAGGATAGTGCAAGTATATGAGCCCATTTGGGGACTAATAAGTGTGCCTGTAGAAGAAGAGAACTTATCCACTGATGAGGAAGATGAATAATAAACATGATGCACATGATCATGTACGTAGTATGATATTAGATGGTTGCCAGTTGGCAACCTGTGCCACATGTACTATTTGACTCAGTTAAGGAGAAATGTATGCCGTTGATCTTGAATAACAAATCTTGATCTTAGGATCTTTTTGTAACCGCCTCCTCCCCTTGTCCTATAAAAGGGTGATGGAGTGTACTTTTCATTCATTTAAAACTTAATTGAGATTAGATTATTGAAGCATCAGGACTAATTCTCAAGGTTGATTGTAAATGTACATGTCTTTTGCATACTTAATGAAGAAGAAGATCTAGATGACACACAATTGTAAACTTTGAGTAATCTGTGGATGAATTCTTGACTTGTACTTTGATTTGCTACATCCCTTGGAGTGCAATTCATGTTGTGCATGTTTTTTTCATTCCTTTTCCATCGAAGTTAGCATCAACCATACCTAGCTGTGGAACATCCTGGTGACCCTATGGTTTGATTTCCTTCTCTTCATGACAGTATCTAGAATGCATGTGCACCAATAGCTAAAGATTCAACCATTTTAGTAAAGTTTATCAAGCATTCATTACAATTTGTTTAATTTCATTTGAAATCATCCTCACAATTGTAAATTCATAGAAAATATAAAGCAAATATAGTGAAATATGCTGATATCTCGATGAAAATTGAATATTCATAGCATATTTGAGTTTAAAAGCATGTATAATTGAAAAATCTTATGCAAACATATACAAATCTTAAAAACAATCATGTAAATATCTACCTGCAAGTACATTATCTAGATAAATTCATAGTGCGGAGATGAAAATTAGTCAATAACAGTTGATGATCAAAAGAATTGATCAAACTTAGAAAATATCTTCATCATCTATTAGATACAATAGGATTAACCTTGTCTATTGAGAAATTTATAGAAAGCGGGTGAAAAACCAGATGTTCAAACATCAGTTCTTGGAATCAGAAATGTAAGGCCCCTTGAATGGAAAACAACAAGGCACATCAAACTAATGAGCAACATTAGTAGATGATGAACTAATCCATGGAGACTTGGGATCATGAACTCTTTGAATTCATCGTATCTTTCAAGATGATAAAGGTTTGATTGGCAATTCTTTATCTATGTGTGTTTGGGACTAACATCATAACCAATAGTCCATATAAAGCAAGAGGCTACTACTGATTGTACCATTTTATCAGATAAACAAAAGAATGTTGCATGTGCGGAGAGGTTTGGTTCATTGGAACAACAGGATATTGAAAACTATTGTGAGGTATCTAGGTGGTACAGTGATGAGGAGGATGAAGAGCCGAAAGACGTCAAACATTGTGGCAAGTTACTATTCTGTGGTTGCACAACACGCCCCATTTTGACTTGGCAAAATAGGGACCCAACTTTTTTTGGCTTTGCTTGTGTTTTCCGCTTGCTGGTGGTCTGGTAAAAGTAAGTCAGTGCAGGTGATCCTGCATAGTCGGGACTGGGTAAGTCATCATGATGAGGTCAGTTTTTTTTAAAGTTAGCATTTCATGTCAATAACCTCATGGGTAGATTGAGTACAAAATTCCATGCAGGTTTGTCTTTTGGATCACCCAGATATTTCTTAAGGAAAAAAAGTTATAATGAGTCAAAGATCTAATCAAACTTGATATTCCGAGGGGAGGATCATATTTCTCAACATCAGTCATCTTACAAAAGATCACCCCGATATAATATTATCACCCAATAAAATCACTTGCTCCGAACATCTAGACGTCAACTTTAGGTGATAACGATATCCACCCGACAAACAACATCATATGTTTTACGAAGTTCATATTCCTAAACATCACCCTAATATTTGAATATCGTCCCAATATTTGAATATCAGCTTGTCATAAAGTATCACCACAAACCAATATCCTACTGACGTCATCCAAACTCAATAATTGAAGAAGTAAAAATGATGATGACATCACCATTCTTTTACCTCGAGGAGGTATATTTCCAAACATGACCCTTCCTACATAACATGACGATGACTTCATAAAGCCACAATGCTAAAGTAAATCATTATCCTGCTGACGTCATCTTGATATTTTGACAGAAGGTCATCTTAGTCTAAAGGGGGTGATATTATAAACATCACCAGACATTCCAAACATCCCCTGATATTTTGAATATCACCCGATATTCTTAACCCAACCTGATATTTCGACATCGGTCCTTTCACCTAAACCGGATAATCATGTTATACCAAGTGGGTGATATTCTCAATATCACCTAATATGCATAATATCACTTGATCTTCAAGGATCACCCCACGCCTTGCCACCATAACATTAAATGCATGCAGATGTGGTAGGTAGTTCCTGCTGATTATGAACTCAATACATACACATGGCGAGATCCAAAAGTTTCGTACAAGAAAATTAGCTGTTGCATTTAAGTTGCCCTAATTTGCCTTAATGGGGGGGGTTAAAAGTGATTTAAAGGGCCGTTTCACACTTACCCTGCGATAAAACAAGTTTTTACAAAGTTCCAAGCTTACAAATTATCATAAGGCTACTTGTGGATGCTTATAGCTTGTACCAGAGCGGGATACGAGAGCACTGCTGGTAATTGAATTCATTTCAGATGATTATCAGCATAATTAAGAGGATAAGCACATCAGGTAAGTAATTGAAACCTTCTGGTTATCATGTTCTGCATATCCAGGTATCATGGGGTCTTCTGGTTTGAAATTTCAAATTATGCATGTTAGGATAGATGAAATGTGGGAAGAATAATAGTATGCATGATGAATAATGAATATGTAATGTATATGCATGCTTGTATATGTATCAATTGTCAGACCAAGCCTTGTCCTATTACAGGCATCCATGGCGGACAAGCGGTTAGCTAAGTCAGAGGCGGAATTCCTAAAACTGATGTTTGCTCATCCTGGGGGTGTTCAATTCAAATACGGAGCCATCATAGATACACACCAGGGGAATACAGATCTGGCTACCTAGTCAGTCAAAATGAATGATGAGAAGAATACCAGCGCCCTGCTGGATGCGGTCTTCATATCAGAAATGTGGAATGTAGCTGGTTTTCCCTACTCCATGGAAACCCCTAAGTTGGTTGTGCAAGAAATTATAACCCACAGATGAGGAGGGTAGAGAAACATGGCAGAGTATATGCAGATCTGTCAATCAAGGGTATTGCTGCCACTTTCAGTTTGTCGCTAGGCAAGAAGGTTGCCAATATAGATTTGATGAAATCAGAGGTAGAGTATGAGAATAACATGAAGATTGCTAGGAAGAAGATATATCAATGGAGGGCGAAGAATAGTCCCTATCCTGCAATAGCTAAACTTCCGGTTCATTTATATAAGTATGACTTTGATGACGAGTACCAATACATGATAACCCTGCTCAGCAGAGTGACAGGCCGGCCTGATGCTGGAAATTTTAAGGACTGGATGTATGCAGTCATCCTGATGTGCCTTTACACGGAAAATAAGCCAATGTGGGCTAAAATGATAAGTGACGCTCTGGATGAGTAGCTAATGAACCTAGGAGGTTTAGATTGTTCCTTCTACATGACATCATATATAGTTTATTCATGTGCCTACAAGGGTACATTTGATGTACTGGTTACAGATGGAAAGATTGGAGGCACAACCAATGATGTACATATATGGGATCATCATCCCCAACTGTAAAGGGTAAATTACCTCCAGGATTACAAGCTGGTAAATGATGCATTCTCTATGCACCTAGTGAGAACAATGGAAGAAGATAGAACCAAGAGACTGAGCATGAAGGCTCAGAAAGCTATCTACAGGCATGGAGCCTGGTTTATCCAATTTGCCACTTTCTCCTATTTTAGGATTGAAGGTTTTGAGGGGGAGCCTCTCATGCTCCCAAGGTACCCTACAGATGTAGTTGTCTTAATGGATTTTCTAAGACAAATCTCTACAATATTGAATGCCCATAAGGCAAACAACAAGCTTCCACCAGTGTTGTTTCCAGTTGTAATGGGCTGGTATATGTGCCTAGATTCTGAGAGTATAAAGAAGGCCATAGCTGGTCTAAATATGATGAATTTCCAGCCTTTTCCATTAGTAAGGTCATATGATCCTTTTAGGAGGATGCAGAGGATCATGGGGAAACCCATCCATCGAAGAAACCTTGAAGACTTCTGGGTAGATTGTGAAGATGAAGCTGAAACTCGAAGAAGAAGGTATCAAAGGTTAACACTTAACCAAATCAGGACCTTTGATTGCATCTACATCCCAGCACAACTGAAGAAAGATGATGGAAAGATTATGGCTGATGAGTATGAAGAGAAAAAGATATATAATGATACCATCTCTGCACCAGATCTCACTATACAGGAGGATATCTCCTTAGATCCATTCACAGGAAGGATATTACAGCTAACCCAAGCTTGGGTAGATTAGCAGATAAATGTATTGAAGAAAAAGGGTGTTGTCATCACACTGGACAACAAAAAGAAAAGATATGAGATTGCTGAAAATGAATATGATTTCTTAATTGAGAAGAGAAAGACTAAAGGAGAGAAGGCACCACCTCCTGAAAAGGGCAAGAAGGCCTCAAAAGGTAAGAAGACTGATACTGAACCCAAAGGGGTTGTAGTGGAAAAAGTGGTAGTACCAGCTAAGGATGCATCAGGATCAGGACAAATATCAGCCTCATCATCACAGCCTCCTCAAGATAAACAAAAGGCTAAAAGGATTCAAAGGCCGGTTGCTGAAGCTATGGAAACATATGAGGAAGGTCAAGCTTCATAGAAACAAATGGAAGAGGATGTTTCTCTTGAAGAAGAATATGAAGAGGAAGAAAGCACCTCAGGTGTAGCAACTACACCTAAGAAACCAAGGAGTTCTATGAGAGGTTAAATCAGACAAACTTCCATAATGTTGAGGGGAGTAGGTGGGGAAGCATTCAACAAGGAATTGTAGCACAATGTTCCACTTCCCACTATTGTAAAGTTCAAGATAGAACAAGCAGAAGAGCAAATGAAGGAGACCTCTAAGGCAGTACAAAGTGGTCAAGTTTCATTAGATGAGACAGTTGACTTATCTGATGATGAGGTAGTGAAGGATGTAGCTTCACAAAAAATGGAAACCCTTGCTGCTGGCACAAGAATAGCTCCACATGAGATCCCATCAGTTCAAGCAGTATTAGAAGAGATGAAGCAAATAGAGCAAGAAAAAGAAAAGAGACTGTAACATATTACACAGCAAATAGGGCAGGATACCTTAGTCGATTAGGTAACAAATCTTGCAGTTATAGACTTGACATATGTAAAGGATGTAAATCCTAAGGATATGGTAGGTGCACCTGGGAAACATAGAATATTGAGGAAATCAAACAGAAAGAAATGGATAAGAAAGCTCCAAGTATGGGTCAGCAACAGCATGATACATCAGATGAGCTCAAGATAGTAGATGTCTCACCAAGAGACAAGGAAGATAAAGAAACATCAGGTCCTGATGACCATAAGGCTCAAGAGGTAGTTGATACAAGTTTAGAGATGGTTATAGTTGCATATAAGCTGGAAGAACCTAAGGTGGATAAGATACCCATGGAGGAAGTATAGGATCAAGATCATGATAAACATGCAGATGATCAATAGGATCACCCTCCATAAAAGGAAAGTCCTCAACAGGAGAATATACCCAAAGATCACCCTCATGAGGAGTATCATGAGGAAGAAATAAGGAGATCACCCTCCCCATCGAACATGATGGTGGATACCGGAGATCAAGGTGATCATCATGATGGTGATGGAGACCAATAGCTAAAAGCTCAAGTTCCTTCGTGGCTCGAGAAAGAAATTGGTGCAGAACCAGGTATAGAGGCACAAGAATTTGATGTGTCTACATTGTTTTCAGAAACATTAATAAAGCCTAAGAGGAAGGCAAGATTAACTTCTGCAATAAGAAGAGATCCTATAACACGCAGGAGGACTGCACAGTTAGCACTCCCTACTATGGATAAAGAAAAGGGTAAGATTGCTCTGGATGAATTCCAGATTAGCACAATTGATCTTGGGTTTGCTAATGAGGATCAAGAGGGCCAAGAAGGTAAGGAAATTATTGATTCATTAACCCAAAGGATGAAAAGAGAGAAAGAGAAGAATAAGCAGCATAAGGAGCACATTGCTCAGCTACATGCATATATAAGAGGGTTAATTAACCCTGACGATATGTCAACTGATCATGCAGTCCCATTGACTGCTATTTCTTAGGAGGAGGTTAATAAGTTGAACCTCATGAAGCATGAATCAACAATAATGTTGAAATGGATGTCATCCACGTTTGATGGAGCTAAAGAAGTGGCAAAGGCCTCTTTGAAGAGGTGGAATTCTTTGGATACTTCTAGGAGAAAAGTAGATAAACTGCAGATGGAGATCGGCAGGAGGTCTTTTCAATTAGAAAAGATCATGAACATTTTGGATGAAATGAAGAAGATTGATCCACAGATTCTAATAAAGAATCAAGTACTGAATAATAACACAACCCTAGTGATGGATATCTGGAATAAGGATGTCAGATTTGAATGTGATGTACTCAAAAGATGCAACATTAAACTACGGAATATCAGCATGAAGCTACACGATATGATGTCCCATGAGGTAGAAGTTCTAGAAATATTAGAAGGAGATGCAAAAGGCAAGATAGAAAATTAGGATGAGGAGTTTGTCATCAAAGCTCTACATAGTAATTTCTAACTAGTTGCTGAGGACCCTCTCAACCACCTGATAGAAGAAGTGCTAGATAAAGTAATGAGAATAAAGGTTAAGGTGGAAGATTATAATGAAACGTCCAGCAGTAGGAGGAGTAAGTTGGAATCTCTCCAGAACAAATATCAGGTGCATAAACATGCCATCACCAAAGCAAGAACTCAGGATGGCAGAGAATTGGAGAAAATAGTGCAAGCATATGAGAATATAAGGATAGCTATGCAGGTCCATATTTAAGAAGATGATCATCATGATGATGAAGATAGCAAGAGCAGTGAAAGTGATTATGACGACAAAGAGCCTGATGAGGATGCATCATAAAAGGGAATATATGCATCAGATGCTTGTGAAAGTATAAGTTGTTTAGATGGTTTCCAGCTGGTAGCCTATGCCATGTGGAAAGATTGACTTGGTCAGTGAAATGTAAACTGTAGATTTCAATAGATAAATCTTGATCGTAGATCAATTGTAACCACTCCCTCATCTTGTTTTATAAAAGGTGCATGGATGCCTCATTTTTATTCATTTGAAACTTAATTGAAATCTATTTGCTGAAACATTCAGGACTCATTTCAAAGCTATTGTATATGTACACGTCTTTTGCATACTTAATGAAAGAGAAGAGCATTTTGATTACAAATCTTCGTAAATATTGAGTAATCTGCATCTGAATTCTGGATATGTACTTTGATTTGTTGTGTCCCCTGGAGTGCTCATCATGTTGCATGTATTGTTTTCATTCACCATCCTCTAGAGTTTGCATCAACTATGTCTAGCTGTGGAACATTCTGGTGAACATATGGTTTGATTTCTTCTCATAGTGATAGTATCAAGTGTGTATGTGGATCAATAGCTGAAGATTCAACATTAATTTCAAGAATTTCTTTCAATTTCTTTCAATTTCAGAGTATTTCATCATCATAATTGCAAATAATTGACAATCTTAAGCAAACAATACAAATATGCAGATATCCCGTAGATAACTAAACATATTTAGCATATTTGAGGTTAAAGCATGTCAAAATGACAAATATCGTGCAAAGATTTAAAGATAAACACAATATTTGAAGTATATCCTATGTAGAAATAACTCTCTGTGCAGCATCATTATAGGAAGCATCATCTTACTAATGAGATCTACGTAAGGCCCCAAAATGGAAACATCAACACACATCAACCTCTGAGTATCGTCAGAAGATTAAGACCTAATCAACGGAGACTTGAGATCATGAATTCTTTGAATTCATTGTATCTTTCAAGATGAGTAAAGGTTGTTGTGTAACTTTTATTCTATGTTTGTTTATGACTAACATCATGATCAACATAAATTGGCGCTAGAAGGAGGGCCATAGGACGAGGATCATCATCAGTAGTTCAGGTGATGATAAAGATTGTAAGGTAACACTTAGACACTGCTAAATTTCTAAGCTAGACGCAAATATTTGTTGCTCTGAGTTGATATACACTAATCCTGTGTAAAGTTTTTGAAATCAGTCATAAATATTGCAATCTTTACAGTGGATCAGCATGTATTTGCAAAGATCAGCCTTATTTCAGGTAAATTTGTCCAAACTTTGAGGTATCCTGTCCTAGAAACCCGATATCAGCCTGCTAAGTGTTGCTGAACCAAGATATCACCTCATATTTGCAGTATAGTTGCAAATACTCTGTAAATACTAGGTCAATTTCCAATCCTGACCATAAATATAGTCACTGCTGGTATATTCCAACTGATATTTACAAAGTTTCAGCCAATTTACCTCAAAATTGAGAAATCTTGGCTCACAGGATAAATACCAGGTCACAATCCTCCAGACCTTTTGACGAATTACCTGTCAAGGGGTTTAGACCTAGAACTGTGGACGTCCATCACACTCCAGGATCTAGTGCATCAGGAACTTCACCAGAGCCTCTTCCTATAACTCCTATCAGTTTGCAAATACCCTTTGGGTTGTCTGTGACACCTCCTGTCCAGCCTCAACCCCAGGTTCAACCTCAGCCAACTGTACCACAGGCTCAACATCCTCTGGTTGCAATGTCATTCTTTGCAGCAGAGTCACCTTTGACCTTCACTACATATCACGAGTTGCCAAAGAATCTGGAGAAACTCTGTCCAAAATATCATCCTTATCAAGATGCTGATGATCATATTAGAACGTTCAAGGAAGCCTGCTGTAGGGCTAGAATCGAGCATCAGGACGTTGTATGCAGATTATTTCTTTTTTCCCTAGGGGAAGAGGCTTATAATTGGTTTATTAGTCTTGGTCAGAGTTTTGTTGGTTCATGGGCTGTCCTAGAGAAAGCTTTTACTGATAGGTTCAAGGTACCTATTGATCCTTCAATGAACTATCACCTATTCGCCACAATCAAGCGGTTTGAGGGAGAACCTATTACCAATTTCAATGCTAGGTTCTAGAAAATGCTATCCAAGTTAGTTGCTCCATATACTGTAGTAGATGCTGCTGCCAGGAGTATCTATTACTCAGCTCTGGATCCTCTAACTTCCATGTTCATCAGGAGAACACATCCTGAAATCATAAACTTGACGGGAGCTTTTCAAGAAGCTATCAAAGTCAATCAGCAGCTGGTACTTGCTCCAACACCAAACATAGCTTTCCCTACATTGCCAGGCATGTATCCAACATATCCTGCACAATATCCTCCGCAGCCACAGTACAATGGAGCTATGATGCCTCCAGCAGTAATGCTGACACCATTGCAGATATCTCCATTGAGTATCATGCCTCCACCTCCTAATGGAAATGGTCAAGTACCATAGTATTCTGCACAAGTACCGACACCTCAAGGTGTAGATCAGAACAATAACACTGGATCCTCTTTCTTTAAGCCTCAAACTAAAAATGTAGTGGCTAAAGCTCAAGAGGAGAAAGAAGAAATCAAAGAAATCTCTGCTCAGCTAAGAAAATTAACTACAGAGGTCACTCATATGAGAAACTAGAACTTCTATTCTCAGCCTAACCAAAATAGAGGCCATAACAATCCTCCCAGACAGCCTAGAGTATGGAACTCTAGGCCAAACAATGGCTCACTGCCATCACCCTTAGATAATCAGCCACCTACTGAAACCAAACAGACTACTAGAGTCAATCTTGTTGAAGCAGCCCTCACTAATTGGTGTAGAATACACAATACAAATGCTCATGCAGAATTAGACTGTCCACAATTTAGAATTGCTGCTAGCATTTTCCAGATAGAAGTTTCTAATACTTCTAGAAATCCACCTCAGGTGGAAGGAAATGAAATTGTTCCTTGTGGATATGACTCTGCATTTGTATTGGAAAGTTACACTGATCAACATCATCAGCAGACTATGTCATCCCACCAGAATTACAACCTGGCAAGTGAAGAATCTGCAATGGCTTTTGAGTCAAATTACGTCTTCCCTTTTGAAGATGAAAATGAGCCATCCAATGAACATGAAGAAGTGCATGCTTACCAGCAGCAATATCAGGGTAAGCACAATTATAATTTGAGAAGTAACTCCAACAGACCTACTGGTCCATTAACCAGTTCCTTGCCTTTGAATAATTATAACACACCTCCTAATCCCAAGGCAAGTAACAATCCAGGATTTCCAAAGGTAAATGCATAATATCCGTCACCACAAAATACAATATCAAAAGTTGTTGGCCTACCTCATGAATCTGACAAACTAGTCACATATCTAGCAGATGAGATGAAGAAGGTAAAGATCAGCTTGTCTTTATCAGAGTTGTTGAAAACCCCAGCAATCAAAAAGACATTTATGAAATCACTAGATGATCCTGCTCCTAGAGAGGATAGTCATCCCCCAGGTCAACCTAGCAATAAGGATCATGCTGCTAAAGATAACACCGTCAAACATAAAATGCCAGCTACTGTCCAAGCTGTAGAAACCTCCCACATGACCTTGTACATGGACAAAAGCGAGTCACCACCTTTTCACCTCACCATAAGGATGTTTAGCAAGAATTTACACAACTGTTTGGTAGATTCAGGAGCATCTACAAATGTCATGCCCTTGTCAATATGCAATGCTTTAGGGCTACATCCTGCTAAATCTTTAAAAAAGGTGACACAGCTAGATAAAACAGAAGTAAGTGTAATAGGGGAATTAACGTATATCCACATGCAACTAGCATCTGATCCTAGGATCCAATATTACATCGATATCCAGGTAGTGGATATACCTGATACATACAGGATGTTGCTCAGTAGAGACTGGTCTAAAACTCTCAATGGATATATGTCTACTGACTTCAGTCACATGTGGTTACCTTGGAAAGTCATACCTAATCAGATAAGGATAGATGTTGAGCCTAGAATGAAGCACATGATCACTAAGTACAACAAAACAAACGAGATCATGTACGTAAATGTTGAACTCGAAGTTTATGCCATTAGACCACAAACTATCAAGATAGAAGAGATCCTAATGCTTGACTTTCATCATCATCATGATGATGATCATCAGGAAGACATACTGACTATAGAACCACATAATAATTTTGAAAATGAGAATGAAATAGATCACTTCAGAAACCTTGAGATGCATCTGTCCAAGTAGGTAAAACATTGTCAATTGTTAGATATGCATGTTCATGACATTTTGATTGATGGTTGGTGCAGATTACACGATGAGGCACATTCAGAGAAAACTTGTGAAGCATGCTTAGATATGATGAAGCTGGAGTAGACATGCAGTGAAGCATCATCCTCATGTTCCGAGGTAGGTTCTGCTTCTAGTGATGATGATGATATTGATTTTTGTTTGTCTTCTGCAGGAAGCACAAGTGCGGTAACAAATCATGATGAGGATCATATCCTGAGAATAGAAGAAATTCTGGTATATAACCAAATAGATGTTGAGAAGAAAGAAAAGATCACCCTTGGGAGTGATTGTCTAGTGGAGTCCGATTATGAGTTATCTGATGAAGACAGAGGCAGTAACCTGACCAGATTTGAAGAGTTTCTATCAGGAGAAATTAAAAGGATGATAGAACAGGGGAAGCATCCACAAAGTGCACTGACTAAGGGATGGTGTAGGTTGCGTAAGGCACATCACTCAGAAACCACTTGTTCACTATGTTTACATATTTTAAAGAAGCATACAGTGCCTGATCCAAAAGATCATCCTCCTGATGATGAAAAGAAAGAAAATGAATTAGCTTCCTAGAAGAAAGAAAATATGAAATTTATGAATGCTAAAATTCCTAAGTTAAAGTTGTAGACACCCAAAATTGTCCCAACTTTGTCCATGTCCTACAACACCTTGTTAAACCATTATCCTAGATATCTTGTAGCATTTTGTCCTAATTTCCCTAATCCATTAAACCAATTAATTAAATAAATTTTATTTATTTAATTAAATCCATTCAATCCCATCATTATCCTACTTAGCCAATTAATTAAATAAATTTATTTATTTAATTAATTTCACATACATAATCCCATTTATCTTATCCCCATCCCAATTAATTAAATAAATTTTATTTATTTAATTAATTTCCACATCATATCTTATCCTATCCTAATCATATTTCTAATTAATTAAATAAATCTTATTTATTTAATTAATTTCCAACTCATATCCCAACTAATTCAAATATTTTATTTGAATTAAATCCTCTCCTTTCACCACATTCCAACACTTGTCCAGTCAATCATGTGTTACAACTTTTATCTTTCACATGCACAACTATTGGGACCTAATTTTAGTATTTATCTACACAAGCACACCTAAGCCTTATCTTCCCTTGCCACATGTCAAATGACTACAACTCCCTTGAAGAGTGGGATAACCGAATCAATCCTAGCCATCCACATCAATCATTTAGCTTTTTAATCTCAACCATCCATTTGAATCAAGCCTTTCCTATAAAACAAACCCCTCATAAGCCATTAGCATGCATTGAGCCTCAAGTACCCTTATTCTGCCAAATTTTCTAAGATGCATTGATCCTCAAGTATCCACATGCTGTTGAAATATCATTAGAGCCTTTGCATCCTTCATCTATCATTCATTCTAGCATCTTCATCTTAATGTTATGCTGCAGAAGTGAGCACCCAACATTCTTCCAACAATAATCCTTCAAAATCTTGCATGCTCATGCGAGGTGGAGAAGAGAAACGGAGATAAATCGAGCATAGTGTGGAGATCGGTTTGCATTTACATTTGTTATTTTGATTTTCATGTTGTCTTGTGCTTCATTGTGCATTGCTAGGGTTTTTATCATTGCTGTTTATTCATTTGCCCTGATTTGTAATTTTACCCTAACTACATTTGGCACGCCCGGTGGGACTCACTTTGCTTGACCCTTTTTGCAAGTTTTTGTAGTAAAAATTTGCATTCATATAACCCCCATTGTTGAGTTTTACAGGTTTAATTAACTTTTTGTTGCAGATCTGCTATTTTTTGGACAAAACCCTAGGTTTTAAAGATTTCATCATATCTTCCAAACGGCTATGAATTTTTCTACAAGATTTTAGCAGAAGTTTGTCTATGATATAAGGAAGCTACAGAAGAAATATTTTAGTTTTATCACAATTTTTGCGGGATTTATGATATTTTTATGTTTTTTCATAAAATCGCAATTATGGGTGTAAATCAGCAAATTTTTTAAAAAAATTTACATTTCTGGAAAGCTCTCAAAATTTTAATGGGGACCTATGTTTTACAGATTTAATTTGAAGGTCGTTTACAGTGTGAAAAAATTAGATCTTTGCCAACTATACCATTTCCATAAATCCACATTTTTGGGCGCAAAACAGGGAATTTTTCTAATTTCTTTACATTTTCGGAAAGCTCTCTGAAAATTAATGGTGGTCTCTTCTTTGATTTTTTAATTTTCAAACCAAAAATGTATCGAAATAATCAAATCTAATTCGGCTATGCATTTAAAATTACAATTTTCCTTGCCATCATTATAATATCATTTTTTTTGTTGTCGATGATCATAAGGAGCTGGAGCAACATTGACATCAACATCTATAGCAATTTGGATAGCGAATTAACTAGGTGCAATCATTTGATTTCTCATCTTCTAATCATTGTTTGCAAACACATTTGGATTTTGGGTATAAAATGAACAATTGTTTGCAAATTCACATCAAAAAATTAGGCTAAAACAAACCATTGTCTTTCATCACATTTAGATTTGGGCTTTAAAACAAACAAGTGCTTGAATTGTCTTCCACATATTTCATTTCTAAAGGGTCAATTAACAACTGTGAGTGTGAATCAAGTGATAGCTCACTTGGTTTGCTTTTGTAAACTCTATCTAGGAGGCCTGCTTGGAGACACACCACTCCAAGGGATGACCTCAACCGAGGCTGAATCAAAAGACACCCTCATTGGGAGTTGTAAATCTTGTCACTCATGGCTAAGCCCTAAAGAACTTTATACCTTTGGGAAGTGAAGGTGAAGGGTGGGTTACCCCTTTCTCCCGGCTATGTGGCAGGATTTCACTTTCAATTCCATAGTCAACCTTGTGCAATAGATAACCTAAGACCTAATTGGCTATACCCACTTGACTAGACATTAGGCTTGTTGATGTGTCTTCCATGGGTGCTTGCATAATCATCACATTTCATTTTCAAAGTCAACAATTGCTTATGTGTCTTGCGTGAGTGATTCATGTGTGTATATGCATAATCATTTGTTTGAACATTGCCAAATCAAGCTATAAACACCAAACACATAAACAATTCATCCTACCTTTCATCCACATCACCCAATTTTGTCATTCCACATCATATCCTAATCATACCCAAATCAATTTTATTCTGAACATATCCTAGTCATATCCATACCCATTCCAAATCATCTCCACATCATCATCAACCTAGTCCTAGTCAACACTTGTCAAGATGGTCGTAATCATTCAAGGGGGCTATCCCTCTTGTTGGTGCCTGAATTCACTGTCAGTTAATTTAGCAATTTTCATGCAGGCACCATCTTGAAATATCCAAAAGGTTCTAAGTTTTGGCACCCCTTCAGTGTTTTTCAGTATCTGCATCTCATTTCTTGAGGAGGGGTCTTCGTGTTTTCTCCATCGGCATGCGTTCATTTTTGTGTCTTTGACATTTCAGTTTGAACTTGAACCCTTTTTCTCTAAGTTCAATGGTTCAGCAGTTCGGGGTTCATTTTTCTTCTAACGGATCATATTATGCATTTGCCTTGCGTAAATCTTGTATCGTTCAACCTCCCGCTTGAACCCTTTGAACCGGTTCAAGGTTCAATAGTTCGATGTTTCGAGTTTTTTGGTCTCGGCCGAAGTGTTTTGTCAATGGAGTATTGTTGTGGAGGTTTGAACCTCACCATTGAACTGGTTTCAATGGGTTCGTGGGGTTGCTTTTTTGTTGCTGACTGAGTTGGTTTCAGCGTTGAACTTCTCGGTTGAACCTCTCCTTTGAACCATCCGCTTGAACCGGTTCAATGGTTCAAAGTTTTTTATTTTTGGTCCTATCGGAGTGATCGGCATTATCGGCAAAAAAGTTTTTTGTTGCTCTGACGGATGGTGGTCTCGCCGAAGACCTTGGGTTGGTGCTCATCAGGATAACATTTGCTATCGGATAGACTGAGGTGAGCTTGCCCACTGGTGTATGTCTCACAGATGAAAGTGGCAGGCCGATGTGTTATCGGCAGGAGTTGTTATATCGGCAGAGTGGTTTCTTTCTAGGCTGATAGTGTTGGTCTGGCCGGTGGTGAAGGTGCTATCGGAGAGACTTGGTAGATCGGTGAAGGTTTGGAGGGTCGGCCCGACGGTCTTTCTCTGGCCGATGAAGGAGAATGTGAAGGTAGCAGTCGGTGTGACTGTTGAGATCGGAAGGAGTTTTTTTGGAGCGGGCCGATGGTATAGGTTTGGCCGATGGGTTTTGGCGAAGGGTTGTGTGTCGAGCGCGGCAAAACGCTCGACACCTTTTATGCTTGTGGCCATGTTTTTAAACTATTGAAGGCTGTCCGCACCATACATGTGGGACTATTCTTCCTACACATTTAAACCTGCAAAGTGCATTTTAGCGGGAATTTTATTTTTGAACGCAGCGACAGTTTTCACGCGGCCGCAGGTGGTTGAGCCATCAATAGCGACTGTAGTAGGGGTAAGAGAAATGGTACACATGATCAGGTGGCCCGATTTATGGATGAAGACTCCCAGATGGCAGCGCAGGGCTTGAGGCCTCTCTTGTCTGCTGCAGCAATAACTTCTGAGCACCATTCTTCCTGTATGATCTGTATCTGGCAGATTTTTGAAAGCCATGTAATTAATTGTTGTGGGTACACTTTCTGGCCGATATAGGCAGACTGTGTTACCATTGTTTTGGTTGTTGAAAACTAGACATTTTGGCTCTGTAATAAGATACAACTGGTTTTGGTTGCTCTGTGCAGCAAAACTTGTGAGTTTATGTATCTCTTGTTGTACGTTTGTGCATAAATCAACTAATTTCATGGTCAATTTTATATGAATAATGCTATGTTTGCATGTGTTATGCTGATTCTGTCTCTAGTTTTGCATGTATCTTTCTTCTGAGTCCAGGCATTCAAGGAATGTCTGAGATTCTAGAACATAGAATTCCTGTGTTGAATGTTTAATCTTTTAACTTCTACTCAAGGGGTAGATTAAATTGTTCTCAGATTGAACATTGGGAAGGGTATACTGCAATAGGGATGCCATAAGTATAGACAGCTTAACACTCTGTATTGGGAGATATCTGTAAGGTAGATATCATGTATATCCCCTTGAAATCTAGTTTTAGTTGTTCATGCTGATCATTCACAGGTGTATGTCTACCGACTCCAAGCCCTAGATAGGCACCAATCTAGCTCTGTGTTGAGGTTATATACCATGTCCAGCTTTGCATCCAAAAATCAAATCAAACCATTTCATCCTTCCACCTGTTAGTTATAGGAGTAGGATTAGGATCCTTGCATGCTCTCATACCCAACCAGACATCATGTCTAAGAATGTTGCCAACCTTGTGATTTGTTACACAAATCTTGGTCCATACATGAGAGTATTCTGCCTGTTGCTGTCAAGTTAAATCCTTCTATCATTGAGCTAGTCAAGGTCATACTTTTATCAAACAGGGACACCCCCCTTGGTGCGGCAGAACCAGAAGTGAAGGGGAGGAGCTCACGCAACCTCCTGTATTCAGTTGGCTGAATCTGCCTGTGCATTAGAACTGGCAAACCCTAATGCTGATTCAGAAGAAAAACTAACACCTCTAATCATGAGACAAATCCCAAGCCTAAGGTGACAATTCAAGGGGGTTATCCTTATAATCATGAGACAAGACCTAAGCCTATAATCACAATTCAAGGAGGCTACCCCTCTAATTCAAACAATGAAATAAAGCCAAATCCCAAGGTCGCAATTAGAGGAGCCCCCCTTCCTAATCCAAATCATGAGAAGAAACCAATCACAATTAAAGGTGGCTATCTTCCTAACCCAAATCATGAGAAGAAACCAATCACAATTAAAGGTGGCTATCTTCCTAATCCAAATCATGAGAAGAAACCAATCACAATGAAAGGTGGCTATCTTCCTAATCCAAATCATGAAGATAAACCAAGACCTAAGGTCACAATTAGAGGAGCCCCTCTTCCTAATCCAAATCATGAGGATAAACCAAGACCCAAGGTCACAATTAAAGGTGGCTATCCTCCTAATCCAAATCATGAAAGCGAACCAAAGCCCAAGATCACAATTAAAGGAGCCTCTCCTCCTAAGACCAAGTTTATACTTCGAGGAGGATATATCTTTATTGATGAGGATGAGACAAGTCCAAAACCCAATCCATCCACACATCAAATCAATTCCAATTCCACATCAACTTATCCCACTTCATACCAATCTAATCCATCCACACATCAAATCAATTTTGCATCAACTTATCCCACTTCATCTCAACCAAATTCATCCACATGTCATATCAGCCCTTTATCAACCTATCACAACCCTTATCCATATCAATCCATATCACAACAATCATTATCCTATGCAACCCCTCCATCATCATCACATCAACACATTTGCCAACATCAACAACAAATCATATCACAACAAGAAGTCCAAACACCATCCCAACCTCAACAAATTCCACCTCAAACCTATGAACATCCACCTCAAGTTTATCCAATCCCTCATGCCACCATTCCAATGCACTACCAAGCCCATCCACAAAGCAGTCAAGTGATATTACAAGAACAACATCCAAGTCCCAATGGCTCTTTGTACATAAATCAAGTAAGTCCAAGTACACCTTTTCAACAAGACCACCAAGCACCATTGATAGATCTAAATCCACCTTTCCAACAAGAATCATATCCAAATCCCAATGGCCCCTTGTACATAAATCAAACAAGCCCAAGTTATCCTATGCAAGATCTAATAACCTTTGACAAGGAAGATACCAATCTAAAGTGGCCACCACCATCCAATCACATGCCAACATATGAGCCAACAAGTCCTATCCCAACACCACCATGTGATCCTACTCCTAGTCCATTGGTCCATCAACCTTCCAAATCACCAAGCCCTTCATTACCTTCATCACCATGTCATTCTAATCCTTCACCAAAGGATGCGGCTGAGATAGTTTTACAAAGAATGCTTGAAGTAAAACTCATTCAACTTCCCCCCATCAACCCATGTGAAGAAAGTCCATATGATGAACATGATTATTGTGCATACCATAGGACCAAAGGCCATAATACAAATCAATGCCCAATATTTGTCTCAATTGTTTACAAGGTGTACCTACCTACAATAAGAAATCATGTCACATCATCCCAATCCCATGTATCACCCCCATCCAATCCAAATTTTAGCTTATCAAACTCCATTATCCTTCCATCTAATCAAAATCCTAGTCCTACACTTACAACATCATCCTCTATTATGGCTCATCCATTATATTGCCCATCTACACATACACTTGCAAAGGATGTGATCCATTGGCTACTAGCAAGAATAAACTACCTCTATGTCAAACACCCATTCATGAGCCTACCAAAGAACTTCCAAAGGTCATGTCCAATCATATAATCCCATCATGTGGTCCACTTATCCGTGAGCCTATCCAAGAGCCTTCAATTAACATTCTTAACCCTTCAAGCCCATCATGTGACCTACAAGCCATCAAGCCTATTTGCGAACCTTCTATCATTAATCCAAGTCAAGAGTCATCATGTTCTCATGTTGTTGACCAAGAGCCTATTCAAGAGCCTTCCACTTCCATTCAAGCAACCCAAGAGGTATGTCAAAGGTTTAATCCTAAGCATGTGGAAACATTAAGCCCTAGTCCAACTCAATATCAAATGCCTTCCATCCAACCCATCCATAACATGTATCTTCTCCATGATCAAGATGATACCTATAAAGAAGCTATCCATGAGCACCTTGATCCTGTCCATAATCCTATATCCATCCATGAGCAAGATATCCACATTGCTCCTAGTCATCTGCCATCTAGCCCTATCCGTAATGAGCAAACATCCACTTGTCAAGATGAGACATTTGTCCCCCAAGTAAGCATAAAAGATCAAACAAATAGCTTGGATCTTAGTGAACACAATGCTAATCAAGATCCTAATGATCCCCCTTCCACATCCATTATCGATCCCATTTCAAATCCATCATGTCCTATTGGTCTATCCACCCTTATACATGAGTGTTCTTCCTTAGGACAACAACGACCTTTATCTAGTTTAGTTTCTCCATCCAATAAAGAGCTCAAGTCTAGTTCTCAAAACACATCTAGTCCCATAGTCAATCGCATCCTCCAAAACATGAACTACCAAGGCAAAGGCCTAGGCCTTTATGAACAATGTATTTTGGAGCCAAACCATGTCAAGATTCCCCCACGCTCATATGGTCTTGGATATACACCCCAAGGTAAACAAGCTAAAGATGTTGGTAATCCCTTCATCCATCCTAAATCTACCACTTTCCATCGCACCCATCATCATCTACCCAAAACATATGTAGCCATTCCCCCTCCATCAACTTATAAATGTCAAAAGCATGTGACCATACACCTTCTGCCATCCAATTTGCCTCCATTACTTCCAACTCTAAATATCCCTCCATCCACCTTGCCACCATCACTTCCAACACCTAATTATCCACTTATTCATAAGTATCCTTACATCCCTAATCATGGCCAACAAAAGTACACATCATCTAAGCATAAAGCTTCCAATCATTCCATCCACTCCACCCACCCCATGGGATTCAAAAGCAAAAATTTTGATGCCTCTACCTATAAAGCTAAAAGTCCTACCAAAAATCCTAAGGACTCTCATGCCTTAGGGCACAAACATGAAAAATCAATGCAAAGAACCAAAGCAAAGCAATCCAAAAAGCTATCCAAGCCCATACCTTCAAAAGCAAAGCCCAAAAGCAAAATGGTTTGGGTTCCTAAGCAAATAGCTAGCAAGTCAAATGAGGCATCCTCATCCATATCTCAAGAATCCCAATCACCTATCTCCATCCAAAAGCCTACTTCCATCCAAAACTTTCATTCCCTTCAAAAATCCCACAAACAAAGCAACAACACTAAAAATACTAAATCTATGTGGGTTCCTAAATCACTTCATCAACCATCTTCTAAGCAAACATCTCCATTGCTTCCTACACCACCATCTCATCAAAAGCTTCAATGTTTATCACGGTGTGTGCAGCCGTTGGTCATGGTTCCCTTCCACTCCACAACACCTTCACATAACTACATCTTCCATCCATTATCCTACATATCTCCCCCATGCTATCCCTATGGTCCATGCTTTGGCATAAACTTTTCATCCATCTTCCTTCCATAAGCCTATATAATCCACATCATAATCCACTATCCCCATCCATCTATCCTTGCATGAACCTTTCATAATCCATTTCATCATCCACTATCTACCTAATCCATCTCTCATCCACACAATCTCTTATCAACATCTATGAGCATAATGACATGGTCCATGCGAGGACATCCATCTCTAATGGGACTAACAACATCCATTGAACTAGACACTTGAGTCCCTCCTATCCATTACCATGGTGAAAACCTAGCAAATAGGCGCCATGTGTAATTGTCAACCCATCTAAAAGTAAAAAAAATAAAATAAAACAAAAAAGTAAAGAGAAAGCCCTTCATCCAATGGTGAAAACCTAGTAAACAGGCACCTTGGATAAGTACCATGATGAAAACCTGGCAAATAGGCATCATGTGTAGGTTGATCTTCTATGTCACTTACACTTGGGGGCACATTGTCTTATCCAACCTATCCATTTCCAAACTATCTATCCCATTATATCATTTTCCATCCTACCATTACCATACCATCCTGCCATCCTTAGCCATTACATAAACATGCCTATCCTACTAAACCTATTTACCCATCCTTCCACCTTTTGATCTTGACGAAGACATAGGGGCAAAATGTTGAAACATGTTTGGATATTTCTTGGCATACCTTCTTTCCAAACCAAGTCCTATCCATTGACAATTTATCCATCCCATCCAAATCCAATCCATCATGTCATTCCTTGGTCATAAACTTTGTCATGTAAAAATCCTAAGCATTACCACCTAGAATGGGGCAAGTTCCTCCTATGCAACATAGCCTTTGAAGACGACATCCTAGCTCCCTTATGGTCCATCCACTATGGCGTACCCTTATCATGAGCTTTTCGTCTTATAGCTTGTCCCCATTTTTTTATCATGAGCTTTCCATTCCATAGCCTATCCTTGTATCTATCCATCTATCATGAGTCTTCCATCCCATCTATCTATCATGAGCCTTTCGTCACATTTACTATGAGCCCATTCTTTCATCCATCCTTGCACCTAGGCTTGGTTTTCTCCCTTGTTATTGGTATCTAGCACAAAGGCTACCCAAATTGTAAATCCATTGGCATCTTCCAAAACATTTAAAAAAAAACACAAAAAAAATCCAAAAAAATTAAAATATCCCAAAACAAATCCAAAAAAATCAAAATATGTCAAAAAAATACAAAAAAATCAATATCCAATGAAAAATCTAAGCAATAAAACCAATCACATCATCCAAAACAATCCACTCCATCAACATTCAATCAAAATCATCATAATCAATTCTTCCTATCAATAACATTCATTCATCCATTTCAATCAATCATTTCATCCATTCATCCAATTAAATCATTCCAAGCAATGATCCAAATGCAAGTCATCATTAAGCTATACCAATCAAGTTAATCAATCAAGCCAAGTTATCCAAATATAATCAATGGTCTTGATCCTAGCCTTGTTGTAAGCCAAATCAATCAATCAACCAACTAGCCAACCAACTCAGCAAACAACCCTGTGTTGATCTAGGGATATAGCTTTCCCCGCAATGACAGCACTCTCAACTATCATCAACAACAATCAATTAATCATTGGTTTACAGCTTGACAGGAGCAATACCTTGTTTGCTTTTGTATCATTTGTGCATGCATGCTTGCTTGCTTGTGTGTGCTATCATTTTATCTTGCATTTGCATCACATCGGTATCATTTCTAGCTAATATTCATATCTTGTGTATGTTGGAATAGCTTTTTGCACTATCCTTTGCATCTAAGGTCATATCATACCTTTTGTGCATTAGGACTTCAATGCTCTAAGTTTTCTTCCTCATACGTTAGACAAGGTTGTATTACGCTAGGGCATAAGACACATCATCACCCTGGTCCTTATACCTTGGTGCATAACGTCTAGTGCTATATCAAACATCATGGTTGCTCACATTCATTGCAGCATAACGCATCTCCATTTCTTCTATCTATCCCCTTATCTTTCTTTTACAGCCAAGCCATTTCTTTTCGAGAGCCTACCCGTGTTTGTCCAACCCGCCTATCCTCTTGAGGGGCCATCATCATCCCATTTCATCATCATCCTCATCCTATCCTACATCATTATCATCATCCCTATCAATTATCCATACCTTAACTTCTTTGAAATGATGTTACTTGACACAAAGCTCATCATCTCGAACATCATCTCAAAGAGGGGCAAAATGTAGACACCCAAAATTGACCCAACTTTGTCCATGTCCTACAACACCTTGTTAAACCATTATCCTAGACATCTTGTAACATTTTGTCCTAATTTCCCTAATCCATTAAGCCAATTAATTAAATAAATTTTATTTATTTAATTAAATCCATTCAATCCCATCCTTATCCTACTTAGCCAATTAATTAAATAAATTTATTTATTTAATTAATTTCACATGCATAATCCCATTTATCTTATCCCCATCCCAATTAATTAAATAAATTTTATTTATTTAATTAATTTCCACATCATATCTTATCCTATCCTAATCATCTTTCCAATTAATTAAATAAATCTTATTTATTTAATTAATTTCCAACTCATATCCCAACTAATTCAAATATTTTATTTGAATTAAGTCCTCTCCTTTCACCACATTCCAACACTTGTCCAGTCAATCATGTGTTACAACTTTTATCTTTCACATGCACAACTATTGGGACCTAATTTTAGTATTTATCTACACAAGCACACCTAAGCCTTATCTTCCCTTGCCACATGTCAAATGACTACAACTCCCTTGAAGAGTGGGATAACTGAATCAATCCTAGCCATCCACATCAATCATTTAGCTTTTTAATCTCAACCATCCATTTGAACCAAGCCTTTCCTATAAAACAAACCCCTCATAAGCCATTAGCATGCATTGAGCCTCAAGTACCCTTATTCTGCCAAATTTTCTAAGATGCATTGATCCTCAAGTATCCACATGCTGTTGAAATATCATTAGAGCCTTTGCATCCTTCATCCATCATTCATTCTAGCATCTTCATCTTAATGTTATGCTGCAGAAGTGAGCACCCAACATTCTTCTAACAATAATCCTTCAAAATCTTGCATGCTCATGCGAGGTGGAGAAGAGCAATGGAGAAAAATCGAGCATAGCGTGGAGATCAGTTTGCATTTACATTTGTTATTTTGATTTTCATGTTGTCTTGTGCTTCATTATGCATTGCTAGGGTTTTTATCATTGTTGTTTATTCATTTGCCCTGATTTGCAATTTTACCCTAACTACAAAAGTGGATATTAGGTGGAGCAGCTGCCAGAGCTGCAAAGAAAAGAGAAAGTTCAGTTAAACCTCCTACTAAAGATAAACCCTGGATCCTTCGATTTGATGGATCCAAGTCCAAACAAGGAACTGGAGTAGGGATTGATCTTATTGATCCATCAAGAAAATCCTACTTAGCTGCCTACAGATTACAGTTCCCCTGCATTAACAATGTGACAGAGTATGAAGCTCTGATTCATGGGATACTGTTTGCTCTTAAGAAGAAGGTAAGAATTCTGCATGTCTTTGGAGACTCAGAATTAGTTGTTAGACAGGTAAGAGGAATTTACTCTTGCAACTATAAGAAATTGTCAAATTATAGACACAGAGTGTGGGATTTGATTGAAGACTTTGATGCATTTAATATCACCCACGTACCTAGAGAACATAACCATAGGGCAGATGCCTTAGCACACGCTGCCAGTACATTAGAGCCCTTGTCCATATCAGGCCTAAAGAGATTTTTAGTAGAGATGATTTCAGTGCCATCAGTACCTGATAATGTTACTAACCTCCAGGTTTTTGATGATGATCAGCATATTCTTGATTTCATCTCTAACAGAGACATATTTGATGCTCAGATCATAGATGAGAACAATGTGGAAGATCATGTTTGGGAGGAAGATGAAATATTAGAGTTGCCTAGCAACAAGATTCGAAAAGGTATGATTGAATTAGAAAGAGATTTTGACTTGGATAATATGCTGAAGCAGAAAGATCTTCCAAAAGCTGATGGAGGACAGTATTCACAAGTAAATATTGGACAAAATGAAGACAAGAGAAATGTCTTGATTGGTAAAGTTTGCACACCAGAAGAGCTAAAAGGAATAACTCAGGCCCTTAAGGATTACATCCATGTCATTGCATGGACTTATGATGAGCTGAAGACATATGACACATCAATCATGACTCACACTATACCTCTCAAGCCAGATGCTAAACCTTTTATACAGAAGCAAAGGCCAGTCAATGCTTTACTTGAACCAATAATTTTTGAAGAAGTCAAGAAGCTGTTAAATGCCAGGATTATATTTCCTGTGAGGCACTCCACTTGGGTGGCTAATCTAGTGCCAGTGAGAAAGAAGAATGGAGACATCAGACTATGTGTAGACTTCAGGAACCTGAATAGAGCATCAGAGAAGGATAATTATCCTTTGTCTTCTTTGGATGAAGTTCTGTAGATTGTAAATGGTGCTAAAATGATGTCCTTTCTTGATGGCTTTTCTGGTTACAATTAGGTAATGGTTGACAAGATTGACAGATTGAAAACTACCTTCACCACAGAGTGGGGGAACTTTGCTTATAGACACATGCCATTTGGGCTGATAAATGCTGGAGCAACATTCCAGCGAGTGATGGACATAGCATTCAGAGGCTTAATAGGAAAATGTATAGTCATCTACATGGATGACCTGACAGTGTTCTCCAAAGAAAGAACAAATCATGTAGCAGATCTCAGAAATGTACTAAAAAAATGTGAAGAGTATAGGATATCTCTAAACCCCAAGAAATGCATATTCGGGGTGACAACAGGAAAGTTGCTGGGCCACCTAATAACTGAAAATGGGATTCTCATTGATCCTAACAGGGTGGAGTCCATTATGAAATTACAGCTTCTGGGAAGCAAGAAAGAGCTCAAATCTTACTTTGGTAAGATAAATTTTGTCAGGAAATTCATCACTAGCTTTGCAGAAATAGTCAGGCCTTTAAATGATATGCTAAAGAAGGATGTAAAGATTGAGTGGACATTAGAAGCCAAGGCAGCCTTTGAAGACATAAAGAAAGCTATTTCTGATGCTCCTATCCTTATCAGTTCAGACTACACCAGAGACTTCTATATCTATTCATTTGCTTCAGAACATACCTCTGTAGCAGTGCTAACTCAGAGAAATAAAGAAAAAGAAGAGAAACCAATTGCCTTCATGAGTTGTCCTTTCAAAGATGCTGAATTGAGATATGTAGATGTTGAAAGGTAGGCACTTGCTTTGGTCAGAGCAATAAAGAAATTCAGGCATTATATCTTGAGAAGCAAGGTGATTGCTGTGGTGCCAGATGCAGCAGTAAAGATGTTGTTAATGCAAAGTGAGCCTGGTGAAAAAAAGGCTAAGTGGATCACAGTTTTACAAGAATATGACATGGAGATCACACCCATGAAGCTAGTAAGAGTACAGGCTTTAAGCCAAATGATATCAGAGATTGATCCAAACATCACAAGCCAGTAGTATGTTATCAATGCTAGGGATAATAAAGAATGGTATTTAGATATCAGACACATCCTGATCACTGGAAGATGTCCACCAAGACTGCAGGCTTCACAGAGAAGAGCCCTGAAGATAAAATCCTAGAAGTACATGATGAAAGTAGTACTTTTCAAGAAAAATTATGAAGGAATATATTTGAGATGCTTAGAAAATCCAAAGGCAAATAAAGTTTTGTCAGAGCTACATGACAAGTTTGGTACAACACATGGCTCATCCTTGGCTACTACACATGCAATCCTTAGAGCAGGATATTATTGGCCCACAATCTTCAAGGATATAGCTGAACACATTAAATTCTATCATGTATGTCAGGTTGCTGCCAACAGAGAGAGATATGCTGCACAACCTCTGCAACCAGTCATGGAAGCGCACCCATTTGCACAATGGGGCATGGATTTCACAGGACCTATTAATCCTCCATCATATTTAGGCCACAGGTATGTTCTAACAATTACTGATTATCGTACCAGGTGGACTGAAGCCACTAGCAGCAAGACTTGTAGCATAGAAGATGTCATTAGATTTTTGGAAAGTAACATAGTCACCAGGTATGGGGTTCCCTATGCTCTGGTAAGTGATAATGGCTCTGCTTTTACTTCAACCAAATTGTCAAGTTGGGCCTTTGATTATGGGATCATACTAAAATTCTCATCTAATTATTATCCCCAAGGGAATGGATTGGCAGAATCCACCAATAAAAATTTGTTGAATATCATAAAGAAGTTAGTAGACAAGAACCCTAGGGAATGGAATGCACTTTTGAAATATGCCTTATGGGTAGATAGAACCAGAAACAAGGTTGCATTAGGAAACTCACCTTATCATTTAGTCTATGGGGTAGATCCAATCCTCCCTGTTAACCTGAAGATTCCTACCTTGCAGTTTGCCCAAGAGTACATAGGTATAGACAATAACCAAGAAGTCAGGTTGCTTTAGCTGATGCACCTGGAAGAGAAAAGAAGTTAGGCAATTGACCAATTTGCCAAACATCAGGTTGTTGTTAAATGATGGTTTGACAAAAGAGCCAAAGTTAAAGCCTTCAGGATATTTGATTTAGTCTTGATGTGGGATAAAGCCCATGAGAAGAAAGGAGACCATGGTAAGTTTGATAAATTATGGATAGGTCCCTTCCAAATTTTTGAGATTTTAGGAGATAGTACTTTCAGGCTTAAGAACTTGATAGGTGAGGATGTTCCATTACTAGTTAATGGATAGTTCCTCAAACATTATTTCCAAGCCTAAGTAGCTTCATGACAGCCATGTGTATCATAATGTATATTTGTATAGTTGTTTGTACAGTGTTTTGTAATGCTTTTGCTTTGTTTACTTGTTAAGTTTTGTTTTGGTTAGTCAAGATGATGCAGCTCATCACCTCAAAAAAATAACAAAATTGTTAGGATTCAAGTGATGGGAACACATTTATATATAGGTTGTGACTCATTCTGAGAAAGTCTTCATGATCGGGTCTGTGATATCCTGTCATCAGGGTACCTTTTCTTAACCAAAGTGATTTCTTCACAATGACTCACCTAACAGCCTTGGGTTGGTTGAAAATACAAGTATAGGTGTTAAGTGAAAAATCTAAAGGGACTCCCTTGCTACCAATGCAATCTCCAACCTAAAACAGCAAGTGACTATACCCTACATTTTGAGCTTACATGATGATATCAGATATATAAAGTATAAACTTTTAAAACAAAAATATATATATATATATATATATATATAAATATTGAAAATCCAAAATATAATGAAATTAGGCCATCTAAGTAACTCTACCAAGGCTATAGACGCCTATTGGCAGTGGGGCTCTACTTAGGGGGATTGTATAGATAACCTTGCCGGGGCTATGAATGCTTGCTGGCAGCAAGGCTCTATCTAGGTTGGCTATGAGGGATGATCTCCAACTATGTAGCTTAACATTAGTTACTCATGTTTTCAACTTTCTTTCAAGATGAGGATAATTAATCATTTGCACACTACTGATCCTTTGTTAGCATTGTTACCATGAGGACATTTTGTCATTCAGAAAGATTGTGATGCGTATGCTTAGAAAGAATTAGAAATCTATGTTAGGATGTGTTCACATCACTTGAATCATTGGAATTTTGATGTTTTCTTTGGTGGCATGTTGTGTGGTTGCACAACACGCCCCATTTTGACTTGGCAAAATAGGGACCCAACTTTTTTTGGCTTTGCTTGAGTTTTCTGCTTGCTGGTGGTCTGGTAAAAGTAAGTCAGTGCAGGTGATCCTGCATAATAGGGACTGGGTAAGTCATCATGATGAGGTCAGTTTTTTTTTTAAGTTAGCATTTCATGTCAATAACCTCATGGGTAGATTGAGTACAAAATTCAATGCAGGTTTATCTTTTGGATCACCTAGATATTCCTTAAGGAACAAAAGTTATAATGATTCAAAGATTTGATCAAACCTGATATTCTGAGGGGAGGATCATATTTCTCAACATCAGTCATCTTACAAAAGATCACCCCGATATAATATTATCACCTGATAAAATCACTTGCTCTGAACATTCGGACGTCAACTTTACGTGATAACGATATCCACCCGACAAACAACGTCATATGTTTTGCGAAGGTCATATTCCTAAACATCACCCCAATATTTGAATATCAGCCTATCGCAAAATATCACCACGAACCAATATCCTGCAGACGTCATCCAAACTTGATAATTGAAGAAGTAAAAATGATGATGACGTCACCATTCTTTTACCTTGAGGAGGTATATTTCCAAACATGACCCTTCCTACATAACATGACAATGACGTCATAAAGCCACAACACTGAACTAAGTCATTATCCTGTTGATGTCATCCTGATATTTCAATGGAAGGTCATCTTAGTCTGAAGGGGGTGATATTATAAACATCACTAGACATTTCGAACATCCCTTGATATTTTGAATATCACCTGATATTCTTAACCCAACCTGATATTTTGACATCGGTCTTTTCACCTAAACTGGATAAAAATGTTATACCAAGCGGGTGATATTCTCAATATCACCTGATCTTCAGGGATCATCCCGCGCCTTGCCACCATAACATAAAATGCACGCAGATGTGGTAGGTGGTTCCTGCTGATTACGAACCTGATACATACACATGGTGAGATCTAGCTGTTTCGTACAAGAAAATTAGCTGTTGCATTTAAGTTGCCCTAATTTGTCTTAATGGGGGGGTTAAAAGTAATTTATAGGGCCATTTCACACCTTACCCTGCGATAAAATGAGTTTTTACAGAGTTCCAAGCTTACAAATCATCATAAGGCTACCTGTGGATGATTATAGCTTGTACCAGAGCGGAATACGAGAGCACTGCTAGTAATTGAATTCATTTCAGATGATTATCAGCATAATTAAGAGGATAAGCACATCAGGTAAGTAATTGAAACCCTCTGGTTATCATGTTCTGCATATCCAGGTATCATGGGGCCTTCTGGTTTGAAATTTCAAATTATGCATGTCAGGATAGATGAAATGTGGGAAGAATAATAGTATGCATGATGAATAATGAATATGTAATGTATATGCATGCTTGTATATGTATCAATTGTAAGACCAAGCCTTGTCCTATTGCAGGCATCCATGGTGGACAAGCAGTTAGCTAAGTCAGAGGCGGAATTCCTAAAACTGGTGTCTGCTCATCCTGGGGGTGTTCAATTCAAATACGGAGCCATCACAGATACACACCAGGGGAATACAGATCTGGCTGCCTGGTCAGTCAAAATGAATGATGAGAAGAAAACTAGCACCCTGCTAGATGCGGTCTTCATATCAGAAATGTGGAATGCAGCTAGTTTTCCCTACTCCATGGAAACCCCTGAGCTGGTTGTTGAGTGTGCAAGAAATTATAACTCGCAGATGAGGAGGGTAGAGAAACATGGCAGAGTATATGCAGATCTGTCAATCAAGGGTATTGCCGCCACTTTCAGTTTGTTGCTAGGCAAGAAGGTTGCCAATATAGATTTGAAGAAATCAGAGGTAGAGTATGAGAATAACAGGAAGATTGCTAGGAAGAAGATGTATCAATGGAGGGCGAAGAATGGTCCCTATCCTTCAGCAGCTAAACTTCTGGTTCATTTATATAAGTATGACTTTGATGATGAGTACCACTACATGATAGCCTTGCTCAGCAGAGTGACAGGCTAGCCTGCTGCTGGAAATTTTAAGGACTAGATGTATGCAGTCATCCTGATGTGCCTTTACACGGAAAACAAGCCAATGTGGGCTAAAATGATAAGTGACGCTCTGGATGAGCAGCTAATGAACCTAGGAGGTTCAGATTGTTCCTTCTACATGACATCATATATAGTTTATTCTTGTGCCTACAAGGGTACATTTGATGCACTGGTTATAGATGGAAAGATTGGAGGCACAACCAATGATGTACATATATGGGATCATCATCCCCAACTGCAAAGGGTAAATTACCTCCAGGATTACAAGCTGGTAAATGATGCATTCTCTATGCACCTAGTGAGAACAATGGAAGAAGATAGAACCAAGAGACTGAGCATGGAGGCTCAAGAAGTTATCTACAGGCATGGAGCCTATTTTATCCAATTCGCCAGTTTCTCCTATATTAGGATTGGAGGTTTTGAGGGGGAGCCTCTCATGCTCCCAAGGTACCCTACAGATGCAGTTGTCTTAATGGAGTTTCTAAGACAAATCTCTACAATATTGAATGCCTATAAGGCAAACAACAAGCTTCCACCAGTGTTGTTTCTAGTTGTAATGGGCTGGCATATGTGCCCAGATTTTGAGAGTATAAAGAAGGCCATAGCTGGTCTAAATATGATGAATTTCCAGCCTTTTCCATTAGTAAGGTCATATGATCCTTATGGGAGGATGTAGAGGATCATGGGGAAACCCATCCATTGAAGAAACCTTGAAGACTTCTGGGTAGATTGTGAAGATGAAGCTAAAGCCCAAAGAAGAAGGTATCAAAGGTTAACACTTAACCAAATTAGGACCTTTGATTGCATCTCCATCCCAACGCAACTGAAGAAAGATGATGGAAAGATTATGGCTGATGAGTATGAAGAGAAAAAGATATATAATGATACCATCTCTGCACTGGATCTCACTATACAGGAGGATATCTCCTTAGATCCATTCATAGGCACGATATTACAGCTAACCCAATCTTGGGTAGATAAGCAGATAAATGTATTGAAGAAAAAGGGTGTTGTCATCACATTGGACAACAAAAAGAAAAGACAGGAGATTGCTGAAAATGAATATGATGACTTATTAATTGAGAAGAGAAAGACTAAAGGAGAGAAGGCACCACCTCCTGAAAAGGGCAAGAAGGCCTCAAAAGGTAAGAAGACTAATACTGAACCCAAAGGGGTTGTAGTGGAAAGAGTGGTAGTACCAGCTGAGGATGCATTAGGATCAGGACAAATATTAGCCTCATCATCACAGCCTCCTCAAGATAAACAAAAGGCTAAAAGGATTCAGAGGCCGGCTACTGAAGCTATGGAAACATATGAGGAAGTTCAAGCTTCACAGAAACAAACAGAAGAGGATGTTCCTCTTAAAGAAGAATATGAAGAGGAAGAAAGCCCCATATCTTTCACAAAGAAAAGAAAAGCACCTCAGGTGATAGCAACTACATCTAAGAAACCAAGGACTTCTATGAGAGGTGAAATTATACAAACTCCCATAATGTTGAGGGGAGAAGGTGGGGAAGCATTCAACAAGGAATTGCAGCACAACGTTCCACTTCCCACTATTGTAAAGTTCAAGATAGAACAAGCAGAAGAGCAAATGAAGGAGATCTCTAAGGCAGTACAAAGTGGTCAAGTTTCATTAGATGAGACAGTTGACTTATCTGATGATGAGGTAGTGAAAGATGTAGCTTCACAAAAAATGGAAACCCTTGATGCTGGCACCAGGATAGCTCCACATGAGATCCCATCAGTTCAAGCAGTATTAGAAGAGATGAAGCAAATAGAGAAAGAAAAAGAAAAGAGCCCAGAACATATTGCACAGCAAATAGGGCTGGATACCTTACTCGATCAGGTAACAAATCCTGCAGTTGTAGACCTGACATATGTAAAGGATGTAAATCCTAAGGATATGGTAGGTGCACATGGGGAAACACAAAATATTGAGGAAATCAAACAGAAAGAAATGGAGAAGAACACTCCAAGTATGGGTCAGCAACAACATGATACATCAACTGAGCCCGAGACAGTAGATGTCTCACCAAGAGACAAGGAAGATAAAGAAACATTAGGTCTTGATGACCATAAGGCTCAAGAGGTAGTTGATACAAGTTCAGAGTAGGTTATAGTTGCAGATAAGCTAGAAGAACCTAAGGTGGATAAGATACCCTTGGAGGAAGTATAGGATCAAGATCATGATAAACATGCAGATGATCAATAGGATCACCCTCTAGAAAAGGAAAGTCCTCAACAGGAGGATATACCCAAAGATCACCCTCATGAGGAGTATCATGAGGAAGAAATAAGATCACCCTCCCCATTGAACATGATGGTGGATACCAGAGATCAAGGTGATCATCATGATGGCGATGGAGACCAACAGCTAAAAGATCAAGTTCCTTCGTGGCTCGAGAAAGAAATTGGTGCAGAACCAGGTATAGAGGCACAAGAATTTGATGAGTCTACATTGTTTTCAAAAACATTAATAAAGCCTAAGAGGAAGGCAAGATTAACTTCTACAATAAGAAGAGATCCTATAAAGGCAGGAGGACTATATAGTTAGCACTCCCTACTATGGATAAAGAAAAGGGTAAGATCGCTCTGGATGAATTCCAGATTAGCACAGTTGGTCTTGGGTTTGCTAATGAGGATCAAGAGGGCCAAGAAGGTAAGGAAATTATTGATTCATTAACCCAAAGGGTGAAAAGAGAGAAAGAGAAGAATAAGCAACATAAGGAGCACATTGATCAGCTGCATGCATATATAAGAGGGTTAATTAACCCTGACGATACGTCAACTGATCATGCAGTCCCATTGACTGCTATTTCTTAGGAGGAGGTTAATAAGTTGAACCTCATGAAGCATGAATCAACAATAATGTTGAAATGGATGTCATTCATGCTTGATGGAGCTGAAGAAGTGGCAAAGGCCTCTTTGAAGAGGTGGAATTCTTTGGATACTTCCAGGAGAAAAGTAGATAAACTACAGATGGAGATCGGTAGGAGGTCTTTTCAATTAGAAAAGATCATGAACATTTTGGATGAAATGAAGAAGATTGATCCACAGATTCTAATAAAGAATCAAGTACTGAATAATAACACAACCCTATTGATGGATATCTGGAATAAGGATGTCAGATTTGAATGTGATGTACTCAAAAGATGCAATAGTAAACTACGGAATATCAGCATGAAGCCACACGATATGATGTCCCATGAGGCTGAAGTTCTGGAAATATTAGAAGGAGATGCAGAAGGCAAGATAGAAAATAAGGATGAGGAGTTTGTCATCAAAGCTCTACATAGTAATTTCCAACTAGTTGCTAAGGACCCTCTCAACCACCTGACAGAAGAAGTGATAGATAAGTAATGAGAATAAAGGTTAAGGTGGAAGATTATAATGAAATGTCCAGTAGTAGGAGGAGTAAGTTGGAATCTCTCCAGAACAAATATCAAGTGCATAAACATGCCATCACCAAAGCAAGAACTCAGGATGGCAGAGAATTGGAGAAAATAGTGCAAGAATATGAGAATATAAGGACAGCTATGTAGGTCCATATTCAAGAAGATGATCATGATGATGATGAAGATAGCGAGAGCAGTGAAAGTGATGATGATGACAAAGAGCCTGATGAGGATGCATCATAAAAGGGAATATATGCATCCGATGCTTATGAAAGTTTAAGTTGTTTAGATGGTTGCCAGCTGGTAACCTGTGCCATGTGGAAAGATTGACTTGGTCAATGAAATGTAAACCGTAGATTTCAATAGATAAATCTTGATCGTAGATCAATTGTAACCACTCCCTCATCTTGTTTTAGAAAAGGTGCAGGGATGCCTCATTTTTATTCATTTGAAACTTAATTGAAATCTATTTGCTGAAGTATTTAGGACTCATTTCAAAGCTATTGTATATGTACACTTCTTTTGCATACTTAATGAAAGAGAAGAGCATTTTGATTACAAATCTTCGTAAATCTTGAGTAATCTGCATCTAAATTCTGGATATGTGCTTTGATTTGCTGCGTCCCTTGGAGTGCTCATCATGTTGCATGTATTGTTTTCATTCACCATCCTCTGGAGTTTGCATCAACTATGTCTAGTTGTGGAACATCCTGGTGAACATATGGTTTGATTTCTTCTCATAGTGATAGTATCAAGTGTGTGTGTGGATCAATAGCTGAAGATTCAACATTAATTTGAAGTATTTCTTTCAATTTCTTTCAATTTCAGAGCATTTCATAATCATAATTGCAAATAATTGACAATCTTAAGAAAACAATACAAATATGCAAATATCCCATAGATAACTGGACATATTTAGCATATTTGAGGTTAAAGCATGTCAAAATGACAAATATCATTCAAAGATTTCAAGATAAACACAATATTTGAAGTATATCCTATGTAGAAATAACTCTCTATGCAGCATCATTACAGGAAGCATCATCTTACTAATGAGATCTACGTAAAGCCCCAAAATAGAAACAGCAACACACATCAACCTCTGAGTAATGTCAAAAGATTAAGACCTAATCAACGGAGACTTGAGATCATGAATTCTTTGAATTCATTGTATCTTTCAAGATGAGTAAAGGTTGTTGTGTAACTTTTATTCTATGTTTGTTTATGACTAACATCATGATCAACAGTTACTAAGTGAAGGTCATCAATATGATAATAGAACCTTGGATCAAGAGGAAGGGGATAAAGATGAACCTATTTTGGAGCCCAATAGGCTTAGTGAAATCTATCATGAGGTAAAGGACATCCCCTTTTCATCAAAAAGCTAGGAAAACTATGAAGAGAATTTGCTTTGGAATGATCTTAAGGTCTCTGTTACAAACTTAGATAATGTGGAAGAAATTTGTGTTGAACCTCAGTTTCTAGTTAGTTTGTTTGATAAGCTTCCTAACTTTGAGTATGAAAGTGAAAGTGACATGGTTACGCCAAGTTATCACCACCACAATGATGAGGACCATTTAGATAAGGTGTTGATCCAAGAATAGATATGTGAAAGCAGCCCTTATTTGAATGATCAAGAGCTTGAGGAGGATCTATTTTATGCTGAAATTGAGGCTTTCTACTCACACTTAGATGTTATGCCATCTTCCTTAGAGGAGGGTTATCTTGAACAACAAAGGTAAGAGGTGGAAGTGGCTATATTCTCAAATGAGTCACTATTTATGGAGAAGCCTAACTAGCAGCATGATCTTGACTGGTTGGAGGAGCTACCTTCTTTTTGTACAGAGGAGCTTGAAGGTAATGCACAAATTGATGGTTTGTTGAAAGAGGCCAGCTCATTATGTGAACACTTGCCTTCATTCATTGAAGAAGAGACTCCTATTTCAGAGTGTACCTCCTCAAGTAATAATGAGTATTTTGAGCCTAGTCCAACTCTTGCTAAGAGCCTTACAAGAATTGATAGCTTTGATGAGCTATTAGCTAGCTTAATAAAGGAGGATGTCCCATTGACTATAGAGGAGGAAGCAACATGGCAAGCTATCATGCAAAGTGAAGGTGATGCTATTGTTTCCAATCATTCAAATTAATTTCTCTCCAGTCCAAAGCTTTCGAGGGGATGTCCTATTAGGCATCTGGCTGGGTGGCAAGCCAACAAGAGGGAACAACCTCATAGTGACATTGATCTAGATCATCAAGGAGGGTATTAATTTGAGCACAACCAGTCTACTTTCTCAATTGATTAGTTCACCAAACAAGTTAGGTGGGTAAGGACACCATTTTCCTTCTCAAAAAGGTGTTGCAACAATTTGCTGGAGATTTGATTTTTTGCCATCTCTTTTGGTTGGCTCACAAACTTATGGAGTATTGCAGATTACAAAGGAGGGGCAGTTACTTCACCCAACCAGTGAATAGGTTTGTTTGACCTACTTCTTTGGCTGGTTAGAGTATGTTAGAGGTATTGTTGCTGTTAATAAGTGCTATTTGCACATTCCTTTCAGTTAGTTTTTCTTTTCCTAAGTGCTATTGTACATGTTTTCTAACCACCAGGGCCTTTTAGTTTGCTTTCAGTTTAGTTTTGTTTGGTTTTCTACTACTATTTGGAGTAGTTTGTGGCTGAGTTTCATTGTTTTTTGAGTTTGAGAAGAGCAGAGTTTGACTCCATGCCCAATGGATAGTTAAGGCAACTGGTCTTAATGCTTAGTAGGCAAGCATTCAGCAGAAATCACCAGAAATGTTACCAATTTTTCACTTATAGCTCAAATTGGCAAAGCTGGTTTATTGAGTTCATTTTAAGATGAAAAGTTTTTAACATTTGTCTGCTATGATAGTTTGCATAGTTTAGAGTGCTTGAAAAAAAAGGTTCAATTTTATCATTGTTATAATAGAAATGCTTTGCAGAGATTTCATTAGTGAAAGGAGTTATTTCATTTCACATTACAATGTTCATTCATTTTACAAATGAGGTAAACCAAACTAAATTTGCATTGCATTGAAAGAAAGAAAGAGAAATCAAATGTCCCACACAAGCTGTGGGAATAGCTGAGCCAGTACAAACATAGGAAATACACTATGCATCTGAAAAATAAGAAAGGAAAAAAACATATCCATCATTGCCTGTTTAAGGTCTTGGTTTGATCTTCATTGTAGTTGGCTCCTCCTCGCTCCCAATCTTTGAATGAACTTGTATCATGACAAGAAGGATTGTTAGAGCTCTGGATATGGTTTCCTATGTGCCTATCAATAGAAACATAATATATTGCCTATGATGCACTGAATTAGATAGTCAGATCTTCCATATGCAAGAGAGCCTGAAAATGAAACATCGTTGAGCTTCACTATTTTGAAAAACTAATATGTTTGTTTCCTGTGCAGGTATAGGTAAAGTCATGTTGTTGATCTGAGGACATTTCAGCATGTTGTAAAAAATGGGCTCCCACAAGGGTTGAGCCCAACATGCTACCCCTGAATCTCAAGAGGGGATGGAATAGAAGTTCATATTCATTGTGCTCAAATAGAACATATTCAACTAAAGGAAGTGCTACATCAAGATAGTGCATGAGCTTTAAAAGCTTAATGCCCATCCATGATTGTCAGTTCAAGTATTATGAAATAAGAACCATGAATGAACATTAATCTCTTTTCAAGACAGCCCAACGATCTAAGTAAGATGCATTGTCACATCATTATTACATTCATTGTCTATCTCATTATCATTTGTATGCATGTTCAACACAATAGTCTTGTGCTAATCAGAGAATATTCAATGCATCATATGAAGTATAATCATAGGAGAAAGGTATGTTGTTCACAAGAAAATTAGATGAAGTAATCTCCAATTATGCATTGCAATGATAGGGTAGATACATCATAAAAAAAAGAGGAACCACTATTGTCAACTATGGAGCTATGCAACAATGAGCCCCTTTTATTTTAGCTATCACTATTTCAATCATGCTCAAAGTTGGAGAGAAGATATTATGTTACTATAAGATGCTGACAAAGTGGCTACCATATGCATAGTAATCAAATGTCTCATTTAGGTCCTCATCAAAGAGATAGTTGGGCATAAATATAGCAAGTATTAATCATTTGTTGTTAGTGAAGTGTGAAAGTCCAGCCATCCAGAATCAAGGAGCCCATATAGAAAGAACAACTAAGAGTATACTATTCATATGGAGCAATCACTTATTCATAATATAAAGTACAGTCTTGAAGGTTCCAGTTGACTGTGATAGTCATAAGTAACAACAGTAAATAAAGTATGCAAAGCAATCACAACTCTCCAAGGATAAGCTACCACATGTCATAGACATTGAGACAGTCAAGTGAGTTAGATAGTCAACATCAATCTAAAATAAAAAACTTGTGAAATAAAAAGACAATGATAGGGATAAGCACCTAAAGGAGCTCATGGAGTGTTTCAAAAAGATAGTGATGTATAACACAAGTGCCATGGTAACTTTCTAATTTGAAAAGAGGATCATAAGCTACAGGTTCAATCCACAAAGACAACAATAAGAGGTGTAAAAAGGTACAACTAGATCATGCTTGTTTATGAAGAGATAGCACATGAAGGTACAATAGGTAACAATGAACAACATCACCCCATGATACATATTACTTCAGCAATATGTATAGCAGCAATTGTAAAAAGTGAGTATCATTTGTACACATGAACAATACAACTGATGAGTTGTGTAGTTGTAGCTATGCACAAAAATGCTATACTCAGAAATATCTATGCTATATAGTGAAGTAAAGGAGCCATAATCATTAAATATGAGTGCATTTGGAGCAGCAAAAAGGATGAAGCCATAATCTTTCTTTCATGTGATGGAAAGAGTTTCACAAAAAAGGTGTATATGAGAGGAAAGTGACACTATGAAGTACAGGAGCAGTTATTATTAGCTAAAGAATTCTATCATGAAGCCTCATGAATGAAGAACAATGCAAAGAGATCAAATAGGTGCAACAATAGTAATCAATGCCAAGTCACAGTCATCAAATAAGCAACGTACCAAATGTATACATATGAGTATAAAACCTCAAGCAAGGATGTATATATTAGTTCACAGAAATAGGAAGAAGAGATTTCAGGCTCAATATATTCAAATTCATCTGCAAGAGGTGCAAAGAAGAATGACATGTATGTCAACATCACATGAGTCCATGTGGAATAACAGAGGAGATAAAGCCATAGTCTTTCTTTCATAATGACTGTCACCACATCCAATACAAACATTTTGAAAGGTGAAGGAGTAAGGCTAGACAGAGGGTTTTTGAGCCATGTTTGAGCTACAATAAACCATAAACCTTCAGCCATGGCTTGTGATGTTCATATACAGAGCAATATTTAGAAACTTTGTTAGATTTGCAACTTAAGAGAGCATTTTCTCACAAAATGTTTAAACCCACATGGGGTTTCAAATAAGAATCACAAAATACAGAGGAGGATATAAGGGTTTCAAGCCCACATAAATAAAAGAATACTCAAAAATATAAGCTTAGTTGCGGCCTCTAATGGAAAAATTATATAGGAAATGAAGAAATGTTCAAGATGAAAAGCTTACCCGCACTCCTGTGTAAGAACATATATTCAAAATCACTAAGAAAAGCTTCACCAATTCTCCAATGGTAGCCTCAAGATAGAGGATAGGTTGACAAAGAGAGAAACCAAACAAAATACATCAATAGTTTTGTGATGGATACAGCTTTAAGTCAAAAATTGCATTTAAAATGGAGAATATTGTTCAGATCTATGCCAAAAAAGCTTACCTATGCAAAAATCTTCATAAAAACCTCTTAGGAATAGCAAGAAATGGGTCAAGTTCAAGCCTCAAACCCTAGTCTCCATGGCGGCTGAATGCAGAGCCATTTCCATCAAAAGTCAAAGTGAAAATGGGTCCGAAATGATAGGGTTTGAATGTTTTGTTTAGGGCTTCCTTTGTGCCCTAAGTCAATTTGGGCATTTTTATCACATTGTTTTAAAATTTAAATGCCTTAACTAATACCCCTATGTTATTATTTGTTCCCCTTTGAATATTTCATTGCCTAGGTTTATACCTTAGGGGTAATTTACAACTTGGGAAGAGAAACAGACCTTCAATATGCCTTAAAAATTTTATGATTTTTTATAGAAAAATCAAAATGCCCAAACAGAGAAGGACTTAATACTTGGCAAGTTTAAATTAGAATCATAAGTTTTTCCTTAATGAGGAAAATAAAGCAAGTGAAGTGGGCCATGATTCATGTATTTTTGACTTTTTTTTTAAGTTAGAACTGCAAAAAATCATTGTAAACATTATTTAAAGCAATATCATTATAAATTGCTTTAAATAATTGTTATTTTAATACAGTTGGAAAAGTAGGGATACCAATTCCTTATTTCATCTCCTTGGGCGAGTTGGGAAAAGCTAGACATTTTGGAGATAATTTTTTTAGTTTCTAGTCAGATAAGGCTTGATTTTTTGCATCTTTTGGTGGGGCCACTTGATGAGAGAATCTTGACAACTGTTTCACTTAGTTTAGAGGCATTTTGGGCATATTTTGGAGGCTTTTCTTTGGAGCTCAAAAATGTCTTGGAAAGTTGCCTTTTTGAGAGTTTTTTGATCAGTTTTCTTTCCATTCTCATTTTTAGAAAGCCTTTTGGCTATTTAACGGGGAGAAAGACTTAGTTTTCTTAGTTTAAAATATTATTTCTTCCTCTCTTGTTCACCTGTAGAGAGATTTGGAAACATTTTGTACTGAGTTCTCTACTCCTTTCAATTTCAATAGACCAACAGAGTTCTCCTTTTCATACTTTCTAATTTGTTTTGTAGTCAATTCTTTGATATTGAATTGTGATTCAATTTTCAAACCCTTTCCTATGTCTCATTGTTGCAAGATTGAGTGTGGGAGTTTCATGTAATGCAGGTTGCATGTTATGTTTAGCCTGGTTAGTGGGTTGATGTTGTGATAAAACTTGTGTTTGTCCTTCATGCAAACCTCTAGCTTTCGAACTTTCATGCAAATTACTTTTGTATTGCATAGTTTTAGTGAAATTGTGAGGATAAAAGGCTTTGTGAGGCTGATTGTGAGTCAAGTTAATGAATAGATAGATTTCTGGTGCGTCATCCATTAGGTTTAGAATTTCATTTTTAGTCAACCTTCTAGCCCTTTCCTCAGGAAGTCTTTTAGATTAGGTGATTTACCAAGGGAACCAACCCACTCTGGAGGTTCACTCCAAGTTTTAGGCAACCCACAAGCCTAGGAGTGTTCCCATATGTCAATAGGTAGCTAAGTTGATAGCTTAGCATTTGGGTGCATACTTTGTTGATAACAATACCCTATAATGTAATGTTGAAATTTGTTGATTGCATGAACCACAACTAAGAATTATTTCTCCATAGTGGTGTAGTTTCATTTAGTGGGAGGTAGATTCTTATGAAATATATAGTATACTTCCCTCCATTCTCATCTTCCTGGCCTAAGACTGCTCTAATCACATCATTGGAAGCATCTGCGTAAATATGGAAGGGAAGGTTCCAGTTAGGTCCATGTAGAACTGGAGCATATATGAGTTTTTCTTTAATGATATCAAATGATGTTTGTGATTCTACTGTCTAGGCAAATTCTACATCTTTTTGAAGAAGGGAGAACATAGGAGTTGTTGGTGTTCCCAACTGATTGTTTGAGTTTCCCTAAAACATTGCCAACTCTTATACTCAGGATTCTCATGTCAGTGGCCAATGAACAAGAGATAGTTATCTATTCTCCTCTACACTTTAGGCTCTGCTAGACCTAGGGGGTATTCCCTTATTCAATATCCCTATTATAAACCCTGACTTCAACTGGATATTGATTGTTAAGAAGATATTTTCTCCTATATGCAAACCAAAACTATATGATCTGAATCAAAGTGGTTATCTTTGGAAATTTGTTCACCAGATGGCTTAGAGAACATGAAGCTAAATCCTACTCCTACAAACTAACAAATTGATTTTGATTTTTTGCTTTTAGATGTGTGTATGATTGTCTGATTGTGGGTATTTTGTGAAAATAAGCCCAACCCTGATTGGTGCCAATCCTAGGGTTTGGAGTCAATTTCTTACAAATACAGACTAGTTCCCATAAGCATCTCAAATATACAGTTTCAGAGGATCTTAAGTGTTCCCTGCCTTATAGAAAACAATCCAAGAATGGGTATTCATATTAACTCTTCTTACAGATATCCTTGTTACCACACACATCTCCTCATATTTGATTCAAAGCATTTTCATCTAATCCTTGATTAGAAGCAGGAAACCAAACATGCAATACAGAAAATGTGTACCCAAGAACTTAGAAACCCTTAGTATCTTTGTTCAAAAGAGAAATGTAGATATCACAGGAGACAATTAATAGAAACACATGCTCATAACATTACTCATATAAGTTCAATCTGAAACAAATAAAATGCTCATAAAAACATACATTCAACTTTGCAAGAAAATGAACTCACAACTCAAAAATATGGCCAATCTCCAGAATTGATCTATATTTTCATTACCAAAAGTTTCCCAAATCTCCAACCCCTTACAAAGTAGTGCTATATGTTCTTTCATAGAGACAAGAATGTAGTACTCAAATTCATTACATTATGTCGGTTACATGAATCTTCCATTACAAGCCACCACCCATAGGCATTGGGAAACAATTTCAAATTACATATTTATGAAAGAGAAAGGATAAAATATAATTTTTCCTTGGAGATTACAAAATCACTTGGAAAGTGTATTATCCTTTCATATGATTGGATCTTCATTTGTCCAGGACATACTTCTCCATCCAAGCTGTATATAATCGTTCTGTGGGCCACTGAAATGGAATTAATTTAGCTATTTTGTCATTATGCCCTGTATACCTTGCATCCAATAGGATTTTTGACTCTTTGCAAAATGTATCTATACTGAGTTCCAAGGTGTACATCTTGTCCAATGTAGAATTCAAAATGCTCAAATTGGGATCTCCCCCTACATAGCTCAAGGATACCAACTGGCCAGCTAGATCTTCAAAGTCGTTCTTCCACTTATCCATGCCTCTTATCTGTCCATCATTTTCCAAAATGCTTGCCATTATCCTCTTTTCCATCTCCTCAATAAACTATCTTTTTTCTTTCAAAACTTTGTCCAATTTCAATTGGAAGGCTACCACTTCCTCCAATATCAGTAACATGTCAAGAGTCAATTTTATTTCTGGCTGGGCATCTGGGGCAAACCTTGAACACTTATGCAAATTCCTCACTTCCCTTGTTCTTGGTACCCATACCTTGATCATTTTGTCTAAGTTCTTCTTATCTTTCTCATGTTGATCCTGGGTTGTCCTTATGCTTGAGTATGATTTCCATGTTGTTGGAAATAGGACAAACAATTGAGAAGGGGGGTGAATCAGTTATCACAAAACTTTGTATCTTTCTGCAGTTAATTCTTTCTTTTACTACTTAATAACAATTCAATAATTTAATCATGAAAACAATTAATCATAAGAGTAAGATTAGCAACACAATAACACACTTGACACCAAGATTTTTGATGTGGAAACCCAGTTAAGGGAAAAACCACAGTGGGGGTTAACTCAAAAAAATTAATACCTTGTTAAAAGTATTTTACAAATGGGAATGCACATGCATTCGGGCTCACTACTCAAATGGAGGCTCATTGCCTATAGAAAGATTACAAGAGAATAACAGAGATTTTGAATTGATAAATATCATCTATCCATGCAAGAGTTTCAGTTCTGGTTAAGTACAAAAACTGATCTTACACATTTCATCTTTGCTCTGCCTTCATTCTCATCTTAGATTTCTACTCTTCACATTTACACCTTACTCGCACACACTTCACACACTAAATCATCCAATTCCATTGGCTATATATATCTACAACATGACCTACAATCATTTTACTGGTTGGCTTCAAAAACATTTAGAACTTTGTTGAGTACTTTGCTTTGTCAGCTAGATCCATATATAATATGAGATGCAGACCAAAACTTGCACTCACAAATTATCAATTAGGTTAGCCACTATCACTGATCATCACCATTTGCCCAATAAAGAACTTCTATACATCTAGAATTAAGATCATTCACAAGGTCAGTATGTTCTTCTTCTGTCTGTTCTGTCAAACTGAAACCCGATACTCAGAAGCTAATATCTTTTGAATCCTTCATCACCAGAGGATAAAACTCTAGATTTAGAGTGTCTTGAAAATTCTTTCAACTACAGTAGATCGGCAGCAATCGATGCCTTTCCACCGGAGAGATCCAGACCAAGATACCAGACCCTGTCACTTGCTCTATTCCTAACTATCCAGACTTAGACAAATTCTGATTCTGACTTCCAGTATGAACAAATTATGTTATACAGATTATTAGGATGATCTTAGTTGCCATCAATGATAACACCTATCAATCTGAAGCAGTGTCTCTTGCCAAAAATCTTCCCCCTTGGCATTGATGGCAACACTTAGTGAAAAATGACTAAGTTTTAGAATAACTCCCTCTTTGCCTGTACTCCATATTGTTGTTCATACTTCATTTCAATGCTCCCCCTTTGCTAGATTCCTCATTTTTCACTGCTTTTCACTCCCACTTTGACATCAACGACAAAGGGTAGGGTCTGCAAGCCAAATTTTCCAAAACTTCTATATATAATGCCACATATGTACAAGTAATCATTAAGTTCTATTTACATGAACTTGAGAATGTCTACAAAGATGGTTTTTATTTGCATAAGTTCAGAGGCCCAAGTACTCTTCATTCCATCCAAAATTGAGATGTGCCCACTCAACAAAAATGAAAATGCTTCTGCCTTTGATAGATCTGATGGATCACTAGTCTAAATTGTAGTTTGAGCTTCATATAGGACATTGTACATTATCTCTAACTTAGGGGCAATCAATCCCTGGAGCTCACACATTCTCTTCATAATGTTGCCTTTCTCTTTGACAAGTTTCTTTAACTCCTTAGTCAAGCTAATTACTTGACATTCCTGACTTATGGGTGACATAGTTGGAGGATCAAAATTATTGGATAGATTTGACAAGTTCTGTTCTTGTTCCTTTATCTTCTTCTCAATATCCTCACTTACTTTGGGCCAGGATAGACAAAATTTGTATACATCACTTCCATCACTTAGAGCATTTTGAATACTCATTACACTGATAGAAAGTATAGTCCTATCATACCCTATCAGACTTTTAATTTCACTAAATTTTTTATCCAAAAACTCATTTCTAACTTTTGTCTCAGCAGACTTCTTAAAGGACTCAAAATGAGTATTTACAAAACTTACAATATTTTTCAGATGTTCAGAGGGGGAATCAAATGGAGTCTTCTGGTAGGAAGGCATTAACTTTTTCCAAAATCCTAGTTGTAAGCCCCAGTAGCTCATTGTCCTCCATGTGGAACTTTAACATCTTTTCTCTAGCCTTTACTTGGGTGAATGATGCTATTTTCATTAATTGAATTAGAGAGAGAGCATCTTGATTGGCTAAACCTTGGAGTAGTTTAGGTTCATCAAGCCCAATTATTTCTTTCTCAAGAAGACTTTTCACTGCATCTACAATGTCTCTTGTAACATTTACTGAACCACCCTTTTGTTCATCAGATTTCTTAGTATCTGCTTTAGGTGCTTCAACGTTTGCACCATCTTCTTCTGCTTTATCTTTCTTTCATTTTTCCTCCTCTTTCTCGCTTTACTTTTCTCTATGTTCTTTGCAAAGGGACTCTTTCCTATTTGTTCACCACTTGCAACTAGATCCGGAGGGCTCTGTGTAGTGGTTATATCCTCTTCTTTTTCAGAATGATCAGGTGGAGGAGTTACTTCTGCATCAACTATTTTGTCTATCATATCTATGTCCTCTTGATTAACTTGTTCCTCTTCCTAGACTTCTCCAACATTCAGATATGAAAATCCAACATCAGTCTCTTCATAGGTTAACTCTGGAGGATCTAAATTAACACCTTCATCATCAATTCTTTTGTTAGTCTATTCTTATGGAGCTTTATGTTCTGGAACTGGAGGATTGACTTCTTCTACTTGTTTTTTGAAATAATATGATATTTATCTTTGTGTAAAACCTTTCTCAAGATTTCTTCTATTTATTTTGCAATTTCCTCAGTTTCACCAAGCATTAGTTTATTCATCCAGACCTTGCTTTTGATTTTATCTTTAACTTCTCTGAGGATTTTATCTGCTTCTCTTCTAGTCATCACAAGACACAAAGTGGAGAGAACATACTCTCTGAGTTCTATGTCTTTATCCTTAGCTACTTATTTTCTCATTTCCAGTACTTTCCTTAAACTTTTAGGAAGTTCTTGTAAAATTTCCAATAGGGCTCTATTGAATTTATTCAAATATACGATAATGGCATATTCCAAAATTTTCTTATTTTCTTGATCAAAATTATCATAGTAAACTTTGTCAGGCTTTAAATTTCCATGAACAGTGATTGCTTTTACAATTTCATCAATAGTCATAGCTACCTTATCAGTGACTATCTTTTTACTAGCATTATTTCTTCTGGAAGGCTGGTCTTCAAAAGTCTTTGAAGTTCTGACTTTTTTGGATCTTATTTCTTTCACTTCTTCATCTGTCTCTGTCTCTTCGTCTTCTTTTGTGCTTGTGTGGGTTCTTGTGGCCTTGGTTTTCTTCCTTTTCCCTCCATCACCAGATGGAGTCACTTTTGGCTTCTTAAAGGAAGTGGGCTTGAGTTGCTCAATAGGAGTTATAGAACTCCTTGTCTTCCTTGAGGAGCTTGGTGGGATTTCTGGAGTGACTGTCGGCTGACTTTCTACTTTTTCTTCTATAGTCTATTTAGTGCTTTACTTCATCTTTTCAATTCTTTCTCTATTCTTCTTTACTTCCTCCTTGGTTAGGCCAATGCTCTCAACATGCCTTTCAACTTGTCTTTGTACTTTCCTCTTGGTCTCAGGCTATCTAAGCTCCACATGTAATTTTAGACTTAATTCCATATAGGTTCCAAACCTTTCCATAGAGGTATCTTTAGGTGTGCTCAAAAGATGTTGAGCATACATATCCAACACTCTTCCATCCACCTCATAACCCATAGGTATTATCCAACCCATCCTTGGTTCTACAGCTTCCATCAAGCACTGATCTGTGTCAACCACGAAACATATGTCATTTTCATATTTCTCCACAATTGTTTTAGGGATTCTTTCCCTTGCTTGCATTAAACTTTGGAAGTTTCTGAAGCATCCCCAAATGGCAGTCTTTTGGGCTTGGGAATCACCAAGACTGAGAAGGTGATCTCTTATTTGCCATGCTACTGGTCTGTCAGTTGTCCAATGTACACTTTGAATTCCAGGTACTTCATTCATAAAATAGAAGAACAAGCATATAATCAAGGAACCATATTTGAAGGAATTTTTCTTATCTTTCTTTATCTTGCTCAAATTCTCAATCAACTAATTTTGTAGTAGTTCACAAAGATCATAATCAACATTTTCTTTTAACATTTGATAGGCTGCATAAATTACAGTTCTGGAGATAGAGTTTTCTCTGCTGGAGTGGTAAATTTTGTACCCAATCACCATGGAGGTGAATTTGACATCCTGTTCTATAATATCATTGATGTTCATTGCTCTTCTATCAAACTTGGCATCGATAGCATCAGTCACTATCTGGTTTTTCATGGCTTTTAGCATGGGTAATCTGTTAGAGGAGTTTAACCCAGTTACAATCTTGATAACATCCTTTTTAATCTTGAATGGTTTCAATAACCATATGAACTCATCATGTATCCAGGTTAAGATATATCAAACCCATTCATTTTCATCAAATATCAGAAACCTAATGACTTGCAGAAAATGTTTGCTTTCTAGGGCTTTGTATTCTGGTTTCAATTTGTGGCTATCATCTGTTAAGTAGTTGTTAAGCAAATCCAAGAGTTTCAGGTTTCCAAATTCATCCATGTTATAGTGGATATATGCCCTAATGTCCTCAACATGTAGTACACCATGTGGAACCTCAGAGAATGTGCCCAATGGTTCAATTTCAACTGATTTGTGTGGATGCTTCTTAAATATTTGTTAGGGTCTTTCAGTTATATCAACAACTAGAGGTGTAGCCGTTTGCAAAAATTGAGAACTCAAGAGATTTCACAGAAAATAGAAAATACCTTGTTACATAGATTAGGGTTTTTGCATGGAAATCCTTTTCTCGCTTCCAAATCTTGAGAATTCTTAGCTCTAAGTTCGTCCACTTCTTTCTTCTTGTTTTCTCCTAATGCAAAGTGTTTCAAATGAGGAATGTGTTGATAACTGAGAGGGGGGGGGGTGAATCAGTTATCCTAATTATTTCCCTTATTGAACTTTCCTTTTAATTGAAGCAGCATAAAATCAAACACAAAACATTAACCATGAAGTAAGAAACACATGACACAGTATTTTTGACGTGGAAACCCTGTTAAGGGAGAAAACCACGGGGTGATTAACCCAAGAATTATTCTCTGTTAGAAGAATAGGAAATTACAAAAATGGCACTTGCCAATTAGGGCTCACTGCCCGAGCACACTGCTCACAAGAGGCCCACTGCCTACAAGAAGACACACTGTCTACAAAGTGATGATAATCACAGTCTTGAACTGACTGGAAGCATCTGCATATGCTGGAGTTCAGTTCCGGTTAGGCTCAGTACACTGATCTGCTGCACTTCATCTTTCCTCTGTTCTTTGTTCTGCTATCTTTCACATACCGGATCCTTTTTGCTACCTCTGCTCTTTCTCTGGACTTATTCGCATATCTCTCCACTTCCACACAACCCTTCACAACTAAATCCATCCTCTATATATATCCGCACAAGTAGTTTCATCACCTTTCTAGTCGGCATCCGGAACAGTCTTAGTTTCTTACAAACTCTCATTCTGTCGGCTGAATCCTTCCTCACCAAGCAATGCGGATCAAGCATATACTTGTAGATATCATTAATCATGTCGGCCAAACATGATTCATGTCTTCACAACCTCTGTCATCAACAGTAACCCATCCGGAAAGTAGTCTGATACTCTGCCAGTCAGTTCTTCCTCTGTTTTCACTGTCTCTCAGGAATCCGGTACTCAACCATTCATATCTTTTTCCTTGTCCATCACCGGAGGCTAAATCCTTGGAATATACCACTCAAGGTAGTCCTCTTGACTTCCCCAAATCCGCACTGCACCAAGACACTTCCTCTGAGAGGTCCGGACCAATCTGTCAGACCTTGCCACATGCTCTGTTCTTCTTTACCGGACCACAACTTTCTTTATTCTGACTTCCGGTAGAGACACATCATGACTTGCGGATATGTGGGATGACCTTTGTTGCCATCAATGACAACAACCATGAATCCATATAGTGTCTCTTGCCAACAATCTCCCCCTTTGGCATTGATGGCAACACTTAGTGAAAAATGACTAAGTGTTTTCACTATGCTCCCCCTTTGCTGATGCTCTGTCTTTATATACAATTTCTGGAACTCCCCCTTAGTTGGATCCCTCATTTTTCACTGCTCCTCACTCCCCCTTTGACATCAATGGCAAAGGGTAGGGTCCGCATATCAAAATTTTCAAAAATTTCTTATACTTAGCCGCATATTTACATACTCACATATATTGAAGGATGTCTGCAAAGGATGTCTGTAATTGAATCATTTCGGTAGCCCAACTTTGCTTCATTCTGTCCAAAATTGAAATGTGACCACTTAACAAAAATGCAAACGCTTCTGCCCGCTTGAGATCTGTCGGATCTTTTGTTTGGGCGGTGGTCCTAGCATCACTGATGGCCTCATGCATGGTTTCCAACTTAGGGATTATAATCCTTCTAAGTTCTCCCATCCGGTTGGTGATGTTCTTCCTTTCCTTCTCAAGATTCTTTATTTCGTTCAAGACTGCAATAGTCTGACATTCTTGATTTATTATGGAGGAAGAGAGAGGATCAAAACTTTGAGATAAGCTTTGTAGCTTATCCTGTTCCTCTTTTATTTTCTTGTCAAATGCTGCTGTTGCCTTTGACCAGGATATACAAAATTTATAGATATCACCGCCATCCTTAAGAGCATTCTCTAAGCTCTTTATTCCAATGCTTACAATCTTTTTGTCTTTAGAGATTAATTCTAATATCTCTGAAAATCTCTTATCCAAAAATTCCTTCCGGACCTTTTCTTCAGCTGATTTTTCTAAAGAATCAAAATGTGTATCAACACTGCTGACTAAGGTTTTTAGATTACCGGAAGTGGAGGCTGTCGGATCTATCTGGATTGATGGCATGATCTTTACAAGTATTCCGGAAGCAGCCTCTATCAACTCACAGTCTTCCATATGAGACTTCAGGAGCTTTTCATTTGCCTTGGCATTTGCAAATGAAGCTATCTTCATTGTTTGTACCGGAGAGAGAGAGTCAAAATCAAATGGGCCTTTTAGAAGCTCTGGTTCATCAATCTCTAGAGTTTCTTTGCTCAAAAATTGTTGAACAGTTTGTGCAGTGTCTCTTGCCGGAGACAGATGTTTCTTCTCTTCTGCAGTCTTAGAACTGTCAACCTCTTTGTCCTTCACCACTGCTTCCTTCTCCTGTAATTGCTCTTCTTCTTTGGATCCGGAGACTGTAGGGGAAACCGGAGGAGAGATGCTAACTTGTTCATGGGCCACTTCTTCTGGAGCAGAGGGTCCCAAGTCCTCACTTGTCTGTTCAGGGCTCACGTCTTCCGGAACAGAAGATTCCAAATCAGCAGCTGTTTCTGCACCTAAGTCCTCTACAACAGGAAGATTGAACCTTTTGAAGGCCTTCCGGAGGATCTCTTCTGTTTCTTGGGCCACTTTGTCAGTCTCGCCAAGCATGAGTTGATTCATCCTGGCTTTGCTTCTGAACTCATCTTTGCAGTCTTTGAAGATAATGTTCATGGTCTTGGGATCAATTTGAGGATATAGCTGAATAGCTATCTGCTCCCGGATCTCAAGATCTTTGGCATGAGCATTATTCTTTCTTACTTCCATTTCCTTCTCTAGGCTTTTAGGAATGAGAGATATGATCTCAATGAAAGCCTTATTGTATATGTTAAGATATTTCACTGTGGCCTCCTGCAGAGTCTTTTGGTCGGCCTCACTGAAGTCATCATATGATTCAGTCATTGGTTGAAGGTTTCCATCCACCGTGACCGACTTGATTATGCTCTCTAGTGACAGAGTGGGCTTTTCAACAGTTACCTCTGCCATTTCCTCCTTGTCTTGGCCTGTGGAGGGCTTACCGGATCCTTTCTTTTTCTATTTCTTTACTTCTCTTACTCCCTCATCTGATTCTGTTTCCTCTTCATCCTTTTGGCTTCCATAAGCCCTTGTGGCTTTTGCCTTTGATCTCTTACCGGATGCCTGGACTTCCGGTTTTGAACCTTTGGTTGAGGAAGGTACAGATCTCTTTGTTGATCTGGTCCGGGTGGGAGCTCCAACCGGAGCACTTTCTTTGCTTTTCTCTTCTTCCTCAGCCTTCCTCCTCTTTTCCCGGCTGGCATCAAGTGCCTCCTTTGAGATGCCAAGACCTTGAGCAATGTGCTCTACTTCTTTTCTCACTTTTCTTTTGATCTCAGGTTCCCTGAGTTCTACATGTAATTTTATACTCAGCTCCTCAAAGGTTCCAAACCTTTCTGCCTTAGGATCTTTGGGCTGACTTAGCATGTGTTGAACATGCAGCTCCACTATTTGTTCATCAACTTCATACCCCATGGGCATGATCCAGACAGTCCTTGGCTCCACTGCCTCCATTAGGCACTGATCAGTGTCAACCATAAAGCACACTGAGTCCTTGTATTTCTCAATGAGAGACTGAGGAATTCTCTCTCTTGCTTGCATCATGCTCTGAAATTTTTTGAAGTATCCCCATAGAGCTGAATTTCTCGCTTTTGCATCCCCAAGTCCATGCAAGTAGTCTCTTATCTGGACTGCAACAGGTTTGTCATTCTGCCATACCCATCCACTTGTTCCGGGTAGCTCATTCATGAAATAGAAGAATAGACATACAATAAGAGTACCATATTTAAAGGAATTCTTCTTATCCTTCTTGATTTTCTGTATGTTTTCCATTAATTGGCTTAGTAGCAGTTCGCAGAGATCATATTCTGCATTCTTTCTTAACATTTCATAAGCAGTGTATATTGCAGTTCCGGATACAGAATTCTCCCTGCTGGAGTGATAGATCTTGTATCCTATTATCATTGATGCATATTTGATATCCGGATCGGAGATGTCTTCAATGGTCATTGCCCTTTTGTCAAATTTTGATCCGGTGGCCTCAGTTACAATGTTGTTCTTGACAGATTTGAGGATAGGTACTCCTCCGGAAGAGTATAGGCCAGTTATTGCTCTAATTGCCTCTTTTGTGATCTTGCAGGGTCTATCTAGCCATAGAAAGTTGTCATGCATCCTGCTCAGTACATACCGGACCCATTCATCCTCTTCAAAACAGGGGAAATGAATAAATTGCTCAAATTGTTTCTTCTGAATATCCTTATACTCTGGTTTAAGCTCAAAGGCATTGTCAATCAGCTGCTTGTGATAGAGGTCTCTTAATTTGAATTCCCCAAATTCCTCAATGTTTGCATGTATGTAAACCCTAATGTCTTCGGTGTGTAAAACTCCGTGAGGAACACTAGAGAAGGCTCCTAGTGGGTCAACCTCCAATGATTTGTAGGGATGTTTCTTGAATGAGGGGCGAGGTCTATCGGAGATCTTAACTATGTTTGGAGTAGCCATTCTTCAAAGATTTGCAGTGAGGTAATGAAAAACGGAGAATACCTTATGCGCCTTCGGTTTGCACGGAGTGGTTGGATTGATTTCTTTATCCAATAGCTTCGGCAGGAGATCCTTGGTGTGCTTGAAGAACCTTGTTGCAGAGCTCCACTTTTCGCTTCTTCTCGAGTGCAGAATGAGCAAATGACCTTTGAGAAATCCCTTAAATTGCTCCGCGAACCCTAATACCTGTCTGCAATAAATGCTTCACCTACATCATTCCGGTTTGCCTTGTCTGGATAGCTTGGAGTATCCGGATTAGTCCTGATCTGTGGATATCATCCAGATCTTTTAATCATGAATAAATCGAGGTAGCATATTACAAGATCATCTCAAACATTCTGTCCAATCCGCAGAACAAGATAGTACATTTCCGGATCTTTCCGGACCTTTTTGTAATCCTTTATCATACCGGAGCATCTCCCTGAACAGGTCTTATTTGATCGATCACAGCTTCTTCATAACTTCATGCGGACCTCTGAAAACTTGACTGAAGTATCTCAAGATTCATATCTACAAACCCTTTGATCCGCATCTTGTGCCACATCCGGCACCACTTGTTCGGCTGGGGGAACAAGATTTTCTTTGAGTCTCCCCCTGAGCCAGAGCTCACTTTTAATTTCCGGAAGAAATATCAGCACCAGAGTCTGGTGCGGATCCAACCTCTACATTCTCTGAACTTTTCTTCACCCAAATCTTGCTCATCTGATTCCTAACCTCATCCGCATTCATCTTTTGTTTACCCTTGTCTTGATTCTGATTATACACCGGACCTCTTTTGTCCTGATTCTTGTTTCTGCAGATTTTAGCATTATGACCGGACCTATTGCAGATTTGGCAAATAACATTTCTTTGCATATTTGACTGATATCCTCTTGATCTGCATTGATTTGCCATATGACCTATTCTATTGCATGTGAAGCATCTACCTTTGAATGATTTGTTTACTTGCATAATTCTGCATTCATGGGATTTGTGTCCATACCTTTTGCAGTTGAAGCACTGTCCGGAGAAGGATGAATTATTCTGATTCATTCTCATTCTGCACTGATTAGCTTTGTGACCAAAGTGGTTGCAGTTGTGGCAGTATCCATTGAAGGATGGATATCTTTGAGCATTTGGCTGTCTTACCAGAGGTCTTCTAGGCCTGCTCCTTGGATTTTCTGATCCAAGATTCTCTTGACCGGATCCGGAGCTTTCTCCTTTCTCATATCCCAAGCCATACTTGTCATCTGTCCTCTTTTGACTTCCAAGAAGAACTTCAAGTTGAGCAGAACTTATCTTGAATTTCTCTTTATATTCATTTGCTGTTTGAAGGTCTCTTTTGAGAGAGGCAATTTGATCCTCAAGTTTTCCTTCATTATCTTTGGCATCTTCAAGATCAGATTCAAGGTGTCTGATAATCCTGTCCATCTGGTGGCATTCTTCTGATTTTTCTTTAAGAGATTGTCTTAGATTGTCTTCAGCCTTTCTTTTTTCTTCAATCTCCTGAGTAAACTTTATAGTTCCTAATTCCATTTCATGTCTTAACATAATGACTTCTTTTGATAACTTTTCACATAACTTGGTTTGCTCAGTCAATTCCTCATTTGTATTGCTTTCTTCACTTTGTCTTGCCAACTGTTGAAGCAGCTCCTTTCTCTTTTTCATAGAGAGACTTAATTTGTCTTTTAATTCTCTCATGAATTCATCAGCCTGTTTGAGTCTTTCCTTTAATTCACTGACTTCAGAATTTGACTGTTCAAGATCCTCAAGGGCAGTCTTGAGTTGCTCCCTTAAACCATATGCATCCATTTGAAATCCCAGATCTTCCTCAAGCTGTTAGGCTCTATTAGGAGGAACTTAGCTCTGATACCAATTGTTGATAACTGAGAGGGGGGGGGTGAATCAGTTATCCTAATTATTTCCCTTATTGAACTTTCCTTTTAATTGAAGCAGCATAAAATCAAACACAAAACATTAACCATGAAGTAAGAAACACATGACATAGTATTTTTGACGTGGAAACCCTGTTAAGGGAGAAAACCACGGGGTGATTAACCCAAGAATTATTCTCTGTTAGAAGAATAGGAAATTACAAAAATGGCACTTGCCAATTAGGGCTCACTGCCCGAGCACACTGCTCACAAGAGGCCCACTGCCTACAAGAAGACACACTGTCTACAAAGTGATGATAATCACAGTCTTGAACTGATTGGAAGCATCTGCATATGCTGGAGTTCAGTTCCGGTTAGGCTCAGTACACTGATCTGCTGCACTTCATCTTTCCTCTGTTCTTTGTTCTGCTATCTTTCACATACTGGATCCTTTTTGCTACCTCTGCTCTTTCTCTAGACTTATTCGCATATCTCTCCACTTCCACACAACCCTTCACAACTAAATCCATCCTCTATATATATCCGCACAAGTAGTTTCATCACCTTTCTAGTCGGCATCCGGAACAGTCTTAGTTTCTTACAAACTCTCATTCTGTCGGCTGAATCCTTCCTCACCAAGCAATGCGGATCAAGCATATACTTGTAGATATCATTAATCATGTCGGCCAAACATGATTCATGTCTTCACAACCTCTGTCATCAACAGTAACCCATCCGGAAAGTAGTCTGATACTCTGCCAGTCAGTTCTTCCTCTGTTTTCACTGTCTCTCAGGAATCTGGTACTCAACCATTCATATCTTTTTCCTTGTCCATCACCGGAGGCTAAATCCTTGGAATATACCACTCAAGGTAGTCCTCTTGACTTCCCCAAATCCGCACTGCACCAAGACACTTCCTCTGAGAGGTCCGGACCAATCTATCGGACCTTGCCACATGCTCTGTTCTTCTTTACCGGACCACAACTTTCTTTATTCTGACTTCTGGTAGAGACACATCATGACTTGCGGATATGTGGGATGACCTTTGTTGCCATCAATGACAACAACCATGAATCCATATAGTGTCTCTTGCCAACAGAATGAATGATCCTTTTAAGCTTCACATCACCTAATTTGCCTTTGTAATAAATGCTCTGCCCTAGCACATCTGGTAGCTCTATTTTTGAATAGTCTTTCATGTATTACTTTTCAATTTACCATAATCACTTCCTTTCTTCTGGAAATCCTTCCAAATGTTCTGAGTCAATTCAAGGTATCTTTTGTCATTATGCCAGAACCAGGCACTCAACTACTGGTTGGGGGAATTTGATTTACATTGCTGCTCCCCCTGAGCCAAGGCTCCCAAATCAATTCTCTGAGGAATTTTTAGCATTGAATTCCAATGCGGATCCATTACTATCATTCATAATTGTTTTCTTGACCCATATCTTATTTGATTCATTTCAAGTCTCATTCATATCAATTTTTTATTTGCCTTTGTCTTGTCTCTACTCATCTGGTTTTCTATTTACCGGACCACTTTTTTCATTGTTCCTACTTCTACAGAATCTTGCAATATGACCAGATTTATTGCAGTTAAAGCACAACATTTCTTTTCTTATAAACCTAATTTTCTCTTGATTTGCACTGATTAGCCATGTGTCCAAACCCATTGCAAACAAAGTAGTAGCCATTGAAAGAATTGCTAATTCTTCTATTGTTAGCATTATTCATTATCATACTTCTACATTCATTTGATCTATGACCATACCTCTTACACTTGAAGCATTGGCCGAAGAAGGATGTACCATTTTGATTTACTTTGCTTCTGCACTGAGTAGCTCTATGACCAAATTTGTTTTAGTTGAAACAATTTCCATTGAATGATGGATATCTTTGAGCATTAGGCTATCTTACCAGAGGTTTTCTAGTTTTGTTTCTCCCATTCCTAAGTTGAAAATTTCTCTGTGTAGATCCAGAGCTTTCACCTTTCTCATATCCAAGACCATGCTTGTCATCAACCCTTTTCTGTCCTTTAAGCAGTGCTTCAAGCTTTACTGAGCTTATCTTGAACTTCTCCTTATATTCATTTGCAACATCTAGGTCACATCTAAGAATGATAATTTTCCTTTCAAGTTCTCTCTCATTGTCTCTACTTTCTTGTAGATAAGACTCTAGATGGCCAACTATTCCATCCAATTTGCAACATTCTTCAGTTCTTTCTTTTAGTTTTTGATTCAGATCTTCTTCAATTTTCTTCCTATCTTCACTTTCTTTGGTTTGCCTCATCACCCTAGATTCCATTTTAATTTTTAGAACACCAACTTATTTTGATAGCTTCTCACATTCCTTTGTCTTTTCTTCCAAAGCTTCATTCATGCCATTTTCTTCAGGTAAACTAGATAGCTGCAGAAGTAGCTCCTTTTTCCTTTGCATAGATTTATTTAATTTATCTTTTAACATTTCAATGGTATCATCAGCATCTTTAAGTTCACCTCTCAGATTACTAATTTATGTTTTAGACTGAACAAGCTCTTCTAGGGCCAATTGAAGTTGATCTTTGAGTGAACCCATTTAAAACTTCTTCCAAGATCTTTTCCTCAAGCTGTTAGGCTTCTCCAAGGAACCTTGCTCTGATACTAATTGTTGGAAATAGGATAGACAACTAAGAGGGGGGGTGACTCAGTTGTCACAAAACTTTGTATATTTCTACAGTTAATTCTTTATTTTTCTACTTAATAACAATTCAATAATTTAATCATGAAAACAATCAATTGTAAGAGTAAGAGAAGCAACACAATAACACACTTGACACCAAGATTTTTGACGTGGAAACCCAGTTAAGGGAAAAACCACGGTGGGGGTTAACCCACAAAAAATAATACCCTGTTGAAAATCTTTTACAAATGGGAATGCACATGCATTCGAGCTCACTGCCCAAAGCTCATTGCTCAAATGGAGGCTCACTGCCTATAGAAAGATTACAAGAGAATAATAGAGATTTTGAACTGATAAATAACATATATCCATGCAAGAGTTTCATTTCCAATTAAGAACAAAAACCGATCTTACACATTTCATCTTTGCTCTGCTATTTTTATTGCTCTACCATCATTCGCATCTTAGATTTTTGCTCTTCACATTTACACCTTACTCGCACACACTTCACACACTAAATCATCCAATTCCATTAGCTATATATATCCACAACATGACCTACAATCATTTTACCAGTCAACTTCAAAAACATTTAGAACTTTGTTGAGTACTCTGCTTTGTCGGTTAGATCCATACATAATATGAGATGCAGACCAAAACTTGCACTCACAAATTATCAATTAGGTCAGACACTATCACTGGTCATCACCATTTGCCCAATAAACAACTTCTATACATCCAGAATTAAGATCATTCACAAGGTCGGCCTATTCTTCTTCTATCTGTTTTATCAAACTGAAACCTGATACTCATAAGATAATATCTTTTGAATCCTTCATCATTAGAGGACAAAACTCTAGATTTAGAGTGTCTTGACAATTCTTTTGACTACCTTAGATCTGTAGCAAACCATGCCTTTCCACCAGAGAGATCCGGACCAAGATACCAGACCCTGTCACTTGCTCTGTTCTGAACTATCCAGACTTAGACAAATTCTGATTCTGACTTCCAGTATGAACAAATTGTGTTATGCAAATGATTGGGATGATCTTAGTTGCCATTAATGACAACACCTATTAATGCAAAGCAGTGTCTCAGCTTTGTCTATGATCTTAGACGACCTATGGTTAATCAAAAATATAATTAACTCCTTGACAACAACTTTCTTCTCATCTTTCAAAATTTTCACCTTCTCTTTCAACTCTTTTATTTCTTAGAGCAATTGCTCTGGGTCTACTGGAAATGACTCTACAGTCTGAATTAGAGATGGAACATTTTGAGATGAGGTGCTTGGCCCAAATGATAGCTTCTCCTTGTATTTATTCATCTCTGAAGTGGCTTTCCCATACTTCAACAAAAGTTCATCATAATCCCTTTGTAATTTATTTGTAACAACTTCTGCAAATTGAGTTGTCTACACAATTAGGCTGGGAGCTTGGGGAGCTGGAGTGTCTATCACTCTCTTTATTATAACATCCCTAGTCAACTCACCCAATACAACCTTTGGCTTATTATCACTAGGGGATAATGCCCAAATTGCCAAGATTTCAAACCTGGGATTGAATCCAGCACCAGAAAGTGCCTTTTCTACTTGATCATTAGTCACATCTGTGTCATTCCTTGTCACAATGTCAAATGTAATGGCATATGCTAAGGTCTAGTGTGGGAGTAACAACATATTACTCTTTGCAACCAAGGCTCTCCCCTCTTTAGGGGTCATCCCACTTATATCTCGACTGACTTCATTTAGCACCTTCTGATTTATTTCCTCATATTGTGCTGGGTCAACTCCACTCTTAGCTTCCTCTATTCTCTTTTGGAATTCCTCATTTCTAGGTTTAATACAAATCCCTTGAATTCAAGAGATTTCACAAAATCATCATCCTGTAAAAATTGTGAACAAGCCAATACTCTAATATCCTCTATATCAATTTGCTTCCCAATAGTTGACCTTGCCAACTTGTTGTCAGAAGAGGCATAGGGCCTTATTATTACAGGTGAATTCACCTGTTGGGAGATTTCTTATTCTTGTTCATTTATATCCTCTTCTAGATCAATCATCTCAATCTCTTCTTCCTACTCTAGATCAATAATTTTCAGCCTTTTAGTTGGGGGTGCATCAGGTGAATCCCCTTTTCTCATATATGCTCTTCTTGAACTACTCAGCACTTATGCAGGCCTTACCTCTCCTGCTGGAGAACTCTCAATTAGGGCATCTACATTATAAAAAATTTTATGAATCCTTTCTATAAGATCAGCCTCCTCTGCAAATTCTCCTGGATATGAAGAATTTAAATTCTTTCTCATTCTTTCCCCTTCCATGTTCATTTCCTACTTTTTCCTCAGAAACTGAACTTCTTCCATGGTAGCACAATTTCTGATAGTATCTTCATCATACAAGACCTAGTGAAAGTAATGTGGCCTTTTTACACTTAATCAGACCCTATCTATGAAGCCCCCAGGGTCAAATGCCCTAGAAGTTTCCACATCCATCCTATAAAATCTCAATACTAAATCAATTTGATCCAGTCGATCCTTATTGGCAATCAAAAAATCACAAAATCTAATTGAAGTGGGAAAGAAATATCTTTTTTTATGAACTCTAAGATGCTCTTTATTAGACTCATTCAGTTGTCTGATTATCTCCAAAAATGCTATTCTTCTGGGCACATATTTTGGTAAAATATATGGGGTAGCCTTGCTCTCATAGACCCTGATACAAGTGGTGTCAGTATGCAAGAACCAATCACCCCAGTTATGATTTATCCCTAATTTAGGGGTTCTATCCAACGGCCTCAAAAAGTCCAGTGCATCTAGGTGCATCCTTTCTCCTACTAGCTCCATGAAACCAAGCAAACTTCTAACAAAATGCTCTTCAAAAATTACATAACCCGCATTTGTGTAGTGCATATCCAACATGCAAGTCCACATCTGCACAAGGAGCAAGTTACCATGTGTATATTTCTCTTTGACATGCAAATCCTTGTGCCACAATGCTAATCTAACATATAGAAACATATGGGACATCATTGAGTACCAGGTGAACTCCACTTTTACATCAACAGTGTACAACTTGCTCTTAATATCAGTTAGCTACTTATGAATTTTATCTGCAATATATGTGACATGATCATATGGTTACTTGGTTAAATTTCTTGAATATTTATAGCTAACATCATCAAAGAGATTGGCATCTTGTCCATTGCATCTTTTCCTAGTACATGACACAGAGAATGATACGTCTTCACAAAATAATACATGAACTGTGAGCAATCAAACAATTCTTCCTCCATATATGATATTTTCACCAATTTTCCATCCACGCCCTTAGGTCGGTGCTTGGGCAAGTTAAAGGCTCTATATCCACACTTGACTTTCTTATATCCTTCCTTCAAAGCAGCAAGATCAATTTGTTTGTTAGCCTTAGGGTTTAAACCAAACACACTCGAGATGTAGGCCTTTGTGGTTTTTATCATAATTATACCATTTCCTGCATAAATTTCCCTAGACTTGGGGTCATACCTCTGTGCTATTGCCCTCACAAAATCTAGATTTAGAAATACATTAGGGCATATTAACTTTGCCAGGTCTAAGTTCCAGGCATTGAAGACTGGGGCCTTGTATTCTCTTCTATCATACTAGTGTCTGAATAGAATCCATGTGGGTACTGGCAATTGTGTATCCTGACAATCATAGCATAGGTCCAAAAGTTTGTTGTTTGGCCCACTGAGACCATGTACATTCACAAGCCACCTTGAAGACCCAGGGAGTTGAACCATAAGGTCCTCATCCAAGCTTCATTTTGATGTGGAAGGCCGATTTACTTGACTCATTTTTTTAGATGATTTTTCACTAAGCTAGGGTTTTTTCTTTCAACAATATTATATCCTTTTCAACAAATAGCAATTCTGAATTCAAATGAATGCAGCTGGTACATAATCAACTTACTGGTTTATCTGTAGAAACTTGAAATCTTTCATTTTTCTCGCCTAAATGCATGCTGCGCACATGGGCTTTTTTTGTGTTTGTGAAAATGGTATGAAAAACTCTTTCTTTTCTCCCTTAAGATGCTTGCAATTTAGGGCCTATAGCATTAATGTATGTCACCTCAGCCTTTACTACAATTCATGTTGCAGGGTGCCTCCCAACGTTCTATTGGGACCTAAAATTTCATATAGTTTTTTAGCAAAATTTTAGGTCCCCATGATGAAAAAACCAATTTTTACAATCTACCCTCTACATTTAGTAATTGGTTGCTGGGTTCAAAGTACCTTCTAGCCCAAAGCTATGAATAAAATAATGAAGCTAAATCCTATACTATATGTATTAAGGAAGTAGATAAGAAAAGGTCCACAACTTTACTCTTTCAAGCTAACCACATTACCTTCTTACACTAGAGGAGATCAATGCTTCCTTAATTCCTAGTATGCTGATTTTTCCAATGCTCGTCTTTTTTAATCAAATTTATTAGAAGAACAATTTAAATCTAAACTCGAGCCTACCCTGGAATGCTTTTCAAATCTGTAAAATGTAGATGTCAGTTTATACATGCTAGCCAACAAGTGGATGGTGGGAGATAAACAATAAATATATGAGAGAACAAAAGTTGCAATTTGTAAATGAATTGGCAAAGTTTCAAATAATAACGGTGCCATGCTTTTATACAAAAACAACCTTGGGATGATAAGAGTCCAATAGAGCTGATCATTCAAGATCAAAATAAACAAAGTGAAAGGGGTTGTCAGTATAGAAGTTAAAAGTAAAATTTATAAGAAAGCAAAAAGAGTTTAATGAAAAGATTTGGAATATAGAAGCAACTATCCGTATGCCTTCTAGATATAGAGAAAGAGGGCATATGGTAGTGGAAAGGAAGATAGTCCTTTTTGTGATGTCCCTAGATTTGAAAATGCACGCATGAAGCTTTTAAGTCACGTTTCATTTGTTGATTGCCCGGGTAATGATATTCTTATGGCTACTATGCTAAATGGTGTTGCTATTATGGATGGTGCATTACTTCTAATTGCAAGTAATGAGAGATGTCCTCATACTCAAACTTTCAAGCACCTTGCTGCTATAGAGATAATGCGCCTTCAGCATATTATGATTTTGCAGAACAAAATTGACCTAATCCAAAAGAGTGTAGCCAACAACCAGCATAAGACAATTCAAAGATTTATTTAGGATACCATTGCTGATGGAGCTCTAGTAGTAACAATATATGCACAACTAAAGTACAATATCCATGTTATATGTGAATACATAACAAACAAGATTCCTATTCCTGAGCAAACTTTTGTCGCCCCACCCAACATGATTGTAATTAGATTGTTTGATGTGAATAAACCTAGTGTTGAAGTTGATGAAATAAAAGGTAGTGTTGCTGGTGGAAGTATACTGAGGGGTATTTTGAAGGTGAATCAAAACTTTGAAGTCCATCCTAGCATTGTAGTCAAAGATGAGAGTGGCAATATCAAGTGTACATCTATCCTTTCGAGAATAATTTCACTTTATGCTGAGAAAAATGAGTTGCAATTTGCTATTCTAGGAGGCCTTATTGGTGTAAGGATGACAATAGATCCCACTCACACATGCTAACAGGCTTGTTGGGAAACTTCTTGGAGAAGCTGGAGAACTACCTAATGTTTTTGTGGATCTTGAGGATTCTCAAAGACAATTTTAATAACACATAATGAGTTTATTAAAACATCCCTTCAAGCTACAATATAAGCATCCATCTCACTGCCCACAATTACATACATATAATAAAGTCCCAATGATAATCATCTAGCTCTATCGTACATGCTACTTGGTAAGACATTTTTCTAGTGTATTGTGTAACAAGCTTAAATACCTACTCAGTGATGTGCTTCCAACTAAGAGGAGACCCTAGCTTTTGAAGGTTGCCTCAAAGAGTTTTTCTCATCCCAATGATGCAGGTAGCCATAAGCTAAAAAATGAAATGCTAAACACTTCATTTAGGTTTGCACATTCCTGATCCTAGAACATCATCAGACTTTTTTCACATCATATAAAAGTGAAATTCACCTTTGCCAACATACTCCCAGCTTGTGCCAAATTTGGAGCATTGGAACATGGATGTGCACAAAATGATGGTTTTGATGAGGCTTTAAGGCTTTTTAAAGAAATTCCTCAACCAAATGTGGTCTCACGAATAACAATAATCATAGGATATGTGAAAATGGAATCATGAAGTGGCTTGATAAACTATGAAAGAAAATGCAATCGACAGATATATAGCCGGATTCCACAACCTTCGTTAGAATCTTGGCATCCTGTGACGAGACAAGAGCTTTAAAACAAGACTGTGGTTAGGGGTAAAAAATGTAAACACTATGGAGAAACCCTAATATGGAGAAGGCTTCAGAATATTGGAGTGAGTGAATTCCTAGTCTCCTTGATATCCTGAAAAGAATTAATAATGTTTGTTTAAAGAAATCATCAGTGAAAAATAAATCATATTGGCAGAATGAGATAAAGGTCCCTCTGATATAATAGTGTAAAGGAAAAAATTGTATATTTTCCAAAATCAAAAAATATACAGTGGGCCCAATAAATTTTATTATCAAAAAATCTTGTATCAAGAAGTTATCAGAGATCGGAGTGAGTAATAGAGACGTCCCCCTGATATCCTGAAAAGATTAAACCATGTGTTTGTCAATTTTGTTAGAGCATCTGCAAGACACTAATGAGCATCTCCTCAAAAACTTGGTGGAGCAGTGAACAAAGTATAAATAAAATTATCACATGGAGGGTAAATATTGGCAACGTATGACCATAAAATGCAAATCTCATATTTTTATCTAAGAAAGACACAATGAAAAAATTTAAATACAGAGGTAAAATATTTTGGATGAATTCAACAAATGGGTAATTATTTTACCTAAATAATGAATTTATGAGAAAATGCAGTGAAACAACAAGGGGTAATTATTTGCACACAAATAATTATTTTAGCCGAGTAAAGATGAAAGGAGCACACAAGTAAATGTGAGCCAAAATGGTTAGCAAAGGAGATATAATAATTATTAAGATTATTTTACCATAATACAAAGGCTTAGAAGATTAAATTTAAAGCCTTGAAGATAATTAATTAAGTGCAAATATGTGTCGGATATATGTAAAGGGTCATACCCCTTGAAAATGCAATGTGTATATGAAGGATGAAATCAAAATTCAAAAGCATCATCATCAGTAGTAGTAGGTTACAAAAATTACTAGTAGTAGATAGGTTCATCCATTACACTCATCCATTTTCATATTTCAGAGACTTCTGCAATTAATGTATTTATTTTGAAGCAATATAATGGAGAAGACTATTCTTAAATGGTGATATATTTTCAATGTTCAACTGTTGTGTTGATTTTCATGATTATATGTTGCTATGTTGTCTCAAAAGTGGTTCTCTTAAGTTATTCAAATTTACATAATTTGTCAGGACACATTTGTTGTTTGTGTGTGGTTATCTTGATTGGTTTATGGTTGGAGTGAATTAAACATCCTTTTAAATAATCCATTTTGATTGGTTCCTACCAAGGATTAAAATCCTTTAAAATGATTATTGTGATTGGTTTCCCTTAGGCTAGGAATTAAAAGTCCTTTCATGAGATCACAGTAATTTAGGAGAATATCGCTAGGATTACTAAAGAAGAGTGTAATGTCAGAAAATGTTCTCTTGGGGGCTTTTTCCTCATAAGGTTTAGCTCCCGAGTCTTTAGGGTGCATTTAGGACATTTTAGTTCATATTTTAGCATCTCAATAGAATGAGACCTAAGTCTCATGGAAAATAGGACCTAGGAGGACCCCTTGAGCTGTAACCTACCTAAAATAGGGGGGGAGGACTTGGGCACCCACACCCTAGTCCTACCCTATTTTAGGGGAGCCCTAATTTTTGGGTGTCGATTAGTGACCGTTATTAGGTCCCTTTGCCAACACGGTAAGTTTGAATTTCAAATATCTTGGCAGGAATGCTTGTAGGTGCATATATAAGCATCTTTAGGCATTCATTTGAAAACTAGATGATTACTAGCAAGCTATTGTGTTCTCAAGGTGATTCAAGGCTTTTTATTGTGTTGCAAGAGAAGACTTGTATGTTTTGTGTGTTGATATTTATAGATTTGAGCATCAATTCCTTCATGGCATGAAGATCATCTTCCTCCATGAAAGCTTCACTACAAGGTGACATATCATTGTGTTTTTATCATTGATTCCTTTGGTTTTTGGCCTTTGCCTCATAAGGGCATGCCCTCTTTATCTGACAATGGTGTTTGGAGACTTAAGTGTCCTCTGGGGTTTGACTGAGGCAAACCTCTAAACACCACAACCTCCAAACCAAGTCTTGTGATTGTAGGTTACAGGTGTCACATCCAGAAAAAGTGGAGTTGTAGGAAGACTTGGTAGACATCAGGGATTTAGGATCTGAAGAAAAGTCAAACAAAGGAGCACTTGCAGGACTTGGGTGCTCGCTTCAGTGTTCTCCATAGATAGATTCTGGACAATAGAAGTTACAAAGATGATCAGTGTCTAAAGGAGGTCCATATTCCCTGAAAAAGTAGGTACCTTGGACTTGGGTGCCCGCTTCAGTGTCCTCGACTGTTTTGCTTTGGAACCCCAAAAATAGGTATTCTATAATTTGGCATTTTACTCCCATTTGCAAGAGCTTTTTCCTTAATTCATTAATGTGTTGTCGTATTTGCATAATTAGGGTTTAATCCTCAATTGAGCATAGGAGAAGGAAAAATTGATAATTAATTCCCTAATCCAAGTTTCCATACATTTGAAAGTGACTCTAGGGTATGATAGTGTTCTCCACTTGACCTTAGATCCTTCAATGTATAGTGGAGAGGCGGATTTAAACACTTAAACATTAAAACATTGACAAATCCAATTTTCTACTAAATATTTTGGTGAACCCATGTATTTAAACTTAAATTACAACTTTTTGAGTGTTTGCCTATAGATTTTGTGTGATTTCATTCATTCATATGGTCATTTAATTTATTGCATTGAGAAAATTTCAAAAAAATAAAAAAATTGGAAAAATACAAAAAAATTGCATTGTTGGGCTTACTAAATTGTGTCAATTCTTCCTAAATTTTCCTAATTCATGATTTTTGCATCAGATCTGATATAAACTATAGAAAAATACAAAAATTCAAAATCTTGCTTTGCATTTTCATCATTTAATTGCTAGGGTTTTGTGGAAATTTTGACAATTTTTTAGATAATCTAGTAATTCCAAAATCTAGGGTTCATAGGCAAAATCTCTAATCATATTTTTCTACTAATTTTATAGGCTCATTCAAATTTTTATTTGGATGTAGTCTTGCATTTTATTGTGAATTTGCATTTAAATTTAAATTATTTGCATTTTTGCATTGAAAATTTTAACAAAAACTAGCAATTTTGGTGCAATTTCATTAAATTTACATGGGAATTTTGCATGATTAAGCTTGAAAATCATTTTCAGATTTGAGAGTATTTAATTTCCATCATAAATCAGACATTAAATAATTCACATAGCATTTGTTCCAAAACTTCAAACCTAGGGCTTCAAAAACGACAATTTTCACTAAAATTGGCCTTATCGACTCTCCAAACTTGCACCACAAGAGTGTTGTGAAATATATTTTCACATTAATTTTTTTTATCAGTGTAATCATTTTCTTCCCCTCATAAAAATCTTCACAACACCCTTTTAAGGGGCTCTTGTAGTGAAAACTTTGCAAAAAACTACACATTTTGGCTATTTTGGCCCTAAGGTTTGACCTAGTTTGCACTCCAAGTGTGTTGTGATCAATTTTATGGATTGAGGTGACTAATATTATTGATATTATTTTCTTTCCCTACTAAAATTTCTTGCAACACCTCTTTTTCTAGGTCTTGGAGTTGAAAAACTGTGAAAAATAGCCTATTTTTGCTATATTTTCACTAGGGTTTAACCTTAAATTGCACTAAAATCATGTTGTGTTGGGTATTTTGGCACCAAGTGGCTGTTATTACTGATATTATTTTCTCTCCATCATCATTTTCCTCACAACACCCTTTGTTATGCTATCTTACATTGAATTTTTGGTGAAAAAAGTGCCTATTTTGACATATTTTGACTATATTTTAACTTGGCATTAACTTAAAATCGCATCAAGAGTGTGTTGAGAAGGATACTTTTTCTGTTTTTGGACTGATATCAGACATATAACTTTCTTCCCTTGACAGAAATGCTTACAACACCCTTTGGTTCATTCATTTGCATTAAAAAAAGTACAAAAAATCAAGCATTTAAGGCTATTTTTACATATAGTTTTGCACTTGTCTTTTGCATCAATTTGAAAAGATTCTAAAACTATGATATTACATTGAAATGGCACCTCCATGTCATTTTTCAATGGTATCTTTGCATGTATTTATCAAAAACCTAGATTTTGACCAATTTTTAACTCTCATGAGTGAACATCCTACAATTTTAGAAAGCTTAACTGAGTTCTTCTCCATGAGTAGCAAGGAAAAAGCTGATGATGATCCCATAAGTTATCCTACTTCCACTATAACTAAATACTCAAATGAGAAGACTAGGGATAGCTTTAGTAATTCCACTGCTCTCCTTGGCCAAGATGAAGCAATAGTGAATGAAGAGCTTCTTTTAGCAAAGTATGTTCCATGGGTAGAAAATAAGAATTCATTTAACAATAATCAAATTCCCGCCTTTGTGGATCATCCCACCAATCTTCTTCCTTTCGTAGATTGTTCGCACACCTTGGATTTCACTAAGAAAGAGAAGACCTTTAATTTCCCTCCTTTGTTTGAATATTCAAGTCATTTGGACATCACTAAGAGGATAGAGAATAAGTACGATAGTAATCTTCAACAAGAGAACGTTCCACCTAGACAAAGGACCTTTGATCTTGGTGATTCCTCCTCTACAACACAAAATCCATAACAAACCAAATCCCTATGTTACAAAAACTGAGTCGTAAAATACATCAATGCCAACTTGCAAAAAGGAGGAAGGCAAGGCGACGGGCTTACCTTAGATCTCAACAAGAAAACATCAATCCCAACATTCAACCAAACAATAATGATCCTAATGATGAACAACATGATGAGAAAGATATGAATATGGCTATGATACCTTCTATCCCACCTTACTCTAACATTAGGGAGTGGGAGGATGATGATGATTTACTTGATGATAAGACTTAGCATGAAGACCCTACAGGTAAGTATCTCTAACCCTTTATCTCTCTTGTGACGTGCTTCCCCCATGATGTGTTATATGTTGTTTAGGCCTCCTGGGATGACCTCATATTCACTTGTAAGGTTTAGGATACCAGAAGACCACCTCTATTGTGACCTTCTATTTGTATCATCATTCTTCCAAATTGCCTCTCTCTAATTTCATTGTTGTGTGTTGTGTCTTATGGACATAGCATCGTGGTTGATGACTTGGGGGTACCCTCCTACATGATTGTACCTAAGACACTTGTTTCTCCTCTCTTATTTATTGTTTCCTTTCCTCTAGTGTTTCCATCTAGTGGGCGGATGATGACAAACATTTATACTGATGCGGACCTAGTGTCCCTCTCGAAAGAAATCAAAAAATGGACTATAGTTCCTAATATGATGATGGGGTTGTATATTTTATCTGATGCTTGGCTAGTGGAAGCATTCATGCTTTCCACGTAGTGAATTTTATGATGTTTCTGTTGCATTTACAAACCTTAACAATACTACTGCTCTATGCATCTTTATTTGCCTTTGAATCTAGCCTTGGTGGTACTCGATTTAGAGAGCTTCGTGATATAGCCCCTAATTATCCTTGAACTCTAAATTCGTTGTATAACCTTGGCTCTTTGTATGGTTAATCATATTCATTGATGTTGTTTTTTATCATGATGTTGTAGACACTAACATGTTTCTTGCAAGGATGTGTTTGTGGGAATATTTGGTGATTGTAAAGTACATGTCACCTTTGGGGGGCATGGGCTTTGCGAAAGTTAGTGTTCCCTTGTGTGTTTTCTTTCTACCTTAACATGCTTGATATTGATAACTGATATCAACCACCTTAAGGTGGGGGCATATAAGGTAAGTTGTATTGTATAGATGTTAGCAATGTGCTTGTCCTCAAGTGTAGGCTAGTACGATGAGTACTTCCTGCATCCTGAGTTTGTTTGCAATCAATCAATCTATCTATTGCATATACCTCCTTTTCACCATAAGGTGTCTCCATGATGCAGGTGGGGTTGTATACTTTTAAGCTTATACCTCCTTTTCACTGTAAGGCATCTCTGTGATAGGGGTGGGGTGGTAAGCCATGCTTTCTTTTCATTGTAAGGCATCTCTGTGACACAGCTGGGGTCACATTTTCAAAAGTCCTATGTAGAGGTAGGAAGCAAGTATGTGACTAACTCAACCCTTAAGTGTGTTTTTGGTGATTGTTGTGGTGAAGCCCAATCATCAGTGTGTGCCTGTAATGTGCCTGAGATGGTGATGAGCCTAGAAATAGGAAATACACCATTGCTTGTCTGCCATGTTTTCTCTATGCCTTCAAGTGTGTGTATTTTGTTGTGCTTGTTTTGTTTGGCATGTCTGTTACCCCATATGCAGTATGCATTTTGGGAGGTTTTGTTTTTCTTGCGTGTGTTGCCCCATATATACAAAGACCTATGTGATTAGTGCACCCTGTATTATGGGAGGTTTGTTTACTTTCCAGTACTTGCATTTGCCTTTCATATATATCAGAAAAAGAAAAGAAAACATATCATTTCTATCTTCTATGCATTAATGTGTCTTCTATGTATTAACTATTTGCTCCGTGTTCTGCATGACTGTAATTGTCTACTCCATATTTTGCATGTCTATTACTGTCTTCTATGTGATTGGAGTGTCTTCTCCGTGCCTGGTGTATTTTCTATGTTTGTGACCTTACTTTAATGCATGTATGGGCCTCGTGTTCATACATACATTAAAGTGGGGGCTAAATGTAACATCAAAAAATGTCCCCTTGGGGGCTTTTCCCTCATAAGGTTTAGCTCTCAGGTCTTTAGAGTGCATTTAGGACATTTTAGTTCATATTTTAGCATCCTGATGGAATGAGACCTAAGTTCCATGGAAAATAGGACCTAAGAGGACACATTGAGCTATACCCTACCTAAAATAGGGGGGAGGACTTGGGCCTACACGCCCTAGTCCTGCCCTATTTTAGGCTAGCCCCAATTTTTGGGTGTCAGTTAGTGATCGTCATTAGGTCCCTTTGTTGACACGGTAAGTTTGAATTTCAAATATCTTGGCGGGAATGCTTGTAGGTGCATAAATAAGCATGTTTAGGCATTCATTTGAAAACTAGATGATTACTAGCAAGCTATTGTGTTCTCAAGGTGATTCAAGGCTTTCTATTGTGTTGCAAGAGCAGACTTGTATGTTTTGTGTGTTGATATTTGTAGATTTGAGCATCAATTCCTTCATGGCATGAAGAGCATCTTCCTCCATGAAAGCTTCACTACAAGGTGACATATCATTGTGTTTTTATCATTGATTCCTTTGATTTTTAGCCTTTGCCTCATAGGGGCAGGCCCTCTTTATTTGACAACGGTGTTCGAAGACTTAAGTGTCCTCTGGGGTTTGACTAAGGAAAACCTCTAAACACCACTGATGAAAGTAGATTGTCATTGATGTCAAAAAGGTGTTGGTATTGACAGGAGGATCAGTGGATGTTCAAAGTCTTCATCATGGGATTGCTCATGGTTTCATGATCACAGTTCAGGAGTTGTTTACTTCATGATGCTCATGGTCTCATTTTAGGATGCTTGATGGAGTTCATATCTTGTTTATGTTTCTTGGTTCATTCTTGTTTGTGTTGGTTCATTTTTGTAGATCTTATGCAGTGGTGTTTGAAGAAATAATGTAATGCATATGTCTTGTTATGCAAGTTTTGATTAACAAGGTGTGTTTCATGTATCCATATTGTTCACATTTTGTCCACCAAAGCAGAGATGACAGTTGAACATATTGATGAGTTGTTGTTGACAGACACAGGTTGATTTCTTGCATATGCATAGAAGGTATCATTTATGATTGACAAATTTGTAGGGCTTGTTTGTTCTTTCATGTCATTATGGTGCTATGGTGTTCTTCATGTGGGTGTTGGCATTGGTATAGATGTTCTTGATGTTCATGCTCATAATGTATACACAGTTGCTTGCTCAGTGGTTCCACTTGCTCTTCATAGTTTTTTTGTTTAGTGTTATTGAAGATAAGAGGTATGTGACATGGTGATAATGATCAACAAGGTAAGAATCAAGGTGTTGAAGGTTCATGCTTTATCTTAACTAACACAAAAATAATTGCATTGTCATGTTGATTGTTCAAGTAAAAATAAGAGGTTGTTGTTATAAATCAAAATGTCTCATGTTCACGTTCAAGAAATTACAATCTCAGAAATGGTGATGTCTCTTAAGAGCAGAAGGAATATTGCATTACAAGCATTACAAGTCAAGGAATATTGCAGTTTGTCATAAAATATGGGAAAACATGATATTTGATTTTAGGATTTGAAAATTCTTAAAAATCTAGTCTTCTATATCCTAAAATCATAAACTATATTTCCCTAAGTCTAAAGTCATATTTATGGCTTTACTTTTAAATTTAAAAAACTTTATGTTTATCTCCTAACCCACTAAATGTCATTATGATAAAGTGGATTTTATTTGGAGTGAGCAATTAAAAGTTTTTTTAAAGGGATATTTTTAGTCTTTAAAAAGGCTGAAATTTTTGGAGTTTTAAAAGCTTCTTTTTTAAAAAAGAGATCTTTCTAAGTTTTTTAAAAAACCTTCCTGTGACATAGAAGGCTAAAAAGTAAAGTTTTCTTATTTTTAAAAGGAGGTAGTGGATGTGCCTTTTAAAAGGCTAATTTTAGATATTGAGGTGGCAACTTTTGTTGGAATATTTAAGAGCACATTTTGAGGAGATTTTATTTCTAATTTCTATCTTTTGGGGTAGAGGAGTTAAAGAAGGAAGTTTTGTAGTTTGCTAAATATGAGTAAAGTGTTGATTTTATTTTGAGGGATGTTTATAGGCTTTTCATGCCTTTCTTTTTCTATTCTCCTATAGATTAAAAATATTGTTGTTGAGGACATTCAATTTAATGAAGATGAAGATTTGCAGAAGATGAAATCGAACAGGTGGAACATATTTTGAAAAGTCATTTGATGCAGATTGAAGAATATTTTAAGAAGACAAAGGAAATTTTTTGCAAAGAAGATGAAGGGTTTGAAGAAGATTTTTTTTGAAATAAAAAATATGAAAGATTTTTTTAAGAAAATGAAAAATCCCAGTTTGCAGATGAATAGATGAAGATTTGTTTTTGGAAGAAGAATTATATGTAGGTGATTGAATTTATTTTGCAGAGAAAAGAATATGAAAGGTTTTATGCACAGTGAAATTCATTTCTAGGACAGAAAATATGATTTTCTTTAAGAATGGAAATGGTCATACAGAGAAAAGAAGTGATTTTATTTTTGTAGGAGTATTGAAAGGAGAGAAGAGAAATATGAAAGGTTCTCTTTATTTCATATATAATGGTTTTGCAGGAACATTGAAGTGTTGTTGTGTGGATCAGCATACATGGTTGATTATATTTTGAATATCCTCTTGAAGAGAAAATTTAGATGATAAGTTTTGTATGTGATTTGAGTTGATGAGAAAGTATAGTGATATGATAGACACATGTGAAAGAAGAAGTGATTTGTATTGAAATAGAGAAACCCTCTGAATTCTTGGTTTTAATTTGAGTATGTATTAGGGGTTGGTGCTCATTGAAGTTGGTGCTGCTAAATATTGTTGCCAATGAGGCATAGTACACCAGTGAGGCTTGTAGGTCAGTGAGACATAATATTCAGCTAGTGAGGCACTTCATGAGTGGTTTTTCTACCCCTAAGGGTTTTCCACTTGGTAAAAACTTGTGGCATGCTCCTCATTGATTTCCTCTATGTGTGTGCATATTAATAATTTATCATGAGGTTTTTGTTTACATTCTTTATTATAAGTCTTGTGCATATAAACTCAACAAATTATTAATGTCCTCATCTCTATTTGTCTTGGAAAGATAAAGTTTGAAAAGAGTCAAATTTTACTCAACACGGATTCACCCCCCTCTCTCAGTGTTGATTGTACTCCTACAATTGGTATCAGAGCCTAGTTCCCTATAAAGGCTTAATCAGCTTGGGTAGATCATATATTTGGAGTACTTGTAATGGTAAGTCAAGAAGGTTTTTCAACCTACAAAGCACCTATGTTTGATGGGTCTAACTATGCATTCTGGAAGTTTAGGATGGAGTCATATTTGTCATCTTTGGGGTATGATGTGTATGCTTCTATTGTAAATGAATATACTGCAACAAATCCTCCATCAACACCTGATGAGAAAAAGGCCTATGAAAACAATGCTAAGGCCAAAAATGCAATATATTGTGGCTTAACCAATGAGATACTTGTTAAAATCATGGAGTTTAAATCAGCTAAGGCAATATGGGACAAGTTAATCAATATTTATCAAGGAGATGATAAAATCAAAGAAGCAAAATTACAGTCCTATAGGGCTAAGTTTGAAAGTCTCAAGATGAGTGATGATGAGAAAGTGGCAGAATATCTTCTGAGGGTCCAAGAAATTGTAAATTCCATAAGAGGATTGGGTGATACTCTCGAAGAAAAGACAGTTGTAACAAAATTCTTAAGGACTTTAACTTCAAAATATGAATCCAAAGTGTCTGCAGTAGAGGAGAGAGACTTGAGCAAAGTGACATTTGATGAGCTTCATGGTACCTTTACAACTTTTGAGATGAGGATATGTAGTGATACTCCTACAAGTAAAGAATCTGCATTCAAATCAATCAGAAAAGAAAATGAAGTAAAGGTTGATTTAGAAGAATTGGACGAGGATCAAGAATCTTCATTTGTTAGCAAACTGAAAAAGGAGTCAACTGGAAAATATAAAGGTAAACTTCCATTTAAATGTTTTGAGTGTGGAAGAATAGGACACTTTGCTGCAAATTGTCCATATAAAGATTTAGATAGTGATGAAGAAGAAAATAAGCCACAATTCAAGAAGAAACAGTTTCACTTCAAAAAGAAGAAGAGCTTGTTCATAAAAAATGCTGACAGTGATTCAGAGGAGTCAATTGAGAAGGTGCAGAGACTCTTTTCATGGCCATCATAAATGAATATCAGAATAATACTTGTGAAGAACAATCAGAAAATGAAGAAGCTGAAATTGACTTTGAAGGTGAATTAAGATGTGCTTTAAGTGAAGTCAAGAGACTTAACAAGGAGATAAATGTTCAAAGGGAGTACTTGTCATGGTAAGTCAAGAAGGTTTTTCAACCTACAAAGCACCTATGTTTGATGGGTCTAACTATGCATTCTGGAAGTTTAGGATGGAGTCATATTTGTCATCTTTGGGGTATGATGTGTATGCTTCTATTGTAAATGAATATATTGCAACAAATCCTCCATCAACACCTGATGAGAAAAAGGCCTATGAAAACAATGCTAAGGCCAAAAATGTAATATATTGTGGCTTAACCAATGAGATACTTGTTAAAATCATGGAGTTTAAATCAGCTAAGGCAATATGGGACAAGTTAATCAATATTTATCAAGGAGATGATAAAATCAAAGAAGCAAAATTACAGTCCTATAGGGCTAAGTTTGAAAGTCTCAAGATGAGTGATGATGAGAAAGTGGCAGAATATCTTCTGAGGGTCCAAGAAATTGTAAATTCCATAAGAGGATTAGGTGATACTCTTGAAGAAAAGATAGTTGTAACAAAATTCTTAAGGACTTTAACTTCAAAATATGAATCCAAAGTGTCTGCAATAGAGGAGAGAGACTTGAGCAAAGTGACATTTGATGAGCTTCATGGTACCTTTACAACTTTTGAGATGAGGATATGTAGTGATACTCCTACAAGTAAGGAATCTGCATTCAAATCAATCAGAAAAGAAAATGAAGTAAAGGCTGATTTAGAAGAATTGGACGAGGATCAAGAATCTTCATTTGTTAGCAAACTGAAAAAGGAGTCAACTAGAAAATATAAAGGTAAACTTCCATTTAAATGTTTTGAGTGTGGAAGAATAGGACACTTTGCTGCAAATTGTCCATATAAAGATTTAGATAGTGATGAAGAAGAAAATAAGCCACAATTCAAGAAGAAATAGTTTCACTTCAAAAAGAAGAAGAGCTTGTTCATAAAAAATGCTGACAGTGATTCAGAGGAGTCAATTGAGGAAGGTGCAGAGACTCTTTTCATGGCCATCATAAATGAAAATTAGAATAATACTTGTGAAGAACAATCAGAAAATGAAGAAGCTGAAATTAACTTTGAAGGTGAATTAAGATGTGCTTTAAGTGAAGTCAAGAGACTTAACAAGGAGATAAATGTTCAAAGAAATGAGTTTCAAAAAGAAAATGAAATCATGGTTAATAAGATCAACGGCTATGAGAAGCAAATTACAGATTTAAATTTGTCTTTTGAAGAAAGTAAAAGGATAGTTGATGTTACTAGCAAAGAGCTAGTTGTCAATGTTAAAGAATGTCACACTCTTGAAGTTGAGATCATTGACTTGAGAAAGAAACTTGATATGTGCAAAAGTAGTAACAAACTTGAGGACCTTTTGGAAAAACAAAAAGGATTCAAAGACAAAAATGGTCTAGGATTTGAAGGACAATGCTCACATTCAATTGATCTAAGTCATCATATTGCTACTCTTGAGACTAAAGGCAAAAAGAAGATTGAAGCTGAGGTGAGAACCAAAGAAGAATTTGTCAAAATGCACAATCAAAGAAGAAATCTTAGAAGAATTGCTCTAGTAAGGCAAGCATACATGTATAGGTACAATTACACTTATTTTGGTTATTGTTATATTTGTAATCATTTTGGGCATAAAGCAGTTAATTGAAAAAGAAGTCAATTTACTTCAATAAGAAACACTAATCTTGTATGTTTCAAGTGCAACTTGGTCACATACAAAGAAATTATAAAATGCATAGAAGGTATGATCCTACTTGGAAGCATAAAATAAATGATCAAGGGATGTCAAAAAAGACAGAAGCTGAAAAAGTTTGGAGATTGAAACAAAGGAAAAAGAGTACAGATTCTAAATGTGTGCATCTTGCACAAGTAACTTCATCAATTGCATAACAGATAGCATGAAGTTAGGGGGAGTTATTCATGTTCTATCAATTATCCCCAAGAAGTTTCAGGAGGTGTATGTCAGTGAAATAGGTGATTAATGGTTCATGATGTCATAATGCATACATGTTGTTGATAAGATGTTCAAAAGTTCTCTGCACAAAGAGTTTGATGATGTTGAGTGATTTGATCCTTTTATATCTTGTTCATATCATGTTGAGTTGTCATGATGTTGCAGTTCAAAGTGTACTTGATATGTTTTAGAAAATGTGAAATGTTGTTGCAGAAAGAGCTTGATGGGCTGATTTGAATTATAAAGTCAAGAGGCATTAGTTCTTATTGTTTGCAATATATATCAGATTTGACATGGTGTTGTAAAAGGTGTCATGTGCAGGAATAAGAGGATGGTATTCATCAACATAGCTTTCATTCTTTTTAGATGATCTTCAATATCTTTAATGTCAAGAAGTGGTATTTCAATTCTTGGTTGGTATGAAAGATTAAGGTCAGTGATAGTGCTTGTGATCCAAGAAATAAGTGAGCAGTTGGTTGATATCAATATAATTTGTTAGTCTCATGCTAATGTTGTTTATGAGTTATTCTTCATAGGGGGAGACAATAGTCTTTGTCATCAGATATCAAAAAGGGGGAGAAAGAAAAATGTATCAGGTAGTTTTGTCATCAATAGCAAAGGGGAAGATTGATGAAAGTAGATTGTCATTGATATCAAAAAGGTGTTGGTATTGATAGGAGGATCGGTGGATGTTTAAAGTCTTCATCATGGGATTTCTCATGGTTTCATGATCACAGTTCAGGAGTTGTTTAATTCATGATGTTCATGGTCTCATTTCAGGATGCTTGATGGAGTTCATATCTTGTTTATGTTTCTTGGTTCATTCTTGTTTGTGTTGGTTCATTTTTGTAGATCTTATGTAGTGGTGTTTGAAGGAATAATGCAATGCATATGTCTTGTTATGCAAGGTTGATTAACAAGGTGTGTTTCATGTATCCATATTGTTCACAGTTTGTCCACCAAAGCAAAGATGATGGTTGAACATATTGATGAGTTGTTGTTGACAGACACAGGTTGATGTCTTGCAGATGCATAGAAGGTATCATTTATGATTGATAGATTTGTAGGGCTTGTTTGTTATTTCATGTCATTATGGTGTTCTTCATGTGGGTGTTGGCATTGGTATAGATGTTCTTGATGTTCACGCTCATAATGTATACATAGTTGCTTGCTTAGTGGTTTCACTTGCTCTTCATAGTTTTTATGTTTAGTGTTATTCAAGATAAGAGGTATGTGACATGGCGGTAATGATCAACAAGGTAAGAATCAAGGTGTTGAAGGTTCATGCTTTATCTTAACTGACACATGAAAAATAATTGCATTGTCATGTTGATTGTTCAAGTAAAAATAAGAGGTTGCTATTATAAATCAAAATGTCTCATGTTCAGGTTCAAGAAATTACAATCTCAGAAATGGTGATGTCTCTTAAGAGCAAAAGGAATATTGCATTACAAGCATTACAAGTCAAGGAATATTGTAGTTTGTCATAAAATATGGGAAAACATGATATTTGATTTTAGGATTTGAAAATTCTTAAAAATCTAATCTTCTATATCCTAAAATCATAAACTATATTTCCCTAAGTCTAAAGTCATATTTATGGCTTTAATTTTAAATTTAAAAACTTTGTGTTTATCTCCTAACCCACTAAATGTCATTATGATAAAGTGGATTTTATTTGGAGTAAGGAATTAGAAGTTTTTTTAAAGGCATATTTTTAGTCTTCAAAAAGGCTGAAATTTTTGGAGTTTTAAAAGCTTCTTTTTAAAAAAGAGATCTTTCTAAGTTTTTAAAAAAACCTTCTAGTGACATAGAAGGCTAAAAAGTAAATTTTTCTTATTTTTAAAAGGAGGTAGTGGATGTGCCTTTTAAAAGGCTAATTTTAGATATTGAGGTGACATCTTTTGTTGGAATATTTAAGAGCACATTTTGAGGAGATTTTATTTCTAATTTTTATCTTTTGGGGTAGAGGAGTTAAAGAAGGAAGTTTTGTATTTTTCTAAATATGAGTAAAGTGGTGATTTTATTTTGAGGGAAGTTTATAAGTTTTTCATGCCTTTCTTCTTCTATTCTCCTATAGATTAAAAATATTGTTGTTGAAGATATTCAATTTAATGAAGATGAAGATTTACAGAAGATGAAATTGAACAGGTGGAACATATTTTTGAAAAGTTGTTTGATGCAGATTGAAGAATATTTTGAAGAAGACAAAGGAAATATTTTGCAGAGAAGATGAAGGGTTTGAAGAAGATGATTTTTTTTGAAATAAAAAATATGAAAGAGGTTTTTTTTTAAGAAAATGAAAAATCCCATTTTGCAGATGAATAGATGAAGATTTGTTTTTGGAAGAAGAATTACATGCAGGTGATTGAATTTATTTTGCAAAGAAAAGAATATGAAAGGTTTTATGCACAGTGAAATTCATTTGTAGGATAGAAAATATGATTTTCTTTATGAATGGAAATGGTCATACAGAGAAAAGAAGTGATTTTATTTTTGCAAGAGTATTGAAAGGAGAGAAGAGAAATATGAAAGGTTCTCTTTATTTCATATATAATGGTTTTGTAGGAGCATTGAAGTGTTGTGTGGATTAGCATATAGGATTGATTATATTTTGAATATCCTCTTGAAGAGAAAATTCAGATGATAAGTTTTGTATGTGATTTTCTATGTGATTTGAGTTGATGAGAAAGTATAGTGATATGACAAACACATGTGAAAGAAGAAGTGATTTGTATTGAAATAGAGAAACCCTCTGAATTCTTGGTTTTAATTTGAGTATGTATTAGGGGTTGGTGCTCCTTGAAGTTGGTGCTTCTAAACATTGTTGCCAATGAGGCACAATATGCTAGTGAGGCTTGTAGGTCAATTAGACCTGTCAATTGTCAGCGAGACATAATATTCAGCTAGTGAGGCTTTGTAAGAAGTTTTGAAAGTTCAGCCAGTGAGGCACTTCATGAGTGGTTTTTCTACGCATGAGGGTTTTCCACTTAGTAAAAAGCTTGTGTCATGCTCCTCATTGATTTCCTCTGTGTGTGTGCATATTAATCATTTATCATGAGGTTTTTGTTTACATTCTTTATTATAAGTCTTGTGCATATAAACTCAACAAATTATTAATGTCCTCATCTTTATTTGTCTTGGAAAGATAAAGTTTACAAAGAGTCAAAATTTACTCAACACTGATTCACCCCCCCTCTTAGTGTTGATTGTACTCCTACAACCACAACCCCCAAACCAAGTCTTGTGATTGCAGGTTACAGGTGTCGCATCTGGAAAAAGTGGAGTTGTACGAATACTTGGCAGACATCAGGGATTCAGGATTTGAAGAAAAGTCAGGCAAAGAAGCACTTCTAGGACTTGGGCACTCGCTCTAGTGTCCTCCGCAGATAGATTCTAGAAAACAAAAGTTATAGAGCTGATCAGTGTCTGAAGGAGGTCTAGATTCCCTGAAAAAGTAGGTACCTTGGACTTGGGCACCTGCTCCAGTGTCCCCGACTGTTCCGCTTTAGAACCCCAAAAATAGGTATTCTGTAATTTGGCATTTTACTCCCGGCTGCAAGAGTTTTTCTGTAATTCATTAATTTGTTGTCGTATTTGCATAATTAGGGTTTTAATGGTCAATTGAGCATAGGAGAAGGAAAAATTGATAATTAATTCCCTAAGCCAAGCTTCACCTCATTTGCAAGTGACCTAGGGTATGATAGTGCTCGCCACTCGACCCTAGATCCTTCAATATTAGGGTGAAAGGAGGATTTTAACATCTAAACCACAAAAGATCAACAAATCCAATTTTACCCTAAATAAAGAGTACAATAACTTATATACCTACATGTTTGTACAAGGTGCAAACATTCCAAGTGCCCAACAAGTTAGAATTAAGCTACAAAGTAGACCCACCTATCCTACATATCTATCTCCATAATCATCATACATCCATTGACTCCATCCACCCAATTGATTTGGCACTGGTCAACTTTAGAATATTTTTATACAAATCCAATCCACACTCTTGATGATTCAAATACTTTCATTAAGAACTAGTAAGTAAGCTCTGCATCTACCTCACACCTATGTGCCATAGTAAGTAGATTGCCCAAATTAGAATCCATTTAACTTTGAAATCTGCTTTATCATTCAGGTACACCTGCCTAGGCCTAGTAGAGCCTGAAGAGTAGGGGGTTTCCAATTGCATAAACCCTATTTCATTAGCCAAAAATGTATTAAGAGATTGGCACCCTCTTATGGTTTAAAAACCTATGTTTTTGAGACCTAACAAAATTGGTGACTCTACCAAGGAATAATTCATAATTTGGTTAAAGACCATCTCATCATAGAGTCAATACATTTTTGAATTCCAACATGAATTGATAACTCTACTGGCAAGAAGGACCTGGAAGGATAAAAAATCATTCCTCTTTTAACAAGAGGCGATGACTCTGAAAACAAACTTAATGAAAAATACAAAAATATCTTGTAACAATACTATTTACAATCAAAATGAATATGTCAGAAGGAGAGGAAAAGCTAGAGTTATTAAGGGAAGAGAAAAAAATTGATTCAAGAACTGCAACAATTAAGGGCCAAATGTGCCTCAAATTCCTTGCAATATATACTAGCCTCTAAACAGGATGAGTATTTGCATATTCAAGAAAGGGGACAAGGTTCCAGAATTAAAAAATATCACATACCCCCCTTAGATGTATTTTTTTGCATAAGGATATATAAAGGAGAATCTGCAAGTTCCCTACTCGATAGAATGATGGATACCTATTGGAAGATACCTTTTAATCATCAGCCTAATGAGTCCATGTTCATTGAGCAGCTCATGAGAATATGTGACCTTGATTCAGTTCATTATCCTAAATCATTGAAGCCAACTACTTTTGGGTAGCTGTGGCTATGGATTTTTGATATAGAAGTATTTAGGCATAGGGATGCTATCAATAATGGTGATGAATATGGAGAAACTGATCAAACAATGCAGCCAGTAAATGAGACATGTGCAAGTGAAATTTTTAGTGATGATATTTTAGACTTAAATGAGGAAGAAGTTTTAAAAGACCAATTCTCCACCTGGGATCAAGATTACAATTATGAGGATTTTGCACAAGACTTGGAGCCCCAGCATATTCCAAAAGATGAGACCAGTCTTCAAAATATGGATGCTCCTTTTGTCCCAGCCCACCCACCTTAATACCTAAATCAGTAGTTTGAGAAAGAACAAGTGTGCACATATGAAAATGATTATTCAAACCCCTTGTATGATGAAATAACAGAAGGAGAACAAATGACATTCTACCAGGGTGTACCAGAACATGAATTTCATGTGTGCCCAAATCTATGCTATCTTGAAAATAAAGCATTTTCAGACAATCAGGAGGATGTATCAATTTGTGAGGCAAATAACTGTAAAATAAATACATCTGATTTTTCATTTCTTGGCAATCATGAGTATTGCAGTGATAATGGGAAAAGTAAAGAATACAGCAGCAATATGGTGGATTATAAATATTTTTGGTTTTCAGTTTAGCTAGGAGATTATTCCATGGTACATGACAGTGACTAGAATGAGGATTTAATAAATTTCTTCAAGTGGAGTTTGATGAAATCAGATTAGAATAAGTTGTATGACAGAGGGACATATGGGATTTACTTTTCTTAGTGGCCTTGTGCCATCGACCATGATGTGGTTTTTTAAACCATATTAGTTTAGGGCAGAGGAAACATTTGGACTCTATTGCCCAATGGGGTAGGCACTGGTCTGCTCCTCAGAGATATAGGATCTTGCTATGCCCACAAGAGGCATACATCCCCAGATAGAGCCAATGTTGGGAACTAAAATTTCATATAGTTTTTTGGCAAAATTTTAGGTCCCCATGATGAAAAAATCATTTTTTACAATCTACCCTTTGTATTTGGTAATTGGTTGTTGGCTTCAAAGTATCTTCTAGCCCAAAGCTATGAATAAAATAATGAAGTTAAATTCTATATTGTATGTATTAAGGAAGTAGATAAGAAAAGGTCTATAGCTTTACACTTTCAAGCTAACCACATTACCTTCTTACACTAGAGGAGATCAAGGCTTCCTTAATTCCTATTATGCTGATTTTTCCAATGCTCATCTTTTTGAATCAAATTTATCAGAAGAACAATTGAAATCTAAACTCAAGCCTACCCTAGAATACTTTTCAAATCTAAAAAATGCAAATGTTGGTTTATACATGTTGGCCAACAAGTGGATGGTGGGAGATAAACAATAAATATATGAGAGAGCAATAGTTGCAATTTGTAAATGAATTGGCAAAGTTTCAAATAATAATGGTGCCATGCTTTTGTACAAAAATAACCTTGGGATGATAAGAATCCAATAGAGCTAATCATTTAAGATCGAAATAAACCAAGTGAAAGGGGTTGTCAGTATACAAGTTAAAAGTAAATTTATAAGAAAGCAAAAAGAGTTTAATGCAAAGATTTGGAATTTTGAAGCAGTTATCTATAGGCAGAGTTGCATGGACAAGGATATGGATATGGTATTGGATATGGATACGGCTATTTTTCAAGGCCCCTAATATGGATACGGTTGGATACGCCATTCATAAAAAACACATATACACATATAGATAACACAATTTTATAAGTTATTAGAGGCGATTTCCTATTTCCATTACTTTAGAAGCAATATAGACACATAATGCTACATATTTAGATATAGTTTCATCATCAAAGAAAATATAAATATACTGATAGAATCACATATTATCAAAAATGTCATCACTATTCTCTTGATGTTGGAGTTCTAGATCATCAACTACACTCTCAGAATCAAAAGAAGATGCACTAGAGGATCCTCCTGCTGTGTCAGAATTCTCAACAATGGGACTCAGATGTGTCAATGCATTTATGGATACATTAATGTCACTCATCTCGGGCTGCACATCCCAAAATCTACTGGGTCCCTTCATGTAGTCTACGGAGGAATGTGACAAGAGACGAAGATTGAAATGGACATATACAAAATCCTCTGCTTTACTAGCTACTAGCCTATTTCATTTCATAGAATGGATGAAGCCATATGTGCTCCAATTCCTCTCAGAAGCTGAAGAACTCGAAACCTGTAAAAGGAAATTGATATTACAAGTTACAAAGAGTAATACAATCAACTAAAAAATAAAATAAGAAATAATTTGAAATAGAATATAATTTGTATAATGTTAAACCTATGATAGAAGTTTGATAGCCAGTTTTTGCAAATGTTTAGTCGTGGCACCATGGAAGTTCCACCACTTCATAGGGTCCATTATTTTATTATCTGCCATTGCATCAACATCTACATAAGTTCCATCAGAGGATGCAAAGCTCCCAAACTCATCTCAAATATCCGCTGCAACTCTAGGATCCATAAACATCTTCTTAAAAGCTTTTTTATATTTGTCAACTACATCATGATCCATATTTGGTGCTGTTCTATTTGGCATTGCCAATATGTATGGCAGTACTTGGGGTTCAAAGCATATGCCAATAGTTGCAAAGGAGTTGTCATTTTATCCCACCTCTTCTTGATTATCTCATATATTTGGTTATAAACAAATTATGAGGGGTCTTGCTCTTTTGCTATGATTATGTCTCTGAATTGCTCCACCATTGTATCTATGCAATCATAGATGTCCCCCAATATTGGCTTATCTGTGTCACAATGACGAATGAGGGCATATATTGGCTCTGTGAAAGAAAACACATAGTCTACTTTAGCCCACTAATCACCATCAAGAATGATTGTCCTGATATTATTAGCTCTATCTATTTGAGATTGCCTCCAAAATACCCAAATATCACTAATCACCATACCTTTCAAGGCTTGTTTCACATCCACAAGCCTTTTAATAACAATGTAGTGCGTGGCAAAGTGAGTTTCGACCACCTTCAATTTAAAAATTATTAATTAAAAAATGATATAGTTTAGAAATAGAATATATTTTCAAATTATAAAATGATATATTTCAAACTACAAAATAATAAAATATAGTATAGAATAGAAAAGTTACCTTCAATAGCTCCAACTTAGCGAACTGTCTATAAATGGGTTGTGACATGTGGTGATTACAAATAAACATTTGAATTTCTTTTGCATTGTCATAAATCTTTTGTATCCATTATATTTTGCCAATTTTTTGTAGCATCAAGTTCAAAGAATGAACTGCACATGGAGTCCACCAAATGTTTGGAAATCTTGCTTCCATGACCAACCTTGCTGCTCTGCATACCTTTGCATTATCTATGATCACTTGAACAACATTTTCTAGCCCCACTGATGCAATTGCTTCAATTAGAATTTGGCAATAAATTCAGTATCCTTTTCATCGGCCTTGCATTCAATTGCTTTCAAGAACATTGCCCCTTTTGGGGACATTGAAATCACATTAATTAATGGCCTATTTCTAGCATCCTTCCATCCATCACAAATGATAGAAACCCCTAAGATTTTCCATGAAGCTCGAATCACCTACAATTGTCTATCAATAATATCTTTTTCTTTAGCCAAAAGAGTGGTACAAACCTTCTCATAACCTGGACTTTTATATCCTTTTGGGGCCTCATTAATTGACCTAACCATCTCTTGCCAATATGGAGAGTGCACCACATTAAATGCAATCCCATTTGCATACAAGCAATGAGCAATGTTTTGATCCGTATCCTCTCGACTCTGCAAATTAAATAATTTTTCAAGAGGTCCTAAATTGCTCCTCTTATGACCTGCAAATGTCTCTGAAGCTGATTGTGGATGCAAAGGGGGTCTATTTAGAGTTGACTTTTGTTTTGATGCTTGAGCAAGATTATTGGCTTCATCTTGTTCTTTTTGATATTTTGCAATTTTTGCAGGTGACAACCCCTTTCCCGATTGACCATCAACATTCGGACCAGGACATACAACACACCCTGTCCCTGTTATGTGGCAAAGGTGCCCACAAACCCTGGTATAGGAACCTTTATACTCTTTTAGACACTCTTGACATATCCATCTTAAACCTCCACCACCTTGAATTTTCTCAACAATGGTGACGTATTTCCACAATGGAGATCTAAGGTCCGGTTTGATCCACATGTTATTGTTTTCTCCAACATTGGATGATGATGCCATGATAATATCCTAGAACAATAAAAATTTTAAATTTTAGTAAGACGTACAAACCAAAAACCTACAATTAAATTAATTGTATTTCATATTTAATTTATTAATAGATAAAATAATTAAATTCTATTCACTTTCACATAATTTATAAATTTTTTATTAATTTAAAATTGCATAATTTTTATGAAATTTAAAATTAATAAAAAATGGATATTTAAATAATTATAGAAATATTTAATTATTTAAATTTGCATTTTTTATTAATTTAAAATTTCATAAATATTATGAAATTTAAAATTAATAAAAAAATAGATATTTAAATAATTAAATACTTCTATATTTTCAATTGAAATATAAAAAAATGGAATTAAATATATTTCTATATTTCTATTATTTTAACTAAATATTTTTATTTTGCAATTTTGATATCTAATGAAATTTTAAATTAATAAAAAAATAGATATTTAAATAATTATAGAAGTATTTAATTATTTAAATACCATTTTTTATTAATTTAAAATTTCATAAATATTATGAAATTTAAAATTAATAAAAAAATAGATATTTAAATAATTAAATATTTCTATATTTTTAATTGCAATATAATAATATTTATTGTACAATTTTTGATATCTAATAAAATTTTAGATTAATAAAAAAAATGGCTATCTAAATATTTAAATATTTCTATTTTTTTTTATTGAGATAAATTAATAAAAAGTTTTATAGAGTGAAATTTTAAATTAAAAAAAAAGAATGGTATTAGAATAATAAAAAGATATGTAAATATAAATATAAATTTATAAATATTAACAATTTAACATAAATATAACTATTAAATATAATATTATTTTTATAATTTATAATTATAAACTATAACTACAAACTACAAATACAACCCATTTAAATATTATAATTTATAATTATAAACTACACCTACAAACTACAAATACAACCCGTTTAAAGTTTATAATATATATAAACAAATAGTAATACATGCCATTTAAAGTTTATAAATATAAATATAAAAACTAAAATATAAATGGAATCTATAAAGTCTAAAATAAACATTTGAAACTAAATTAAAAAACCCTACCGTTGGAAAAGAAATTGCGTGCAGAAATGGAGCTCTGAACTGAAGAAATTGCGTACTGCCTGCTGAAGAAATCACTTGCTGAATAAATCGAATGATGTTGGATGAAATTGAGCTAGTGCGCCATGAATGCTATAAATACAAATCCACATAAAATTTGAAAAAACTTTTAACCGACTATTTTGTATTATTTTTATTTTAACTATTCGTACTGCCGACATATTTTAATTATTTCATATAGTATTTATCACAAAATAAATCGTTTCATACTATTTTGTTACAAAATACGGGATATTTTTTTAAAAAAGCCATATCCAAAAGTATCTGACATGGCTTAAAAAAGAAAAAAATAGGGCACGGACGGTCATGGTACCCAGGCTGTATCGTACCCAAATCCGTATCAGGTACACTGGTACGGGTTCCTAGACAAGAGAGGGTGACGTATCCGGTAACTCTGTCCACAGGCCTTCTGGTTACAGAGAAAGAGGGCATATGGTAGTGGAAAGGAAGATAGTCCTTTTTGTGATGTCCCTGGATTTGAAAATGCACGCATGAAGCTTTTAAGACACGTTTCATTTGTTGATTGCCCAGGTAATGATATTCTTATTTCTACTATGCTAAATGGTGTTGCTATTATGGATGGCACATTACTTCTAATTGCAAGTAATGAGAGTTGTCCTGAGCCTCAAACTTCTGAGCACCTTTCTACTGTAGAGATAATACGCCTTCAGCATATTATTATTTTGCAGAACAAAATTGACCTAATCTAGGAGAGTGTAGCCAACAAGCAGCATAAGGCAATTTAGAGATTTATTCAAGGTATTGTTGTTGATGGAGCTCTAGTAGTACCAATATTTGGAGGCAATTTTGAGATTTATTCAGACTATATGTTGTTGTGTTGTCTCCAAAGTGGTTCTCTAAAGTTATTCAAATTTACATAATTTGTCAGGACACATTTACTATTTGTGTGTGGTTATCTTGATTGGTTTTTGGTTGGAGTGAATTAAACATCCTTTCAAATAATCTATTTTGATTGATTCCTGCTAGGGATTAAAATCCTTTTAAATGATTATTGTGATTGGTTTCCCTCAAGCTAAGAATTAAAAGTCCTTTCATGAGATCATAGTAATTTAGGAGAATATCACTAGGATTACTAAAGAAGAGTACAATAACTTATAGAACTACATGTTTGTACAAGGTGCAAACATTCCAAGTGCCCAAAAAGTTAGAATTAAGATACAAAGTAGATCCACCTATCCTGCATATCTGTCTCCATAATCATCATCCATCCATTGACTCCATCCACCCAATTGATTTGGCACTGGTCAACTTTAGAATATTTTTATACAAATCCAATCCACACTCTTGATGATTCAAATACTTTCCTTAAGAACTAGTAAGTAAGCTCTGCATCTACCTCACACTTGTGTGCCATAGTGAGTAGATTGCCCAAATTAGAATCCATTTAAACTTTGAAATCCGCTTTATCATTCATGTACACCTGCCTAGGCCTGGCAGAGCCTGAAGAGTAGGGGGTTTCCGATTGCATAAACCCTATTTCATTAGCCAAAAATGTATTAAGAGATTGGCACGCTCTTATGGTTTAAAAACTTGAGTTTTTGAGACCTAACATGTTCCTTACAGGAAGTTTAAATTTCAGCCATTGATTGAAGCTTCCTTTTGTGAAATCAACGGTCACAAGTTGCTTGTCAGATTTGAAAATCTAGGCCCCTTCGTTGAAAAAACTAGCAACCAAGGAAATTATTCCATGTAGGATACACTTTCCCTACTGACTTCCTCACTTTTTATCTGATGTGGACACGTGGCACCATTTCACAGCAGCATGATGAGAAATGGGCCATCACCTTTTTGCTCTATGTGAGTGCGACAGAGCTCCCGCATAAGCCTTCTTATACATGCCTTTACCTTTTCCTTTGAGAGATGGCCACGTGTCACAATCTCATGGCCTCACAATGAATCTTTCTTCCTGACAAGATTCTTTTGTGCCCATGTGCTACCATTGGATCTTTCACTGTCTACAGCTCACTGTTCAACCCGACACTTGGCAGTGCCTCTTTCGTTGATTTCAAAATCTGAATCCTTGAAAAGATGGTTGTAAGCCCCAATATCTTTGACAGTTATCTCCATTTCACAATCCCATGGAAGAAGTATGACATCACATTTGATGCTGTGCGGGCTCGCGATATTTGGCCATGTGGCATTTCTAGCCCTACAAGACTTAAGACTTAGACTTTTTGACATGACAGGCTAGAGATGGTAATGTTCGGTAGAAGGGGCTGGTTACTTGATGATTTATAGGACTTAAGGTTATGACTTAAGTAACTGGTGACCTAGGCTAGGTGGTCAAAGATAGATTATAACATAAAGTAAAAAGAGATCATGGGACTTAGGGTTTAAGAAAAATAAAGATAAATACTTTTAGATTTGACTTAAAACCCTAGACCTAGGTAGGTACCACTAGGAGCTACGATTTTACTGAAGTTTTATATGAACCTTTGTTAATACCCAGCATGGCCTAAGAAACTTTTGACATCAGTTTGGTTTTTCAGAGTCTCTAGCTGTTGTATCACTTCAATTTTCTTAGGATCTACCTTTATCCCCTCGACTGAGATGTGGTGTCCCAGCACTATCCCTTGTTCTACCATTATTAGACATTTTTCATGACTCATGGATAACTGATGGTATTCACATCACTGCAATAGTTTGTCCAAGTTTTTAAGGGCTTTATCAAAAGTGGAACCATATACCATGAAGTCATCCATATAAAATTCCACACAATCATTTACAAGTTCAACAAAGATAGCTAGAACAACCCTCTAAAATGTTGCAGGGGCATTACATAGCTTGAAAGGAAGAAATTGATATGGGAATGTCCCCCAAGGATAGGTAAAATTTATTTTGTCTTGGTCCTTTACTGCTACTTGTATCTAATTATATCCACTGAATCTATTTAGGAATGAGAAATACTTTCTCCCTGCTAAGTTATCCAAGACTTGGTCTATGAAGGGCAGTGGAAAGTAGTCTTTATAGGTTGCTTTATTAAGTTCTCTATAATCTATGCACACTCTCCATTTCCAATTTTTCTTTGGCACTACTACCAAAGGTGAGATCCATTTAATATCAGAGATGGGATAGATGAACCCCACTTGTAGGAGTTTTTAAATTTCTATTTTGACAATATCTTTGAGAGCAAGATTAAGTCTACGTTGTGGCTAATGAATAGGTCTAACATTTTCATTATAGATGTGATGGGTATAGACACTCGGATGTATTCCTCTTATGTCTATGTAGTCCCAAGAAAAAGATTTGGATCTATTCACCAATACATCAAATAGCTTGAACTTGTTTATTTATGTTAACCAACTATTGATATTTAAGTTTTTTCTCTAGTAATAACATGATAGTTTTGGTTCCTAGGTAGTTGGAGATGACTATGTGAACTTCTCTTGTTAATGTGTTAGCAGACAACTATGTGGTATGATATTATGGAATCTGGTGATATCTTCAAAGAAGTGATCAATTTTTGGAATGATGTTAGCCAGAGGATAAGGTAATGCTGTGAAAGAGGTGTTGCTATTGTAATAAATGTGCTTGATATCATCGGTGGATTGGTTGTCCTAAAATTTCCTCAACTTCCAAGATTTTTGCATCCCTTGAATCTATGGTAATATTTTGCATATCATTTTCCAATTCATCTTCTAGCTCTTCACCATGTTGTTTAATGACTACCATAGCAAGTGAGGCTAGATTTTCCTGTTTGTCAAAGTAATTTGATTCATCAACCCAAACTTGTTTGTGTTGTTATATGGAGCCTAATCAGAGTCAGAGGTTAAATTTTCCCACATTTATGGGCGCAGTTTCCCCCCAAATTATTTTATAAAGGTGTCGGGAGTTATTTTTCTATTGGTTGACATAAAAAAACCCTATTTTTGTAACTGACATAAGGATTGATAAAAGCAGCTAAGGGTTAGGGTTTCTATTGATGTATTGTAGCATTTTTGCAGTGGTATTGAGTTGCAAGGATTGATGGTTGTAATCAATTTGATTTACTGGATAATAATATTGGGCTCTCTGTTGGTGGATGTAGCCCAAGTTTGGGTGAACCATGTTAAAACTTGTCTCTCACTATTATTATTTCTATGTATTTTCTTTCCTCCTTTTAATCTTTATTTGCATTTAATTGATATCTTCTGTCAGCTAACCCTAATAGTTTGTTCATAGCAGGTTGGGTAGGGGGATATAGGGACAAGTGTTTTCTATTAAGGCCATTTGAAGTGGTCATCCCTCCTACTCTGCAGTTAATCTTGTTGCAAGTATGTGCCTAATCGGTGTTGTCATTGATGTCAACATATCTTGGTTGTCATTGGTGTCAACTATTGATGCAGGAGTATCTAGTGGTGTAAGGGCAATCTCACATCACCCAAAAAAGATGTGTTTCAAAATTGTTGATGTTCTTTCCATTTATTTTCAAAATTTGTGGTTCTAGTTCCATAATCACTTGAATAATGATATAGAACTTTCAGTTTTTCCAAACTGCTAAAAATAGCAACCTGTTATTTTTAGAAAGTTTACATTTGGGCATGGATTAAAGTGAAAATTTACAAGAATCTTCATAACTAAAAACTAAGACCTTTGGCAAAGGAATCCTGCAAAGATCATTTGCGAGCTGAAAGATATTAAAGTTTTCATTTCCCGAAAAGCGCCTGAAAATTATTCAAACTTAGGTTTGAGGCACTAAACAGCCCCGTACAGGCCCAAAAATGGCTGGAACCAGCAGAGTGGATTTTTAGTGCGTAGAGAACTCTGTGAGATTTTCGATGCATAAAACGGTTCGTCAATCAGACACTTGGATCAAAAGTTATGGCTCTCGAAAGTTGACCTATTTTTGGAGAGAGATGCAAATTTCAAAATTAGGTGGTTGGCCTCCGAAAAGGCTATTAATAACCATTTTTGGGAACACTGGGTAGTAGTAGAGTTAAGGGGGAAAAGTGTAGAGTCAAGAATAGGTAAAAAATAGAAACCCTAGCAGATTTGGGGTTACAAAAGGCTGATGATTCCAGAGTATTGTGATAGGAAGTTGTAATGTGTTGTAGCCTGTGGAGGGTTGATTCCTCTGATTGTATTTGAGCTTCTGTAATGTAATAAGTTGTCGAAATCAATAAAGAAAGTTCTATTTTTTGTGTGCAATTTCTATTGTTGTGTGTTTTATGATTTACCCCTTCATCAAGTGGTATCAAAGAAAGGGTTCCTGAGTGTGTAGATAGATCGCCGATCATGAGGTAGTTTGCACCAAGACCTGAGGTTGTGGGTTTTCTGTAGAGATCAAGATACCTCCATGAAGAAATTGTATTGGGAGGAATGCTTTGATGGAAGAGGGTTTTAGAGCCTTGCAAAGGCAAATCGATGCATTGCAAGAGAAGCTGTGAAGAGGGTATGATCTGAGAATAAGAGAAGAAAGCAAAGATGAAGATGAAGAGCTATTTGAGGAAGAACAAGAAGTTGCAGGAGATCCTACAGAAGTTAGGTTGTTAAGGGCCATTTCTAAGATTTGAAAGAGGTGCAGGATTGAAGTTTCTACATATTCTGGAGATTTGAATCTAGAACAACTTATTGATTGGATCAATGACACGGAGGAATATTTCGAGTATGAAGATGTGGAAGACCCAGATCGGGTCAAGTTTGCAAAAACAAAATTGAAGGGTCATGCTAGTATTTGGTGGAAGGAGGTCTAGTTAGAGAGGAACAGAAGAGGAAAAGGAAAGATCACCAAATGGGATCAGATGGTGGAGAAACTCAAGAAGCAGTTCATTCTTGTTGACTATGAGATGGAGTTATTGAAGATGTTGCAAGGATTGAAGCAAGGCAACAAGTCTGTTAAGGAGTATACAGAAGAGTTTTATAAGATTACTATTATAACTAGTCATGCAGAGACCAATAAGGAGAAGGTAGCCCATTACATTAATGGGTTGAGACCAAGTATTCAAGAGGAGCTAAGCTTGGTCAGAATGACCACCATAGAAGATGCATACCAGTTTTCCCTGAAGGTGGAAGAGAAGTTGAATAAAAGATTTGATAGCAAGCAAAGGGGAAGAGGTCAAGGTAGAAGGACTAGTGGAAGACCCTATGGGGGCTGAAATGAAGATTCAAAGAAAAGTGAAGAAGTCGGCACTAGTCAAAATCAGAGAGGAGATAATACCTACCGCCCTCATGACTAGAACAATGGAGATCAAAGAGGAAGAGGAAGAGGCTGACTTGGGCATGGACCTGGAAGAGGTTTCAGAGGAACATGTTTCTAATGTGGAGAAGAAGGGCATCGAGCATACGAGTGTCCAAAACATCAAGGAAAAATAAATAGAAGACCTAAAGGTAATGCATGAGTTGTACATGTAGATGAAGATGTGCAGTCTGAGTGTTCTGAAGATACTGAAAGGGGAGAAACCCTAGTTATTAGAAGAACTTTGTTGAATGAGGAGAAAGAACCCAATTAGAGGAAGAGTCTATTCCACACAAGGTGGAAATGTGAAGGTAAGTGATGCGATATTATTATTGACAGTGGAAGCACTGACAATCTTGTTTTAGAGGAGATGCTTGATAAGTTGAAGTTGACAAGAAAAAAGCATCCAGATCCATATCGTATTGCATGGTTGCAGAAGGACCATAGAGCTTTCGTCAATGAGTAGTGTTTAGTGAAGTTCAAGATTAGGGATTACCATGATTAGGTGATGTGTGATATCATACCGATGGATGCATGTCATATGCTATTGGGGAGGTCATGGAAGTATGATAGGAGCGTTGTCCATGATGGCCATTTAAACACATATTCCGTAACAAAGGATGGAGTTCGTCATAAGTTGAAGCCCTTGAAGGAGGTGGAAGAAAAGGTATGTAGTACTACCAGAATTTGCTTGGTAGATGGTAGGAAAGTTTTGGAAGGTATGAAGCATGAGCGTCATTGCTTTGCATTGATTCCTAAGATTAGTCAAGAGAAATGTGAAGATGTACCAGCAGAAGTTTTAGATATGTTGGAAGAATTTTAGGACATTATCTCTGATAATGTACTAGAAGGTTTACCACCGGTGAGGAAGATAAGTCATCAAATGGACTTGATACCAAGAGCTAGTTTGCCAAATAAGGCAGCCCACAGAATGACCCCTACAGAGGGTGAAGAGCTAAATAGACAAGTTCAAGAGCTATTAAGGAAGGGGCTGATAATAGAGAGTCTGAGTCCATGTGTGGTACCTATAGTACTAGCACTGAAGAAAGATGGAGAGTGGAGAATGTGTACAGATTCTCGAGTCATCAACAAGATCATGATCAAGTACAGATTTCCATTACCCAGAATGGATGACATAATGGATTGTTTGAGTGGAGCCAAGTACTTCACAAAGATTGATCTGAAGAGTGGGTATCACCAGATCTAAATTAGAGAAGGAGATGAATGGAAGACAGCCTTCAAGACCAAGGAAGATTTGTATGAGTGGTTATTCATGTCATTTGGGCTAACCAATGCACTGAGCACATTCATGTGGCTCATGAACGAGGTATTGAAAGAATTTTTGGGAAGTTTTGTTATTGTTTATTTAGATGATATTTTGATTTTTAGAAAGACTTGGGATGAGCATATGATGCATATCAAAAGAGTTTTTGAGAAGCTGAGGGAGGAGAAGTTGCTAATTAACTTGAAGAAATGTAGTTTTGCAAAGAAGGAGTTGGTATACCTAGGATTTGTTGTCTCAAAGGAAGGTCTTAAGATGGACCCAGAAAAAGTAAGGGCTATCATGAATGGCCTACACCAGGGAGTGCCATAGAGGTATGATCTTTTTATGGTTTGGCAAGTTTTTATAGAAAGTTTATCAGGAATTTTAGTAGCATTTGTGCACCCCTAACTGAGACAATGAGAGGGGATAGAAAAGAGTTTAGATGGACTAAAGGGGTAGACAAAAGTTTTGACACATTAAAGCAGAAAGTTACAGAGAAACCTATTTTGGTACTTCTAGATTTTAATAAGGTATTTCAGGTAGATTGTGATGCTAGTGGTAGTGCTATAGGAGCTGTTTTGAGCCAAGAAGGTAAGCCCATTGCCTATTTTAGTGAGAAGCTTAATGATGCCAAGAAAAAGTATTATGTTTATGATCAGGAGTTTTATGCAATAGTTCAGGCTTTGAAGAAATGGAGACATTATTTGTTGCCAAAGGATTTTGTTTTATATACTGATCATCAGGATTTGTAGTATCTTAATAGTCAAGGAAAGTTGAATCAAAGGCACATAAAATGGGTTGAGTTTTTACAGAGTTATACTTTTGTTTTGAAGCACAAGAGTGGGAAGTCCAACAAAGTTGTAGATGCCTTGAGCAGAAGGCAAAAATTGTTGACAGAAATGAAGATAGAGGTTGTTGGGTTTGATGAGCTCAAAAGTTTGTATCCTGAGGATCCAAATTTTGCAAAGGCTTGGAAAGCTTGTTTGGAACCTATTACTTTGGACAGGACAAAATGGTTGGATTTCATAATCCAAGATGGCATGTTGTTTAGAGGAAGCCAGTTGTGCATTCCAAGGAGTTCCATGAGAGAGAACTTGATTAAGGAGAAGCATAGTGGAGGATTGGATGGACACTTTGGTCAAGATAAGACCATTGCTATTGTTGGTGAAAATTATTATTGGCCACAGTTGTAGCAAGATGTGAGGAAATTTGTGCAGAGTTGCAAAGTATGTCAAATGGAAAAAGGAACAAGTCAGAACATAGGTCTATATCAGCCATTACCTGTACCAGAGAAGCCATGGGATGATAACAGTATGGATTTTGTTCTTGGTTCACCGAGGACACGGAGAGGACATGATTCCATTTTTGTGGTGGTCAATAGATTCTCAAAGATGACACATTTTATTCCTTGCAAGAAGACTAATGATGTTGTTCATATTACAAAGTTATTTTTCAGGGAGGTGGTGAGATTACATGGTCTACCAAAGAGTATAGTTTCATATCGAGATACCAAGTTTGTTGGTTATTTCTGGAGGACATTGTGGAAGAAGTTGAAGACAGATTTGAAGTTCAGTTCTACACACCATCCACAAACTGATGGATAGACTGAAGTGGTGAATAGGAGTTTGGATAACCTGCTATGATACTTAGTAGGAGATAAGCCCAAGGGATGTGATTTAATTTTACCACAGGCAGAATTTGCTTACAACAATTCTATCAATAGGAGTATTGGTAAATCACCATTCCAGATTGTAAATGGGAATAGTCCAAGAAATGCTTCAGAGTTAAGGAATCTAGACAAAGGAGAAAAGACAAGTGCTGAGGCTGAAGACTTTGCAGAACACATGAAGAATTTGCATGAAGAGGTGAAACAACACATAAATAAGATGAATATTCAATACAAGGCTAAGGCAGATCAGAAGAGGAGATATAAGGAATTCTAGGTAGGAGATGAAGTCATGGTTCACTTGAGAAAAGAAAGGTTTCCAATTGGAACATACAATAAGCTAAAAAAGAAGAAATTTTGACCATGCAGAATTTTGAAGAAACGTGATTTAGGAAATGCCTATGAGGTAGAGCTGCCGAGTGGGATCAACATTTCCCCTATTTTCAAGATTATTGATTATCAGAATATCATGAAGGTGGAACAAAGGATGGACCAACAGAAGAACAGTGGATTATTCCAGCATCTACTTCAACAAAGGAGATAGAAGAAATATTGGATAGCCATGTGGGAAGAAGTACTCAGAATAGGCAATACGAAGAATATCCAGTGAAATAGAAAGGAAGTCCTGTTGAAGATTCTTCTTGGTTGTCTAAGATAGAGGTTGACCATTTGGGTTTTCCTCACATAAACACTTGAGACGTGACAGGGTCACTTCTCAAATTACCATGGGTGTCTGATGTAGGAGCATCCAGTGGTGTAAGGGCAATCTTGCATCACCCAAAAAAAGATGTGTTTCAAAATTATTGATGTTCTTTCCATTTCTTTTCAAAATTTGTGGTTCTGGTTCCATAATCGCTTGAATAATGATGTAGAACTTTCAGCTTTTCCAAACTGCTAAAAATAACAACCTGCTATTTTTAGAAAGTTTGCATTTAGGCATGGATTAAAGTGAAAATTTATAGGAAGCTTCATAACTAAAAAATAAGACCTTTGGCAAAGGAATCACGTAAAGATCATTTGCACGCTAAAAGATATTAAAGTTTTTGTTTCCTGAAAAGTGCCTGAAAATTATTCAAACTCAGGTTTGAGGCACTAAATGGCCCCATACAGGCCCGAAAATGGCCAAAAACAACAAATCGGCTTCTTAGCACATAGAGCACTCTGTGACCTTTCCAATGCATAAAGCAGTTCGTCAATCAGACACCCAGATCAAAAGTTATGGCTCCCAGAAGTTGACCTATTTTTGGGGGGAGATGCAAATTTTGAAATTAGGTGATTGGCCATATAAAATGCTATTAATAACCATTTTTAAGAACCCTGGGTAGTAGTAGAGTTAAGGGGGAAAAGTGTAGAGTCAAGAACAGGCGAAAAAATAGAAACCCTAGCAAATTTGGGGTTACAGAAGGTTGATGATTCCAGAGTCTTGTGATAGGAAGCTGTAATGTGTTGCAACCTGTGGAGGGTTGATTCCTCTAATTGTATTTGAGCTTTTGTAATGTAATAAGTTGTCCAAATCAATAAAGAAAGTTCTATTTTCTGTGTACAATTTTTGTTGTTGTGTGTTTTATGATTTACCCCCTTCATCAACTATATCTTATTCTATTACTTGTTTAGAAGACTTGTATGTTGAGGATATTGAAAAAATTAGCCTCTCCAGAAGGAACAAGTGAGTTACAGAGAAGTGCAGTACAAATAGTGAGTTGTATGCTAAAGAATAGTCTGGTAAACTACTCCGCATTTATTCCTGCTTAAAGATCATGATCTATGGATTCGAAGTAAGTTAGAGGTATGACTAAGGATGCTACATTTCAGGTTTGAGTCCACATGAAGATCTGAGTGAGTTGTGTTCACCAGAGTGAAACCTACTTTTTTTGTAAGTTTAGTTGTGACAAGAAGAAAGTATTATGCTCGACATTCCTCCGCAATAAAGTATTTTACTCTATGGTTCTAGAAGGAAGTCTAGGATGATGATAAGTGTCTATAGTTGCAATGGTTCATGGTTTGGTGATCCGCAAGCTATCTTTCATTTATGATAGTTGAAGACAATGAAGTTCATGTGCTCCGATGAGAAGATTCCTATGGATGAAGTGGTTAAGGTTTGTGCAGTTGCTCCTGATGATTATAACATGCTTGTGGATGTCTCCTAATCATGTTCCTATCTAGACTTCGGTCCGCGTTAAGAAATTCAGATTGTGTTTGAAGATTGTTCCCAGATAGTGTAACGCGTAACCAGTTTTGGCTGACCTGGTTAATCCTAGTGATTGCGGAGATCTCTGGAAGATTGTGGAAGTGTGTTGTGGCATGGAAGATCATGTTTGAGTCCTAGCTAAGGCATGGCATGATCCACATTTCATTTCCTTTGCACAATGTTGTAATAGGTCAGGACCTATTTTGTAAATGTTTGTAATACCAACCTTGGAGATTGTTTCAATGGTTGATGAATGTGATGCCAACCTTGATGATCATTCCAAGGTTGATGTAGTGTATAAATACTTATAGTTTAGTCATGGAAAAAGTGTCCTTGAGTGAAAATGGAAAGATATTAAGAAAGATCCAAAAGGCAGAGCAAAGAAGAGGCAGAGCAGAGAAGAGGCATAGCAGAGAAGAGGCAGAGGAAATAAGAGGAAGAGAAGAATAGAGGTAGAGTAGAGTAGAGGAATTATTGTACTTCAATCATAGACATAAGAAGGTGTTCATTGTGGTAGAGAGCCTAGCAGTGAGCTGCCAGTAGGGTTTAACAGCCCTTATTATAATCTTGCTAGGTTTAGGGTTGAGGCAATGAGCTTGCTAGACCTAGTTGTTCTTCATGGCAGTAAGCCAGTATGTTTAGGCCCATGGAGTGACCAAGCCCGAACATCATTATTTCAAGATTGCAATATATAATGAGAGCTAATCCTCTCCATGGTTTTTCCCCACCTTGGGGTTTTCCATGTAAAATCTGGTGTCTCTTGTGTTTGATGTTGTATCTTTGGTTAAGTTTTTGATTTCATGCACTCATTGTTAAATCATAATAATTATGGATAAGTAATGAATGTTTAATTGCAGAAAGTGTTTAATTTTTTTGGACAACTGATTCACCCTCCCCTCTCAGTTATCTGGTGCACATCAACAATTGGTATCAGAGCCAAGTTCCTCTAAAGAAAGCTTAACAGCTTAAGGAAGATCCAAAATGTCTTACAAGAAGGAAGCGTTGCATTTTGGTGGAACAAATTATGTTCTCTGGAAGGACCAGCTGAAAAGCAATCTTCTTTCTCTTGGTTACAAAGTATGGAAAGTTGCAGAAACAAAATACACCATACCTCAAAATGGTCTGACGACTAAAGATGAAATCAAAGAATATGAGATAGATATCAAGGCAAAGGATGCTCTACTAAGCTCATTAACTGACTCAATATTGACGAAAGTTGTAAATCTTGAAAATGCAAATAAGGTATGGGAAAAGTTGAAAAATCTATATGAAGGAGATGATTTTGTGAAGGAAACCAAGTTACAAAGTTTGAAAGTGAGATATGAAAGTTTAAAGATGAATGATGATGAAAACATATCAGCCTTTATGTAAAGAGTTGATGAACTTGTTACAGGGATAAAAGCCATAGGCAAAACTCTTGATGAAAAGGAAGTTGTTATGAAAATTCTTAAATCTCTACCCAAGTCCTACTATCACAAAGTAGCCACAATTGAAGAATTCATGCAAGTAAAAATGATTGACAGGGATTAGCTGCTTGGTAAGCTTACTACCTTTGAAATGTGAGAGTTTGATGATGCTTTGCCGAAAGTTAAGACAACCTTCAAAGCAAGTACTCCTAGAAGTACTTCTAGATTAGAAAAGTACAAGGTAGAATCTGATGATGAGTTTGATGAAGTTGAAGCCAACTTCATCGATAGACTGCAAAGAGGATCTGGTAAGTATAAAGGCAAATTACCTTTCAAATGTTTTTCCTATGGTAAAGTAGGTCATTTTGCTTCCATATGTCCTGAAAGAATTGAAAGAAATAGAAGAAGATATGAGAACAGGCCTAGGACACAAAAGAAGTGTTATTATGTTAAAGATTTTGATGATGATGGAGTATCAGATAATGGTGAACTAGATAATGCTAGTTCCTCTATAAAGGAAAAAACTAATGGAAACTACTTTGTTCGCTTAGGTTATTAAGGACAAGGATGAATGGGTTATTAATAGTGGCTACTCTCACCACATGGCTGGTGACAAAAGTAAGTTTGTGAGTTTGGAAAGATATGATGGTGGATTGGTTAGGTTTGGAGATGATATAGCTAGTGAGATTTGTGGGAAAGGATCTATCTCTTTTGATGGAAAGCATAATATTGAAGATGTCTTCAATGTGAAAGGATTAAAGCACGATCTTTTGAGTGTGGGTTAGATGTGTGACAAGGGCTATGATTTAAGCTTCAAGGACAATGGATACAAGATTAGGGAAAGCTTCAGAATAATCGTTGCAACTGGTAAGAAGACCAGAGGTAATATCTATCACTTGAAAGGAACTGAGAACTATTGCTTGTTGACTTAGACTGATGAGAGTTGGTTATGACATAGAAGGTTGTGGCACATAAATTTTGACAATATTATGAATATAAGTACTACACAGGTTGTTAGAGATCTACCTAAGCTTGTGAAGCCTGCTAATCCTATTTGCAAGGAGTGTCAATTTGGGAAATAGACAAGAACAAGTTTCAAAAGCCAGGACCAATTAGTTGGAGGACTACTTGAGATAGTGCATACAAATTTGTGTGGACATACTAGAGTAAGAATTTTGCAAGGAGACAGGTATTTCATGTTGCTCATTGATGATTATTCTAGAATGATTGGGTCACCTTTTTGAAAGAGAAACCTGAAGCTCTAGATAAATTCAAGGCATTTAAGCCAATGGTTGAAAATGAGATGGATTTGAAAATCAAATGCTTGAGATCTAATAGAGAAGGAGAGTTCACATCAAATGAATTCAATTTCTTTTGCGAAGAACATGGAATATAGAGACAACTATCTGCACCTAGAACTCCACAACAAAATGGAGTTGTTGAAAGGGAAAATAGAATAGTTCAAGAAGCTTCTAGAACCATGATGAAGGAAGCTCATCTTCCCGAAGCATATTGGAGAGAGGCAATTCACACCACTATATATATCCTAAACATAGTTCAAGTAAAAGGTAACAGTTCAAAGACTCCATATGAATTGTGGCATGGTAGAGTTCCTACTGTGAAATATTTCAAAGTTTTTGGTAGCAAATGTTATATCAAAATAGAAGAAGATTTAGGCAAGTTTGATGCTAGATGTGATGGATTCTTCCTTGGTTACTCCACCAAGAGCAAGGCCTACCGGTGCTATAATAAGAGGCTAAATAAGATCATTGAAAGTGCAAATGTTAAAGTTGATGAATGTAAGGAAAGGTCTTCAGAATCAAGTGAATATGAGTTAGATGATCCAAATGTGATGCAGAGCCTCCAGCAAGAGCGTTGAAACTTAGTGGGATTCAACAATCTTCATTCCATCGGCAAGACCCAACATCATGTCTCCCCGATATACACCTATTGGTCTGAAAATAGCTATCGACACCCAAGGACATTGTCACACCGAAACCTTAGCGCTAGCTTCACTGTCGGCCAAACATATGCTATCGGCCACCTTCGAGACTGTCGCATCGACACTTTGTGTCACTCCGATGACTCTTCAAAATATGCCATCGTCAGCTAGACACGCTTCTTTGGCTAGGCTTTCTTCCCCTCCTCTGATGATAATGTTTATGCCGATGCACCTACTATCGGCATGACTTCGTCGATCGGCACAACTTTATTCTCCTTTGCCAATATGCCGATACACTCCTACTGTCGGCGTGACCCCTTCTCATCGGTGAAGCTTTCAACAGTTCTCTTGATGGTTCTTCTCACACTGATGTCCTTCATCGGCGACACTTCACAACAGTCACCTCGATCAGTGAAACCTTCTACCGTCGGCCCACCATCATTTCCTCAGTCCAATGCCTATTCTCACGCTGATGATCTCTCCCTCGGTGACACCAATGAAACTTATGCCGATGTCATTTTACATCAAGGGAACAAGAAATCACTCATGTGTGAACACAGTTTATTCACAGACTGTTTCTCCCTACCATTCTTCTATCTACATCAGATATGCATTGAACTTCCTATCGATGATTTTCTTTGGAAAGGGTTCTGCAATTCCTATCCTACCATACCTAATAGATAAATGAATAAACAAAAAAAATGGGGAACTAATTTACAAGTCCATTCCACTGATTTCACAGAAATCCACCAGTGGAATGAATTTATCTAGTCATTTCAACCAGAGAGGCACCAAATTCAGATTATACACAAATTCTATATAGAATGAACTTCTACGCAGAGTATCTACACAGAATTCAGAATTTGGAAAGAAAACCAATTTGCAGAATTTCTACTTCTCCTTCTTAGAATTTCAGATCCACATTCAACTGTTCGCAAAAGCCAAAAACACACATACCCCTCCCTCTATTCCAGAGGATTTTCCTATTTATCTTTCCCAATGGTGAGAGACTGACATTCTTCTCTGTTTCTAGGATTTGAGTTTACCAAGATTATTGGTAGAAGCCCTAATTACTAACATGACATCTATTTTGCATGGGACAGTGAAACTCTTAATGTTAAGACACATTGATTAACCCTTCCCTTAATCCAACTTGTCTAGAATGTCAAGTTTGGAGTTTACAAACATTGAAATGCCAATATAGAATGTTACATTTTGAAGATGCTATAATGTAACATGAAATGTCAAAACTATATTAGTCTTATTCTTCTCCCTCTTGTGTATGTTGATCCTATTGAAGGGGTGCTCTTGTACCATAGTCCCCGGGAGAAGAGATCTCAAGCCCCTTTGAGATCAGAGTTTGGAGGTCTACACCATGATTTGAAAGCTGATCTGTAGTCATCCAAACGGCCTCTAAATCTGGTTGCCCTTGCCAAGCCACCAAATACTCCATGTATTCTTTGTTCCTGGTCTTCTTGATCACTCGTGAGTCTAAGATATGCTTCAATTTTGGTGGATCATGCCTTGGAATATCATCATCTATTGCATCCTGCAATGGTTCTTGGTCTACATCTGCATTTGGCTTGTATGGAGTCAAATCACATACATTGAAAATGGGTGACAATCCAAGATCAGGAGAGAGTTGGATCTCATATGCATTCTGCCCACACTTCTTTAAAATATGACATGGTCCAATCTTCCTCTGCATTAGCTTGGTATACTTACCTTTGGGTAGCCTCTCCTTCTTCAGATTTACCCAAACCAAATCTCCAACCACAAACTGTAAATCTCTTTTCTTTTTGTCAACATATGTTTTATACTTCATTGTAGTTTGTTGGAGTTGGTTCTTCACTTGATCATGCACTTCTTTAATAGCTGAAGCAAAAACTTCACCATATGCACTAATAGGCTCTCCTATAGGCAGATCTCTCAGCTCCAAAATACCTCTTGGATGAATTCCATATACCACCTGGAAAGGTGATTTTCCTGTACTCCTATTAATGGTGTCATTATAGGAAAATTCTACTTGTGGGAGGATATTATCCCATTTCTCTCCATGCTACCTGGTTAAACACTTGAGTAGATTACCCAATGAACGGTTAACAACTTCAGTCTGCCCATCTATTTGAGGATGGTAGGCTGATGAGAAGGACAGATTGGTACCAAGCTTCTTCCAAAGAGTTCTCCAGAAGTGACCAATAAACTTCACATCTCTATCTGATACTATGTTCAATGGTAAACCATGTATCCTCACTATTTCCTTGAAAAATAAATCAGCAACATATGAAGCATCACAAGTGGTTTTACATGGCAAGAAATGTGCCATTTTACTGAATCTGTCTACTACCACAAAAACACTATCATTTCCTTTCCTTGTCCTAGGTAAACCTAGTACAAAATCCATGCTTATGCTTTCCCATGGCTTACAAGGAATGGGTAATGGCTGATACAAACCTGCATTTGTGGATCTTCCTTTGGCTTTCTGACATATTACACATGCTTCCACAAATTTTCTCACATCTAACTATAACTTAGGCCAATAGTAATGCCTCTTCACAAGATCTAGAGTTTTATCAAGACCAAAATGTCCTGCCATAGCCCCACAATGTTTTTCCTAAATAATATTTAGTCTCATAAAACATCTTGGAATACATAGTTGTCCACCTTTGAAAAGTAATCCATCTTGGATCAGAAATTTAGAAAACTCAACATGATATTTGTCTCCAAAAGAAGTACATACCTTGTAGATCTCACCAAAGTCTTCATCATCATCATACATTGTCTTCAAAGAATCAATCCCAACACTCTCCAATTGGATCTGCTTGATGGTCAGAACTCTCCTGCTCAAAGCATTTGCTACTTTGTTCTTGACCCCTTTCTTGTGCTTGAGTGTGAAAGTGAAAGTTTGTAAAGTTTCCACCCACTTCATGTGCCTATAGTTTAGCTTCTCTTGACTATTTATAAAACTGAGGACCTGATTATCTATGAACACTATGAATTCTTTGGGCATCAAGTAATGCCTCCACTTCTTAAGTGACTGGACTAGAGCATACATCTCCAAATCATAGGATGAATATCTCTTCTTGGCATCATTTAATTTCTCACTGAAGAATGCAATAGGCCTACCTTCTTGGCTGAGTACTACTCCAATTGCAATATGACTTGCATCACATTCTACTTGAAAAATCTTGCTGAAGTCAGGAAATGCAAGAACTGGCTACTCTGCCACCTTCTTCTTCAATGTTTCAAAAGAATTTTCTACCTCCTTTGTCCATGTAAACTTGCACTTCTGTCCTCCCTTTATGGTGTCAAGCATGGGTGCACAAATATGACTAAATCCCTTTATAAACTTCCTATAAAAGGTTGCTAATCCATGGAAACTTCTAACATCATTCAAAGTTTTGGGGCTTGGCCAAGACAATATGGCACTTACCTTCTCTTGATCCATTTTCAGTTTGTTATGTGAGATAACAAATCCCAAGTAGATGATTTCTTCCTGCATAAACATACACTTTACTAAATTGATCATTAGTTGCTCTTCATATAACCTTTTGAGAACCAAGTCTATATGGATGAGGTGCTCTTCCCTCATATTACTGAAAATCAGGATGTCATCTAGATATACTATGACAAATTTACCTATGAATTCTCTCAAGACCTCATTCATCAATCTCATAAAGGTACTAGGGGCGTTGGACAAACCAAAAGGCATGACCTTCCACTCATATAACCCCTCATTAGTCTTGAATGCAGTTTTCCACTCATCACCAGGTCTAATCCTAATCTGATGATAGCCACTCTTTGAAATCTATTTTGGTGAAGTATTTAGCACCTCCTAAACAATCAAGTAAATCTTCTATCCTAGGGATTGGAAACCTATACCTGATTGTTATCTTGTTGATAGCCCTTGAATCAGTGTAAAGTCTCCAAGTGCCTTCCTTCTTTGGTGCGAGTACAGCCGGTACTGCACATGGGCTTAAACTTTTACCAATTAGGCCTGTCTTCAACAACTCTTCAATTTGCCTTACTACCTCTGTATTCTGATTTGGAGTGAGTGTATATGCTGCTTTGTTTGGAAGTGTAGATCCTGGGATCAGATCTATACAATGGCTAATGTCCCTAATAGGTGGTAGGGAACTTGGCATCCCATCAAAGATAATGCCTTTGTACTTGTCCAATAGCTCTTGGACAGTTGAGTCTATGAATTTTTGTCTCTTCTCTCCCTTGACTTCTTGCTGCTATTCCTTGTTCACCTTTAGGCAAGGAATTAGAGCATATGCAACTGCTCCTTCTTCTCCTATCCCCTTCATGAATTGTTTACCTTCTACCATCATCACCTTAACTTCTTTTCCTTTTGATTCCACCTCATTCTCCATTAATGGTAGCAATTCTATCACCTTACCATTCTTGGTGATTGAATAGGTGTTTCTAACTCCATCATGGTATGCTTTTAAATCATACTGCCATGGTCTTCCAAATAGGAGATGGCAAACATCCATCTTGGCAATGTCAAATAGTAACCTATCCTTGTATGGGCCAATCTGCAATTCTACCCAAGTCTCTTCTTCTACAACTGTTTGCTGACCTTGGGTGAGCCATGAAATTTTATATGGGCAAGGATGTGGCAGTCTCCTAAGCTTAAGCTTTTCTACCATCTCAATGGATACAAAATTCTTAGTAGATCTAGAGTCAATCAAAACTTTACATACTTTTCCTCCTGCCTTGCAAGTAGTTCTGAAGAGAGACTTCCTTTGTGGAGGTTCTTTTCCAGGCATCTTCATGGTGGTCATTGCTCTTTCTAATCATCAAAGATTCTCCATTCTTAGGATACCCATAACTGTCAAGAGCATTCACACTTTGATTTGTGCTTGAGCTTGCTACACTTTGACAATCAGATTCTTGGATCAGATTGATCCTCTTTTCTCCTATTGAACTCGTTGCCTTTGCTGGACATCTACTGGCTATATGGCCTTCTTGATTGCAATTGTAACATCTGATAGGTCCTCTACCCTGAGATCTTCCTCTAAATGGTGGTCTTCTACCCCTGAAGTTTCCCCTTTGATTGTAGCTTCCCCCTTAGTTCTGACTACTATCTCCTCTACTGTTCTCTTGGTTGGATTCACTTTGGTATCCAAATCCTCTACCTCTAAAAGGACTTCTTCCTCCTCTCTGCTGTCTTCCTCTACCTCTATTGTTCTACTCATGCCTTCTCCTTAATTTTTCTTCCACTTTGAGTGCCATTTGATAGCATTTTTGAACTGTATCTGGATTATGCAGATTTAGGTCTTCTTGGATGTTGAACCTCAATCCATTGAGGTACCTTGCTACCTTCTCTTCCTCACCTTCCCTTACCTTTTTTTTTACACACAGCTTCATGAATTCTTCTGTGTATGAGCTGACATCTAGCTCCTTCTGCTTAAAATTTTGTTTCCTCTTATGTAATTGGATATTGTAATCCAATGGAACATAGGCCTCCTTCACCAATGCCATCATTCTCTTCCATGTTGCAACTCTGTTCTTTCCCTCTTTCAACCTGTCATCTTGGATGAAATTCCACCAAGTCAGTGTAGCTCCTTTCATTTTGGACTGAGCCATCTTCACTCTTTGGTGTTCTGGTATTTCCTCGGTCTCAAAGAAATTGTTTAAGGATTCTATCCAATCCATTAATGAATCAGGTTCCATTTTTCTTGCAAACACTGGCAGGTCTATTTTCACATCCATGGTCCTTCTTTCCATGGACCTGAGGGCATTGAGTAAGGGCCTCTGGTCTATAGGAACCACTAGCTCTTCCTACTCTGGGGTCTCCTCATCATCCCCATCTTCTCGCTCACTAGAGTTTTCTTCCCCTTTCTCCACTCTGTCCCTTAACTTCTCTAGTTCTTCCTTCAATGCCTGATTCTGAGCTCTATCAGCTCTGCTCTCTACTATTTTCTTTCTTACCAAGGCCGTCAATTCAGCATTGGTCATTTTTGCTAGAAGAGTTACTAAGCTTCTCCTTCTGACATTTTGCTTTCTCCTTCTGCTGCTAGATGGAACAAACACCTTCAGAAATCACAATACACAATAGCCTTTCCTAGAGCTTTCTCTAGCTCTGATACCACTTGATGCAGAGCGTCCAGCAAGAGCATTGAAACTTAGTGGGATTCAACTATCCTCATTCCATCGGCAAGATCCAACATCATGTCTCCTCGATATACACCTATCAGTCTGAAAATAGCTATCGGCACCCAAGGAGATTGTCACGCTGAAACCTTAGCGCCAGCTTCACTGTTGGCCAAACATATGCTATCGACCACCTTCGAGACTATCGCACCGACACTTTGTGTCACTCTGATGACTCTTCAAAATCTACCTTCGTCGGCCAGACACACTTCTTCGGCTAGGCTTTCTTCCCCTCCTCCGATGATAATGTTTACGCCGATGCACCTACTATTGGCGTGACTTCGTCGATTGGCACAACTTTATTCTCCTTCGCTGATATGCCAATACACTCCTACTGTCGGCATGACCCCTTCTCATTGGTGAAGCTTTCAATAGTTCTCCCAACGATTCTTCTCACACTGATGTCCTTCATCGGTGACACTTCACAACAATCACCCTGATTAGTGAAACCTTCTACCATCGGCCCACCATCATTTCCTCAATTCGATGCCTATGCTCACGCTGATGATCTCTCCATCGGTGACACCAATGAAACTTATGCCGATGTCATTTTACATCAAGGGCATAGGAAATTGCTCATGTGTGAACGTAGTTTATTCACAGACTGTTCTCCCTACCATTCTTCTATCTACATTAGATATGCATTGAACTTCCTATCAACGATTTTCTCTGGAAAGGGTTCTTCAATTCCTATCCTACCATACCTAACAGACAAACGAATAAACAAAAAAAATGAGGAACTAATTTATAAGTCCATTCCACTGATTTCACAAAAATCCACCAGTGGAATGGATTTATCTAGTCATTTCGACCACAGAGGCACCAAATTCAGATTATACACAAATTCTATACAGAATGAACTTCTATGTAGAGTATCTACACATAATTTAGAATTTGGAAGGAAAACCAATTTGCAGAATTTCTACTTCTCCTTCTTAGAATTTCAGAACCACATTCAACTGTTCACAAAAGCCAAAAACACATACCCCTCCCTCTATTCCAGAGGATTTTCCTATTTATCTTTCCCAACGGTGAGAGACCGACATTCTTCTCTGTTTTTGGGATTTGAGTTTACCAAGATTATTGGTAGAAGCCCTAATTACTTACATGACATCTATTTTGCATGGGACAACAAAACTCTTAATGTTAAGACACATTGATTAACCCTTCCCTTAATCCAACTTGTCTAGAATGTCAAGTTTGGAGTTTACAAACATTGAAATGCCAATATAGAATGTTACATTTTGAAGATGCTATAAGGTAACATGAAATGTCAAAACTATATTAGTCTTATTCTTCTCCCTCTTGTGTATGTTGATCCTATTGAAGGGGTGCTCCTGTACCAAAATGTTTCAGAAGTGGTGCAACATGAAGACAGTCCAGATGAAGAATAACAAGCTCTAGTAAGTGCTACCAAAACTCCAAGATATGTAAGAATTAGTTATTCTAAAGATCAAATCATAGGATATAAGAGAAAAGGGATCTTAACCAGAAGAAAAGCTACAGAGGAACAAGTAAAATTCTTGTTTGACTTCCAAGATTGAACCTAAAATTTTGGATGAGGCCTATAAATATGAGAATTGGATAAAGGCTATGGAAGAAGAATTGATATAGATAGAGAAGAATTAGACTTGGGATCTTGTTCCCAAACTAGTAGACAAGAATTTAATTGGTACAAAGTGGGTCTTCAGAAACAAGATGAATGAGAATGGTGAAGTGGTAAGAAACAAAGCAAGATTGGTATGCAAAGGATACACTCAAGGTGAAGGAATAGACTTTGAAGAAACTTTTGCTCCAGTGGTAAGGATTGAAGCAATAAGGATGTTTTTGGCTTTTGCAACATACAAATACTTCAAGGTTTATCAAATGGATGTGAAGTCTGCTTTCTTAAATGGAGAGTTGGAAGAGGAAGTCTATATAGAACAATCAGAAGGATTTCAGTCATCAGATTAGGGTGACATGGTATGTAGATTGAAGAAAGATTTGTATGGATTAAAACAAGCTCCCAGGGCATGTTATGCATGGTTGGACAGGTACCTAATATAGATAGGGTTCAGTAACGGTACTACAGATAGTAATCTCTGATTCAAGATCAATGATGAACAAACCCTAATTGTTGTAGTTTTTGTTGATGATATTATTTTTGGAGGAAGGTATGTGCTCAGTTTTTGCTGGAGAAATACAAAGTGAATTTGAGATGTCTATGTTTGGAGAGATTAACTTCTTTCTAGGTCTGCAAATAAGTCAATCAGATAAAGGTATCTTCATTTCTTAGTCTAAATATGTGAAAGAGTTGTTAAAGAAATTTGGGATGGAAGACACCAAACTAGTTTGCACACCTTTGATAACTGGTTGTAAGTTGAGTAAAGATGATAACTCACCTTTGGTAGACCAAAAAAGGTATAGTATGTCTTGTGGAAAAATCTCAGGCAGAACCCAAGAAATCACATGGGATGGCAGTCAAGAGAATTCTGAGATATTTAAAAGGTACAATGGATTATGGTTTGTGGTACCCTAAGGAATGTGAATTTACTCTCAGTGCATATGCTGATGCAGATTGGGCTAGAGATGTGGATGAAAGAAAAAGTACAAGTGGAGGTGCATTCTTCTTGGGAAAAAGATCAATATCTTGGTTGAGCAAGAAACATGATTCAATATCCATGTCTACTGTAGAAGCAGAATACATTACAATGGCATGCAGTTGCACTCAAGTGTTATGGATGAAGTATACTTTGAAGGACATCAAAATTGTGTATGAAGATCCCATTGCAATATTTTGTGACAACACAAGTGCCATAAACATATCAAAGAATCTAGTGATGCATTCAAGGACAAAGCATATATCCATTATGTATCATTTTCTAAGAGAAAAGGTGATAGAGAATGAAGTCAAGTTGGAGTATGTTTCTACCAAGGATCAGATTACAGACATTTTACCAAGCCTCTGCCTAAGGTTACTTTTGAGTATCTTAGAGAAAAGTTAGGGGTTATCACCCCTCCTACTCTAAATAAAGATTCACAATAGTGCATTAGTCTGGAGGTGCTCAGAGGTCTGGATTGATGCTTTTTAGGGCTACTTCTCAAGGGGAGTAGTCAAAGAATTTAGAAGAGAGATTAGATCAGAGCAGAAGAGTGCAAGTATGTGCCCTTTGCCATTGATGTCAAAGGGGGAGAGAATGTTGGATCTAGGGCATACAACTGAGAGGGGGGGGTGAATCAGTTGTATAAAACTTCTTGTCAAACACTTAACTTACTGTTGTTAGCAGCATATCAAATAATCATCCATGGAAGCATAATGCATAAACACAAGAGCAGATAAGTATCAACACATTGAACACCAAGATTTTGACGTGGAAAACCCGGTTAAGGGAAAAACCACGGGGTGATTAACCCAAGAATTATTCTCTGTTAGAAGAATAAAAAAAAATGAATGGCACATGCCAATAAGGGCTCACTGCCCGAGCACACTGCTCACAAAGAGGCCCACTGCCTACAAGGAGACACACTGTCTACAAAGTGATGAAAATCACAGTCTTGAACTGGAGAATGACATCTCTAACATGTCCGGATCAGTTCCAATTAAGCCCAACAATCTTTGCTCTGCCTTTCGCACGTTTCTTCGCTATACCATACTCATCCTCACTCACCTTTCTGAAATGAACTCACAACCCGTTATTTATACAAGACATCGACTTAGGAACAAACATCTAAGTCGGCAAACAACCATAGGAGTATCCGCAAGATGAATAACACATCCGGTCGGCCATCACAAGAACATTCGCAGGATGAACATCTCATCCGGTCGGCTACACAAAGCAAGAACTTCATCCGGAAGAATAACTTCAATTCCGGGCTCTACCATCAATGCGGACCAACAACAAAACCTAAACATGATCCAAGAACCTTCACAAACCTGTCTGAATGTCCGGATACATCCGCACTTCCTCTGCTTACTGGGATCTCTTGTCTTCCTCATCCGGAACTTCAAGAACACAGTCTGTCGCCACTGTCATAATGCAAGAGGTACTTCCGGACCTCCAAATCATACACAAATCAGGATGATACATCACAAGGACATCCCAAACACTACTTCCAATCCGCAGATTAGGATAATACAATTCTGGACCTCACCGGACCTTTTTGTGATCCTCTGTCACCTCCGGATACTTGCCGGACCCGGTTCTATACCGGCAGCCACAACTCCTTCAGATCTTCATGCGGACCTCTGAAATCTTAACTGTAGCATCTCAAGACTCATATCTACTAACCCTTTAATCCGCATCCTCCGGTTCTCATCCTATACAGTACATTTACCTTCTTCTCATCACTGTTCTTCACTGTTCCTGACTGAGACTAATTTTCTCAATATCCTCAGCACACAGCTCATCAAATCCTTCTTGTCAATGCAATATGAGTATGTTGACATCAATGACAACACTGGATAACCTCATACTTGCAACAATCTCCCCCTTTGTCATTGATGGCAACATATGATGTGAAAAACCATTAAGACAAAAACTTCAACTTTTCATATGTCTTCTCTTCCTTTACTGCTCCCCCTTTGATCATCAGCCACTTGTTTTTCACATGTCTTCTCTCCCCCTTTGACATCAATGGCAAAGGGCTCATACTTGCAATTCTCATGCATCAGAATCATACCAGCTGCTCCCCCTTAGTTGCAGCTCCCCATTAGTCCGGATCACAAGATATGACTGTGATAGCCACCGGACTGATGCACATCAGTGCATCTTAGTTCATCACCGGAGGGGCCATGACCCCTAACTTCTCCCGGAGATATTCAAAAGAGTCCTTGGGAAGAGGTTTTGTAAAGATATCTGCAATCTGATCCTTGGAGGGAACATACTCCAATCTGACTTCTTCCTTGTTTACTTGTTCTCTCAAAAAGTGAAATTTGATAGATATGTGCTTGGTCTTAGAATGCAATACCGGATTCTTGGAAATATTAATTGCACTTGAATTATCACAGAAAATTGTGATAGGCTCCTCATATTCAACTTTGATGTCTCTTAGCATCTGCTTCATCCATAAGATTTGAGTGCAACTACCTGCTGCTGCAATGTATTCTGCTTCAGTTGTAGACAGAGATATTGCATCTTGTTTCTTGCTTAGCCAAGAAACTAATCTCTTCCCCAAAAAGAATGCTCCACCACTAGTGCTCTTCCGGTCATCCACATCTCCTGCCCAATCTGCATCTGTGTAAGCATGAAGAGAGAAATCCGGACCTCTAGGATACCATAGACCATACTCAACTGTCCCTTTCAAGTATCTAAAAATTCTTTTGATTGCCATAACATGAGATTCTCTAGGATCAGCCTGGAATCTTGCCACAAGACCAACAGCTTGCATTATATCTGGTCTAGTTTGAGTGAGATACAACAATCCACCAATCATTGATCTATACTTTGTCTGATCTGCCTTTGGAGAATCATCATCTTTGCTTAACTTACATCCAGTTGCCATAGGAGTGTTCATAGGCTTTGAGTCTTCCATACCAAATTTCTTTAACAATTCTTTCGCATATTTGGTCTGAGAAATGAAGATCCCTTCTTTTGTTTGAGTAATTTGCAGACCCAAGAAGAAATTCATTTCACCAAGCATAGACATTTCAAACTCACTTTTCATCTGATTTGCAAAAGTTTTACACATACTATCTCTTCCTCCAAAAATGATATCATCCACAAACACTTCAACAATCAGAATGTTTTCATGATCAATTTTGAAATATAAGTTACTGTCAGCAGTACCTTTGTTGAATCCAATCTGCACAAGATGCTTATCCAACCTTTCATACCATGCTCTTGGGGCTTGCTTCAATCCATACAGAGCTTTCTTCAACTTGCAGACCATATCATTATTATCAGACAATTGAAATCCATCCGGTTGTTCAATGTAGACTTCTTCTTCCAGATCACCATTTAGGAAGGCAGACTTGACATCCATCTGATATACCTTGAAGTCTTTGAAGGCAGCAAATGCAAGAAGTAATCTGACTGCTTCAATTCTTGCTACCGGAGCAAAAGTCTCTTCAAAGTCAATTCCTTCTATTTGAGAGTAGCCTTTGCATACCAATCTAGCTTTGTTTCTGATTACTTCACCAGCTTCATTTAGTTTGTTCCGGAAGACCCACTTGGTTCCAATTACATTCCTGTCTCTAGGTCTGGGAACAAGATCCCAAGTATGATTTTTCTCAATTTGCATCAGTTCATCTTCCATTGCTTTGGTCCAGTTTTCATCATTGCAGGCTTCATTTATTGTTTTAGGTTCAATCTTTGAAATTAGACAACATTCATTCTGATCTTGAGCAATATTCCTTCTAGTTTGTACACCTTTGCTTTTGTCACCTATGATCTGATCTTCAGAGTGATTCAGTCTTACATACCTTGGAATTTTGGGAGTATCCAGCACTGCTGTTTCTTGATCAGCCTCATTCAAACCTAACTCTTCTTCCTGATTTACCGGATCAGGCTGACTCTGTCTCACCGGAGAGGATTGAGGTCCTTGAACACTGTCTTGGTCATCTTCATCAAACTCATAAAATCTTGAAGGCTTCTCAATTCCTTCATCAACCTTTACATTGGTGCTTTCTATCATCTTCCTCAATCTCTTATTGTAACACCGGTATGCTTTGCTTTGAGTGGAGTAGCCCAAGAAAATTCCTTCATCACTTCTAGCATCAAACTTTCCTAGATCTTCATCTCTTTTAATATAACACTTGCTACCAAATACTCTGAAATATTTCACAGTAGGAGTGATGCCAAACCAAAGTTCATAGGGGGTCTTACCGGTGTTGTTTCTGATTTGAACTCGATTGAGAGTGTAGACTGCAGTGCTGATAGCTTCTTTCCAAAACATTTGAGGAACATTTGCTTCCAACATCATTGTCCTAGCAGCTTCCTGGATGGTCTGGTTCTTTCTCTCAACTACTCCATTCTGCTGTGGAGTCTTAGGAGCAGACAACTGTCTCCTTATACCCTGTTTCTCACAAAAGTCAATGAATTCACCAGATGTAAATTCACCACCTCTATCAGACCTTAGACACTTTAGTTTCAATCCGGTTTGATTCTCCACCATAGCTTTGAAGATTTTGAACTTCTCAAAAGCTTCTGATTTTTCTTTTAGAAAGGTAACCCACATCATCCGGGAATGATCATCTATTAACAACATGAAATATCTATCACCTTGCAAACTCTTGATTCTTGTCGGACCACATAGATCAGTATGTACTAATTCCAATAATCCGGTAGAAGACTGATCTTTGCTTTTAAAAGAGACTCTGCTTTGTTTGCCTAACTGACATTCTTTACACACACTATTTGTAGGTTTTATCAATTTTGGAAGATCTCTCACAGCCTGAGTATTGCTTATTTTGATAATGTTATCAAAATTTACATGACACATTCTTCTATGCCATAACCAACTCTGATCAATTTGAACAAATAAACAACTTTTATTTGAACCAACCAGATGAAAGATGTTACCTCTTGTCTGAGTACCGGATGCAATTTCAGTTCCGGAGCTTGTAAAGATTCTGCATTTTCCATTCTTGAACCGGAGATCATAGCCTTTGTCTACTAACTGACCAACACTGAGAAGATTGTGCTTCAATCCTTCAACATACAGTACATTTCCTGTTTTGCTCTTACCATCAAAGGAAATAGTTCCCCTACCTCTGATTCTGCCAGCAGAATTGTCACCAAACTTTACCATTCCTCCTTCATATCTTTCCAGGTCTAAGAACTTATTCTTGTCACCAGTCATATGGTGAGAACATCCACTGTCAATAACCCAATCATCCTTTTCTTCCACTTGAGCAGCCAAGGCTTTTTCAACAACTTTGTGATTAACAGATTCGGAGAGCAAGGAATCTTCTTCCTTGATGGCTATAAACACCCACTCATTTCTGGATTTGCCTCCTGGTTCTGATTCATCATCTGTTACTCCTTCATTGTCATCTTCTTCATGAACATAATAGCAATTCTTTTGAAACCTTTGTCTGTGAGTATTAGATCTTGCAGATCTCTCCGGACATCTTGAGGCAAAATGACCAATCTTATTGCAGTTGAAACACTTAAAGGGTAGTTTTCCTTCATACTTACCGGATCCTCTTGGCAGTCTTTTTGCAATGAGGGCTTCAAGTTGAGCTGTTTCTGCTTCTTCTTCTTCCATGTCTCTTCTTGCTTGATCATACCATGACATTTTCCTTGATGAGTTTTCACCCAGATCAAATCTCTGTTTGCCTTTCACATAGGCACTGGCTTTGAAAGCAGATTCAGTCTTGGGAGGATCATCTCCAAACTCGGTCATTTCAAATGCAGCTAGTTTGCCAGCCAGTTGTTCTCTTGTGACAGTTGTGTGGGCTCTGAATTCATCAATGGCAGCAACTTTGATTTTGTAGGCAGCAGGAAGGGATCTTAAGATTTTGCAGACAATCTCATTTTCATCTAAAGTTCCACCAGCATTTCTGATTCCACATACCAGCTCATTTACTCTTGGCATAAAGGTAGTGATGTTTTCATCATCTCTCATTTTCAATCTTTCAAATTTCCCTTTCAGACTTTGCAATCTTGCACTTTTGACAAACTCATCTCCTTCATACAGAAGTTCCAGTTTAGTTAGGATCTCATATGCAGTGGGTAGGTCAATGACATTCGAGAGATCTGAGTCATTCAATGCGCTTAGAAGAGCTTCCTTGGTCCGCAGATTGTTTTCAGCTTCTGTGATTTCATTCAGAGTAGTCGGACCACCTTGTGGAGGTACATATGGTTTTGAAATCATACCCAGGTATGCTTTTCCCATGCATTCCAAGTGACACTTCATGCGACCTTTCCAGAGAGTGAAGTTGGTTCCATCGAACTTCGGACTATCCTTCTTGTATGACGACATCCTGGATCTCCTCAAGCGGTTAAGCTCTTGTCAGAGGAACTTGGCTCTGATACCAATTGTTGGATCTAGGGCATACAACTGAGAGGGGGGGGTGAATCAGTTGTATAAAACTTCTTGTCAAACACTTAACTTACTGTTGTTAGCAGCATATCAAATAATCATCCATGGAAGCATAATGCATAAACACAAGAGCAGATAAGTATCAACACATTGAACACCAAGATTTTGACGTGGAAAACCCGGTTAAGGGAAAAACCACGGGGTGATTAACCCAAGAATTATTCTCTGTTAGAAGAATAAAAAAAAATGAATGGCACATGCCAATAAGGGCTCACTGCCCGAGCACACTGCTCACAAAGAGGCCCACTGCCTACAAGGAGACACACTGTCTACAAAGTGATGAAAATCATAGTCTTGAACTGGAGAATGACATCTCTAACATGTCCGGATCAGTTCCAATTAAGCCCAACAATCTCTGCTCTACCTTTCGCACGTTTCTTCGCTATACCATACTCATCCTCACTCACCTTTCTGAAATGAACTCACAACCTGTTATTTATACAAGACATCAACTTAGGAACAAACATCTAAGTTGGCAAACAACCATAGGAGTATCCGCAAGATGAATAACACATCCGGTCGGCCATCACAAGAACATTCGCAGGATGAAAATCTCATCCGGTCGGCTACACAAAGCAAGAACTTCATCCGGAAGAATAACTTCAATTCCGGGCTCTACCATCAATGCGGACCAACAACAAAACCTAAACATGATCCAAGAACCTTCACAAACCTGTCTGAATGTCCAGATACATCCGCACTTCCTCTGCTTACTGGGATCTCTTGTCTTCCTCATCCGGAACTTCAAGAACACAGTCTGTCGCCACTGTCATAATGCAAGAGGTACTTCCGGACCTCCAAATCATACACAAATCAGGATGATACATCACAAGGACATCCCAAACACTACTTCCAATCCGCAGATTAGGATAATACAATTCCGGACCTCACCGGACCTTTTTGTGATCCTCTGTCACCTCCGGATACTTGCCGGACCCGGTTCTATACCGGCAGCCACAACTCCTTCAGATCTTCATGCGGACCTCTGAAATCTTAACTGTAGCATCTCAAGACTCATATCTACTAACCCTTTAATCCGCATCCTCTGGTTCTCATCCTATACAGTACATTTACCTTCTTCTCATCACTGTTCTTCACTGTTCCTGACTGAGACTAATTTTCTCAATATCCTCAGCACACAGCTCATCAAATCCTTCTTGTCAATGCAATATGAGTATGTTGACATCAATGACAACACTGGATAACCTCATACTTGTAACAGAGAAGTCATGTGAAAAACTTAGAGTGTAGATGTGTAAGAGAAAGGGGGAGAATTTTGGAGAAAGAAAGAGTACAGGTGTGTAAAGAGAAAGGGGGAGAATCTTGTCTTGATGGTTGTTGCAGTTTTTCACATCATATGTTGCCATCAACGATAAAGGGGGAGATTGTTGCAAGTATGTTCCTAATTGGTGTTGTCATTGATGTCAACATATCCTTGTTGTCATTGGTGTCAACTATATCTTATTCTATTACTTGTTTAGAATAGTTGTATGTTGAGGATATTGAGAAAATTAGCCTCTCTAGAAGGAACAAGTGAGTTACAGAGAAGTGCAGTACAGACAGTGAGTTGTATGTTGAAGAACAGTCTGGTAAAATGCTCTACATTTATTCCTACTTGAAGATCATGATCTACTGATTGGAAGTAAGTTAGAGGTATGACTAAGGATGCTACATTCTGGGTTTGATCCCTCCACATGAAGATCTGAGTGAGTTGTGTTCACCAGAGTGAAACCTACTTTTTCTGTAAGTTCAGTTGGGATAGGAAGAAAGTATTCTGCTCCACATTCCTTCGTAATAAAGTATTCTACTCTGTAGTTCTAGAAGGAAGTCTGGGATGATGATAAGTGCCTACAGTTGTAATGGTTCATGGTTTGGTGGTCTGCAAGCTATCTTTCTTTTATGACAGTTGAAGATAGTGAAGTTCATGTGCTTCGGTGAGAATATTCCTATGGATAAAGTGGTTAAAGTTCATGCAGTTAGTCCTGATGATTATAACTTGCTTGTGGGTGTCTCCTAATCATGTTCTTATTTGGATTGTGGTCCACGTTAAGAAATTGAGATTGTGTTTGAAGATTGTTCCCAGATAGTGTAATGTGTAACCAATTTTGGTCGACCTGGTTAATCCCAGTGATTATAGAGATCTCTAGAAGATTGTGGAAGCATGTTGTGGTGTAGAATATCACGTTTAAGTCCCAGCTAAGGCATTGCATGATCCGCATTTCATTTCCTTTGCACAATGTTGTAATAGGTCAGGACCTATTTTGTAAATGTTTGTAATACCAACCTTGGAGATTGTTCCAATGGTTGATGATTATGATGATGACCTTGATGATCATTCCAAGGTTGATGTAGTGTATAAATACTTATAGCTTAGTCATGGAAAAAGTGTCCCTGAGAGAAAATGGAAAGATATTAAGAAAGGTCCAAAAGGTAGAGAAAAGAAGAGGCAGAGGAAAGAAGAGGAAGAACAGAATAGAGGCAGAGTAGAGAAGTGGAATTATTGTACTTCAATCATAGACATAAGAAGGTGTTGATCATGGAAGAGAGCCTAGCAGTGAACCGCCAGTAGGGTTTAACAACCCTTATTGTAATCTTGCTAGGTTTAGGGTTGAAGCAGTGAGCCTGCTAGACCTAGTTGTTCTTCATGGTAGTGAGCCAGTATGTTTAGGCCCATGGAGTGACCAAGTCTGAACATCATTATTTCAAGATTGCAATATATATTGAGAGATAATCCTCTCCGTGGTTTTCCCCACCTTGAGGTTTTCCACATAAAATCTGGTGCCTCTTGTGTTTGATGTTGTATCTATGGTTCAGTTTTTGATTTCATGCACTCATTGTTAAATCATAATAATTATGGATAAGTAATGAATGTTTAATTGCAGAAACTATTTAAGTTTTTGGGATAACTGATTCACCCCCCCTCTTAGTTGTCCAGTGCATATCAACAAATCCTAGCTGCAATAGTTACCAATTAAGGTCTACCTAATATCAACGGATAACTATCCTTAGGCATGTGGGACTGGATCACTTAGAAGTCCACTAGATACTCCCAATTTTCAACCTTGATAGGCACATTTTCTAGGATACCTTTGGGAAAAACTATAGACTGGTTTGCCATTTGTAATATGGTGGTTGTGGGGTGTAAGTTGGTGAGCCCTAGTTTTTCCATAATGTCCACAATCATGACATTAATAGTTGCCCCTAAGTCTATGAGTGCATTGAGTATTGATACGTCATTGATTATCACCATTATGAGTGGGCTACCTCGGTCACCATATTTTGGGGTAGAGATTTCTCTAGTCAGAAGGTTGGCCAAATATCCACTGATTTGCATTGTGTTAATTTATTTCTTTTTCCTCCCTGGTGTTTTTATGTACAACTATTTGACTAACTTGTTGAGTTCAGGAATCTCCTTGATTGCTTGTAATAGTGGAATATCAATATGGAGTCATTTAATTTCCTATATTAAAGCAATTTTAGTTGGCAAGGCCATTTCTGGAGGGTTTTTCAGGAGAGTCTCCTTAAGGTGGTCCAAAAAAGGTGCTTGAGTTCTCCTTTTCGAGTTGGAGTCATTCTTTGGAAGACTTGATGAATGTTTGACCATTTCTTCTAGAGGTAAATCTAAAGATTTAGGTGGAGGTTATTGAGTAGATGACAAGGCAGGCTTCTCTTGGTTACATCCTATGGTTTTCTCTAAAGGTATGGGAATCATCTTTGTTCCCTCAGTGAGTTTCTCATTTTGGTCATCTAGGATCTCAACAATGGTAGGATGTTGGAGTATTTTTCTTGACCTTAACTGTAAGTTTCCACAATAGATAGTGTTAACCCCAGCCATGTTTTCCAACTCAGTGGAATACACTTGTGTAGTTTGATAGGTATTCTTTGGATTGCAATAAGTTGTGCTGGTAGTTGGGGTTGATTGACCTACTCATTTTATTGAGTGTTTTGGAGAGCTAGTAGGAGGTTTTGTTGTGGATTTGGCATCTGCTACAGACCATGATAATTGGTTTGAAGGTTGATTCCATTAAGGGGCAGGATTTTGAGGGTACCATTATTGTTGAGTCTGATTTGCCCATTAAGGATTTCTCCAAGACTGGTTTGCCCACTCGGGTGGTCCCCAAGGATAAGGTCCCCAGTTAGGTGGTGTTGGAGGCCAAGGTGCCACCCATTGATTGTTGTTCCAATTATTTAGAGGGTGCCAAGATGAGTTTGAGTTCTATCAATAGGAGAAATTCGCTCTTGGTCTTTGGCCTACATAGTTGATCTCTTCTTTAGTGTGAGATGACTTTTTCTTTGAGTTTTTAATTGTACTGAGTATCTCACACTGCTTGGTGACATGATTCTTCTTGCAACTATGACAATTGATAGCCTTGTCTAGAGGACACTCCCTTAGCAGATGTTTGCTTTAACATCTAGGATAGTAAATGGATAAGGTTTCAAGATTGTGTGTCTTGGCATGTATTCCATCAAAGGTGGTGTTTAACTGAATAAGGATATCAGTTTTTAAATTCTCTATTTCCTCTTGCAGCTTGCCAATTTCATTTGATCCTCTCAATAGGCTAGGCTTACAAATTCCTCCTTGAGTCTAAGAGAAATTTCTACATAATCAACAATAGCTCTGAGTTCAAGTTGGGACACATCTCCTTTTCTCATTGTTTCTTCTCCACATCAATTTGTTAGAAAGATAAACCTATCCAGGAAGTCTTCAAGGCTTTCATCTTCTTTTTGCCTCAACTTGAATAGTTCTTCCTTCCTAGCGTTGACCCTAGAGTAGCTCTGATATTTGTCCAGAAAGATGGTTTCCATGTCATCCCAAGTGATTATTGATCTTGATACCAACCCCATGAACCATCGTATTGTAGAGTCTCTCAAAGTAGAGGGAAAAAGTTTTAGTTTATGCTCATATGTTTTGTAATCATATGTCTTGTATAGAACTTTAAACTTGAAAAGGAGCTAGTCTGGGTCTTCAGTGGACAATCCTCTAAAGGTTGGTAGGATGAAAGGTGAAATGTTTTTCATAGGTGAGTCCTCATACGGATTGAGATCAATAGGATAAGTGAATGTTTGGGCTGCTCTTCAAGGATTTGGATTATCATGATTGTGATTGTTTTCTCTCCTTCCATTGAAAGGGTCATTATTATTATCAGCCATGATGTTGAAAGGGATGTTTTCCTACTCAAAGGTTTGGTATGATGGCTAGGTATCCGAGGTATGTTGGGAAGTCTCAGGTTGATCCTAATTGATCAATTTGTAAAAAAATTCCTTCAACTAAGACCTCTACCTCTCTAGATTCAGTTGGAACTACTATTGGGGGGTTTTTTCTATGAATCTTCCATGTGGGCCTTGTTTTCTGACCATGTAGGAAAAGAGGTTTGACAACTATTTTTGTTTTTATTCACCAAAGGTATCCAAATGTTCTCCTATTGACACTAGAAAGGAATTCCCTGACAATGGCACCAAAAATTGACAGGTTGTCATTAAGTCCTAACACTTTAGTTGAAAGATGTATCAGTTTGTCGACTGGGCAATGTCCAAGGATGTATGCAATAAGGGATTAGTTTGGACATCTCCAATCAGTAATGGTTTTCTAAATTTTTAACAGAATAAACCTAAACTAGAAAGCATACAATTTAATCTACAAAGCATTTGAACTTAACCTATAAAGCATATGAACTCTAGACTAGGAATAAACACATAAACTCATTAACTAAGAATTTGAAAGAAACAGGCTAATCTAAGGAAGTAAGAAATTCTTTAAATCAAACTTGCACTATCAACTGGTCTTCAAACTTTTGCACCTAAGAAGGAGCTTCATAAATTCCAGCATAACACACAGAACTTCAAAGACTTAGAACTTAAGAAAAACAATTGAACACAATATCCTATAGGGTCACAACAACACTATCCTACCCTAAAACTATTAAACAGAAGGTTATACTAACCTAAAACAAAACATTCACAAAATAGAGTATAAACAACACAATCATACAACATTGAGATACTTATCTATTCATAAATCCTTTGAGTGGCCAGCTCTCTAGAGATCTACTAATTCAAATCACATTCACCATTTAACAGCTCCAAAATTCTATTCGCATGCCCATTACTCAGAACAAAACTTGATTGTCTTCATTCATAGCATAACATAACATAACTAAACATAACTATCTATATCATAACTATTTTGAGGAATAATAAGATAATCTATACTACAAAATCCTAAATACTCGGGCGGCTTATTAATTTTGCTGAAAAAGTCTTTAACAAGATAAACAGACTTTAGCTAAACTAGTTGTCTTTTAAATACAACATATTAAAGGCTCCGAGTGGATATATAAAATGTCTTAAGTGCTTTCAACAACAGAAAATAATAGAAACTACCAGGTGGTTGGATGTAAAAATAGATTGAAGTCCACGATCATGTATCTCCTAAATTTCCAGTGCTCTAGTATTCTGGCACTGTTGACTCCGTTTGTCATTCATGTCTATTCCTCCCACTGAGCCATACTCAAAAACCTGCATAAATACACAAATATTTTCCACAAAATCCTATTAAAATTAGTGACAAACTCTAATCAATTGGAAATCAAAGATTGTAATCATTCTTTCAAAAATAAACAAATATTGCATATAAGACTAATAAATTGGTATGGTTTAGGTAGTCTAGTGGCAAAGAAAGGGTCACATGGTTAATGATAAAAATGATGTTATTTATACCTCATCAGTCTGTTACAATAGTCATCTCAACATCTTAAGGCTTATATGTAATAATAAAAAATGATACTTCTTGCTACTCTCAATAGTGACAGTGATTTAGCAACTTAGGACAGTCCCATACATAATTGTAGTTAGCCTTTTGGATAGTCCATAACATCTATATTAGTATGATAGTCCATCAAGACTCTCACTTCCCCTACTCAATGGGAATGAGTTCCAAGGATGAAGTAACCACATGGTCAATATACGCAATATCATATCCCAATGAGCCACCTAAATCTCATGACAACCCACAATAAATATGTAACTTTTTTTGGAATAGCACCTATAGGTTTCCTATAGCAAACTGCTCAACCTTCCTAAAGTGGTTTATAAACACCATCAAAACCAATTTGCTATACCTTTCATGGATTATGAAGTTTCCTTAGGCATTTATCATTGCAAAAATATACATATTCAGTTCTGTAGCAGTGTTTTAATGTGGAAGTTATCTAGTAGAAAATTGATTGTTCCTGTAGCAGAACTGGATTGTTCCTGATGCAAATTATTGATTGTTCCTAAAGTAGAAAATTGACTATTCCTGACATAGAAAACTAATTGTTCTTGATGCAACAAACTGACTATTCCTGAAGTAGTTTGATGCAAAAATTTATAACACCTACAACTAATTTTAAAGTTGAAATATTAGACCAAAAACAACATGATTAAGGCCATAAGATGGATTTGAAGTCTAAAATTATTTTTTTAACCAACAAACTTTTTGTAGCATCCTTGAAATTTGTTATAAAATGGACTGAAACACTTTTGTGAAGATGATCATTCAAGTAAAATCAAATAAGTCACATCCTCAAACTTTTTATACAAACCAAGAAATCAAGTGAAGCAATGAAGCACATGTTCAAACAAGACTGATCAGACCCATAAAATTCCAAAACCCATCGAGTGGACAACCAAACCATCAAATTGAATCAAATAAAGCATATCACGGAAAATGAAATCATCCAAAGCATATGAATCAACCAAGACTCATGAAGATGAAACTAACTCACCAATCAAGACCTATGCCATTCAATGAAGCTAAAAAAAACTAAAATAGGTTGAAAACTCACTCAAAAGATCATGTCAAGAGAGGAGGTCCCCATTTTTCTGATGCAAATGATGGGGCATGTGTGCTAGGCACAATAGGTTTGACATCATTGGTGGTTGGATTGATGGGATGGGTTGGATTGTAAAGGTTTTAAGGATGAAGGATTTACATAGGAGGTAGATGCTACAAGGCACTTGCATACGACAATGATTTGAGAGATGGATTGGTGAGGAGGGCCTTGGGCTAGAGTGATTTTCCCTTGTGAAAGGTATGATAGGGATGACCAATAGATATTCAATTAGGATTTGTAGGATAGCTAGTGATAGATGGTTCTTGGTCTAGAAGATCTTAAATGTTCATGGGTGGGTGATTAAAGTGTAGGCAAGCTTGCTTGAAATGATGTCATCAAAGGGATCATTAGGATATTCATCTTGGTCCACAAGATTATCATCATCACATTGTCAAAGTAGTTTTTATATTGGTTATGATGAGGGGACTCATCAAACTAAAATGAATTTTAGGTTGCCATGATTTTCACTTTAGATTTTTGATGGTTTGGTTTTGAGACAACGTGGTTTTTGGATGACTAGATGAGTTTAGATTTTGTAGGCTTGGACCTTAAGATTTTCTTTGATGTCAAAATATTTTGGATTTTCTTGAATTGATTTAAAGTTTGGATGGGGGATAGTCAATTTTTGATTGAGGTTTGAAATGAGTGGATTTTATGATGGAATATCTAGGACTTTAGTAACTTGATGGTGGGTTCATTAAAATCGATGATCTTGGTTTTTTATTGGACTTGATTTTTGATTGATTTGGATCGGGATTGACTAAGATTTGGTTTATTGGTTGATTTATTGGATTTGATCAAGAGAAGGTGAAAGACCTTGGATGATTGATTTTGATTTTTGGGTAATTTGATGTGGGATTGATTGATTTATTGATTTGGGTTTAGACGCAAGACCTAGGGTAACTTGAATGGTTGATCAATGCTCAAGGGATCTAGGTCTTTAAGAAAAGCTAATTTGGGATTGATAATTTGAATTTAGGGATTTGATTGGTGGCTTATTTATGAGGGTTGATTTTGATCTTTGGTTTGGGAATTGGGATTTGGGAATTAAACTTGGTTTAGGGTGAGTGTAGAGCTTCTGGATAAAACTGTGTTTTTGGTTTAGGGTTTTATGGTTTATGGATAGGAGTTGATTTTGAATTTGGTTTAAAGACTTTAGGATCTCAGGATTGATTGGATTTGTGGAAGCTTGAATTTTTGGATGGGTGGATGCCATGTGGAGTGAGGGTGTAGGATTTTGGTTCTTGATTTGAAATTTCAAGGACTTTCAACCTTTGGCTTGAGAGGATTTGGGGACTTTAGGACTTTTTGATTTTTTTATTTTTAAGGTTTTTGCAAATGTTTTTATATTTTTAGGATACTTCATGAGTTTCAAACAATTGAAAACACCCCAAACACATGAAAAACCTAAATCATTCAAGTGGGAGTGTTCAACTTATAAGCCAACCTATAGTGCCTAGGCATGTTCATGAGTAGTATTGGTCCATGATCTTAGAGTGCTAACCAAAAACTTGATTTTTGTTTGTTTGTGGCCTACTAACATGGTTCCAAAGGCATGTGGTGAGTAACTTTCTTGGAGCTAACTACCTACTAGTACATCATAAGTTACAAATGATTGAATGGTCTTAGCTAGGTAAACAAGGTGCACTAGGGGATATCCTCTATATACCTAAAGGCACATGAGGCTAAATTATTTGAATGGGAGTGCTATTTAGGACATGTGATCTAGGTCAAAACCCTTCCCACTTCACCTTGTCTCCTCAAGTGGACAAAAGGCTATGCTAGGAGTGATAGCTCTTCCTTTGAGGTGAGTCCTTCAATTCTCCCCTTAATTTATATACCCCATTAGAACACATGGGTTTGGGTTGCCACTTGGTGATGAAATACAAGATAGACCCACTAAAAAGATACTAAAAAATGATTAGATGATTTTTATTTCCAAGATCACCTTGCTGCATGAGGAAAGAGCATACACACATAACCCTTTTGGGATGAACTAAGAAAAAGTGAATAACAAGGTGTTTTTGATTCCCAAGATCACATTTTAGTGTAAGGGAAGAGAATACACACCTAATTACTCACACAAACATTCCACACAAGTTCATTAACCTTTAAGCATGCAAATATGAAATGTGAGGATTACTATGCACAAAGGGGGTGTTTTTGATTCCCAAGATCACCTTTTGGTGTGAGGGAAGAACATGCATAATACCTAGGACACACTAACCTACCAAACAATGTTAATTTACCTTTAAAAAAGATAAATAACAATAAACAAGATTAGATAATGAGTCTTTGCAAGTGACCTACACCAACAAATGTTAGTAGTCTCAAAGATCTAAGGATTCATCAATCAAAATTGTAAATGGTTAGTGATAACTCCACAAGATAATCAAGCCCACAAGTCAAGAAAGGGTTAGCAAAATACAATGAAAAATAGTGTTAGAAATACTAATATATTGTGTAGATGCTATAACACAGGGTGCTTCACATAATGCAAAAACCTTGATAGATAGAGTAGAGATGCCTCACTAGGTGTCAGGAAATTACCAAGTTGATCAAACCATTTCCTACATATCCCTATGAGATAAAATGATGCATGCAAGATTATAAAATAACCATAATACAAATATTAAAAAGGCCACAAGATAACACATGATATACCCTAGGAAAACCCTCATAGAGGGAAAAACGTAGCATCCAAAAGCATCCACACTTAATGTATTATTCAACAATAAAACATTACAATGCACTTACATATTCTCATGAAGACTTCTGTAACATAAATCTCCTCTAATGCATCCTCCATGTGTCCAGCATGTAACCACACATCCGATACCATGCTTCACATATGCACTCACAAGAGAAACTCAATACAATGATAGCCTACTCAACTAGCCAACCCAAACCACTAACCATGTGCTTGATTTTATAGAATCAAGCTCACACAAATACAACTTGTGGTATTGGGAAAACCATGTGTCTCAAGACCATGAGATCACAAAAGCATTGACCCCCTCATTTAATTCTTGATAGTAAGTTTTCACTTTTTGGTACTAAATTTTGTAAATAATAATTAATTATTCTATCTCCCACACATAAAATAACTAATCCAATGTTACATACAACTTTATAAGTGGTCCCAAATAAGTATTTAATGTGGTTAAACACATATCCTAGATGGACCACAAATAAATATTTATTTTACATAATTAAAATATTTCATTACTTGTATAAGGTGTACAACACCCTTTTCCTAACACTAGGCACAAACACCTTGCCTAGAGGTTCAATGAGAGAGAATCTAATAAGAGAAAAGCATAGTGGAGGCTTGAGTGGACATTTTGGAATAGATAATACATTGGCATAGCTGAGTGAAGGTTACTTTTAGCCTGGAATGAGTGTAGATGTGAAGAGACTGGTACAAGGCTACATAATTTGCCAACATGCTAAAGGAGCAAGACAAAACACAAGACTATATCAACCATTGCTTATACTAGAAAGACCATGGGAGCACTTGAGTATGGATTTTGTTTTGGGTTTACCTTGAACTTAGAGAGGTAATGACTCAATTTTTGTTGTAGTAGATAGATTTTCAAAGATGGTTCATTTCATACCATGTTAGAAGACTAGTGATGCATCCCACATAGTTGCATTATTTTTCAAACAGGTAGTTAGGCTGCATGGACTACCTAAGAGCATAGTTTTAGATAGGGACACCAAGTTTGTTGACCATTTTTTACATACATTATGGAAGAAGATGGGTACTGAATTAGGATTCAGCTCAGCCTATCATCCCTAGATTGATGGATAGACCAAGGTTGTGAATAGAAGTTTAGGAAACTTATTAAGATGTTTGGTGGGAGACAAACCACATCAATGGGATCTTATCTTGGCACAAGAAGAATTTGATTACAATTCAGTGAACAGAAGTGTAGGAAAGAACTCATTCCAAATATTTTATGGGTACAACCCAAGAGGTATTAATGAGTTGAGAGGTAGTGTAGATTTAAACAAGAAGAGTGTTGTAGCAAAAGATTTTATAGAATAGCTTCGTGAGGTTCACAAGGAAGTGAAGGAAAAGTTAGAGAAGAGTGCCAACAATACAAAGAACATGTTGATATGCATAGGAGGGAATAAGAGTTCTAGGTAGGTGACTTAGTTCTGGCACATTTGAGGAAATAAAGGTACCCATAGGGAACATAAAATAAGTTAAAATTTAAGAATACAAACCCATGCAAGGTGTTGAGGAAGTTCTTATCCAATGCCTATGAGATTGAGCTACCAGCAGGAATAGACATATCTCCTATTTTTAGTGTTACTGATCTATACAAGTTCCATGAAGGAGAGACAAGTTTACAAGGGGGTACACACTCATGTTTGCCTAATGTACAAGAATGGTTAGATCAGTTACCTAAAAATAAGATGGAAGAAGTAGATAGAGTGATTAAATCCCAAGTGACTAAGATGACCAGAGGAAAGGACTACATGGGATACCTAATCTGATGGAAGAATAGAGCTATAGATGAAGCTTCTTGGCTAAGTGTTGTAGAGCTAGCCAAGTATGGAATTCTGGTCCTAGACTTACCAAAGTGTTCATGAGTTTCCAAATCATGGAACATTTCAATTACTTGATGTGTCTGATGCAGGAGCATTCAGGTGCATGAGCAATCCTTATCAACCAAAATAATATTTCTTTGTTTTCTTACTTGTTTGTTTTCCTTCTTGTTGTGCTACAGGAGTTGATGGTCAAATTTCTAAGAAATTTCAATTGGTTCATGTCCAAGTGATGACTTCATCTTGTTAAGGAGCCAAATGGGTGTCCAAAATTTCAAGTTTTGCTAGATTCTAAGAAAAATTAAGCAAGTTATGCTTAGGCAGAACTTTGAGTGTTAATAAGGTATGTGAAACTTTCCTTGACATCTAGATATATGCAAATGAACCTTGCAATCCCACATATCCAAGTGATGACTTTCTCTTGTTAAGGAGCCAAATGGGTGTCCAAAAATTCAAGTTTGGTGAGATTCTAAGAAAAAATGAGCAAGTTATGCTTACGTGGAACTTTGAGTATCAACAAGATATGCAAAACTATCCCTGCCATTAGAATATATGTAGTAGTCTCTTGAAATCCCGCAATATGTGGTAGACCCCTAAAATCCCATAATATGTAGTAGACCCAAGTTGAAATCCCACAAAATGCAGTAGACCCTTGAAATCCTGCAATGTGCAGTAGACCCCTGAAATCCCACAATATGTAGTAGACCCCTAAAATCCCATAATATACAATAGACCCCTCAAATCACACAATATGTAGTAGACCCCTGAAATCTCACAATATACCTATGGGTCTTTTTTTTCCACTCCACTACCTAAAAGCAACCAGAAAGTGACAATAATGGTTTTTGACCACTTGTACGTCCAATTCAAGAGCTAATTGAAGACTGACACATGTCCCATTCACGTGATGAGTGTGGTGGATACTTCAAATGCCTATAAATAGAGGATTTTCACATTGAAAGGGGTTGACTTCTCCATAGTGAGTTTTTGGCTTCTATTGTAGCTTCTTCTGCAAATTTCAAATTTGAAGGTAGATTGTTTTGGGTTTTCACTGGAAGGCTAGGATAGTCTAATTTGACCATTGGAATGATTGTAAGGATTAGGCCAAGGAATGTAGGAATGCATGTAAGATTGTAATATCACTTTACTCCTATTCTAATGTTCTCATTGCAAGTGAATAAAGAAAGTTTGTAGATTTGTTGTGTGTAAGATCATTTTATTGCCTAGTTCAATATCTTGCCAAAGCCCCTGGACCTTGAACTGCATCAACTAATCAAATTTTATAGAATAAAATCTCCTCATTCCTAGGTTTCAAATTGATCTTCTTCCTTCTTAGTATTTGGGTATACCCTTGTTTGTAGGAGAATATAAAAATGAGTTTTGGAAAAATAATGCTATTACCATTCAGGACAAGATTTTTTCTTTGAAAGGAAGGTGGTTAACCATGGTAGGTAGGATAACTATGATAAAAGTAATTTTATTAGCAAAACCTATTTACATGATGTCAGTTCTAAAAATACTAAAAGGAATAGTTATAGACATTAAAAATAGACTTAGACACTTTTTATGGGAAAGGTAACTTAGATAAAGAATGAAAAATAACTTTCATCTCATGGGAGAAAGTTTGTAAGTCAACGAAGAAGGGTGGAACGGGTATCCAAAATATAGAAGCTCAAAATTTGGCACTAGGGGCCAAGTTAGCCTAGAACATGTATGAAAAACTAGAAGTTAAATGGAGTAGGATCATGCAAGAAAAAAATTTAAATAATGTAGAGCTAGATAGGATTTTCACAATCTCCAATGCCCAAAATGGGTCAAAGATGTGGAATTTCATTATTCAATGTCGAGAAGTCATTATTCCATATCCTTCTTGGACTATTCATAATGGGAAGAAAGCTTCTTTCTAGGAAGGTGCATGGAATAGATACCCACATTTAAATAGAATGGAAATCATTTTTGAGGCAAAAGAGGTTCTAAAACAACTTGAGGCTAACAAGGTTAAATATTATTTTGTGTTGACCTTTGTTGTTCAAGGCAAGGTGGAGAGACTCGCAAGATTATCCAATCCCGCAGGACCAAAATCATCTTTTACAAAGTATCTTGGAGAAAAGAAAAGTCTTTTACTCTCTAAAAATAGATCAACTCACTTGGATACCCTCAAAATATGGGTAGTATAATGTTAAACAAGGATATTAATCATTAACTTCTCAAGATCAGATGAAGATTGGCCTTACAAATTATGTTGGAGTGAGGTATGCTTTCCAAAGGTAGGTGCTTTCTCATGGCTAGCTCTAAAAAATAAGATTCTTGCTAGCTCTACATTATTTAATCTAGGAATCTCTACCCCTTTCAATTGTGTTATGTGAATCAGAAAAAGAGGAAATGAACCATTTTCTTTTGAACTATCTATTTGCATACTAATGCTAGACATAGTTTATGAAATTCAATTAGCAAAGACCATTACCAAATTTAATGCATAATCTCTTTTGTATTTGGTCTTCTCTATATTTAGAATTCACATTTTCATCTATTTGGCAAATTTCTTCCTCCCTCTTGATTTGGAACATTTGGATTGAGAGAAATAACATGATTGCTAGAAAGCATACAAAAAACTATGAAAAAATATTGTATAAAATAGAAAAATCTATATTTGAAAACATAATGTCCCAAGTTATGAAGAACTCCTCATTCTAAATTTTCCTCATGGGACTCTCTACTCTTAAAATAATGGAATTTATTCAATCATCCTAGAGGTGGTACATAGATTAATAAAGTATTGATTGATAGAAGTACAATAAGATGGACCCCACTGAAAAACTCATTGGTGAAATTAAATTTTGATGGTGCTTCATGGGGAAACCTAATAATCTCAATTGTAGTATGTGTTATGAGGAACACAAAATGGATTCTTTTAATTGCAATTGCAATTAAAATTTCTATGGGGACTAATAATGGTGAGGAGGCCCAAGCACTCCTTATAGATTTGACCCTAGAAAAAAAGAAGATTTGTAGAAGGATCATGATAGAAGGTGATTCCATGAACATTATAAATGCAAGAAAAAGATCATTAGGTAATTGGAATATCACTTATATTCTTCAAGAGGCCTATGACTTGCTAAAATAGTTTGAATATTATGAATGTAAGTATTGTTATAGAGAAGGAAACAATCTTGTAGACAGTCTTGCAAATCTAGCATGCAATTGTTATGGAGTAAAAAGTGTCTACAAGTCTTTTTACCTCCTTGTTTAGCTTCTAGGTCCCCTTTATTGCATTATACATTCAAAATGCTTCTCCCAATGTAAAATTGTCTGACACTGAGATAGAATTGGGATATGGACCCCTTGACTTATCTTACCCTGGACCTAAACATGGCTAAAGGACTTGGGCAGTACCGCCCATGTCCCTCCCTATTGGTCGGGGCTAATTTAAGTGCATGTCAGCCTAGCACCTCTCTAGAGGTTTCTCCTTGTCAGCTCTTTTGGTTTGAATTGACAATTGTAAGTAGGAAAGAATATATAAGTGTGCTTTTGAGTTCATTATCAACTAGGATGAAAAAGGCATAACTTGAGATCTTGAAGTGAAGCAAGCAAGAGTATTCATTGTGATTCTAGAGTAGATTTGTGTGTTTTTATTGTGTGTTTTTGCAGATATGGAGCTATCATCTATTCTTCCTTAGGAGTTGAAGGATCTTCATCATTCTAGGGGTTCATCACATAGGTGATATCATTGTTTGTTTATCATCATTTGAATCATCATATTATCATTGTTTTTGGCCTCTGCCCCATGAGGGCACACACTCTTTATCAATCAATGGTGTTGGGAAGCCTGAATGCTATCTCAGGATTTGACTGAGGCAAGTCCCTAAACACCATAACCCCTAAACACCTTCTTTATCTTCTCGTGTGCAAGTTACATGAGCGAGATCTAGAAAATATAGAGCTACATGAAGATTGGGTACATATCAGGGTTTCAGGATCTAGAGACAGTTTCAGGGTATTTTCTCACTAGGGACTTGGGTGGTACCATCCACGTCCTTTTGCCTTTTCTAAGTTTAGATCTGGCATCAAGACATCATCCAAAACATCTTTCTAGTTTACACCTTTGGCAGACTCCTTTAGTTAGGATCTGGGTGGTCCCACCAATGTCCTCTAACACCTTTGCTTTCTAGAGATAGGTTTATTGTCTCTCTGATCATCCCTATGTAATTAGTTTCTAGGTTTTAGTTGTATTTCCTTTGTTATAAGATCATTGTAGAACTAGAGTTTCATGCATTGTTAACCTAGGGTTTGAGGAAAGGACTAAATTAAATCTGATCCATCTATAGCATACATGATCACAAGATTAGTAGTTGAGTCCACCTTCATTTGGTAGTGGTTTGGCTTAGCCTTGACCTTACATTTTATATGGAGAAGGGTTTGATCTAGTTTGCATTCTAGTTGTTGTCATTCTCCTTTTTCATACTAAATAGTTTGGTGAACCTGAAGCTTAAAAAATTTGCATCTTGTTGATTCTTCAAATCAGATCTTACATTGATTTATTACACATTTCTCACTATTCATTTGAAAATTTCATTTCACATCCTTAATTTGAAAATTCATACTTTTGTAATTACACATTGTGTATTTCAACATAAGAAGTTTTACATCTCTTTCACATATCTTTGCAAGAAATATTAAAATTATCTATATTGACTTTTTGTGTAGCACTTTCAACATCGTGATCACTTTATTTGTAATGATGTTTGTGTGTTTTTGATCTTTGCAAAAACTTTAAAAACTCTATTTCCTCAAACTAGTGTCTTGGTGTACAAAAGTCTCACATATATGACATCCAATCACAACAAGGGTGGTGTGGCTCCTCCCTGATCTAACAAGAAAAGGAAGGATCCCAAACCTATCATATCCTTCACACCAAATGAGGTCACTATTCACAACATTGATGGTCCTCTTTCTATAACAGCAAGAATAAATTGAAATCCTACAAGAGGATTTCTTATTGATCCCAATTGCATGACAAATGTTACTACAAAAGAATTTTTATATATGCATGATATAGCACAAGATACTTATGATCCAATGGATATAATGATAAAAGTGTTGATTGCACAAGACAATTGAGAGGGGGGTGAATCAATTGTGACTTATAATTTCAATACCTTCACATGTATTCAGATCCACATTAATTCAATTAACCCTTAAACTGTTAAGATGATTAAGCATGGAAACAAATAACAGAAACTGAATCAAATCAACATCATACACAAGAGAACTCTAGATTTACATGGAAAACCCAAGAATGGGAAAACCATGGTGAGGATTAGCTCACAAAATAAAGTAATATCAACACCAAAAATAATAGAGTTCACTGTCAAAGGGCTCACTGCCCAAAAGGAAGGCTCACCGCTAGAATAGAAAAGAAGATAGAGAAGAATGTTACAATGAGAAAACCATCTCAATGCAACAAAGAAGTCCACCACAACATCACCAACACCTTCGTGGTCATACTGAAGAATTGTAGACACCTTCTACTCACTGCATCCAGTAATCTAACACATAAAATCTTGCACTACACTTCACACTCTACCACACTGTTATTCGCATCTCATACACCACACACCTCTACCTCAATAACTCAACACTTATTTATACCATCATCAACCTTGAAAACATTCTCCAAGGTCGGAAATACACCTTCACCATGTAAATTCAAAATAGGGTGGCACCAAAACATTCCCACAGTTGAAAGGAATGAAGGAAGACCACAACACACCTTAGCTTGGACCTAAATCCATTCATACACTCCACACCACACTTCCACAATCATTGAAGCAAATCCATAATTAGTGTAAACACCCAAGGTCGGTCAAACTTGTGTTAACACCATAAACATTTAAGTACATGATTCCTCAAAACCAAAGATGACTCACAGACCACACACCATGCTTTAACACAATCTAGAATATCTCACAAACATCCTAAAATCCAACAAATTCCTCCACAACAACTTTCTCCTGAAGGAAGTACACACCCAGTTTATTCAAACATCTCTGCCATACACTACAACTCAAGAAATCGACATGTAGAGCACCAAACCACAAACAACTTCAACTAGAGGTAGATATGAACCTTGTAAACACAATTCTAGAACCATAAGACCTAAAACCATTCTATGGAGAAATACAAAGAAAAAAATCTTTCTCCCAGACACCTCTGCAATACATAGTTTACAAACTGGTGAACACATCTTCCTCTGCACAATGATCCAACATGCCAAAGTCTAAATGCAGCACCTCTGAACACCTCTGATCAACATATCCAAACCACGTGAGAAAATCTTCAACATAAAAGAAATGTGGAGCAAAACCAGAACACCACACTGTATGCCAGAACACCTTTACAACACATTGTTTCCTCTAATATTCAAATTTTCTCAAAAGTAATTGGAAACTGAGTACCATAAATATATCAACAACATTGTCAACATTTCCTCATTATTAGAGACAACATCAACTCAATACCAACTACTCATTCCTCATTATTAGAGACAACATCAACTCAATACCAATTGCTCACACTCTTGCAATAATCTCTTGCTCATATAGTTGACACCAATGACAACACGGGCTTGTTGACATCAATGACAACACTAACAACAAATACTTGCAAAAAAAAGCACATAATGGTTATTTTCTTCTAGAAATTGGAAAGATAACACTTTGTAATAAGGTGGTTGAAAAAGCTCTAGAAGCACCTTTTGTGATCATTCCCACCATGGACCTCTTTTGGGTGAAGTTAGGACATCCTTGGCTAAAATCCATGAAAGTAGTTCCATCTACTATTCATAAGTGCTTAAAATTCCCTCATAAAGGTCGAGTGCATGTTATTCACCACATTGGATTTAAACTATTAGCCACTTGTGGAAATTTCAATTTGGATTATTTTTGGCCACGACATATTGAAGCAAACTAACCAAGACAAGATCAATTCTTCTTGGCATATAAAAAGTATAAAGCAAAGAAAATATCTAAATTATCATATGCCAAAAATACTCCTAGACCCTCTCAGTGCTACGAGGCTATAATTCCTCCTATCCAACAAATAGAGAGTGAAAAGTAGCCTGAGCTGAATGATTCACCTCGATCAAAAGGAAAGGAAATTTTTACCAAGGTTCCTCCTCTGGCATCCTTACAAGGATTAGGAGAAAACCTTCAAGAGAGAAGCTATTCATCACAAAATCATAAAATCACTTTTGTACTGCCTTTCTCTTCACAAATGACGAAGAATACAGAAAATCATGAACCTTTGATGGCAGACAAAGAAACTCACTTGGGAAATATAACTAATAAGACTAGAAGAAATATAAATGCAAGGGAAAGAAGAAGAAAGTGACAAGACTTAGCTCGAAAAATGTCACCGCAAAAAGAAAATATCCCACCAAAAGAAATGGAATCAAAAGAAGAACTAAATGAAGAAATTTGAAGTTGGGATATAGTGCCCTATGTGCCACCTATTTCATATGAAGATCAAGATTGGGAAGAAGATTTGATCAAGGACAACCGCTAGCATGGTTGTATCTTGGAGTACCACATCCTTGACAATGAATCAGGTAAGTATTTCTCCCTCATTCAGCCACCCTTGATGTAGCACCTTTTCAAGTTGCTCTCACAGGTGGCCTCCTCTTAGATATATATATTATTTTTTTGTGTTCCCCCATGTAGTGTTAAATGTTTGTTTAGGTCTCCTTGGATGACCCTTGGTACTCTTGTAAGGTCAAGGATACAAGGAGATTTCTTCTGTTGTGACATTCCTTCTATTTGTTTCTCTATTCTTCTACATCTCTCTTGTTGTAATTGTTGTGTGTGGTGCCTTGGGGGCCTAATGTTGTGGAGGGTGTTTTGTGGGCATTCTTCCACGTTGTGGCCCTAAGTCACTTTTGTATCCTCTCTCATTTTTTGTGATTTCATTCTTTTGTTGTGCTTGTGGATCTACTAGTCAACGGATGACGACACCAAATATACACTTCTAATGAGGACCATGCATCCCTAAAAAAGAATACAAAAAGACCTAGTCCATATATGAAGACAAGGGTAATTTGTTATTGACGTTTGAGTAGTAGAGTCACTTTATGTCATGATTTGATCATGTATTGTGTTGTGAAATTGTTGTAACAAACCTTTGCAATACTCTAAATCTACTTCTATGCACTTTGGAATGTTTTTGTCTCACCTTGTAGCTACACTCAGTTCTGAGATACCTAAAGTATAACCTCATGGCTATACTTAGTTCTAAACCCATAAGTATAGCCTTGGTTTGTTTGAGTGGTATGTTTCCTTATTTATGTATCAAGTTCATGAAATAATTTGGTTATTATCTTAGCTTAGATTTTCTAATCAAAGCTTAATGTTGATTAATGGTTGTTAGTAAATTACATTCATGTGTTTCTATTGTGATCTTGTTGGGAACAATTCAGTGATTGTAAGCACATGTCACTTTGGGGCATGGCCTTTGCAAAAGCTCTTGCTCCTTTGCGTGTTTTCAACCTTACCTTAAATGTGATTGCTACTAGCAAGTGGGAGAAACCACTTTAAAGTGGGGGCATATATTATGATAAATGCTTAGATATCTTATATATTGTAATAAAATGTGTTGTATACTACCTTTTCACTGTAAGGCATCTTCGTGATGCAGGTGGGGTTGTATACTTTGAATTGTGTGTTTATGTATACTTCATTTTCACTGTAAGGCATCTTCGTGATGCGAGTGGGGTTGTATACTTTGTTTTGTGTTTGCGTATGCTTCCTTTTCACTGTAAGACATCTTTGTGATGCAGGTGGGGTTGTATACTTTGTGCACGTACTTCCTTTTCATTGTAAGGCATCTTCGTGATGCTGGTGGGGTTGTTTGTTTTTGAAAGCCCTTCTACAGAAGGTGGGATTGTGTATTCCCTTGAGTGGTTGCACATCCTTCTGAAAAAATCCTCTCATAGGAGTTAGGGTCAGGTATTGAGTTACTACCCTTAAGCATGTTTTTAGTGGTCATGGTAGTGTAGCTCGACCATTAGGTATGTTTGGCATGTTTTAAATGGCAGAGTGTAGCGATGAGCTCCTCCCCATCACCCATATTTTCTATGTATAAGATGTATAGTGGGTCGACGACACACTCTATGGCACTCATGTATTTCATGTGTTTTTCATGCGTCTTGCATGTTTTGTGGTGGCGTATAGCGTTGAGATACCTCCACGCTGTGTGTTTTTCATGATTTGATGGTGGCGCATAGCAATGAGCTCCCCCCATCACCTATTAGTGTTATGTAATTGTTTAATCATGTTTTCTCTTTGTGTATGCTTCATGTATTGTGTGACTATGTTCATGTATTCTCTATGTATTTCATGCTTCTTTACTATCATCTTCTTGTTTTGCATGATTGTCATGTGTTTTCTTATGTCTGCCTAAGCTTGGGGGCTAGAGATGGGCTTCCAAACTTTGAGCATATTGTTGCCTCTAGTGTCTGACATGTTTGATGTGTTTTCAACCATACTTAATGCATGTATTCATCATAAGATCATACATACATTAAAGTGGGGGCTAAATTTTATGGAGTAAAAAGTGTCCACATGTCTTTTTATCTCCTTGTTTAGCTCCTAGGTCCTCTTTATTGCATTATACATTCAAAGTGCTTCTCACGATGCAAAATTTCCCAACACTGAGATAGAATTAGGATATGGTCCCCTTGATTTAGCTTACCTCAAACCTAAACATGGTTAAAGGACCTTGGCAGTACTGCCCATGTCCCTCCTTGTTAGTCAAGGCTAATTTAAGTGCATGTTGGCCTAACACCTCTCTAGAGGTTTCTCCTTGTTGGCTCTTTTGGTTTTAAATGTCGATTGTAAGAGGGAAAGCATATATAAGTGTGTTTTTGACTTCATTATCAACTAGGATGAGAAAGACATACCTTGAGATCTTGAAGTGAAGCAAGCAAGAGCATTCACTGTGATTCTAAAGCAGATTTGTGTATTGTTATTGTGTGTTTTTATAGATATGGAGCTATCATCTATTATTCCTTAAGAGTTGAAGGCTCTTCATCATTCTAAGGGTTCATCACATAGGTGATATCATTGTTTATTTATCATCATTTGAATCATCATATTATCATTGTTTTCAGCCTCTGTCCCCATGAGGGCACACACTCTTTATCAATTAACAATGTTAGGAAGCTTGAATGCTATCCTGGGATTTGACTGAGGCAAGTCCCTAAACACCATAACCCCAAATCCCTTCTTATCTTCTTGTGTGTAGGTTGTAGGAGTGAGAGTTGGAAAATACAGAGCTATAGGAAGATTGGGTATAGATCAAGGTTTTAGGATCTGGAGACAGTTTCAGATTATTCTCTCACCAAGGACTTGGGTGGTACTGCTCATGTCCTACTTTTTCTGAGTTTAGATTTGGCATCAAGACATCATCTAGAACATCTTTCCAGTTTGCACCTTCAACAAATTCTTTCAGTTAGGACCTATGTGGTACCACCGAGGTCCTCCAACACTCTGCTTTCTAGACACATGTTTTATCATCTCTTTGATCATTCCTGTGCAATTAGTTTCTGGGTTTCAGTTGTATTTCCTTTGTTAGAAATAGATCATTGTAGAACTAGGGTTTCATGCATTGTTAACATGAGCACAAGGTCAACAACTAAGTCCATCTTCATTTGGTAGTGATTTGGATTGGCCTTGTCCTTCAATGTTATATGGAAAAGGGTTTGATCTAGTTTGCATTCTAGTTGTTGTCATTCTCCTTTTTCATACTTATTTTGTATGAAAAAAGGGGGGATGATGAATGTGGTTTGATTTGTTTTAGATGCTCCCTTCTCACCAAACATTCAAGGACATATCAATTGAGTTAAATCTCTACTAAGAGAGAGCATTCACCTAACATGTTGGGATATCACTTGGAATGATGTAGAAGCTCATATGTTATCAATCAATATGCCAATTTAATGCTTAAGTACTCCAAAAAGAAAAACAGTAAGCAAATTGATGAATTATGACAAACCCTTTCAGATTAAGATAGTAGGTAGAGTATTATAACTGACCATTTTTCAAATTTTGGGATGCAGAATAGTTGAGGACACCTCCACTAGCGCCCCTATCCAAGGTACTATTTTCTACACATAATTTGGTCTCCTCTTGACACTGATAGTCACTGCATCTTCCGTTTCTACTCTGGAAAAGGTGGAGGACACTACCACTAGCACCCTAGTCCAGTACCAGATGATCTTCGAGGTGTTGGAAGCTCTTCAGATGCTTTCAACATTGGAGGACACTGGAGGACACTGCCACTAGTGCCCATGTCCCAAAATGTTGAACTCCATCATCTTTCTTTCAGATCCTAAATCCTTGTCTTTTGCAACTCCACTCTATGAAACTCGGTACTTGTAACCTGCAATCACAAAGGAGTGTGGTTGGGGGTTGTGGTGTTTAGAGGCTTGCCTCGGTCAAGCCTTAGATAGACATTCAAGTCTTTCAAACACCATTGTTAGATAAGAGTGTGTATCCTTGTAGGATAGAGGCAAAATCCAAATGATAAATGATTGAAAACATAATAGATGTCACCTTGAAGTGTAGATCTCATGGAAGGAAGATGCTCTTTCATGCCATGAGGAAATGGAGTCAAATCTGCAACACAATGAAAGCCTTGAATCACTTTAGCATAAGACTACAAGTTCACAATGTCCATCTAGTTTGCAAATAAAAACCTAAACATGCTTATATATACAACTACAAACATTCCCGCTAAGAATTTCGTAATTCAAACTTGAGACGTCAGAATAGGACCTAGATAATAGTCATAAAACTGACATTTAAATTTAGGGCAGACCCAAAATAGGGTAGTAGTAGGGCACTAGCACCGAAGTCCACCCTCCCATTTTTGTTCAGGGATCATCCAAATAGTAGCCCCTAGGTCCTATTTGCCATAAGACTTCAGGGTTTTCTCATCTAGATTCACAATTATCATGCAAGATGCTCTAAATGCTTCTAAAGACTCAGGAGCTAAACCTTAAGAGGGAAAAGCCCCCAAGGGGACATTTTCTGACATAACATTTAGCCCCCACTTTAATGTATGTATAAATGCAAGGTAAATACATGCATTAAAGTAAGGTCAACAAACACAACAAACACGATAGGCACAGTGAAGACACGCCAAACACATTAAAGGCAGTAACAGGCATACAAAACACGGAGAAGACAGTTACAGTCACACAAAACACAAAGAAGACAACATTGAAGACACACAAAATAGAGTGAATATAGTGAATGCAATGATTATTTCTTTTTTCATTTTCTCATTTATGAAATGCAAATGCAAGTACAAGGAAAGTAAACACAACCCAAATGAAGGAGGAGCTCATCGCCACCAGTCTTGAAACTGCATAAGGGGCAATAGACACACAATACAAATCTTAGAGTGTAGGAGGAGCTCATCACCACCAGTCTTGAAACTACACTTGAGAACAAACACGCCATACAAATCCCAAAGCATAGCAGGAGATCATCACCACCGGTCTTGAAACTATGATTGGGAACAAACACACAATACACACACACATGAAAAACATGAAGAAAACATAGAAAACAAGTGGTGGAAGAAACCTATTTCTAGGTTTGCAGCCATCTCAGGCACACACCAATGATTGGGATTCGCCACAACAATCACCGAAGACACACTTAAGGGTTAGGATAGTCTCAGGTCCACCCTGTTTGCTCGGAGGACTTTTAGAAAATGATAAGATGTGCAATCTCCTTGATAAATACACCATCCCTGCCTCTGCAGATGGCTTAAAATAAAAAGGATATACATGATATCCTGCCTTCATAGAGGGCTTAAATGATTGCAATATAAAAGAAAGATGTGAACTCACTCAAAGATACACCATCTCACCTCCATAGAGGGCTTACAAACACACTTCATTAGTACCAAAATCATTAGACAATTTACCTTATATATGCCTCCACCTTAAGGTGGTTGATATCATGTACCGATATCAAGCACGCTAAGGTAAGAAGAAAACACACAAGGGAGCACGAACTCTCGCAAAGCCCATGCCCCTAGGAGGTGACATGTACTTTACGATCACCCAATGTTCCCACAAACACACAATTTCCTGCAACAAAAGGTGTTAGAATCCATATAATCATGATAAACAACAATGCATGTAATCATTCATATCAAGATCCAAGCAAGGCAAGATCCAAGATAGACAAAGTGCATGGCGCAATAGTATTATTATGTTTTGTAAGTGCGATAAGACAACATCAAGATATCACAAAGAGTGATTCTACTAGCCAAGCATCAGATAATATATATCAACCCCCTCATCATGTATGGACTAGGTCCATTTTTTGATTTCTAACTAAAGGGACACTAGGTCCATATCAATATTATATGTTTTTTGTCATCTGCTAGCTAGGTAGAACCAGTAGAGGAAGGTAAACAATAAATCAAGAGAGGAGAAACAAGTGCCTTAAGGATAGTCACACAGGAGGGTGCCCCTAGGTCACCAACCACAATGCTATGCCCATAAGACATGACACATTGTTGATAACTGAGAGGGGGGGTGAATCAGTTATCCTAATTATTTCTTTTTCTGAACTTTCTTATTAATCAATGTAGCATTAATTCAAACAAGCAAACATAACCATGAAATGGAGATACACATGACACAATATTTTTGATGTGGAAACCCTGTTAAGGGAGAAAACCATGGGGTGATTAACCCAAAGATTATTCTCTATTAGAAGAATAAGGAAATACAAAATGGCACTTGCCAATTAGGGCTCACTGCCCGAGCACACTGCTCACAAGGAGGCACACTACTTACAAGAGACACACTATCTATAAAAGAGTGTTCTACAATACTTGAACTGATTGGAGGCATTCACATATGCTGGAGTTCAGTTCCAGTTAGGCTCAGTACACTGATTTGCTGCACTTCATCTTTCCTCTTCTCTTATGCTGCTTTCCTTTCACATACCGGACCTTCCTTACTGTTTCTGCTCTGCTCTACTTTTATTCGCACATCACATGTCACCTCAGCACTTCTCACAACTAAATCCATCCTATATATATATCCGCACAAGTGATTTCATTATCTTTCTAGTCAGCACCCGGAATAGTCAATCTTTTCACAAACTCTGTTCTGTCGGCTGAATCCTTGCACATCAAGTAATGCAGATCAAGCATATACTTGTAGAAATCATTAATCATGTCGGCCAAACATAAGTCATGTCTTCATAACCTTTACCACCATCAGAAACACATCCAGAAAATAGTCTGATGTTCTATCAGTCAGTTCTTCCTCTGTTCACACTGTCACTCAGGAACTCGGTACTCAAGTATTCATATCTTTTACCTCATCTATCACCGGAGGGTAAAACCTTGGAATCTATCACTCAAGGTAGTCCTCTTGACTTCCCCAAATCCACACTTCACCAAGATACTTCCTCTGAGAGATCCGAACCTGTCTGTCAGATCTTGCTACATGCTCTATTCTTGTTTACTGGACCACCACATTCTTCATTCTGACTTCCGGTAGAGACACACCATGTCCTGCGGATGTGTGGGATGAACTTTGTTGCCATCAATGACAATAATCATGAATCCATATAGTGTCTCTTGCCAAAAATCTCCCTCTTTGGCATTGATGGCAACACTTAGTGAAAAATGACTAAGTGTTTACACTATGCTCCCCCTTGGCTGATGCTCTATTTTTATATACATTTTTCGAAGCTCCCCCTTAGTTGGATTCCTCATTTTTCACTGCTCCTCACTCCCCCTTTGACATCAATGGCAAAGGGTAGGTTCCATACACCAAAATTTTCAAAATTTTTACTATACTTAGCCACATAAGTATATATATATGGAATACTTACATATACTGTAGTATGTCTGCAAAAGTTGTTTTCAGTTGGATGAGTTCTGCAGCCCAACTTTGCTTCATTCTATCCAAAATTGAGATGTGACCACTCAACAAAAATGCAAAAGCTTCTGCCCTCTTAAGATCTGTCGGATCATTTGTCTGGACTGTGATTTGAGCTTCACTTATGGCCTCATGCATGGCCTCTAACTTAGGGACAATGATCCTCCTAAGTTCACCCATCTAGCTAATCATGTTCTTCCTTTCCTTTTCAAAATTCTTTATTGCATTTGTGATTGCAATAGTCTGACACTCTTGATTGACTATGGAGGAAGAGAGAGGATCAAAACTTTGAGACAAACTTAGTAGTTTATCCTCTTGCTCTTTTATTTTCTTCTCAATCTCTACTGTTGCTTTGGACCATGAAATACAAAATTTGTATACTTCTCCACCATCTTTAAGAGCATTTTCTAAGCTCTTTATCCCAATATTCATATTCCTCCTATCATTAATGATCAATCCTTGTACCTCTGAGAATCTCTTATTCAAAAACTCCTTTCAGACCTTTTCTTTAGCTGACTTCTCTAGAGAATCAAAATGTGTACTAACACTGCTGACTAGAGTTTTGAGATTACCGGAAGAGGATGCTATGGAATCCTTCTAAAAATTTGGCATGATCTTTTCCAAAACTCTGAATGCTACCTCTATAAGCTCACAGTCTTCCATGTGAGATTTTAGTAGTTTCTCTTTGGCCTTCGCATTGGCAAATGAAGCTATCTTCATTGTCTATACTAGAGAGAGTGAATCAAAATTAAATGGTCCTTGTAGAAGCTCTGGTTCATCAATCTCCATTGTTTCTTTGTTCAAGAATTCTTGGATAGTTTTTGCAGTGTCTCTTGCTGGAGACAGATGTTTCTTCTCTTCTGCATTCTTGGGACTGTCCCTTGGAGCTTTCTCTCCTTCTACATTCTTACCACTATCAGTTGTGGTTTTCTCTGTTGGGGTCTTCTCTTCCTCTACAACCTTGGTACTGTCAACTTCTTCTGCTTCTTTCTCCAGTATACTATCATCTCCTTTAGATCCGGAGGCTGTAGGGGAAACCGGAGGAGAGATAGTTGTTTGTTCATGAGCCACCTCTTCTGGAATAGGGGATTCTGAGCCCTTGTCTTTACCAGAGTTCTCTGTGATGGGAATGTTGAACCTTTTAAGAGCATTTTAGAGGATCTCTTCAGTCTCTTTTGCCACCTTGTCAGTTTCACCAAGCATGAGCTAATTCATCCTTGCTTTGCTCTTGAATTCATCCTTGCAATCTTTGAATATCATATTCATTATTTTGGGATCGATTGAAGGATATAGCTGAATAGCTATCTATTCCCAAATCTCAATGTCTTTTGCCATGGCATTGTTCTTTCTTATTTCTAACTCCTTTTCTAGCCTCTTAGGAATTAGAGATATAATTTCAATGAAAGCCTTATTGTATATGTTCAGATACCTAATTGTAGCTTCCTGTAGGATCTTTTGGTCAGCCTCATTGTAATCATCATAGAATTCAGCTATTGGTTGAAGGTTTCCATCCACAGTGATTGATTTGATTACACTTTCTAGAGACACGGTGGGCTTTTCAACAAATTCCTCTGCCATTTCTTCCTTGTCTTGGCCTGTGGAGGGTTTACCGAATCCTTTCTTCTTCTGTTTCTTTATTTCCTTTACCCCCTCATCTGATTCAATTTCCTCTTCATCTCTTTGACTTGCATAAGCCCTTGTGGCTTTTGTCTTTGATCTTTTTTCTCTTTTGTAGGATGCCTGGACTTGTGATTTTGATGTTCTTGAGCTTTTGGCTGTGACAGGTATAGATCTCTTTGATGATCTAGTCCGGGTTGAGGTTTCTACTGGAGCACTTTCCTTGTTTTTCTTTTTTGCCTCTTTCTTCTCTTCCTTAGCCCTTTCCATCCTTTTCTTGTGGGCATCAAATGCCTCCTTTGAGATGCCAAAGCTTTTTGCAACATTTTCTACTTCTTTTCTCACCTTCCTCTTAATCTCAAGTTCTCTGAGTTCCACATGAATCTTTACACTCAGTTCTTCAAAGGTTCCAAACCTTTCTACCTTTGGATCCTTTGCCTGACTTAGCATGTGTTGAACATGTAGCTCCACAATTTGTTCATCGACTTCATACCCCATGGGCATGATCCACACAGTTCTTGGTTCTACTGCCTCCATTAGGCACTGATCTGTCTCTACCATAAAGCATACTGTATCTTTGTATTTTTCAACAAGAGACTGAGGAATTCTTTCTCTTTCTTGCATCAGGCTCTAAAAGTTCTTGAAGTATCCCCATAGAGCTATATTTTGTGCTTTGTTGTCACCAAGTCCATGCAAATAATCTTTGATTTGGATAGCTACTGGCCTATCACTCTCCCACACCCAACCACTAGATTTGAGAAGCTCATTCATAAAGTAGAAAAATAAGTACAATATTAATCCACCATACTTGAATGAATTCTTTTTGTCTTTCTTGATTTTCTACAGATTCTCCAAGAGTTGGTTCAAGAGAAGCTGACAAAGATCATAGTCTGCATCCTTTCTTAACATTTCATAAGCTGTGTAGATGGTAGTTCTAGGTACAGAGTTTTCCCTGCTAGAATGATATATTTTATATCCAATGATCATGGAGGCAAACTTGACATCCGGATCAGAGATGTCATCTACTGTCATTGCTCTTTTGTCAAACTTGGATCCTATAGCCTCACTCATAGTTTGATTCTTCACAAATTTAAGAACAGGAATCCCACCGGATGAGTGTAATCCGGTAACTGCCCTAATGACATCTTTTGTGATTTTGAATGGTCCATTTAACCACATGAAGTTGTCGTGTATTCTGCTCAAAACGTACCTACCCCATTCATCCTCAGTAAAACAAGGGAAATGTATGAATTGTACAAAGTGCTTAATCCATAGGCCCTTGTATTGGGGTTTGAGCTCAAATGAATCATCTAATAGTTGTTTGTGATAGATATCTCTTAGTTTGAATTCCCCAAACTCTTCAATATTTGCGTGTATGTAAACCCTAATGTCTTCTGTATGCAAAACGCCATGTGGAACACTGGAAAAGGCTCCTAGGGGATCTACCTCCAAGGATTTATATGGATGTTTCTTAAATGTGGGCCGAGGTCTATCAGAGATCTTTACTATATTCAGAGTAGCCATCATCAAATAATCTTACTGAAGGATATCAAGAACGATAAATACCTTTTACACAGGTTAGGGCACACGAAGAAATCTGAATAGAGTTGTATGAAGAGTTGCCTTGATCTTTTGGGAGAAGTTGTTTGTAGAGCTCCTTTTCTTTCTTCTTCGCATGTGAGTGTGCAAATGTGTAAACGACAGACAAATGAACTCTTTTATTCCAAGAAGCCCTAATTTTCACCCTGCAATAAATGCGCAACCTAATTCATTCCGGTTTGCCTGGTTTTCCTTGTTCAAGGAGGAAGAAACTCATCTAGATCATTATGATGCCTTTGTGATCGATGTTAGTGATGAATCACAATGTCCACTTCTCCTGATCATCTCATATATCCGCAGATCAGGCTATTTCAGTTTGGATCCATACCGGGCCAACCTTGTGAGAAACTTGTTTTCCTGGAAGACTTGTTTAACCAGACCAATTCTGAAGGAATTAAACTTTTTAAATTTTCTTACAGATCTCTCAGATCTTTACCTGACCTTCTTTACATGTTTCTCTAGAAACCATTTGATCCGCAGCTTCACATGTGCCAATTTTAGGCACCAATTGACTGGCTGGAGGAACAAGTTTTTCTTTGTGTCTCCCCCTGAGCCAGAGCTCATCTCTTAATTTTCGGAAGGAATATCAGCACCAGAGTCTGGTGCGGATCCATTTTGTTAGAACTGGACAAGACCAGTCCATTTTTTCAAAAAATGCTTACTTTCTATGCACTTCGAGATCAGTTTACCCAATTAAATACAAAATTTTTGGGACAGTTAGGAGTTGCATTTCTTTGTCTAGTGCCTGACCTTTTGAGCTCATCAGCAAGCAGAGGGATTTGATCAGACCCATGGATGGTTTTATACTATGATGGCATTATCAATGGCCTTGTTTGATAAACCACCATTTAAGAATCTTTATAATGACCTTATTCTAGCTAAGGGTGAAAAGAAAATGAGTAGGCATCTGCAGAGCTTCCAGGCATAAAATGAATTTGGTCATTGCGATCTTCAACTACTAATATATATGACATTTTTTGGTTGTGAGCTTTGTTCGTGAGACTCGTATACTTGTAATGAGCTCAGAAGATGAGCTAGAAGAAATAGAAATTGAAGGGTTTTGCCTCTGATGCTCAGTCATTATTTTGTCATGATGCTATACATGATCAGCTTGTTCAGGTAACAACCATTTTCGTGAGGTTAGTAAGTGCAACATCGAGAAAATTATTAACTAAATGGAGAGTACCATCCAGATATTCTATCATTGTAGCCACAGCTAATGCTACCCAGGTTTTTCTTTCCACTGGAGGGGAAAATCTTGTTTACTTGGAAATTGGAAAAGGGTCCTAACTCAAAACCTATTCATTTTCATACCTGCGGGAAGTTAAGGACAAATACATGAAAAGGAAACGTAAATTTGATCTTTGAAGTTGTAAACTCAAAGCTGAATGTCCTGCTAGAGATTTGAACTAGGGGTTTTGTATAAACTTTAAGGTATATAGAGGGGAATTTTTGGTAGAGATTTTGAGGGCTACTAGACTGATAATATTCTATGGAGGGAAATAGAGTGAATCCTCTTGAAATTCTATGTTTAGAGATTTGCAGACAAATATGTTTGGAAAAATTTTTAATGCTATTATACTCTCACTTTATGTGTTTGATCCACCACCATTGCTTTATTCCCATATACCGGACCTGGTCACAATTGAAAATTCTTTGGCATTTAAACAACATTATGTTTACTTTATTCATTTTCTTACGGTTGAATATGAGATCAATTTACTTTATTTATTCTACGAGAATCCATCTGACGTTCTTCATACCTCAAGCTATTGTTTAGGTCATAAACTTAATAGCAAAGCTTCGAGGCAATCTGACGCATCTAAGATTCTTTTATAAATTATATCTGCCTATTCATTGAATGACACCTTCTACTTGAAAATTGAAACGCGATTCTGCTTCAACTTCCATCCATAGTGATGTATATTGACTAAGTTCATAGCACAGAGAATAACAAAGTTTTTGCACATGCAAAACTGTGATGGAATAATGGCCTAACATTGCTTTTTTCAGCTTCAACGTTTTGTCACATTCTTTTTCTTTCCTCATTTTCGCAGTCGAATCTTCTACAACAAATTAACTACACTGAGACATTTGCGATGTGGTCAACCGCCGGGTATCAATATTCTAAATGTGAATTCTGGCCATTCAATCATACGTAATACGAAATAACTGTCGAGTCGCCCCTAGTTTCATAAAATTTAATTCTATGCAAAGAAAGAGAATCTTTGAAAATAGCAACATGAAACATATAAAAATGCACTTAACTATCATTTCTAAGTTATAGAGTTAATAGCAATTTTACATCTCATTCACATTTACATCTCATTCACAAAAAAAAGCCGTGAATATTTATCTTATTTTTTAAAATTGACCTTTAACTGTTGAAGTCAATAATATTTAAGAATAGCCCAATAGTGTGGGGTTTGCAAATCATAATTGGCAACAAAAGAAACGGAAAATTTCATCAAAAGCTCTCTTCATCTTTGTCTTTGCCAATCATCCATTCTTCTCACCATTGCATGAAAAAAACCCACAATAGATCGGTGTATATGTAGGACAGATCTTTATACACAACGGCAAGCTCTTTATCAGACCGCCTTCAATAGCCCGTGATTTGTTATTTTGTTTTGCTTGTTTTTGTTGTTGGCGTAATTGATATTGAAGCCCTAATAATTTCTAGTACAGTGCTACAAATTGGATTTATATAGTACAGTGAATAGATCTGTAGCAGTGCTTGTTCTAACACTTTTTAACAGATCTTGAAGATGTCTTATGCCTATCTTTTCAAGTACATTATCATTGGTGATACAGGGGTGGGTAAATCATGTCTTCTACTCCAGTTTACTAATAAGCGATTCCAGCCTATTCATGACCTGACAATTGGTGTGGAGTTTGGTGCTCATATGATTACCATTGATAACAGACCAATCAAACTTGAGATCTAGGACACGGCTAGACAAGAGTCTTTTCAGTCTATAACAAGATCTTATTATAGAGGAGCTGCTGGAGCATTACTAGTTTATGATATCACCATGAGAGAAACTTTTAATCATGTTGCAAGCTGGCTAGAGGATGCACGCCAACATGCAAATGCAAACATGATAATAATGCTTATAGGGAACAACTGATCTGCAATCCTTGAGAAACTGAAGGTTTGGGATTTGATAAATACAACATAGGATTAATAGACATGGATTTTGGTTGCAATCCCTACACTTGGACCAATAGGAGACTCAAGACTAAACATCTTTGAAAAATTGGATGGATTATGGTATTTCCCAGTTGGATCCAATCTGACCTAAGGATTGATTTCTCAGTTCAAAACACTATGCTATACAACCATTGGCCAATTACCCTAAGCATACGGCTTGTAGCACCACATCCATACAATCTCTTCAAATTTCAAAGGATTTGGCCTGTAGACAGTAGATTCTTCAATGAAGCAAGTGAATGGTGGTCTACCACCACCAAACTTAGTGGGCACCCCACGTTTAGGTTCGATAATAAGTTGGAGTTTTTGAAATACCAATTGATATAATGAACAAATCTAATTTTGACAACATCTTTGACAATCTACGCATCATTTCAAGAACAATTGGAGCCTCTTTAAAATATGAATAGAAAGAAAGATTGAAAAAAGAAAATATATTAATGTGCACAAATGGATCAAAGGGATTGGAAAGTATGGCAGGTACAATAGCAAAGGACTAGGTTAAAAAGGAGCCCTAGACATGAGGCAAGAAAAGAGATTTTGATACTATGAACATCATTTCTAACACACTGGATGATAAAATTTAAGTCAGTAAGAATACTGCCAATGTGTCAAAAGCATCTACAAAGAAGTTTGGTGAAAAATCCCACTTAAAAATCACTATTAAGGGGCACGATTATTATTTTAAAGAGTAAAACTAAGAAGGAGGAAATACTATTTTAATGAAAAGAAATAAAATATTCTTAATAAGGGGCATAATGAATCTACGGAGTATACATTTTTCAATGACGGAGATAAAATATTTTGGAAGCAATTAACCAAACGAGTGAATATTTTTTACCTAAAATCAACTAAGAGGGATTTTATTTAAGAATATCTTTTACCTAGAGTATTTCAGAGGAGTTGATCAAAACAATAAATAATTGCTCTTACTCAAAAATATTTTCATTGTGCAGAAATAAAAATCTGGGAACACATATTTACCCAACAGGTTAAAATGGGAATTATTTTTACCCAAACAAATTCTTCTTGGACAAAGGTAAAACATGTTGAGAAGTATAATTGGAAAAATGGATTAAAGTATTAAGAAGTACTTTATTTCTTGCTGGGTTAATTAATTTTATCCACGAAGAATAATTAAACAAAAGGCTGCAACCAAAATGTCACATGAAGAGGCCATAATAAAAAGGGGAATGTTAAAGTATTGAGGAATATTTTATTTCGTGATGGAAAAAGATTTGAAATTATTGCAGCCCTAAACAGGATATTGAAGAAATTTATTATTAAACATTTGGGTATGATTAAATGTCATGGTGATAAAAACCCTAAATACACAGCAGTGAGAAAATATACGGAAATAAGGAAATGATACCTTATATCACGGGTCCTAAGGTTCGCCTAAATGCAAATTATATGTCTATATATTGCTTATCTAATGATTAATTTGTTTTCTTTGCAGAATTAGGGTTGTATTGAATGCAAACCAAGCGGCTCTCAATGGGAAGATTATATATTTTATTCCATCCTCTGAGGATTTGTTGAGTGTTTCAAATCAAGTTATTTAAATTTATGTAATTAATGATGTCAGTTCTCATGGTTAGGTTTAATCAGTTATCAACCATCATGATTTTTGTAACGGGTCTAAGGCTTGTTGAATCTCTTTAAATAGATATCCCAAGACCCGGATGAGAGAGTTAGAAAGAGAGTTAGAATTAGGTTAGAATTAGATAATTTTACAAAAGACAATTCAAACATTTTAGGATTAGATTAGGTTGGATGTGATGCAATCTGAGGCCAATTTGATCCTTCTATGCAAATTTCATTCTAAGAAAGGCTATGGTGCGTGATACATTCTGAGGCAGCAGTTGAGGATTCAAATTCGAAATACACTGTGACGGTATCATCTATTTGTTGTTTTTAATTCCATCAATTTAATTATCTCCATGTCATTCATTTTCTGATTATTCAATTTGAATGTGTTAAGGATATGTTCAAATTGTCTAGTTACATTTGCTAATTCAGTATAGTTGATTTGATTGGTTTCTCAAGGAGAATTAAATCCTTTCTCATCAATTATAGTAATCTTAGAATGTTGAATGGATTACTAAGTATGATTAATTGATTAGGTTTATTAATTTGTCTCCAGAGTTGATCTAATTTATTATTTTGCAAAGTTAAATTGGTTCTTTCTGGAAAGATTAAAATCCTTTTAATATTTTGCATTTAATTCAATTATGTCCTTTGGATTATTAAAAATGAGTTAATAATTTCTTCCTTGCACGTTTGTAAAAGTTGCAAACTATTGTATGTGCCAATCAGATCGAGTTATTACCTGATACAAGTTATTTGTTTTTGACATCCTAACTCCATTGCCCGAATGGACAAAGCACCAGTCTAACCATTGATTCATCTTATAATTAAAATCTTTACATTATTTTATTGTTATAGTTTAGATTCATTTCATGTTATTTGTTATTTATTTCTATTAGAATTTAGATTAAATCATTTGCTTTTTTTTAGAATTTAGTTTACAATATCTTATCTAATTTACAAGCATGCCATTGTAATTGGATAAACTAGTAGCAAACCAACATAGATTTAATCATACAACCTGCTTTGATAATCAAAGGTTCACCCACCTAGGTTGTAGCAGGACCTAAAGCGCAGGGAGAAGTTGATCGTTAAGGTCAAACTCTAGTCATTGGCTCAAAAATGTTGTAGATTTGACCATAGGGCTTGGCATCCCCTTAGAATCCACAACCTGCATGTTTGAGACCCAACACATCCTCTACATTCTCTATACTCTTCTTTACCCAAATCTTGTTCATCTCACTTTTAACTTCATCTGCATTCACCTTTTGTTTCCCCTTATCTTGATTCTGTCTATGATATACCGGACCTCTTTTGTCCTGATTCTTGCTTCTACAGAATTTTGCAATATGACCAGATCTATTGCAAATTTGACAAACAACATTTCTTTGCATATTGGATTGATATCCTCTTGATCTGCATTGATTAGCCATATGACCTATTCTATTGCATGCAAAGCATCTACCATTGAATGATTTGTTCATTTGCATAATTCTGCATTCATGAGATTTGTGACCATACCTTTTGCAGTTAAAACACTATCCAGAGAAGGATGAATTAGTCTGATTCATTCTCTTTCTGCATTGATTAGCTTTGTGACCAAAGTGATTGCAGTTGTGGCAGCATCCATTGAAGGATGGATATCTTTGAGCATTAGGCTATCTTACCAGAGGTCTTCTAGGCCTGATCCTTGGATTTTCTAATCCAAAATTCTTCTGACTGGATTCGGAGCTTTCTCCTTTCTCATATCCCAAACCACACTTGTCATCTACCTTCTTTTGACTTCCAAGAAGAACTTCAAGTTGATCAAAACTTATCTTGAATTTCTCTTTATACTCATTTTCTGTTTGAAGATCCCTTTTTAGAGAGACAATTTGATCCTCAAGTTTTTCTTCATTATCTTTAGCATCTTCAAGATTAGATTCAAGATGTTTGATAATTCTATCCATCTGGTGGAATCTTCTAATTTTTCCTTGAGAGATTATCTTATATTATCTTCAGGTTTTCATTTCTCTTCAACTTCTTGGGTAAACTTCATGACTCCTGATTCCATTTCATGTCTTACCATAATGATTTCTTTTGATAACTTTTCACACCACTTAGTTTTTTCCTTCAACTCTTCATTTGCATTATTTGCTTCACCTTGTCTTGCCAATTGCTGAAGCAGCTCCTTTCTCTTTTTCATAGAGAGACTTAATTTGTCTTTTAGTTCTCTCATGAAATCATCAGCCTGTTTGAGTCTTTCCTTTAATTCATTGACTTCAGAGTTTGACTGTTCAAGATCATCAAGGGCAGTCTTGAGTTGCTCCCTTAAACCATATGCATCCATTTGAACTCCTAGATCTTCCTCAAGCTATTAGGCTATGTTAGGAGGAACTTAGCTCTTATACCAATTGTTGATAACTGAGAGGGGGGGTGAATCAGTTATCCTAATTATTTCTTTTTCTAAACTTTCTTATTAATCAATGTAGCATTAATTCAAACAAGCAAACATAACCATGAAATGGAGATACACATGACACAATATTTTTGATGTGGAAACCCTGTTAAGGGAGAAAACCACGGGGTGATTAACCTGAAGATTATTCTCTGTTAGAAGAATAAGGAAATACAAAATGGCACTTGCCAATTAGGGCTCACTGCCCGAGCACACTGCTCACAAGGAGGCACACTACCTACAAGAGACACACTATCTACAGAAGAGTGTTATACAATACTTGAACTGATTGGAGGCATTCACATATGCTAGAGTTCAGTTCCGGTTAGGCTCAATACACTGATCTGTTGTACTTCATCTTTCCTCTTTTCTTATGCTGCTTTACTTTCACATACCGGACCTTCCTTACTGTTTCTTCTCTGCTCTACTTTTATTCGCACATCACATGTCACCTCAACACTTCTCACAACTAAATCCATCCTATACATATATCCGCACAAGTGATTTCATTATCTTTCTAGTCGGCACCTGGAACAATCAATCTTTTCACAAACTCTGTTCTGTCAGATGAATCCTTGCACATCAAGTAATGCGGATCAAGCATATACTTGTAGAAATCATTAATCATGTCAGCCAAACATAATTCATGTCTTCATAACCTTTACCACCATCAGAAACACATCCAGAAAATAGTCTGATGTTCTGTCAGTCAATTCTTCCTCTGTTCACACTATCACTCAGGAACCTAGTACTCAAGTATTCATATCTTTTACCTCATCTATCACCAAAGGCTAAAACCTTGGAATCTATCACTCAAGGTAGTCCTCTTGACTTCCCCAAATCCACACTTCACCAAGATACTTCCTCTGAGAGATCTGGACCTGTCTGTCAGACCTTGCCACATGCTCTGTTCTTGTTTACCGGACCACCACATTCTTCATTCTAACTTCCGGTAGAGACACACCATGTCTTGCGAATGTGTGGGATGAACTTTGTTGCCATCAATGACAATAATCATGAATCCATATAGTGTCTCTTGCCAACACACACAACAATGAAAATAGAGGAGAGGCAAATATAGAAGAAGGATGATACAAATAGAAGAAGGGTCGCAACAGAGGAAGTCTCCTAGTATCCTTGACCTTACAAGAGAATCAAGGGTCATCCTAGGAGGCCTAAACAACACATAGCACATCACGGGGGAAACACAACATGGAGGTGAAGAGTTAGAAATGCTTACCTGTAGGGATAACAAAACTAAGGGTTGTCGATGAGTAAATCATCCTCTTCCTAATCTCAAATGCTAGAGGAAAGAGGTGTGTAAGGTACCATAGCCCAACATTTGTTCTTGTTTTCAAGTTGTTCATTCTTAAGCTCTTATTAGTTTGTTTCAGTGTTAGGTTGAATGTTTTCTTGTTGAGTTGCATTTCATTGGGCAAAACCTTGTCTTCTCTTCCTCCTTTCTCTTTCTTGTGTATTCCTTCTTGTTTTACTATTGACCTCTTCAAAGGCATTATTATGTTTTTTCATAGGAGTTTGCACATTAGAGGAGGAAGCACCATGTTCAAATTTCATTGGTCTTGATGAAATGTTTTGTTGTCAATGAAAACCTCCCGATCCCTATAAGGATGGTGGGGGAGGAACCTCAACATAGATACCATCTCTCTGTGGATGAGGTGAGTTATGAAACTTTTCCTTATCCACTTCTACCATGCCAATTATTTTATCATAGTCATAATAGTCTTGTGTTATTCTTATGTCATTTTGTCATTTTCCTTTTGCTCTAATGGGATCTTCAAATGCATGTTGTTCTTCTCTTATTGTTTGTGAAGGAGGCCTAACCACTCTAGCTAGTTGTTTTGCTTTGTATCGTCTATAGTCTATGAAAGATTGGTCTCCTCATGGCTCAAGGTCTCTATCAGGTTGTGGCCAAAAGTAATCAAGAGTGAAATTCTTGTCCTTAGCCAGAGGTCGATATGAATTATGACGGATAGTATGTATCTCTCCATGCAAAGGGAATTTTAGGCATTTGTGAATAGTTGAGGGGACGACATTCATAGCCTTAAGCCATGGATGTCCTAGTTTTACATAGAAGAGGTCAGATAAGGGGATAACATCAAATAACTAATCCACATCTTTATCATATACCGAGACCAATAAGGTTATCTTTGCAGATGTGTTCATCAAGGCTCCATTATGTGTTTTAATTCTCAAATCTGGCGGTTCATAATAATCTTGTGCCAAATCATTTTTAAGAAGAAACTCTTCCATAACCACAATAGTCATGAAATTAGGGTCTATAAGTGTTCCATGCATAGGTCTTTCCATTATGTTCATTATAATGTAAAGAGGCCCTTTAGTATCTATCATTTCTTTGTCATGCGGTGTAAATATTATTTCAAGTTCAGGGCCTCTTCTTTTCTGTTACCTTTTGAGTCGCCCTTATTTATCTATTCGTGAAATTCCCTAAGCAAGAGTTGATTTGCTGTTTTGTCTTATTGGTCATACCTTTGTTTCTTAAATCATCTCTTGATTCTTCAAATTTTACCCATCTATCGTCTTTGTGTGTGAAATTAGTAAAGGTTTGAACCTTTGAACTTGAACTATTCTCAAAGTTCAAAAGTTCAATGGTTCATTGTGTTCAATGTTTCCCCAAAGTGAGCTGTTTTGTCCCTTGTGTAATTAAAATGTCTTCAAGTTCACAGGTTGAACTTGAACCCTTTGTCATAATTCAAAAATTTCCATGGTTCAAAGGTTCAACACTTGGTGCCTTGTAATAAGTTGTGTCACTCAGTTCTTTTGTGTAGTTTAATGTGTTGTTGAACCATTCGCTTAAACTCTATAGTGAAGTTCGATGATTCAATGGTTCAAAAGTTTAATGGTGCACTATTTCATAGTCAAAGGTCTTTTACAAAGCCACGTGAATGTTGGTCAGTTTGTGTAGTTCTTGCGTCCTTGAACCTTCACATTGAACCACACTCCAAAGGTTCAATGGTTCAAGAGTCTAAGTTTAATGTTTCTCTAAGTGAACCATTTGCCCCTTTGTATGATCTAATTTGTATGATTGAACCACCGCATTGAACCACACCCCAAAAGTTCAATGGTTCAATGGTTCAAGGGTTCAGTGATTTTGATCTCATTTCTTTCTGAGGCTTTCTAAGTCAAATTTAGCAGGAAAGTTGGAGGAAAATATGTCTGAAACTCATTATGAAATAGAAAGTTCTAATTTTGGGGAGGTTGCGGATAATCATTATACATCATGATCGCACATGAATAATACTTGCTATTAATGAAGATGTCAGAATTCATGTCTTTTCAAACATTTTCAGCATGTACTGTTTCGGGTAATAATTATTCAATTTGGTTAGTGGGATTATTAACAGAGAATAAGCCAAATTTAGCAAGTGAACATACTGTGTGACATAGAGGAGAATAGCATAGGAGGTATAAAGTTCTTGTTGCCCAAATTTCACTATAATTTTAGATATCTTAAAGGTGAGTTCTGTTCTTCCTATATGTTGTTTCTATTTCTTAGCTGGGAAGAAGAATCTTTTGAGTTTCTGACATTGTTTTCAAAATTTGAAGCATTTTTCATTATATCCTCCAATTATGGCTATGAAATATGCTTGTCTTGGTTATGAGCATGGTCCTGGTCTCACCTGTTCTCATCCTGAATTTGGGGATACTTCACTAGTTCAATATGATTTAGAAGAATTTAGAGAAAGGTCTAAAAATTCTGTAACAACTCCCATGATGAAGAAGATGTTAGAAAGTGGTTTGGTTGAAGCTGCATCCTTTCCCATAGCCATACAATGCCTTGAATTAGTTCTAGAGTGCATGAATAGGTATAAACCCCAAAACAGATGCATCAGAAATGCCGATGGTAGTGTGTTATTTCATGTCAGTAGACAAACCCTAATGTCTGTGATGAGAATACTGCCTAAGGAAGCATATTCTAGCCTTAATATTTCTTCCTCTTATGGGCATTTCTCACTTAAGAAAAAAAACTATAGAAGTGTGATAGCAAGAAACTGGTTGCTTAAATTTCAGAAAGGAGGTTCAAGGCTGCCTAGACCACTTACAAGAGATCACATGATTTAGGAAGTGAGAGATATTGTGGTATTACTACATAGGCTAGAGGGCAGTGCACAGGCATACTTTTGGGAAGACTAGATGTACTTTTTCGTACAGGTTATCCTCCAAGGAGAGCAATATTTGGACTGGGCAGAAATTGCAGTTGAATGTTTGCATCAGGGTCTGAGTAATCCTTTGGGTAATAAAGAATTTTATATGTCTTTATACATCTTCTATTTCCTGGCATCTACAAAACAATGGTTGGGACTACCTCATGCACCCTTGGCTGAGGATAGTAAAATTTATGAATATTATTCACAATTGTAGATGCATAATTGTTATGAGAATTACAAGAGGGTTAATGATGTTTTTACTGGGAGAATGACTTATGAAGTGGCATGTAATTTGAGTAAGAGAATGTCTAACGAAGCAATGCATTTGGTCACCATATACGGTAGTTTCTTTATTCAATTTTCCAAGTTCACTTATATCAGAGTTGGGGGATTTGACGGTGAACCTGTTAAGTTACCCAGGTATGTGTTTGATTGTTTTGTGCTGATAGAGGTCTGCAAACAATTAGCACATGTAGATAAAAAGTTCTCAACAAAGAAGGGATTTGGTATCTCTTTTCCCATTGAACTTGGACATTACTCATGCCAATCAAAATCTGATACTTTGAATTTAGAAGTAAACCTTAAAAAGTTCAATTTTCAGTTCTTCACTGCCAGATCACAATTTGACAGCAGGTTTTGTGAGGGATAATTTGGATTTTGGAACAGGGTTTTCACATATTCCTAAATTGGAGGATTATTGGGAGGACTGTTCAGATGAATTTGAGGTCAGAAGGAGACTATGGTGCAGGTTCTCTCTAGGACAGATAATTACCCTTAATCTAAATATGGACATTTCTAGATTTTTTGATAGTGAAGAACAGGTGATTGACCCACAATTTGAATAGATAAAACAATCACCCATTCCAAAAATTGATTGGAGTAAAAAGGAAGAAGACAAGATTGAGGTGAAGACCCTCCCGGTGATCAGAAGAACCAAGAAATGGTTGAGGGAACAAAAATAGAAAGAATTCCAAAATAAGGATTCCCAGCAATGCACGTCAATAGTTGAATCACCGTTGCCAATATGCTCCTCTAACTAGCCTATTGCTATCTGTGGTGCAGGTACTTCCAAGTCAATAACTGGAAGGAGCCCTATCATCAAAGAATCCAAAAGAGCCCTCACGACTATTCTGCCCCCTCGTGCTACTAGATCAAGAACCAAAAGTAGGAGGAAAGCATGTCTCTAAGAGAATAGTTGTAGATTTGAATTCTGAGGAGGATTCAGGGGAAGCAATAAGTGATAAAGAATCTAGTTCACCGAGAACAGAGGAGGTTAGTATGAAACAACAAGCAGAGGTTGTTTTAGAGAACCCTGAAGTAATGATGATTTTAGATGTATCTTCTGATCAATTGAACCCTGGAAAGGAAGCCTCAGCCCCTGCACCCAAATGGCTGGAGAGTTCGATAAGTGACAAAAGAAAGATAATTCCATTTTCTTTACCTTTAGAAGACATGGTGAGTAAGTGTTTGGGAAAAACACCTAAATCCAATAAACTAAAAATGAAATCCAGGGTAAGTATTGACCCTAATACTGGGAACTGGAGTGCAGAAATAGCCAGGTCGACAACTAACGAAGAGGTACAAGATTTCACAATTGAGAAAGTAGATCTTGGGGCTGCTTCAAGAGCCGCAGATGTGCATCATCTAGAGGTATCCACCAAAAAGATAGTTAGTCGGACCTGGAAAGATGAGAAAGACAAAAGAGAGTTGAAGCAAACCATGCGCTTGATGGAAGAGTACATTGATGCCATTCATAACCCCAATCCACAGCCAGTTTCACAAATTTCTTTGACTTTTGATCCTAAGTCTCTAGCTAACCAGAAGATGTTGGACCAGGTAAATAGGAATAGGATGGAAGCTAAGGTATTTGATGATTGGTTGGAATGTATTGTGCAAAAAGGTACCGAATACATTCATGAACTAAAAAACATATATGATCAAACTACAGTCACCATCGAGGACCTTAAGGCACAGAACAGTTCCTGGATAAAAGATGAAGGCAAGTGGGTGAATGTAATGAATCAGAATGATGAAGTTCAAAAATATGGGATAGCCAAATTTTTGTCAGAAAAGAATTTAACAGGTTTGGATGAAGATTTATTGTATGTGAATAAGAACATTGAATGGAGGAATTCAGTATCTCGGCAAGAGCGGTTTGAGCTCACAAAAATGATCAAGGAGATAGCCGAATTTACCCAATCATTGTAGCGTGATCTATAGTGTATCGATGTAAAATACATAAATGATGGTGGGGAACCAGACAAAAACATTGACATGGTGATTCAATCTTTTAAGGAGAAAATCAACTTCGTTAAAGAAAGTGACAACGTATTAACCGAAGATTTCTCTCAAATTTCAAAAGTAGAGTCATTTCTTTATCTCTACATCGATGCACTCCCGGAACACAAGGAAAAGGTGGGGAAAATTCAGAGGGAGAAAGATGTCTAGAAGGCAAGGGTAAAACACATCGGCATCCCCAATTTTTCAAAAATCCTGGAGTTTGTTGTGGCATTTCAGGAGTGGAAAGCTTAACATACTTCCCCAACTGCACAAAGCAAATCTAGAGATTCAAATCCATTACCCCAGCCATAATCTTACTTACTCGGCTTCTTATATTTAGTTTTTTAGTTAAATTATTTTTAAGAACTTGATCTTTAAATCAGTTTGTAAAAACTAAATCCCGTATGGGTCAGAGTTACTTTAACTTTGGGTTCGGTTTACATGATCGGATAATTAGGGCAACTATATATATGTTTTTGGTTGCTAAAACTAGATAGAGGAGGATAGAAAAGAAAAAGAAGATAGAAATTTTTTGGAACTGAATTGCTGTTATTTTCATAAGAATATATGATTTTTGTTTGAAACATTTTTTTCATCTGTGAATGAAAAGGAGAAACAATTACTGCATGCTTCGATCTGTGCGTTTGAGTATTTGAAATTGGATTTTCTATGCAAAATCTTCTTTCATATGGTAATTGCTCTTTTTGGACAACTCATTGTATGTGTTTTATCTTTTATTGGTTCAACAATATATATATATGTTTATGTGTCTGATCATTATTGAAATTAGAATTTGTGTATTCTATCACCAAATGATGTTATAAAAAAGATATCACATTCATAACATAATGATGTATGGATGTTAGTTTGCCTTTAGGAACTTTTTGGTTAAAAGTGTGTTTGAATATTTAAAATAGATTGAATTCATTGAAGATCTTAAAGGGAGTTGTACCTAAATTCAAAGGGGAATTGTTCTTGATAGTTCACCCATTTGTTGATTAATTCATTTGTTCTTGGAAGAAGAAGGGTATGGAGTCAGAATAGATTATTTTTAAATAAGGACAAATTTGTTAACCAATAGTTTTTGGTGACTCCATTGGGGACTAGGTCATTTGTTAAAAGATTAGTCACCTTAATATGAAGCAACAATGGTGCTTCCACATGAAAACATAATTCCTATTCTGTAGCCTAAGTTTGGTTTTCAAGATGAGCAGGAAGACATTATTAGCCATTTGAATACCCTTGCTTCGTGTACTCGTCATAATAGTGAAGATTATAGAAGGGAAAGCAGAGTATTAGAAAAAGAAGAGGAACTAGCCGATAATTTGAGATTGCTGTTGCTCAGGCAAAGAAGGAGGCAAGCAGAAAATGCAGTAAGAAATCAAGCCCTTGAAGTGCAAAGAAATCAAGAATAGCAAAGAAATTAATAGCTACCCATCCAGTTGCAATATTATAAGCTGGATTCCAGATGATATACAAGGTCTTTAAGAAGAGAGGGAATTGAGGATCCTACCTTTCAAGCACTACAAAGCCTTAATTTTCCCTATATCTCTGCCTGTACTAGAAGAGCTAGAAGTAGACCTCCTAGCCCCCCTAAACCCTCTGCATCCTCTGTCTGTCAAGATTTAACTCTTTCTAGTACTATCATCCCCTCTACTATAAACTTTCTACCAATGGCCCAACCTTGGGGAGCAACCATAGGGCCTTTAAATTTAGGGGCCAACCTAAATCCTCTACCTAAAAATGCAAGGGAGAATTTACCCAAATTTAATGGGGATGGAAGGCAATCACTAGAGGAACATCTAAGTGCCTTTGCAGCAGCATGTGGTGTGTTGGGTGTGCAACACCAAGACGTAGCTATAAGGCTTTTTGTACAAACTTTAATTGATACTGCAGCGCAATGGTTCTATCATCTAGCTGACTCTACAATCACAAATTGGAATGACATGAAAACTGCATTTGAAAACAGGTTCTAAAGTGCAGAAGATGAGCATTCCCTTCTTGCTCAATTGACTCAGCTTAAGAAGGAGATACATGAGCCTATGAGAGAATTCATAACCAAATTCAATAGAATAGTGTACAAAATCCCTACTGCTAAAAGACCAACTGCTGAGAATCAAAAATGTTTCTTTATTAATTCAATGCCTCCTGATATCAATTTTCATCTTAGAAGAGGTGCAATTGTTGATTTAGCAGTTGGATTAGAGGATGATCTTATCATGGCCAGAAAATGGAAAAGGGAAGTCCAAGTACCTAATGCTCACCCCTCATCATCTACAGATCCTGTAGTGCAAAGACTATTTAATGATATGATTGCCTTAAAGAGACAATTACCTAAAGCTGGTCCTTCTTTCGAACAACCGTATCAAGATATTGGCAGGAGGAATTTGAATCAACAGGCAAATGTTGGTAGGACTTTACCCCTGACATTAGCACAACCAAGGCTGACTATTGAAGCTCCTCCTGGAAGGGGAAACATGTGTCTTTTCATTTGACCATCGATCATGATGGAAATTCTTGTCCAGAGATGCTCAGGTATGCTCAAATGACTGCTACTCAAGATGTGTTGGGTGAGTTTACTGAAGAAGAAAGGAACTTTGAGGAGCCTGTCGACTCTGAGATAAACTTCCTTGAATATGAATCAGATTCAAAAAGGGGAGGTGAAATATTGATTACCCTTGAAGATCCTTCATGTGTCATGCTCACCAGGAGTCAGAGGAATATGAGATCCTCTAATATGCAAGAAGTACCTGGTAAAGGTAAGGAGCCTTTTATTAGAACTCATGATGCTAATTTGAAGGCTCAAGAAATTAAATTGTTACATACAAATGATCCAGAAGCTTCTTTTGATATTGTAGAATTCTGTAAATCTGCAAAAATTCAAATACCTCCTTTTGAGTACTTCAAGTTAAAACCAAATGAACTTGACAAACTAGTTAAATATGTTAAAAGTGGTCCTACTCAAACTGAACCTGAGAGTCAACTAAATGTTAATGCTGAGTCTCCCATTGCTCAATTATTTGCTTCTTCACCTGAGTCATCCATGACTACCCCTAGAATGGCTCTTAATTCATCAAATGACACCTCCTATACAGCTGATATGAAACCCAACCTATTTTATGTATCATTATTCATCAATGGCCACAAGCTCAGTAACTGTATTATAGATTCAGGAGCTTCTGATAACATTATGCCTTCTTCTGTAGCCAAAGCCCTAGGACTATCACTTACAAAAACATTTGGTAGGTGTTACTCTATGGATGGCAAACAAATTTCCTTGCTTAGACAGATTAAAGATGCACAAGTTACTCTTGCGGCTTACCCTGACAAAAAAGTGAAATTGACTATTTTGGTAGCAGATATTCCTGCTAGTTATGGGATGTTGTTGAGTAGGACATTTTGCAAGGATTTAGGTGGGCATATTAAATTGGATTGGTCAGAAGCCATGATTCTAGTAGGGAAGCAGAAAGTAAAGCTAGAACTTAAACCTAAGTGCAAGTTTACTGTCTATCCCTTTGATGATCCCAAGTCCCAGATTTTATTTAAGGAATGTGAGTTTGGTAACTATTTTCTCTCTTCTGAACAGAGGTTTGAGGAAGACCTCAAGGAAGAATCTATCCAAAGATCTATTCATTCTAATGACCTATGGATCATGGAGTTTGACAGTAGTTGTGCTACTACTAGTTCAAGGGCTGGGGTTGTGTTGTTCTCACTAGAAGGTGAAATTTTTTCTTATTCTTTTAAATTAGAGTTCAAAAACACTAATAACACTACAGAATATGAAGCTTTGTTGCTTGGACTATATGAAGCCAAAGGAAAGGGTGTGAAAATACTTAAAGTGAGAGGAGATGCCAAATTAATTGTGAAACAGGTAAGAGGCATCTTTTTTGTTAAAAATGAAAGATTAAAGCATTACAGAAATAGAGTCTGGGATGAGATTGAATACTTTGATGCCTTCTCTATTGAAGCAATTCCCAGGGACCAGAACACCTGGGAAGATTCTTTAACAGTATTAGCTTCTCTTCTTCTACCACATCCTAATTTTAGAAAGGATTCTTATAGAATAGAGCTAGTATATCGCCCTAATGTTCCGGACAATGCTGAAAGCTGGCAAGTTTTTGAGAGTGATAATCAGATCAGAAAATTCTTGGAGAATGCTGAGATGTTCCTGGGAACTCATTTTGAAGGCTCCAAAATAGAATGTAAAGAATTCAGTCCTAATCCAGGGATTAATCCAAAAGATGGTGTAATTCAGTTGAAGGGAAACAAAATCCGTAAAGGACTGGTCTCCCTAGAACATTTGTTCACTCAACGAGATGAATATACTAAGGGTAAAATTGTTCAAATTACTAACAAATCTGGGGATTATGAGAAAATAAACATTGGGAGTGAGGCTGACCCTAAGTGGATTTCTATTGGTAAGTGTTGCTCACCTGAAGAGAGAAACAAATTAATCAATCTGCTAATTAAGTATAAATATGTTTTTTCCTGGTGCTATGATGACCTTAAAAATTTTAGACATGGGCATTTTCAACACCATATTCCTTTGAAAGCAAGTGCAACCCCATTTAGGCAGAAGTTGAGGAATTATAATCCAAAGGTTGCTGAGGCCATCTTTAAGGACATTGACAAGATGTTGAAGGCCGGAATTATTTATCCAATTCATCACTCCACTTGGGTGGCAAATATTGTTCCAGTGCACAAGAAGAATGGAGAAATAAGAATCTGTGTTGATTTCAGGAATTTGAACCAGGCTAGTTTGAAGGATAACTATCCCTTACCTATGATGGATCACATCTTGCAAACAGTTACTGGGTCAGAAATGATGTCCATGCTGGATGGATTCTCAAGTTACAATCAGATAGGTGTGGCTGCAGCTGATCAACATAAGACTGCTTTCACTACACCTCAGGGAACTTTTGCCTATAACCAGATGCCCTTTGGCCTAATCAATGTTGGTGCAACCTTTCAACGGGTAATGGATTCATCCTTTAGAGATTAGAAAGATAGAATTATTGTTATTTATCTTGATGACCTGACTGTTTTCTCCAGAAATAGAGAATATCACTTGAAGGATCTGGAGACTGTTTTGCAAAGGTGTTAGAGTCATGGCATATCACTTAATCCCAAGAAGTCAGTCTTCTGTGTTACAAAGGGGAAGTTATTGGGGCACTTAGTTTCAAAAGATGGAATTAGGATTGATCTAGAGAGGGTCAGGGCAATACAATAGCTTAGTCTCCCTTCTAATAGGACTGGAGTCAAGTCTTTCTTTGGTCAGATCAATTTTCTCAGAAGGTTCATTCCTGACTTTGCTGAAATTACAAAGCATATTGTGGGAATGATGAGCAAAAAATAGACATTCAAATGGAATGAAGCTGCTAAGGAGGCATTTGAAGATATCAAAGAGGTGATTGCACACACACCTACTTTGGTAAATCCTAATTTTCAAAAAGATTTTATTGTTTACTGTTATGCCTCAGAACATACCATGTCTGGTATTTTGTTACAGAAAAATGAATTGGATGAAGAGGTCCCAATAGCCTTTATGAGTGTTCCCCTTATAAAGCATGAACTTAAATACTCTCTGGCTGAAAAATAAGCTTTCGTTGTAGTAAAGGCTGTTAAACAATTCAGATATTATATACTTCATTCCCATTCAGTTGTATATGTTCCAAGTTCTGCTGTGAAAAGTATTCTGACTCAACAAGATGTTGGATTAAACAATAGAGCAACATGGGTTGCTAAAATCCAAGAATATGATTTGCAAGTTAGGCCAACTAAATTTGTCAAAGGTCAAGGTCTATGCAAGTTGATCGCTGAAAACAAAGAAGAAGATGTAGAAGGATTTCCCACTGCCCTATTGGTAAGTCTACAAGACCCATGGTTTCTAGATGTAGCATATTATCTTACTTACGGAGATTGTGCCACTCACTTATCTCTGAAAGAGAAAAGAAACCTGAAGTTAAAAGCAACAAAATATGTTATTTGGGGGGATGTTCTTTACAAAAAGGGACTAGATGGGACTTTCCTAAGATGTGTAGACAAGGAGCGACAAGACAAGCTTTTGGAAGTTTTCCATAATGAAGCCTGTGGTGGACATTTTTCTTCTTCAGTCACAGCTTTCAAAATCCTCAGGAATTGTTATTATTGGCCGGGTATGTTTAAGGATACATACAGATGGGTGGCTAACTGTGAAAAATGCAAAATGTTCTCGGGAAGGCCACAACTTGCAGCATTGCCTTTGAGGCCCATTGTTATTGAAGAACCATTCAAACAATGGGGTTTAGACTTTATTGGGCCTATCTCACCTCCTTCAAGTGTAGGACATACCCACATTTTGACAACAACAGATTATTTTACGAAATGGGTTGAAGCAGCCCCTGTAAAGAGAACAACTTCAGAGGTGGTGTGTAATTTTCTCAAAGAAAATATATTGGTACGTTTTGGTGTTCCCCAGAAGCTTGTAGCAGATAACGCTACTAGTTTCTCTTCAATTGAAATGACTTCTTTTTGTTATAAGCATAGTATATCTCTCTCCCATTCATCAAATTACTACCCTCAAGGGAATGGACAAGCCGAGTCCAGTAACAAGAATCTAATCGCTATCATGAAGAAATTAGTGAATGATAACCCCAAAGATTGGCATAAGAGATTGTATGAAGTACTCTGGGCTGATAGAATAACCCCAAAAAGGGCAATAGGGATGGCACCTTTTGAGTTGGTTTATGGGATAGGAGCTCAGTTATCTTTACCTCTGGAGCTATCTGCAGCCAAACAACAAAGTGTAATCGAGGATCAATACTTCCAAGATTCCCTGGAAAAGAGGATTATGTACTTAACTAAGATTGAAGAAGAGAGGAATGAATTGGTTGATTGGATTACTGCTCATCAGGCTAGAGTTAAAGAGATTTTTTATTAGAAAACAAGGCCTAGAAAGTTCATGGAGGGAGATGAAGTATTGCTGTGGGATAGAAGGAGAGAACCAAAAGGAGCACATAGCAAATTTGACTCGCTATGGAAAAGACCCTTTAAAATTCATCAAGTACTGGGTCCAAATTCTTTTAAATTGGAATATCTGGATGGAGCTATTTTACCCCTGTCCTATAATGGACAGGATCTTAAATTGTATCGACTGTGAAATAGGAGTCCCCTATTTTGTACATAGTCTTTCCTTTATTGTCTGGTTTTGTGTTTTCCTTTCTTGGTTTTAGTTTGTCTTGCTTCTTTTCTTCCATCCCTGTGTTTCAGTTTTTGCATAACTAGAGCTTCTGAGTTCTCTACATTTTTTAATAAAATGTAGTCCCCAGTCAAAGCCAATGTTACCTTTTGAGTCACCCTTATTCATCTATTCGTGAAATTCTCTAGGCAAGAGTCGATTTGCTATGTTGTCTTATTAGTCATACCTTTGTTTCTTAAATCGGCTCTTGATTCTTCAAATTTTACTCATCTATCATGTTTGTGTGTGAAATTACTAAAGGTTTGAACCTTTGAACTTGAACTGTTCTCAAAGTTCAATAGTTCAATGGTTCGTTGTGTTCAATGTTTCCCCAAAGCGAGCTGTTTTGTCCCTTGTGTAATTAAAATGTCTTCGAGTCCACGGGTTGAACATGAACCCTTTGTCATAATTCAAAAATTCCCCTGGTTCAAAGGTTCAACACTCGGTGCCTTGTAATAAGTTGCATCACTCAGTTCTTTTGTGTAGTTTAATGTGTTGTTGAACCATTCGCTTGAACTCTATAGCGAAGTTCGATGGTTCAATGGTTCAAAAGTTCAATGTTGTACTATTCCATAGTCAAAGATCTTTTACAAAGCCACGTGAATGTTGGTCAGTTTGTGTAGTTCTTGTGTCCTTGAACCTTCACATTGAACCACACTCCAAAGGTTTAATGGTTCAAGAGTCTAAGTTCAATGTTTCTCTAAGTGAACCGTTTTCCCCTTTGTATGATCCAATTTGTATGATTGAACCACTGCATTAAACCACACCCCAAAAGTCCAATGGTTCAATGGTTCAAGGGTTCAGTGATTTTGATCTCATTTCTTCCCGAGGCTTTCTAAGTCAAATTTTGTGAGAAAGTTGGAGGAAAATATGTCCGAAACTCATTATGAAATAGAAAGTTTTAATTTTGGGGAGGTTGCGAATAATCATTATACATCATGATTGCGCATGAATAATACTTGCTATTAATGAAGATGTTAGATTCATGTCTTTTCAAACATTTTCGGCACGTATTGTTTTGGGTAATAATTATTCAATCTGGTTAGTTCCGTTATTAACAGAGAACAAGCCAAATTTAGGAAGTGAACATACTGTGCGACGCAGAGGAGAATAGCGCAGGAGGTATAAGGTTCTTGTTGCCCAAATTTTGCTATAATTTTAGATATCTTAAAGGTGAGTTCTCTTCTTCCTATATGATGTTTCTATTTCTTAGCTAGGAAGAAGAATCTTTTGAGTTTCTAACATTGTTTTCAAAATTTAAAGCATTTTTCGTTATATCCTCCAATTATGGCTATGAAATCTGCTTGTCTTGGTTATGAGCATGGTCCTGGTCTCACCTATTCTCATCCTAAAATTAGGGATACTTCACTAGTCCAATATGATTTAGAAGAATTTAGAGAAAGGTCTAAAAATTTTGTACCAACTCCCATGATGAAGAAGATATTAGAAAGTGGTTTGGTTGAAGCTGTAGCCTTTCCCATGGCCTTACAATGCCCTGAATTAGTTCTGGAGTGCATGAATAGGTATGAACCCTAAAACAAATGCATTAGAAATGCCGATGGTAGTGTGTTATTTCATGTCAACAGAAAAACCCTAATGTCTGTGATGAGAATACCACCTAAGGAAGCATATTCTAGCCTTAATATTTCTTCCTCTTATGGGCATTTCTCACTTAAGAAAAAAAACTATAGAAGTGTGATAGCAAGAAACTGGTTGCTTAAATTTCAGAAAGGAGGTTCAAGGCTACCAAGACCACTTACAAGAGATCACATGATTCAGGGAGTGAGAGATATTGTGGTATTACTACACAGGTTGGAGGGTAGCGCACATGCATACTTTTGGGAAGATTGGATGTACTTTTTCATATAGGTTATCCTCCAAGGAGAGCAATATTTAGACTGGGTGGAAATTGCAGTTGAAAGTTTGCATTAGGGTCTAAGTAATCCTTTGGGTAATAAAGATTTTTATGTCTTCGTACCTCTTCTATTGCCTGGCGTCTACAAAACAATGGTTGGGACTACCTCATGCACCCTTGGCTGAGGATAGTAAAATTTATGAATATTATTCACAATTGTAGATGCATAATTGTTATGAGAATTACAAGAGGGTTAATGATGTTTTTACTGGGAGAATGACTTATGAACTGGCAAGTAATTTGAATAAGAGAATGTCTAACGAAGCAATGCAGTTGGTCAGCATATATGGTAGTTTCTTTATTCAATTTTCCAAGTTCACTTATATCAGAGTTGGGGGATTTGACGGTGAACCTGTTAAGTTACCTAGGTATGTGTTTGACTGTTTTGTGCTGATAGAGGTCTACAAACAGTTAGCAAATGTAGATTAAAAGTTCTCAACAAAGAAGGGATCTGGTATCTTTTCCCATTAAACTTGGACATTACTCATGCTAATCAAAATATGATGCTTTGAATTTAGAAGTAAACCTTAAAAGGTTCAATTTTCAGTTCTTCACTGCCAGATCACAATTTGACAACAAAGGTTTTGTGAGGGATAATTTGGATTTTGGAACAGGGTTTTCACATATTCCTAAATTAGAGGATTATTGGGAGGACTGTTCAAATGAATTTGAGGTCAGAAGGAGACTGTGGTGCAGGTTCTCTGTAGGATAGATAATTACCCTTAATCCAAATATGGACAGTTCGAGAGTTTTTGATAGTGAAGAATAGGTGATTGACTCGCAATTTGAACAGATAAAACAATCACCCATTCCAGAAATTAACTGGAGTAAAAAGGAAGAAGACAAGATTGAGGTGAAGACCCTCCTAGTGATTAGAAGAACTGAGAAATGGTTGAGGGAACAAAAATTGAAAGAATTCCAAAATAAGGATTCCCAGTAATGCACGTCAATAGTTGAATCATCGTTCCTAATATGCTCCTCTAACCAGCCTATTGCTATCTATGGTGCAGGTACTTCCAAGTTAATAACTGGAAGGAGCCCTGTCATCAAAGAATCCAAAAGAGCCCTCACAACTATTCTGCCCCCTCGTGCTACCAGATCAAGAACCAAAAGCAGGAGGAGAAAGCAGGTCTTTGAGAGAATAGTTGTAGATTTGAATTCTGAGGAGGATTCATGGGAAGTAATGGGTGATAAAGAATCTGGTTCGTCGAGAACAGAGGAGGTTAGTACGAAATAGTAGGCAGAGGTTGTTTTAGAGAACCTTGAAATAATGATGATTTCAGATGTGTCTTCTGATCAATTGAACCCTGGAAAGGAAGCCTCAGCCCCTGCACCCAAATGGCTGGAGAGTTCGATAAGTGACAAAAGAAAGATAATTCCATTTTCTTTGCCTTTAGAAGACATGGTGAGTAAGTGTTTGGGAAAAACACCTAAATCCAAGAAAATAAAAATGACATCCAAGGTAAGTATTGACCCTAATACTGGGAACTAGAGTGCAGAAATAGCCAGGCCGGTGACTGACGAAGAGGTCCAAGACCCCACAGTGCAAGATTTCACAATTGAGAAAGTAGATCTTGGGGTTGCTTCAAGAGCTGCAGACATGCATCATCTAGAGGTATCCACCAAAAGGATAATTAGTCGGACTTGGAAAGATGAGAAAGACAAAAGAGAGTTGAAGCAAACTGTGCGCTTGATGGCAGAGTACATTGATGCCATTCATAACCCCAATCCATAGCTAGTTTCACAACTTTCTCTGACTTTTGATCCTAAGTCTCCAGCTAACTAGAAGATGTTGGACCAGGTAAACAGGAATAGGATGGTAACTAAGGTATTTGATGATTGGCTGGACTGTATTGTACAGAAAGGTACCAAATACATTCATGAACTAAAAAACATATATGATCAAACTACAGTCACCATCGAGGACCTTAAGGCACAGAACGCTTCCTGGATAAAAGATGAAGGCAAGTGGGTGAATGGAATGAATCAGATTGATGAAGTTCAAAAATATGGGATAGCCAAATTTCTGTCAGAAAAGAATTTAACAGGTTTGGATGAAGATTTATTGTATGTGAATAAGAACATTGAATGGAGGAATTCAGTATCTTGACAAGGGCAGTTTGAGCTCACAAAAATGATCAAGGAGATAGCCGAATTTACCCAATCATTACAGTGTGATCTACAGTGTATTGATGTAAAATACATAAATGATGGTGGGGAACTAGAGAAAAACATTGACATGGTGATTCAATCTTTTAAGAAGAAAATCAGCATCGTTAAAGAAAGTGACAATGTATTAACTAAAGATTTCTCTCGAATTTCAAAAGTAGAGTCACTTCTTTATCTCTGCATCGACGCACTCCCGGAACACAAAGAAAATGTGGGGAAATTTTGGAGGGAGAAAGACGTCTAGAAGGCAAGGGTAAAACACATCGGCATCCCCAATTTTCCAAAAATTTAGGAGTCTGTTGCGGCATTTTAGGAGTGGAAAGCTCCACGTACTTCCCCAACTACACAGAGAAAATCTGGAGATTCAAATCCATTACCCCAGCCATAATCTTACTTACTCAGCTTCTTATATTTAGTTTTTCAGTTAAATTATTTTCAAGAACTTGATCTTTAAATCAGTTTGTAAAAACTTAATCCCATCTGGGTCAGAGTTACTTTAACTCTGGGTTTGGTTTACATGATCGGATAATTAGGGCAACTATATATATGTTTTTGGTTGCTAAAACTAGATAGAGGAGGATAGAAAACAAAAAGAAGATAGAAAATTTTTGGAGCTGAACTACTGTTATTTTCATAAGCATATATGATTTTTGTCTGAAACATATTTTTCATTTGTGAATGAAAAGGAGAAACAATTACTATCTGCTTAGATCTGTGCGTTTGAGTATTTGAAATTGGATTTTATGTGCGAAATCTTCTTTCATATGGTAATTTCTCTTTTTGGACAACTCATTGTATGTGTTTTATCATTTATTGGTTCAGCAATATATATATGTTTATGTGTCTGATCATTATTGAAAATAGAATCTGTGTATTCTATCACTAAATGATGTTATAAAAAAGATATCACATTCATAGCATAATGATGTATGGATGTTAGTTTGCCTTTAGGCACTTTCTGGTTAAAAGTGTGATTGAATATTTAAAATAGATTGAATTCATTGAAGATCTTAAAGGAAGTTGTACCTAAATTCAGAGGGGAACTATTCTTGATAGTTCACCCATTTGTTGATTAATTCATTTGTTCTTGGAAGAAGAAGGGTATGGAGTCAGAATAGAATATTTTTAAATAAGGACAAATCTGTTAACCAACATTTTCAAATAAGGCCTAGGAGGAAGCCTAGCATTATTGTTTTATTGAGAAGCCATGTATATGTTTTTAAATGAATGCCAAATCAGATTTTAAAGATTTTCAACACTTATGCAAGAAACAAATGCAAAAGTATGTATGAAAATGACCTAAAATGCTTGATTTTTCAAAAAAAATCAATGTAAATGAGTGAAAGAAGAGGTGTTGTGAAGAATTTCAAGAGGGATAGAAAATAATGTCTAATAACAGTCCAATGATGCAATTATATCTTTCACAACATGCCTATAGTACAGATCTAGAGTGATGACAAGTCAAAACCTAGTGAAAATACATTTAAAATATGTTGTTTTTCACCAATTTTCAATGTAAATGCCTAATAGAAAGGGTGTTGTAAAGAATTTGAGGAGGGGCAGAAGATTATAACCATGATATTAGTCAAATAATGCAGCAAATGTTGGGATAAGGTGCCATTAACCTTGTAAATCCCAATATTGTATTTATACCATTTATTATATGTAATTTATAATTATCCATGAGGAGATGTACTAGTTTCACTGGCAGGGGTAATTTTAGAGAAACCACAGGTAATTACGAAGTGACTTTTACTGTTGGCAAGTGTAAAAACTCAAAGTAAACGAAGGTAGGTGTGTTCCCTTGAGGAATCTACTTTTTTGGCATGTATGACAACTGTCATAATGTTTGGTAAGTGAATCTATGATAGCTACAAGTTATCATAAGATTCTGAGATTCTATGATGCATATGACAAATATGTTAGTTGTATATTTGCTATATTTAGCCCAAGGTTCCTATCTTTGAAAGATACTCTTTTGTGGAATCTATGATGGTTATGATGCATCATAAGATGCTGTAAGAGGCCAGATTTAGTCTTGGGCCTCCAACCTTTGCATGACTATTTTTGGACAAGTGTAAGATGGTAATTAATGTTTACAGGTTGGAGAATCTTAGGAGAGAGAAGGTGAATGCCTAGGATGAGTTGGAAAACATTTCTATAAGTGTTTTTCATGTATTTGTTGTTGTAATATAGATTTTAGGTACTCAGGTGCTGCCATAATGTTGTTAGTTTGAAGACTTGTGGAGAGAGTTGTGTAGTTGATGTATTGTACAATTTTGTTGAGATTAATACAAACTTGTGCCTCTTTCGTGGTGGAGTTTTTTAGCTGAAAGGGTTTTCTCCATGTAAACATTGTGTCATTATGTTGAGTTCTTCATGTTTGACATTTTTTTTGTAGTGGGCTTTATGTTTTGTTACAATCTCCATTGTTAATGCACACTTAAAGATTGCTGAAATTTATATCGAATCAGATTACCATTAAGTAGTTGTGCTTTTATTTCTAACATTTGGTATCAAAGCATAGCTAGCTTTGAATCTTGGTTGGTAGTGTGGAAGTTGTAGCTATAGTGGGAGATTTAGTTGTGCTTGTTTTGTAGATCTTGTGTTGTTGTTATGGCTGCATCCACCATTGCATCAACCTCTCGATTGGACATTGAGAAGTTTAATGGAACGAGGTATGAGTTGTGGAAGTTGAAAATGGAAGATTTGTTGGAAGAAAGAAGCCAATGGTTGACTATTCAAAAAGAGAAGAAACCAGATGATGTCTCTCAAGATGAGTGGGATAGATTGGATAAGAAGGTATGGGAAACCATCCAGTTGTGTCTTTCAGACTCTATCCTATTGAATGTTGCAAAGGAAGAGACCACACACAAGTTGTGGAATTAGTTGGGTGAGATCTATCAAGCCAAGAGTATGGTAAATAAACTTTATTTAAAAAGAAAATTATTTTCCATGAAAATGTGAGAAGGTAAATCAGTTGCAGAGCATTTAAATTCTTTTAATTTGTTATTGAGTCAGATTGATTCATTAGATGTTGAGGTTAGTGAGGAAGATAAATGTATCTTACTTCTTTGTTCTTTACCTAAGTCTTGGGAGAATGTTATCCTTGCTATCACTACTAACCTTGCGGATCTGAAGTTGGATGCTCTTGTTTTAGTGCTACTATCACAAGAATTGAGGAAGAAGAGTTCATATAGTTCAGGGGATGCTCTTAGTGTTAGGGGAAGGTCTAAGGAAAGGGGACCTAAAGGAGATCAAAAAGGGGCTAAGGACAAGTCTAAGGGCCAGTCTAAGACTCCTGGTAAAAAGAATAGAGTTAAGTGTTGGAACTGCGGTAAAAGGAGACATGTGAAGGAGTGCAGAAACCCCAAGAAATAGTGGGAGAGTGCTTCAGATAAGTCCTTGAATGTAGGTGAAGAAGTTTTACTTTCTACATGTAATCTTGTTTCTAATGATCAATGGTTGGTTGACTCAGGATGCTCATTTCATATGACCCCACATAAGGAATGGTTCTCCACATATGAAGAATATGATGGAGGTAATATCTACTTTGGTGACAACTCTTCATATTCGATTGTTGAGAAAGTGTGGATAGGTAAAAATTAGGCTAATAAGATCAAGCATGCAAATGAAAACCTAACCATACCACCATCAAAGAATCAAATCCAAGTGAAACCCAAAGCATGCAATTCAAGAACAAGATCACCTAGATTTGTATGATTCCTTGTTTGTGATGTGGATTGCTTCTCAACAATGAACAATTATGAAGATCAAAGTTGCCATGATGGATGGATGATAGTGATAATATGCTCAATAGATGCTAAAATGCTCAATATGCTCAGGATGATAATGTGGACACTATATGATGAGATGATCAAGTATGGAATGAGAGGGTGTTTATATAGACTTCAACCAAAATCAATCCACGGTAGAGATTTGGTGGCTATGTGAATGGTTGAGATGAATTGACAATCATAGGTGAATGTGTAGATGACAAGTGGAGGGAAGAATAAGGCTCACGTGTGATCGTGTACATAAAAATTGCTACATGTGAAAGATATTAAATAAAAAGATGTAGTACCACACATGTTTCAAATAAAAGATGCACACATGCTGGCTTAGGATGAAAGATGAAGATAAATGATAAGAGAAATTAATTAAATAGATAAAATTTATTTAATTAATTGGAAAGTGGGATTTATGAAGGGATTTTAATTAAATAAATAAGATTTATTTAATTAAAATAGATAGAGTAGAGATAATTAAAAAATTAAAGATGATTTAATTATAGATTAGAGAAAATAGAAGAAAGTAGATAATGAATTAATTAAATAAATATAAATTTATTTAATTAATAGAAGAAATAGGTGATTTAGAGAAAATAGATAAATTGCTCAAATGTGTTAGACAAATGTAGATGATAGATAATGCGATATTTTGATACCAATGATAATTAGGTCAATTTTGGGTGTCTACATTTTGCCCTTCTTTGATACAATGTTCATTAAAACATTGTGTCAATGAAGATACGATGATTCACTCAATAAACAATGTTATACCCCAGTGTAATTGGCAGGTGATGCCCCCTCGAGAGGTAAGCCAGGCTAACCAAGAAGGGTTGGGTTGGCTCATGATAAGATGAAAGGCTAGAAACAAGGTTTACACGAAGACAACAGGGGGTTGGGTGGGATAAATTGGGATGGTTTAGAAGAAAATAGGCTTTGGTATAGAAGAATTAGGGTTTGGAAAGGGGGGATAAATAGGTCCCTCAAGGGAAAATAGACTCATTTGTGCTTGTTGGCTTTAGAAATCTAGAGCTCTGGACAGTTGAAGTGCTTAGAGTGTCAGAGAGCTATCAGGATGGTGATTCCACGGAGTGATCATCATGTCGAGCGAGTGAGCACACATGGGCGACCAACAAGAGCAAACACACAGGTATGTACCAAAATTGTTTTCTAAATGCATGAGTTTTTTAGGTTAAAAGAGTCATAAATGCACATGTGTCACCAGAAGTGAGCAATTTTAGGATAGGAAATTTAGGTCACTTTTAGAGAAAAAGTGGTCTCTTATGGTAGTTCAGGTCACTTATAGGCTCGAACTGACCGCTTATGGCAAAAGTAGGTCACTTTTAGTTAGCTAGGGCAAATGGATAGGTGAAATGCACGTATGGTAAAATGAGGTTTCTTTTAGGCAAAAAGTGATCGCTTTGAGGGATTCAGCTCACTTTTAAGTGATAGTAGCTTGCTTGTAGTAGATAAGTCACTTGTGAGCAAAAATTGTTTGCTTATAGTTAAATGGTTCACTTATGATGAAATAGCTAGCGCTTGCAGAAAAATGGATCGCTTTTGGTAAAATAGATAGTGTTCTCAATCAAAAATCTATTTTAGCACAAGGAACTGATGCATTGGGTTGAATGATGCAAGATATACTACCACCGTTATTGTCTCGAGAGCCACACCCTAGGGATTTGTGATTGGTCAAATTGTTAGATGTAGAGGAGTAGCTAGTCCTGGAGATCATTGGATTAGAGTATGTGTCTAGATTAGAGCTAGTGCAGGCATAATGAGGACTCATGATAGTGATGGTTGAGCGATGGAGGAGCGAGAATAGTTTATTCTTATTGCTGACGAGAGAGGCAATGATTACACTGGAGGATGTGTTCCATATTCTGTGCATCCTGATTGATGGAGATAGGATAGATTATGATTCTAACTTAGGTCCAGCTACATTTAGGTGATTGTTTGGTACTCCAGACATTGGGGCTGAGGGATCTGACATACTGATGGTGAGGATGGGGGAGCTCTACAATAGGTTGTAGTGAGTGGTTGTGACAATTATCAGATGGCCGGTTGGAGGCAGATGGGCGAGAGGGTTTCCAATCGCATGGGGGACAATGATGGAGGGGATGTTCTCATATGGGACTAGATATGCATGGGTTGAGTGTGTGCTGGGATAATTGTATCATTATTTACATGATTGTGCCTATATGTTTGGAGCTAGTATGTCTACAGGAGTCACAATTCTACATGTATGGGTATATGAGCACATTCCAGTGACGAGGCTAGATGGATGGGTGGCACGAGTAGTAAGAGAGTCGTATGCGAGGATGTATAGGGGAGCTCTTACCTATTGACAACTCAGGGGTATAGTTTACTAGAGGCAGACATTGGATGAGGTTGATATATTTATATGGAGGCCAGGCTGGGTTGTGAGAGATGGGAGGAGGATGATAGAGAGCTTGTCTATGCTAGGAAGGCTAGATACATTTTTGGTCGAGGCATATATATCATAGAGCGCTATTTTTCTGAGAGGGTGTTGAGGCAGTTCGGGATACCACAGGAAGTACCAGTAGGTGTTGCCATTTTTGGGAGGACTCGACAGGAGTTATTTGATTGGGGGCCAAAGATAGTGGTTGAGACAGTATTGGCGGAGAGAGAGGGGTTACAACCAGTTGTATGGCAGTGGGGACAAGGTCCTGCAGATCCAGGGACACTTCCAAATTATGATGCATACTGGGTCACTACTAGACTAACTCAGTTGATGAGGCCTGGGGAGATAGGGGAGATCAGGATGGAGAGACTAGTTAGGAGGAGGTGACGATGAGTTCCACTAGTACAGGTAGTAGTACCAGTAGCTCTAGGGGTTCAGGGACAGGGACATGCATAACCACAGGTTCCTATATAGCCACAGGTTCCCATGCAGGTAGAGGAGGATGTGGGCATATAACAGTTGAGGAGGAGGATTAGAGAGGAGAGGAGCTCAAGGCAGAGGGCTTAGTTTAGGCTACAAAGGGTGGAGCTAGACTGGCATCAGGTAGTCTTGGGGATGTGGCATGCTAGAGCACAGGCTTAGGCTTATCATGCACAGCTATAGGCTAGGATTCAGGCAGGGGGTGCAGATGATGGTACACTTGTTAGGGTGACAGGAGAGAGAGATGCGGCTAGGTAGAGTGAGTAGGCGATGAGGTTGGAGAGAGATACTACCTTGTAACGGGTTCAGGCTATTATTGTAGAGAGGGATGTCCTGAGGACTAAGAGGGATTTAGTAGTACAGCAAGTATAGGTTGTGACAACATAGAGGGATACTCTAAGGGCTAAGATGTTGGAAACAAGGCAGATAACTGAGAGGGGGGGTGAATCAGTTATCTCAAAATTTCCTCAACTTTTTTTTCTCTTGTTATCTTAATATTCAATGTTGTATCAAAACATGAAAGCATATGTAATCATAAGAATAGAAATGAAATCAACACACATAACAAAAGGATTTTTATGTGGAAACCCTGTTAAGGGAAAATCCATGGGGTGACTAACCCAAGATTGTATTCTTTGTTAAAAGAATAAAGGAGTACAAAATGGCACTTGCGAATTAGGGCTCACTGTCTGAGCACACTGCTCACAAGAGGCACATTGCCTACAAGAGACTCACTGTCTACAGAACTTATAGAAGATAATCAATTATTTGAACTGATGAGAAGCATCTACAAATGTAAGAGTTCAGTTTTGGTTAGGCACAATATACTGATCTGATGCACTTCATTCTTCCTCTGTTTAATGTTATTGTTCAATTACATATCAAACTTGAATTCCCATTTCTACCTCTTCTTCGCACCTTATTTCATACCTTCTTCACCACACACACCTACATACTAGAATCCATCTGGTATATATATCCACATCAGGGATTCTCATCAACTTTCTAGTCGGTAGCAAGAACACTGCAAGTTATTAATCTGTCGGTTGAATCCATGCTTGATTTGTGATGCGTATCAAAAACATAGGCATAGAATTCATTAATCATGTCAAACAACAATGTATAATCCCACAAATTTCTTGATCAACACCTTTTACTCATCTAGATTGAAGTCTGATACTCCATCGGTTAGTTCTTCCTTTGTCTGCTCTACCTGACTGGAACCCAACACTCAGATGCTCATGTCTTTTTCTTTCTTTATTACAGAGGCTGAATCCTCTGCATCCATAGCAACTCACTTGTCAGTTTTTCATTACTCAATCCCTCAAATCCTATCTACCCATGGGCTATGCTAGGCACCCCCCACCATCCCTTTCCCCCCTTGTCAGCTAGGATGGCCATCCCTATTCTATCCCCCTATTCTACTTCAAACCTAACTTTTCTGCTGTTTAACCAAAAGCGCCTTGTTTTATACAACAACGCTGTCTTTCTATGCCAACTGCGTTATACTATTTCTCCATCCACGCTGCATTTTTTCTTCCAAAAGTGGCTTGTTTACCACAAGCGCTTTACCCCCATCCCAACCACGCCATTCTGTATTACCATAGGCGACGCGATTTTCCCACCTACCTACCAATCGCGCTAACCTACCCTGCCAAATGCGCTGTACCTTTACACCAAATGCGCTACAGAATTTTGCAAATGCGCTGCGCCACTAGCAAATTAACCAAAAGCAATGTGATTTTACCATTAGCACTGCAAGCGACTACCAGCCGCACTGCGACGTGCCAAAAGCACTGCAACCCCCTACCATACGTGCCGTGACTCCTAAAGTGCTTTTGGCTGACATATCAAACCCATCCTACACCTAGCCCTAATCTACCCTCAAACACCAAATGCACAGGGGGTTTTCGACCACTTACCACTGTCGGAGCTCCTGCTGGCCTCCTGTAGGTCCGCACCAGCTCCGCCCGATGGCTGTGCACTGGAATCAGCATCTCTCCCTGCTGTCTGCTCCACTCTCTCTCAACTAGGTTTGGAGGCTCTCCTCTTTAAATTTAGAATCTCCTAGGGTGCAAATGAGGATTGTGGTCCCCATGGGACCTATTTATAGTGTCCCCCCTTAGTTTTTCTTCCCACCCCTTGCTGCTTTTCCTCCTCTCTGGTCGCATCCTCTTCTGGTCAAGCGTCAACACTATTCTTCTATCGCTTCCCTATCTTCCCGCTCGAGGGGGCATATGCTGGGGCAACTACATACACTGGGGCATCAATATAAATTTTGTATCACGTCTTCGACAATTATTTTCTTTGACGTAATGCTATAAACTGCATCGCATCAAAGAGGGGCAAAATGTAGACACCCTAAAATGACCAAGTCGTCACACTGCTCGCATCTCATCATTTCTTCCTAATCACCTGCATTTTAACATTAATTAAATAATCTAATTATTTAATTAATTTCACCAAATTCTTCTAAATCACATACTTGCGACATTAATTAAATAAATTCTCTTTATTTAATTAATTAAATTAAATTCCTCTGTTATTCTTCCACAATTAAATAATTTTAATTATTTTATCATTATCCTCTTTCCAAAAATTAAATCCACATTAATTAAATTAATTATTTAATTAATTCATCACAAATTCTATCTTATCTACAATTAAATAATTTACATTATTTAATTAAATCAATTGTTCTTCTAAATTTAAATAAATCAAATCAAATTTATTTAAATTATCTCAATCCTCTAAAAATAAATAAAATCAAATATTTTATTTATAGTTTATTCTTCCAAAACCATGCACAACAATTAAATAAATTTATTTATTTAATTTGCTTTCAAATCTTCTAAAATTAAATAATTCTAATTATTTAATTATTTCTTCCAAAACATCTCCTCTAAATTTAAATAAATCAATTATTTATTTAAGTTGCTTTTTCTTCTAATTTGAGTTATCTCTAATATAACTCAAGCTTTCTATATTTAATAAAGCAAAATATCTTCTTTTCTCATGCAAATCTCTTCTTCTTGTTTTAAATCACTTAACTGATTGCTTTAATCTTTTAATTGATTTATCTCTTCAGTTAACTTATTCTTCTATTCTTGATAACTCCTCTCATGCAAAAGAAAGAAAGGCACATGTCTTCTTCTTATTCGTTGCACGTTCCTCAACTGTTCTTCTCCATTGATTCTTCTGAATTATCTGGACCGTTGATCGATCTTCCTTGAAATCTATATAAACCCCCCTCATCTCCTTCATTACCTCTCTCTTCGATCGTATTCTCAGGCATACTTAACAGAGCTTTGAGCATATAAAACACGTCGATTGAGCATTCTTACGATCTTTTGACATTGATCTCTTGAGCACACTACTTGCTTGTTGCAACTATGGTTTTACAACTTCATTGAGCAATCCACATTCAATCCAAAGGAAACAATACATATTTCGGTAAAAGTCTTTATTTCATTGATTATTTCTCATGGCTTTTATTTAAATTCATTTTCTTTATGTTATTGGGTTCTTTGATTTTATTAGTTTTGATTTAATCGATTTTTCCTTATATACATTTTGGCACGCCCGGTGGGACTCACTAATCCCTTTGTTTCTTTAAGAAATTGTTTTTTTGAAGTCACAGTACGGCACAATGCAAACAACACTGCACAGCGCTTCTGGCAGTATCTTTGAGCGCTCTTGGAGGCATAGTTAAGCACCCTTGGGCGCACTGGGGCGCTTCTGGCAGCACAGAGCGGCACTTTTGGCATAACAGAATGGCGCATCCGGCAGTATCGTGTGGCGCTTTTGGCTAAATTAGGTTTCTGACTTTGTTCAGTGTCTTGCAGGATTTTCGCGTTATCTATCTTATTAATTTGTCTGACAAGCTGTTGTATTTGTCTAACAAACCTACTTTTTGTACATCCCAAGCTGACTTATTTAGGAGTGTCTTCGATTTTTGGGTTAATCTTTTGTGTTGTTACAGTGTCTGAGTTTTCTAGATTTCAAAACACAGATCTCTCAGCTACCACTTCTCAGAACAGTCAATCAATTATGGAATTTTATTTTAGATCTGGTTATTTTGAAAAAAGTTAAACCTTTTTTGTAAACTGAGACAGCACAACACTTTTGGCTATATTGTATCATGCTTTTGGTAACACAGTTCCATGCTTCGGGATACTTTTCAGCGCTTTTGGTATTATCCTTCGATGCTTCTGGTCTTAATCACAGCGCCTTTGAAAACACAGTGCAGCGCTTCGGGTTATTCTTCAGCGCTTCTGGTAGTATTCTGAAATGCTTCTGGTCTACGATACAGCGCTCTTGGAAAATAGTAAGTCGCGTGCGGTAAGATAGTATAGCGCTTTTGGTCAAAGTTGATTTATTTTTGCTAACTTGTGAATTTTTGGTGGAACTGACTGACTTGTTGCAGCTTCTTATTACTCACACAGAGCAAATAGGTGTTTTTTTTAACATGTTCATGCAGGATGAGCATTGAAGAAACTTTTTGATTTATCTCAGTAAGTCTTAGAAACACATTGCATGCTTAAAAAGATAATTGAACAAATCTTTTTTACAAATCTAAGTCTTAGGAACATACTGCTTTTCTTAAGGGACAATGGACATGTATGCACAAACACCTCAATTTTCTAAGGGACAATGGACATGAATGCCAAATACTTCATTTCATAAGGGACAATTTACAACTACAAACGTGTGTGTGCCTAGTTTAGTTGCACCTTATTTTTCTTATAACGGGACAATTAAACCTTTGTTTGACGTGCTTGCTCTTACTTTTCTGTACTTCCTTTAGAAGGGCCTGCTTTTGGATTGCGCTTCATCCAAAAGGGACGACCCTAAGCAGAGTTTTCCTTTGAACTGCTATATAAGAGGGATAAGGCGAAAGCCAAGTCCTAACCGACGTCAGCCTTACCTTGTGGTGCCAAACTGAAAAGAGGTGTACTAGCTTTTTGTGGAAACAATTTTCACATTGAGCGAAGTGTTTGAAACTCTTAGTAGGATTGGTTAAAGCTTTTAGTAGCTTGTCGCATTGCTCGTAAGGCGTTGGTCCCTCAAAGTCACTAAGAACCATTTTAGATAGAGACTACCCGACCTACCTCTGAACATTACGGTAATCATCAGTGCAAGGGAAATCGATTTAAACCCTTAAGATACTCACCATTGGCTCCCTTGAGAAGAGATAGTATTCCCTTGGACATAAAGCTCTTGTGACCTACTTGAGCTTTCCAAGGGGAGGTTGAGATATCCCTACCTATCGTCTCTCGCAAAGATACTAAATATCTGACACCTTTATGGAATGATATTTTTATCGACGGAGTATTAAGCTGTGAGCTAATCTACTGCAATGAAACCTTGTCTCTAGGGATAAAAAGTGCTTGTTATTGATTGCAATTATCTTATACTTGTGGAAACATTGGGCTTGTTTGGAGCCTCGAACATACACTATCTGTTGTGTCAGTCCCTTGTTTGTGCCAACATTGTTTGCTGTGTTTTCTCTTGCCAAACAAATCTAATCACAAACAAAAAACAATCCATCAAAATTTTGCCTTTGAAAAACATCAGACACTACTTCAGCGCCCCTGGTATTACAGCAGCTCACCTTTGGTAGTACAGTAGATCACCTTTGGTACAGCAATAACCCACCTCTGGCAAAACTCTACTTCAGCGCCCTTGGTATAACAGTAGCTTGCTTTTGGTCACTGTAGCTCACCTTTGGCATAGCAGCAACTCACTTCTGGTAGCTCAGTCCGTCGCCTTTGGCATCACAGTAGCACACTTTTTGGTTGCACAGTCCTGCGCCTCTGGTCAAACAGTATAGCACTTTTGGTCCAGTACTTTGTGCATCAGAGTTTGTCTGTTTCTCAAAGCACCTCACAGAATCCCAGCATTGCATTTTGTCCTAGTGTATTCCATGGTAACCACTAGGCTCCAGCAAACTATGAAGTCCAAGCAAGTTGCCCCTAAGAAGTGCAAGTCACCTACTCGCACACCACAATTAGGTCATCTCAACATTACTCCCGAGGTTACTCCTAGTACCCCCGCGGCAAGACCAATCAGCTCTCTGAACATGCCACACATTGATGAACTAGGCAATCCTCAAGAGGGTAGGGTCCCTTTGGTAAGAACACCTCAATATACCACCGGCTTGCCTCTGGATTTTGTGCCACAAGGATATACTATTGAGCAAAACCCACCTCAAGAAGGTAGGGTTCCTTTGGAAAGCATTTCCCAATACACCACGGGCTTGCCTTCGGATTTTGTCCCTCAAGGTTATAGTGTAGATTTTGCCCCATCTCAAGAAGAGCGACACTTTGAAATAGGTCAATCCTCTCAAGTAGATGGGCAAGATCTTGATGAAATCATACAAGAGCCTAGAGTCATGGCAGCCTTTGACAAAATCCTTAGTGAGAACCAAGACCATTTCTTTCGCTTGCTTGCAGAGCAAGGTGCCAAGTTACCTCAAGATTTTGATTTATCCACTCTCAAGGAGAACAACAATGCCCAAGATACCATACAAGCGGTGCAAACCATGTCGACAGTGACTACGCCCTTGCCTACACAAGGCTCGCAGTATCAAAATCCCCTTTTTCAAAATCTAACAGGGGAGAGACCCATATCACCGCTTTTGACTCCTATGGAGATCTATAAAAACCAACAAGAAACTCTCCAACGTCAAGCGGAGTTAGCTAAGCAAGCCACCTTAGCTTGAGCAAATGTGCAACTACCTCCTAAAGTGTCCACCCCAATCGCAAGTGGAATCTTGGTTACCCCATCGCACGAAGGTTTCCCACTAAATTACAATCCGGGGAACAATTATGTAGCCATGCACCAAGGGTCTCAACAAATGCCACCTCCTATATCATCACACCTTCATGTCTCTCAACCAATTAGAGTCATGCAACCCCAACCACAACATTCTTCTACGCTTGTCCTTAAGCAACCCCAACCACAACATTCTTCTACTCTCATCCTCAATCAACCCCAACCGTCACAAATCATGTCTACCTATGTCCCTCCTCCACAACGTTCATCCTCGCTCAACTTCTTTCACACATTGCCTAGCCACCCTCAACACTTCCAACATCAAGCTTCCCAAAGCTATGTGCCGCCATCGCAACCTAATCAAATGCACTTTAGCTTTCCTCCACCCCATTCTTTTCTTCAACCATCACAAAGCCAACAGTCTTACCTAGCACCACCTCCACCTCTTCCAAATCAAAACCTCCAATTCCAATCCAATCTGAACCAATCGTACAACCCGTACAATCCCAACCAATCTTACGACTCTTATAACACCAGTGTGCATGGATTACATTATAATCTTCCGTATGGGCAACACCAACCACTTGTTGGACCATAGGAGATGTTACCAACTCCTCCCATGACTATGGAGCTAAAGATTGTAGAGGTGCAACAACAGCTATCTGATCTTACATTTGGCCACACCAAAAAGACCTTCTCTTTAGAGGAAGTGTGTCCTTATCCTTTTGATCGGTCATTACCAATGATCCCTTTTCCTCAAAATTTCACTATTCCCAAGTTCGATAAATACAAAGGAAAAGGTGACCCAAAAGACCATCTTAGGGAATTCTATCTTGCTTGCTTCAAGGTCTCTCATAACGACACATATCTTATGCGTCTCTTTCCTCGCAGTCTTGGAGGTCAAGCAATAGAATGGTTCTCACACTTACCCACGGGTATCAAGTCTTTCAACGAGCTAGCAGAGAAGTTTGCCACCCATTTTTCTTACAATGCAGAGCATGAGATTTCCATGACTAATCTATGCAACAATAAATAGAAAAATGGTGAAACTTTCATTTCTTTCCTTCAACGATGGAGACAAATGGCTAGCAAATTCCCTTTCAAGATTCTGGAGAAACAGCTTGTCAGCATATTTGTGCAGAACCTCAACCAAGAGTTAGGTTTTCATTTGCAAATTCTTAGTGCTACAACCTTCGATGAAATCACATACAAGGGGATCAATATTGAGAAGGCCCTCATTGCTAATGGTGTGGTCAAAATCTTTAAGGAAATGAAAGATAGCACTTCTCATCAACAATCGAACGATAAACCCAAATATTGGAACAAAAACAAAAACGTGGTCAACGATGGGGTGGTTGATACTAAACATGTCCAAACATTGCAAACACCGCTGCAACTCTCCAAACCAAGTCAAGCTCCACCTCAACAACAACAGCAACAAAGGCAGCCTTATCAAAACCAACAGCAACGACAATAAGAGCGGCCCCAACAAGATTACCCTCCGCGACGTCAATTCACTCCCTTGGGAGTGCCCATCGAATCAGTCTTATAGAAAGCTTTACAGAAAGGGCTCATCACCTTACCTGATGCTCCCCCATATGGAGAACCTGTCTACAAAACTGTACATTACAGAGACAATGAATATTGTGAGTTCCATAGGAGTAAAGGTCATAGAACTGCATCTTACATGAAGCTTAAGCACCTCATCCAAAACCTCATCGATGGGAATCAAATCACTTTTGAGGATGAACAAGTGACTCAACACACGAACAAGGATCTCAACATGTACAAGGAACCATTCCCTCATCATGGTCCACCTCCGCCTCAGGATAGAGGTAAAGGTATCAATCACGCTTCCACGTCCTTCGATTCCATTGTCGGTCGTTTTGAAGAGAGTCGAGTGTCTACCCTCACGATCAAAGGCAAATCTACGGATTGTGCTGTTACTACTCGTCGTGGTCATGTCACCATTCGTGCTCCTACACCTAGGCTTCCGATTCAATCTGATTATAATCTTGTCGAACATCTAGGGAAAACTCCAGCACAGATCTCTATTTTGGACTTTCTACGGTCATCACCTGCACATAGAGTTGTGTTAGAAAAAGCCCTCCAAGAGTCTTCCGTTCCTAACAACATAGTGGTCACAGATTTCCAAGCTATAGTAGGCAACATTGCTTCACCCTACAATATGGTCTTCTCTGAGAAAGACCTCCCCTCCCATGATCCATGTCACAATGATGCCCTGCACATTGAAGTTCTCATTCATAAGCACAAAATCAAACGTATACTCATAGATGGTGGTGCTGGTCTCAACATCTATTCTTTAAAGTTACTAAAGCAATTGGGATACTCTGAGGATCACATCAACATTGATCATAGTATTATAATCAAGGGGTATGATGATGCAGAACCCCGTTCAGAAGGTGTTATTCACTTGCCTATACAACTGGGCCCTGTCATGCTTAAAACTAGGTGTCAAGTCCTTGATATTGAGCTGCCTTACAACATTATCCTAGGCTGCCCATGGATCCATGCAATGAAGGCTGTTCCCTCCATGTACCATCAGTCCCTAAAGTTCCCATACAATGGTATGGAGATCACCATCCCAGGAGATCCTAATCCTTTTGAATTCTGTCGTGTCTTGCAAGGAAGTTATAAGAATTGCATCCAAGTGCCTAAAAATGACAAAGCCCTTGAATCCCCACTATATGTTGATCCTGAAACTCTGACGCAAGCCTCTACAAGTGAATCTACACCCCTCCCCAAAATCACAGCTCGCATCCGAGATATAGGCTTTGGCACTTACGATATCTTAGAATCTTGTTGTGTAGGGCGGATGCCTCTATCTCCAAAATCTTACGGCCAACCACCCATTGCCAAAGTTACCAAAAAAGTAGCTATTCCTCCCCCAGGATTCCTAACCCAATTCCAACATGGACGGTTACTGGAAGAGGAAACTATTGAGGACATTTCTTCTTGGCTCTACAAGGAGAAAGAACCAATCACAATACTAGTCAAGCAATATGGCAATGGCTTAAGGATAGTAAAAAACATGGGCTATAAAGGCAAAGGCGGCCTTGGGAAACAAAATCAAGGAACTATGGAACCCATTGTTGTGACAAAGAAGCTAGACAAGAAAGGATTAGGATTTGGTAAGAAGGTACCACGCGCCTTGGACATCGAGTATATCCTCGACGAGGTAGCTGACACTTTTCCTGCCGATTCGACGTCTACAGAGGATATCATCGATGACTCTTCCCTCCACATGACCAACCTATTTGCAGAATCCTCCATTTTTACACTATCCTCTGTATCTTTAACCTCCACTACCAGCACCCAGAATGTCACACTTGTCTACCCTGAACTTATCGATTGGGACCAACAAGGGGCCCCCGTTATAGATGTATTTCAGAATGACGAAGCTTTAGCTGAGTTCGTGGGACTTCGGGAAGGTATCCCTCTGGGCGATCATAAAGTAGGTTTTGTAATGGAACTAGAGCCAATGGCTTATTTTGGTGAGAATGCCAAATCTTCCAGTCACAAAAGTGCAAACAAAGAAAGATCTCTAGGTGAAAACCACACTGTGGTACCTTCTGATCACAAAATAGTAAAAATAAAGGACATATCCAAAGGTGAAAACCCAACTGTGGCACCTAAGGATGGAGGATTTGACCTTCCGCTACCATCTAAGTATCAAGAGAAATCAGCTCTCCTAGTGGAAGATTCTACAGAGATAAACCTGGGCACAGAACAAAATCCAAAGACCACATTCCTAGCGGTATCATTATTTGAAACAGAGCATAGAAATCTTAACTTCTTGCAACGAACCATCAACTTTGCATGGACCTACGCAGATATGCCAGGGTTAGACCCTAAGCTAGTAGTTCATTATCTCACAGTTGATCCGAAGGTGAAACCAGTCAAGCAAAAGTTGAGAAAGATGCACCCATAGATAGCTCTCTTGGTGAAAGTGGAAATACAGAAATTATTGGATGCCAAGTTCATACGACCAATCGATTATTCAGATTGGGTCTCAAACATTGTACCTATGTCTAAACCCAATGGACGCATCCGCATGTGTAATGACTTTAGAGATCTCAATAAGGCATGTCCCAAAGATGACTTTCCACTACCAAACATTGACATTATAGTGGACTTGACAGCAGGTCATGAGATGCTTTCTCTCATGGATGGATTTTCTGGCTACAATCAGATAAGGATAGCAGAAGAAGACCAACATAAAACAACCTTTACTTGTCCTTGGGGCAATTATTGTTGGTGCGTCATGCCGTTTGGTCTAAAGACTGCGGGAGCAACCTATCAGAGAGCAATGATAGTAATCTTCCATGATCTGTTTCATCACATCATGGAAGACTATGTTGATGATATATTGGCTAAATCTTCTAGGGTGGATCACATATAGGTTCTAGGACAGATCTTCGACAGGCTCAAAAAATATCAAGTAAGACTCAATCCAAAGAAATGTGTATTCGGTGTAACATCAGGGAAGCTATTGGGATACATTATATCTCGTAGAGGCATCAAAGTGGATCCAGCGAAAGTAAAGGCTATAGTGGAGATGCCTCCTCCCAAGAACCTTAAAGAACTAAGGAGCCTTCAAGGAAGGTTGCAATCCATCAGGCATTTCATCTCACAGCTAGCAGATAAATGTCAACCCTTTCAACACTTGCTCCGAAAGGATGTCTCATTTCGATGGGACAATAAGTGTCAAGCAGCATTTGATCAACTTAAAGAGTATCTAGCTACACCTCCTATATTGGTTCCACCAGTCGCAGACAAACCTTTGATATTATACATCTCCACTACAAATTCGGCCTTGGGGGCCTTGTTAGCACAAAATGATGACACAGGAAAAGAGCATGCCATTTATTACATCAGTAGAACCTTGGTGGGATATGAGCTCAATTATTCGCCAATGGAAAGGGCTTGTCTAGCAGTAGTGTTTGCCTCCCAAAAGTTGCGGCATTACATGCTGAACCAACACACAATTCTTATAGCCAAGATTGATCCCTTGAAATATCTACTAGCAAAAGCAGCTCTCACAGGTAGACTAGCTAAATGGGTCATGATCCTTAGTGAGTTTGACATTGAGTACACAGATTGTAAAGCAATCAAAGGACAAGCCCTCGCTGATCAACTAGCAGAAGCACCTATGAAAGTTACACATCCTATGGTAGCTGACTTCCCTGATGAAAATCTCTTTACTCTTGCTAACTCCATAATGTGGAAGTTGTATTTTGATGGTTCTTACACACAGCATGGATCAGGAGCTGGCATCTTATTTGTTACACCTTAGAATGACTACATTCCAAAGTCCTATTGGCTTGCATTCCCTTGTACCAACAACATAGCCGAGTATGAAGCACTCCTCATAGGTCTCAATACAGCAGTTCAATGGGACATCACAGAATTACAAGTATATGGAGACTCACAGCTAGTCATTCGCCAAGTCACAGATGAATACCAAACAAAGGATGAAAAGTTGGTCCCCTACAAACAACTAGTGGATGCCTACAAACCACACTTTTCTAGCATCACATTTGAGCAAATTCCAAGAGAGCATAACAAAGCTGCAGATTCTATGGCTTATGTAGGGTCACTGATTGACATGCCTACTAATACACAGAAGTGTGAATTCTTGATCGAGCAATTGTTGATACCAGTTGTCGATGTTCCTGTTACTGAAATCATCTGCGAACTTGTTGGTCCCAATTCCCCATGGTATGAAGATATCTATGAATACCTCAAGAACAAAACCTTTCCCCCTGACCTATCATCCACCCAACGCAAAACCTTTATCCGTCGATCCTCTCGTTACATCATTCTGGGTGATACACTATATCACCGAAGTCTCAATGGTATCTTCTTACGATGTCTTAATGCGGAAGAAGCCGAAGCTACCCTATGAGACATACACGAAGGTGTCTGTGGTGCACATTCGACCGGTCCTAATCTTGCTAAGAAGATACTCAGAACAGGTTATTACTAGCCTACAATAGAGCAAGATGCTGCACAGTTTGCTAAGAAGTGTCTACAATGACAGCAGCATGGAGATTTGATTCACGCACCAACTCATGAGTTACAACCTGTCACAACTCCATAGCCTTTTTCTCAATGGGGTCTCGACCTCGTAGGACAAATCCACCCTTCCTCCTCCAATGGCCACAAGTTTATCATTACCGCCACTGAGTATTTCATGAAGTGGGTAGAAGCCATTCCTATGACCTATATCACCGATAAGCAAATAGCCAAGTTTATCCTAAACTACCTCATATGCCGGTATGGTATTCCCCAAGCCATTGTCACTGATAATGGGAGACCATTCAAGAACCAAGATGTTCGTGCCTTATGCATATAATACAATATCCAACATCGCTTCTCAACTCCCTACTATCCGCAGAGTAACGGCCAAGCTGAGGCTTCCAATAAAACCATTCTCAAAATCCTCAAGAAAATAGTCAATGAAGCTGGTCGTGATTGGCACTTGCAACTCAATCCCACCCTATGGGCCTACCGCACTAGTATCAGAACACCAACTGGTGCCACACCATATGCCTTGGTTTTTGGCTCTGAAGCCATCCTACCTATAGAGGTCGAGATCCCATCCCTCAGAGTATCCATGCAGGACCTGATCGGCAGAGACGAGTATCGCACTTCCAGATTAGCTGAGCTTGAACTACTAGATGAGAGGCGCCTTGCCGCACTTAATCATCTCCATGTCTATCAAAACCACCTCAGGCGTAATTACAACAAAAAGATCAAAGAAAGATGGTTTCAAGTTGGTGATCTTGTACTTAAGGAGAATCAGAGAAATCAAGCCAATTAAGAAAAGAAGGGCAAGTTTGAGCCTAGCTGGTTAGGTCCCTTCATTGTCACAGCAGCATATGGATCAGGAGATTATACTTTAACTACACCTGATGGCATTCCTCTAGATGAGCCACTTAACAGTGTCCATCTCAAGAAGTTCTATGCCTGATCCTCAGAGTATTCCAAAAAAAAAAAAAAAATCTGTCCTCTGGTGAAAACCTGGCAAACAGGTGCCTTGGATAAGTACCATAGTGAAAACCTGGCAAACAGGCGCTATGTGTAGAGTCAGCATCCATCATCTATCGAGTCCTGTCCACTCCTTGTCCAGTTCGCCGCACACTTTCCATTTGTCCATAATAAAACCATTGACCTTGTTTGCATTTCCATCTCCCTATCTAGTATAGCTTGGAAATTTGTCAATGTCCATCATCGTCTCCCCACGTCTTGATCTGTGTCTACAGTTAACACTGTCTTGTCCTAGGTCAAAGCTTTCGGTGTCTTCTTCAGCAGTCACCCATACAGTTTCCTCTACCAGAATGGGGGCAACTCTTTCCTTAACTTAGGTCTAGGATTGGTTCCTTGTTCATGGTTCGCAATGCACACTTCAATCTTTTCTCATTTCCACAGGTAACACCCTTTAACGGACACATCGCTCCTACGATAAGGCTGTTATCTTTTCAACCCTTTTCTTACATCATCACACCAACCAAAACTACATATTATCTCTTCTTAGTCTTAAGGTACCTTGATCCCATGGATATGGGTATGTAGGCAGTCTGGAATATGAAGGAAGTTTCCAGTACTCAGGTACATAAGATTCCCTCTTCTCAACCCTTTTCTTACGTCATCACACCAACCAGAACTACATATTATCATCTCTTCTCAATCTTAAAGTACCTTGATCCCATGGATATGGGTATGTAGGCAGTCTGGAATATGAAGGAAGTATCCAGTACTCAGGTACATAAGATCCCCTCCTTTCCGCCTTGATCCATTTCATCACTCTATCCAGAACTACATATTTATCATCTTTCATCTTTCCTCGTAATGTGCCTTGATCCCGTGGATACAGGGTATGTAGGCAGTCTGGAATACGAAGGATGTATCTAGTACTCAGGCACACACGATCCATCATTCTCTGCCCATCTCAATCCAGTTGCACTTCATCCTTCTAGTCTTCTGTTTGTCAAACTCCATTCACCTTGACTTGACTAACTCAAGCAGCAAACTAGTGCATCCTTTCAAAAGCAAAAGTCCTTAACAAACCTGAAGCAAAACAGTTACCTTCCAGAGTCAACTACTATCCTGCATACCAATTGCCGACATCAGCTAAGTACTGCTTAACCAAAGCCCTAGATCAACAAGCTTGTCTTTTGCAAAATGTTCCATGATCGAGACCAACACACGCATCTCCTATGACATGTGGCTTTTCCTGCAGGTGAGACATTATCTTTTTAGGTAGATAGCCCCCTTGAACGGACACAGAGTTCCTATGATAAGGCTGTTATCTTTCCTATCCAATCTATCCTGAGCAGCCTCTTTGGCAAGAGAATATGTTGGCTGTATGTTTACTTTGTAAGTCAGTCAATTTGTTTTATGGTTTATCTTTTGTTCCTTTTCCATTACCTATTCAAAGCTACCTTGATTTATCTATAATCTTGGTATGTTGTGATGCAGTACGGATTGGGGGCATAGTCATTACTTTCTGTGTGCCGTGTTTGAGGAATGATCTTTAGCATCTTTCTTAGCATTCTATTTATCTTGTGTGTGTTACGCCCTAGCATCTTACATATTAATCATTCTTCTTGCACTTACATGTATTGAAGTGTATTTTATATTCAAGACTATGGCTTATTCACATGTTCCAACAAGGTTATATTTTGTCTAAAAGGATCTAAGTTCAAACTGTTCGCTTGCAGAGTCAACGTCCATGCACTCGGATATTACTGCACCTTGGTCTTTTATACCTAGGTGGCGAATTATCCACGTGCTATATCAAATTAAGGATTGCTCTTTATATACAAATGTGAAACCATTGCAACAAGCTCCTTCATCCATTCCCACTACCTTTATATCATTTTCACTGCAAAGATCGATCAATAGTCTCTGTCTCCATCTCCTCCTGTTCTTCTCTCTGGTGCGTATCTGCAAAACCCACATGTCAGATATCACTAGTCATCACATCTATATCATCATACATCTATATCATCATACATCTATATCATCATACATCTATAAGCATCATATACGCAACATATGTCATCACGTGAATCCATAATCGTACATACATATCATCACATCCATGACATCAAGGAATGCATATACAAAAGCATGAGCAACAATGAGCCGAATAGATCATCATATATATCATGTAATGGTCATCATAATACAAAATGTCTGTGTCTACATCAATAATACAAACTATGTATACATCCAAATATACATCAGCATAGTACATCAAGGCTATCAAGAGCTCGCAAAATATACATCAGAATGCATGCAGGCATCTATCTAAAATGATACAATATGATACACTATAGAAGTGTGCACCCTAGTGGGTAGAGCTGCCCTCCTGCTGTGGCCCTTGTACTTGGTGGAGGTCCCCCTGATGGTCCACCTCCTCCCCCTGGTAGTAAAAGTGGCCCTCTAATTGAGGACTCAGACTGCCCTATCCTGCGGGATCCGGATGCCCCAGATCTGCTCCTGTCTCTGTAGCTCGGTGCCTGTTGAGCTGCTAGCACCGCACCCACATACAAACCCCTGTAGTACTCTGCCTCCCTGCCGGCTGATACTAGCTCACCCTGCACTCAGATGAGCTCGCTGTATAATGTCCTCTGGTCTGCACCTAGTGCACGGCGTGCCTCCTCTCTCTCCTACCTCACTCTAAAGAGTGTGGCCTCTGCAGTCAACCGCAGCTATACCTCTGCATCTCTCTCTCTCCTGGCCTGTGCTAGCTCCTCAGCGTCTGCTACTAGTGTGGCTGGCGGCTGCACCTGTACCTGTGCCTATGCCTGTACCTGGGCCTGTAGCTGTCTATATGCCTACACCTGTGCCTGTACCTGTGCCAGGGTTGTCTGTGCTGCTGAGGCTGCCTATGTCTATGCCTAGGCTGTGGCCTCTGCCTGTCTCGCATCCGCCTGCGCTGCATCCCTATCCCTCCTCAGTCGTGCCATCCGGAGCTCTAAACAAGTCCTCCGAGCTATCTCCTCCTACAGCAGTCACTCTGCTCTCTACAAATCAGTCTCTATGACTGGGCCCACTGCCTCTGCCATCTCCACATCGGCATGCTGGCCGCTACCCTCTCCACCTGCTTGCTGACCCACTGCCTACTACCTGGCTACCCTGGCCTGCCGCCTCATCCTAGCCTCCCCTCCAAGGACTAGTACCTCTCCCACTGCCCCTGCTACACTTGGTGTAGTCAATCTCATCGGCCTGTGTGTCTACCAGTACTAATCATACTATGGCAGCGTCCCTGAGTCTGCCAGCCCAAAGTCCCAATCCCATCTCACGGGGACAAGTCCCTGTACCTCTGCCAATGCTGTAGCCACTAGGATCTCTGCATCCTAGTCTCCAACCTCCCTCCGTGTTCTGGCATGTGTGGCCTCCCCCACAGGTAGTCCCTGCGGAAATCCAAACTGCCTGAGAACTCGCTCTGGAAGATATCTCTCTATCATATCTGTCTGTCTCCCGAACAGATATCGCGCCTGTCTGTAGTACATGAGCTACTCATGCTCGTCGTCCCACTCCTCGTATAGTAACCAGGGCCTCCATATGAATAGGTCCATCTCGTCAATCTGCCGCCTCCAATAGCTAACAGACCCCATCCTCCGATGTGTCATCACCCCGTCATATAAGAATGCATATGGTTCGCCCCTGTCTCGATGGCACTGTGCCATGGGTCGGATCACTGGAATATGCTCCCACGCCCATACCTGTAATAAAGTCACCCTTGCGGAGAGGCTCCTACCTCTCCTGTAAACATAATGGTGTAGGTCATGGTATAGCTGTCCCAACACACAGGGTCCCCACGCATACTGTCTGCCATGGGTGAACATCCCTAATAGCACTGTGCCCCAGCCAACTGATAATCCTCTAGATCTCCTGTCTGGACATAGGAAGCCGCCAATCAGTGATGCAACTATCCATCTGATCTTGTCGCAGAGTCTCGGGACGTCTGCCCATCGGATCTCCCCGTCATCTATCCACAGGTCATCTGTGCAGAACACCTCCTCCAAGCCTGCCTCACCCCGTGCTGGGTCAAAGTCCACTATCTCGCCATCTATCTGAATCTTCAGGATGCAGTATACATCCTCCAGTGTCATTGTAGCCTCCCCCGTCGGAAAGTGGAATGACGAAGTCTCACTGTGATATCTCTCTACCACTGCTGTCACTAGGGCGAGATTCGCCCTAATGTGTGTCAGATGGGCCACATGCCACAGTCCCTCATGCTCCAAGAATGCCTCCTCCTCCCATGTCAGCTGAACAACCTCGTGTGCTATCGTGTGGTGTCGCTCCCACGACATCAGTGGTGGCAAGATCCTCTGCATCCATAGCAACTCACTTGTCAGTTTTTCATTACTCAATCCCTCAAATCCTATCTACCCATGGGCTATGCTAGGCACCCCCCACCATCCCTTTCCCCCTTATCAGCTAGGATGGCCATCCCTATTCTATTCCCCCTATTCTACTTCAAACCTAACTTTTCTGTTGTTTAACCAAAAGCGCCTTGTTTTATACAACAGCACTGTCTTTCTATGCCGACCGCGCTATACTATTTCTCCATCCGCGCTGCGTTTTTCTTCCAAAAGTGACTTGTTTACCACAAGCGCTTTACCCCCATCCCAACCGCGCCATTCTGTATTGCCATAGGCGACGCGATTTTCCCACCTACCTACCAGTCGCGCTAACCTACCCTGCCAAATGCGCTGTACCTTTACACCAAATGCGCTACGGCGCTAGCAAATTAACCAAAAGCGATGCGATTTTACCATTAGTGCTGCAAGTGACTACCAGCCGCGCTGTGGCGCACCAAAAGTGCTGCAACCCCCTACCATATGCGCCGCGACTCCTAAAGCACTTTTGGCTGACATATCAAACCCATCCTACACCTAGCCCTAATCTACCCTCAAACGCCAAATGCACAGGGGGTTTTTGACCACTTACCACTGCCGGAGCTCCTGCTAGCCTCCTGTAGGTCCGCACCAACTCCGCCCGATGGCTGTGCACTGGAATCAGCATCTCTCCCTGCTGTCTGCTCCACTCTCTCTCAACTAGGTTTGGACGCTCTCCTCTCTAAATTTAGAATCTCCTAGGGTGCAAATGAGGATTGTGGTCCCCATGGGACCTATTTATAGTGTCCCCCCTTAGTTTTTCTTCCCACCCCTTGCTGCTTTTCCTCCTCTCTGGTCGCGTCCTCTTCTGGTCGAGCGTCAACATTGTTCTTCTACCACTTCCCTGTCTTCCTGCTCGAGGGGGCATACGCTGGGGTAACTACATACACTGGGGCATCAATATAAATTTTGTATCACATCTTCGACAATTATTTTCTTTGACGCAATGCTATAAACTGCATCGCATCAAAGAGGGGCAAAATGTAGACACCCTAAAATGATCAAGTCGTAACACTACTCGCATCTCATCATTTCTTCCTAATCACCTGCCTTTCAACGTTAATTAAATAATCTAATTATTTAATTAATTTCACCAAATTCTTCTAAATCACATACTTGCGACATTAATTAAATAAATTCTCTTTATTTAATTAATTAAATTAAATTCCTCTGTTATTCTTCCACAATTAAATAATTTTAATTATTTTATCATTATCCTCTTTCCAAAAATTAAATCCACATTAATTAAATTAATTATTTAATTAATTCATCACAAATTCTATCTTATCTACAATTAAATAATTTACATTATTTAATTAAATCAATTGTTCTTCTAAATTTAAATAAATCAAATCAAATTTATTTAAATTATCTCAATCCTCTAAAAATAAATAAAATCAAATATTTTATTTATAGTTTATTCTTCCAAAATCATGCACAACAGTTAAATAAATTTATTTATTTAATTTGCTTTCAAATCTTCTAAAATTAAATAATTCCAATTATTTAATTATTTCTTCCAAAATATCTCCTCTAAATTTAAATAAATCAATTATTTATTTAAGTTGTTTTTTGTTCTAATTTGAGTTATCTCTAATATAACTCAAGCTTTCTATATTTAATAAAGCAAAATATCTTCTTTTCTCATGCAAATCTCTTCTTCTTGTTTTAAATCACTTAACTGATTGCTTTATTCTTTTAATTGATTTATCTCTTCAGTTAACTTATTCTTCTATTCTTGATAACTCCTCTCATGCAAAAGAAAGCAAGACACATGTCTTCTTCTTATTCGTTGCACGTTCCTCAACTATACTCCTCCATTTATTCTTCTGAATTATCTGGACTGTTGATCGATCTTCCTTGAAATCTATATAAACCCCCCTCATCTCCTTCATTACCTCTCTCTTCGATCGTATTCTCAGGCATACTTAACAGAGCTTTGAGCATACAAAACGCATCGATTGAGCATTCTTACGATCTTTTGACATTGATCTCTTGAGCACACTACTTGGTTGTTGCAACTATGGTCTTGCAACTTCATTGAGCAATCCACATTCAATCCAAAGGAAACAATACATATTTCGATAAAAGTCTTTATTTCATTGATTATTTGTCATGGCTTTTATTTAAATTCATTTTCTTTATGTTATTGGGTTCTTTGATTTTATTAGTTTTGATTTAATCGATTTTTCCTCATATACAACATATACTTAAGTATATCTACAAAAGTAGTCTTCAGCTGTACAAGCTCTGTGGCCCAGCTCTACTTCATCCTATCCAAAATGGAGATGTGACCACTCAACAAAAATGCATATGCTTCTGCCCTTCTTAAACCTATTGGATCACTGGTTCGGGCTGTGGTCTGAGCATCTGTCAAGGCCTCATGCATTGCCTCTAGATGAGGGATAATTATCCCTTTGAGTTCACCCATTCTGTTCATTATGTTCTTCTTTTATTTGTCTAGCCTCTTTATTTCATTTATGATAACAATAGCCTAGTATTCTTGATTCATTAGAGAGGTAGTAAGGGGATCAAAATTATGAGATAAACTTGATAGTTTTCCTTCTTGTTCTTTCACTTTCTTCTCAATGTCCTTTGTCACTTTGGACTAAGATAAACAAAATTTGTGTATGTCCCCACCATCTTTAAGAGCATTTTCAAGGCTCTTTATTCCAATATCTAGAGTCTTATCATTTGTAATAAGTGCTTGCACCTCAGGGAATCTTTTTCCCAGCAATGCCTTCTAGACCTTTGCTTTTGTTGATTTCTCTAGAGATTCAAAATGAGTATTAACAAAATCTACTAAGTTTTTCAAGTTACCAGATGGTGAGGCCGAAGGATCCTTTTGATAGGATGGCATGATCTTCTCCAGCATCTCAAATGCAATCTCCAATAGTTCACAATCCTCCATGTGAGATTTCAAGAGTTTTTCTTTTGCTTTTGCCTAAGCAAAAGATGCTATTTTCATTGTCTGAACTAGTGAGAGAGAGTCAAAATTCAGTGGTCCTTGAAATAGCTCAGGTTCATCTAGTTCCATCATTTCTCTATTTAAGAAGTTCTTCATTATCTCTACAGTGTCTCTTGCTAGAGATTGAGACTTCTTTGAAATATCAGAAGTCATCATTAGTCTTTTATGTTTGTCCTTCTTTTCCCTTAACCTCTTCTTCTTGAATCTTCTTCTCCTCTCTTCTACCTTCTCCTTCAACTTCTGACTCTGGAATGTTTGTAGTGGGATCTAGAGGAGAGATGTCACCTATGTTTATTGCTTCATGAGCTTCCTCTTTTGGAACAGAGGAATCCAAGTCCTTAGACTTCTTTTCATTTATTTCCTTTGATCCTTCTACATCCTTGTCAGAAGATTCTTCATTGGTTACATTTAATCCTTTAACATCCATGGTAGAAGGTTCTTCATCTATCTCCTCTACAATAGGAAGATTGAATCTCTTCAGTTTCTCCAAGCATGAGTTTATTCATTTTTGCCTTACTCCGGAACTCATCCTTACAGTCCTTGAAAATCATGTCCATTTGTTTTGAAGTGATAGAAGGATAAAGTTGAATTGCTATCTGCTCCTGAATCTCTAAGTCTTTTGCCTTTGTATTCTCTTTTCTCATCTCAAGTACCTTTTCTAGACTCTTAGGAATTAATGATATAATTTCAATGAAAGCTTTATTGTAAATGTTCAAATACCTGACAGTAGCTTCTTCCAAAATTCTCTTGTCAACATCACTGTATTCATCATAGAACTCTATCAGTGGCTGTAGGTTCCCATCCACAATAACTACCTTGATGATGTCATCAATGGAAAGAGTGGGCTTTTCAACAAAATCCTCTGCCTTTTCTTCCTCATTTTTACTAGCAGAGAATTTCCTGGATGTTTTCTTCTTCTTCATTTTCTTGATTTCCTCATCAAATTCTATCTCTTCATCATGTTTAAGGCTTGTATATGACCTTGTGGCTTTGGTCTTCATCCTCTTTTCTCCTTTTCCATATGTCTTGACTTCCAGTTTGGTAGCCTTTGAGCTTTTAGGAGAGGCAGGTGTAGAGCTCTTGGAAGATCTAGTCCGAGAGGAGGCTTGCATCGGAACATTTCCTTTCTTTGCTTCTTGTCTCTCTTTATCTGTCTTCTCCATTTTCTCTCTATTTACATCTACTACCTCTTTTGATAAGTCAAATCTTTTGACAATTTCTCCAATTTCCCTTCTTACTTTCCTCTTTATCTCCAGATGTCTTAACTCAACATGTATTTTTACACTTAGCTCTTGAAAGGTGCCAAACCTTTCTGCTTCAGTGTCCTTAGGCTAGCTCAATAGGTGTTGAATATGTAGCTCAAGGATTTTTTCATCGACTTTGTATCCCATAGGCATTATCCACACAGTTCTTGGCTCAACTACCTCCATTAGGCATTGATCAGTGTCAACCATGAAGCACACTATGTCCTTGTATTTCTCAACTATGGACTATGGTATTCTCTCTGGCTTGCATCATGCTTTGGAAGTTCTTAAAATACCCCCAAAGGGTTGTGATTTAGGCTTGAGCATCACCAAGTCCATACATGTAATCTCTGATCTGAATTGCAACTGGTTTATCATTTTGCCAAACCCAACCGCTTGATCCAGGTAGCTCGTTCATATAATAGAAGAACAAATACAGTATTAGAGAACCATATTTAAAGGAATTCTTCTTATCCTTTTTGATCTCCTATAGGTTTTCCGATAGCTGATTTAGAAGAGGCTCACATAGGTCATAGTATGCATCTTCCCTCAACATTTGATATGCTGCATATATTGATGTGCCAGACACAAAATTCTCCCTGCTTGAATGGCAGATTTTGTAGCCGATTATCATTGAAGCAAACTTGACATTCCGATCTATGATGTCATCTATGGTCATTGATCTTTTGTCAAATTTAGATCCGGTGGCTTTAGTTACTGTTTGGTTCTTCACGGATAAGTGCAGGTAACCCATTGGATGCATGCAGTCTAGTCACTGCCCTGATGACATCTTTAGTTATCTTGAAGGGCCTCATTAGCCACATGAAATTATCATGCATCCTGCTTAGAACATACTGGACCCAATCATCTTCTGCAAAACATGGAAACTATATGCAATGTCTGAAGTGTTTATCCCAGAGGGCCTTGAATTCAGGTTTGAGTTCAAAATTCTCATCTATTAGTTGTTTGTGATAAATGTCCATTTTACAAGAGATTTAGAGAGAGATTTTCAGAATGGAAGTACCTTTTTTCACGCTTTATGGTTTGAAATAGGAGCCAGAATAAATCGCTGGTTGAAATCATTTTTCATTTGATCTTGACTAAATTGTAGAACAAATAATGAGTGAAAGAACCCTTTTATCCTTGCACAAACCCTAATTTCCTTTTGTAATAAATGCACAACTTAAGTTATCCGGTTGCCCAATTTTGAGAGAGATCTTCTTGAATCACTGCGCCAAACTTAGAATCATTGTTAGTGAGGATTGACAATATATCTTCTTTTCTTCAATCATGCCATGGGTCTACAGATAAAAGCATTTCAATTCTGAATCATACCGGATCTGTCTATGAAATTTTGCTTTACTGGATGGCTGTTGGAACCGGATTAACTTGAGTAGTTATAAGTCTTGCAAAACTCCATGTGGATCTTTCACATTTTGACTAAAGGTTATTTGGAGGTTTTTCTGAGAACCCTTTAATGCACAGTGTTAGATGTTTACTCAATGTGCCGAATTAAGGAACTAGCTGACTGACTAGGGGAAATTGTTTTTCTTTGTGACTCCCCCTGAGCCAGAGCTCACCCTTTTAGTTTTCGGAAGGAATATCAGCACTGGATTCCGATGTGAATCAATCCCCAATATTTTATGTACTCTTCTTCACCCAAATCTTGCCCATCTCCTTTTGAACTTCATCTGCATTCACTTTACCTTTCCCCTTATCTTGTTCCTGATTATGTACCACCAGACCTTTTCTATCCTGATTTCTACTTTTGCAGAATTTGGCAATATGACAAGATTTATTGCAATTGTAACATAGAACATTTATTTGCTTATTTGATTGATATCCTCTTGATCTGCATTGATTAGCCATATGTCCCATTCTATTGCATGCAAAGCATCTACCTTTGAATGAATTGTTTATTTGCATTTGTTGCATTCATGAGATTTGTGACCATACCTTTTGTAATTAAAACATTGTCCGGAGAAGGATGGATTATTCTGATTCATTCTCCTCTTGCACTGAGTTGCTCTATGACTGAAATTGTTGCAATTGAAGTAGTATCCATTGAAGGATGGATATCTTTGGGGATTTGGTTGCTTTACCAGAGGTCTTCTAGGTCTGTTTCTTTGATTTCTTGATCCAAAGTTCTTTTGACCGGATTCAGAGCTTTCCCCTTTCTCATATCCCAAGCCACGCTTATCATCTACCCTCTTTTGGCTTTAAAGAAGAACTTCAAGTTGGGCTAAGCTTATCTTGAATTTCTCTTTGTATTCATTTGTTGTTTGAAGATCTTGTTTAAGAGTGTCTATCTGATTCTTGAGTTGTTCTTCATTGTCTCTAGCTTCTTCAAGATCAGATTCAAGATGCTTGATTATTCTGTCCATTTTGTGGCAATCTTCTGTTTTCTCCTTGAGGGATTGTTTTAGATTATCTTCAATCTTCCTTTTTTCTTCAATTTCTTGAGTGAACCTCATAACCCCTGATTCCATTTCATGCCTTACAATAATGACTTCTTTTGACAGCTTCTCACATAGCTTATTTTTCTCATTCAGATCTTCATTAGTATCATTGATTTCACTCTGATTAGCTAATTTTTGAAGTAGTTCCTTTCTCTTTTTCATAGAAATACTAAGTTTTTCTTTTAGCTCATTTATGAATTCATTAGCTTGTTCGAGTCTTTCTCTCAAATTATTGACTTCAGAGTGGGATTGTTCAAGATCATCTAGGGCAGACTGAAGTTGTTCCTTCATACCATATGCATCCATTGAGATTTCCAGATCTTCCTCAAGTTGTTAGACTTTGTTCAAAGGAACTTAGCTCTAATACCAATTGTTGAAAACAAGGTAGATAACTAAGAGGGGGGGTGAATCAGTTATCTCAAAATTTTCTTAACTTTATTTTCTCTTGTTATCTTAATATTCAATGTTGTATCAAAACATGAAAGCATATGTAATCATAAGAACAGAAATGAAATCAACACACATAACACAAGGATTTTTACATGGAAACCCTGTTAAGGGAAAAACCACAGGGTGACTAACCCAAGATTGTATTCTCTGTTAAAAGAATAAAGGAGTACAAAATGGCACTTTCCAATTAGGGGTCACTACCCAAGCACACTGCTCAAAAGAGGCACACAGCCTACAAGAGACTCACTGCCTACAAGAGACTCATTGTCTATAGAACTTACAGAAGATAATCAAGTGTTTGAACTGATGAGAAGTGTCTACAAATGCAAGAGTTCAGTTCTGGTTAGGCACAATATACTGATCTGATGCACTTCATTCTTCCTCTGTTCAATGTTATTGTTCAGTCACATACCAAACTTGAATTCATATTTCTTCATTTTCTTCTCATCTTATTTCATACCTTCTTCACCACACACACCTACATACTAGAATCCATCTGGTATATCTATCTGAATCAAGGATTCTCATCAACTTTCTAGTCGGCAATAAGAACACTACAAGTTATTAATCTGTCGGTTGAATCCATGCTTGATTTGTGATGCCTATCAAAAACATAGGCATAAAAGTCATTAATCATGTCGGCCAACAACATATGATCCCAGAAATTGCTTGATCAACACCTTTTACTCATTTGAATTAAAGTTTGATACTCTACCAGTTAGTTCGTCTTCTATTTGCTTTACCTGACTAGAACCCAACACTTAGATGCTCATGTCTTTTTCTTGCTTTATCACGAAGGCTAAATCTTTGGAATATAGTAGTCATGATATCCCTCTTGACTTGTTCAAGTCCACAACTTACTAAGTTACACCATCTGAGAGATCTAGACCTAATTGTTAGAACTTGTTACATACTCTGTTCTTGTTCACCAGACCAAAACAATCTCCAATCTAACTTCTGGTAAAGGCATACTATGTATTGCGGATGTGTGGGATAGACTTTGTTTCCATCAATGACAACACTTATGAAGCCACATATTGTCTCTTGCCAACATGAGAAGGATTCAACTATGGCTGCATTAGGTACTAATCAGGCCACCATGTATTTGGCAACCCAGCTGACATAGACACAGGCAGAGTTGAGGTGAGCACAAGGTGAGATTAATTATTATAGGGGCTTATATTATGGGGCATGCCTATAGAGTAGAGGCATCCGAGCTATAGTTGTAGATCAGGGGCTTCGAGTTTACGGAGGATAGGAGGATCACGGTCTATAGCTTTAGTGATGGGGCCTCCTAGAGATGGGAGACCAGGTGAAGGAACCAGTGGTGGAGGTCAGGGTGAGGGAGCTGCCAGTAGTCACTAGGGCTACCTTGTTTATGTATCTTTTGTATTATGATGAGGTTGATGAGCCGATTGTACATACAGTTTTGATGGCTTATGGATAGCCCATTTTGTATATGTAGACACTTGTATATTGACTCATTCGATGATATATGTGATGAGGATTTTGATTATCTATGTGATGTTGTAATGATGATGGATGCACTTATGTTATGGTATTATGTATTTTTGTATTGTCATGGTCTATATGGATGTATTATGCTAATGATATTATGATGATAGAAATGCACATAATGGTAAGGTATGATGATGATGTTATGATAATGCAATATATTATAGATGATAATGATAATATGTACCTATATATATGCCTAACACACTTGTTTTGTAGGATGAAGATGAAGAAAATAAAGAAAAGAGAATGAAGAGTAAAGATGAAGAAATGATTGATCTTGGTTGAGGACTATAGGATTATGATGGGATAGATAGATGAAATGACAGCTTTGTGATAATTGCTCAAAAAAGTAGAGAAATGCAATCCTTATGTTTGATATAGCATATGGATGTTATGCACCAGGGTATAAAAGACCAAGGTGTCGAGGTATCCAATGCATAACTAGCATACTACAATCTTGTCTAAATGTATGAGGTCAAAATGTTGAACCAACATACACAAGATATGAATAACAGCTAGTGTTCTGAGATGGACTTTGACACTACAAGCAAAGGTTTTGAGCTTATCTCCACTACACATAATGACACCTTGCTAGTTATATGTATGGGAATAGTCTTAGCATAGAATAGTCTCAATGCATAAGAGACTGTTTAGCTTCTCAGATGCAAAAGATATTGATATGCAAGATGCTAATCCCAACACATACAAGATACCAAATGCATAGGAAGAGAATAAGATCATCCCATAGACATAGCATATGAAAGCAATATGACCATGCCCCATTCCGTACTTCATCGCAACATACCAAGATATGATAGATCAAGGTAGTCTTGATTAGGCATAGGAAAGGGACAAAAGATAAATCAAAATATAAAATAAAAGATACTGTCATCATGTTCTCTTGCCAAATTTAAGTGCTCTTAGATGGATTAAGTTGACGCCTTGTTGAGAGGAAAGTTGTATCCTGTTAAAAGCTAAAGATGTTGATAAAATGCTATAGCAAATGTTGGCTTAAGGCATGTAGACAAATAGCTTCTGGCTTATCCCTAATTGGTTGAAGTGCTTAAGCTTTTCTCTGATACACATAGTCTGCTTCTTGCTTGAGCTGGTCAAAGAGAAGAATATGGAAGATGAAAGAAGATGAAGATGGGGTGGATCATATGTGCTTGCATACTGGATACTTCCTTCATATTCCAGACTACCTACATACCCTGTGTCCACGAGATTAAAGCACATTGCGATAGTGATGAGACATGATGAATATGTAGTTCTGGGCTTATTGATGATGTAAGTGATGAAATATAGAAGAAAGGGAGATAAATGATTGGAGGGTGATTAGAAGAAAGATGAAAGATGGAATAATGAGAGAGGGTCTATCCCCTATACCTAAATTAGAGTCCTTCCTTCACATCTCAGATTGCCTACATACCCTGGATCCACAGGATCAAGGCTTTGAACGATAGAGATGAGATGTAATTCTTGTTTATTGTGTTGGTGGTTGATAACAAAGGATCAACTTTATTGCTTGGATTTTTGTGATGTTTTGATTTTTTTTTAAGATTTTGGCTATGTTTTGATTTTTTTTATATTTTGGATATGTTTTGATTTTTTTTGGATTTTTGCTATGTTTTGATGGACGAGATAATATGATTTAAAGATTTAGATATCCACTTCCAAATAAGGCTCAACAAGTGCCCCCAGTATGGGATGGAGTTTATTAGGAGGAGACTGCGACGGATGTGTTTATGAGGATAATATGCTAAGGTGTTAACTGATATCTTAACCCCAACAAAGTCCAAACTACAACAACTAGCATTGCAAAGGTAAGGGGAAAAGGGCTTTTATTATGGATGGATAAGGGATAATGGATTGTGATGTTTAGATAGGAATGATAGTGGATTATGGAGTCAAGATAGTGGATGATGTTGTGGAAAGCTGTGATCAAACAACTAGATAAATGATGGAGACTAGTCTCTACACATAGCGCCTATTTGCCAAGTTTTCACTATGGTACTTATCTAAGGTGCCTCTTTACCAGGTTTTCACCAGAGGATGAATTATTTATCTTGTACTATTTTTTTTAATCCAAAGCACTACAAAGTGGTTTTCACTATTGGATGGTTTTTTTTTGGAATATACTAAGACTCATGGATAGAACTTCTTTAGATGAATGTTGTTGAATGGTTCATCCAAGGGAATACCTTCAGGTGTTGAGAGAGTATATGCACCTGATCCGTAGACTGATGTGATGACAAAAGGACCAAGCCAATTAGGTTCAAACTTACCCTGTTTCTCACGATGTTGCTGATTCCTTTGATTCTCTTTAAGGACAAGATCTCCAACTTGAAACCTTAATTCTCTAATCTTTTTGTTGTAGCTGAGGTGTAGATAATTTTGATAAACTTGGAGATGATTAAGTGTTGCAAGACACCATTCATCTAATAGCTCAAGATCATGGAGTCTGGATACTCTATATTCTTCACCTGAGATAGTATGTTGTAGAGACACTCGTAGTGATGGAATCTCAACCTCAATAGGTAAAATAGCTTTAGTACTATACACAAGGGCATAAGGTGTAGCACCAGTGGGAGTTCTAACACTTGTTCTATAGGCCCATAGTGTAGGATTAAGTTATAAATGCCAATCACGACTAGCTTCATTGACTGTCCTTTTAAGGATTTTGATGATTGTTTTGTTAGAAGCCTCAGCTTGGCTATTACTTTGAGGATAATAAGGTGTAGAGAACCTATGTTGGATATGGAACTTGTTGCAAAGATCTCTAACATCTTGGTTCTTGAAGGGATGACCATTATCAGTGACAATGGATTAAGGAACTCCATATCGGAAAATGATTTAGTGTAAGATGAACTTGGATATTTTCTTGCCAGTGATGTAGGTCATTGGTATTGCTTCCACCCACTTTGTGAAATACTCAGTGGTGGTGATGATGAACTTATGACCATTCGATGAGGTAGGATGGATTTTACCTATGAGGTCAAGTCCCCACTGCAAGAAGGGCCAAGGAGTAGTGATAGGTTGGAGTTCATGTGCTGGAGCATGTATTAAATCCCCATGTTTCTGACATTGTAGACATCTCTTTGCAAACTATTGTGTATCTTTCTCCATAGTTGGCCAATAGTATCCAGCTCGTAGAAGATTCTTAACAAGACTAGAGCCAACAGAATACGATCCAAAGACACCTTCATGTACCTCATGTAAGGCAACCTTTGCTTCCTCAAAATCAAGACATCTAAGAAGGATACCATTAAGACTCCGATGATATAGGGTGTCTCCTAGGATAGTGTAGCGAGAAACTCGACGGATAAAGGTTTTACATTGGGTATTAGATAGTTGAAATGGTAAGGTTTGATTATGGAGATACTCATATATGTCCTCATACAAAGGTGAATTGGGACCAACAACTTTACATATATGCTTAGACTGTGGTACTTCAAATGCCAGGATCAAAAGTTGTTCAACAAGAAATTCACACTTATGCGTGTTGGAAGGCATGTCTAAAAGAGATCCTATCATAGCCATAGCATCTGTTGCTTTATTTTGTATCCATGGGATCTCTCAAAGGTGATACTATCAAAGTATTTCTTGAAATCATCAACCATTACCTTGTATGGAAGGAGCTTCTCATCTTTTGTTTGATACTCGTCTAAGACCTGTTTGATAACTAATTGAGAATCACCAAAGATCTACAGCTATTTAATAGCCCACTGCACTGCCATGCATAATCCTATGATTAAAGCTTCATATTCTGCTATGTTATTAGTCCACAAAAATGTAATCATGTATGACTTTGGGATACAATCTCCTTGAGGGGTGATAAACAATATCCCTGCTCCTGATCCATGTTGTGTGTAAGATCCATCAAAGTATAGTTGCCATAATGTTGGAGAAGTTAGATTGAACAATTCTTCATTAGGGAACTCTAGACATATCAGATGAATATTGGTGATGGGTGTTGTGGCTAACTGATCAGTGATAACTTGTCCTTTTATGGCTTGTTGATCCACATATTGTATGTCAAATTCACTTAAGATCATAACCCATTTTGCGGGTCTTCCCATAAGGATTGCTTTGGAGAGAAGATACTTAAGTGGATCAAAGTTAGATATGAGCTTTGTTGTTTGGTTCAACATGTAATGTCGCAACTTTTGGGAAACAAACACCAATGCTAAATATGCTTTTTCCATAGATGAATAGTTTAAGTTCATATCCCACAAGAGTTCTGCTAATGTAGTAAATGGCTTGTTCTTTTCCTAAATCATTATGCTGAGCTAAAAGAGCAGCCAATGTTGTTGTTGTTGAAGATATGTAGAGTAATAGTGGTCAATCAAGTACAGGAAGTACTAACATAGGAGGTGTTGCTAGATATTCCTTTATTTTGTTGAAGGCTTGTTGTCATTTTTCATCCCACTTGAAAGGTTCACCCTTGTGAAGGAGATGTTGAAAAGGATGACACTTATCTACTAGTTGTGAGATAAACCTATGAATGGATTATAACCTTCCTTGTAGACTACGAAGCTGCTTCAGATTTGATGGTAGAGGCATTTCCATGATGGTTTTTACTTTATTAGGATCCACTTCTATTCCTCATCAAGACACAATGTACCCCAACAATTTTCTAGATGTTACACCAAATACGCATTTCTTTGGGTTTAGCCTGACTTGATACTTCTCTATTCGATCAAAGATTTGTGCTAGTACTTGTAGATGTCCTTCTCTTGTCTTGGATTTCCCTAGAATATCATTAACATAGTCTTCCATGATAGTGTGGAAAAGGTCATGGAAAATAATTGTCATGGCTCATTGATAAGTGGCTCCATCGTTCTTAAGACCAAAAGGCATTACGACCTAGCAGTATGTACCCCATGGACAAATGAATCATGTTTTGTCTTGGTCTTCCTCTTCTATTCTAATTTGGTTATATCCTAAGAATCCATCCATCAAGGATAGCATTTCATGTCCATTTGTTAGATCTACAATGTTGTCTATGCCTGGTAGTGGAAAGTCATCTTTAGGGCATGCTTTGTTGAGATCTCTAAAATCTGTGCAACTGCAAACTCATCCATCAAGTTTTACCATAGGTACCAAGTTTGAAACCTATTCTGGATAATCAATAGGCTTTATGAACTTTGCTTCTAATAGTTTATGAATCTCTACCTTAACCAAAAGAGCTATTTGCGGGTGTATTTTACACAGCTTTTGTTTGACCGGTTTTACATTAGGAGATACTACTAGGTGATGTACCACAAGTGATGGATCTAGCCCAGGCATGTTGGCATAAGTCCATGCAAAATTGATAGCTCTTTTTATGAAGAATGTTGTGAAATTTCTTCTTTCTTGCTCTGATAGTGATGCTACAAAAAATGTGATTCTCGAATTCTGCTCTATGCCTAGGTTCATTTCTTGAGATTTTTCAACTAGCACTATTGATTTTTCATGATAATCAGTGGTGACGGGAAGATCAAATCCCCCATCCTTAGGTGCTTTAGAGAGGTTTTCACCCTCAGATACATCCTTTATTTTTACATTTTTGTGGTCAAGAGGCACCTTTCAGTTTTCACCTAGTGACCTATCTTTTTTGAGTCTATTTATTTCACTTTTGTGACTGAAGGATTTGATGCTTCTGCTAAAATATGCTAGTTTAGGGAGATCCATCATGAATCCTGCTTTGTGATCACAATGGAATGCCTTATCGTAAACCCAAGAACTTGGCAATAGATTCATCATTTTTAAATGTGTCCAGTATCAGTGCCCCCTGTTGGTCCCAATCGATGAGGTCATGATATACGAGTGAAAGGGTAATAGAGGTAGGGTTCTGACTAGATGAGGTGGTAGAAATCATGAAGATGGAGGTTTCTTGGAAAAGGTTGGTGATATGAAGGGAGGAGTCATCGATGGTATCTGAATTAGAAGTCTCTCCTACTGAAGAAGGTCCAACTTCTGTATCAGAAATACACTTGATGTCTTTGGAAGGCAATACCTCTGGCTGATAGCCAAGGCCTTGCTTATTAAACTTCTTAGACACAACAATGGGTTCAATAGGTCCTTGTTCCTGCAATCCCAATCTGCCATGTCCTTTTTAACCCATATTCTTGATGATATGGAACCCATTGTTATATCTTTCCACTTCAAGTTGGACTTGGTTGTTCTCATCATAGAATATCCAAGAGTTAATGTTGTCGATGTCTTCATCATCAAGGAATCCTCCTTTGATGAATACTATTGGTGGAGCTTTTATGACGGCTGCGGATGAAGATACCTTGGATGTAGAAGTTTTACCATGAGATTTGGGAGATAAAGGAAAAGTTCCAACACAACAAGATTCTTGCAATGTGTACTCACCCAGACTGTGTTCAATGTACTTGATATGGAGATTTGGAGTGGCTTTGCTAGATGATGGCTTGAGTAAGGTGGATGGGTCAACATAGGATGAAGATAAATAAGCTTCAGTGTTGATGGGAATATGGTTAGGACTTTGATATTTGGCTTGAAAGGAATGACAAAACTCAAATGGATTGGGATCAGCGTGGATAGTAACTTCAACACTGTTATATGGAAACTTAAGACATTGATGGTATGTGGAAGGAACAACTTTAAGGGCATGGATCCATGGACGGCCAAGGATAATGTTATAGGGAAGCTCAATATCAAGAACTTGACAATGGGTGTCCATAGTGACAGGACCAACTTGGATAGGCAAATGGATGACTCCTTCAGTATCTCTCTTAGCATCATCATAAGCTTTGATAGTAATGACCTTGGAAGTGTCAATGTTCTCAGAATATCCCAATTGTTTTATTAGTTTTAGAGAGCATATATTGAGACCAGGTCCACCATCCACTAGTATTCGTTTGATACGGCGTTGGTTTACAAATACTTCTATGTGGAGGGCTTTGTTATGTGATGGGTTCATGGATGGTCGAAGATCTTTATTGGAGAAGGTGAGATGGCAAGGGGCTGTAATGCTAGCTATCATAGATTGAAATTATGTGGTATCGATATCATTTGGTACCGAAGACTTACAATGCTTTTTCAAGGATAGCTTTATGAGCGGGAGATATGCATAGTAGCTCTAGGATGGAGATGTGTGTGGGAGTTTTAACAAGGTGATCAAGGATATTATAACTAGAGGGTAGTCAAGGAGGATTGATAGGTGCTCCTTGAATGGTAACATAGGCTTTTCTAGTAGTTACAGTGCAATCAGGTGCTTTGCCTTGGATAGTGATGGTAGAAATGTGAGCATGGTCAATGCAGCCAATCATAGATGACTCACAGTTGTAATGGATAGTGTAAATGGGAAAATGAGATCGATCAATAATGACAAATAAACCCAAACATCAACAGAATAATGAAAACAAGAAAGAAGGAAATGAAGAAAATGAATAACAATGCAAGCCTTCCCTATTTCAAAGCTTCTGTTGTTTGCTTATTCTTTCTTGATCTTGAATGATGAAGGTTGGCCCTCAGGGAGCTTGCTTCCTTGCTTCGATTCCTCAAGATGACAAAGAGAAATGGCTATGATGATTTCTGCATTACGATGGTATGAAGAAGAAAGTTGAGAAGAATAAGAAGATTCCCTAGAGGAATTTGGGCATAGTAGGGGTGCCAGAATGAATGTCCTTAATTGCTTAGAGAATGGTCTCATTTATAGAGTTTCTAAAAAGAGAATGGAGGGTGAGGATCACCTAATGAGATCAGTTGCTAGGAATAAAAGTGAATCTTTTATTCATAGTGGATGAATTAAAAATTCAGAGTGGAGGATAGTGGATGAGTTAAAAATTCAGAGTGGAGGATAATTGAATTTTCAATTCAATGGTGGAGGACAATTGAATTTTCAATTCAACTTAGTGGAGGACAAATTAAATTTTCAATTCAATAGTGGAGGACAATTGAATTTTCAATTCAATAGTGGGGGACAATTGAATTTTCAATTCAATAGTGGAGGACAATTGAATTTTCAATTCAATAGTGGAGGACAAATGAATTAAAGATTCATTTTTGGATAATGGAGGATATTAGCTAATTAAATATTAAGAATATTTAATTATATGTGCAACATGGTGAGGTGGAAGAGATGAGGTGGATTGGTGAGGTGGATTGATGAGGTGGATTGATGAGGTGGATTTTGTGAGGTGGATTTAGGATTTGAGACATTAGAAGAATTTAGGGATTTTAATTAAATAAAATGATTTTATTTAATTTAAGGATAATGAACCAATCAAATAAACTTATAATATTTATTTAATTGACATAAGAAAATAAGAATTAAGATAAATATTAAAATATTTACTTAATTCAACCTGTGCCAATTTTAGGCATGTACATTTTGCCCCTCTTTGAAGTAATGTGTTTTATCATGTTGTTTGAAAGAATAAGAATAGTTTGATAATGATACATGCCTCAGTTTGCCCCTGGTACAGGTTATGATGATAGGATGCCCCCTTAGGAGATTAGATGGGGAGAAGGCGGCAGGCGTGAGACAGACAATCTCACATAAGATATGTTGACAGGAATGAAATGGTTGAATGCAGAAGAAAGGTATGAATGATATGGAATACAAGATAAAAATGATAACACACACAAGCAAGCAAGCATGCGGAAATGATTCAAGAATAAATAAGGTATTGCCCCTATCGAGTGGTAAACCTAGGATATGGATCGATGATGTCTAGTTTCAGGAATGAAATATGTCGTATAAGACTCCGGGTTTGGTTTCGACAATGCAACATCATGTCTAAGACATTTGATACGATAGTGTTGTCATGGTGGGGAATGATATATCCCTAGAGCAACATGAAGGATAGTGTCTGGTTTTAGGAAATGAAGCATGTCGTGTAAGACACGTGTGTTGGTCTAGTTTTGACAATGTAACATCCTATCTAAGACAATTGATTGATTGATCGATTGAGTTAGTTTACAACCGGACAAGGATCAAGACCACTGATTGTGATTGGATCATTTGACAAGATTGACTTGACTTGATTGGCATGGATTAAGGATTGACTTGCAATTGGATACGGTATGGATTGGATATGGATATGGATACGAGATGTGATTGGATATGGTATAGATATGGAAATGGATATGAAATGTAGTTGGATACGGAGATGGATATGGATATGGAGATTTGTCACCTTGATATAGCAAGTATTTTGAAGTGCTTTCATCATTGGGCTTTATTATGTTGTAAGAAAATACAAGCATCTAGGTATAATTAAACTGAGATGACCTGAGTATTACTTACATGAATTTTGATATAGCAAGTTAATACAAGCATCTAGTCAAAATTGAATCTAGATGACCTGAGCATTTCTTGCATTTTTCAACAGACAAGGATTGCCCCTTTTCATGTTTAGACCTCAGAGTCCTCGATGATCTTTTGCCGATCATGTCATTAGACAAAAGTTGTCACATTACTAAAGTTTAATCCACAAGCAGCAGACAAAGAAAATAATCATTCCCCCATCATAGCATCTCTAGCTTGTGGCATCCTCGAGTAGCATAGAAAGGCATGATAGCATAAATCAAGACTCTTAATCTAACCAACACAAAACCTTCTTGCATTCAGATGTGTCTTTTTTCCATAATTGATATGAGATTTAGCTTGAGTGTTGCAGTATGGTGCTCTGTTTTGCCTTGGGCAGGTTGATGTGTTGTGTCAAGATTTTTACTATTTTGAAGTGGGCTTTGTTGCTCTTGTTTATCTGGTGAGAAGATTGCACAATCCTTATTGGTGAGATGGACCCTAAGGGACTGACCTAGTGCCTCGGGGGCTCATTGCTAAATGGCCTTGCCTACGTGACGACATAGAGGCAACGTAGTTCGGGGTAAACCCTAATGGACCATGGATGGACTAGAAGAAAGACAACAAGATATGAGATGGACAGGGAAGCAGGGCCTTGGGGGCGCATTGATAATGGCCTTGCCTACGTGATAACTCAGAGGCGATGTAGTTCGACAAGAACCCTAATGGACCTAAGCTATGGATCGGATAAGACGCGATATGGAACAAACATGGATTAGATATAGATCAGATATGGAATAGATAATACTATCGACAAGGAAACACCACGAATATGTAGATGTATGGGTGAATGGAATGGGTAGGTAGAAGCAACCAAGGATGTGAGCTCCAAGGACTATGTCGCATAAGTATAACGTGCCCCATTGTAGGTAGAATATGTAGGATTTTTCATGACCATGCTAATGATGATAGGAGGATGAGAGGATAATGAATGATTTGCATGGTATGGAGGGATAAGGTATGTCAAGAGCCATTCTAAAACATTTGTCAACATTGTGCCCCCAATCTTTATCAAGACCAAAGAATAGAGGAAAGGAAGTTTGGATGGATGGATGGGACAAGATAGGTATGTAATGGATAGAGGATAGGATAGGAAATGGTACGAAAGGAAATTTGTAGGAGAAGAGTGATATGCTGATGAGACAAGGTGCCCCCAAGTGTAGGTGACATAGAAGATCAACTTTACACATGGCACCTGTTTGCCAGGTTTTCGTCATGGTACTTATCCAAGGTGCCTGTTTGCCTGGTTTTCACCATTGGATGAAGGGATTTTTCTTTACTATTTTTTTTTTTTTGAATATTGAGATTGGAGAAGGTGGAAATGGAAAGACATTAGCATATAGTTCCTTGAAAGGGGATAGTCCCGCTAGATAGATACTGTCGAATGGACCATGTCCAGTGCTCTCACAGATGTTGGTAGGGGATCGTATGAAAGTGAGATGGCATAGGTAGATAGTGGATTATGATGCAAAATATGGAGGGAAGGCTTATGCAACAGCATGGACCATAGGCATAGGATGAGGAAGATGTGTAGGATAATGGATGTAAGATGGGGAGATGTAGTTATGTGGAGGTGTTGTGAAGTGGAAAGGAACCATGACCAACGGCTGCACACATCGTGATAAACATTGAAACTTTTGATGAGATGGTGGTGTAGGAAGCAATGGAGATGTTTGCTTAGGAGATGGTTGATGAAGTGATTTAGGAACCCACATAGATTTAGTATTTTTAGTGCTTGTGTTTTGCTTGTGGGATTTTTGAAGGGAATGGAAGTTTTGGATGGAAGTAGGCTTTTGGATGGAAATAGGTGGTTGGGATTCCTGAGATGTGGATGAGGATGCCTCATTTGACTTGCTAGCTATTTTCTTAGGAACCCAAACCATTTTTCTTTTGGGCTTTGCATTTGGAGGTAAGGGTTTAGATGGCTGTTTAGATGAACTTTGCTTTGATTTTGATTCTTTATGTCCTAAGGTATGAAGACCATGAGGATTTTTGGTAGGATTTTTAGCTTTATGGATAAAGGCATCAAACTTTTTGCTTTTGAATCCCATGGGGTGGGTGGAGTGGATGGAATGATTGGAAGATGTATGCTTAAATGATGTGTGCTTTTGTTGGCCATGTTTAGGGATGTAAGTATACTTATGAATGAGAGGTATGTTAGGTGTCAGAAGTAATGGTGGCAAGGTGGATGGAGGGACATTGGGAGTTGGAAGGAGTGGAGGTAAAGTGGATGATGGAAGGTGGATGAACACATGCTTTTGACATTTATAGGATGATGGAGGTGGAATGGCGACATATGTTTTGGGGATATGATAGGGTTTGCAATGGAAAGTGGTAGACTTAGGAGTGGAGGAAGTACCAACATCTTGAGTTTGTGCACCTTGGGGTATGTATCTAAGGCCGTATGAAGGTGGAGGAATGTTGACATGGATAGGTTCCAAAATACCTTGTTCATGAAGGCCTAAGCCTTTACCTTGATAGTTCATACGCTGGAGTATATGGTGGACAATGGGATTATGTGTAGGTGGAACACTAGACACAAGTTTTGTATTGGATGGAGAAGGCGAGATAGTGGATAATGGTTGCTGGTGTTCTAAGAAAGAACATTCATGCATGAAGGTAGTAAGACCAAGGATATATGGTGGAGGCTTTGTAGCATGGTCAATAATGGATGGTGAAGGAGAATCATTAGGATCGTGATTAGCATTGTGTTCACTAAGATCCAAGTTATTTGTTTGATCTTTTATGCTTACTTGGGGGACAAGTGTCTCATCATGACAAGTGGATGTTGTGGGAGCATGGCTAGAGGAAGAGATCTCTTTGCTTTGAAGGAAGGCCATGAAACGAGGTGAATGCTGAAGTAGGTCAACAAGACTTTCATTGGATAAAGCATGTAGGTCTTGGTTGTCTTGTTCATGGACAGTAAACCTTTGACATACCTCTTGGGTTACTTGAATGGAAGTGGAAGGCTCTTGGGTGGGCTCGTGGTCAACAACATGAGGGTGTGACGGACCTTGACTCTGGTGCATGGTAGAAGGCTTGTTGAGAAGATCAAAGGGTTGCGTATGACATGAAGGGGTTGTAGGATTTGACATGGTATTGGAAGAATCTTTGGCAAGGCAAAGGACCAGACTTTGGGGACATGGTTGACTTTATGCTAGTAGTCCTTGGATCACATCCATCACAGGTGTATGGGTAGATGGATGAGATAATGGATGAGCAATAATAGCAGATGATGTTGTAGGCTTAGGACTAGGATTAGGTTGGGGGCTAATTGGATTGGGTGGATTAGGATTTGGATTGGATGAAGGGATAATCTTACCACAATTTATGATGTTTTTGATTAATCTCTTAAGTTTGACACAATTGGTTGTTGTATGGCCCTTATATCTATGGTATGCACAATAATGGCTTTCATTATATTGAGGGGGTTTAAGGATTGGTTCAAGAGTGTCTATCGGTGGTAGCTCAATCAAATTTATTTGAACTAATTGTTGTACGATTATGTCCCAGGGATCTTGTGGTGGAAGATTGGTAGAACATGGGTATGGAGTTGATGAGGGCTTGATGGGCTAGAAGATGGCCTAGGGGCAGGATCACATGGTGGTCTTATGATAGGACTTGTTGGCTCATGTGTTGGCATGGGATTGGAGGGTGGAGGCCACTCTAGATTGGTATCTCCCTTGTCAAAGGTTATTAGATCTTGCCTAGGATAACTTGGACTCCTTTGATTTATGTACCAGGGACCACTTGGGGATGGTAGGAAGTTGAGGGCACTTGATCTTGTTGCCATAGTGGATTTGGGCTTACATGTTCTTGTTGTGAAGACACTTGGTTGCCTCGTGGATGGGCTTGGTGGTATGTTGGAGGGGAAGGTTGATTAGGAGCCAAAGTGGTATACGATTTCCAACTTGAAGTGGTGCGTGCCTTGTCATAAGTATGGGAAAAAGACATAGGAGTTTGGGGCGAGGCATAGCTAGTACTGGCACATTCAGCTTGCAAGCTTGTCAATTCTTGTTTAAGGACTTGGATTTGTTGACAAATTGCTATACAGTCTTGGGGCGAGGGATCTAAGTTGATTTGCAATCGTAGATATTAGAGTTTTTGATCAAGATATTCTAAGTGGTTTGCCATTAACACAAGACTGGAAAAGATGACTAGTTTGGATGTGTAGCAGTAAATGCGTCATAACAGAGTGCAAATGTGTCACAAGTCAAGACAAGTGTGCCAATTCTAGTTTTTGATTGGTTTGGCAATGTTTAATGATCACACATGCACAATCATGAGTCACTCACACAAGACACAAGCAATTTTGAATGTTGAATTTGAAGAATATGATGATGCTTAAACAAGCACACGTGGAAGACACATCAACATGCCCTAATTTCTAGTTTGATGTAGGGTATGGCCAATTAGGTTTGGGCAATGTTTACACGAGGTTGACTAGGGATTGAAAGTAAAATCTGGTCACACAGCCGAGAGAAGGGGGTAACCCACCCTTCACGATCACTTCCCAAAGGTAGAAAGTTCTTTGGGGCTTAGCCAAGAGTGACGAGATTCTGATTTCAATGAGGGTGTCTTTTGATTCAGCCTCAAATGAGGTCGTCCCTAGGGGTGATGAAATCCCATAGCAGGCCTCCTAGGAAAGGGTAAACAAAAGTGAATCAAGTGAGGTGTTTTTGATCTCCAAGGTCACCTTGCGGTGCGAGGAGAGAGCATAAACATGCACACTTGATTCACACTCACACTTGTAAATTAACCCTTAAGAATTGAAATGTGAGGAAAGCACTTCAAGCACAAGTTCTTTTTAAAGCCCAAATCAAGATGTGAATGGAAGACACTAGTTTATTTTAAGCCTAATTTTTAATGATATGTGATCAATCAATGTTTATTTTAGAACCCAAATCGAAGTGTGTGATGAAAACAAGATTAAAGATGAAAGATTAGAATGAGTGCACCCAAATTGTTTTCACTATCCAATTTGCTAGATTTTCTGATCTTGATGTTGTTCTAGCCCTGAATGATCACCTGCAAGTCACAGAATCGAAAACGAAGCACGTAGATTGGCCAAGGAGATTGTTATGCGAAAATTGATAATCTGATTAAATCTACTAAAAAATGAATTTATATAGCAAAATGGATTTCATGGACAGAAAATTTAAGAAATTCTATGCAATTTCAAAAAAAAATTTGCAAAAATTTGATCAAATTCGCACAAGTTATGATGATTTGAAGATTTTAAGCATGTTTGACTTTGACTGATGAAAAAGGTAGGAAAAAGGTATAGTCACCTAATAAAATGCTCATAACTATGTAGTTCGTCTTGTTAGCTTTCCATCGAGTCCTCATTCGCATGATTTCGACACCGTATGTGAAAGTTGTGTGAGTTTGAAAAAAATAGCCTCCTTTGGCATATAGGAGGGACAAGAGTTCACTGGACAGTTTGACTTGACTGTTAGCAGTTTCCTTTTCCTGGTCACATGTGAAGTTTTCTCCTGGCGGTTAAGGTTATCTATAGGGGTTTTAAATAGACCCCTGGTCCTCCATGTGACCAGGGGCTGAGTGCCTTAAATGTTATTTTTTTATTTGTTTATTTTTTTTTATTTGTTTATTTTTTTAATTTTTTTTGAAGTGTGTTTTAAAAAAAAGAAAAAAAAATTTGTTTGTGGGAGGCTGGGCGGTAGTGGTGGCTGGTCATTGGTGGCACGACTGAAGGTTTGGTGGAGAAGGGGAGGCAGGGATTCCGCTGGCAGGGGTGGAGAGTGGCAGAAGAGGCGGTCCAGAGGGGCGGTGGTAGGGTTGGGTAGGGGAGATTTGGTGTGGGCAGGGGATGGCTGAAGTGGAGGCTGCGATAGCGATGGCACACGGGCAGAGGCGTCGGCAGTGTGGTGGCATGTTGTCGGAGGCACAGGGGGCGGCTGGCGAATGGTGGGCTGGGTGGCAGTGGCAGATGGGGAGGCGATAGAGGTGGTGCACAGGGGGGCCACGGGGGAGAGGACGTAGGGGGAGCGCGAAGGAGAGGACGCAGGGGAGGCCGGGCAGTGGGGAGAAGGATCGGGGGAGCACGGGGGAGAGGACACATGGGGAGGGGTTTGGGAGGGGCGCGGTGGAGGGAACACAGGGAGTAAGGGTTGGGGAGTGGGCGCGTGGGGAATGGGGGGTAGCAGGGGGCCGAAGGGGGTAGGGTGCAGGCAGGGCCTGCGGGGGGGTGGAGGGGGGTGGTGCTGGGGGGTGGTAGTGGGGAGGGTTTGTTGTGTGTTGTTTTTTTTTTTTTTTTTTAATTTTATTTTATTTTTTGTTTTTTTTGTTTTGAATTTTTTTTTTACGAAAATGCTAAAAAAACATAAATAAATAAAGACATCTAATCGAAAAAAAAATTGTATTGTTTTTCAAATTTTTTTTTTTTAAAAAGTTTTTGCAAAAAAAAATTTGAAAAGTAAAAAAAAATTTCAAAAAATTTCAAGTAACAAAATTGGAGAAGTTATAGGTGATTTCTTACCTCTGAAGCCTCCTAGACTCAACGGTGAGCTTGATTTGTGTGTAGGGTGCCAAAATGTAAATGGGAAAATGAGATTGATCAATAATGACAAATAAACCCAAACATCAATAGAATAATGAAAACAAGAAAGATAGAAGGAAATGAAGCAAATGAATAACAATGCAAGCCTTCCCTGTTTCAAAGCTTCTATTCTTCGCCTATTCTTTCTTGATCTTGAATGACGAAGGTTGGCCCTGAGGGAGCTTGCTTCCTTGCTTCGATTCCTCAAGATGACAAAGAGAAATGGCTATGATGATTTCTGCATTATGATGGTATGAAGAAGAAAGTTGAGAAGAATAAGAAGATTCCCTAGAGGAATTTGGGCATAGTAAGGGTGCCAGAATGAATGTCCTTAATTGCTTAGAGAATGGTCTCATTTATAGAGTTTTTGAAAAGAGAATGGAGGGTGAGTATCACCTGATGAGATCAGTGGCTAGGAATAAAAGTGAATCTTTTATTCATAGTGGATGAATTAAAAATTTAGAGTGGAGGATAGTGGATGAGTTAAAAATTTAGAGTGGAGGATAATTGAATTTTCAATTCAATGGTGGAGGACAATTGAATTTTTAATTCAATAGTGGAGGACAATTGAATTTTCATTTCAACTTAGTGGAGGACAAATTGAATTTTCAATTCAATAGTGGAGGACAATTGAATTTTCAATTCAATAGTGGGGGACAATTGTGGAGGACAAATGAATTAAAGATTCATTTTTGGATAATGGAGGATATTAGCTAATTAAATATTAAGAATATTTAATTATATGTTCAACATGGTGAGTTGGAAGAGATGAGGTGGATTGGTGAGGTGGATTGATGAGGTGGATTTTGTGAGGTGGGTTTTGTGAGGTGGATTTAGGACTTAAGACATTAGAAGAATTTAAGGATTTTAATTAAATAAAATGATTTTATTTAATTTAAGGATAATGAACCAATCAAATAAACTTATAATATTTATTTAATTGACAGAAGAAAATAAGAATTAAGATAAATATTAAAATGTTTACTTAATTCAACCTATGCCAATTTTAAACGTCTACAGATAGCATTCCTAGTATGAGGGTTACTTGTCTTGTCATGAAGTGGAAGTGGATTTTTTTAATCATCTAGATCATAGTTTGAAGTTAGTTGATGTGTTAGTTGTGATGTTGGTGGTGTGATTTTAGCTAGACCTTGATCGATGCAATCTTGAATGACATGTTTTAAGTGCATGCAACCATTTGTTTTATGTACTTTAACTCTATGGTATTCACAATATTCATTCTCTTTGTACCAAGGAGCTTTGAAGATAGGTTCTGCATTGGGTGGAGCTTCAGGTAATGTGATATCTCTCACTTGGAGAAGTTTGCGAAAGATTACCTCCATGGGTTCCCCTAAGGGAGTAAATTGTTGTCTAGGTGTCGAATTTGCTCTTGGTCAATTTTGTTGAAAAGGTGGATTAACTGTAGATGCGGCTTGAATGTTAATGGGAGCTGTAGATTAGATAAATAAAATGAGGAGGAAACACAAACTAATATGCATAAAAACACAAAAATCTATACCTCACATGCAAATCCAATCTCATCAAGGGAGCAAGAAGCATTTGCACCTAAAACAACTCCTAAGACATGATGATCCCTAGACAAATGATTCAAATGTGAAATGCTACTCAAATTGCAACTCACTAAAGACTAGCTCAATTAGTATTTTGGCATAATAACTTTGCATAAAACTTGGATCCTTGAATGGGTTGGGAGATGTTGTATTTATAGACTTTTTGGAGGGATTTTGATCTAAGGGTGGAGATTGATTTGGAAGATCAATGGTGGAGGATGAAGGTGATGTGGAGGGCCTAGATTCAATCTTGAATGAATGGAGGGCTAGGAATAAAAGTGAATCTTTTATTCATTTTGGGAAAAGGGGTATTAAATGAGTATGGGTGTGGAGGATTATATTTTGAATTAAAGATTCATATGGGGGAATGTAAATGAATTAAAAATTCATTTGGGGATGAGAGAAAATAAATGAGTATGGGTGAGGTAAGGGGTTGTAAAGAAAATTAAATGTGATGTGGGATAATTTTTAAATAAAAAATTGACTTATGTGGATTTGTTCCAATTTTTTATTTGGAGGATGTGGAGAAGGGTGTTAAACTAGGTTTGACCACCCAAATGAGAGGTTAGGATTAATTAAACACATGTTTTATTTAATTAATCCTAGGGCTAGGATGAGGTAGGCTAGGGTAGGCAATTAAATAATAGCTATTTAATTGTCTAGGGTAGGGATAGGTCAATTAGTAGGCTAGATTAATTAGTCAACATGGTTTTAACTAATTAATTGGATTTAGTGAAAAGGGGGAAATTGATTTAATAAATATTGCATATTTATTAAATCAATTGGCTAAGGTTGGGACTATTGAATTAATGAAATTAATTCAATTGTTGGGATAAAATGAGGGAAAGTAGAGTAATGAAGGGATAATTAATTAAATAAAGATTTAATTAATTGGTTAGGAGGGAAATTGACATGATTAGGGATGTCAGGAGTCAGTTTTGATGCTAGAAGATATTTTTGTGTCTACATTTGCCCCTCTTTGATGTGGCGTCAGGACCTAGGAGGGAAGTGGCGTCAGGTCGAAGAAAAAAATGCCCCAGCTACCGGGAAGGAATAAGATGGATAAGGGATGCCCCCTCGAGAGGTTGGCGGGAAAATAAAAAAATTTCCAGGTGAGTTCTCGAAAGGATGTGACAGAAGTGAAAGTTGGATAGGCGACGGAAAAGGAAGATGGCAGGAAGAAAAACAGAGGAAAAAGGCTAAGATCTACACCCTGGAGGAAAAAAGAGGGGGGGTAAGGATGACATGGCCCACTATATTAGGAAAAGTGGGCCCTAAGAGTGCCACATTTGCACACTTTGACTTTAGAGAAGAAGAAGTGAAGGAGAGATGGCTGATCGCAACCCCTAGTTCCCATGACTTTGACACCTTTTAGAGTGGTTCCGAGAGTCTGGCCAGGCACCGAAGGCTGGACCCCAGGTAGGGCCTAATCCTTGCTTTGTGAATTTTTGATTTACATGCATTTTTTTGGGTTTGGGATTTGGGATTGGAGCGCGTAGCATCAACAGTAAAGTGGATTAGCGCCATCCTCTGGATTGGCGCTATCTGCTAGGGTAGGGCTAGGGCGGTTTGTCGCCATTTAGCTAGGATTTTAGCACTATCATCCGGATTAGCGCAATGTCAAAAAAGATTAGGGTTTGGCATTTTAGAGCCATACTGGCTTTATGGTAGCACTATTTTTTGGAATAGCGTCATTTGGAGGAGTAGCACTATTTGAAATTCTAGCGCTATATAGGGGTTTAGCGCAATCTAGGAAATTAGCGCTATTTTTGGAATTAGCGCTATTTTATGGAATAGCGCCATTTGGAGGAGTGACGCCATTTCATAAAATGACGCTACATTTAGTGCATAGTAGTGCTATGATTGGAATTAGAGCAAAAAGGTTTGCACAGTGGCACTATTCTCTAGAATAGTGCTATTTAGAGGAAGTAGCAGTGCCATATTAAAAATGACGCAAATTGTTGTCTATTTTGGCACCAAATGTGTCTGGATTTTTAGACATTAGAAGAAAGGGGTTGGTTTAGAAAAAGATAGGTTGATATCTGACTAGAAAGTTGTGGATGCAGGATACACACCGATTTATAGTGTACTTGAGGGAGCGACGTGTGCCATCTGTGATGGCATTGTTCGACCATTTTGATGATGCTATGTGGGCCAGACTGGCTAGGTTGGGGGCTTCTGACAGTCGTGTCGATGCCCATTCTACGAGCTCATCGAGCTTTGATGACAGTAGTAGTGGAGCAGTACCGTCCAGAGACCTATTCATTCTTGCTACCGACTGGTGAGATTACGATCGCACTTGAGGATGTTTATCACATCCTCAAGCTACCTATTCGAGGTCGGTGTGTTAGATATGACACAAGGAGGGGGCAGAGTGCCATGATCAAAGTGTTTGGAGAGGACAACATTGTTCTCTCAGCAGACGTGAGAGAGATGGACTATTAGGGGATACTAGCTGTGGGTGTAGATCCCTTTACCTTATTCCTTTGTACGTTGATTGGAGGTGTTGTGATGCCTGACAGGCAAGGCAAGGGTTTTTTGATTGGCTGGGGGGATGATAGAGGGGATGGTGAGGCATGAGACCATCTATGCCTGGGGACTGACAATGCTAGGGCAGTTATACCATGAGATGCATACAGTCGCATATCTGCATGATTCAACGTTGTCAGCTGGGGTTACTTTGCTTCACGTATGGATTTGGGAACACATCACTGTTACCCAACCGACATGTGGGTATTATCAACGGCTTTTTGAGGCCTTTGTGTTTTTATATCAGGATGCAGAGTACACATATACTGGATAGGTGCGGTACTGGAGGAGGATACTAGATGATGTTATTAGTGTGACCTACCGACCATATATCAGCGTAGAGCCATGGCCAGATGATGATATTCATCTATCATTTACGTTTCAGCAGTGGTACCTGATGGGTTGAGGAGACCATACTATAGAGATGTATCTACCCTCGTGGGTCATGCGGCAGTTTGGTTTGAGACAGGACACTCCTCAACAGATGGCCATATTTGCGCAGACTCCTTGAGATGCAGCCTTCTGGCCTGCAGCCATACAGCCACAGGTCGCCTTAGCTAACTTTGGAGCTCTACAGCCAGTGCGGTGGGATTGGGGGAGCATTGTTAGAGATACAGGTACCATGCCTGCATATGATATATGTGTTGATAACTGAGAGGGGGGGGTGAATCAGTTATCCTAATTATTTCCCTTATTGAACTTTCCTTTTAATTGAAGTAGCATAAAATCAAACACAAAACATTAACCATGAAATAAGAAACACATGACACAGTATTTTTGACGTGGAAACCCTGTTAAGGGAGAAAACCACGGGGTGATTAACCCAAGAATTATTCTCTGTTAGAAGAATAGGAAATTACAAAAATGGCACTTGCCAATTAGGGCTCACTGCCCGAGCACACTGCTCACAAGAGGCTCACTGCCTACAAGAAGACACACTGTCTTACAAAGTGATAAGAATCACAGTCTTGAACTGATTGGAAGCATCTGCATATGCTGGAGTTCAGTTCCGGTTAGGTTCAGTATACTAATCTGCTGCACTTCATCTTTCCTCTGTTCTTTAGTCTGCTATCCTTTCACATACCGGATCTTTCTTGCTACTTCTGCTCTACTCTGGACTTGTTCGCATATCCTTTCACACATTTTTCACACTTTACAACTAAATCCATCCTCTATATATATCCGCACAAGTAATTTCATCACCTTTCTAGTCGGCATCCGGAACAGTCTAGTTTCTTACAAACTTAGTTCTGTCGGCTGAATCCTTGCTCACCAAGCAATGCGGATCAAGCATATACTTGTAGATATCATCAATTATGTCGGCCAAACATGATTCATGCCTCCGCAACCTTTATCATCATCTGTAACACATCCGGAAAGTAGTCTGATACTCTATCAGTCAGTTCTTCCTCTGTTTTCACTGTCTCTCAGGAATCCGGTACTCAACTATTCATATCTTTTTCCTTGTCCAACTCCGGAGGCTAAATCCTTGGAATATACCACTCAAGATAGTCCTCTTGACTTCCCCAGATCCGCACTGCACCAAGACACTTCCTCTGAGAGATCTGGACCAATCTGTCGGACCTTGCCACATGCTCTGTTCTTGTTCACCGGACCACAACAATCTTCAATCTGACTTCCGGTAGAGACATATCATGACTTGCGGATATGTGGGATGACCTTTGTTGCCATCAATGACAACAACCATGAATCCATATAGTGTCTCTTGCCAACAATCTCCCCCTTTGGCATTGATGGCAACACTTAGTGAAAAATGACTAAGTGTTTGCACTATGCTCCCCCTTTGCTGATGCTCTGTCTTTATATACAATTTCCGGAACTCCCCCTGAGTTGGATTCCTCATTTTTCACTGCTCCTCACTCCCCCTTTGACATCAATGGCAAAGGGTAGGGTCCGCACACCAAAATTTTCAAAAATTTTCTATATATAGCCGCATATTTACATACTCACATATACTGCAGAATGTCTGCAAAGGATGTCTGCAGTTGAACCATTTCAGTAGCCCAACTTAGCTTCATTCTGTCCAAGATTGAAATGTGACCACTCAACAAAAATGCAAAAGCTTCTGCCCGCCTGAGATCTGTCGGATCTTTTGTATGGGCGGTGGTCTGGGCATCACTGATGGCCTCATGCATAGTTTCCAACTTAGGGACTATAATCCTTCTAAGTTCTCCCATCCGGTTGGTAATGTTCTTCCTCTCCTTCTCAAGATTCTTTATTTCATTCAAGACTGCAATAGTCTGACATTCTTGATTTATTATAGAGGAAGAGAGAGGATCAAAACTTTGAGATAAGCTTTGAAGCTTGTCTTGTTCCTCTTTTATTTTCTTGTCAATTGCTGCTGTTGCCTTTGACCAAGATATACAAAATTTGTAGATGTCACCGCCATCCTTAAGAGCATTTTCTAAGCTCTTTATTCCAATGCTTACAATCTTCGTATCCTTAGAGATTAATTCTAATATTTCAGAAAATCTCTTATCCAAAAATTCCTTCCGGACCTTTTCTTCAGCTGATTTTTCTAGAGAATTAAAATGTGTATCAATACTGCTGACTAAGGTTTTTAGATTACCGGAAGTGGAGGCTGTCGGATCTATCTGGATTGATGGCATGATCTTTACAAGTACTCCGGAAGCAGCCTCTATCAACTCACAGTCTTCCATATGAGACTTCAGGAGCTTTTCATTTGCCTTGGCATTTGCAAATGAAGCTATCTTCATTGTTTGTACCGGAGAGAGAGAGTCAAAATCAAATGGACCTTTTAGAAGCTCCGGTTCATCAATCTCTAGAGTTTCTTTGCTCAAAAATTGTTGAACAGTTTGTGCAGTGTCTCTTGCCGGAGACAGATGTTTCTTTTCTTCTGCAGTCTTAGAACTGTCAACCTCTTTGTCTGTCACCACTGCTTCCTTCTCCTGCAATTGCTCTTCTTCTTTGGATCCGGAGACTGTAGGGGAAACCGGAGGAGAGATGCTTGCTTGTTCATGGGCCACTTCTTCTGGAGCAGAGGGTCCCAAGTCCTCACTTGTCTGTTCAGGGCTCACTTCTTCCGGAACAGAAGATTCCAAATCAGCAGCTGTTTCTGCACCTAAGTCCTCTACAACAGGAAGATTGAACCTTTTGAAGGCCTTCCGGAGGATCTCTTCTGTCTCTTGTGCCACTTTGTCAGTCTCACCAAGCATGAGCTGATTCATCCTGGCTTTACTTCTGAACTCATCTTTGCAGTCCTTGAAGATCATGTTCATTGTCTTGGGATCAATTTGAGGATATAGCTGAATAGCTATCTGCTCCCGGATCTCAAGATCTTTGGCATGAGCATTATTCTTTCTTACTTCCATTTCCTTCTCTAGGCTTTTAGGAATGAGAGATATGATCTCAATGAAAGCCTTATTGTATGTGTTCAGATATTTAACTGTGGCTTCCTGCAGAGTCTTTTGGTCTGCCTCACTGAAGTCATCATAGGATTCAGTCATTGGTTGAAGGTTTCCATCCACCGTGACCGACTTGATTATGCTCTCTAGTGACAGAGTGGGTTTTTCAACAGTTACCTCTGCCATTTCATCCTTGTCTTGGCCTGTGGAGGGCTTACCGGATCCTTTCTTCTTCTGTTTCTTTACTTCTCTTACTTCCTCATCTGATTCTGTTTCCTCTTCATCCTTTTGGCTTTCATAAGCCCTTGATGCTTTTGTCTTGGATCTTTTACCGGATGCCTGGACTTCCGGTTTTGAGCTTTTGGTTGTGGAAGGTGCAGATCTCTTTGATGATCTGGTCCGGGTGGGAGCTCCAACCGGAGCACTTTCTTTGCTTTTCTCTTCTTCCTCGGCCTTCCTTCTCTTTTCCCGGCTGGCATCAAGTGCCTCCTTTGAGATTCCAAGACCTTGAGCAATGTGCTCTACTTCTTTTCTCACTTTTCTTTTGATCTCAGGTTCCCTGAGTTCTACATGTAACTTTATACTCAGCTCCTCAAAGGTTCCAAACCTTTCTGCCTTAGGATCTTTGGGCTGACTTAGCATGTGTTGAACATGCAGCTCCACTATCTGTTCATCAACTTCATACCCCATGGGCATGATCCAGACAGTCCTTGGCTCCACTGCCTCCATCAGGCACTGATCAGTGTCAACCATAAAGCACACTGAGTCCTTGTATTTCTCAATGAGAGATTGAGGAATTTTCTCTCTTGCTTGCATCATGCTCTGAAAGTTTTTGAAGTATCCCCATAGAGCTGTATTTCTCGCTTTTGCATCCCCAAGTCCATGCAAATAGTCTCTTATCTGGACTGCAACAGGTTTGTCATTCTGCCATACCCATCCACTTGTTCCGGGTAGCTCATTCATGAAGTAAAAGAATAGACATACAATGAGAGTACCATACTTAAAGGAGTTCTTCTTGTCTTTCTTGATTTTCTGTACATTTTCCATTAATTGGCTTAGTAGTAGTTCACAAAGATCATAATCTGCATTCTTTCTTAGCATTTCATATGCTGTGTATATTGCAGTTCCGGATACAGAATTCTCCCTGCTGGAGTGATAGATCTTGTATCCTATTATCATTGATGCATATTTGATATCCGGATCTGAAATATCTTCAATGGTCATTGCCCTCTTATCATATTTTGATCCGGTGGCCTCAGTTACAACGTTGTTCTTGACAGATTTAAGGATAGGTACCCCCCCGGAAGAGTATAGACCAGTTACTGCTCTAATTGCTTCTTTTGTGATCTTACAGGGTCTATCTAGCCAAAGGAAGTTGTCATGCATCCTGCTCAGTACATACCGGACCCATTCATCTTCTTCAAAGCTAGGGAAATGAATGAATTGCTCAAATTGTTTCTTCTGGATACCCTTATACTCTGGTTTGAGCTCAAAAGCATTGTCTATCAGTTGCTTGTGATAGAGGTCTCTTAATTTGAATTCCCCAAATTCCTCAATGTTTGCGTGTATGTAAACCCTAATATCTTCAGTATGTAAGACTCCGTGGGGAACACTAGAGAAGGCTCCTAGTGGATCTACCTCCAATGATTTGTAGGGATGTTTCTTGAATGAGGGGCGAGGTCTATCAGAGATCTTAACTATGTTTGGAGTAGCCATTCTTCAAAGATTTGCAGTGAGGCAATGAAAAACGAAGAATACCTTATGCGCCTTCGGTTTGCACGGAGTGGTTGGATTGATTTCTTTATGCAATAGCTTCGGCAGGAGATCCTTGGTGTGCTTGATGAACCTTGTTGCAGAGCTCCACTATTCGCTTCTTCTCAAGTGTAGAATGAGCAGATAACTTTTGAGAAATCCCTTATATTGCTCCGCAAACCCTAATATCTGTCTGCAATAAATGCTTCACCTGCATTATTCTGGTTTACCATGTCTAGACAGCTTGGAGTATCCCGGATTAGTCCTGATCACTGAATATCATCCGGATCTTTAAATCATGAATAAATCTGGGTAACATATTACAAGAACATCCCAAACACTCTGTCCAATCCGCAAGACAAGATCGTGCACTTCCGGATCTCTCCGGACCTTTTTGTAATCCTTTATCATACCGGAGCACCTCCCTGAACAGGTCTAACTTAATCGAACACAGCTTCTTCATAACTCCATGCGGACCTCTGAAAACTTGACTGAAGCATCTCAGGACTTATATCTACAAACCCTTTAATCCGCATCTTGTGCCACATCCGGCACAACTTGTTTGGCTGGGGGAACAGAATCTTCTTTGAGTCTCCCCCTGAGCCTGAGTTCACTTTTTAATTTCCGGAAGAAATATCAGCACCAGAATCTGGTGCGGATCCAACCTCTACATTCTCTGAGCTTTTCTTCACCCAAATCTTGCTCATCTGATTCCTAACTTCATCCGCATTCATCTTTTATTTACCCTTGTCTTGATTCTGATTATACACCGGACCTCTTTTGTCCTGATTCTTGTTTCTGCAGACTTTAGCATTGTGACCGGACCTATTGCAGATTTGGCAAATAACATTTCTTTGCATATTTAACTGATATCCCCTTGATCTGCATTGATTAGCCATATGACCTACTCTATTGCATGTAAAGCATCTACCTTTGAATGATTTGTTTACTTGCATAATTCTGCATTCATGGGATTTGTGTCCATACCTTTTGCAGTTGAAGCACTGTCCGGAGAAGGATGAATTAATCTGATTCATTCTCATTCTGCACTGATTAGCTTTGTGACCAAAATGGTTGCAGCTGTGGCAGTATCCATTGAAGGATGGATATTTTTGAGCATTTGGCTGTCTTACCAGAGGTCTTCTAGGCCTGCTCCTTGGATTTTCTGATCCAAGATTCCTCTGACCGGATCCGGAGCTTTCTCCTTTCTCATATCCCAAACCATACTTGTCATCAGTCCTCTTTTGACTTCCAAGAAGAACTTCAAGTTGAGCAGAACTTATCTTGAATTTCTCTTTATATTCATTTGCTGTTTGAAGATCTCTTTTGAGAGAGGTAATTTGATCCTCAAGTTTTTCTTCATTATCTTTGGCATCTTCAAGATCAGATTCAAGATGTCTGATAATCCTGTCCATCTGGTGGCATTCTTCTGATTTTTCCTTAAGAGATTGTCTTAGATTGTCTTCAGCCTTTCTTTTTTCTTCAATCTCTTGAGTGAACTTTATAGTTCCTGATTCCATTTCATGTCTTAACATAATGACTTCTTTTGATAACTTTTCACATAACTTGGTTTGCTCAGTCAATTCTTCATTTGTATTGCTTTCTTCACTTTGTCTTGCCAACTGTTGGAGCAGCTCCTTTCTCTTTTTCATAGAGAGACTTAATTTGTCTTTTAATTCCCTCATGAATTCATCAGCCTGTTTGAGTCTTTCTCTTAATTCACTGACTTCAGAATTTGACTGTTCAAGATCCTCAAGGGCAGTCTTGAGTTGCTCCTTTAAACCATATGCATCCATTTGAAATCCCAGATCTTCCTCAAGCTGTTAGGCTCTATTAGGAGGAACTTAGCTCTGATACCAATTGTTGATAACTGAGAGGGGGGGTGAATCAGTTATCCTAATTATTTCCCTTATTGAACTTTCCTTTTAATTGAAGCAGCATAAAATCAAACACAAAACATTAACCATGAAATAAGAAACACATGACACAGTATTTTTGACGTGGAAACCCTGTTAAGGGAGAAAACCACGGGGTGATTAACCCAAGAATTATTCTCTGTTAGAAGAATAGGAAATTACAAAAATGGCACTTGCCAATTAGGGCTCACTGCCCGAGCACACTGCTCACAAGAGGCTCACTGCCTACAAGAAGACACACTGTCTTACAAAGTGATAAGAATCACAGTCTTGAACTGATTGGAAGCATCTGCATATGCTGGAGTTCAGTTCCGGTTAGGTTCAGTATACTGATCTGCTGCACTTCATCTTTCCTCTGTTCTTTAGTCTGCTATCCTTTCACATACCGGATCTTTCTTGCTACTTCTGCTCTACTCTGGACTTGTTCGCATATCCTTTCACACATTTTTCACACTTTACAACTAAATCCATCCTCTATATATATCCGCACAAGTAATTTCATCACCTTTCTAGTCGGCATCCGGAACAGTCTAGTTTCTTACAAACTTAGTTCTGTCGGCTGAATCCTTGCTCACCAAGCAATGCGGATCAAGCATATACTTGTAGATATCATCAATTATGTCGGCCAAACATGATTCATGCCTCCGCAACCTTTATCATCATCTGTAACACATCCGGAAAGTAGTCTGATACTCTATCAGTCAGTTCTTCCTCTGTTTTCACTGTCTCTCAGGAATCCGGTACTCAACTATTCATATCTTTTTCCTTGTCCAACTCCGGAGGCTAAATCCTTGGAATATACCACTCAAGATAGTCCTCTTGACTTCCCCAGATCCGCACTGCACCAAGACACTTCCTCTGAGAGATCCGGACCAATCTGTCGGACCTTGCCACATGCTCTGTTCTTGTTCACCGGACCACAACAATCTTCAATCTGACTTCCGGTAGAGACATATCATGACTTGCGGATATGTGGGATGACCTTTGTTGCCATCAATGACAACAACCATGAATCCATATAGTGTCTCTTGCCAACAATATGGTGGCAGATGCATCAGGCCACTCGATTGATGGACCTAGTGGAGGAGGCAGCAGGCTCAGAGGGGATGATTCAGATGGTGATGGAGATGACCTAGATGGGGATGACCGCATGGAGGAGGGGGAGGAGATCATTGAGGATGACCTCATGGAGGTTGGAGATGATGGAGAGGAGAGGTTGATTGGTAGGGATGGTTAGCTGATAGATGTGCTGGCGGCTGTGGCAGCAGGACAAGGGCAGGTGGGGTAGTAGGTACCTGCACAGCAGGTGCCTACTGAGTAGGTGCAGATGAGAGTTGGGCGATAGGAGAGAGGACCTCAGTGGCATGGGGGATAGCCAAGGGTAGATATGGGAGATCTACCCCCACCGTAGGTAGGGCAACAGCAAGGTACAGGGCAGTAGAACACAAGATAGTAGGCAAGCCCCTCAGGGACAGTTGGAGAGGGTGAGGTAGGGAGGCTCACACCTTGTCGGCTGCCTTGGGATCAGGAGGAGGAGATGGAGACCCTACAAGCATAGGTGGCTAGCCTGGAGGAGGCACTAGAGAGCTGTGATGCAGAGTTGGTGTAGTTGTGGGGGCATTCTCTTTATTAGATGGGGCAGATGGACAAATGGTTGTATTGTAGGCATAGTTAGCCCAGGCGTAGGGTGATATAGAGGTGTTGACCAGAGAGCGGGATATAGCGCTCACCAGGGCCCAGTAGGTAGAGACTTCATTAGGTAGTCTTCAGGCTTTAGGTGGTGGACTTGCCCTAGTTTTGATAGGGATGTAGGCTCAGTTGTCCCAGGCACAGACACAGTCATATCAGTTACAGGGATAGCTGACTCAGGTACAGGGGGATTTGACAAAGGCCAGAGCATGGATGGAGTACTATCAGGGCATGTATTACATGGTCGTGCCAACAGCGCAGCGTGCCCCGAGCTACAGTCAAGTCAGTAGATCGGGGGCCTTTAGGTCTCATAGATCGAGATCAGTGCAGTCCGTTCAGCAAATGATGCCTCCTCCCTCGTACGTGCCCCAGCAGGATCTGTAGGTTCAGGTGCAACCGCAACCACAGCCACAGATAGGAGCACAACCATGACCAGGATCAGAGTCTCTGACTTCTTCCGAGAGAGGATCCTCCATGTGATAGCTTTATCATGTTAGCCCTCAGAGGCATTGTATTAGGACTTGGTATTTTTTGATGATATGAGTGGTGTGCATTTTTTTGCAGTGATTATATATATGATACGATGCTTTTTGATGGTTTATGAGGCCTTATTATGATGATGCCTATGTGATGAATGCAGTATTCTCTATGGATTTATATGCTATGGATGTGTTATGTTTATGCAACTATGTTTTTGATTTTATGGATTTATTGTGATATATGCATGGTGTTTTTGATTTTATGGACTATATGATGTATAATGAATGTTCAGACTAATTAACATTTATTCTGGATGCAACAATGTGATGCAATGTATGTTTATCGAAATAAACACATGTTATGTATGGAAATATGTATATGCCTACTAGATGATTTGTTTAAATGCAATTTCAATGATTATGATTGTGATGATGTAATGTAACTAAATGTTTATGAGATGATGTATATGGAATGCAATGGGATGATACTAATTTTAATTTTAACATGCACCTATGTGATGACAACATAAATGAGTATGATATAATTTGCAATGATGTATAATGTGCAACTAAATGATTATATAATGAACCTATTGATATGATATGCAATTTTAACTGTTTCTAAAATGAACCTAATGATATGCAATTTTAAATCTAAATGATTATGCAGCTAAATTAATCTTATATGATATGCAAATTAAAGGATTTAAAATGAATCTAAATGATTATGCAGGTTAAATGAATCTAATATGATATGCAAATTAAAGGATTAAAATGAATCTAAATGATTATGTAGGCTAAATGAATCTAATATGATATGCAAATTAAAGGATTAAAATGAATCTAAATGATTATGCAGGCTAAATGAATCTAATATGATATGCAAATTAAAGGATTAAAATGAATCTAAATGATTATGCAGCTAGGTGATAGGTGAGATGTAACTAGGTGATAGGCGAGATGCAAACTAGGTGCTAGGTGAGGTGATCAAGTCCTGATACACGTGATGTTCTTTGTTTGACCCTGAGTAATGAGGCTGTGGGAAAGGGGATCAGTTGGGGAGAGGATAGGGGTATATCCTGAGAAACCATCCATGAGGGATAACATTTCATGTCCTGTCATGAGATCCACTATCATGTCGATGTTTGGTAGTGGGAAGTTGTCTTTTGGGCAGGCCTTGTTGAAATCTCTGAAGTTGGTGCAGCAGCGGATTCGACTGTCTGGTTTGGCTACTGGTACTAGGTTTGAAACCCATTCAGGATAATCAATTGGGTGAATGAACCCAATGTCCAGTAGTTTCTTTAGTTTTGCCTTGACGAGGAGGGCCACCTTAGGATTCATTTTTCTAAGTTTCTGTTTTACTGGTTTCACATCAGGGCGTACTGCAAGATGGTGAATGACCAAGGTGGGATCTACCCCTGGCATGTCTACGTAGGTCCATGCAAAATTGTGATTTCATCATGTGAAGAATGCCAAGAAGTTTTCCTGTTCCTGTATGCTGAGAGATTCTACCCTGAAAGTGATTTTTGGCTCTTCTTCTATCCCAAGATTCATCTCTTGGGCTGGCTCGACTAAGACTGGTGATCTATCTAGATAAACCTTGTCTATCTCTGGAAGGCCCATGCTTCCATATCCTAGCACCTTGTGGAGGTTTTCACCAGGAGATACGTCTTTTGTTTTTACTTTTTTAGGATCTGACACTGCCGCAGAATAGTTTTCACCATCAGATCTATTTTTTATTTTTATGTTTTTACGACTGGAAGCAGGGGTTGTCTCCTCGAAATAGGCATGCAAATCAAGCTCCATGATGTATCCTACTCTGTGGTCTCCCAGGGGGAAGTGGTCTCTAACTCCCATCATTTCAGCAATGGCCTCATCGTTAGGTGTGATGTCAAAGACAGGAGGTCCCCGTTGGTACCAATCTATAAGTTCTGGGTATGCCAGTGGTAAGTCGTTGGAGGACGAGGCAAGGGTGGTGATTGTGTGGATGGTGCATATGGATGAGTCAAAGAAGTTAGCAAAGTCACTAAAGGATTCTTGAAGGCCCGTTTCATTAACATTGTCGACTTCTAAGGAGATTGTAGTGACCTCGACTAAGATACATTCGCCGATAGTGAGGATGCGTTATGGTTGACCATACCCTAACCCTTGAGTATAGGGGTTTCTTGTTGCTTGCATCAGTTCTATGATTCCCTATTCACGAAGGCCTATACCACCTTGTTCTTTGTAACCCATGCTTTTGACAATTTTAGACCCTTTTCCATAGATTTATGTTGGTATGGTGGGGGCTTCTTGTTTAAGCTCTTCATCCTTGTATAGCTAGGATGAGATATCTTCAAGTACATCCTGATCTAGAAGGTGTTTCTTCTCAAAGATGGGTGAGGGTTTGCACTTGATGATGACTGTGTTGGCTGCCTCTATTTTTGGGATGCCAAATGTCTTAGGATTGGGTAATGTGCCCACACAAAAGGTACCATGCAGGTTGTATTCCCCACATCCCATGTCGCTTAGCTTGATCTTGACCTCGGGTGCTGGAGGTGCTTGGGATGAAGTGGTGGCAATGTTTGCGTGGTCGACATATGAGTTTGATGCTATTGGATTGGCTTCAGTTGTGGCTTTATTGTATGAGCAGAAGGTTTAGTTGTGGCCTTCCAGAAAATTGCAGTATTGGAAGGGGCAGGGGTCGGCATAGACAGTGACTTCTATGCCGTTGTGAGGGAATTTGAGGCATTGATGGAAGGTGGATGGGACGACTTGCATGGCATGGATCCATGGTCAGCTGAGAAGAATGTTGTAGGGGAGGTCAAGATCAAGAACCTGACATTTTGTTTCCAGTATTATCTATCCCACTTGAATAGGAAGCTTGATGGTGCCTTCAGAGAGCTGTTTGGTGTCATCATAGCCTTTGATTGTCATGCACTCACTGGTGTCTACAACCACATCGGAGTACCCCAAGTGTTTTAGCAATTTTAGAGTGCATATGTTTAGGCTAGAGCCACCATCTATTAAGACTCTTTTAATGGTGTGTTTGTGGATATGGACTTCGATGTGTAGGGCATCGTTATGTAAGTGTTCATAAGCAGGAAGGTCCTTTTCTGAAAATGTGAGATGGTGAGGTGTGGTGATATGTCCTACCATGGCTTAGAATTGGGTCACATTCAAGTTGGCGGGGACTTGAGTTTGCAAGAGTGCTTTGTCGAGGATGTCCTTGTGAAGGGGTGATGTGCGGAGCAACTCAAGTATGGAGATTTGTGTGAGTGTCTTTCCTAGATGCTCTAGGAGGTTATACTAATGGGTAGGTGATGGGCGTATGGTTGGAAAAGGGGGTAGGGGATCAGATGTAGATGTAGGCATTTATTCAGTGGTAGGGGTTATGCAGATGGATACATGGCCACGGCGGGTTGTGACAGTGCAATTAGGTGCTTGTGCCCGAATGGTGATTGTATTGACATGGTGGGATGATGGTTCGATCCGCCCTATGATAGAGTCATAGGATGCGGGTGGTGGGGCGATGTTGTATGCTTGATTGGATGAGGAAGCTTTATTATGGTTAGGCAGGGGATCTTTGTAAGCTCTGAGGTTGGTGTTTGGTGATGGTTGGGTGCTTCAATCGAGGCTGACTAGATTTTGATCTATAAGGTCTTGATACAATGCTTTAGTTGTATGCAGTCATCGGTTTTATGACCTGCAATGCGGTGGTATTCACAATAGTCATTCTCATTGTACCACGTGGCTTTGAGTTCATTCTCTTGATGGGGTCTAATGGGTGGGAGTGTGATCAAACTTTGCTTGAGACATCTGTCGAGGATGTCTTCGATGGGTTCCCCTAAGGGTGTAAATTGTCTGTGAGGTTTGCGTGGTTTAGCTTGCCCCCTTTGGTTATTTACATTGGTGGCATAGGTATGCGTGGGTGTTTGATTTTGTACATGTTGGATGGCTTTCACATCCGTGACACCATCGTTCAAAGTGTTCTTGTTCTTCCCCCAATAGCATGATTTGTCATTTGATTGCATGTTGGCATTGTTGTTTGTATTGGGGGTGTTGTTATTAGATTTGTAGTTGTTATTGTTGTTGGATTTGTAGTCATACAGTTTGATGGAGCCCTTGGCAATGAGGGCCCATTCGATAGTGGTACCTTTGTCGATGACCTCTTCAAAGGTAGACGAACAAAGAATTTATAAATGGAATCCTAATTCCTGATTGAGGTTGGTCACGAACATGGTGACGAGTTGTTTTTCAGGAATTGGCCATGGGAGTTTGCTTGCTAAGCCTCTCCACCTTTGCAAGAAGGAAGCGAAGGCTTCTCCGTTCTTTTGTTTGGTGTTGCAAAGGTTTTTCATAAACATTTCATGCTCGAAGTTGTAGGAGAAGTGGTTTACAAATTTTTTCGCAAGCTCGGGAAAAGTCCTAATGCCTGGGGGAAGATGTGCAAACCATTCAGCGGCTTGACCACTAAGGCTTCTTGGGAAGAGTCTCATAAGATATGTATCATTATTTGAGACTTCTAAGAAAGCGATGTGGAACTCCCTAAGGTGATCCCTAGGGTCTCCCTTTCCCTTGTATTTGTCAAATTTAGGCATCTCAAAGTTCTTGGGGAAAGGGAGCATGTACAATGTGCAATCAAATGGATAGGGGCAAATGTCCTCAAAGGAGTAGTGTTTGCACTTGCCCCCAGTTTGCATGTCATCTACCTTTTGGATCAAGGACTACACAGCAGTTGTGAGATCTTGTGGTTGTTGTGGTTGGAATGTGTAGGCCTTTTGGTTGGTGAAATGTTGGAGGTGGGGTGGGATTTGATGTTGGGGATTTGTTTGGTTGAGGTTTTGGTATTGCGGGTTGGTGTTTTGGTTGATTTGTGCTTGTTGTTGTTGATGTGCATGGAGTTGTTGGAGAATATGTGGTGGTATTTGGAGATTGGTTTGATGTTGTGTTGATGAAGTTATGGGGTTATGTGGATACGTGATATTGGATGGTTTGACGTTGGATGTATTGTGAAGTGGTTGTGAGAATAATTGTCGTAGGTATGCAATGGTTTGGGGGTTGGGTGGAGACACACTTGTGGAGGTACTCGCATGTGTTATGTTTCCTTGTATGCCCACAGTGAGTTGTGGAATGGAAGGGTTTATGGCAGTTGTGGTAGTAGATGTGATGACAGGTTGGGAAGTGGTAGGGATGGTGGCACTTGTGGGAATTGTAGATGTGGCAGTGGTAGAGCTTGTGGAGGTAGTAGATACGGTAGGTGTTGATGTTTGTGAGATGATATGTTGGGTATTTGATGTAGATGCTTGGGTATTTGATGTGGTAGGAATGATTGTGGAGGTGGATGTTTGTGATGATGTCATGATGGGGGGTAATTGAGCACCAATTTTGAGAAGATGATCAAGATATCTATTCAGGTCCGACCTTAGGATTTTATCCAATATGTCCATGTTATTGGCATCTTGCGTAAAGCTTAAGACATCTAGATCATCTTGGGATATGGTGGGGACATTTTGTGTTGGTGGCGGTGGTGGTCGTTGTTGTAAGTAATGGAAGGGATTTTCATTGGGACCATATGGGAGGATGTAAGAGTACGTAGGTGGGCTTTGATTGATGGGTATGTTGATGTTGTTGGTGTTAGGCATTCCTATGCTGCCATATTGCCAATATTCTACCATTTTTTTAATTCTTTTTGTGTTGTGATCTTGTGACGGGCATGCACATATATGGGGTTGATTTCTAGAAGTAGAGTGAGATGAGGATGGAGACCTTAGAGAATCTAATTGATTGTGTTGGACCCAAATATGGATGTGGTAGTGAGATGGAGTAGAAGAGAGGAAGTGGTGGAAGATCGATATGTCTTTCTAAAAGGTTTTAACCTAAGGGTGATATGAATGGACGATATTGATTTTTGCACAAATTTTGGACTAAAGATGGATGATGAAGATGATTTTGATGGAAGAGGTTTTGATTTTGATTTTGACTGATTAAGATGATTAGGATGATGTTTGTTGTGAAGGACTTTGATGGTCAACAAGTTTGAGCTTTAGGTAAGATCTAGATTTTTGTGTTGGCATAAGGGAATGTTTCTCTTTGTTTAGGGTAGACTAATGACCTTACGCAAAGAGGGGTGATTGTTTTTCTTGAAAGGTAGACTAATGACTTTTCAAGGAAAATATGATGTTAATGATGAGATCTAGATCTAACTTTGGCTAAAATGATGACAAGCTTTGGTTGATGATTTGTTGATGGGTGTTTTGATTTGGATTTAGATTTTTTGAAATGATTTGTTTTGGTCCAAGGAGATATGTAAAAAGATTTAAGGGAGATGGATAGATATGGATTTGGGTTGATTATGATGTAGCAAAGGGGTCCAATAATGATGATGGTGGATTCTCTAAGGTCAAAATGATGGTATGTTTTTGGAAAATTTTGAGGAGAAAATGGATGGGGTACAAACAGTTTTTTGGAATGTAAATATGGATTATGGTAGAGCAGATGGTGAAGATCACAACTAAATAGGTCTTAGTCTCAGGCAAATCAATCTAAAAATAGCACCAATCCACAGGTGAAATGGCGCTAAAATCAGATAGATATGGTGCTGAAACAGGGCAGTGTTGGTCGAGGTCCTGAAAAAGACAGATTTTGGAGTTTTTTTGATTTGGAATTTGATCAAATGGTTTTCAATGTCTCTTGGCAGGTTTTTGAAATTGATTTAAGCATATTAACACACACAATTTTAAGCACATGAACACATAATAACCAAGATTTTTGTTTGTAAAATGACATGTGATTTTGTTAAACAAGCACTTTGCACAACCTAAGGTGAAGATATGATAGTATTTGTTGAATCCCCTAGCTGTGCCTATTCAAAGCGAGTAGCTCTAGGATCTTGGTAGCACCAGCTCCTCCTTACAATTGCACACACTTCTCATGCATACCAAGATCTGGGTTTCTTATAAGGCTTGTCCCTCACCAAACCTTTAGATTATCCCTGCTACCTCGGCTAAGAACCGCATGAATCGGGGCCGCTTCAAAGGTTTCCCTTCTGCATCAACAAATAGAAGGATTTTGGCTTGATAAACAATGGTTCGTAGTAAGGGCATCCGTTCAAGTGGTTATACGTGCGGCAACACTACTCTATGTTATGGAGTCTCCCAGCCTCCAAGGGTTACGCCTTGGAGGGTTTTGGGGGAGGTTGGCTGTCGGTATAACAAAACAACACCTGTTGTCTATGACTTTCATCACAAACACCTTATTTTATATAGCAATTTGGAAGAGCTTGGCTTTAGCTTGATGCCGCTTGGGTCGTTCCCACCTTTTGAAGTGGGGTGGTAGGCCCTCTAGGGATTAACAAAAGCAATACAAGCACAAAAATATTTTTGATCCCCAAGTTCATACAAAGATGCGAGGGGAGAGCATACATATTCCTTGTGTTTGCATCACACTAGACATGGTTCATTTTAGTTCTTTGGATTTAGTTGGGGGTGATTAATGTGAGTATTGTGAGGAGCTTTTGATTCCCAAGGTCACCAAATGGTGCGAGGGAAGAGCATACACTTCTCACACTAACCAACACAAACCATGAAAACACTTCATATAATTTAGATTGGTTTTCTTGATTAAATGTGTGAAGAATGCAAATTGTTTTTATTTTTAACCCAATGCTTTCAATTGATGCAATTTGTGGTTCTTTTTAAAGCCCAAAATCGAAGTGTTTGATAGTTGTTGGCACACAATTGTCAATTTTAGAACACCAAAATTAAATGTTTGGCACACATACACACACGAAAAGATTTGTTTGTTGTTTTGTTCAATTTTATAGCACCAAATTAAAATGTTGTGTAACTAACATGCAAAGGGTTCATTTTTAAGTTCCAATTGAAATATTTTTGCTAAACTAGAGATAAACACATCCTGCAAAAGTTTGTTAGTATCCATAAAATGATAGTAAAAACCTGCAAAAACACTTGTCAGTACCTGCATAGCCAGCAAAGTCAGTTTTTAAAATAGTGCTAAAATAGAGGTCAATTAGCGCCACTGTGGACAGAAAAATGGTGACACTGACAGAAAACAGACAGAACCTGACACCCTATACCGATGGCGCTAATTCAACAGATAACACCAATACAAAACCTATAAAGCGCCAGAACAGAAGATCACGCTACAAAATTACATAGAAGGCGCTAATCAAGTACATAGTGCTAATACATTATAGGTAAAGTGCTAAAAAAGGGAATAGCGCTAAAATAGATCTATGAACGTGCCACTACGCAACTTGTCAAACAGTCTGGTTACACCTGCAGATAGCGCCAATCTGGGCGGATAGCATTGATACGAGGTTGAATGCATTCGACCTGCAAAAAGTGATTTTTCCTGAACAACACAAAGGGTCAAACAGCAAAATTGAGGTCTTGTTAGCCTTGTTAGTCATTAGCAAACACAAAACAAGCCAAAATAGAAACTAGCATGCATGTTTAGATTTTATACAAATTTTGGCATGATCTCCCCTTGTTCAATAGATATTCCTATAAAAACAGAGAGCAACAAGACCTAAAAATAGTAAGAAGATCAATTGAGAGAAGATAGATGTGAGTGAGTTTTCAAAAGAGAAATATGCTGCATGAAATAGCACTAAAATAGATAATGGTGCTAAAAGGAGCTAGTGATGGCATTGCTGCTTAGGTAGGATGGCGCTAGACCTGCAAAAGTACGTATCTCACACCAAAACTCATAAAAAGAGATTAGATTAGGACCTTGTGGGTCCCACCGGGCGTGCCAATGTAGATTAGATAAACAAAATGAGGAGGAAACACTAACTAATATGCATAAAAATACAAATCTCTATACCTCCAACGCAAATCCAATCTCATCAAGGGAGTAAGAAGCATTTGCACCCAAAACAACTCCTAAGACATGATGATCCCTAGACAAATGATTCAAATGTGAAATGCTACTCAAATTGAAACTCACTAAAAAGTAGCTCAATTAGTATTTTGGCATAATAACTTTGCATAAAACTTGGATCCTTGAATGGGTTGGGAGATGTTGTATTTATAGACTTTTTGGAGGGATTTTGACCTAAGGGTGGAGATTGATTTGGAAGATCAATGGTGGAGGATGAAGGTGATGTGGAGGGCTAGGAATAAAAGTGAATATTTTATTCATTTTGGGAAAAGGGGTATTAAATGAGCATGGGTGTGGAGGATTATATTTTGAATTAAAGATTCATATGGGGGAATGTAAATGAATTAAAAATTTATTTGGAGATGAGAGAAAATAAATGAGTATGGGTGAGGTAAGGGGTTGTAAGGAAAATTAAATGTGATGTGAGATGTTTTTAAATAAAAAATTGACTTATGTGGATTTGTTTCAATATTTTATTTGGAGGATGTGGGGAAGGGTGTTAAACTAAGTTTGACCACCCAAATGAGAGGTTAGGATTAATTAAACACATGTTTTATTTAATTAATCCTAGGGCTAGGATGAGGTAGGCTAGGGTAGGCAATTAAATAATAGCTATTTAATTGTCTAGGGTAGGGATAGGTCAATTAGTAGGTTGGATTAATTAGTCAACATGGTTTTAACTAATTAATTGTATTTAGTGAAAAGGGAGAAATTGATTTAATAATTATTGCATATTTATTAAATCAATTGGCTAAGGTTGGGACTATTGAATTAATGAAATTAATTCAATTGTTGGGATAAAATGAGGGAAAATAGGGTAATGAAGGGATAATTAATTAAATAAAGATTTAATTAATTGGTTAGGAGGGAAATTGACATGATTAGGGATGTTAGGAGTCAGTTTTGATGCTAGAAGACATTTTTAGGTGTCTACAGGAGCCTTCATTGTTCGTATGTTCTTTACATCCACAATGTCATCATTAACAACATTTTTGTTTTTGTTCCAAAAGCGGGATATGTCATTTGAAGGTTGAGGATTGTCCTTGTTGTCTTTGAAAATATTATGGTGCCCTTAGCAATTAAAGCTTGCTCAATGGTGGTTCCTTTGGAGATGAGTTTGTCAAAGGTGCTAGCACTTTGTAATTGTAATTGGAATGAAAGCTCGGGATGAAGATTTTGGACAAAGATGTCAAGTTGTTTATCAAGTATTTTCCATGATAATTTGCTAGCCATGTTATGCCATCGTTGGGTAAATGATGAGAAAGTTTCACCATTGCGTTGTTTGTTATTGACAAGATCATTCATATTCATCTCATGTTCAATGTTGAAAGAGAAATGGGATCAAAATTTGTTTGCTAATTCCTCAAAAGTCTTGATTCCCAAAGGTAAATGAGAGAACCATTCAAGAGCTTATCCCACTAAGCTTAAGGGGAATAGTCTCAAGAGATATGTGTCATCTCCAGTGACATCAAGACATGCAACATAGAATGCTCTAAGATGGCCATCTAGATTACCTTTCCCTTTGTATTTGTCAAATTGTGGGATTTCAAAATGTGGCAGAAAAGGTGTCATGTGAAGTGACTTGTCAAATGGATAAGGTCATATGTCTCCCAAGGAAAATATCTTCTTATTTTGTCCTACTACCTTGTGAACCATTTGTTCAACATCCACTTGAGATAGTTGCTGTTGTTGCAAAGGGGGTTGACGATTTGGAGGTGGAATGTAATATGGTGTATATTATTGCTATTGTGGAATGTATGAGGGTATGACCGTTTGTTGAGGTTGGGTACTCACAGTATATGTCGAAGGATTGGTATGCAACACATATGTATTTGAGGATTGTTGTCCTTGAGACACAAGTGATGGTTGGGTATATTGCGATGGATTGACTGCAAGATTTTGCATCACATGGGAACTAGAGGATAGATTGATGTTAGTCAATGGTTGTGGATTGGAGGTTGGATTTGCATTATAGTCCTCAATGGAAGGATTGCTGGGTGAAGAAGGATGAACATTTGGGTTTGTATTTTGGGCAACATGAGTACCTTGAGATGGATTGGTATATATCATATGTTGGGTGACAATGGGTAATGCTTGGGTCGTATACGATGGATTGACATTTTGTGAAGGATTATATGGAGGTGGAGTGAGTGATGTAAGTTGATCAACATAAGAGACAATGGTGCTAGGATTGGCTCATGATACAATAGGTTGGTCACTTATGTCAATGAGACTTACATTGGGGTTATATGGTGTGTTGGATGCATTGGTGGAAATCATGGAGACCATATTAGAAGTGATATGAGTATTAGTTTGGGGTATGGTTTCCACATGTAATGTAATAGGAGTAGAAGCTTGTAATGGCTATGAAACTTGTGATATTGGGATAGCTTGTGAAACTTGCGGAGTTTGTGATGTTGGGATAGCTTGTGAAACTTGCATAGTTGGTACTTGTGAAACATGGATAACTTGTGATACTTGAGGCATGGATATGGTCATGGTAGGAGCGGGGGTATGTTGTGAAACATGGAAAGGTGGAAATCTTAAATTTTGTGAAAGGGAAAGAAGTACCTTGGTTGGAGTTATCAAAGGTTCTAGAGTGTACTCCCTATGTGGTGGGCTTGATGGTGTAGCAATAGGCAATGAGGGAGATGGATTGGAAGGTGGATGAGATTGCATGAATATGTCATGACATGGTGTGGCTATAGTGGATGGTCCCTTTGCAACAACAGTGAGTGTTTGGATCTTGTTTACAAATGGCGGGTATGTCAAAGTTGCTTGGTAACTTGGCTCCCATATGGGCTAGTTGTAAGAAATAGTGATCGGGATCAAATAAAATAAGCTTCTCAACTTGGTCCCATATGTGTGTGTCTCAAAATTTAGACAAATCTTCTTGGGATTGCTCTTCATAGGTTTCTATAAATGGTTTAGGTTGCACTTGTTGTGAAGATGATGGTCCAGTGGTGTATCCTTCAGGTACAAACATGTAAGAAGGCATACTAGTTGTGAATTGAGTTGCATCTTTGAGAGGAGTTGATCAATATTGTTGCATTTTGGCTTCCAGTTCAACACTTAATTTAGCTTCCATTTCAGCTCTATATTGGCTCCTAGTTTGAGGCATGATGGTTGATGATGAAGATTGGACTAGTTTGTCAAGATTGAGACCCAAAAGGTTGATGATTTTTTGATTGCTTGTTGATGGTTTGTTTTGCTAGTTTGCTAATGGGTTGTTGGTTTGTTGTTTGGTTGTTGGTTGTTGTTGTTAGATTGCTTTATTGGTTGATTGGTTAGATAAACTTCCCTAGAGGATAGCTCACACACTCAAGGGAAAAGCTAGTTGATGATGCTATTTGCTGATGTTACTAAGGCTAAAGAAAGCCAAAGGGATGATGTTTGTTGTTTCTGGGTTGATTGTTTTGATGATTGGTTACTGGTTGGGGATCTCAAAAGGATGAAAAGCTCAAAAAGTCCAATGGTTTGGTATGCTCAAAATAGGAGATGATTGTTTAGATGCTTGTAGATGATTAGAGGAATGTCTGGAAGCTAATGACAAAGCTAAGTAATCTAAAGTACAAGAGATTTGGCTGGTTTGATGAGGATTGCTGATGTTTTACCAAAAGTGACTAGTAATAGCTTGAATGTGACTCAGAAAAGGCCAAAAGCAACAACTAATAGCTCAAAAGTGATCTGGGTTGTTTTAGGTGATAGGATATAGTGCTAACCAGAAGTGAGCCATTTTACCAGAGGTGAGTAGTTTTAGTTCAAAAGCAAGCTACTGTTGTTTAAAAGTGATGCAATTTTTGCCAAAAGCGAGTAGCCATTGTTTAAAACTGATCTGGTTTTGCCAAAAGTGAGCGGTTACAGTTCAAAAGTGGTTTGTGTCTGATAGAGGGTGTGTTGATGAGTTTTGATAAGAAAATAATGATTTCAGTCACTCACACTCACAACATTCACAAACCTATACAACCTAGGCTAGGAAAGGACTATATTTGTTGAATCCTCTTGCCATTCCTATTCAAAGTGGAGAGCTTTAGGATCTTGGTAGCACCGGCTCCCCTCTACGACACTCACTTCTCATGCATACCAAGTTCTAGGTTTCCCAAGGCTCACAAACCTTAGGATTGTCCCTGCTATCTCTACTAAGAACCACGAGAATCAGGGCAGCTTCAAAGGCTCCACCTTTTGCATCAACAAATAGAGGGATTTTTGCTACTACACAAGGTTTCTAGTAAGGGCATTTGTTCGGGTGGCTAATCATGTGGTGATTCGCTCTATTAATGGAGGCTTCCTAGCCCAAAGAGGTTACACTCTAAGGGGTTTTAGGGGAAACATTCATCGGTGTAACACAACAGCATCCATTGTTTGTAGCTTTCAACACAAACACTTTTCTTATATAATAGCTTGGAAGAGCTTGGCTTTAGCCTATTACCACTTGGGTCGTACCCCTTCTCACACTGGGAAGGCAGGCTCTCTAAAGATAATAACAAGTTCTCATGAACCCAAGATCCATTTGACAAGCAAGGGGAGAGGATACTTTTGCTATTAAATTTGGGTTACACACATACACAACAAGCAATCAAGAAAGATAAAACAAGCATGGAGCAAACAATGATTCCTTTTAAGCACCAAATCCAAATGTTCCTAGATTAGTGAAAAAATGACATGTCTTGGACCGATTGAAGCTACAACAGATATGTTAGTAGTTTCACAACCTCCTTTTCTTGGACAAATGATAAGATGCTGCATAAATAGATGATTAGTAACCAATAAAACCCAACTGTGAATGACAGAACTAAAAGCAACACACAGTTACCAAAGGTGATCAACAATTAATCAAAAGTGATCTGAATTCTACTGAAAGCAAATGGTTACTACTCAAAAGTGATATAGAAAATCTAGATGCGAACTGTTACTGCTCAAAAGTGACCTGAATTTGCTGGATGCGTGAAAAATCCCTATTTCTGCAAAACTAGGGTTAGGGTTATGAAAAAAATAACTATTAAAGATTGCAAACCCTAGAATGACAAATCTAATGGATGAAATATGATCAAATGGAGACCCTGCAACAACAGATTGATCAATTGGAAACCCGAATGATAAATTGATAAGATCTTGCAAAAACAAGGGTGTTAGCTCAACTAAAATGAAAACCCTAATCAAATTGATTAGTAAATGATAGTATGATGATCAGGATCCTATATAACACATATTAGAAACCTTGATTGGTCAATAAAAATCCTGCAAAACACCTTGCAAAACCAAATGTTAACAGAAAAACCCTAGATTACTGAAAGCAACCAACACAACCAAAAGTGACCAGTTTATGATTAAAAGTGATGCCAAAATGACTAGATGCGACCACTGTTGGCTCAAAAGTGACACAAAAAAGATGAAAGTAGCAAATTTTATCCTAAAAGTGATGCAGAGAGGCTAAAGGCAACTAGTTTTCACTCAAAAGTGACTACAAATTACTGTAAGCGCTCTAAAAAAATTGAACTTCACAAAAACAACTTCAAACAACAAAGTTAATCAAGGACGTGAGTCCCACCGGGCATGCCAAAATGTGGATAGATAAAAATTAGGTTAATAAGATCAAGCATGCAAATGAAAACCTAACCCTACCACCATCAAAGAATCAAATCTAATTGAAACCAAAAGCATGCAATTCAAGAACAAGATCACCTAGATTTGTATGATTCCTTGCTTGTGATGTGGATTGCTTCTCAACATTGAACAATTATGAAGATCAAAGCTCCCATGATGGATGGATGATAGTGATAATATGCTCAATGGATGCTAAAATGCTCAATATGCTCAGGATGATAATGTGGATGCTATATGATGAGAGGATCAAGTATGGAATGAGAGGGTGTTTATATAGACTTCAACCAAAATCAATCAACGATAGAGATTTTGTGGCTATGTGAATGGTTGAGATGAATTGATAATCATAGGTGAATGTGTAGATGACAAGTGGAGGGAAGAATAAAGCTCATGTGTGATCATGTACATAAAAAGTACTACATATCAAAGATATTAAATAAAAATATGTAGTACCCCACATGTTTCAAATAAAAGATGCACACATGTCGGCTTAGGATGAAAGATCAAGATAAATGATAAGAGAAATTAATTAAATAGATAAAATTTATTTAATTAATTAGAAAGTGGGATTTATGAAGGGATTTTAATTAAATAAATAAGATCTATTTAATTAAAATAGATAGAATAGAGATAATTAAATAATTAAAGATTATTTAATTATAGATTAGAGAAAATAGAAGAACATAAAAGAAAATAGAAGAAAATAGATAATGAATTAATTAAATAAATATAAATTTATTTAATTAATAGAAGAAATAGGTGATTTAGAGAAAATAGATAAATTGCTCAAATGTGTTAGACAAATGTAGATGATAGATAATGCAATATTTTGATACTAATGATAATTAGTTCAATTTTGGGTGTCTATAGAAAGGAAAGGTATCGTTGTGTTTCAATGATGGGAGGATTAAAACCCTCCCTAGTGTTTTGCATGTTCTTGGATTAGATAGAAATCTGATTTTAGTTTTGAAGTTGAATGATTTGGGAATGCATGTGACATTTGACAAGCATGGCTGCAGATTGGTGAGAGGGAACCTGGTGGTAGTGAAAGGGAAGAGATTTGGGAACTTGTTTAAGATTGAAGCCACTACAGTTTGTAATTCCTCCTATGTATCTGAGGCCACTACTAAAAATACATGTATGTTGTGGCACCGTAGATTGGGCCACACAAGTAATAATGTATTAAAAACTATTAAGAATAAAAATTTGTTGGATGGTTTCTCCTATTTTGATGAGCACTTTGATTTCTGTGAGCATTGTGTGTTTGGTAAACAAAACAAAAAATCATTTCCTTCAGGAAGCAATAGAGAAAAAGAGAAGTTAGAAATTATTCATACAGATGTGTTTGGACTTGTGGATAATGAATCTATCAGAAAATCTTGTTATTTTGTAACCTTCATTGATGATGTACCCAGATTTACATGGATTTATTTTATGAAGCATAAATCTGAAGTTTTCACTAAGTTTAAGGAATTCAAAATCTTAGTAGAGAACCAATCAGGTTTAAAGATAAAAATATTAAGATTTGACAATGGAGGGGAATATTACTCTAAGGAATTTAATGAGTTTTGCAAGCATGTAGATATAATCAGACAAAAGACAATTCTGTATACACCATAGTAGAATGGTGTTGCAGAAAGGATGAACTGAACAATTATGGAAAGAGCTAGAAGTATGTTTAGTGATGCACAGTTGGATAAATGCTTTTGGGTAAAGGTTGTGTGTACTGCTTGCTACTTGATAAATAGATCTCCTTGTAAGGCTCTTGATTTGACACCTTATGAAGTGTGGGCAAGTAAGAAACCTTTTGTTTCACATTTAAGAATTTTTGGTTGTGAGGCTTTTGTTCATGTGCCTAAGGAAAAGTGATCTAAGTTGGATCCAAAGGATGAAAAATGTACATTCATTAGATATGGTGATAATGTCAAAGGTTATAAGCTTTGGAATCCACTAACCCATAAGATTATCTTTTATAGAGATGTTATTTTCAGGGAACTTAGAGTTATTTATGAACCTAAGTAGCCAAAAGAAAAAGAAGAAAAGGTAAAGAAGGTGCACTTTAATTTAGAGCAGGAAGATGCACCTCAGGAAGAATAGAATGACGGATTGGGAGGTGAATAAGAAGAAGGTTCAAGTAGTTCTGATGAAGATGAGTCTGTTGTTACAGAAGAAGTTGTAGATGATCATGTAGAAGAACGAGTAGAGTCTCTTACTCCACCCTTGAGGAGATCCACAAGACAACATGATCTAGTTGGCAGGTATAGCCCACTAGATTTCTGTTGTGTATATTCTTTATTGAGTATTGATGATGAACTTAGATCCTACAGGGAATCTATTTCTGTAGATGATAGTGACTCTTGGCAGTTAGCCATGTAGGAGGAGATGATGGCTTTAGACTCTTGTAACACCTAGGATCTTGTTCATTTTCCCAAAGGAAGAAAGGCCATAGGATGTAAGTGGGTCTTCAAGAACAAGTTTGGAGTAGACAGGTCATTGGAGAAGTACAAGGCTAGACTGGTAGCCAAGGGCTACTCCCAAAGAGAGGGAGTTGATTTTGGTGAGATATTCTCTCCTATTGCTAAATTGACTTCTATTAGATTTCTTTTATCCATTGTTGCAACTTATGATTGGGAGATTGAGTAAATGGATGCTAAGACTATGTTCATTAATGGAGATCTTGAAGAAAAAATTTATATGCAACAACCTATAGGTTTTGAGGTAAAAGGAAAAGAACATTGGGTTTGCAGGTTAAAGAGGTCTCTTTATGGTCTAAAACAGTCCCCCAGAATGTGGTATCAAAAGTTTGGCTCATTTGTTTTTGAAATTGGGTTTTGTTAGAAGCAAGGAGGATCATTGTGTTTACATTCATTATATTAATGATTCTATACTAGTTATTGCATTGTATGTTGATGACTTGTTATTTTTCATCAATACTAAGGGTATGATTAGTGAGCTTAAAGCCCAACTTTCAAGTGCATTTGATATGAAGGATCTTGGAGCTCCTAGGTATATTCTAGGAATAGAGATTAGAAGAGATAGATGTAACATAAAGCTTTGGTTGTCACAAAGTATGTGAATACTATTTTGCAGAGGTTTAGTTTGCAGGATTGTAACCCAGTTAGAGTTCCTTTACCAATTGGTACTAAGGTTTCATTAGATATGTGTCCAAAGACTAAGGATGATCTTGAGGATATGTCTAATATGCCATATTCTAGTGTTGTAGGGAGTTTGATGTATGCAATGGTTTGCACTAGACCAGATATTACCCAAGCAGTGGGAGTTTTGAGCAAATTTATGTCTAACCCTGGTAGACAACATTGGAACTATGTGAAGAGGGTGTTTAAATATCTTGCAGGTACTCCTGATCATTGTTTTGTTTATTCTAATACTGATAGTGCTGATAAATCTTTGGACATACAGTGTTTTGTTGATGCAGATTGCATAGGTGACTTGGATAGTCGAAGGTCCACTAGTGGCTATGTGTTTACTTTGCTTGGAGGTGCAGTGAGTTGGATGAGTAAGAGGCAACCCATAGTGGCTTCGTTCACCATAGAAGCAGAGTATATGGCTGCTACTCATGTCTCTAAGGAGGTAGTTTGGTTGAGGAGACTGTGTACAGGTATTGGTTTTGATTGCAGAATCATTCAGATTGGTTGTGATAGCCAGAGTGCTATCTGTTTGGCCAAGAATCCCATGTATCATGTTTAGACTAAGCATGTTGATGTTCAATATCACTTTGTTTGAGATTTGGTTGTAAATGGAGAGATTGAGCTAAAGAAGATAGACACTTAGGAGAATGTTGCAAATTCATTGACCAAGCTTATGAGCATAGAGAAGTTTGTGAGGTGCAGAGAGGCCATGAGCCTTATTTCTAGTGCTTGATTATTTTGATTTCCTATGGGTTGATTTACAATGTATAATGTCAAGTAGGAGAATGTTGGGATAAGGTACCATTAACCTTGTAAATTACAATATTGTATTTATTCCATTTATTATAAGTAATTTGTAATTATCCATGAGGAGATGTACCAGTTTCACTAGCAGGGGTAATTTTAGAGTAACCAGAGGTAATTATGGAGTAACTTTTACTATTGGAAAATGTAAAAACTCAAAGTAAATGAGGGTAGGCATGCTCCCTTGAGGAATCTACTATTTTTGGCATGTATGACAACTGTCATAATGTCTATGACAACTGCAAGTTGTCATAAGATTCTGAGATTCTATGATGCATATGACAGATATGTTAGTTGTATATTTGCTATATTTAGCCCAAGCTTCCTATCATGGAAAGATACTCTTTTGTGGAATCTATGATGGCTATGACGCATCATAAGATGTTGTAAGAGGCCAGATTTAGTCTTGGGCCCCCAACCTTTGCATGACTTTGGATAAGTGTAAGATGCTTGTAAGGTGGTAATTAATGTTTACAGGTTGGAGAATCTTAGGAGAGAGAAGGTGAACACCTAGGATGAGTTGGAAAATATTTCTATAAGTATTTGCCATGTATTTGTTATTGCAATATAGATTTTAGGTACTTAGGTGCTGTCGGAATGCTATCAAATTGAAGACTTGTGGAGAGAGTTGTGTAGTTGATGTATTGTACAATCTTTCTGAGATTAATACAAACGTGTGCCTCTTTCCTGGTGGAGTTTTTACCCAAAAGGGTTTTCTCCACATAAACATTGGGTCATTGTGTTGAGTTCTTAATGTTTGACATCTTTTCTATAGTGGGTTTTATGTTTTGTTATAATCTCCATTATTAATGCACATTTAAAGATTGTTGAAATTTATCTTGAATCAAATTTCCATTAAGTAGTTGTGCTTTCATTTCTAACACAAAATCCTTTACAACACACATATAGTGCAAATCTAGAGAGACAATAAGGCCAAATCTAGTGAAAATGCAAGGTTTTCAAACCCTAGACATGAAATTTTGCAACAATGACACTATGATGCAACACTACAATTATAAATTAGATCTAAATGAGTGTTTAAAATAGTAGTAAAATATGAAACAAGATTTTAACTATAAACCCTAGCTAATGCAAAACTAGGTTTTTATGAAAAATGCACAATTTCAAGCAATTTTTATCAAATTAAGCACAAAAATGCAATGCAAGTGAATACTAAATGATAATTTTTTGTAATTTAAATAAGATATGATGAAAATAATAGAAATTAAATGAAATTAAATGCCAATTAATTCAAATTATGCTAAAATGCAAGCCTAAGATGCTAATTTTTTCAAAATTTTCATTTTTTTTGTAATTTTTTTAATGCAATAGAATGAATGGATTGAAATCTATCACACAACACGTAGCAAGGTGCAAAAATTCAAAAACATGGGTTCACCAAAATGTTTTGTATGGAAAAAGGGGGGATGATGAATGTCGTTTGATTTGGTTTAGATCCTCCATTCTCACCAAACATTCAAGGACATCAATCGAGTTGAATCTCTACTAAGTGAGAGCATTCACCTAACAAGTTGGGCTGTCACTTGGAATGATGCAGAAGCTCAGATGTTATCAATCAATATGCCAATTTAATTTTTAAGTACTCTAAAAAGTAAAATAGTAAGCAAATTGATGAATTACGACAAACCATTTCAGATTAAGATAGTAGGCAGAGTATTATAACTGACCATTTTTCAAAGTTCGGGATGCAGAACAATCAAGGACACCTCCACTAGTGCTCCTATCCAAGGTACTATTTTCTACACATAATCTAGATTACCTCCCAACATTGATATTCACTACATCTTCCATTTCTACTCTGAAAAAGGTGGACACTACCACTAGCACCCTAGTCCAGTACTAGATGATCTTTGGGGTGTCAGAAGCTCTTCAGATGCTAATTACCACTATCTAACTTGTTTGTGTGTCTGCAACTCTGGAGGACACTGCCATTAGTGCCTATGTCCTGAAATGTTGAACTCTATCCTCTTTCTTTCAGATCCTGAATCCTTGTCTTTTGTAACCTCCTTCTACAACTCCACTCCACGAAACTTGGTACTTATAACCTACAATCACAAAGGAGTGTGGTTGGGGATTGTGGTGTTTAGAGGCTTGCCTCGGTCAAGCCCCAGAGAGACATTCAAGTCTTCTAAATACCATTGTTAGATAACAGTGTGTATCCCTATGGGATAGAGGAAAAATCTAAATGATAAATGATCAAAAAATAATAGATGTTACCTTGAAGTGTAGATCTCATGGAAGGAAGATGCTCTTTCATGCCATGAGGAGATGGAGTCAAATCTACAACAAACAAGCACAATAACAACACAATATTGCTCTACAACCCAATCAAAGCCTTGAATCACTTTAGTATAAAACCACAAGTTCACAATGTCCATCTAGTTTGAAAATGAAAACCTAAACATGCTTATATATGCAACTACAAATATTCTCACTAAGAATTTCATAATTCAAACTTGAAATTTCAGCATAGGACCTAAATAATGGTCATAAAACTGACATTTAAATTTAGGGTAGACCCAAAATAGGGTAGGACTAGGGTGCTAGTGCCCAAGTCCACCCTCCAATTTTTGTTCAAGGACCATCCAAATAGCACCCCCTAGGTCCTATTTGCCATAAGACTTTAGGGTTTTCTCATCAAGATTCACAATTATCATGAAAGATGCTCTAAATGCAATCTAAGGACTCGAGAGCTAAACCTTAAGAGGGAAAAGCCCCCAAGGGGACATTTTCTAACATAACAATACTAAACAACAATCAATTTTAAAATATATTATAAATTGATATGAGATCAATATAAGTATTCTCTACTAGCTAAAATGCTTTGAAGCAAGTTCAAAGTTCACATGTTCTACCATCGACTCCTTAATTAGGGGTTTTTTTGGTACTAACACTTGTTCCTTTCACACACACCCCATTTTATTTTGACAAATGTGGACCCCCTTATTTTTTCTCTTCTTTTGCCTTAGGTCTTAGTTTTCAATCTCTTGGCTCGGGAAGTGATTTCTGGGGATACTTTGAATGGTTATCCTCATGCTTTTCTAATTTTGGATCTCTTAAGTGTGATTTTAATCAACTTTTCCTTAGCTAGGAATTAGGTTTTCACCTTTAATAGGAGTTTCAGAGTTTTTATAGGGAGCATGATGTGGACCCTTAGATAAAGCTTAGTGTTGATATGTGCCAAACAAATGAGGGAGGGGGTGAATTAGTTGTCACAAAAACTTAAACACTTTCTATAATTTAAACATTCATCACTTATCTACAATTATTATGATTTAACAATGAGAGAATGAAATCAGAAAATTGACCACAGATACAACATCAAATACAAGAGACACTAGATTTATGTGGAAAACCCCAAGGTGGGGAAAAATCATGGAGAGGATTAACTCTCAATATATATTGCAATCTTGAAATATGATGTTCAGGCTTGGTCACTCCACGGGCCTAAACATACTGGCTTACTGCCATGAAGAACAACTAGGTCTAGCAGGCTCATTGCCTCAACCCTAAACCTAGTAAGATTACAATAAGGGCTGTTAAACCCTACTAGTGGCTTACTACTAGACTCACTACCACGATCAACACCTTTCCATATTGTGAATAACAATTCCTCTGCTCTGCTCTTCCCCTTCTCTACTCTTCCTCTTCTTTCCTCTACCTCTTCTCTACTCTACCTTTAGACCTTTCTTAATGTTTTATCATTTCTTCTCAAGGACACCTTTTCCATGACTCAACGACAAGTATATATACACTACATCAACCTTTGAATGATCATCAAGGTTGGCATCACAATCATCAACCATTGGAACAATCTCCAATGTTGGTATTACAAACATTTACAAAATAGGTCCTGACCTATTACAACATCATGCAAAGGGAATGAAATGTGGATCATCCCATGCCTTAGCTAGGACTCAAACATGATCTTCCATACCACAACATACTTCCACAATCTTTTAGAGATCTCTGCAATCACTAGGATCAACCACGTCGGCCAAGATTGGTTACATGCTACATTATCTGGGAACAATCTTCACACACCATCTCAATTCTTAACACAAACCAAAGTCTAGATAGGAACATGATTAGGAGACATCCACAAGCATTCTATAATCATCAGAAGCAACTGCATATACCTTAACCACTTTATCCATAGGAATCTTCTCACAGGAATACATGAACTTCATTATCTTCATCTATCATAAAAGAAAGATAGCTTGCGGACCACCAAACCATGAACCATTGCAACTATAGGCACTTATCATGATCCTATACTTCCTTCTAGAATTGCAGAGAAAAATATTTTATTGCAGAGGAATGTAGAGTCAAATACTATCTTCCTGTCTTAACTGAACTTACAGAAAAAAAAGGTTTCACTCTGGTGAACACAACTCACTAAGATCTTCATGCGGATGGCTCAAACCTAGAATGTAGCATCCTCAGACATACCTCTAACATACTTCCAATCTGCAGACCATGATCTTCAAGTAGAAATAAATGTAGAGCCGCTTACTAGATTGTTCTTTAGCATACAACTTGTTGGGGTTTTTTCTTGCCACCTTCAATCCTAAGGAGAACACACTATTCAAACCAGGGGATCAAAGGCTTAGGACAAGTGGATACACACTATCAACAAATTGAAGACAAGAAAGACCAACTAACAAGGCTAAAAATAGCATTCTGTACTTTGAACTCCATAAGACTTAGGTGGGTATACCTATTCTAGGCCTAGATGTATGACAAAACATTCACTGGACAACTCTCTACAGGCCTACGAATGTGGATAGTTCTTAGACAAATGAATAAGAGAAATCAATACATCTACTTATCCCTGGGCATGATCCCTTTATGCCCTGAACAAACATTGAGAATAGTTTAAACATAGAGATGGGAAAGATTGATTTAAGTTTTGATTGGTGATTCCCTCCAGGGCTTGCATAGAATGAACACATTAGACCAGTGTCTTATCGATTGGGCAGAGTCAAGATACTAATAACTATTTAGATAACAACATGAAATGCAAGATCAATAACCTTATAACCACTACTACCTTACATTAATTAGGCCTCTTATGCTGAATACATTCTTAGTTATCCTAAATGAAACACTTTATCCCCAATATTTGATTGAAAGCAAGATTGACTTATTCTTTGAACAAGAGCTATTAACCAAATATCTATTATAGCAAATGTGTAACAATAATCAGTATAATCTTTGATTATTTAGACTGAAGAAATAAAACATACATTCTGGGAGACATCATTGCATAAGCATAGTTTGATTAAAACTATAGACTGAAATGCTTCTTACTACCTAAACCAATGATTACAATATTGGAACTCTGAAAAACTTAAAGAATGCCTAAAAAATCTATTCTAGAAACCCTATTATAACATGCCTAAGACCTGGAGAAGATGGAAAAACTGACCCTTGCCCAGTGGAAAAGATCTCTCATTTATAGGAACATGAGAGTCATTGAAAGCCAACACCAAGCCACTAACCACAGTTTGTTAGAAAAGAATATGTCTTTTAGCATCATGGAGGCAAAACAAGACATAAAACTCCAAGGGGAAACTAGTATCTACATACACTTGTCACACCTAGGCAACATCTTGCAAAATTCAATCATCACAATGTTGCAAGTATGAGGTTAACCAGTGTTGTCATTGATGTCAACATACTCATATTGCATTAGTAAGAATGATTGGATGAGCTGTGTGCTGAGGATATTGAGAAAATTAGTCTCAATTAGGAACAGTGAAGAACAGTGATGAGAAGAAGGCAAATGTACTCAATAGGTTGAGGATTAGAGGATGTGGATTAAAGGGTTTGTAGATATGAGTCTTGAGTTGATCCAGTTAAGATTTTAGAGGTTCGCATGAAGATATGAAAAAGTTGTGACCGGTCAAGTAGAACCGGTTCCGAGAGATGCTCCAGAGTGACAGAGTGTTGCAAAAAGGTCCAGTGAGATCTAGAAGTGCATTGTCCTATTCTGCAGATTGGACAGAGTGTTTGGGATGTCTTTTTAATGTGTCATCTCAATTGGTACGTGGTTTGGAGGTCCAGAAACACCTTCTTTAGTATGACAGTGGCGACAGACTATGTTCTTGAAGTTTTGGATGAAGAGGAGAAGAGATTCTAGTGAGTAGAGAAAGTGCGGATGTACCTGGTCAATCAGGCAAGCTTGTGAAGGTTCTTGGATCATGTTGAGGTTATGTTGTTGGTCCGGATTAGTGGTAGAGCCTAGAATTGAAGATATTCTTCTGGATGAAGTTCTTGTTTAGACTAGCCGACCGGATGAGTTGTTCATCTTGCAAACGCTCTTGTGGTGGCCAACCGGATGTGTTATTCATCTTGTGAATGTTCTTATGGTTGAGTGCCGACTTAGATGATCATTCCTAAGTTGATGTCTTGTATAAATAAAGGTTTGAAAATTCATTTCAAGGGATGTGGTGAAGCAGATGAGTGTGGCATAGCGAAAGAGCGAAAGGCAGAGTAGGTGTGACTCGGGCTTAAATGGAACTGATCCAGACATGGTAAAGATGTCATTCTCCAGTTCAAGGTTGTGATCCTTATGATTTTGTAGATAGTGTGTCTCTTTGTAGGCAATGTGCCTCCTTGTGAGCAGTGTGCTCAGGCAGTGAGCCCTAATTGGCATGTGCCATTCATTTTTTCTTATTCTTCTAACAGAGAATAATTCTTGGGTTAATCACCCTGTGATTTTTCCCTTAACCAGGTTTTCCATGTCAAAAATCTTGGTGTCAAATGTATTGATGTTTATCTACTTCGGTGTTTATGCTTTGTGCTTTCATGATTGATTAATTGATATGCTGTTAACTAACAAGAAGAATCAAATATTTAAAGTAGAAGCAAAGTTTTTGTACAACTGATTCACCCCCCCTCTTAGTTGTGTGCCCTAGATCTAACACACAACACATAGGCAGACCACATGCACATTCACAAATGGTTCAAATTTGCTAGCCCTCCAAGTCGTGGTCAAAATAGTTATAATGGTTTGGCAATCTCTCAGAAATAGTAGAAGCGTGAGAAGCATTGGCATGAATATCCATGAAGACCAAAATATTTGCAGAGAGGGAGGAATTTAAGGAAATCCCCAAATTCACCCATATTCTTGCTCATAGGTCGGCCACGACCTTCCAGTACCTCTCTGCATGCCTATACAACCATAGGATCTTTTGCCTACCTACAGATCAATCCACAAATAGACACATGGCGTGAATATTGAAGTCCCCGTGGACCAGGCAAGTTGTACCTTTACCTTATCGCTCTATTAGAGAGACCCAAAAACCTATCATGCCAATGCCTTGAAGTCCCACTAATATCTGCCTTTTATCGGGCTATTGGGGAGACCGGAAAATGACTCCCAGCGATAAGGTGGAGTCCCCTCGATATATGCCACTTATCAGCCTATCAGTGGAACTACGAACTAAGTTTTGCCAATAGGTAACTTTCCCACCAGTGTACTCTTGTATCTTCATTCTATATGCATATTTCATGTATATCATATACATGTGCATTTGTATCTTCGACACATGCCCTTTTGTATCCCGTTAGTTTTGCATATCAAATACATGCAAAATATACATACATTTCTTGATACAACTGTGGATTTCAACTAGATCTTTAAGATGCTTAACCTTTTGTTTCACATCCAGAAATGCATCTGAATGTCAAATACAAGCCTTTATGCATACAAAGATGCATACATTCATTTCCACTTTCTAAATCCAATTGAAACCTCCTTTTGGGTCTATCGATGCATATTTGGATTTGTATGTATAAGGCAACATTATAACATACAAATACAAATGTGGAATTGAGTCACTATCAAGAACATTATAAGGAACGATCGGGTCCAGGTTTACATCTCTACATTGACAACTTAAGATACAAATATAAAGGCATGAATTAAAACCCGATGCATAAAAGATATTGTATGCATGACACATACAAATGGAAATGCAATACGAGATACATGCAAACCAAACAATGGAATTCCCCCAACACTTAGAAAATAAAACCCATTCTGCAACATGACACCAACACTTGGATTTCACAGAAATGTAAGTGCCAACATTGGGTCATGTTCGGGGATGCATGCCCCTCGCAGGCATGGCGAGATTCCAGATCTCCAGGAAGATCATACCAAGCTAGAGAAAAACACCCGATGAACATATAGTACAATATGTATAGAAAACATCACCCCTTAAGAGAAATACAGCTTAAGGAATTGCCCATGAACTGGCAACTCCGGAAGCTTACCCATCAAACTTTGCAAATAATAGAAATCCTGACCATGTGTGTTGTTGATCAGATATGCTCCCAGCCAGAGAGCATCAAACTTACCATGCTTTCCCTTTTCCTGTGCTTTTGCATTCCACATAAGCACCATATCACCAACCCCAAACCTTCTAGATGAAGATCTCTTGTCATACAGGGTTTTACTTGCAATTGCATCTTCATGTTTTTTCTTTGTGCTGCCCTTCTTGTTTCATCAAGTTCTACCAGAGTATTAATCCTCACTTGTATTTCATTTGGGGTATCATCATCATACTCTTGTATGAATCTGTACAGTTGCATCATATTATTAGTAGGCATTCTAGCCTCAAGCCCATAGACTAGCTCAAATGGTGATTGACCAGTTGCTTTCTTTATAGTTACTCTATCTACCCATAGGGCCTACTTTAACTTAGAATCCCAAGCCTTTTTGTTCCTCTCCATCACTCTCTTGACGATCTTCATGAGACTCTTGTTACTGGATTCAACCTATCCATTTCCTTGAGGATGGTAAGGGGATGAATGTGATATAGAAATTCCATACTTATTACAAAAATCAACAAACTCTTTTGACCGGAAGCACATAGCATTATCAATCACAATTTTCTCTGGTACACCAAACCTGATTAGAATATTGTTCATTAAAAAGTTAGTAACCACTTTACTTGTTTTCCTCTTTGTGGGAATGGCTTCTACCCACTTAGTGAAGTAATCAGTAGCAACTAACATCCATGAATGTCCTCCACTTGACTTTTCTACAATCTCACCAATGAAATCAATTCCCCGTTGCTGGAATGGTGCCTGTACTGAAATTGGTCTAAGAGATAAGTTTCCAAAAAAATTTAACTTACCAGCAAACCTCTTGCATGCATCACATACCCTTACCATTTTTTATACATCTCTAAAAAGTGTTCGCCACCAGAATCCTACTCTCAGGATCTTGTGAGCAATTGTTTTGGCCATGTAATGATCGCCACATACACCATTATACATTTCATACAAGAGTTCTTGAGCTTGTTTTCCATATACACATTTGAGAAAAACTCCATTCATATTTCTCCACCATAGCTCATTTTCAATTATAACATACTTGACAGTTTGTAGCTTTAATGTTCTCTTTTGATTATCTATCATCCCTTTAGGGCATGACATATTCTTCAAGTAATGTACAACATCCTGTTGATAACTGAGAGGGGGGGGTGAATCAGTTATCCTAATTATTTCCCTTATTGAACTTTCCTTTTAATTGATGCAGCATAAAATCAAACATAAAACATTAACCATAAAACAAGAAACACATGACACAGTATTTTTGACGTGGAAACCCTGTTAAGGGAGAAAACCACGGGGTGATTAACCCAAAATTATTCTCTGTTAGAAGAATAGGAAATTACAAAAATGGCACTTGCCAATTAGGGCTCACTGCCCGAGCACACTGCTCACAAGAGGCCCACTGCCTACAAGAAGACACACTGTCTACAAAGTGATGAGAATCACAGTCTTGAACTGATTGGAAGCATCTGCATATGCTGGAGTTCAGTTCCGGTTAGGCTCAGTACACTGATCTGCTGCACTTCATCTTTCCTCTGTTCTTTATTCTGCTATCTTTCACATACCGGATCCTTTTTGCTACCTCTGCTCTTTATCTGGACTTATTCGCATATATCTCCACAACAACACCACCTTCACAACTAAATCCATCCTCTATATATATCCGCACAAGTAATTTCATCACCTTTCTAGTCGGCATCCGGAACAGTCTAGTTTCTTACAAGCTCTCATTCTGTCGGCTGAATCCTTCCTCACCAAGCAATGCGGATCAAGCATGTACTTGTAGATATCATTAATCATGTCGGCCAAACATGATTCATGCCTTCACAACCTCTGTCATCAACAGTAACCCATCCGGAAAGCAGTCTGATACTCTGCCAGTCAGTTCTTCCTCTGTTTTCACTGTCTCTCAGGAATCCGGTACTCAACCATTCATATCTTTTTCCTTGTCCATCACCGGAGGCTAAATCCTTGGAATATACCACTCAAGGTAGTCCTCTTGACTTCCCCAAATCCTCACTACACCAAGACACTTCCTCTGAGAGATCCGGACCAATCTGTCGGACCTTGCCACATGCTCTGTTCTTCTTCACCGGACCACAACATTCTTTATTCTGACTTCCGGTAGAGACACATTATGACTTGCGGATATGTGGGATGACCTTTGTTGCCATCAATGACAACAACCATGAATCCATATAGTGTCTCTTGCCAACAATCTCCCCCTTTGGCATTGATGGCAACACTTAGTGAAAAATGACTAAGTGTTTTCACTATGCTCCCCCTTTGCTGATGCTCTGTCCTTATATACAATTTCCGGAACTCCCCCTTAGTTGGATCCCTCATTTTTCACTGCTCCTCACTCCCCCTTTGACATCAATGGCAAAGGGTAGGGTCCGCACACCAAAATTTTCAAAAATTTTCTATATATAGCCGCATATTTACATACTCACATGTACTGAAGAATGTCTGCAAAGGATGTCTGCAATTGGATCATTTCTGTAGCCCAACTTTGCTTCATTCTATCCAAAATTGAAATGTGACCACTTAGCAAAAATGCAAAAGCTTCTGCCCGCTTGAGATCTGTCGGATCTTTTGTTTGGGCGGTGGTCTGAGCATCACTGATGGCCTCATGCATAGTTTCCAACTTAGGGATTATAATCCTTCTAAGTTCTCCCATCCGGTTAGTGATGTTCTTCCTTTCCTTCTCAAGATTTTTTATTTCATTCAAGACTGCAATGGTCTGACATTCTTGATTTATTATAGAGGAAGAGAGAGGATCAAAACTTTGAGATAAGCTTTGTAGCTTATCCTGTTCCTCTTTTATTTTCTTGTCAAATGCTGCTGTTGCCTTTGACCAGGATATACAAAATTTATAGATGTCACCGCCATCCTTAAGAGCATTCTCTAAGCTCTTTATTCCAATGCTTACAATCTTCCTATCTTTAGAGATTAATTCTAATATCTCTGAAAATCTCTTATCCAAAAATTCCTTTCGGACCTTTTCTTCAGCTGATTTTTCTAGAGAATCAAAATGTGTATCAACACTGCTGACTAAGGTTTTTAGATTACCGGAAGTGGAGGCTGTCGGATCTATCTGGATTGATGGCATGATTTTTACAAGTACTCCGGAAGCAGCCTCTATCAACTCACAGTCTTCCATATGAGACTTCAGGAGCTTTTCATTTGCCTTGGCATTTGCAAATGAAGCTATCTTCATTGTTTGTACCGGAGAGAGAGAGTCAAAATCAAATGGACCTTTTAGAAGCTCCGGTTCATCAATCTCTAGAGTTTCTTTGCTCAAAAATTGTTGAACAGTTTGTGCAGTGTCTCTTGCCGGAGACAGATGTTTCTTTTCTTCTGCAGTCTTAGAACTGTCAACCTCTTTGTCTTTCACCACTGCTTCCTTCTCCTGTAATTGCTCTTCTTCTTTGGATCCGGAGACTGTAGGGGAAACCGGAGGAGAGATGCTAGTTTGTTCATGGGCCACTTCTTCTGGAGCAGAGGGTCCCAAGTCCTCAGCTGTTTCTGTACCTAAATCCTCTACAACCGGAAGATTGAACCTTTTGAAGGCCTTCCGGAGGATCTCTTCTGTTTCTTGGGCCACTTTGTCAGTCTCGCCAAGCATGAGTTGATTCAACCTGGCTTTGCTTCTGAACTCATCTTTGCAGTCTTTGAAGATAATGTTCATTGTCTTGGGATCAATTTGAGGATATAGCTGAATAGCTATCTGCTCCCGGATCTCAAGATCTTTAGCATGAGCATTATTCTTTCTTACTTCCATTTCCTTTTCTAGGCTTTTAGGAATAAGAGATATTATTTCAATGAAAGTCTTATTATATATGTTAAGATATTTTACTGTGGCCTCCTGCAGAGTCTTTTGGTCGGCCTCACTGAAGTCATCATATGATTCAGTCATTGGTTGAAGGTTTCCATCCACCGTGACCGACTTGATTATGCTCTCTAGTGACAGAGTGGGCTTTTCAACAGTTACCTCTGCCATTTCATCCTTGTCTTGGCCTGTGGAGGGCTTACCGGATCCTTTCTTCTTCTGTTTCTTTACTTCTCTTACTCCCTCATCTGATTCTGTTTCCTCTTCATCCTTTTGGCTTCCATAAGCCCTTGTGGCTTTTGTCTTGGATCTCTTACCGGATGCCTGAACTTCCGGTTTTGAACTTTTGGTTGTGGGAGGTGCAGGTCTCTTTGATGATCTGGTCCGGGTGGGAGCTTCAACCAGAGCACTTTCTTTACTTTTCTCTTCTTCCTCGGCCTTCCTCCTCTTTTCCCGGCTGGCATCAAGTGCCTCCTTTGAGATGCCTAGGCCTTGAGCAATGTGCTCTACTTCTTTTCTCACCTTTCTTTTAATCTCAGGTTCCCTGAGTTCTACATGTATTTTTACACTCAGCTCCTCAAAGGTTCCAAACCTTTCTGCCTTAGGATCTTTGGGCTGACTTAGCATGTGTTGAACATGCAGCTCCACTATCTGTTCATCTACTTCATACCCCATGGGCATGATCCAGACAGTCCTTGGCTCTACTGCCTCCATTAGGCACTGATCAGTGTCAACCATAAAGCACACTGAGTCTTTGTATTTTTCAACAAGAGACTGGGGAATTCTCTCTCTTGCTTGCATCATGCTCTGAAAGTTTTTGAAGTATCCCCATAGAGCTGTATTTCTCGCTTTTGCATCCCCAAGTCCATGCAGATAGTCTCTTATCTGAACTGCAACAGGTTTGTCATTCTGCCATACCCATCCACTTGTTCCGGGTAGCTCATTCATGAAGTAGAAGAATAGACATACAATAAGAGTACCATACTTAAAGGAATTCTTCTTATCCTTCTTGATTTTCTGTATATTTTCCATTAATTGGCTTAGCAGTAGTTCGCAGAGATCATATTCTGCATTCTTTCTTAGCATTTCAAAGGCAGTGTATACTGCAGTTCCGGATACAGAATTCTCCCTGCTGGAGTGATAGATCTTGTATCCTATTATCATTGATGCATATTTGATATCCGGATCCGAAATATCTTCAATGGTCATTGCCCTCTTATCAAATTTTGATCCGGTGGCCTCAGTTACAATGTTGTTCTTGACAGATTTGAGGATAGGTACCCCTCCGGAAGAGTATAGACCAGTTACTGCTCTAATTGCCTCTTTTGTGATCTTGCAGGGTCTATCTAGCCATAGAAAGTTGTCATGCATCCTGCTCAGTACATACCGGACCCATTCATCTTCTTCAAAATAGGGGAAATGAATAAATTGCTCAAATTGTTTCTTCTGGATATCCTTATACTCTGGTTTAAGCTCAAAAGCATTGTCTATCAGCTGCTTGTGATAGAGGTCTCTTAATTTGAATTCCCCAAATTCCTCAATGTTTGCATGTATGTAAACCCTAATGTCTTCGGTATGTAAAACTCCGTGAGGAACACTAGAGAAGGCTCCTAGTGGATCTACCTCCAATGATTTGTAAGGATGTTTCTTGAATGAGGGGCGAGGTCTATCAGAGATCTTAACTATGTTTGGAGTAGCCATTCTTCAAAGATTTGCAGTGAGGTAATGAAAAACGGAGAATACCTTATGCGCCTTCGGTTTGCACGGAGTGGTTGGATTGATTTCTTTATGCAATAGCTTCGGCAGGAGATCCTAGGTGTGCTTGATGAACCTTGTTGCAGAGCTCCACTTTTCGCTTCTTCTCGAGTGCAGAATGAGCAAATGACCTTTGAGAAATCCCTTAAATTGCTCCGCGAACCCTAATATCTGTCTGCAATAAATGCTTCACCTACATCATTCCGGTTTGCCTTGTCTGGATAGTTTGGAGTATCCCGGATTAGTCCTGATCTGTGGATATCATCCGGATCTTTCAATCATGAATGAATCGAGGTAACATATTGCAAGAACATCCCAAACACTCTGTCCAATCCGCAGAACAAGATAGTGCATTTCCGGATCTTCCCGGACCTTTTTGTAATCCTTTATCATACCGGAGCATCTCCCTGAACAGGTCTTATTTGATCGATCACAGCTTCTTCATAACTCCATGCGGACCTCTGAAAACTTGACTGAAGTATCTCAAGACTCATATCTACAAACCCTTTGATCCGCATCTTGTGCCACATCTGGCACCACTTGTTTGGCTGGGGGAACAAGATTTTCTTTGAGTCTCCCCCTGAGCCTGAGCTCACCTTTTAATTTCTGGAAGAAATATCAGCACCAGAGTCTGGTGCGGATCCAACCTCTACATTCTCTGAACTTTTCTTCACCCAAATCTTGCTCATCTGATTCCTAACCTCATCCGCATTCATCTTTTGTTTACCCTTGTCTTGATTCTGATTATACACCGGACCTCTTTTGTCCTGATTCTTGTTTCTGCAGACTTTAGCATTATGACTGGACCTATTGCAGATTTGGCAAATAACATTTCTTTGCATATTTGACTGATATCCTCTTGATCTGCATTGATTAGCAATATGACCTACTCTATTGCATGTGAAGCATCTACCTTTGAATGATTTGTTTACTTGCATAATTCTGCATTCATGGGATTTGTGTCCATACCTTTTGCAGTTGAAGCACTGTCCTGAGAAGGATGAATTATTCTGATTCATTCTCATTCTGCACTAATTAGCTTTGTGACCAAAGTGGTTGCAGCTGTGGCAGTATCCATTGAAGGATGGATATCTTTGAGCATTTGGCTGTCTTACCGGAGGTCTTCTAGGCCTGCTCCTTGGATTTTCTGATCCAAGATTCTTCTGACCGGATCCGGAGCTTTCTCCTTTCTCATATCCCAAACCATACTTGTCATCTGTCCTCTTTTGACTTCCAAGAAGAACTTCAAGTTGAGCAGAACTTATCTTGAATTTCTCTTTATATTCATTTGCTGTTTGAAGGTCTCTTTTGAGAGAGGCAATTTGATCCTCAAGTTTTCCTTCATTATCTTTGGCATCTTCAAGATCAGATTCAAGATGTCTGATAATCCTGTCCATCTGGTGGCATTCTTCTGATTTTTCTTTAAGAGATTGTCTTAGATTGTCTTCAGCCTTTCTTTTTTCTTCAATCTCTTGAGTAAACTTTATAGTTCCTGATTCCATTTCATGTCTTAACATAATGACTTCTTTTGATAACTTTTCACATAACTTGGTTTGCTCAGTCAATTCTTCATTTGTATTGCTTTCTTCACTTTGCCTTGCCAACTATTGAAGCAGCTCCTTTCTCTTTTTCATAGAAAGACTTAATTTGTCTTTTAATTCTCTCATGAATTCATCAGCCTGTTTGAGTCTTTCCTTTAATTCACTGACTTCAGAATTTGACTGTTCAAGATCCTCAAGAGCAGTCTTGAGTTGCTCCCTTAAACCATATGCATCCATTTGAAATCCCAGATCTTCCTCAAGCTGTTAGGCTCTATTAGGAGGAACTTAGCTCTGATACCAATTGTTGATAACTGAGAGGGGGGGGTGAATTAGTTATCCTAATTATTTCCCTTATTGAACTTTCCTTTTAATTGATGCAGCATAAAATCAAACATAAAACATTAACCATAAAACAAGAAACACATGACACAGTATTTTTGACGTGGAAACCCTGTTAAGGGAGAAAACCACGGGGTGATTAACCCAAAATTATTCTCTGTTAGAAGAATAGGAAATTACAAAAATGGCACTTGCCAATTAGGGCTCACTGCCCGAGCACACTGCTCACAAGAGGCCCACTGCCTACAAGAAGACACACTGTCTACAAAGTGATGAGAATCACAGTCTTGAACTGATTGGAAGCATCTGCATATGCTGGAGTTCAGTTCCGGTTAGGCTCAGTACACTGATCTGCTGCACTTCATCTTTCCTCTGTTCTTTATTCTGCTATCTTTCACATACCGGATCCTTTTTGCTACCTCTGCTCTTTATCTGGACTTATTCGCATATATCTCCACAACAACACCACCTTCACAACTAAATCCATCCTCTATATATATCCGCACAAGTAATTTCATCACCTTTCTAGTCGGCATCCGGAACAGTCTAGTTTCTTACAAGCTCTCATTCTGTCAGCTGAATCCTTCCTCACCAAGCAATGCGGATCAAGCATGTACTTGTAGATATCATTAATCATGTCGGCCAAACATGATTCATGCCTTCACAACCTCTGTCATCAACAGTAACCCATCCGGAAAGCAGTCTGATACTCTGCCAGTCAGTTCTTCCTCTGTTTTCACTGTCTCTCAGGAATCCGGTACTCAACCATTCATATCTTTTTCCTTGTCCATCACCGGAGGCTAAATCCTTGGAATATACCACTCAAGGTAGTCCTCTTGACTTCCCCAAATCCGCACTGCACCAAGACACTTCCTCTGAGAGATCCGGACCAATCTGTCGGACCTTGCCACATGCTCTGTTCTTCTTCACCGGACCACAACATTCTTTATTCTGACTTCCGGTAGAGACACATTATGACTTGCGGATATGTGGGATGACCTTTGTTGCCATCAATGACAACAACCATGAATCCATATAGTGTCTCTTGCCAACACATCCCTATACCATCCTGCAGTATGCATATTATAAATAGGGGAAACATCAGTATATTCAACATTATTTACCTGATTTGCTTCTAGATTTACTTCTGCCATCAACTTGGCCAGTCCTTGTCCTTTGACCAATTTTGTAATCTGCACATCAATGTTGAATTCCTAAATTCTATTTATCCATCTGTACCTTCAGCCAATAACTTCTTGCTGAGTAAGGATATCCTTGACAGTAGCTGTTGGTACATATGCAACAATTGTAGCACCAACTAGGTAAGTTTTGAAGTTCTTGATTGCCTTGACCAGAGCATAAGCCTACTTTTCTATTATGTCATACTTTAATTCTGCAGCTTGCAATGATTTACTAAAAAAGGCAATTGGTTGCTCATATCCCTCATCATTCTTCTGTAGTAACACAACAACAATAGTATGAAAGGAAGCAAAAGAGAAATTTGAAAAAGGTTTAGAGAAATTAGGAGACTTCAATACAGGAGTAGATCCCTAATGGCCTTTTTTATCTCTGCAAAAGCTTTAGATGGCTCTTCACTCCATGCTACATTTTCACCTTTCTTCAGCATCTTTAAGATGGGTCGAGTAATTTTAGAAAAATTTGTTACAAACCTTCTCAATAAATTCACTTGACCAAAGAAAGACTGTATACTTGTGATACTCTTAGGCTGAGGAATCTTGTCAATTGCAGCAACTCTCTCTGGATCAATTCTCACTCCTTCTTTGGACACTATATGTCCCAGCAATTTTCCCTCTGTAACCCCAAAAGCAAATTTTTTTAGGATTGAGGGATATTCCATACTCCAAGGTTCTGATCAAAATCTTCTCTAAATGCATGCAATGTTCCTCTTCCTTCTTGGAGAATGCTGTTAAATCATCTTGATAGACTACCATGAAGATGTCTACGAAATCAGAAAAAGCTACATCCATAGCTCTCTGAAAAGTGGCACCCGCATTTGTCAAGCCAAAAGGCATTCTGACATACACATAAGTTCCCCAAGGAGTTGTAAATGTAGTCTTATACTGCTCTGACACCTTCACTTTTACCTAATTGTATCTAAAAAAACCATCCATCATAGATAATAGCTCACACCCTGTCAGTTTCTGGAGCATTGCTTCCATATTAGGTAGAGGATAGTTATCTTTTAATGAGGACACATTTAAATTTTTGAAGTCTACACATAACCTGATGTCCCCATTCTTTTTCCTTACTGGCACAAGATTAGACACCCAAGTCAAATGTCTAATGGGTTTGATAATCCCCCCATCCCTAAGTTTCATCAATTCCTCTTGCATTTTGGGTGCTAGTGTAGGGTTGATAGGCCTCTGCTTCTGTCTGAATGGCTTAGCACCATCTTTTAGTGGTATTTCATGCTGAAAAAGATCCTCCCTATAGGCTTTCAAATCATCATAAGAAAAAGTAAACACATGTCTATATTTTCTCAACAAAGTGATCAACATAGCTTTAATTTTAGGTTTCATGTTTTTTTCCTACATACACCTTCTTGGGTGCATTAGTAGTTCCTATGTTAACCTCTTCCAAGTCTTCTTGATGAGTAGGGGCTTGCTTTATAGTACTTCTATCAGGACCATCAAATACTCTTTCTAACACAACCAGTCCCTTAGGAATCTTGTTTGTCTTTAGTTGTATCACTTCAGTCCCAAAAATTGTATCCTTTCCATCCATAGTTTCCACAAAAGCCCCAAAGTCAATCTCCTAATTTTCATATTGGTCAACACACCTCGGGAATTTTAGAATGTCATTATCATTATTAAAAACTTGCCAGTTTTGTATGTTGTCAGGGATTGATGGTCTTGTTTGTGCCTCAAACTTAAAAATACCAGAAAAAGTCATATCATTAGGTTGGAGTGCAATGTTGGCTAGCAAATCTGCCATTTGATTTTTGCCCCTTTCTAACTAGTCAATACCAAAAGCATCAAATTGTTCAATTGAATCCCAAATAGCATTCATGTATTGTTTCAACCTTTGATTCTTTGAAACAAACCTTGACTGACCAGAGATATAACTAATTCAGAATCACCAATGACTCTTAACTTCTTTATTCCATGCTTTTCAGCCAGTCTCAATCCTAATAGTAAAGCCTCATATTTTGCAACATTATTTGTGCATGCAAATAACAAAGAAAATGAAAATTTGAAAGTTTTACCACTAGGAGAGATAAGGATTACCCCTGTACCTAACCCCTCTTTTGAGCAAGCACCATCAAAGTACATGGTCCATAGCTCATAACTATCTGCCTGGTGTAATACCTCCTTCAAAGGTGCTGGCCCCTTGACTTCTTCTAGCAATTACTCAACCTTGAAACTGCCAACGTCCACATCAGTGAAATGGATGTGTTCCTCAAGTTCATCCTCTACTACTATAAATGGAGAGAAAGGCTCTCTAAGAAGCTTAACATTCTTTCCACCAATAGGGATAGTGGCAAAAGTCATATCACATCACATGCTCCCACCAATAGTAGCAGACCATTTTCTAGACATCAACATTCCATAAGTAGGAGGAATATCCACCATAGTTGCACTCATCACAAACTCCTTATCAGGGTATGCTGCCAACCTATAAGGTATCTCCCTTATGATTTCTATGACCGGGAGTTCCCTATTATCCATTGCATAACACTTTCCATATACCTTTGTGATCTTCAATCCCAATGATTGCATGACCCTAATTGGCATAATATTTGAAGATGCCCCTGAATCAATCATACAATTTTTTAGAATCTTATTATTTATGATCAGGGAAACATAGAAAGGATTTACCTGATTAGGGCATGCAGTAAGTGTGGAACCAAAAAACACCTGAGGGTTATCATTGTTTCTTCCCTCACTTTCCTTTTTCTTTTCTTTTCTTTTTGTTTCCTTGAGGCCGAACCTTTTCTCTTTTTTCATTGCAGGTTGAATCCACATCATTGATATAAGCCACTACTTTATTCTTGTGTTCATCAATCCTCATTAGTTCCAAAAGTGGAACTGACACCTTCACTTGTGACAATATTTGGAACATGTCAACATGAGCATATTTAGGCATATTATAAGCTACAATAACATTGTCCTGAGAATGCCCCCATCTGCATCAGAAGTTTCATCCTCTTGGGTTGCACTCATTTTCTTTTCAACATCATTTTTTAGCCTTTGGGGCTGGTTTGAATCTGATGGGGAAACCAATGGCTCACCAGCCTGTACCTCATTAGGATTCTTTTCCCTTACTTTGAAATTTCTTCACCTAAGCTCATCCCCCTTTTTACCAGTGCAGTTTTCCTTGATGAAGACACTACCGGCATTGCCCTGGTCATTGTTTACATTTTTGTTCCTTAATTGATAATTGCTTTTAAATTGAGCAACAACAGTAGTAGTGCTACTTTAATTTCTTTGGAAAGCCGGTCTTTCATTTTCCAGACCCTTTTCTTGTCTAGCGATTTTGTGATTTAGATCCTTTAAAGTATTCATAACTTGATCCATTTTATCTTCTTGTGAAGATGCTTTTTTCTACAGAGCCTTTATCTTCCCTTCTTAGATTCTTCAAGATCTTCACATCTTCTCTTCTCCCCACTTTACCAATAGCTTTTCCGTTGCTTTCAATATGTAGGGCTATTCTGTAAGCATCCCTTAGAGTCAGTGGATTCTTGTCTCTAAGAAGATATCCCACTTTAGGATCAAAAGTATTGCTATATGTGACCAAACATATAGGCTCATTTGGTTTCAAATGATTTGGAATTCTATTCATGGCCTTTTGAAACCTTATGTTGAAATTAAAAAATGACTCATTATGACCCTTAATGATTGTATTAAATTCACTTAGCATGAATCTGGGATCAATCTTGTCACCATACTACTCTGTGAATACTCTCTTAAATTCCTCCCATGATCCAATGCATTCCACTGGCAAACTTCTATACCAATCTCTGGCATCTTCAATGAGTGATTGCATAAACAATTTCATCATTGCATCCTCACTTTCTACCTCAAAGTCATCCATCATATTATTAAATGACCTCAAGTGATCCTCTCCACTTATAGCATTATTACCATAAAATCTGACCAGCACCTTCCTTATGTCATCTGGGAGAGGATTTAGATACCTAGGTATCCCAAAAAAGCATAGTTGTTTATACCTCTTCAGCTACATAGGTCTTCTAGTAAATTGGTCTTTGTGATTGTTATGTTGAATATTGATACCACTGTTGTCTCACATTGTGACCTCCAGATTGTACATGTACATTATGGTTGGGGTTAAATGGGCCACTAAGAGCTGAGGCATTTACATCAATAGGTACAAATGTAGACTGACTATGAGAAACAGAAACTACAAGGTTCCCAACAGAAGACTTTAGGAATTGAATCTTCTACATTTCAACATTTATAGCTAACAACTCCACCCTTTTTAGTTCCATCTGCAGTTGTGCATTCTCCCTTTTCAATTTAAGGTCCAATGGAACCATCCCTTCTGATGAAGGAGGCCCCTAGTACTTTTTAGCCTCTTTTATAACTACTCCTTTCATAGATCCCTTCCCTTTATCAACTTGCTGCACATGAAGGTTAGGAGCATGGGGGGATACAATAGTAGTAGTAACTACAGAACTAGTCCAAGTATTGATAGGGATATTTTTCAAAGGAATATTCACATTACTTTGGTTAGAGACTTGAGATACTACAGGACCAGTGGATATGACAGACAGTGGCTCAGGTCCTTTTATCATTACTGACTTCAACCATCCTAGTTTTAGCTTCATCCTATCCCTTTCCTCCATAGCACTTCTGATTCTTTCCTCCCTTTCCTTGGCTCTTTTCAAATTCATTTTTGTTATTTTCTGAGTCTCTCTTTGCAACTCATTAATTTCCTTCATCAGATCCTCCTTAGTAGGCAATGTGGTATCTGAATTGGAGGTTTCCAAAGAACTATCTAGGAGATTTACATCATTCATGTGGAAAGTAGGAGTAGGTGACCTACTAACAAAATTACCTAACAAATCATAGTCATTGGAATGTGAAGGGCCTGACTCTATGGGAGTAGATGGCTTGTTTGCAAAGATACTTGGATGGGTTTGTTCTTTTTCAACAAAATCCTCAAAAATTGAATTATCTATATTTGTTTCAGGCATACCATATTTGTGTAATTCCTCATTAACAATATGATGCCTAGATGGAGGAGGGCAGGTATTGGACTTACTAGAGTCATCCTTCTTCTTTTTCCAAGATTGACGAGTACCCTGAAGCAGTTCTCCCTCCAACCTTTGATCAGGCTGATTTCTTCTTTGGTTTCTAGTTTTCATCATCTTTTCTCTATCTATTTCTTTGAGACAAATTTTATACCGGCATAGGAGATTCAAAGTCACCAACCAGATTATGGGAACTTAATATACTCAGCTTCTTCAAAGAAACACTACAAAGATACGAGTAAAAACATAGATGGATTCCTTCTTTCTTTAAACAAAATTACTTTTTGCTTTGATTAGTCTTAAAGGGAATAATACTTCACTTAATGTATACAAACTCTACATGCCCATGACACACCATTGGATTAAAATATCTATAATGAAACAGTCCCTAGTGGAGTCACCATTTTGTTGGGGTTTTTTCTTTCTACCTTCAATCCTAAGGAGAACACATTGTTCAAACCAGGGGATCAGAGGCTTAGGACATGTGGATACACACTATCAATAGATTGAAGACAAGAAAGGCTAACTAACAAGGCTGAAAACAGCCTTCTACACTTTGAGATCCACAAGACTCAGGTGGCTATACCTATTTTGGGCCTGGATGTATGACAAAACATTCACTGGACAACTCTCTATAGGCCTACGAATGTGGACAGTTCTCAGACAAATGAATAAGAGAACTCAATATAACTACTTATCCCTGGGCATGATCCCTTTATGCCCTAAACAAACATTAAGAATAGTTTAAGCATAAAGATGGGAAAGATTGATTTAAGTTTTGATTGGTGATTCCCTCCAGGGATTGCATAGAATGAACACACTAGACTGGTGTCTTATCCATTGGGCAGGGTCAAGATACTAATAACTATTCAGATAACAACATGAAATGCAAGATCAGTAACCTTCTAACCACTACTCCCTTACAGTAATGAGGCCTCTTATGCTAAAGACATTCTTAGTTATCCTAAATGAAACACTTTATCCCTAATATTTGATTGAAAGCAAGATTGACTTATTCTTTGAACAAGAGCTATTAACCAAATATTTGTTACAGCAAATGTGCAACAACAATCAACATAATCTTTAATTATTTAGACTGAAGAAATAAAACATACATTCTGGGAGACATCTTTGTATACGCATAGTTTGATTAAAATTATAGACTGAAATGCTTCTTACTATCTAAACCGATGATTACAATACTGGAACTCTAAAAAACTTAAAGAACACGTAAAAAATCTATTACAGAAACCCTATTATAACATGCCTAAGATCTGGAGAAGATGGAAAAACTAACCCTTGCCTAGTGGAAAAGATCTCTCATTTATAGGAACATGAGAGTCATTGAAAACCAACACCGGGCCACTAACCACAGTCTGTTAGAAAAGAATATGTCTTTAAGCATCATGGAAGCACAACAAGATAGAAAACTCTAAGGGGAAACCAGCATTTGCATACACCTGTCACACCTGGGCAACATCTTGAAAATTTTGATCATCACAGCACACAGGCGGACCACACGCACATTCATAAATGGTTCAAATTTGCCAGCCCTCCAAGTCGTGGTCAAAACAGTTACAATGGCCTAGAAATCACTTGGAAATAGTAGAGGCATGAGAATCATTGGCATGAATATCCATGAAGACCAAAATATTTGTAGAGAGGGAGGAATTCAAGGAAATCCCCAAATTCACCCATATTCCTACTCACAAGTCAGGTACAACCTTCCAGTACCTCTCTACATGCCTGCACAACCATAGGATCTTCCACCTACCTATAGATCAATCCACAAACAGACACATGGCATGAACATTGAAGTCCCTATGGACCAAGCAAGTCATGCCTTTACCTTATCGCTCTATCAGAGAGACCTAAAAACCTATCATGTCGATGCCTTGAAGTCCCACCGATATCTACCTTTCATTGGGCTATCGGGGAGACTGGGAAATGACTCCCACTGATAAGGTGGAGTCCCTTCGATATATGCCGCTTATTGGCCTATTGACATAACTACAAATTGAGTCTTGCTGATAGGCAACTTTCCCACCAGTTTACTCTTGCATCTTCATTCTATATGCATATTTCATGTATATCTTATACATGTGCCTTTGTATCTTCGATACATGCCCTTTTGTATCCCATTAGTTTTGCATATCAAATACATGCAAACTATACATACATTTCTTGATACAACTGTGGATTTCAACCAGAGGTTTACGATGCTTAACCTTTTGTTTCAGATCCAAAAATGCATCTAAATGTCAAATACAAACCTCTATGCATACAAAGATGCATACATTCTTTTCCCCTTTCTAAAGCCAATTGAAACCTCCTTTCAGGTCTGCGCATGCATAGTTGGATTTGTATGTATAACGCAACATTATAACATACAAATATAAATCTGGAATTGAATTGCTATCAAGCACATTATAAGGAATGATCGGGTCTGGGTTTACATCTCTGCATTAACAACTTAAGATACCAATATAAAGGCATGAATTAAAACCTGATGCATAAAAGATATTGTATGCATGACACATGCAAATGGAAATGCAATACGAGATACATGCAAACCAAACGATGGAATTCCCCCAACATTTAGAAAATAAAACGCACTCTGCAACACGGTGCCAGCACTTAGATTTTGTAGAAATGTATGTGCCAACACAACTCACTGTCTGTACTACACTTCTCTATAACTCACTTGTTTCTTCTGGAGAGGCTAATTTTCTCAATATCCTCAACATACAAGTCTTTTAAACAAGTAATAGAATAAGATACAGTTGACACCAATTACAAAAAGAATATGTTGACATCAATGACAACACCGATTAGGCACATACTTGCAACAATCTCCCCCTTTGTCATTGATGGCAACATATGATGTGAAAAAATGCAACAGCCATCAAGACAAGATTCTGCCCCTTTTCCTTTACACACCCGCACTTTTTCTTTCACCAAAATTTTCCCCCTTTCTTTTACACATCTATACTCTAAGTTTTTCACATGACTTCTCTCCCCCTTTGACATCAATGGAAAAGGGCGCATACTTGCACTCTTCTGCTCTAATCTAATCTCTCTTCTAAACTTTCTAACTACTCCCCCTTAGAAGTATCCCTATAAAGCATCAATTTGGACCTCTGAACACCTCCGGATTGATGCACTATTATGCATCTTAGTTTAGAGCAAGAGGGGTGATGATCCCTAACTTTTCTCCAAGATACTCAAAAGTATCCTTGGGCAAAGGATTGGTAAAAATGTTTGTAATCTGATCCTTGGTAGAGACATACTCCAACTTGACTTCATTCTCTGTCACTTTTTCTCTTAAAAAATAATACCTAATGGATATGTGCTTGGTCCTTGAATGCATCACTGAGTTCTTTGATATGTTTATGGCACTTCTGTTGTCACATAAGATTGCAATAGGTTCTTCATACAGAACTTTGATGTCCTTCAAAGTTTTTTTCATCCGTAACACTTAAGTGCAACTGCATGCTACTACAATGTATTATGCCTCTGCAGTAGACAAGGATATTGAATCCTATTTTTTACTTAGCCAAGACACTAACCTTTTTCCCAAGAAGAATGCACCTCCACTTGTACTTTTTCTATCATCCACATCTCTGGCCCAATCAAAATCAATATATGCACTAAGAGTAAAGTCACAGTCCTTAGGGTACCACAAACCATAATCTATTGTGCCTTTTAAATATCTCAGAATTCTTTTGACTACCATCACATGTGATTCCTTGGGTTCTACCTAAAATCTTGCCACAAGACACACTGCATGCATTATGTCAGGTCTAGTTTGAGTCAGATAAAGTAATCCTCCAATCAGGCCTAGAATTTGACGGTCACCACTGCCTGTCATATAAAAATTTTATGACGGTTTTATCATTTAATTACCTTTCAATTGATGTTTTAAAAAAAATCAATTGTCAAAAAATATTTGAGTGAATTTTTTTTTATTAAAAAATGTAGGTTTAAAAAAAGGACCAGCCTACCAGCAATCAATCAAATGTGTATTAATTGTTTGATGTCTTGAATTCTAGATCTGAGAGATTTAATTATTGACATGAAGTTATTCCATTTTGTTATATATTTATTGTAGGGATAGAATTCTAGTATTAGTCAATACCTACAAAATATAATTTCTATTGCAAATTTAGACAGTATTTCAAAAAATAGCAAAGCAATAAGTTTCTAGCCATACCTTAATAGCAACTCTTGAAGTCTGAGAGAACTTGACAAATTGAATATAAAGGGAAGAAGCAGCAACATTTTTTTTTAATCCCACTTAATAATTGTAAATCAGCTCTTAATTACAATACACAATTTAGAGCTCTTCTTAATATGTGTATTTGCAATTGTAATTTGTAATGTTATCCTTATTCCATATATAATAATTTAATAAACAATGGATTAAAAATAAAAAACTTGTGCTTTGTTTTTTTCTAAATTAGAAATAAATTAAAAATTAGAAATAAATTATTCTATATACAAAGCAAAGATTTTTTTTTCTCATTTTTAAAATTTATTGAAGATAAAGATAAAGTTGATAAACATTGTAAAAGAAAACATTATTTATATTTTTATAATGTAAAAAAACTTTTTGTTTGTAGTTTTTTTCTAAATTAGAAATTAAAAATAAATTACAATTAGAAATAAATTATTCTAGCAAAAATTATTTTCTAAATTGATTTTTAAAAATAAAAAACAATATAGAGATTTGTTTGTAATTTTTAAAATTTATTGAAATAAACATTCTAATTTAATATATATTCAAGATAAAGTTGATAAATTATTTATATTTTTATTACAAAAATGATATATATTATAACTAAGAATATTATATTATATTTGCTTATTATAAAATTTTACAGTTTACTATTAATTTAAAGAGTCATATATACAGTTATGTAAAAATTTAGCAAGTCAAGGTATACGGTCAAATAAATTTTAGAGTTGTAAAATACGGTCTAAAATGGCAAAAACGGCCAAATAGACCATCAAATTCCAGGCCTGCCTCCAATCATAGATCTATACTTTTTCTGGTCTTCTATGGGTGAGTTATCATCTTTGCTCAACTTGCAACTAGTTATCATAGGTGTGAATACTGGTTTAGAGTCTTCCATCCCAAATTTCTTTAACAACTCTTTCACATACTTAGACTGACAAATGAAGATACCCTTATCTGATTGACTTATTTGTAGACCTAAAAATAAGTTCATCTCTCCAAACATATATATTTCAAATTCACTTTGCATTTCTCCAGTAAAAACTGAGTACATACCTTCATTGCCTCCAAAAATAATATCATCAATAAAAAATGCAACAATCAAGGTTTGTTCATCATTGATCTTGAAGTAGAGGTTACTATCTGTAGTACCTTTACTAAACCCTATCTATATCAGGTACTTGTCCAACCGTACATACCATGCCCTAGGAGCTTATTTTAATCCATACAATGCTTTCTTCAATATGCATACCATGTCCCCTTGTTCTAATGACTAAAATCCTTTTGGTTGTTCTATATAGACTTCCTCTTCCAACTCTCCATTTAAGAAGGCAGACTTCACATCCATTTGATAAACTTTGAAATCTTTGTATGCTGCAAAAGCTAGAAATATCCTTATTTCTTCAATCCTTGCTATTGGAGTAAAAGTTTCTTTAAAGTCTATTCCTTCAACCTGAGCGTATCCTTTGCATGCCAATCTTGCTTTGTTTCTTACCACTTCACCATTCTCACTCATTTTGTTTCTGAAGACCCACTTTGTACCAATTACATTCTTGTTTGCTACTCTGGGAACAAGATCCCAAGTCTGATTCTTCTCTATCTGCGTCAATTCTTCTTCCATGGCCTTTATCCAATTCTCATCTTTGCAAGCCTCATCCATAGTTTTAGGTTCAATCTTAGAGATCAGACAGAAATTTACTTGTTCTTTTGCATCTTTTCTTCTAGTTAAGATCCATTTGTTCTTATCTCCTATGATTTGATTTTTAGAATGACTGATTCTTACATATCTTGGAGTTTTTGTAGCACTTATCGGAGCTTGATCTTCTTCATCTATGTTGTCTTCATTCTACACCACTTCTGAAACATCTAGATCATCTGACTCATATCCTCTTGATTCTGAAGACCTTTCCTTACATTCATCAACTTCAACATTTTTACTTTCAATGATCTTATTCAGCCTCTTATTATAGCACTGGTAGGCCTTACTCTTGGTGGAGTAACCAAGGAAGATTCCTTCATTACATCTAGCATCAAACTTGCCTAAATCTTCTTCTCTTTTGATATAACATCTGCTACCAAAAACTTTGAAATATTTCAAAGTACGAACTCTAGCATACCACAATTCATAGGGAGTTTTTGAACTATTACCTTTTACTTGAACTCTCTTTAGGATATATACTATAGTGTGAATTGCCTCTCTCCAATATGCTTTTAGAGGATGAGCTTCCTTCATCATGGTTCTAGAAGCTTCTTGAACTGTTATGTTTTTCCTTTCAACAACTCCATTTTGTTGTTGAGTTCTGGGCACAGATAGCTATCTCTTTATTCCATGTTCTTCACAAAAGAAATTGTATACATTTGTGTGAACTCTCCTCCTCTATCAGACCTCAAGCATTTGATTTTCAAATCCATCTCATTTTCAACCATTTCCTTAAATGCCTTGAATTTATCTAGAGCTTCAGCTTTCTCTTTCAAAAAGGTGACCTAAGTCATTCTAGAGTAATCATCAATGAGCAACATGAAATACCTATTTCCTTGCAAACTTCTTACTCTGGTAGGTCCACAAAAATCTGTATGCACTATCTCAAGTAGTCCTCCAACTGATTGGTCCTTGCTTTTGAAACTTGTTCTTGTCTGTTTCCCAAATTGACACTCCTTGCAGACTAGATTAATAGGTTTCACAAGCTTGGGAAAATCTCTAACAATCTGTGTAGTACTTAGCTTCATACTATTATCAAAATTTATGTAACACAACCTTCTATTCCATAACCAACTCTCATCAATCTAAGTCAACAAACAATAGTTCTCAGTTCCTTTCAAGTGACAGATATTACCTCTGGTCTTCTTACTAGTTGCAATGACTTTTCTAGAGCTTTCCCTAATCTTTCATCCATTGTCCTTGAAGCTTAAGTCATAGCCCTTGTCACACATCTGACCCACACTCAAAAGATTGTGCTTTAACTTTCACATACAAGACATCTTTAGTATTATGCTTTCCATGAAAAGAAATAGATCCTTTTCCACAAATCCCACTAGTTGTATCATCCCCAAATCTAACCAGTCCACCATCATATCTTTCCAAACTCACAAACTTACTTTTGTCACCAGTCATGTGGTGAGAGAAACCACTATCAATAACCCATTCATCCTTGTCCTTAATGACCTGAGTGGCCAAAGCACTTTCCACTAGTTTTTCTTCCTTAACACAGCTAGGAGAATTAGTAGACACAAGATCGTCCTTAATAGAAAAGAACAAGCATTCATTTATAGAGGAACTAGCATTATCTAGTTCCCCATTATCTGATACTCCTTCATCATCATCAAAATATTCAACATAATAACACTTCTTTTGGGTCCTAGGCTTGTTCTCATATCTTCTTCTATTTCTTTCAATTCTTTCAGGACATCTGGAAGCAAAATGACCTACTTTACCACAGGAAAAACATTTGAAAGGAAGTTTTCCTTTAAACTTAGCAGATCCTCTTTGTAGTTTGTCCACAAAGTTGGCTTCAACTTCATCCAACTCATCATCAGATTCTACCTTATACTTTTCTAATCTGGAAGTACTTCCAGGAGTACTGGCTTTGAAGGCCATCTCAACTTTCGATAGAGCATCATCTAACTCCCTCATTTCAAAAGCAATAAGCTTTCCAAGCAATTGATCCCTACTAACGGTTTGTACTTGCATGAATTCTTCAATTGCAGCTACCTTGTGATAGTAGGACTTGGGCAGTGATCTAAGAATTTTCATAACAATTTCCTTTTCTTTGAGGGTTCCGCCTATGGCTTTTATCCCTGTAACAAGTTCATCAACTCTTTGCATAAAAGCTGATATGTTTTCATCATTATTCATCTTCAAGCTTTCATATTTCACTTTCAGACTTTGTAACTTGGCTTCCTTCATAGAATCATCTCCTTCATACAGATTTTTCAACTTTTCCGATACCTTATTTGTAGTTTCAAGATCCACCACTTTCATCAATATTGAGTCGGTTAACGAGCTTAGCAGAGCATCCTTTGCCTTGATAACTATCTCATATTCTTTGATTTTGTCTTTAGTCGTCAGACCATTCTAAGGTATAGTGTATTTTGTTTTTGTAGCTTTCCAAACCTTGTAACCAAGAGAAAGAAGATGGCTTTTCATTTAAGCCTTCTAGAGAACATAATTAGTTCCATTAAAATGCGGCGCTTCCTTCTTGTAAGACATTTTGGATCTTCCTCAAGCTGTTAAACTTTCTTCAGAGGAACTTGGCTTTGATACCAATTGTTGATATGCACCAAACAACTAAGAGGGTGGGGGTGAATCAGTTGTCACAAAAACTTAAACACTTTCTACAATTTAAACATTCATCACTTATCCACAATTATTATGATTTAACAATGAGAGCATGAAATCAAAAAGTTAACCACAGATACAACATCAAACATAAGAGACACCAAATCTACGTGGAAAACCCCAAGGTGGGGAAAAACCACGAAGAGGGTTAACTCTCAATATATATTACAATCTTGAAATAATGATGTTTAGGCTTGGTCACTCCATGGGCCTAAACATACTGGCTTACTGTCATGAAGAACAACTAGGTCTAGTAGCCTCGCTACCTCAACCCTAAACCTAGCAAGATTACAATAAGGGTTGTTAAACCCTACTGGTGGCATACTACCAGACTCATTGCCATGATCAACACCTTTCCATATTGTGAATAACAATTCCTCTGCTCTGCTCTTCCCCTACTCTACTCTTCCTCTACTCTGCTCTTCCTCTTCTTTCCTCTGCCTCTTTTCTGCTCTACCTTTGGACCTTTCTTAATGTTTTATCATTTCTACTTAAGGACACCTTTTCCATGACTAAACTACAAGTATATATACACTACATCAAACTTGGAATGATCATCAAGGTCGGCATCATAATCATCAACCATTGGAACAATCTCCAAGGTCGGTATTACAAACATTAAATAGGTCCTAACCTATTGCAATATCATGCAAAGGGAATGAAATGCAGATCATGCCATGCCTTAGCTAGGACTCATACATGATCTTTCATGCCACAACACGCTTCCATAATCTTTTAGAGATCTCTGCAATCACTGGTATCAACTAGGTTGGCCAAGACTGGTTACACGCTACATTAGCTAGGAACAATCTTCACACACCATCTCAATTTCTTAATGCAGACCAAAGTCCAGATAGGAACATGATTAGGAGACATCCACAAGGATGCTATAATCATCAAGAGCAACCACATGAACCTTAACCACTTTATCCATAGGAATCTTCTCACCAGAACACATAAACTTCACTATCTTCAACTGTCATAAAAGAAAGATAGCTTGTGGACCACCAAACCATGAATCATTGCAACTGTAGGCACTTATCATCATCCTAGACTTCCTTCTAGAACTGCAAAGTAAAATACTTTATTGCAGAGAAATGTGGAGTCAAATACTATCTTCCTGTCTCAACTGAACTTATAGAAAAAGTAGGTTTCACTCTGGTGAACACAACTCATTCAGATCTTCATGCGGATGGCTCAAACCTAGAATGTAGCATCCTCAGACATACCTCTAACTTACTTCCAATCCATAGACTAGGATCTTCAAGTAGAAATAAATGTGGAGCAGTTTACCGGACTATTCTTCAACATACAACTCACTGTCTGTACTGCACTTCTCTGTAACTCACTTGTTTCTTTCAGAGAGGCTAATTTTCTCAATATCCTCAACATACAAGTCTTTTAAACAAGTAATAAAATAAGATATAGTTGACACCAATGACAACAAGAATATGTTGACATCAATGAAAACACTGATTAGGCACATACTTGCAACACTTAGATCCTTTGTTTTCTTTGTAATGCCTTGTTTGCACATAACTTGTGGATTTTCAAGGGGGATCTAGATGTTTCTATAGAAGAATATCCTAGTCCTTCTAGATCCCTTTTTCCTACAATCTAGTCTTGATTTTTCTAGTTAAAATGTGGGACTTTTGGTTATTACTACATTTGCAAGATCCTTTAATACATTTGGATCTATGACCTTTCTCCAAAGTATCCTATTGAGTTGGATGGCTTCTTAGACCCAACACATTTCATCTTTTTTAAAAGATTTTGGAGTTCTGTTTGCATCCTGCAAATCTGCTCTCTTCAACATTTCTTCCTAAGTGGGTTCCACATATTTGTGATGTGCATACCACATCACACCTAGCCTGCATTATGGCTACTATTTAGGGAGAGAATTGTGAGGTATTTAAGTAAATTTTCATGTTTATTTTATCATCATTCACTCACAAAACACTTGATTTTTCTATCTATAGCTCTCAAACGTATGAGTTAAAGTGATTTGTGTGAACAATCCTACAACCATCTCCATATCTCTTGCAAAGATATTCAGTACATACCATATAAAATACATTACAATTTTGATCTGGTCGACTGCCAATCAAGTAGGATCTCAAACCCTCTTTGTTCTTCAAAACTTAAACTAAAACCTTAAAATTCATGAAATAGAAAAAATTTGAACTTCCCACCTTATCATAGTTTAAATTAGATGGTTACATGCTTGATACATTTTGTAGAAGCTCTTTTTAGGGTGATAAGTTTAGTCAGATGAAGAATGCTAGCATATTAGTAGAGTGCCCTAGGTATTGTTATGTAATGTGAAATATGTGCCTTGATTTTACCATGACCCTAAACCCACATGAAATTTCCTTGCAAGATTTTCTGTTAACCCCCCCCTATGTTTGTGGAGTTTTCCAACTAGGAAGGATGGTTTGAATTCATAGATGTTCCCTTTGATAGTGATAAATCCTTCATCCATTTGAATTTCTATAAAATCATGTTTCCATTTGTAAAACTCTTTTTTCGGGGTCTATGAGAGGAGATGAACTTCTTCGAATTTGATTTTTTCAATAAAATGCACATCTTTTAGATATTTCCTACAAAATGATCATTTGAGTGTCTTTACAAAGATCTATGAGGGAGGCAGACAAATCCTTCCCTTGGTCATTTTCCTACGAATCTGGCTCTCCTCTTAACTCTCGTGAAAGTCTTCACAAAGATTTTTTGTGGATTTCCATAAAGGATGTAGAAATATCCACCTCCACCATCTTTTCCCACAAATATGAATGACCCTTGAATTCCTGTAAAGTATACTAATCTTCAAAATCATGGAGTTTCATCATCAAGACACATGCATTATAATGTCTCGATTGTCTTTCACATCTCGCATCCTCTTCTTGCACATATTCTCTCATCTTAATTAAGGAAATGTAAAGGATCTTGGATCTATTATGAGATGAAATTACATGTGTCCTATGTCCTTTCTATCCTAATATTTTCACAAACACCTAAAACCTTTTGAGAAAATATGGAACTGTGGAGCTTTTCTCTATTTCTAGATACTATGAAATTTCCCTATTATTTTGAGTACAATAAAAATTTTGTATGGATATTCAAATCCTTATTTCTCGGTGCTTACTTTGAAGGTTATGTTATGATGTTTTCAATATATATGATCAATCATTTGGAAGTAAATCTATTAAAATATTTGCAAATATTGATATCCTTTGGGGTAGGAAAACCCCACAAAAGTCATTAAAATTGAATGTAGTAAGTTTTGAGTGAAAATCTATTATGGTTCTTGTCTTGCAGGGTAATGTCCATAGTCAAAGATATGAAGTACAAATTCAAAGGGGTGTCTCCCCCTTCCAACATTACTTTAGTCTATAATTTAGTGTTAGACACTGATTTAGGACATGTTGATATAGAATATTTCAGGCAAAGGATGATGGAACCAAACCTAATTGAGAGAGCAAAGAACTTGGTGACAAATGCCATAGCTCAAGCAGTGGGACTTCCTACTTTTTCCCAATGCCTAGACCTCATAATCGAATGTTTCAACATTACCTTCCCAACTCAAGGACAACAAGTAATGATGGCACAATATTGTCTGATCTATCAATCTAGGCTCTTGTTGAAGCCGTCACCATCCCAATCTATCTAGTCATGATTGATTTGACTAAAGATGATGGGTTAACATTCTATAACCAGAGGCCTAATGAATGTACAATAATCATCAATTCTAGGTGGATCAAGACCTCCAAGTTAGTAGTTTCTAAACTCCCCAAGACTCTCTATAGAAGTGATTTCAAGACTAAAATTATTGATTTGGTGACTCTAATTTGTAGAATGATAGGCCTATACACTAATTCCACTTTTTAGGAATGGATGTTCAAATTTATAGAGGAGGTCTTGACTAGAAATGAAAAGATACACATGGCCAAGATCATTAGAAACAACCTACACATTCAATTCACCTAGGTAGGAGTCACCAAGGAGTTTTATATGACCTCCTATGTGGTTTACATGCTAGCCAAGAATGCTCACTATCATGGTTTGACAAGGAATAGAACCATTAGAAATGGAGTAGGATAGGTCAAAGTTTATGATTGCTATCTCCAACTATAGCTAGAAAACTGTCTTAATCATTACAAAAGGGTCAATGACACTTTCACAATTGTACATTACTAGAATGTTGGAGGGAAATTTGAACAAGAGGCTCTTAGTTACAATAATGGAGCTGGTAAAGAAATGTGGTTGTTAGTTCATCCAGTTCCCAAAATTTTCATACATAAGAATAGAGGGATTCATGAGCCCTACATACAAATTGCCTAAGTACCCTACTGATAAAATCATCTTGTTAGAGCTTACTAGGAAAATTTGTGATTCAAAATAGCTCATAGTGGACAAGCACCAGCTTGGGGTCACATTCCCTCTAATTGTTAGAAATGGTTTATTTTCATGTTCTTTTCCATCAGCCAAGGACTCAAATGCAAAGATCCAAAAGTAACACCTCCATTTCTACAATGCTAGGCTATATTTTGATCCCAATCATAAATTGGAGTAGCTTGTAGTAAAATAGTATTATCATATCCCTCATGTAGAGGATTTTTGGGAAAATTTTCTTGATGAGCATGATGTGAAGAAAAGGAGATATTATAGGCTATTGGCCTTTCACATCAAATTGTTTAATATATATCTAGTACATGATCAAGTCTCAGATGATGGAAAATTTTTGCAAAAGAAGGATTATGATGCAATATTCAATGATCCAATCCCTCCACCTAATTGTGTAGAGGAAGAAGTCACATCCTTGGAAGAATTAATGAAGGAGAACATTAAATATAGCAAGAAATGGGTAGACAATAAGGTGGCCAAATTGGTTTCTCAGGGAATAGAGATAACCTACACCAAGGAAAAGTCCAAGAGGAAAAGGAAATCATAAATTGAAGAGGTGCTTCAAGAAGAAGAGTTACCTGAAGAAGGGGAACCCTCAAAAGCTAAAGGGAATGAGATTGAAGGAGATGAGGAAAGAATAGAAGAAGAACTTCCCTCTCCAAAGAGAAAAGGTAAAGAAAAGAAAGTTCCATCTATTACAACACCAAGGATGAGAGGTAGCAAAAGATCTCCCCCTTCCCAACCAAAAGTATACAAGAGTAAGTAGGATCTAGTAGATAAGGGTGAAGAGTAGGATCTTGTGACATAGTTGAATAGGAAGAAGAAGGAAAACACCCAGGAGGCTATCCAAGTCACCTTTTCTCCACTTCCAATTTAGCCTTCCCATGACCCATCACTTCATTCTCCCTCTCCCTCCATCCAAACTACCATCCCAATTTTGGGGGCTCACCACACTCGTATCCCTATCACCATCCCAACTCCATCCCCATCCTCTATTCCACTTCCATCTCCATCCCTACCACAAGTGCAACTCCCAATCCCCTCTCCTACACCTATCATGTCAAACTATCCCTACCATTCTCACTCCATCTATTGCTTCCTCTAGTCTTTGATCAGTTCTTCTTTCTACTACATCTCCACCTATAGATGTTGAACCTCCACCTACATATCCTATTTAATTTCTTATTCAATCTATCCTCTCAAATGTGAATAAGGATGTATTCAAGTAGGAAAGTATTGATCAAGACACTCCTCGAAGCTCACCACCTAAACAACTTAAGCATCCTACCTTGGATAGCATTTATAAAGTGAGCCAAGAATTGGAGGCACAAGAAGAAATAATGGATGAAGGACTTCCTTCTAACCAAATAAATGATAAAATTGATGAAAGTGTACTACCAAAAGCCCCAAAGAAACAATAGAAAGTAACAATTGAGCAATAGTTAGATCTTCAAAAGGATGAATAGATAGAGGGGCACTTACTTGAACAAATGCCAACACAATAATCAGTCTCCCTTGGTGAAAATGATAATGATGCAAAGGATCAAAAAATGGAAGGAAAGAAAGAAGATAAAGTTCAAGGAGAATAGAAAGTCTCAATTCCTCTCCCTTAACAACAAACTATATATACAATTGATGATAATTCTTTGATTCCTCAATGGCTACAAATAAGTCTTGATCAAAGACAACTAATAGTAAAGCCTGTATCATTAGATTTTTCAAGAATAATTAATAAATTGGATACGCCTAGGGGTAAGAAGAAACATAGGGTTTTGTCCTCTATTCTAGGGATGCTTCAGGATCTAGGATTACACAAATTGTAACACGTACTATTGATAAGGATGATAGAGAACTCAGAGTTAAAGACTACCATATTTCCACCATCAGCCTTGGCCACTCTACATGATCCCAAGGGATAGAAGAAGTACAAAATGTTGTATCTACTATAGTCAATTTAATGCACAAAGATGAGAGGACCAAGATGGAGTTGAAGGAATAGGTTGCTAAGCTACAAGCCTATGCAAAATATTTGGTACCTCCATTGTGACAAGAAGATGGGAGTATTTCTCCTCTGGTAGTCTTGTCACAACTTGTCACAATAAGAGGTGGATGAGTTCAAAAAATAAAACATATAGCAAGGACCACACAAAGATGGCTCAAGGGTGCCAAGCTATAGATGAGGTAGTCCAAGCTTTGAAAGACTTCACTCAAGTGAAGGATGATGTGAATGTCATGTTGGGAGAATGTAGAGAAGATGAAGAGAATCACTCTCAAGTTTTCCTTAGAATTGAGATGATGTGTAAGTTATCTCCTGAGCTGTTATTAGAAGCAAATATCCTTACTAAGGAGAGCTTAGGTCCACCTCATATCTGGTTAGAACTGATGAAATTTAGAAGGGAAAGTGTAGATAAAAGTGAACAAGATCTAGGGCTTATCTTGGCACAAGTTTTAGATATTTAGAGTGATTGTTTTGAACTACTATGTGACATAATGGGGCATTATGTTAGAGATAATACAAAATTGAACATAGAATTGTTCAAGGAATAGCTAAAGCAAGTTCTACAAGGACTACAGGTGCTCTCGTACTCTTTTGATGTGCCTAGACTGAACAAGTTGATGAACATTTTCTAAGGGGACACAACAAAGAAAATTTTATTTCAACATCTTCTCTAGGACGCATGATACATCAAAATTTAAAATGAATTATGCTAGAGAGCCACTTCCAAGAGATTTGAATCTAGATCTCAATGTATTGATAGATTACAAGAGAAGAGAAGGGGTGAAAGATCAAATCATAATGGAAGATGATTCTATATATTTAAATATATTTCATTAAACACCCATATATGGTGTAGCTTAATCAAATTTCATTAATCAAATTAGAGATAGAATCTTGTGGGTTAGTTGATTAAATAGAGTTTGGTTCTTTTGAGATTTATCTATTTGAATAAGAGTCCATCATTGTAATTGTTCATAGTTTGTCTCCTTAAACCCTTTTCTCATCAATCACATTAGATTAGGATTAAGCATAACTCACTTACTTATCTAATGAGAGGATTTGTTTTCAGATCTTTTATTTGAAAACCATTTGGGGTTCATAAACTAGTGAAACCCTAATCTTCTTGATCCAGTTGTGTAAGGCCCTTATTGGAGCAACAAAAGACATAAAACACTAAGTTATAAGACCAAGAACTAGTTGATATAGACCTTGGGGTGGTCATTTCCAATTTATTTAGGATTTGATTCCTTTTAGGAGAGTTAAGATAGTATTTTCTAAGTTGTGTGCAAAAACACCCACCAACTCTATTTTTCTAAGTTGTGTGTAAAACACCCATCAACACTATTTTTTTCAAAGTTGTGTGCAAAAATACGATCCACCAACACTCTTTGGCTATGAGCATAGTTTAAATAAGACATTCAAATTCAAATGATAGTACACTATTATTAACACATATCATCGAAGTGTGTGAAATTTAATTCAATGTACACTCCTTTCACTTCTTCTCAATAAAGAATATACTCAATTTGTTGCCAGTTGACTAATTTGCATTGATAGAGACAAATGTCATACTTCCTCTTGACCACCTAATCTTGTTGCAAGTATGGGCCTAACCGGTGTTGTCATTGATGTCAACATACTCATGTTGCATTAATGAGAAGGATTAGATGAGATGTGTGCTGAGGATATTGAGAAAATAAGTCTCAATCAAGAATAGTGAAGAATAGTGATGACAAGAAGGTAAAAGTCCTCAATAGGTTGAGGATTAGAGGATGCGGTTTAAAGGGTTTATAGATATAAGTCTTGAGATGCTCCAGTCAAGATTTCAAAGGTCCACATGAAGATCTGAAGAAGTTATGGTCGCTCAAGTAGAACCGGTTTCGATAGATGTTCAGAGGTGATAGAGGGCCACAGATAGGTCCGGTGAGACCTGATATTTCATTATCCCGCTCTGCGGATCTGAGGGAGTGTTGAGGACGTCCCTGTGAAGTATCAACTAGATTAGTTCATGGGTTGAAGGTCCGAAAGTGCCTATTCATTTGTGACAGTGATGACAGATTGTGTTATTGTAGCTCCGGATGAAGGAGAGAAGAATTCCAGTAGTGTGATGAAGTGCGGTTGTTTTTGGTGATTCAGGGAAGGTTATGATGATTGTTGGATCAAGTCCAGTTAATGTTGGTGGTTCGCATTGAAGTTAGAGTTTGCATTTGAAGAATAACCATGGATATTGGTGTTCTTCTTGAGACTGGCCGATCGGATGTATTACACGTCTTGCAGATGTTCTTGTAGGTGTTTGCCGACTTAGATGATTGTTCCTAAGTTGATGCCTTGTATAAATAAGGGATTGTGAATTCATTTTGAAGTGTGTCTTGTGGTGATGAGTGTGTGGTAGTGAAGAGAAGTGCAAAAGGCAGAGCAAAAGTATTGGGCTTAAATTGAACTGATTCAAACATGCTGAAGATGCTATTCTCCAGTTCATAAAGATGATACTTATTCCTTTGTAGATAGTGTGTCTCCTGTAGGAAGTGAGCCTCTTGTGAGCAGTGTGCTCGGGCAGTGAGCCCTAATTGGCATGTGCCATTTTTTTATTTCTATTCTTCTAACAGAGAATACATTCTTGCGTTAATCACCCCGTGGTTTTTCCCTTAACCAGGTTTTCCACTTCAAAATCTTGGTGTCATGTGTGTTGATATGTTTTTGCTTTTGATTTGAATGCATTATGGTTCATGATTAATATTATGCTAATCACTAAAGAAGATTCAAGTGTTCAAAAAGAGAAAGTTTTGCACAGCTGATTCACCCCCCTTCTCAGTTGTATGCCCTAAGTCTAACAATTGGTATCAGAGCTAAGTTCCTCTAAAAGGAGCTTAACCGCTTAAGGAGATCCACAATGTCGTCATACAAGAAGGATAGTCTAAAGTTTGATGGAACCAACTTTTATCTTTGGAAAGGTCCCATGAAATGTCACTTGCAGTGTATGGGAAAGGCATACTGGTCCATGGTCACAAAAGTGTATGCACCTCCATAGGGTGGTCCGACAACCCTAAATGAAATCACAGATGCTGAAAACAATCTGCGGACTAAAGAGGCTCTTCTAAGCGCATTAATTGACTCAGAGCTCTCAAATGTTATTGACCTACCAACTGCCTATGAGATCTAGATTAAACTGGAACTTTTGCATGAAGGAGATGAGTATGTTAAATGTGCAAGGTTATAGAGTCTAAAAGGGAAATTTGAAAAATTGAAGATGAGAGATGATGAAAATATTACCACTTTTATGCCAAGAGTGAATGAGCTGGTTTGTGGAATTAGAAATTCTGGTGGAGTCTTGGATGAAATGGAGATTGTTGGTAAGATTCTTAGATCCCTTCCTACCTCTTACAAAATCAAGGTTGCTTCCATTGATGAATTCAGAGCCCATACAAATGTCACAAGAGACTAATTGGCTGGCAAACTGGCTGCTTTTGAAATGACCGAATTTGGAGATGATCCCCCCAAAACTGAATCTACATTCAAAGCCAATTCCTCTGTGAAAGGTAAACAAGGATTTGATCTAGAAGAGAACTCATCAAGGAATTTGTCATGGTATGGAAAATCAAGAAAAAACTTGGAAGAAGAAGACGTAGAAACTACTCAACTTGAAGCCTTCATTGCAAAGAGACTGCCAAGAGGATCTGGTAAGTATGAAAGAAAAATTGTCTTTTAAGTGTTTTAACTGCAATAAGATTGGTCATTTTGTCTCAAAATGTCCAGAAAGATTTTCAAAGCCAAATCCTAACAGATCAAGGTTCCAAAAGAATTGTTACTATGTTCATGAAGAAGATGATAATGAAGGAGTAACAGATGATGAATTAGAGAAAGGAAACAAATCTGGAAGTGAATGGGTGTTTATTGCCATCAAGGAAGAAGAACCAATATCCTCTATATCTATCAATCATAAAGTTGTAGAAAGAGCTCTAGCTGCCCAAGTTGAAGAAAAGAATGATTGGATCATTGACAGTGGTTGCTCTGACCACATGACAGGTGACAAGAATAAGTTCATAGATTTGGAAAGGTATGAAGGTGGAGTGGTGAAGTTTGTTGATAATTCTGTTGGTAGAATTAGAGGAAGAGGAACTATTTCTTTTAATGGAAGAAACAAAACTGGTAATGTACTATATGTTGAAGGTTTGAAGCACAATCTTCTCAGTGTTGGACAGTTGGTGGACAAAGGCTATGATCTCCGATTCAAGGATGGAAAATGCAAAATCTTTGAAAGATCTGGAACAGAGATTGCATCTGGTACTCAAACTAAAGGTAATATCTTCCACTTGGTTGGTACTGGTAAAAGTTGCTTATTTGTTCAAGTTGATCAGAGTTGGTTATGGCATAGAAGGATGTGTCATGTGAATTGTGATAATATCATCAAGATAAGCAATACTCAGGCTGTAAGAGATCTTCCAAAATTGGTGAAACCTACTAACAACTTATGCAAGGAATGTCAGTTGGGTAAGATTAGCAGAGTCACATTCAAAAGAAAGGAACTGTCTTCTATCGGACTATTAGACTTAGTTCACATTGATCTTTGTGGTCCAGCAAGAACCAGAAGTATTCAAGGTGATAGATACTTCATGCTGCTAATAGATGACTATTCCCAAATGATGTGGGTAACCTTTCTAAAGGAGAAATCAGAAGCTCTTGAGAAATTCAAAATATTCAAGGCTATGGTAGAGAATGAAATAGGAATAAAGTTGAAATGTCTGAGGTCTGATAGAGGTGGAGAATTCACATCTGGTGAGTTCATAGAATTCTATGAGAAACATGGAATTAAGAGACAGTTGTTTGCTCCGAGGACTCCACAGCAGAATGGAGTAGTGGAGAGAAAGAACCGGACCATCCAGGAAGCATCTAGGACTATGATGATGGAAGCAAATGTTCCTCAGATCTATTGGAGAGAAGCTATCAGCACTACAGTCTATACTCTTAATCGAGTTCAAATCAGAAGCAAAACCGGTAAGACCCCTTATGAACTCTAGTTTGGCATTACTCCCACTGTAAGATATTTCAGAGTCTTTGGTAGCAAGTGTTACATCAAAAGAGATGAAGATTTAGGCAAGTTTGATGCTAGAAGTGATGAAGGAATATTCTTGGGTTACTCTACTCAAAGCAAAGCATACTGGTGTTATAACAAGAGACTAAGAAAGATGATAGAAAGTACAAATGTGAAGGTTGATGAGGGAATAGAGAAACCGTCAAGGTTTTATGAGTATGATGAAGATGATCAGAATGGTGTTCTGGTTCAAGGAGCTCAATCCTCTCCTAAAAGTCAGATTCAAACTGATCTGGTAAATCAGGAAGAAGAGATAGGTCTGAATGAGCCTGATCAAGAAGCAGAAGTGTAAGAAACTCCCAAAGTTCCAAGGTATGTAAGACTGAACCACTCTGAAGATCAGATCATAGGTGATAAAAGCAAAGGTGTGCAAACTAGAAGGAAAATTGTTCAAAATTCAGATGAATATTGTTTAATTTCAAAGATTGAACCTAAGACAATAAATGAAGCCTGAAATGATGAAAATTGGACCAAAGCAATGGAGGAAGAGTTGATGCAAATTGAGAAAAATCACACTTGGGATCTTGTTCCCAGACCTAGAAACAAGAATGTGATTGGAACCAAATGGGTCTTCCGGAAAAAAACTAAATGAAGTTGGTGAAGTAATTAGAAATAAAGCTAGATTGGTCTGCAAAGGCTACTCTCAAATAGAAGGAATTGACTTTGAAGAAACCTTTGCTCCGGTGGCAAGAATTGAAGCAGTCAGATTATTTCTTGCATTTGTTGCCTTCAAGGATTTCAAGGTGTATCATATGGATGTCAAATCTGCTTTCCTGAATGGTGACTTAGAAGAAGTGTACATTGAACAACCAGATGGATTTTAGTTATCTGAGCATGGTGATATGGTCTGCAAATTAAAGAAGGCAATCTATGGTCTAAAGCAAGCCCCAAGAGCATGGTATGAAAGACTGGACAAACATCTTTTGAAGATTGGTTTCAACAAAGGTACTGCTAATAGTAACCTATATTTCAAAATTAATCATGAAAACATCTTGATTGTTGAAGTATTTGTTGATGATATCATCTTTGGAGGAAGAGACAGTATGTGTAAAACCTTTGCAAATCAAATGAAAAGTGAGTTTGAAATGTCAATGCTCAGTGAAATGAATTTCTTCTTGGGTCTGCAAATTACTTAGACAAATAAAGGAATCTTTATCTCTCAGACCAAATATGTGAAAGAATTGTTGAAGAAATTTGGAATGGAAGATTCAAAGCCAATGAACACTCCCATGGTAACTGGATGTAAGCTGAGCAAAGATGATGACTCTCCTAAGATAGATCAAACAAAGTACAGATTAATGATTGGAGGATTATTGTATCTCACTCAAACTAGACCAGATATAATGCAGGTTGTTGGTCTTGTGGCGAGATTCCAGGCTGATCCCAAAGAATCTCATGTCATGGCAATCAAAAGAATTTTTAGGTACTTAAAAGGAACAGTTGAGTATGGTCTATGGTATCCTAGAGATCATAATTTTTCTCTTCATGCATATATAGATGCAGATTGGGCAGGAGATGTGGATGATAGGAAGAGTACAAGTGGAGCAGCATTCTTTTTGGGAAAAAGGTTGGTTTCTTGGCTAAGCAAGAAACAAGAGGCAATATCCCTATCTACAACTGAAGCAGAATACATTGCAGCAGCAGGAAGTTGCACTCACGTTTTATGGATGAAGCAGATGCTAAAAGATATTCAAGTAGAATATGAGGAGCCTATCACAATTTTCTGTTATAATTCAAGTGCAATAAATATTTCTAAGAATCTAGTGTTGCATTCTAAGACTAAGCATATATCTATCAAGTTTCACTTTCTAGAGAGCAAATCAACAAGGGTGAAGTCAGATTGGAGTATGTGCCCTCCAAGGATCAGCTTGCAGATATTTTTACTAAACCTCTTCCCAAGGAATCTTTTGAGTATCTCAGGGAGAAGTTAGGGCTTATTGCCCCTTTGGTGATGAACTAGGATGCACTAATGTGCATCAATCCAGTGGATATCACAGTCATATCTTGTGATCCAGATTGATGATAAGGGAGCTGCTACTCAGGGGGAGCAGCTCGTATGATATGAAGTAGTGAAGTTACAAGTATGAACCCTTTGCCATTAATGTCAAAGGGGGAGAGAAGACATGTGAAAAACAAGTGGTTGCTGATCAAAGGGGGAGCAATAAAGGAAGAGAAAACATGTGAATAGTTGTTGTTGTTAGGGGGAGTTGTAACAGCAAGGAGAAGTTCTTGTCTTGATGGTTTTTCACATCATATGTTGCCATCAATGACAAAGGGGGAGATTGTTGCAAGTATGAGCCTAACCGGTGTTGTCATTGATGTCAACATACTCATGTTGAATTAATGAGAAGGATTAGATGAGCTGTGCGCTGAGGATATTGAGAAAATAAGTCTTAATCAGGAACAGTGATGACAAGAAGGTAAAAGTCCTCAATAGGTTGAGGATCAGAGGATGCAGTTTAAAGGGTTTGTAGATATAAGTCTTGAGATGCTCCAGTCAAGATTTTAGAGGTCCACATGAAGATCTGAAGAAGTTATGATCGCTCAAGTAGAACCGGTTCCGGCAGATGTTCAGAGGTGACAAAGGGCCACAGATAGGTCCAATGAGACCCGGTATTTCATTATCCCATTCTACGGATCTGAGGGAGTGTTGAGGACGTCCCTGTGAAGTATCAACTAGATTAGTTCATGGGTTGAAGGTCCAGAAGTGCCTATTCATTTGTGACAGTGATGACAGACTGTGTTCTTGTAGCTCTAGATGAAGGAGAGAAGAATTCCAATAGGATGATGAATTGTGGTTGTTTTTTGTGATTCAGGGAAGGTTATGATGATTGTTGGATCATGTCTAATTAATATTGGTGGTCTGCATTGAAGTTAGAGTTTGCATTTGAAGAATAACCACAGATATTGGTGTTCTTCTTGAGACTGGCTGACCGGATGTATTACACGTCTTGCGGATGTTCTTGTAGGTGTTTTTTGACTTAGATGATTGTTCCTAAGTCGATGCCTTGTATAAATAAGGGATTGTGAATTCATTTTGAAGTGTGTCTTGTGGTGATGAGTGTGTGGTAGCGAAGAGAAGTACGAAAGGCAGAGCAGAAGTATTGGGCTTAAATGGAACTGATTCAAGCATGCTGAAGATGCTATTCTCTAGTTCATAAAGGTGATACTTATTCCTTTGTAGATAGTGTGTCTCTTGTAGGTAGTGAGCCTCTTGTGAGCAGTGTGCTCGGGCAGTGAGCCCTAATTGGCATGTGCCATTTTTTTCTTTCTATTCTTCTAATAGAGAATACATTCTTGGGTTAATCACCCCATGGTTTTTCCCTTAATCAAGTTTTCCACGTCAAAATCTTGGTGTCATGTGTGTTGATATGTTTCTTCTTTTCATTTGAAATCATTATGGTTCATGATTAATATTATGCTAATCACTAAAGAAGATTCAAGTGTTCAAAAAGAGAAAGTTTCGCACAACTGATTCACCCCCCCACCTCTCAGTTGTATGCCCTAAGTCTAACAAATCTCTCCTATTTATGGCATAGAATTGTGATTTATTCACATACACTCTAACTAATTATTTAGCTACTTTCTAAAAAGCATGGAGTGTTGGAATTAGTCCGGACAACTAAGAGGGGGGGTGAATCAGTTGTCCCACAAATTAACCTTTTCTACTTTTAATCTTCTTTCACAACTTACAAACAGATTAATGATGTAAACATTAAAGCATGAATCAACAACATATGAGTAGAAACACAATTAACACACTTGACACCAAGATTTTTAATGTGGAAACCTGATTAAGGGAAAACCACGGTGGGTGTTAACTCACAAGATTCATACCTTGTTAAAAGTACTTAAAAGAAATGGGAAGACACTTGCCTTCAGGTGCATTGCCTAGAGCTCACTGCTCAAAGAGGCTCACTACCTATAGGAGGCTCATTGCCTACAAGATTTCATGTTTAATACAGAAAGAATAAACTAAGAAATAACATCTTCTTTATGTCTAGTTCAATCCCATTGAAAGCTCATAAAACTTCTGCTCTACCCAAAACACTTCTTTGCTAACTCTTCATCCTTTATTGCTCTTGATCTTTTCGCTTCTCCTCTTCTCTGCTCTACCTCTGCTCCTTTCTTAGGATTTTATCATTTTTGCACAAGGACAAAATTTCACAACTCATCAACAAGTATTTATACGCTTCATCAACCTTAGAATGAACATCAAGGTCGGCTTGACTTAATGCAGATCACTACACCATCGGCCAAACATAGCTGGGGCTTGAATCTTCCTTGAACAATATGCCACACTCCAGAGAATTGCTCTAAGATCATCCGCAACACGCTTGAATCATCTGGTTGACCAAGACTGGGAAAAATAGCAACGCCAAGTAAGAAATCTTCAACAACAAGCTCAATCTTTAATGTGGACTTCCAACACAACAAGAACATGATCTAGAGACCTCCACAAGTGCATTAAATTCAACAATAAGATTTGCACTTCTCCAAATCATTAGAATCACTTTCATCTTCATCCGGTACCTTAAGAACATTGTCTGCCATGACTGTCACACTAGAAAGATTTCTTGCAGACCTCCAAACCACGAACCACTTGAGTTGAGGATACACACTGACTTCCCAAACATGCCTCTAGATCCATAGATCATAGTGTTTCATTTGTGGAGCAATCAAGATGAATTTCCTGTCACTCTGTCTCTTCTGAATACTGCAAAACCTAGTTCTACTCAGATGGCCATAACTTCTTCAAATCTTTATGTGGATCTCTCAAATCTTAACTGGAGCTACTTCAAACAATCCTCTTCATAGCCATATGGTCCCATACTTAGATCTTCATTAAATTTTCTCATTATCCTCAACATTTCAGTCTTCTAACTAGGTAATAAAATAGGATACAATCGACATCAATGGCAACAAGGATATGTTGACATCAATGACAACATAGCTTAGGCACCTATTTGCAACAATCTCCCCCTTTTTCATTGAGGGCAACATATGATGTGAAAAACTGATTTAACCATCAAGAAAAGAACTTCTCCCCCTTTCTCTTATCACACTTGCAACCAATTTTCTTTACATCTCCCCCTTTCACCAGCAACTAGTTTTTCACATGACTTCTCTCCCCCTTTGACATCAATGGCAAAGGGCACATATCTACAATCTTTTCACCCCCTTTTTGTTTCAGACTAATTTCCAACATTTGCGTACTAACTACTCCCCCTTACTAGTATCTCCTTAACATCAATCTAGATCACAAGATATGATTGTGAATTCCACCGGACTGATGCACCCCGGTGATTCTTAGTTTTGATCAGGAGGGGCAATAACCCCTAACTTCTCTTTGAGAAACTCAAAAGTATCCTTGGGTAGAGGCTTAGTGAAGATATCCGCAATCTAATCCTTTGAAGAAACAAACTCCAATCTGACTTCATTCTTATTAACCTTCTCTCTCAAGAAGTGAAACTTGATTGATATATGCTTTGTCTTTGAATGCAACACTGGATTCTTTGAGATGCTTATTGCACTTGAATTATCACAAAAAATTGTAATAGGCTCCTCAAACACAATTCTGATGTCTTTTAACACTTGCTTCATCCACAGAACTTGAGTACAATTGTTTGTTGCTGCTATATACTCTACCTCTGTAGTAGACAGAGATATTGCCTCTTGCTTTTTTCTCATCCAAGAAACCAATCTCCTTCCCAAGAAGAATGCACCAACACTAGTACTTTTCCTATCACCCACATCTCCTGCCTAATCAATATTTGTGTATGCATGAAGAGTGAAGTCATTATCCTTTGGATCCCATAAGCCATAATCAAGTGTCCCTTTGAGATATCTAAAAATTCTTTTGACTACTACAACATGGGATTCTCTGGGATCAGCTTGAAATCTAGCAACAAGTCCAACTGCATTCATGATATTAGGTCTAGTCTGAGTCAGATAGAGTAGTCCTCCAATCATTGATCTATACATTTTGTGATTTACCTTAGGGTAGTCATCATCTTTACTCAACTTGCATCTGGTTACCATAGGTGTACTCACTAGTTTTGAATCTTCCATTTCAAACTTTTTCAATAATTCTCTAACATACTTAGACTGAGATATGAAGATACCTTTATCTGACTGAATGATTTGTAGACCTAAGAAGCAATTCATTTCTCCAAACATTGACATCTCAAATTCACTTTGCATTTGATCAGCAAATGTTTTGCACATACTCTCATTTCCACCAAAAATGATATCATCAACAAATACTTCAACAATTAAGATGTGTTCATGATTAATTTTGATATAAAAATTATTGTCTATTGTACCTTTGCTAAAACCTAATTTTAGTAGATACTAATCTAGTCTTGCATACCAGGCTCTTGGGGCTTATTTGAGTCCATACAATGCGTTCCTCAATCTGTAGACCATATCTCCTTGATCAGACAATTGAAATCCTTCCAGTTGCTCAATGTCGACTTCTTCATCCAATTCTCCATTCAGGAATGTTGACTTGACATCCATTTGATAAAGCTTGAAATCTTTATAAGCAGTAAATGCAAGAAATAATCTGACTGCTTCTATTCTTGCCACCAGAGAAAAAGTTTCTTCAAAATCAATTCCTTCCACTTGAGAGTATCCTTTACACACCAACCTTGCTTTGTTTCTCACAAATTCACCATCCTCATTTAGTTTATTCTAGAAGAACCATTTAGTTCCAATCATATTTTTTTCTTCAGGTCTAGGAACAAGATCCCAAGTGTGATTCTTTTCAATTTGCATTAATTCTTCTTCCATTACTTTTACCCAATTTTCATCATTGCAAGCTTCACTTACTAATTTTGGTTCAATCTTTGAAATCAAACAAATCTCCTCTTAATCTTCAACCATTCTTCTTCTAGTTTGAACACCTTTATTTCTATCTCCTATGATCTGATCTTTAGAATGATTCAACCTTACATACTTGTTAGTTTTGGGATTTGCTTGAACTTCTGATTCTTGAGATTGTTCTTCAACATCTACACTAAATTCTTGAGTTACTGGATATTCCAGATCAATTTGGATCTAAGTCTGAGATTGAACTTGCTTTCCTTGATTTTGACTTTCATCTTGATCATATGAATCATATCCACAAGACTTGAAAGTTCTTTCTTTGCTCTCATCAACTCTGACATTAGCACTTTCAACAATCCTTTTCAATCTCTTGTTAAAGCATTGGTCTGCCTTACTTTGAGTAGAGTAACCCAGAAATATTCCTTCATCACTTCTTGTATCAAACTTGCCTTGATCCTCATCTCTTTTGATATAGCATTTACTACCAAAAACTCTAAAATATTTCACAGTAAGAGGATGACCAAACCATAGTTCATAAGGTGTCTTACCAGAATTGCCTTTGATCTGCACCCGGTTAAGAGTGTAGACAGCAATACTCACAGCTTCTCTCCAATAGACTTGTGGAACATTTGCTTCCATCATCATGGTCCTAGCAGCTTCTTGAATGGTTCAGTTTTTTCTTTCCACAACTCCATTCTGCTAAGGAGTCCTAGGAGTAGATAACTATCTTTTTATTCCATACTTTTCATAGAATGTATCAAACTCACTTGAGGTAAACTCTCCACCTCTATCGGATCTCAAACACTTTATCTTCTCACCAATCTCATTCTCCACCATAACCTTGAACACCTTGAGATTGTCAAGAGCTTCTAATTTTCTTTTGAGAAGGTTACCCACATCATCTGGGAGTAATCATCAATTAGCAACATGAAATTCATGTCTCCTTGCACACTCCTAATTCTAGCATGACCACATAGATCAGTATGCACAAGTTCCAACCATCCACTTGAAAATTGTTCTTTACTCTTGAATGAAGTTCTATTCTATTTACCCAATTGACATTCTCTACATATGCTATTAGCATGTTTCACAAGTTTTGGAAGATCTCTCACAGCCTGAGTAGAACTTATCTTGACAATGTTATCAAAATTCACATGACACATTCTCCTATGCTATAACCAACTCTAATCAATATGAGCGATCAAGCAACTATTACCACAACTACTTAAATGAAAGATGTTACCTCTAGTCTAAGTACCAGATGCAATTTTAGTTCTAGAGCTTTCCAAGATTCTACATTTTCCATCCTTGAATCAGAGATCATAACCCTTGTCAACCAACTATCCAACACTAAGAAGATTATGCTTCAATCCTTCCACATACAAAACATCATTAGTGTTATTCTTACCATCAAAAGAGATGGATCCTCTACCATGGATTCTACCAGCTAAGTTGTCTCCAAATTTCACAATTCCACCTTCATACTTTTCAAAGCTTACAAATTTACTTTTATCACCAGTCATATGATGAGAAAATCCACTATCAATTACCCATTCATCTTTTTCTACAACATGAGTAGCCATGGTACTTTCCACATTTACATAGCTAGCAGAGTCATTAGGCACTGGATTTTCTTCTTTGATAGCAATAAACACCCAATCATTTTCAGTGGAATCTCCATGATTAGATTCATCATCTGTGACTCCTTCACCAGCTTCTTGGACATAGTAGCATTTCTTCTAAACCCTAGATCTGTTAGGGTTTGGATTTGAAACCTTCTCTGAGCACCTTGAGGTAAAATGACCAATCTTATTACAAGTAAAACATTTGAATGGCAACTTTCCTTCATACTTACCGGATCCTCTTGGCAATCTTTTGGAAATAAGGGCTTCAAGTTCATCATACTCAATTTCATAATCTTCAATATCCTTCCTTGCCTTCTCAAATTTGTTTGATCTTCTTGAAGAGATTTCACCTAGATCATATCTTTTCTTTCCATGAACACTGGCTTTAAATGCAGATTCAGACTTAGGAATAGAATCACCAAACTCACTCATTTCAAATGCTAAAAGCTTACCAACCAACTAATCCCTTGTAACAGTTGTCACAATCCTGATCTCTTCAATGGTAGCAACTTTATGCTTGTATGCAGCAGGTAAGGATCTGAGCACTTTGGCAACAATCTCTAATTCTTTGAATGTTCCACTAGTACTCCTGATACCAGTCACAAGTTCATTCACTTTCTGCATATAGGAGGTAATATTTTCATCTTCACTCATCATCAATCTTTCATATCTACCCTTCAGGCTCTATAGTTTGGTACATTTGATATATTTATCACCTTCATATAGAGTTTCCAACTTTTCCCAGATTTTATGAGAAGTTTTTAATTCTAGCCATTTGTCATTTCAATATCAATTAGGGCACTTAACAATGCTTCTTTATCTTGAATGTTATATTCAACTTCCTTGAGTTCGTCTATAGTTGAAGGACCTTTCTCTAGAATCTTATACTCATTCTTAGTTATCAATCAAAAGGCATCACCCATACATTGCAAATGACACTGCATGCACACCTTCCAAAGGGAGTAATTTGTTCCATCAAATCTTGGATTTTCCTTCTTGTAAGTTGACATCTTGGATCTCCTCAAGTGGTCAAGCTTCTTTTAGAGGAACCGGCTCTAATACCAATTGTTGGAATTAGTCCAAACAACTGAGAGGGGGGTGAATCAGTTGTCCCACAAATTAACCTTTTCTACTTTTAATCTTCTTTCACAACTTAGAAACAGATTAATGATGTAAACATTAAAGCATGAATCAATAACATATGAGTAGAAACACAATTAACACACTTGACAACAAGATTTTTAACTTGGAAACTTGGTTAAGGGAAAACCACGGTGGGGGTTAACCCATAAGACTTGTACCCTGTTAAAAGTACTTAAAAGAAATGGGAAGGCACTTGCCTTCGGGTGCACTACCCAGAGCTCACTGCTCAAAGAGGCTCACTTCCTATAGGAGACTCATTGCGTACAACATTTTATGTTTAATACAGAAAGAATGAACTAAGAAATAGCATCTTCTTTATGTCTGGTTCAGCCTCATTGAAAGTTCATAAAACTTCTACTCTGTCCCAAACACTTCTTTGCTAACTCTTCATCCTTTATTGCTCTTATTCTTTCTACTTCTCCTCTTCTATGCTCTGCCTCTGCTCCTTTCTTAGGATTTTATCATTTTTGTACAAGGACAAATTTTCACAACTCATCAACAAATATTTATACACTTCATCAACCTTGGAATGAACATCAAGGTCAACTTGACTTAATGCAGATCACTATGTCATTGGCCAAACATAGCTAGGGCTTAAATCTTCCTTGAACAACATGCCATGCTCTAGAGAATTGCTCTAAGATCATCCGCAACATGCTTGAATCATCCAGTCGGCCAAGACTGGGAAAAACAACGATGCCAAGGAAGAAATCTTCAACAACAAGCTCAATCTTCAATGAAGACCTCCAACATAGTAGGAACACAATCCAGAGACCTCCACAAGCACATTGAATTCAACAATAACATCCACACTACTCCAAATCATCAGAATCACTTGCATCTTCATCTGGTACCTTAAGAACACTATTTGCCATGACTGTCACACTAGAAAGATTGCTTGCAGACCTCCAAACCATGAACCACTTGAGTTGAGGATACAAACTGACTTCCCAAACATGCCTCTAGATCCATAGATCATAGTGTTTCATTTGCAAAGAAAACCAAACCAATTTCTTATCATTGTGTCTCTTCTGAATACTGCAAAACCTGGTTCTACTCAGATGGCCATAACTTCTTCAAATCTTTATGTGGACCTCTCAAATCTTAACTGGAGCTACTTCAGACAATCCTCTTCATAGCCATATGGTCCACATACTTATATCTTCATTAGTTTTCTCAATATCCTCAACATTTCATTCTTCTAACCAGGCAATAAAATAGGATACAGTTGACATCAATGGCAACAAGGATATGTTGACAACAATGACAACACGGCTTAGGCACCTATTTGTAACATGGAGAACATGTAGTAGAAAAAGTAGCTCTATTTTCCCATCAAAAAATGGGAATATCCATAACATGGTAAATTTGATTTGACTCTGCTAGCTAAAGCCTTCAAAATTGATTTCCTAGAGGTGGAAGATGTTGTTCAAGTGATCTTTGGTCAAGAAATTATCTAGGACTCTCCATGTGTGTTTTATTTCTCCCAAGGAGTCACTCTCTTTTATCTAATACAATGGATCTTTTATAGGACCTTGTTGACATAGGTTGAAGATTGAGAAACCCAAAAGGGCTATCAATATTTGCATCCTTCAAACATAAAATAAAAATATACACATAATGGAAGCAAATAGCTACAACAAAGCTCTTACTGATTAGAAAATTTTCTTCTGCACATTACATAGATTCTATCTCTATCTTTTTGTAGGCTCTCTTGTTCTGAGGCTCGTGCATCTTCTCCCTTCTAGCATTGAGGAAACTTACTCTATCCTTCATCTCCCATGCCTACCTATTCTAAATCTGCATTCCAAACTTGGCACCATTCCTCATCTCCTCTCTATTACATTTCATGATAGACTTATTTCTTTCTTTTTTTTTCTATGTTAAAACTCTAGCCAACCCTCCCTATGGTGTCCCCATTCTCTACATTTTCTAGCCTCAACTCTTCCATACATGGTGTCTAATTAATGGCTCATTATTTTCTATTTTTAGGCACCCAAAACTAGTGTCTTCTCCTCGTTTAAAACACCTCTAAAGAAAGGGCGTATTCCTTACTTTCTAATGCTTCATTCTTCTATTTTAAATCCATTTTTACACCTTTTCTACCACACCTTATATAGTTATTTCCCCACTAAATGATATGAATTTCCCTCATAAAGGAGGCACCACCATTTGTCTTCAATGCCTCATAAAAGGAGTTGTAACAAATTGTAAATATAGTTTCTGTTCTTTTAAAAAAATAGGTGCCACTATTATTCATAATCAAATGCCTTTACAGTCAATAAACCAATGGTGGGTGTATTCACAAAGTTGTGGGACCAAAAAGTTGCCACTTTGGCTTTTTGGTGCCATGCAAGACAAAACACGAGTGCATTATAACACAAGCATGCTATAACACACTTGCATTATATGTTACATAAAATAAAAAAGAAAGAAAAAACATAATACTCATGGACATTCTTCATTTTTGCAAGAAAAAACCAGTCACAAGAGCACAAGCATGTTGGAGGAAGGAGAAATCAAGCAAGGGAGAAGTGTAATCAATGTTTTCACCATGCCACCTCACCAATTCTACTCCCAAATACATCATGAAGGAAATTTAGAGGGTGTAGTAGCCGAAGAAGGTAGGGTTTGATTGATTTTGTGAGTTTGAAAAGAAATTTTTACTTTTGCAATGTTTGATTTTTTTTTATGTTGAATTTACAGTCAATGAGGCACCATAGAACACTAATCCAATAGAGGAGGCTGAAAACAATCCCCAAAACCCTCAAAATCCCCACCTTCACATCCTCACAATGAAAGAGACACACATGAAAACTATTTAGGGAAAATTGAAGAAAACAAAAAACATCTTCAAACCCTAATTGAAACTTTAAATAGTCCAAGTGCAAGCACCGATTGTAGGAGAGTGCTTGCCAAGTCATTAGAGGTGATTGTTTCTCACATTGAATCAGTGAAAAACCAAATCACTGAATGGAGTGACTATAGGGAGAGGTTTCAGCAATATTATGCCAAAAAATTGTCTTACGAATAAGTGAAGGACCAAAAATTTACAAAATCTACATTATGTTCACAATTTATCAATCCTAAAACTGGGAAAACATTAGAAGAGACTTGTAAACGCTTCCCAATTCATTGGTGTAGGAATGAAGATATATCCTAAAAAGTTTGGGATAGATGGTACATGGTGTTTGACGAGTGTCCATGTAACAACAATGAGGTGCCACAATATTTCTTGAGGAAACTCTATTGTGAGTTCATCCTCAAGAAGATTCCTAATTATTTTGACATTCGAGAGTTCTAGGGCAAAGGTGGTGGATCTACCCAAGATAGAGAGGGGGCATAGAGAGATCAAAACCACATACCTAGAGCCCTGATGAGGCCAACATGTGTGTCACTCCCTTTGACTTTGAAGGATAGTGTTGAGGTGGGGACACTGCATTCATTAAGTTCTCTCACATAGTCTCTAGCACAACATGACAATGATCTCACCCTGGCCAGTGAGGGTGAGAGCAGCAAGCATCATTTATCCCCACATCTTTGCAGGTCATGTGGAAACTTGTGCAATTATTGGATGTAGGACTCGTGACAGGACTCTTGGCAGGATGTTGCAATGTAGGGGTAGTAGCCAGTGATGAACACATCCATATTGGATGATCTTGTTCTCACAGATGATGTCTTATAGCATACATTTGCTATTGACTCCCAGGTAATTTTTTACAAGGTTCATCTTGATTTAATATATCCGTATTTGAAATTTGTAATTAATTTTATATGACTATCTATATTATAAGTCAAAATTAATGTATGTAATTATTTGCGTAATGAAATTATAGGGTCAAAGTATTCATCCTACCTTTGTTAGCCATCCAGTGGCAGGTTATGAGAGGAGGTTGAGTCAGCAGGTATGTAATCTATCACATGATCATAAATTATAGTACATATATCAATGGTAATCTTATTTAGTGATAATTTGATAATTTCAACAGGGAGCTTACCAACACCTCCATAATTTCCTTGGTCCCCTGGATGCAAAACCACTTTTATGGAGGTAAATTTAACCATTTGTAATCATTATGCATTTAAATAATGGTATGTATCTATTTTGGTCAAATAACCTTGAACTCTATTTTTAGATGTTGAATATGGAGACTCCTCATCTTTGTGAGTCAGCGGAGGCAAGCATTGTTGCAGCTATGTTGTCTTCAAATCCTTTGACCAAGGTATGAGCCAGTAACATGTAAATTTCATTTTGTACTTCTTGTTTTATCTCATGTCATTTGATGTACATAAATGATATTTATGTTTAGTCAATTTTGCTTCTTGATGCTTCTCATAGGAGGTCACAACTCCAACCCATCCAGCTATGGATGAAGAGAGAGAAAAGATGATCGAGAGGGATCATCAACTAATGGTAAGTGATCAATTACATATGTGATGTTATATATTTCATGTTTTCTATATTAATGTGCTTATTGTTTGATTGTATTAACAGGTGGAGCTGCAAAAATATTTGTCAAAGAGGTCTAGTCGATGGGAGAGAGAGGATGAGTCACTGATTGGCTCTCCATCTTCACAACCAAACAAGGGTCGTAGATTATTTCATAGCAGTTCATAGAAAACTAGATTTTGGGACTTTTTTTGTATGCCTAGATGGCTTTGTATACATACTTTTGTATGTTACCGATGTATATGTTTGTATATGTCTGTATGGCTTTGTTTGTACATGCCTATATAGCTTTATATATAGACTAGATGTTATGTTCATGAAATTATGTATATGCCATTTTACATTAAATATTTAATATGATGATCAATTATCGTTACAGGAATTTGGTTTTGCACATGCCAATTGCATTTGCTTGAAAGTTTATAAATCGTTTTCAAATAATCTATTTTGTTCTTGTCTTGCAATCATTACATTCCATGAGGCTATGTATTTCTTTGAGGCATCATGTCAAATAGTTCACATGCCTTGTTTATGCTTCCACACTTTGCATACATGTCTACAGCTGCAAATACAACATGTGACAAAATTCATATATCCTTTATGCTTTAATGGTTGTCCACACCCTATTCCCCATATCCTATTTTTGCAGAGGCAAGCAGGATGTTAGATAAGGTTGTGCAATTTGGTTTTAGATGTGTCAATTGCATTTGGTTGAAAGTTTCTTTTGTGCATTTTCTTGAAAGTTTCTAAAGCCTTATGAAAAATCCATTTTGTGCATATCTTGCAATCATTGCATTCCATGAGACAACATTTCTTTGAGGCATCGTGTCAAATAGTTCACGTGCCTTGTATATGCTTCCACACTTTAAATACATGTCTTGCAGGGTAGTTGCAACTACAACATTTGACAAATTACCTATATCCTTTATGCTTTGATGGATGTCCATATAATGTTCCAAAAATACCATTTTTGCATAGGAAAGGAGGATGTTGGCTAAGGTTTTGGATCTATCTTTACACCCGCCAATTGAATTTTCTTGAAATTTTCTAAAGCCTTATCAAAAAATCCATTTTGTTCATATCTTGCAATCATTACATTCCATGCAATGACATTTCTTTGAGGTATCATGCTAAACAGTTCACGTGCCTTTTCTATGCTTCCACACTTTGCATACATGTCTCTGAGGGCAGTTGTAACTACAACATCTAACAAAATTCCCATATCTTTTATGCTTTGATGGATGTTCATACCATGTTCCAAAGATCCCATTTTGGCATAGGAAAGGAGGATACTACCTAAGGTTGTGGAATTTGGCTTTACACCCACCAATTGTATTTTCTTGAAAGTTTATAAAGCCTTATCAAAAAAATCCATTTTTTGCATATTTTGCAATCATTACATTCCATGAGATGCCATTTCATTGAGGCATAATGTCAAATAGTTCATGTACCTTGTCTCTACTTCCACACTTTGCATACATGTCTACTAGGGCAGTTGCAACTACAAGATTTGACAAAATTCCCATATCATTTATGCTTTGATGGATGTCCATACCATGTTCCAAAGATCTCATTTTGGCATATGAAGGGAGGATGTTGGCTAAGGTTGTAGAATTTGGCTTTACACCTCTCAATTGCATTTTCTTGAAAGTTTCTAAAGCCTTATTAACAAATCCATTTTGTGCATATCTTGCAATTATTAGATTCCATGAGATGGCATCTCTTTGAGGTGTTCTGTCAAACTATTCATGTTCCTTGTCTATGCTTCCACACTTTGCATACATGTCTACTAGGGTAGTTGTAACTACAACAGATCTGACAAAATTCCCATAGCCTTTATGCTTTGATGGATTTCCATACCCTGTTCCAAAGATCCCATTTTGGCCTAGACAGGGAGGATGTTGGCTAAGGTTGTGGAATTTGGCTTTACACCTACCAATTACATTTTCATGAAAGTTTCTAAACCCTTATGAACAAATCCATTTTGCGTATATCTTGAGATTATTGTATTGGACATGAGATGGCATCTCTTTGAGGTGTTTTATCAAATAGTTCACGTTCCTTGTCTATGCTTCCACACTTTGCATACATGTCTACTAGGGTAGTTGCAACTACAACAAATCTAACAAAATTGCCATATCCTTTATGCTTTGATGGATATCAATATCATGTTCCAAAAGATGGCATCTCTTTGAGGTGTTCTGTCAAACAATTCACATGCCTTGTCTATGCTTTGACACTTTACATTATGAATATTGAAGCTAACTTTTATTTGGCTAACAAATAAATATATTGTGAACCTATTTGAAACAACTTATGATATGGTTTTCATATAATTAGTTTCTATATATAAATTATTAGTTAAATTTTACAATTTTATGTTAAGAAAAATTTGGAATATGAAACATACAATAAAGCATTTTTGTTAAGAGAATGGTGGGTACAAAGAAAGGTGCATCCAATCATAGGATTTATCATTTAGGCCTTTATAAGTTTTTTTTAATGAATCTAACAATTCATAGTTTGAATCTATAACATTGAAAAATGTCCCCTTGGGGGCTTTTCCTTCATAAGGTTTAGCTCCCAGGTCTTTAGAGTGCATTTAGGACATTTTAGTTCATATTTTAGCATCCCGATGGAATGATACCTAAGTCCCATGGAAAATAGAACCTAGGAGGACCCCTTGAGCTGTACCCTACCTAAAATAGGGGGGAGGACTTGGGTGCTCACACCCTAGTATTGCCCTATTTTAGGGAAGCCCCAATTTCTGGGTGTCAGTTAGTGGCCGTTATTAGGTCCCTTTGTCGACACGGCAAGTTTGAATTTCAAATATCTTAGCGGGAGTGCTTGTAGATGCATATATAAGCATGTGTAGGCATTCATTTGTAAACTAGATGATCATTGTGAACTCTAGGCATTCTCAAGGTGATTCAAGGCTTTCTATTGTGTTGCAAGAGTAGACTTATATGTTTTGTGTGTTGATATTTGCAGATTTGAGCATCAATCTCCTCATGGCATGAAGAGCATCTTCCTCCATGAGAGCTTCACTACAAGGTGACATATCATTGTGTTTTTATCATTGATTCCTTTGGTTTTTAGCCTCTGCCTCATAAGGGCACACCCTCTTTATCTGACAACGATGTTCAGAGACTTAAGTGTCCTCCGGGGTTTGACTGAGGCAAACCTCTAAACACCACAACCCCCAAACCAAGTCTTGTGATTGCAGGTTACAGGTGTCGCATCCAAAAAAAGTGGAGCTATAGGAAGGCTGGGAAGACATCAGGGATTCAGGATCTGAAGAAAAGTTAGACAAAGGAGCACTTCTAGGACTAGGGTGCTCACTCCATTGTCCTTTACAGATAGATTCTAGAAAATAGAAGTTACAGGGCTGATCAGTGTCTGAAGGAGGTCCAAATTCCCCAAAAAAGTAGGTACCTTGGACTTGGGTACCCGCTCCAGTGTCCCTGACTGTTCCGCTTCAGAACCTCAAAAACAAGTATTCTATAATTTGGCATTTTACTCCCGTCTACAAGATCTTTTTCTGTAATTCATTAATTTGTTGTCGTATTTACATAATTATGGTTTTAATGGTCAATTGAGCATAGGAGAAGGAAAATTTGACAATTAATTCCCTAATCCAAGCTTCCTCTCATTTTCAAGTGACCTAGGGTATGATAGTGCTTGCCACTCGACCCTAGATCCTTCAATGTTAGGGTGAAAGGAGGATTTTAACATCTAAACCACAAAAGATCAACAAATCCAATTTTACCCTAAACAAAATCATATAAGGAAATATAATTTGTTTATGCTAAATTATTAGATTGATGCTAAGTGTTAGTTAACATATTTGTTATACTCTTCTTTTTGTATACATCTCATAACATTCATGATATTGAAACTACTAGATTTGATATAGAAACTACTAGATTTGATATGATAATCATAGATAATTTCTCATCTTACATGTTAGACATATCCTCATTTCACCTTCTATATGTTTGACATCATTTTCCTACCTTCATCTCACCTTAGATATATGTTTGACATTATATGTTTAGTTGGGGAGAGACTTAGAAATACACTGAGAGGGAGATGATATGTTTGACATTATATCCTCATTTCACCTTCTATAGGTCTCACATACCCTCGTTTCACTATCTATACGGGTTACAGAAAGAGCAGAATGAGGAAGAGGGGAAGAGAGAGACATACAGAGAGAGACATGTCTAGTATAATTTGTATATCCTCATTTCACCTTCTATATGGTTTTTCAATACTTTGCATATCCTTATTTCACCTTTCTACATTTGCTTTACACTTGCTAATTGTATTTGCTTGAACATTTTGAAAGCCTTATAAAAAAATCCATTTCGTACATATATCTTGCAATCATTGCATTCCATGAGACAACATTTCTTTGAGGTGTAATGTCTTGTCTATGCTTCCACACTTTGCATACATGTCTAAAAGGGAAGCTTCAAATACAACATGTGACAAAATTTTGATATCCTTTATGCTTTGATGGTTGTCTATACCCTGTTCTGAAGATCCCATTTTGGCATAGGCAAAGAGGATGGTGGATAAGGTTGTAGAATTTGGATTTACATCCACCAATTGCAATCATGAGACAACATTTATTTGAGGCATCATGTCAAATAGTTCACTTGACTTGTTGATGTAGGAGCATAGGCTCAAAACCAATCAAGTGAATTTAGGAGATGGCAAGGAGGACATTTTCATGTTTCCAAGTGGTCTTGTAGGTCAAGACATCCATTTAAGTCATTTAGATAAGGGTTTCCCATTTTCTCACCAAAATGGACTATTTGAAAACTGTAATGATTCCACGAGGTGTAATATATGTGAATAGACCTAATCCAATGCGTTAGACCCCTTAAAGCAACTTATTTTGCATTTTATAAAAAACTAAGTACTCTCGCCCATTGAGGGGGTAGTTTTAGCAAATTTTGATTTTCTCCCAATTCCACCATATGTAGGTATATACAAAGCTATAAGAAATATTTTAGAGGTTGGTCACACATGTAAGTGCCATTTTGAATAAGCCATATTTTATTTGGCCTAAAGAGACCCTATTTTAGTGCATTTTTGAGAATTCTTGTGTTGGGTGAGTTATTTCTGCAAGGGAAGTGTTTAGACATGTTATATATGCCTATTTACACCTTCCCTATCAATCTTAGGGTTTAAATCCATGTGCAAGTCTCTGTTGTTACATTACAGTCCCTAAAATAGGCCTAATTTGACTGTAACAACCTAATGTTTTCCTATTTTGTACAAAACAACCCTATCTCATTTTCACATATGTTTAATAATGACCAAAAGGGTATCCAAATCAGGTCTTAGATCTCCATTATTAGGTGTATGAAGGAAGTTATGACATGAAAGGTCTTTGAGAAGGGCTACAAACTCTTAGGCCACTTACAAGGCATGGTGCTAGGAGTGACATTTTGCATTCCATAGTTCGTGGGCCCGAACTGACTGTACCGACATGTCAAGGTGGGTGGGTAAATGATAGGGGAGGTCTCATTTGGTGTACCAACTGTCATAGTTGTTCAGGGCAGCAAGTTACCGACAAAGTCACTTAAAATCCCTAAGAGCAAAAAATGCCAAAATTTGATGGAGCGGTTCTCAAAATTCATCGTACCTGTGAATGTTCCATTTAGACCTATAGGTGCAAATGATGTCCATCCATAATAACCTCTCTTAGTTTTGGTCAACTTCAATTCGTTTGACTATGTCGAAATCAAATGCATTCTTGCAAAATACTTGAGTTTCATGCAGTGGAAAGGTGCTAGGAGTGACATTTTGCATTCCACAACTTGTGAGGCCAAACTGACAGTGCCAACTCATTAGGGTGGGTGAGAAAATACTAGGGGAGGTCTCATTTCATGTGCCGAGTGTTGCAGCCGTTCAAGGCAGCAGGCTACCAACAAAGTCACTTAAAATCCCTAAGAGTAAAAAACTACCAAATTTTGATGCAGCAATTCTCGAAATTCATGGCAGCTGGAAATGTTTCGTTTGGACCTACATGTGCATGTGGGGTCCATCCAAAATAACCTCTTATTTTTAGTCAAATCCAAACCATTTGACCATGCTGAAATCAAATGCATTCTTGCAAAATGCTTCAGTTTCATGTAGTGGAAAGGTGCTAGGAGTGACATTTTGCATTCCATAGCTCATGGGGCCAAACCAATAGTAATAATGTGTTAGGGTGGGTAGGTAAATGCTAGGGGAGGTCTTGTTTCATGTGCCAAGTGTTACAGTCATTTGGGGCAGTAGGCTACCTACAAAGTCACTTAAGATCCTAAGAGAAAAAAATACCAAACTTTGACGAAGCAGTTCTCAAAAGTCATGGTACTTAGGAATCATCCATTTCAACCTACAAGTGCATGTGGAGTGTTCATCCATAATAACCTCTCCCAATTTTGAGGAACTCCAATCCATTTGACTGTGCCGAAATCAAATGCATTCTTGCAAAATGCTTTAGTTTCATGCAGCACAACCTTGCCAAGTGCCATATTTTTCATTTTTCTCATCATGGGGCCAAACCGACCATGCCAACACATCGGGGTGGGTGGGTAAATTCTAGGGGAGGTCTCATTTCATACGCCAAGTGTCTTAGTCGTTCCAGGCTGCAAACTACCAACAAAGTGGAAAGGTGCTAGGAGAAAAATTTTGCATTCCACAAGTTGTGGGGCCAATCAGACTATGCCAACACATCTGGTGGGTGGGTAAATTCTAGGTGAGGTCTTATTTTATGCACCAAGTGTCTCAACCATTCTGAGATTCAAGCTATCAGTAAAGTCAAAAGGTGCTAAGAGTAACATTTTGCATTCCGCAGCTTGTGGGGCTGAACCAACAATGTTAATGCGTCAAAGTGGGTGGGTAAATTCTAGGAGAGGTCTTGTTTTGTGTGCCAAGTGTCCCAATCATTTGGGGTAGCAAACTATTGGCAAAGTCCCTTAAGATCCCTAAGAGCAAAAAAATGCCAAAATTTGACGAAGAAGTTCTCAGAATTCATGGTAGTTGGGAATGTTTTGTTCAAACCTATAGGTGCACGTGGGGTTCTTCCATAATGACCTCTCTCAATTTTGGTCAACTCTAATTTGTTCGACCATGCCAAAATCAAATGTATTCTTACAAAATGTTTTAGTTTCATGTAGTGGAAAGGTGCTAGGAGTGAAATTTTGCATTCCACAACTCATGGGGATAAACTGACTATCCCAACACATCAGGGTGGGTGGGTAAATGCTAAGAGAGGCCTTGTTTCATGTACCAAGTGTCCCAGTCATTCAGGGGAGCAGGCTACTAGCAAAGTCACTTAAGATATTAAGAGTAAAAAACTGCCAAACTTTGATAGAGCAATTCTCAGAAGTTGTGGTAGCTGGGGATGTTTCATTTTGACCTACAGGTGCATGTGGGGTCTATCCACAATAAACTCTCTCAATTTTGGTCAAATTCGATGCATTTGACTGTGCCAAAATTAAATGCATTCTTGCAAAATGCTTCAGTTTCATGCAGCAGAACCTTGTCAGGTGCAATATTTTTTGTTCTGCTCATCATGGGGCCAAACCGACCATGCCAATGCATCAGGGTGGGTAGATAAATGCTAGGGGGGCTCTTGTTTCATGTGCCAAGTATCCCAATCATTTCAGGTTGTAAACTACTAACAAATCACCTTGGCTTATAGCCTAGAATGAATGGGACACTTGGCACACAAAATGAGACCTCCTCTAGCATTTACCCACCTACCCCAATGTGTTGGCATAGTCGGTTCAGCCCCACAAGTTGTGGAATAAAAAATTTTATTCCTAGGGCCTTTCCACTTTGCCAGTAGCTTGCAGCGTAGAATGACTAAGACACTTGGCGCATGAAATGAGACCTCGCCTAGCATTTACCCACCCACCCTGATGTGTTGGCGCATTTAGTTTAGTCCCACGACCTGTGGAATTCAAAATTTCACTCCTAGCACCTTTTAATTTTGCTAGTAGCTTGTAGTCTAGAATGACTAAGACACTTGGCACACGAAATGAGACCTCCCCTAGAATTTACTTGCCCACCCCGACGTGTTGGTATGGTCATTTTGGCCACACAACTATGGAATGCAAAATTTCACTCCTAACACCTTTCCACTTTGTCGGTAGCTTGCAGCTTAGAATGACTGACACACTTAGTGCATGAAACAAGACCTCCCCTAGCATTCACCCACCCACCCCGATGTGTTGGCACAGTCAATTCAGCCCCACGACCTATGGAATGTAAAATTTCACTCCTAGCACCTTTCCACTGCATGAAACTGAAGCATTTTGTAAGAATACATTTGATTTTGACATGGTCAAATGATTATTGTGGACAGACCCCACATGCACCTATAGGTCTGAACGGAACATTCCTAGCTACCATGAATTCTGAGAACTACTCTGACAAAGTTTGGTAGTTTTTTGCTCTTAGGGATTTTAATTGACTTTGTTGGTAACCTATTACCCTGAATGACTGCACCACTTGGCTCACCAAACAAGACTTCCCCTAGCATTTATCCACTCACCCTGATGTGTTGGAGCTATTAGTTTGGCCCCACGAGCTGTGGAATTCAAAATCTCACTCCTAGGACCTTTCCACTGCATGAAATTAAAGTATTTTGCAAGAATGCATTTAATTTCGGCATGGTCAAACATATTGGAGTTGACTAGAACTGAGAGAGGTTATTGTGGATGGACCCCACATGCACTTGTAGGTCCAAACAGATCATTCCCAACTGTCATGACTTTCGAGAACTACTCCATCAAAGTTTGGTAGTTTTTTGCTCTTAGGATCTTAAGTGACTTTGTCGGTAGCCTGCTGCCCTGAATGACTGTGACACTTGGCACACAAAATGATACATCCCCTAGCATTTTCTCACCCACCTTGATGTGTTGGTGTTGTCGGTTCGGCCCCACAAGCTTTGGAATGCAAAATGTCACTCCTAGCACCTTTCTATTGCATGAAACTAAAGCATCTTGCAAGAATACATTTGATTTTAGCATGGTCAAATGGTTTAGAGTTGACCAAAACTAAGAGAGATTATTGTGGATGAACCCCACATGCACCTATAGGTCCAAACAAAACATTCCCATTTAGCACAAATTTTGAGAACTACTCGGTCAAAGTTTGGCAGTTTTTTGGTCTTAGGGATCTTAAGTGACTTTTTCGGTAGCCTACTACCCCAAATGACTATGATAATTAGCACACCAAATGAGACCTCCCCTATCATCAACCTACCCACCCTGACGTATTGGCATTGTTAGGTCAGCCTCACGAGCTATGGAATGCAAAATGTCACTCCTAGCACCTTTCCACTGCATGAAACTAAAGCATTTTGTAACAATGTGTTCCTTGCCACCATAGGAAAATGAAATTGATTTAAAGAAATGAGGTAGGTTTTTGTAGGTAGACTTGACATCCACCTATACATGCAAAGAAGATGTTCCTAGGTGCATAGTTTGACGAAACGGCTAGTCCAAAGTTTGACACCTCTTTTGTCTTACAATTGTTCAGAGACTGTCTCCGTCCAACATAGTCGATAACTACCAGGAGGCTTCAACACCAAAAAGACATCTCCCCTAGCATTTACCCACCCACTCGAATGCATTGGTGCCATCCGTTTGGCCCCAAGAGATGCCAAATGTAAAAATTCAATCCTAATACCTTCCTAGTATATGAAAATTCAATACTATAAAGGTGTTCTCACTTGATCCAATGTGTTGTAGGGCATCAATTAAGGTTGTCCTTACCATTGCTATCAATTGGTAGCACTAAATGTGAAGAAACAAATGAGGGTTTGTCATTAAAACTCATAGTAACATCATTAAAACTCATTAAAACTCGTTATGAAATAGTAACTAAAGGACATATCATCATGAAATAATCATGAAAACCTACCTTAATTTCCTTCACAAGGATTATGCCTACCTCCATCATACTCAAATCTTGCATGCAAATTAACTAAAATGAGTACACCAATGAACTCTATAATGAAACAAAGCTAATCAACTAGGACCAAGGAGCACATATAAGAAGGCAGGATAGGTGTCAAAAATATAGAAGGTGAAATGAGGATAGCAAAGAAAAACAACATACCTTTATGTCATTCCATTGATTCAATATAATAATGTTGGCAAGAGACATTGCTAGGCATGTCAGGTGTTATCATTGATGGAAACTAAATCTATCTTACACATCTGCATTTCATTAGTGGATCATACTGGAAGTAAGATTGCAGATTTGTCTATGTCTGAATAGATAGGAACAAAGCATATGACAGGGTTCAGCATTCTGGTTTGTATTTCTCCATAAGAAATTAGATTATGTTGCAGATCTAAGGGAATGTTAATGGATGTCAGGGCTACCTAAATCCAAGATTTTAGCCTCTGGTGATGAAGGGAGTGTAAGTTACAAGCATTTGAGTATTAGGTTTTGGTTAAATAGTGTAGGCCAGTGAAGAACAAGCCGACTTGGTGTTTGATCATTGTGCGGATTAGGAAAAGTTGTTGGTTGAGTAATTTGTGAGATCTAGTGGTATTGGACAACATGTAAAATGACTTGGATACATATGTTTTGGTCTACATTGGTATTTGTGCATGGATTTAGCTAATAGAATAGTGTTCTTAAAAAGTCTCTAAGTTTTTCTTAAGGCTGACTGCAGTTGATGCAATTTCATGTAGCGGATATATATAATGATAAGTTTGAACATTTTGAGTGGTGAAGTTGTGAATATAAATGAATAAGTGCGAAGTATAGAAGAATCAAGTGTGAAGTGAAGAGATCTAAGCTTCGGATCATGGCAGAGCAGTGAAGTAGGGCAGAGAAAGATGAAGTGTGCAAAATCAGTGTATTGAGCTCAACTGGAACTGTAATCTTGCATTGTTAGATGCTATTCCTCAGTTCAAACATTCTAGTGAACTTTTGTAATTAATTTGTAGGCAGTGAGCCTCTTTGAGCAGTGAGCTCTGGGTAGTGTGCCTAAAGGCATGTATCTTCCCCATTTGTAATATTTTTAATAGAGTATAAATTCTTGTGGGTTAACCACCACCGTGGTTTTACCCTTAACCAGGTTTCCACATAAAAATCCTGGTGTTCATGTGTTGTGATCTTGCTATTTCTATTCTTGTGTTCATGCTTCTTTCTTTTGGATGTATGTGGTAAATTAATAAAGGAACAAAGTAATAAGTTTTGCAGAACACTAATTCACCCCCCTCTTAGTGTTCCTTAATCTCAACAGTTGGTATCAGAGCGAGGTTCCTTAGAAGAAGTTTAACAGCTTGAGGAATATCTGGGAAGGTGTTTTCAATGTGTTCATTCAAGTATTTTGATGGCATCAATGAACAACTTAAACTTGCTTTAGAAGATCTTGATCAGTCCAGAGCAGAAGTCAAAGAACTACAAGAGAACCTTAAAGATGCTAAAGATTTCATTGAGACATTAAAAGGACAATTGAGCAAATCTAATAGAAAAAGGAAGGAGCTACTTCATCAACTAGAAAATTAGAATGAAGACAATGATATGAATGAGGCCCTAAAGGGGAAGACAAAGGAATGTGAGAGGCTAGCAAAAGAAGTTATTGTCCTAAAACATGAGATGAAATCCGGAGTGATGAGACTAACCAAGGAAATTGAGGAAAGGAAGAAGACTAAAGAAAAACTGAATCAATCTCTAAAAGAAAGAACAAAAGAGTGCTATAGATTGGATAGAATAATTGGTCATCTAGAATCTGATCTACAAGAATCGAGGGACAATGAGGAAGAAATTGAAAGACAAATTGTCATTCTTAAACATGACCTAGAAGTTGCAAATGAGTATAAAGAGAAATTCAAAATAAGCTCAGCTAAACTTGAGGTGCTGCTTGATAGTCAGAAGAAGGCAGATGATAAGCATGGTCTGGGATTTGAGAAAGGTGAAAGCTCTGGATCCAGTCAAAGAAATCCTTAAGCAAGAAATCAAAGAAGGAATCCTAGAAGACCTCTAGTAAGATAACCTAATGGTCAAAGGTATCCATCTTTCAATGGCAATTGTTTCAAATGCAATAAGTATGGTCATAGAGCTAATCAATGCAGAAGTCAAGTGAATCAAAATGCATCATCTTTCTTCAATCAATGCTTTAATTGCAAAAGGATACGTCATAAGGCTGAGGAGTACAGAAGTGGATCAAGGAATCCTCCTAAGAATAAACAAGTGTTCAATGGAAGATGTTTTACTTGCAATAAGTTTGGGCATATTGTAATGCAATGCAGATCTAAACCTACTCCAACATGTAATTGTCAGAAAAATAAGATTGTGTATTTCAATTGCAACAAATCCAGACACATTGCTAAATTTTGCAGAAGCAAAAAGGAGAACTCACAGGTAGGTAAAGGAAAAGTAGAGTAGAAGTTGGATAAAGGCAAGGGCAAAGTTGATGTGAACGAGATCCAGAATGAAATGAACAAAACATGGGTGAAGAAAGGTGAAATGAATGTTGACAATGGGTCTACACTAGAATCAAGTGCTGATAATTCTTCTGCGAATTGAAACAGGAGCTCTGGCTCAGGGGGAGCTGTATTGAAAATCTAATTCCCCTACCAGTAAGTGGGTGCCTGAATATGGCATGATGAATGAAGATAAAGAAGCCTATTGCAGATCTATTGAAGTAATTTCTAGAAGAATAGAAGCTAAAGAGATTGATTGTAGAGCAATTGAAGATTGACAGTATTTAGAAATAGAGTAACCATATGTTTTAGGGTAGAACATTTATTACAATGGTGAATTAGGTTTTGTAGAGCATAAAAGGTCATTCATTCAACATTTGAATCACTTTGCATTTAAAGAAAATAAGAAGAAGAGTGCTTGAGCTGAGATTTCAAAGATTTGAACTGCGACAGGTGAATTCATTAGCTAACCCTAATCCCGTGGAGAAAAAGGTATTTTTCTGCAAAGCTTTGAACTTGTGATCTTTTTGAAATGGCTACACCTCTGGTTGTGAATATCACTGAGTGACCTAGGCCAAAGTTTAAGAAGCATCCACAAAAATTAGTAGAGGTTGATCCGTTAGGTGCCTTTTCAAGTGTTCCATATGGTGTGTTACACATTGAAGATATTAGGGCTTATATTCAAGCTAATATGGATGAGTTTGGGGACTCGAAGTTAGTAGATTTGTTCAAGAACCATCTAAGGGATGAAATTCATGGCCTTAAACCTAAGTATAAGGCACTGCAAGATAAACATTTCATTCAGATTATAGGGTTTCCATCCTTCGATGAAGATGAGTGGGTCTGATATGTACTGAGTTGGATGCATGATGATTTTGTGGGGTTAATGAAACCCTTAAAGATCACCAAGGATGCCATCAAGGTTGTGACAGGATTGAACTCATCTGGTGGACTACCAATGTTGAAGTCAGTAAAGAATCAAATTGTAACTGATGCTACTAGTTCAAGGTTTGACAAAAGGGCAATGACAATAAATGACATCATTGATCCAGATGTTAAATTTGCATCAATGATGATTGGATACAAGATATATCATTCCAACAGGGAGAATTCTGTATTTGGTACAACTATCTATGCAGCTTATCAGATGTTGAGAGAGAATTCTGACTATGACTTGTGTGAGTTGCTATAGAACCAGCTAATGGAAAACCTGAACAAGATCAAAAAGGACAAGAAGAATACATTCAAGTATGGTACATTGGTATTATGTTTGTTCTTCTATTTCATGAATGAGTTACCCGGTAAGAAAAGTATGTGTTGGACCAGTGATAAGACTGTTGCCATACAAACAAGAGAGCAATTGAACAAGATTGGTGACTCCAATGCCCAAAGGACTGCTCTTTGGGGATATTTCAAGAATTTTTAGAACATGATGCAATCAAGGGAAATAATCCCTACATCTGTGGTTGAAAAATACAAGGATATAGTCTATGTTATGGTAGATACAGATCAATGTTTAATGGAAGTAGTTGAACCAAGAACTGTGTGGATCATGCCCATGGGGTATGAAGTGGATGGAAAGGTACTAGAGCTATATGCACAACATCTGTTGAGCTAGCCTAGGGATCCAACTGAGGAGAGATTTGGAACATATAAAGAGATTTCACTAAAACTGCATCTTGAATTCAAGGCTCCTAAAATCAAAAGGAAAGTAAGGAAAGAAGTTGAGCAGTTGGCTGAGAATCTAGGCCTTACTAAGGAAGTTGTGAGACAAAATAGGGAAAGGATAGAGAAAGATGAGAAGGAGAAATAAGATAGAATAGAGAAGTGTTCTGTTGGAATCCACTTCTAAAGCAAGGTCTACCAGGAGTTCTAGTTCAACCTCCGGTGTGTCACCTTCTCTTGCTGCAGAAAAACCTACCGGTAAGGAAGGAAAAAGGACAAAGGTAAAGGGAAAAAGAACATATGTCAGTATGGAGAAAGTGGATGAAGAAGAAACTGACTCAGATGATGAGGTTAATGAGTTGAAATCTTCAGGCACCAAATCTGCTAAAGTGTCTAAGGAGAAGCCCTCTGAAATCATAAAGTCAAGTAAAAGGCATTAGACAGAGGCCTATGTTGAGAAGCCTACTCTTTTTGTGAATAACATCATTAAGTCAGTTACTGTAGATGGAAACCTAAAGCTAATGACTAAATTTTATGATCACTACAGTGATGCTGATAAGAGAGTTTTGGAGGAAGCAACAGTCAAATACCTAAATATCTATAGTAAGACTTTATTTGAAATTGTTATGGGAAAATGTGGAGCAATATCAATATATAAATAATATCCCAATAATTCAATGAAATGGAAATAATCAAGATTCAAAACACAAAGAACAATACCTTACAAACCTTGTTACTTCGAAGCTTCCATTGGTCCCCTATCTCAAATTGATCTTGCATATGTGAATGAAGCCCTCAGAAGATGCACTTCCTTGTTTTTTTCTTCAAGATGACAATAGAGAATGGCTATGATAGTTCTTGCAATGAAGAGGATCTTCAATATAATGATAATGGTGTTTGCAAGCTATGGATATGGTTTGGTGCTAAAGGTGCACTGTGATTCTTGCAGAGTATGTTTACTAAAAGCTTGGATTGATTGAAATGGAGGAATAGGGGTTGTATTTATAGACTTGTGAGAGAGAAGATCAACGGTATAGAACAAATAACAAGATCAATGGTTGAGGAAACTTGAGAGGATGTGCACGAATAGGGAGAGGACAAGTGTCTTGTTCTTTCCTGCAACAAGAGGAGTTAACAGAATAGATTCAAGAGTCAACTAAATTGATTAATTAGTTAACATAATAGAATAACTAGTTAACTGATTTGATTTATGAGTCAACTAATTGGACTAGAGGATAAAAAGGACATGTGGGTGAGAGAACAATTAATTAAATATTAAAGTATTCAATTAAGTGTGCACATGGATTTGCATGAATTATTTTGGTGTTAATTCACTTTTGGAGGAAAATAGAACAATTTAAATAAATATTTGGATTTATTTAAATTTAGAGGATGAATTAAATTTAGAAGAATTCAATTAAATAATTTGGTATTATTTAATTTAGAAATGACTTTAGGAGAATTTGGGGTGATTTAATTAAATAAATGTTTTTATTTAATTTTGAGGAGGAATGTGAATCAAATAAATAATTTGATTTATTTATTTATTGATAGAGGAATTAAATGGAATAAATATTAAGAATATTTATTTAGACAGAGTCATGTCATTTTTAGGTGTATACATTTTGCCGCTCTTTGATGCAATGTAGTTTACAACGTTGCTTCAAACAATCCAATTTTTTGATAATGATATGTGCCCCAGTTTGCCCCTGTTACAGGTTTAACAATGGTAGGATGCCCCCTCGAGAGATTGGACAAAAGACAGCTCGAGGGCATGAGATGGACAATCTCACGATGAGATAGGTTGGTTGACAGGTTACGGTGAAAAAAATGGAGGATGCAAGATAAGGGATGGATGAAAGAGTTAAATGACACGTTATGCAAGATAAAATGATAACACACACAAGCAAGTAAGCAAGTATGCACAAATGACACAAGAACAAACAAGGTATTGCCCCTATCTAGCCATAAACTGATGGTAGATCGATAATGATTGACAATGATAGTGTTGTCCTTGGGAAAGATATATCCCTAGATCAACACAAAGATATAGGAAAGATGTATCCCACTATCAATGATGATTGACAAATTTGGTTTATGACGAGATTAGGATCAAGACCCTTGATTGCAATTGGATAATTGGACAAGATTGATTAACTTGATAAGCATGGATTAAGGATGGACTTACATTTGGATCATTGGTTGGATTGATTAGACAAGGATGAATGGATTAATGGAAGAATTGATTAGAAGAATTGATGAAAGATACAATGATAGAAAATTGACCTTGACAAAAGAATGATTTGACTAAAGGACTCATAATCTTTTGTAAAATCTGATACTACGAACAAAATCTTTATTGATGGATGGTATATGGAATGCAATTGATACGGATGGATGCGGATATTTGTCATCTTGATATTGCAAGTATTTTGAAGTGCTTGTTTCATCATTGGGCAATTTTTTTGTTATTTTTGTGTTTTTGATATGTTGTAAGATAATACAAGAATCTAGGTATAATTAAACCGAGATGACCTGAGTATTGCTCACATGGATTTTGATTTAGCAAGTTAATACAAGCATCTAAGTATAATTGAACCAAGATGACCTAAGTATTTCTTACGTATCAACAAACAAGGATTACACCTGTTTCATGTTAGACCTCTAATGTCCTCAATGGTCATTATGTTTGATCATGTCTTTAGACAAGGCTTCACATTACTAAAGATGAACCCACAAGCAGCAGACAAATAAAAAATAATCATGCCCCTATCATAGCATCTCTAGTTTTTGACATCCTTAAGTAGCGTAGAAAGACATGATAACAAAAATCAAGACTTTGTAACTTAACCTGTTCACAAACACAAAACATTCTTGCATTAGATGTGTCTTCTTTCCATAATTTAGATAAAATCATTTTGAGTGTTTAGGTACTTGTTTGTTTTCCTTGGGATAGGTTAATGTCTTGCGCCAAAATTTTTGTAAGGAAGCGTGCTTTTCTGCATGTGTGTGTCTGGTGAAAGGTATCACAATCCTTATTGGTGCCCTCTTAGAACATGTGGCATTGCAAAATCCAACTTCGTACCCAGTTCGAGGACTTGCCCCTAGTCGGGTGAAGGTTCAATTTATTGTGGATGAACTAATAATGGATATGAAGAAACGGGCCCTAAGGGACTGACCTAGTGCCTCAGGGGCTCATTGATAATGGCCATGCCTACGTGATGACGCAGAGGCAACATAGTTCGAGCTGAACTATGAGCATCTAGGACCTAGGTGACGGGAAATGGTACAAAATAGACGGGAAAGGAGCCTCGGGGGCGCATTGATAATGGCCTTGCCTACGTGATGACACAAAGGCAGCATAGTTTAGGGAGACAAGACACTAATGATGGATACCATGACAGGCCGACACTATGGATAGGATACTTGATAAACCTTAGGTTGTAAGGCGACAATAGTGATAGAGTATCAAGCCATGATAGGTTATCATTAGGTGGGTTTTGCAAAATGGATACAATCAGAAGATGGATGACGGTAGGAAACGTGTACTTCTACTAAATGCCACGAGATGTGACATTAAACTTTATTGCTTTGAGATGTTTTACAATGTTGGCATGAATGCAATGTGGAACAAAAAAAAAATGATTGCTCTTAAATATGATTTTTGATTCAGGGGATGGCGGATTGTCCTAATATAAGATACCTATTCAAGGCTGTGAGATAGGATTTAGGGAAAACACAAGTGGGGAGTGAAATGAATTATAGAGTGTTTCTGATTTCTAGGCTTTTACTAAAGGCTAAACACTGATCCTCATCGAGATAAGACAATCTGACAAGCTTTCAACTTAGACAAGTAACAAATTTTATTGATGTTTGCTAGACTTAGATTATAGATGGCAAGAAAGATAGAACTGGGGTAAAGGATATTCAGGAAAGAACAAGGGTCCCTAGATAGAAGATGATCCTAGAGACTACTAGACTTGTCAGTTTGGCTCAACTAGTGTGTGTGTGTACTTTGTACCTTTCTTTCTCTGTCAGAATGTCACTCTTGAGGCTTTGAGCTTAAACTGATCTCCACCCAAGAGTATGGACATTCAACAATATTCTCTCTTTCACTCTTTTTTTGTATCTCTCCTTTTATTTTCCTCACTTGATTTTTTGATTTTTTTCATTTTTTTGGATTTTAAGTTTTCTAGAAATGAATGCTTTCAGGAAGTTTGATATGCAATACTTTGATCTCTCAATTTTCACTCTTTTTTTTTAAAATTTTTTGACACTCATATTTTGATCACTCATTCTTTTATTCACTCGTATCTTAGATTCCTTCCTTTAGAGTTTTGATCTTCCTGACATTTTTGGCCAAGAAAGATAGGGGGCTAAGCGCCACCTAAAGTTTTCGTAATCTAATTGGACTTCTCTACTACTAGGGAAGAAATGGGAAAGTCTACTTGCAAGCTTCCTTTGAACACTATAGGTTTGAATACTGACTCTGTTTAGACCTGAAATCTTGACTCATTAAGACTAGAATTAGTGTAAAGCTAAGAGCTAGGCTTTGATTAGAATCACTGGGAATGAAGGGGGATAATGGAAATTGTGGAAAATGAGGGATCTCCAGGTCCTAAAAGGATGACGTATATCCAAGAAACCCAAGGCACCTTACTGTAAGGAAAATAACATAAGAGAAAATCACTAATAGTAATGCAAGATGAACAGAATTACACAGAAATGCAAGAAAATTACTTTTTTGACATATTTGATGTTTTTTTATGATTTTTTTGTATTTTACGTTTTTACAAATTTCTTTTTTTTTTTTTTTTTTTTGGTCTTTTAGACATAATACTTCCTGAGGTGAAAGGCATTGACCACTTCGCCAAAATCCTCTCCCTCCATTGTGTACAAGAGATAAGCACCATTTCTGATATCTTCTTTAACCATGTAGGGGCCTTTCTAGTCTTCCAAAAAGACTCTTTTTTTCTCTTTTTCTTGTTTTTTGTGCTACCTCTTCTCAAGACCAATTCTCTGATTCTATAGGGTTCATCACTTGAATCCATCAGTGCTAACTCAGTGGTTTCCCTTGGCATTGTGAGACACAATAAATCCTAAAATGCATGTTGATGGGAGGGGGTCCAATACATGACTCCTTCGCATATGAGTAATTTTGTCAACAGATCGAATTGTTCTTGCATGTAGATTTTTATTTCAGGTCTCTCTTGGATTCTTTGTAAGAATAGGAATAGTTCAAGAGGAGTTTGTGGCTCCTTTTGTTCATCAGAAGGGAGAAAGCTTATACTCATCCTCCCATTGGACTCCAATCTTAAGTCCATGGCATATCCTATGTAACTATGTGGGAGTTCAAAGATGACAGGGTCGTCAACACCAACTGTCACTCACATGTTCCATTCTATGTGAAAGAGGCTTTTGTTTTCTTCATCCTCATTGAGAAGTCTTTCAACCATTTTGATTTGTTCCTAAGGTGCTTCCCATTCACTAAGTTCATTTGATTGAACTAAGGTAGAGGTGGTTGTTTCGTCTCGTGGTTTGGATACCATGAACATCCTTGGTAGCATTCCTATGACATTGGTTGATTCGTTATCAATAGAATGCGCCTCTTCCATGGGCATTACTAGTTCAGATAATCTTGCTTCCCCTAGTGTGTCAAGGATGTGTGACTCATTTAATAGTGACAATGGTGTGTAACCTTCTGACATGTCCTCCTCAGCATCTGAGAAAGCATGTGGGTCTGCATTTCTCAGATCTAATGTGGTGGTTTCAAACATTGGGCCTTCAGTTCTATGTGGTTCCTCTCCTATACAAGGGAAGAGTTTGGAAGCCTCTTGGATGTCAATCATGAGTACCTCTAAGGGGGATTGAAGTGGTTCATCCTGCTCAATCAATTCCATGATCTCGATAGTCTTATCCGTGGGAACCATTTCCCTCTATTTTGGTAATGGCTTGTCTTTGAGAGTTTTGATTTATGCAGCGTTTGTTGTCTTTATTATGCTGAAAGGTTCTAAATCCCCCTTGGTGACATATATTTTCCCTAAATGTAGGAATCAAGCTTCTTGAAATAATGTGGAGGGTACGGCTTTCATCCCATGTATCCATGGCCTTCCAAGGATCAAATTATATCCCGTGTCTTTGTTGATGATGTAGAATGTGGTAGGAATGGTCTTAGGTCCCAAGGTTACTGGGAGGGTAATCTTGCCGATGGTGGTGGTCTGCAGATTATCAAACCCGCGTAGAGTATCTCATGAAGTAGTGATGTTAGTGTGCCCATAGCCCATCCTCTCAAAGAGGGAGAAAGGAACTATGTTAACTGCTACTCCATCATCGATTAAGGTCTGTTTGATACATGTGTCGTAGATCCACACTTGCAGGTATAATGTAGGGTTTCCTTGTTTTGTTAATTCTTCCTTAGAAGGCATCTGTTGTAAGTCTAAAAAGAACCCTGGATCTTCAAGTTTTGAGTTTGGTGGGTTGATGGCATAGTCTACATGCTTTAGATTGTACTCTTGACATAGATCTTGATTTCCTTGAATGGAAGTGGAAGTGTGAGACTCTTGGATAAGTTCGATAGCTTATAGGTGGTTGACAACATGAGGGTAGAGTGGAATGTAGCTCGGACTAATGGTAGAAGATTCTTCAATAGGCTTGATTGGTAATAGATTATATGATGGGGTTGGGGCAATGGACATGTTTGGAGGCTCTATGATAGGCTCTTGATGGATAGGCTCTTGACGTATAGGCTCTTCAATAGGTTCTTCGATTGGCTATTCATTAGGTTCTTTGATAGTTGTTTTGATAGGCTCTTCGTTAGGTGTTTTATGATATGGGCATGGTTGATTCCTTGCTAACAGACATTGGATCACATCCTTCATGAGTATATGGGTAGATGGACAATACAATGGATGGAGAATAATGGTAGATGGTGTGGGTGATGGCCTTGGAGGGAGTGTGTGCAAGGTGCTTTTTTCACTGCAGGTGGTGATAGTGCAATCAGATTTAGTGTTGGAATCTGATTGTGTGTTAGACATGGGCACATTGATTTGCGGGATATGCTCTGATATGCGATTAACGGTATACTTGAACGGCATGCTCATGTAGTTAGCATCATTATTCCCATTATTGTGATTTTGTCAGGTGCTATTGTTGTTGTGATTGTTCTACCTGTCATGGTTAAGGAGCAGATCCTTATACACCACATGTGATTTGTTAGATGTTGGTCTTTTGTGTCGACATGATTTTGGTCTAACAAGTCTTGTATGACATACTTCAAAAGAATACAGTCATTGGTTTTATGTCCTTTTCCCCTATGATACTCACAAAAATCAATGTCTTTCCACCAAGGAGGTTTGACTTGAGGTTCATAGCCGCTTATGGAGGGAAGGGTAATCTCATTGTTTACCAATAACTTTCTCAAAGCAGACTCTAATGACTCCCCTAGTGGTGTAAATTTTTGTCTATTTTGAAAGTTGTACCATTGTCTCAGTTCGTTTGATGAAGGTTTGCTCGGGGTTGCATTATTCAATGCTCCTTTAAGGTTTAAGATCGGTTGTTTAGGAGTCGCTATTTTTGCATCAACCACACCATCATTGACTATGTTCTTATTTTTAGTCCAAAATTTTGACTTATCCGGGGTGTATTTAGAGTTAGGAGTGTCCTTGAACAATCTTATTTGTCCCTTTGTGATCATGGCTTTCTCGATGAATAACCCCATCTCAATTACGTTCGTGAATGAGGTAGGGCATTGGATTTGTATTTGGTAGCTTAGATCAGGATTAAGATTGTGGACAAACATCTTTGTCATTTGTTTCTCAGGGACATGATATGAGCATTTGCTCATGAGTTGTCTCCACCTTTGTAAGAAAGCAGCGAAGGATTTGCCACTCTTTTGCTTTGAGTTGCAAAGGTCTAGCATGGATACCTCATGTTCGATGTTGTACAAGAAATGTGACAAATTTGTTTAGTAACTCACCAAAAGTATAGATATGCAGGGGTAGTTGAGAGAACCACTCCATGGCTTGACCTCCTAGAGATCTAGGGAAGAGTCTCATGAGGAAGGTCTCATTGTGGGCAACTTCTAGACATGCGGTGCTAAATTCTTAGATATGGTCTCTAGGGTCACCCTTTCCTCTCTATTTGTCAAATTTTGGCACTTCAAACCTAAGAGGAAAGGGGATCATGTTCAAGCTCTTGTCGAAGGGATATGGCGATATATCCTCCAATGAAGAGTGTTTAGTGGATGTCCCTATTCAGAGGACCACTAATTATTGTTGTAAGGTTTGAACTTGTTTGGTCAATGTGTCTAGAGGCATGGTAGAGTCAATGGTCTTCTTGCCTTTGTCCATGGTTCTTTCCTCTTGTGTGCTATCCTCATGGATTCTTTCTTCTTCAGTTTCCTTTAACATGGTGACCTCAAAGTCTTTGGGGAGCTTGACTCCTTAGGTTGCTAGATGAAGAAAGAATTTTCTAGGGTCTTGGTTGAGCACTTTGTCCATCATGCGTTGGAACTTTCGGTCTTGTAGAGCTTGTTGAATGTCCTCATGAAAAATCTCCTCATCACTGTCATGAGGGGATGGGACAATTTTGTCGAATGTGCCTGCCATTTCAATTTGTTTTTGTTTTTGGGATCTAGTTAGGACCATGCAATGTGACTTGGGATGGGGTGGTGTGAGATTGGATGTTTTGACAAGATGTGTTTGGAGGTTGCAGTGAAGGGGATACTTGTGGTGATAAGATTTTGACAAGGGTTTTCTTTGATCTATGGTGTCAAACAAATCAGTTGATACAAAATGATAGCCATAAATAAGGATGTTAGGAATCCGATTACTTGTTAGGGACTAGTTTTGGCACCAACACAACTAGTGAAAGTTTCGAGAGAGAAGGATGATATATCTTGTTAGTGGAGACTTTACTAGTGATTGTTTGGATATGATCTAAAATGGCCTTATTGTAACCTGGTTTTGATATTTTGACTCAGTTTTGGGAAGTTTTGCAAAGTTTTTGGATGAGGTGAGTGTTGCAAAAGTGGCTATGTTGTCAAAATGGATGGGATAAGTGACTTGCACGGTTAATCTAATTTGGGAAACTGAAACAAGGCTAAAATGGGTGCTCGAAAAGATAATTGTTTTCCTCAGCAAATGTACAGAATAGCTCACTATGATAGATGCATAGGAACAGAGGGTAAATGTGCCACAACAGAGTAAATGCGCAGATCTGGCGAAATGTAAAAGCGCAAGAATAGACAATATATGCACAAGTCTGGTAAAGAATAAATGTGCAGCAGAACAGGACAAATGCTCAGCAAGAATGAGCATATGCGTAGCAAAGAGCAAATGTATAGCAAAAAGGAACAAATACGCAGCAGGATTGAACAAATGCGCAGCTCTATCTTTTTTGGTTGTTTTGACTAATTTTTCAATGTTTTTGGTTTTCTTTGGCTGAAAGTTGGTCTCTTGGATTTGATTTTTCAACTATGGCAAGAAAGACATAGCACACACACATAATATTTTCATGATTTTTGATTTTTTTTTAGATTTTGACATTTTTGACAAAAACAAGTACAAATCCTAGGATGGCAAGATCAATATAAACCGAATTCTCACTTGGATTTCTCTAGCTACACTATTCAAAGCAAATAACTTAGGAACTTGGGACACAAGCTCCCCCTTACAAGTGCACAAACTTCTCTGGTACACCAAGTTTTAGGTTCCCAAGGCTCGTAAACCTTAGGATTTCCCTGTTATCTCTACTATTGAATCGTAAGAACATGAGTCATCTTAGGAAGATGATAATCGCTCTTTTTGGCACCGGTTTATAGGGGATTTTGGCTTCTAAAACAATGGATAAGTAGTAAGGGCAACCGTTCGAGTGGTTATACATATGGCAGTGCTACTCTCCATTATGGAGCCTCCTAGCCTTCAAGGGTTGCACCTTGGAGGGTTTTGGGGGAGGTTGGTTGTCGGTATAACTAATCAGCACTCATTGCTTGAAGCTTTCTCCTCAAACACAATTTATTTATAGTGGATTGGAAGAGCTTGGCATTATCTTGTTACCACTTAAGGTCATTCCCACTTGGACAGAAGGATATCCAAGGGCAGGCCTCTCTAAAGGAAAAACATGTGAAATGATAATTCTGGCATTTTGGTCACCCAGTTAAGGGGAGAGCATAGTCCTATTATCATTCCAAAATCATGATAAACAATGGTTCTTTTCCCCTAGTTAAAAAGAGAAAGACTAAATGTGTTACTCTACTTGGGCACACACAAGATTTGTTAACTTTGAAAGAAGCAAATAGAAAGAAATGGTTTAATTTTGGATCCTCCTAGTTGGGACTATGTTTGAGTTGTTGGTGCAACAAGTTCAAATTACAGCCTTCCTATTTAGATCTAGATAAGATTTGCATGAACAATCCAATTACTTTCCTTGCTAATTAGATCTATGATGTGAGTTAACAATGCAAGTAAATGTCTAACCAGCCCCTAATCTGCAAATCAGATCTAAGAATATTCCTGTGAGAGATGTTAGCATTAGAAAAATCACAAGAAATATCTCAAGAACCCTATCAGAAAAAATGCGCAGTTACAGAGGATATATGTGTAGATACAGAGCACATATGCACAAGATATATGTGCAGTTACAGAGAATAAAAGCACAGAAATAGGAAATAAAAGTGCAGGTAGTATATATGCGTTGATTCAGAGAACAGATGCGCTGATACAATGAGTAAATGCACTAATTGAACAGATGCGTCGCTATAGAGAATAGATGCATGTTACCATTGAATAGATGTGCAAAAACTTCCTGTGTATGGAACCTAATGCACACAAACTCAATTTTGAGGTTAAATTGGGGGCAAGGCCCCATGGTGGGCACCAAAAATGTTACGGGAAAATGTGGAGCAATATCAATATATCAATAATATCCCAATAACTCAATGAAATGGAAATAATCAAGATTCAAAACACAAAGAACAATACCTTACAAACCTTGTTACTTCACAGCTTCCATTGGTCACCTATCTCAACTTGATCTTGCGTATGTGAATGAAGCCCTTAGAAGATGCACTTCCTTGCTTTTTTCTTCAAGATGACAATAGAGAATGACTATGATAGTTCTTATAATGAAGAGGATCTTCAATAAAATGATAATGGTGATCGCAAGCTATGGTTATGGTTTGCTGCCAAAGGCGTGCTGTGATTCCTGTAGAGTAAGTTTACTCAAAGATTGGATTGATTGAAATGCAGGAATAGGGGTTGTATTTATAGACTTGTGAGAGATAAGATCAACGGTATAGAATGAATAAGAAGATCAATGGTTGAGGAAACTTGAGAGGATGTGAGTGAATAGGGAGAGGACAAGTGTCTTGTTCTCTCATGCAACAAGAGGAGTTAACAAAATAGATTGAAGAGTCAACTGAATTGATTAATTAGTTAACAAAATAGAATAACTAGTTAACTAATTTGATTTATGAGTCAACTAATTGGACTGGAGGATAAAAAGGACATGTGGGTGAGAACAATTAATTAAATATTAAAGTATTCAATTAAGTGTGGACATGGATTTGCATGAATTATTTTTGGTGTTAATTCACTTTTGGAGGAAAATAGAACAATTTAAATAAATATTTGGATTTATTTAAATTTAGAGGATGACTTAAATTTAGAAGAATTCAATTAAATAATTTGGTATTATTTAATTTAGAAATGACTTTAGGAGAATTTGAGGTGATTTAATTAAATAAATGATTTTATTTAATTTTGTGGAGGAAGGTGAATCAAATAAATAAAATTGATTTATTTATTTATTGATAGAGGAATTAAATGGAATAAATATTAAGAATATTTATTTAGACAGAGTCGTGTCATTTTTAGGTGTATACAGAAATAATGTCTGAAATTTTGGAAAGCCTTGCAAAAATTCTAGAAATAAGAAAAGAGAATGCAAAAGCTAAAGACTTTGAGCTTCGAGAGCATGTGCTAATAAAATTGTGTCCTCAAATTACTCCAAATCAAAAGAACCTGATATTCAAAGAAGTGAAAGAGGACTTCAGGAGTAAGATCAGAATGAATATGCTCATGCTGGGAGAGATTGATAAGATAGTTAAAGATACTCAGGAGATTCTTCCAAATGCATTGAAAAGGTGTAATCTTCCCACTATTGAAGAAGAAACTTATAATGAAATTGATTCCTTCATTCCAAATGTTGAGGAGTTGAAAGAAAGTGAACAACAAGCTGACATCTCTGCTCAAAAAGATGAAATGTTAAATAAAGGAGATGAAGAGATGGTGGAGGAAGTTAATTTTGATGGTGCAAAGGACACTCAAATTCCTCCAGACCAATCTGCTGGAGAACATACAGAGATGAATACAGAAGTAGATGCTCCTAGTGAAGATGACTCTATGAAGATTAAAGAGCAAAAGCAAGATGATAATACTGGCAAGGATCTGAAAGATGGAGCTACATTTTTGGCATGAGACACTATAAATGTAGTGAAGAAACTAATTGAGAAAGACAAGCTTGAGTTTGATGAACCAGAGCTGATTCAAGGACCTATCAATTTTGACACTCTTTCCCCTCTACAAAAGATGAAGTTAGCATCTGTGGCACAAGTAAAAGCAAGAGAGGAGACTCTAAAAACTCACATTGAGGATAGTGAGTTGCTTGGTCCTGCCTCCAGAATTTTGAAAAAGATTATGCCAACCTTTCAAAAGGATTCATCTGACTCTCCCTCCCATTAGCTGAAGAGTTTGATACACTTTGTAAGTACTCATTTTGAAACTTTTGAGAAGTCAGCAAAAATCAGAGTAAAAAATGAATATAATGAGAAGAGATTTGCTAAAATAAGGAAAGTAATTAGCTATGATAGATCCGTGCTTGATACCAGTGTAAAGGGTATTCAAAATGCTCTCTCTAAAGGTGTAGAGATCTATAAGTTTTGTCTAAATCAGTCTAAAGTTGTTGAAGATATTGAGAAGAAGATTAAGGACTTAGAGCTCAAACTATCCAACATTTCTCAGTCCTATGGTCCTTTAACTGAGTCTGTAGCAACCAAAGAATGTCAAGTAGTAAGTTTGTGAAATGAATTGAGTAATTTGGAAAAGGAAAAGTTCAAAGTTTTGGGCAAATTGGATGAGCTCCAGGGACTGATTTCCCCTAAGTTAGAAACTATGTATGATCTATTGGCAAAATCCCAAGTTGTTGCTACTACTAGTGATCCTACTGATCTTCAAAAGGTAGAATCATAGGAATTTTTGTTCAGTGGGCATATATCCATTTTGGGCAGCATAAAGAAGAGCTAGGATAGTGAATTATCATGGTTTAAAAACATTTTTGGTGATATCTTTTTGCTGATGAACAAAGCTTAAGGACTTTGTGTTCATATGCAGAAATATATACTTAGAGTTTTGACCCATGTACATAAGATTTTTGCATGAATTTTGATATGCAAATCCTAGCCTTTGCCATTGCTGTCAAAGGGGGAGAGGAAAGTAGTGAAAAATGAAGAATTAATCTAAGGGGGAGCATTTGAAATCACAACTGTATATAATAAGGGGGAGCAGTTCTAACACTTAGTCATTTTTCATTAAGTGTTGCCATCAATGCCCAAAGGTCTCTCTCTT